>BSWB01000003.1:38396653-39808307 GCA_033239125.1 Fagopyrum homotropicum | reverse complement strand
GATAAACATAAACACTCAGCATGCTTTCAAACAAGTCCGTTTTATTATCTTGCTTTAATTTACTCATTCACTCTAGTGATACTTATTTTGTGACACGAGGGATTCCCAAACCTCGCCTCCGCCCCCGTGTAACCATCAGGAATGGATCCGATGCACCTCACCTTGTACCTGCATGGTCTGGGTATAGAGAACCTCCCAGTCTCCTGTCAGAGCTGGGCAGTGATGTCACGGCCCGTTATACATACACTTGGGCCATAAACGTAAAAATAGTCGTCCTAGCAAGTTATTATTATTAAATCAAGCAATAGCACACACCACTACTATCACTCCAACTAACACTCAGAAACTCGCTAAGTAAGTCGCAAGGACTTACCTGAGTCCAAAATACTCTCTAACGCGTCTCAAACAGTCCGTACTGGTGGTAACTCAAATGCCTGTCAAATATGGCATGTGTATCAAAAACACATTCCGACGTCCAACCTCATGCGAAGGAATTACGGAAAAGCTCTCTTATGGTAAAAGACCCTTTTACCCTTGGTATCGTAATTTCTCAAAGTTTAAGTTAGAAAAACTATCAATTCCCTTTGATAGTTATACCAGTTATAGTTTACACTTTAAAACTTTTCCAAGAACTAAAATCCTCCTTACTTCCCTTGTATTACTCTACTCTTCCAAACGTACACTTTAACTTTTACTTCCATTTTATATTAAAACCGTAACCGTTCGGTATTTGTATATATATATATATATATATATATATATATATATATATATATATATATATATTATATATATATATATAACATATATATATAGCTACCTATTTGATATTTTCCAACCCACATTCCTATGAGTATATTTATATATATATATCGATCTAAAGGCATAACTTTAAGTCACTTATGTACCGTTTTATTTTCATATAATATATATATATACGTATTTTTCTTTTACTCGGCATACACAGTGCAAGAACCGATTCACTTCAGTCAAGTGGTTTATATAAGAGTGTAAAGGCACAAATAGGAATAAGTATCTTGTACTGTAAATGTATTAAGGCACAAGGCGGGACTAAGAGAGCTGGCGGATCCCTTTCATGTCATGCCAAATATATACATATTTTTCACTGTGTATAAAACTCATCAGTATACTAATTTGGACTGACCTAAACACCGGAGAAGTGCTAATCTGGTCCAGGTGCAGCGAGGTGCGGCGTCGGCACAGGGTACGGAACAGCAGAAGGCGGCGGTTCACAGTGGTAGCGATGATCTGGTCGTCGGGAGCGGCAGTGCTACAGACCGAAGAGGGCGGCGGTTAGCGTTCTCGATCGAGACCAAAAGCGAGGAGAAGGAGGAGCAACCACTTACCGGATTCCGGTACTGCGAGGCGGCTCACTGGCGTTCCGGCGGCCCCCTCCCTGGTGTCGATTTGCTACTGCTGCGTAAGTCGGCAAGCTGTGTGAGTTCCGATCAACGGAGGCGGAAGAGGGAGTAACAGCGAGGGAGAAGAGTAGCGCTTACAGGAGTCGACGGAAGGCGCTGGCTCGGGTGGTCGCACGGCGGTCCACGACGAGGGGAAAGCGGCGGCGTCCTCGGTACTGCAGCGTCGACGGTATATAAGAATCGGGATAGCAAGGGAGTGCGGAGAAGAACGGAAAGAGGAGAAGGAGGCGGTAGACTTACCGGAGCCGACGGAAGGTGGCGCAGGACCCGGCGGTGGTGTCTCCGATCGAAGGCGGTAGCTGTTCGGTGGCAGCGGCGATTGCAGGTGTCCGGCGTGATGTGCGTTGTGCAGAAGGTTTGCGAGAGGAATAGTTAAGCGGCACATTAGATTAGAATGTAATTAGGGTTAATAGTGTGATTAGGTTAGGTTAAGTTATTGGGCTTAGGGTAATGGGCCGACTGTTTGGCCCAATCTGGAATTGTTGAGCGGTTAGCTCATGAAATAATTGCGGAACTCGTAACTTGTAAATTGTGTGCGGTAATTTATACACTGCGGAATTAAATTCCGTATTTATAAATTATAAATATTTTTATTTTAAAAACGTAAATTATTTCCGGTCTTTTAATCTATCATTTTATGTGAAATTAGGTCACATAAAATGATAGAGTTAAAACTCGTATTATTTTTCTTATTTATTTATTTACGATTGTCTCATCGGACTTTGGTTAATTTCCATTTACCGGAACTTAAAATTTTCGGTTATTACATCAGTGCCCCCTTAAAAGAAGTTTCGTCCCGAAACTTAGATTGTTCCCCTTACTCACACACTTCTTTCGGTATATTTTAGTTTTCCCGACATTTTCGTTTTCTACCAAGCAGCTACTCAGGCATCAAACAAACAAGTATCACCAAAAAGAAACGGAATCACACAAAACAATATGAAAACCGAAAAGGTCAAACAACACCACATCCGAGTACTAACTCGTCAAACAGAAGTAATCTCTAACCCCGCAAAGAACTCGGGATAGTTACGTCTAATACTCTCCTCAGTCTCCCAAGTGGCCTCATCAGCTCCTCTCCTAGACCACTGGATCCTCAGCATAGGTATCTCCTTGGATCGCAGACGTCTGGTACTGCGCTCCAAGCGACTACTGGATACTCTACAAATGTATGGTCAGGCTCCACTATCAGGTCCTCATGGCTGATGACGTGTCTCGGATCTGGAATGTACTCTCTCAACTGAGATACATGAAAGACCGGATGGACACTCTCTAGTCTCGGCGGTAGCGCTAGTCTGTAGGCCACCTCTCCAACTCTCTCTAAGATCTCAAAAGGTCTCTCCAACTCTCCTCTCGTAGGTGACACTCTCAACCACACCTGAGCACCCACTCTAAACTCCAAAGGTCGACGCCTTTTGTCGGCGTAGGACTTCTGACGACTCTGAGCTACTAACATTCGCTCTCGGACTAGGGCAATCCGAGCGATGTCATCTTGTATCTGATCTGGAGCTACTCCATCAACTCTGCTAGGCTCATCCCAACATAAGGGTGTACGACATCTCCGTCCGTACAAAGCCTCATAAGGAGCCATCCCAATAGACGCGTGCCAGCTATTATTATACGAAAACTCTACCAACGGAAGATGATCTGGCCATACCTGTCCCCAGTCTAGTACACACGCCCGAAGCATATCCTCTAAGGTCTGAATGGTCCGCTCAGACTGTCCGTCTGTCTGTGGATGATAGGCTGTAGTGAAGTGGAGACTCGTCCCCAAAGCAGTATGTACCTGCTGCCAAAATCTCGAGGTAAAACGTCCATCTCTGTCAGAGACGATAGTCCTCGGTACCCCATGGAGTCTCACAATGTGCCTGGTGAACTCCTCAGCCAGACGACTCACCGGCCACGTTTCCTTAATCGGAATGAAACGTGCGGTCTTCGTCAAGCGGTCTACCACTACCCAAATAGCATCAAATCCTCTGCTGAGTCTCAAACCAGTGACAAAATCCATAGATATGTCCTCCCACTTCCACTGTGGTACTGGAAGTGGGTGGAGCTCTCCTCCAGACCTACGGTGCTCAATCTTGACCTGCTGGCAGGTCGCGCACATGAGCTACATATCGAGTCACATCGGGCTTCAAACCACCCCCACCAGAAGGACCGTCTCACATCCTTGTACATCTTACTCGCTCCAAGATGTACTGAGTATGGGGTAGCATGAGCCTCACCTAGTATCCTCTGTCTCAACTCACTGTCTGACGGTACACAAACGCGATCCTGACGTCTCATCACTCCATCTGCACCAATAGTAAACTGTGGGGCCTCATCTCGAGACATCCTGTCTCGGATCCTGATCAAAGTAGGGCAGGTCTCCTGCTTCTGTCGGATCTCATCCAACAGATCAGGAAGTAACTCCATAGTAGACAACTGACCATCCGTATCGGGAAACTGAACCTCTATCTCCAACCAAGCCAAGTCCCTCTGCAACTATGGCTGTACTGTCAACCGGGCTATCGCCCTCTCTCTAGGCGTCTTCCGGCTCAAAGCATCAGCTACCACATTCGCCTTTCCGGGGTGGTAAAGGATCTCAAGGTCGAAGTCCTTGATCAACTCTAACCACCGCCTCTGGCGATTATTCAACTCTCTCTGAGTGAATATGTACTTCAGACTCTTGTGGTCTGTAAAGATCTGACATGTCGCCCCATAGAGATAGTGACGCCAGATCTTTAGAGCATGGACTACTGCAGCCAACTCCAGATCATGTGTGGGGTAGTTCTCCTCATACGTCTTCAACTGTCGAGACGCATAGGCTATGACCTTACCCCTCTGCATCAGAACGCACCCCAAGCCCAGCTTGGATGCATCACTGTATACTACAAAGTCATCAATACCCTCAGGCTGTGCTAAAAATCGGAGTGGACGTCAATCTCCTCTTCAGCTCCTCAAAACTCTGCTGACACGGCTCAGACCAGAAAAACCGAGTGGTCTTCCTCAGAAGACAAGTAAGTGGTCGGGCAATCAAAGAGAACCCTTCCACAAACCGGCGGTAGTAACCTGCTAAACCTAGAAAGCTGCGAACCTCCTTAACATTCTTAGGAGGTTGCCAAGAAGATACTGACTCGATCTTCGCCGGATCGACCTTAATACCCTCAGCAGTCACCACGTGACCCAAGAAAGCCACCTCTGACATCCAAAACTCACACTTGGATAGCTTAGCATACAGCTGGCTATCCTGTAAAATCTGTAGTACTGTCCTCAAGTGTCCGGCATGCTCCTCTCGACTCCTAGAGTAGACTAGAATGTCGTCAATGAAGACCACTACAAACTGGTCTAAGAAGTCAATGAATATCCCATTCATCAACTCCATGAACACCGCTGGTGCATTAGTGAGCCGAATGGCATCACTACAAACTCATAATGACCATACCTAGTCCGGAATGCCGTCTTAGGTATGTCCTGGTCCCTCACCCTCAACTGGTGGTAACCTGACCTCAAGTCTATCCTCGAGAACACAGACGCTCCATGCAACTGATCCAACAGGTCATCTATGTGTGGCAATGGATACTTGTTCTTGATAGTTACTTTGTTCAGCTCTCTGTAGTCTATGCACAGCCTCATCGATCCGTCCTTCTTCTTCACAAACAACACTGGCGCACCCCAAGGAGACACACTGGGGCGTATAAAACCCTTCTCTGCTAGCTCCTCTAACTGCTTCTTCAGCTCAAGCAGCTCTATAGGTGCCATACGGTACGGGGCCTTCGAGATAGGTCTCGTGCCCGGCTCCAAGTCAATACTGAAATCAACGCTCCTCTGTGGAGGTAGTCCTGGCAGCGTCGTCACTGAATACCTCTGCAAACTCGCATGCAACAGGTATCTCCTCTATAGTCAGGTTCTTGCTTTCCTTCATGGCATAACACCAGAAGGCTTCGCAGCCCTACGCTATCAGTCTCGCTGCTCTCACTGCACTGATAACTGTACCTGACTTTCCGAGGTCCCACCCTCGGAATATTACTCTATGGCCCTCCTCCGTGGCAACGGTCACTGTCCTCTTACCAATGTCTAAGACTGCTCCGTGTTTCCCTCATCCAGTCTATCCCTAAAATGACATCCTCATGAGCTAAGGGCATGACTAGAAAATTAACTAGCCAGTCTCGATCTCCCATGCGAACAGGACATCCAAAGATCTCTCTAGTCCCTCTTACCTTACTCCCATCAGGTAAGCCTATCATAAAAGGTATCCCCTCTACAGTAGCTAAGGACAACCTATCTACGCATGCATCAGATATGAAGGAGTGTGTAGCACCCGTATCAAATAAAACTCGTACAGGTAAGTCATGAATCTGGATCGTACCTGTGGCAGTCGGTGCATCTGGCTGATCAGCATCTCTCAACTCAAACACTCGTGCCTGAGCTCCTCTAGTATCAGTCACACTACCACGTCCTCTGCCCCGACCTGATCCCTGCATAGAACTCTGTGGTGGTGTGTGTCCTGGAGCCCGGTAAGACTGCTGCTGACTAGGAGCTCTGTACTGCTGCTGCTGACTAGGAGCTCTGTACTGCTGCGGTCTCTGTACACTCCCTGATAAGCCTGCAGGAGAAGAACCCTGCTGAGATGGAGCCTTGCCCTGACGGCAGAAGGCAGCTCTATGTCCAATCTTACCGCACTGGAAGCAAGTCACTGCTGGCTTCGTACAGTTTGATCGGATATGCCCATAGCTATTGCAGTTGTGGCACTGCAAGCCACCAGCTGAAGTCTGACCAGTAGCTGTATGACCCTGTCGCCCCTGAGTCTGTCCCCGTCCAAAAGCAGCTACTCCTGAACTACCACTAGCATAACCTGTCCTCTGCCGCTTATCCGGCCTGTCTGACTGAGCAGCTCTCCTCGACACTGGTCTGTCTCTCTCATAAGTAGATGCTCTATCCTGATAGTCTGACAGAGTCTCACAGCGAAATCCTGCCAGATAAGAACGGGTACTCTCTCTCAATCTCCGAGAAAAGAGATAGACATGCTGCTCCTCAGGAGGTGCAGCTGGTCCAAGCAATGTCAGTTCCTTCTGGAACTTCTTGATGGCAGCAGCGATCGGGACGTCCCTCAAATCCAACCTCAATGAAGTCCTGGAATTTCTCTCTCCTCAACGAAACAGGGCAGTATCTGTCTCTAACAATGCTCCTCATCTGCTCCCAACTAGTGACTCGACTACGCATGGTCCGCCACCAGGAATGAGCATCTCCAGTGAAGCAGGTCTGCACCAAGTCTACTTGCCGATCCTCTGGGCAGCGTATTGCCTCTAACGCAGTCTCTACCTGCCCAATCCAGTGCTCCACCTCCAATCCTATCTCTCCATTATATGAGGGGACCTTCTGAGAGTTGAAAGCCTTCAACCACTCATCTAGCCTTGGTGCTCTAGTCCCAGTAGGCGCTCTATCAGCCACAACTCTCCTCTCTAGGTACAGCTGGCACCTGAGGCGCTTCCTGTGTCACCTGGACAGATCTAACCGGTACTCGGTGGTACCTGGGTAAGTCTCTCTGTCCTAGCAGCCTCCTCCCTACGCTCAACGTAGGCTCGGTACTCTCTGTACTCAGTCGCTCCAATGGAAACACGTCCTGACTCTGTCGAACGTGCTCTCTGTGCTCCAGACCTAGCAACGGTCTCATTACTGACCTCAAGACCCACACTCTCAGTTACTTCCTCCACTCCATCCTCTGGCATGATCACTGCTGGGGGATCCTCTCGTGGAGCTCGACCTCGACCTCGGGCTAGTGGGGGTCTACCTCCACGGCCGCGTCCTCTAACTGTAGGGGCCCTATCTCCCCTACCTGGTCCAGCTGGAGGGAGAGATGGACGACCTCTGCCTCGACCAGTAGCTAGCGTAGCTCTAGTACGTGTCATCTGTGCAAGAATAAAAACTATAATTACTACTAGCTGAAAGTCCAAAAGTCTAACTACAGTAACCTAAAGTCCAACTAAGCATACTGAGATCCGCGGTAGTAGTGGTGGTCAGCCGTACTTTTCTATTCCCAACCAGACTATGCATGCATTTAAAACCAAAAATTTTCTTTTAAAAACTCAGATCCCTTTTCGGGTTCTGCTTAAAACTTATTCGGTCTTTCAGAAGATTTCAAGTGCCATTGTTGCCAACCTAGAGCTCTGATACCATGTTGTAACACCCCAAATTCTCAAAACTCGGAGTATTACTGGTTAGGACCTCACAATGGGTCCCGACCTCAGTTTGACAACAACATTACTAGAATCTTGCAACAAGACACAAATAAAGAAACCGAAATTCATAAAAACCATGTTTTTAGGGTAATGAATGCAACACTGTCTAGCAGCCTACAGTACTTAAACAAAAGAAAAGAACAACTGTCTTAACCAAAAGAAAAGGAAAGACAAAACAACCCCAACCCCCGCTCTAAGGAGTACGGAGACCCGGCTGACCACTACTTCCGGATCACTCAGCTGCTGATCTAACCTGCGGTAAATCTAAAACAACAACAAGAGGAACCGTTAGCTAGTTATCTAAATATCAGCAGATAATAGCAGCACAAACACACTCAGATAAACATAAACACTCAGCATGCTTTCAAACAAGTCCGTTTTATTATCTTGCTTTAATTTACTCATTCACTCTAGTGATACTTATTTTGTGACACGAGGGATTCCCAAACCTCGCCTCCGCCCCGTGTAACCATCAGGAATGGATCCGATGCACCTCACCTTGTACCTGCATGGTCTGGGTATAGAGAACCTCCCAGCCTCCTGTCAGAGCTGGGCAGTGATGTCACGACCCGTTATACATACACTTGGGCCTTAAACGTAAAAACAGTCGTCCTAGCAAGTTATTATTATTAAATCAAGCAATAGCACACACCACTACTATCACTCAACTAACACTCAGAAACTGGCTAAGTAAGTCGCAAGGACTTACCTGAGTCCAAATACTCTCTAACGCGTCTCAAACAAGTCCGTACTGGTGGTAACTCAAACGCCTGTCAAATATGGCATGTGTATCAAAAACACATTCCGACGTCCAACCTCATGCGAAGGAATTACGGAAAAAGCTCTCTTATGGTAAAAAGACCCTTTTACCCTTGGTATCGTAATTTCTCGACGTTTAAGTTAGAAAACTATCAATTCTCTTTGATAGTTATACCAGTTATAGTTTACACTTTAAAACTTTTCCAAGAACTAAAATCCTCCTTACTTCCCTAGTATTACTCTACTCTTCCAAACGTACACTTTAACTTTTACTTCCATTTTATATTAAAACCGTAACCGTTCGGTATTTGTATATATATATAGCTACCTATTTGATATTTTCCAACCCACATTCCTATGAGTATATTTATATATATATATCGATCTACAGGCATAACTTTAAGTCACTTATGTACCGTTTTATTTTCATATAATATATATATATACGTATCTTTTCTTTTACTCGGCATACACAGTGCAAGAACCGATTCACTTCAGTCAAGTGGTTTATATAAGAGTGTAAAGGCACAAATAGGAATAAGTATCTTGTACTGTAAATGTATTAAGGCAAAAGGCGGGACTAAGAGAGCTGGCGGATCCCTTTCATGTCATGTCAAATATATACATATTTTTCACTGTGTATAAAACTCATCAGTATACTAATTTGGACTGACCTAAACACCGGAGAAGTGCTAATCTGGTCCAGGTGCAGCGAGGTGCGGCGTCGGCACAAGGTACGGAACAGCAGAAGGCGGCGGTTCACAGTGGCAGCGATGATCTGGTCGTCGGGAGCGGCAGTGCTACAGACCGAAGAGGGCGGCGGTTAGCGTTCTCGATCGAGACCAAAAGCGAGGAGAAGGAGGAGCAACCACTTACCGGATTCCGGTACTGCGAGGCGGCTCACTGGCGTTCCGGCGGCCCCCTCCCTGGTGTCGATTTGCTACTGCTGCGTAAGTCGGCAAGCTGTGTGAGTTCCGATCAACGGAGGCGGAAGAGGGAGTAACAACGAGGGAGGAGAGTAGCGCTTACCGGAGTCGACGGAAGGCGCTGGCTCTGGCGGTCGCACGGCGGTCCACGACGAGGGGAAAGCGGCGGCGTCCTCGGTACTGCAGCGTCGACGGTATATAAGAATCGGGACAGCAAGGGAGTGCGGAGAAGAACGGAAAGAGGAGAAGGAGGCGGTAGACTTACCGGAGCCGACGGAAGGTGGCGCAGGACCCGGCGGTGGTGTCTCCGATCGAAGGCGGTAGCTGTTCGGTGGCAGCGGCGATTGCAGGTGTCCGGCGTGATGTGCGTTGTGCAGAAGGTTTGCGAGAGGAATAGTTAAGCGGCACATTAGATTAGAATGTAATTAGGGTTAATAGTGTGATTAGGTTAGGTTAAGTTATTGGGCTTAGGGTAATGGGCCGACTGTTTGGCCCAATCTGGAATTGTTGAGCGGTTAGCTCATGAAATAATTGCGGAACTCGTAACTTGTAAATTGTGTGCGGTAATTTATACACTGCGGAATTAAATTCCGTATTTATAAATTATAAATATTTTTATTTTAAAAACGTAAATTATTTCCGGTCTTTTAATCTATCATTTTATGTGAAATTAGGTCACATAAAATGATAGAGTTAAAACTCGTATTATTTTTTTTATTTATTTATTTACGATTGTCTCATCGGACTTTGGTTAATTTCCATTTACCGGAACTTAAAATTTTCGGTTATTACAATATATATATGTATATATATATATATATGTATATATATATATATACACGTATATATATATATATATATACACGTATATATATATATATATACACGTATATATATATATATATATACGTATATATGTATATATGTATATATATGTATATATGCATACGTATAAACATTTATGCATACGTATAAACATTTATGCATCTGCATATATACACATGTATAAATACTTATGTATATACATATATACATATATATACATATATATATACACATATATACATATATATATACATATGTATATACATATATACATATATATATACATATATATATACATATATACATATATATATACATATATATATATATATATATATATATATATATATATACATAGATATATAAATATTTACATACATAGATATATACATACATATATACATATATACATATGTATAAATATTTATGTATATATATATATATATGTATAAATATTTATGTATATACATATATATATATATATTTATATATATATATATATATATATATATATGTATATATATATATGTATATATATATACATAGATATATATACATAGATATATATAAATATTTATATACATAGATATATATATATATATATATATATATATATATATATATATATATATCTATGTATATAAATATTTATATATATCTATGTATATATATATATTTATATATATATATATATATATATGTATATACATACATACATATATATATATATATATATATATATATATATATATTTATATACATGTGTATATATACATATTTATATATGTACATGTATATATACATGTATATATATATATTTATATATATATACATATATGTATATATGTTGTATAAATATTTATGTATATATATATATATATATGTATATATCTATGTATGTACATACATATATATATATATGTATGTACATGTATATATATATATATATGTATGTATGTATGTATGTATGTATGTATATATACATATATGTATATATACATACATATATACATGCATAGTTAGGTACATACAAGTCCAAAAACGTCCTAAGGTTATATATATAACTATGTAAATATATATATAATACATTCATAAAATCCAGAATGCTACGTCGTTGAGGTTTGCGCGAGGAGTGGTGGTCCTGTACATTCTAACCCAATCCGGACTTATGCATAGGAATTTTGGAAACGTAAAAAGTCGGAACCAGTGGGGTTCTGTTTATACCTCATTTGACCTTTAGAATGTTGTGAGTGTCATTGTTGTCAACCTAGGGTTCTGATGCCACTCTGTAACACCCCGAATCCGCGGGACTAGGGAATGTTACGGGCGAGACCTCACAATGGGTCCCGACCCTTAGCCTGACAACAATCTCACCGGACCTTTTAAACATGGCACAGATAAAGGCAAAAACTCAAATCGTTTATAATGTATGCGAGAATTGAAAAGTAAAGGGGTACAAGGTGGAAACTCAACAGAGTCCACAAAACGACACAGAATTCTAAAACATAAATCCGAAACCGTACATCAAAACCACAAACCAACATCACAAGATAATCCAAAAATGCCCCCGTCCTATAATGTAGGGTGACCCTCAGCTGTCCACTCCTCAACCTCAATCGGCGGCGTCCCTAACCTGCGGGGCATCTACACATATAGTTTAAAACCGTTAGCTCAATTTGAAGCATTAGAAACATGGATAAGGCACATACACATGCATACATCAACATATCACATAATCATGCTCAACAAACAAGTCCGGTTTATTATCTTTATTTATTAGGTCATATCCCGTTCTAATTCAACTTCTTTTGTGAAACGAGAATCTCCCGAAACTCGCCTCGGTCCCCACTTACCGGCATGGAATGGTACTGATGCATCCGACCGTCTGCCAACACGGGCTAGTGATCCTAAGGTCGGTGATCCTAATTCCGGTTTTAATTGTTATAATGAAAGCGATAAGCATACACCACCAAACACACATCGAATCTAATACATAGAATACGAGCTAAGTAAGTCCAGAGACTTACCTCGTCACCACACTCAACTCACAACACTCTTGTTTCCTTAAAGAGGAAGCCCACAACCTGCTCACAAGAGGATACACGATCATAAACACATAGGCTGTGTTTGGCAGCAAAGAAACACTAGTGTAAACAAGTGTTTACGAGTGTTTATATTTTTAAGGACTGTTTGGCCTTCCGAGAAACACTAGTGATTAGTGTTTCCGGAAGTGTTTCCGAAACCCTCATTCGGCCAAGGGTTTCTCATTTACCCTAGTGTTTCTTTGCGTAAATTGACTCTATTACCCTTCCTTTTCATCCATAATTACCACAAAAACCAGCTATAAAATTAACAATCTCTCATCATTTCTCCATCTGCTTCTCAATTTCTCCATCTGCTTCCCAACTTCGTCAAGCTATTCTTTCTTCATTCTTCATTCTTTCATTCTTGACAAATCCAAACATGCTTTTTATCGGGTGTAGGAAGATCATCTGCATTTCTCCTGTAGCAAACTCCAATTGTGCTTCCTATGCACACAATTTGAAATTACACAGTGCAGACATTTGAAGAAAATTTAGGGTTTTCTAGCCAAGGTTCGTCGGGTTCAAATTGAGTTGATTCTCGTGAGAAATATGGGATTTAAGTAGCTCCATCTCAAAATCAACGTCTCTAGCAGATGAACTCCACCTCAATCTGCTTCCACCTGGTGTTTGCAGGGTTGGAGGCGAAGTGGAGCCCCATTTAGGTGAAGAAGGAGACAGTGATGGAGAAATCGAATCCATAGATGCAGGTAAAGCAAATCCAGTGGACACGAAAACTGGTCGAAGCTCGTTTTTCCTGTGAGCAAATAATCAGACCTTGCGAGAACAACCAATTTCGTCCTTGTAGAGATGAGTGTTGTATTGATTTCTGATTGGATTCCGGCGACGAGCGTTCTCGCCAGGATGAGCAAACGGACTAGTGTTTTTGCCAAATAATCGTTAGCATTTGAAGACACTAAACACGAGTGTTTCTAAAAAACAGTCCCAAAAAACACTAGTGTGTATGAACACTAGTGTTTCACTTAATGTGCCAAACACAGCCATACTCCAACACAAGAAGTATAAGAATTCATCCAAGTGATCTACCCAAGATCACCTAGTGATAACACGATTTATGACTTAGGTTTAGGTAATCATTTAGATAGAATTCTCGCTCATTCATGCATGGTTAAGCACTAGTTCATGACGTTTGCACTCAATTCACGTATTTTGGTGAGATAGACGTCTACACGGACTTGTGCATTGCTTTGTAGGTATTTTGGGAAATTTAGGGGCTAAAACGATACGTTTGAGGATCGTTCATCAAGATGACACACCCTCGGACCCATTAGGATGTAAGATAAAGGCTAGGGAGGACTCATGGAACCTTGCCAACACAAGCCATGCACCAAATCGAAGCTTAATGATCAAAGGCAAAGCTGAAGCACAGAATCACGGTTCACTAGTAAACCACGGCCGTGGTTTCAACCGTGGATTTTGCCAGGTTTTCGTGACAGTTGTGCCACGATCTCTTGGCCAGCTCTTGCAAAGTTGTAGTATAAAAGTGGTCCTGCACTGGCTGAGAGAATCATCGAGGAGCAGCTCTCCATTATCCACTATCATCCAATCAAAATATTCTCTCAACAAGAAGATTCTTTGGGAAGAAGGAAGTAGAAGGAAACCACCATTGGAGAAGAGCTTCATTGGAGAAGAAGAAGAGCACACCATTGATAGATTAACATAGCCTTATAGTGAAGGATTTCGGAATCAATTTCTAGAGTTGTATGAACTATTTGAACCTTCTTTAAGAAGGGTGTGAGTTATTCTAATTCCATTTTCAGCTTGGTTTTGTTTTAGTTCTCTTGTTCATCTCTTTCTCTTCATTATCTTGCAAATGGATGCCATGATTTTATGTTTGATTGTTTCGATTTCTATTATGAATGTTTTAGGCTAAATAGATGTGGTTCTAGGGTAAGGAAAGGATGGTTATGGCTAGGGCTATGATAGGATGGATTTAGATTTACCTTTGGATGACTTGTGTGCATGAACGTAGTTTCTGTTAGGAATCACGCCCAGTTCTCGCCAAACCACGGCCGTGGAAAGGTAGAACAAACCGTGATCTTACCTGGTTCGATGGATCTAGTCTTATATTGTTAGAATGTTAAAATCCTAAGTGTTTGTTAAGTAAAAACTACCCTAGGGGAACCTAGTGTTATCAACTAAGTGTTAGGAGAGACTTACTCGGTAATCCTTGCTCTTAGATTCCAAAGATCACAAACCCTAGGTAGTGGTGAGCCTCATAAGCCGCCATTGGACTAAGTGTGCTAGGATAGTTGCTTAGAACTAACCCTTTCGAGACTTACCCGGTAAGGATAGGTTAGATCTCTAGGCGACAATCCGGTTCGTGTAGAATTCCGTCCCTTAGGTTCTTAGAGACTTACCCGGTGATGAGACCTTAGGAATGGACTAGTGGACCATGAGACCTACCCGGTAATTGATCCCAATCTAGAAATGCTTACTCCCAACATATCATAGTTAATCCAAGGAATGTTTAGATAACTTGAGTCTATGCCATAACCGGACTTTCCAACCCCTAGAATCCGCTTTCCTCTATTTGATCCATATCTTGTGTTTATCTTGTTTGCTTGCGTTGATTTGTTAGCATAGTTGATTGTTTATTCCGCATGATTTGTGATCCTTGATTGATCACCTAAAAACCTCCCAAAAACATTGAGATTTTCATTTCTTTATTTCCTTCTCTTTTCTTGAATTAGATCTTCACTAGACTTGATCATAAATCGAATCAATCTCACCTTAGTCTTTGTGTTCGACCTCGGAATACTATCCCTACTACAAACGACCCGTACATTGCGGGTTTCGCTAGGAGTTAGGATAAATATAACGAGTATAAATTTAAAACCTATTGCGTTTCACATCCTGAGCGTAACAAGTTTTTGGCGCCGTTGCCGGGGACTAGGTCTAGATTGAGTCTATTTTGTGATTGTTTATAGTGTAGATCTTTCTTGTTGCTTTTGATCTCTTTTTGGTTTGTGTCTTTGCTTTTCAGGACGTCTCTTACTCTTTAGGTGTATGCGAAGATCTCGTGGCAAGGATTTAGCTCCATTCGATCCCGAACCGGAGAAAACCCTTAGATCTAGATCCAAGAGCATTAAAAAGGGAAAAGAGATGGCCGGAAGAGATCTCCAAGCTGAATTGGATGAGGCTTTAGAGCAAATTAGGATAAGAGATGAGGCTTTGGAGAATGAAAGGAGACTTGCCAATGAGAGGCAAGAGGCAACTAGGAGAGAGATTGAGGAGATTAGGCAAGCTCTTGTGCAAAGAGAGCTTAACCGTCAACAACCTCCTCCACCTCCACCACAACCGCAGCCGGCGGCGGTGAATATTAGGGTTGTGCCCATTGCTATGGAAGAGCCACAAACGTTGGGGCAACGTATGGATCCGGCACAAAGAGCACACCGTCCGGGTGTGAACTTAGGAGATCCCGCAGCCCATGATTACGAACTCCGCCCTCAAGTTCTACAAATGATCCGGCATAATCAATTTGGAGGGATGGAAGGAGAGTCTCCTCATCAACACTTGATGAACTATGAGATCTTGATGGATACTCTTAGACCGCCAAGATTGGAGAACAACAACCATAAGCTTAGGGCTTTTTCCTTCTCTCTTAAGGATAAAGCCTTGGCTTGGTATCAATCTATTCCACAAGGGCGAGTTGGTACTTGGGAGGAGATGACAACCGAGTTTTTGACTAAGTTCTTCCCACCTTCCAAGACTACCGAGTTAAGAGGGAAGATCAATGCCTTTGTGATGAAGGATAGAGAGAGTTTATTCAAGTCTTGGGAGAGGTTCAAAGATCTTCTCCTAGATTGTCCACACCATGGCATACCGAAAATTGAGCTATTGGAGATCTACTTCAAAGGACTTGATGAAGATAGCCAATTCAAGCTCCAATCTCTTTCCGGTGGGACTTTCATGGAGAAGCATGTAGATGAAGCTTGGGAGTTCATGGAGAAGCAAGCTCTAGTGATTAAGAAATACTCCCATAGGAAGAGTGAAGGGAGAAAGGCGGGAGCATATGAGGTGAGTGAAGTCACCATGAGCAACTTCAAGCTTGACGCCATCAACAATGAGTTGAAGTCCTTGAGGGAGTTGTGTGCTACAACCTTGAAGAACCAAGCGACTCCTCAAGTGCTTCCACAAGCTAACCTATCTTCCAAAGAGGAGGATGTGAATTACATGGGAAGGGGCAACTACAACAATTATCAAGGCCCAAGGAACTTCAACAACAACCGGCAATTCAACAATTACCGGCCCAACCACAACCATCCCGGGTTTTCCTACTCTAACCCGGATGGAGCCTTGAACCCTCCCGCTTCCACAAGCACAACTCCACCACCAAAAGCTTCACAAGAACCTCCACCCGGATTTACTCAACCTCCAAAGGATAGAACCGAAATGATGTTTGAGCAATTGCTTGGAAGGTTGAGTGGTCTAGAGAGCACCGTGACTTTAATCTCTAAAGCTCAAAATGTTTTGGAAGCACAAGTGTTCCAAAAGGCTGGTGAAGCCCATAGAGATCCGGGAAAGCTACCCGGAAGAACCAAAGACAACCCAAGAGGCCAAGTGTTGGCTATTACAACAAGGAGTGGGTTGAGTATGAAAGATCCTTTGCCCAAGGACAATGCTAAAGGGAAACAAGTGGTGATAGAGGAAGAGACTTTGCAAAGAGATGGAGGCAAGAGCAAGGATGTAGAGCCAACTTATGTGGCACCGCCTCCATACAAGCCACCACTACAGTTCCCATAATCACGAGCAAGAGCTCGCTTGGACAATCACTTTGGTAAGTTCCTTGAACTAATGTCTAAATTGCATATTAACATTCTGTTCATGGATGCTATTTTAGGAATGCCGGCATATGGCAAGTTCTTGAAAGAGATACGCTCCAACAAAAGGAAGTTGGAGGAGTATGGGGAGATAAGAATGACCAAAAGATCCTCGGAATTGATCCAAACGATGAAGGAGGAAATGCCTCCCAAACTAAGAGATCCGGGTTCTTTTTGCGTCCCAATTGGAGTGGGAGATGTGAAGTACGAGGCCCTTTGTGATCTTGGGGCAAGTGTAAGCATCATACCGCTTGCACTTTGCAACAAGGTTGGGCTAGGAGAGCCGAAACCGGTCAAGATGACCCTCTATATGGCGGACCGTTCTATCACCCATCCGGTTGGGATCTTAGAAGACATCCCGGTGCAACTAGGAGGATTCTATGTGCCCATTGATTTTGTTGCCTTGGATATTCCGGCGGACTATCCGGTTCCCATCATCTTAGGAAGACCTTTCCTAGCCACTTCCGGGTGCCTAGTGGATTGAAAGAATGGGACTCTCTCCTTCAACATTGGAGAAGAGAACATCAAGTTCAAGTTGTCCACAATGATGAAAGGGCCAACACTTGATGAGGATGTCTTCAACATAGTCGAGCAAGAGGAATCTAGAGAAGTTGTGAGCTCGATCTTGATCAAGGATCCCTTGGAGAAGGTTCTTACCTTAAGTATGATGGAGGAAGGTGTTGAGGAGGCTTGCAATGAAGAGATCAAAGCCTTGGAAGCACTAGAAAAGGAGACAAGAGTTGAAGATGAACACCACGTAGAGGTGCTGAACAGCTGCTTGTCCCACGGTCGAGATTTATGTTCCACGGCCGTAGAATTCTCTGGACAACTCCGAGAAGCAGGCTTGGCAGCTTCCACGGCCGTGGACTTGGATCAAACCGTGGATGTGGTCGTGGTTTCCCCTGAATCAGCCCTTGATGATGATCAAGCTTCTAGGAGCCATGGAGAGCCTTCATTTTCTTTGGATTCATCTCATCCAACCTTATTTGGATCGTCTCCAATCGATAAAGGTCCTCCTAAACTTGAACTCAAACCCCTCCCCTCTTATTTGAAGTATGCTTTTCTTGGTGATAATTCAACATATCCGGTGATTGTGAATGCATGCTTGAGTGACGATGAACTTGCTAAGTTGTTGCATGAACTAAGATTGCATAGGAAAGCCATTGGCTATACTATTGATGATTTGGTTGGCATTAAGCCATCTTTGTGCATGCATAAGATAATGATGGAAGATAATCATAAACCCTCTATTGAACATCAAAGGAGACTCAATCCTATAATGAAAGAGGTAGTCAAAAAGGAGATCATTAAGTTGCTAGATGCGGGAATTATCTACCATATCTCGGATAGTAAGTGGGTTAGTCCCGTTCATGTAGTTCCTAAGAAGGGTGGGATGACCATAGTGACTAATGAGAACAACGAACTAATCCCGACTAGGACGGTTACGGGGTGGAGGATGTGTATTGATTATAGGAAGTTGAACATGACCTCTAGGAAAGATCACTTCCCTCTCCCCTTCATTGACCAAATGTTAGAAAGGTTAGCTCAACATTCTCATTTTTGCTACTTAGATGGCTATAGTGGATTCTTTCAAATCCCTATCCACCCCGATGACCAAGAGAAAACCACCTTTACATGTCCATGGGGTACTTTTGCATATAGGAGAATGCCATTTGGGTTGTGTAATGCACCCACCACCTTCCAAAGGTGCATGATGGCTATCTTTTCGGAATACATTGAAAATATCATGGAGGTGTTCATGGATGATTTCTCTGTTTATGGTTCTTCTTTTCATAATTGCTTAGCTAACTTGTCATTAGTATTGCAAAGATGTGAGGAGACAAATCTTGTCTTGAATTGGGAAAAATGCCACTTCATGGTAAGTGAAGGTATTGTATTGGGACACTTGGTGTCCAATCGTGGCATTGAGGTTGATAGGGCGAAGATTGAAACAATAGAGAAGTTGCCACCACCTACCTCGGTGAAGGGGGTAAGGAGTTTCTTAGGGCATGCCGGTTTTTACCGGAGGTTTATTCAAGACTTCTCTAAAATTTCTAAGCCTCTCACTAACCTACTAATGAAGGATGTTGATTTTGTCTTTTCCAAAGATTGTCTTGAGGCTTTTTGCAGGTTGAAAAACGCCTTGATCTCCGCACCTATCATGCAACCTCCGGATTGGAGTTTACCATTTGAGATCATGTGTGATGCAAGCGATGTAGTCGTTGGGGCTGTTTTAGGGCAAAGGAAAGATGGGCGCACTCATGCTATTTATTATGCTAGCAAGACGCTAGATGAGGCCCAACTCAACTATGCTACTACCGAGAAGGAGTTGCTAGTGGTGGTGTATGCTTTTGAGAAGTTCCGCTCATATCTTGTTGGAGCGAAGGTCATAGTTTATACAGATCATGTTGCGATCCGTTATCTACTTACAAAGAAGGATGCCAAGCCAAGGTTGATTCGGTGGATCCTTCTTCTACAAGAGTTTGATTTGGAAATCCGGGACAAGAAGGGATCCGAGAACTCTGTGGCGGATCACCTTAGTAGACTCCCACCATTGGAGCTTGAAAGAGATGACATCCCGATTGATGACTCATTCCGGGATGAGCAATTGCATATGGTGGAGGAGTGCTTGTTCCAAGTGTCTAGAGGAAGTGAGCCATGGTTTGCCGACATTGTGAACTACTTAGTGTGTGAGGAAGTGCCTCCCGGTTTGACATATGCCCAAAGGAAGAAGGTCTTCAAAGATGTGAGGCACTACTATTGGAGTGAGCCGCTTTTGTTCAAGAGAGGGCCGGATGGAATGTTTAGAAGATGCATACCGGAGGATGAGGTGGAGAGTGTGATCCGCCATTGTCATTCCTTGCCATGTGGAGGGCATGCTAGCTCACACAAGACATGTGCTAAAGTGTTGCAATCGGGCTTCTTTTGGCCAAGTTTGTTCAAGGATGTGCAAGGCTTTGTGGTAGCTTGTGATGCTTGCCAAAGGACGGGCAACATCTCAAGGAGGAATGAGATGCCTTTGAACAACATACAAGAAGTGGAAATATTTGATGTGTGGGGTGTGGACTTCATGGGACCATTCCCTTCTTCATGTGGCAACCTCTACATCCTATTGGCGGTTGACTATGTTTCGAGATGGGTGGAGGCAATCGCTTCTCCCACAAATGACACCAAGGTTATGGTGCGGTTCTTCAACCGAGTGATCTTTCCTAGGTTTGGAACACCAAGGGTGATCATAAGTGATGGAGGAAAGAACTTCACCAATAGGAACTTTGGAGCACTTTTGGCTAAATATGGGGTGACTCATAAGGTGGCAACACCTTACCATCCCCAAACTAGTGGCCAAGTGGAGATCTCCAACCGGGAGATAAAGGCCATCCTCGAGAAGACGGTATCTAGAACTAGAAAGGATTGGGCTATGAAGCTCAATGATGCCTTATGGGCATATAGGACCGCTTTCAAGACACCAATTGGCACCACTCCTTACAAGTTGGTCTATGGCAAGTCTTGCCACCTTCCGGTAGAAATAGAGCATAGAGCACATTGGGTCATCAAGTGGCTAAATTTTGATCTCAAAGAGGCCAGAGAAAAGAGATTGCTTGATATGAACGCACTTGAGGAGATCCGGTTGGATGCATACGAGAATGCCCGGATCTACAAGGAGATGACCAAGCGGTGGCATGACAAGAGGATCATCCCCAAGGAGTTGAGTGAAGGCGACCTTGTCCTTCTCTTCAACTCAAGGATGCGGCTCTTTCCCGGAAAGCTCAAATCAAGATGGACCGGGCCATATGTGGTGAAGAAGATCTTTCCCCATGGAGCTATTGAGATAGGAGTGGAGCATTGTGAAAACTTTAAGGTGAATGGGCACCGGTTGAAGAAGTATATCCCGGGAGCTCCGGTGGATATGATTGCCGCACTTTACCTTGAGTAGACGCCCCGAGTTTGGTCAAGCTAATGACCTTAAAGAAGCGCTTGGTGGGAGGCAACCCATTGGTAACATTTTCCCTTTCTTGTTTTGTTTTTGTTTAGATTTTTCTGTTTTTGGTTGTGTTTTGTGCACTTTGTGTGTATGCTAGAGCTTTAGTAGCATTGGAAGCCTTGCTTGGCAAGTGAATGATGAGGATGAACCCCTCATCAATTATGGGTGGAGCGGACGCGGAACTTAGACGGCTAGCGGTACCTAGCGCGGGTCCCGACGCCTTGAGGAATACTTAGAGCTCTCTACCATGGTTGATAGGATCATCCAACATCAATTCCACTTGAGAATCCCAAATACCATAGCAAACCATTTTTACATTGTGAGAACCTTCTTTCACTCTTCTTTACTTCATTTACACATTGGGGACAATGTGTTTCTAAGTATGGGGTGGGGTTTGCATAATCTTTTGCATGATGAGCATCTAGGATAGTTTACCATTTTCACATGTCTTGCATTGTATATATTCATTTCGAAAATCCCATAAAATTCAGAAAATTTTAAAAAAAATTTGTGCTTTCTAGGCTTGGATATGACCCTAATGATGAATCTTGTCTTGTGGATTGGCTATGGATGGCCTTATGTGTTGAATTGATGAATGCATATGTGGACTTGAAGTACTTCTTTTGAAATCCATGGATGATTTGTGATCATGATGTTTGCCTAGAATGGATTGAGTATTGAAGGTCGAAATTATATGATAGTTCTTGCACACCATCTAGGAATGAATGAGGCAATTCATCTTTCTCTACTTCTCATCTTGATCATGATTGTTAAAGCACCTCAATTGATATAAATTTGACCTCTTTTGACCCATCCGGGAATAGGAGCATGATAGTGTGTTGATGTGTATGAAAAGCAAGTGTGGGGTGAAGATGTTGATGAAAGAATATCATGCATAAAATGCTGAATTTGTTGTGAAAGTGTAGACAAAAACATATGTTTGGGGACGTTGGTTTAAATGACAAGTAACTCGGTACACTTCACATAATCGGGTGTTGGTGCCTTGCCAAAGTCAAATAAACCAATAGTCCTAACGAGCTTTGGTATGTGTGCCCGGTGTGGATGCACCTCGAAAAAATAGAAAAAGCCCGAGGACGGCTAATCACCAAGGTTTCGGCTTTTGTACACCAATGCCATTGTCTCAAAAACAAGTCAAAGAAAAGAAAAGAAAGAAAAGATAGAGAAAAATATACGCTTGAGGGAAGTTGATCGAGGACAAGATTGTGGAGTTAGTTCTATTCCCGGATTAGCATCACATACCCTAGAAAAATCCCACCTAATCACAACGTTTCTTGGCCTTCTATTTCACAAGACCTTGTGACCTATTTGCATGTTTGTAAGACTTAGTAATCTAGATTGGATATGCTCTTGATCTTCTTAGCTTCTTCATTTTTACATTTCATGCATGCTTTTGAGTTAAGTACAATTGTCTTTCCATGCCTTCACTTATTTGATGCATGATTGCTTATCCAGAGCCATGAAACATGACTATGAAGGTGATCCAATAGTAGAAGCACAAACCCAAAAAGATTTTGCCATTTTTCTGCATTACATAAATCATGTCATCTCTTAGTCTATAGTTGAGAATTTGCTCGGGGACGAGCAAACCTTAAGTATGGGGTATTTTTGATAACACGATTTATGACTTAGGTTTAGGTAATCATTTAGATAGAATTCTCGCTCATTCATGCATGGTTAAGCACTAGTTCATGACGTTTGCACTCAATTCACGTATTTTGGCGAGATAGACGTCTACACGGACTTGTGCATTGCTTTGTAGGTATTTTGGGAGATTTAGGGGCTAAAACGATACGTTTGAGGATCGTTCATCAAGATGACACACCCTCGGACCCATTAGGATGCAAGCTAAAGGCTAGGGAGGACTCATGGAACCTTGCCAACACAAGCCATGCACCAAATCGAAGCTTAATGATCAAAGGCAAAGCTGAAGCACAGAATCACGGTTCACTGGTAAACCACGGCCGTGGTTTCAACCGTGGATTTTGCCAGGTTTTCGTGACAGCTGTGCCACGATCTCTTGGCCAGCTCTTGCAAAGTTGTAGTATAAAAGTGGTCCTGCAGTGGCTGAGAGAATCATCGAGGAGCAGCTCTCCATTATCCACTATCATCCAATCAAAATATTCTCTCAACAAGAAGATTCTTTGGGAAGAAGGAAGTAGAAGGAAACCACCATTGGAGAAGAGCTTCATTGGAGAAGAAGAAGAGCACACCATTGATAGATTAACATAGCCTTATAGTGAAGGATTTCGGAATCAATTTCTAGAGTTGTATGAACCATTTGAACCTTCTTTAAGAAGGGTTGTGAGTTATTCTAATTCCATTTTCAGCTTGGTTTTGTTTTAGTTCACTTGTTCATCTCTTTCTCTTCATTATCTTGCAAATGGATGCCATGATTTTATGTTTGATTGTTTGGATTTCTATTATGAATGTTTTAGGCTAAATAGATGTGGTTCTAGGGTAAGGAAAGGATGGTTATGGCTAGGGCTATGATAGGATGGATTTAGATTTACCTTTGGATGACTTGTGTGCATGAACGTAGTTTCTGTTAGGAATCACGGCCAGTTCTCGCCAAACCACGGCCGTGGAAAGGTAGAACAAACCGTGATCTTACCTGGTTCGATGGATCTAGTCTTAGATTGTTAGAATGTTGAAATCCTAAGTGTTTGTTAAGTAAAAACTACCCTAGGGGAACCTAGTGTTAGGAGAGACTTACTCGGTAATCCTTGCTCTTAGATTCCAAAGATCACAAACCCTAGGTAGTGGTGAGCCTCATAAGCCGCCATTGGACTAAGTGTGCTAGGATAGTTGCTTAGAACTAACCCTTTCGAGACTTACCCGGTAAGTATAGGTTAGATCTCTAGGCGACAATCCGGTTCGTGTAGAATTCCGTCCCTTAGGTTCTTAGAGACTTACCCGGTGATGAGACCTTAGGAATGCACTAGTGGACCATGAGACCTACCCGGTAATTGATCCCAATCTAGAAATGCTTACTCCCAACATATCATAGTTAATCGAAGGAATGTTTAGATAGCTTGAGTCTATGCCATAACCGGACTTTCCAACCCCTAGAATCCGCTTTCCTCTATTTGATCCATATCTTGTGTTTATCTTGTTTGCTTGCGTTGATTTGTTAGCATAGTTGATTGTTTATTCCGCATGATTTGTGATCCTTGATTGATCACCTAAAAACCTCCCAAAAACATTGACATTTTCATTTCTTTATTTCCTTCTCTTTTCTTGAATTAGATCTTCACTAGACTTGATCATAAATCGAATCAATCTCACCTTAGTCTTTGTGTTCGACCTCGGAATACTATCCCTACTACAAACGACCCGTACACTGCGGGTTTCGCTAGGAGTTAGGATAAATATAACGAGTATAAATTTAAAACCTATTGCGTATCACATCCTGAGCGTAACACCTAGCTCTAAACCTAGGAACGCATCCTAGAACTCACAAGCCTCACCACACTCTCAACACAAGGAAGCCACTCACAACAGCTCAAACATCTCATGATCATAAACAACAACCTGGAAGAGCCAATCTAGTCTAGAAAGATCCAACATACTCAAACAACTCAAGGTCAACAACTACATCAAGCCATAGGGGCTCCCAAGTTCACAACCACTAGATGGTATTCTCATGCTACTGTAAGCCAGCCTAAGCATGCTACTAACGAGGTATAACCATAAGGCTAGGAAAGGAATGAAGAGAAAGGGAGGAAGAAGCCTACTGGTGAAGAAAACACAGCCGCGGAAGCAAGTTGGCGCCCCTTGCGTGGAGCTGTCACCGCCCCTGCGGAAGCCTAGAGCCTCCCCTGCGCCTGGGAGCCGCCCCTGTTGTGGCTCTAGCCGCCCCTACAGTGGCTGGTGGTCCGCCCCTACGCCTCTGGTGATCCGCCCCTGCGGTCGAACAGCGGAAGCTTCGTCTTCTTCGTTTCTTCGTTTCTTCGACTATGTCTTTGCTTCAAGTGCCTCCTTCTCTGGCTAGGCCTTCTTCAAACACTATCCATAGGTCTTAGCTTCCTCACCATAACCTAAACGAGATAAAAGGATGGACATGCAAAGGGGTTTACAAGATCTCTCTTCAAAGCTTCCTCCACAACCATGGAGGTGAAGAGAAGAAACAGGAGAAGAAAATAACAGCAAAGAGGAGAGGGGAGGAGGGAGTTTACCACAACAGATCCAACTCGTCAAGGCTGCAGGATCCTCCAAGGTCTTCCAAGGAGAAGGAAGAAGAGCACACAAGGAAGAGAGTGAAGAGAGAGAGAATGAGTGTGAGAGAGAAAAGGAAGAATGAGGAGAGAGGGAGAGTGAAAGAGCTGCATAAAAAGGTGGGGAGACCCAAGGGTCAGTTGTCCCCCTTGTCTCCTCACTCCATAACCCAAGGTTGGAAAGCAAAAGAGGGAACTCAATGGTTGGCGCAGGATTTTGGGGATAAAACCCGGCACTCAGCAAACGTGTCTGCGGGAAAACTAAGCCGTTAACGCGGGAAGATCGGAAAACGTCTTGACACCTGGAATAAAAATTCCGGATGTTACAGTTTGTCACCGTTATCAAGAACCGAGCTAAACCGAGCCATTATGACCTGAGAACCGAGGCTACCCGATAACCCGTTATAACCCGAATAATCGATACCCGGCCCAAACCAATCCGGTTATAACCAACCCATTTTTTTACCCGGCCCGTTCCAACCCGAGCTTGTTGTGATCCGATCCAAACCCGACCCGTTGGACACCTCTAGTTAGATTGAAGTATATGGCTACTATATGTGGTTAAAGGAAGAGATTTAAGAAAATATATTTGGTTAGGATTCTGAAAGATATGATAAGATCACCTATTTGATAAGATATCAACAATAAGATCCCTTGTAAATCTCCTTCCTTTCTGGATACGCAACTAGATATGATTTGATTTGACCCAAATTTTAATATGGATCTTGCGGGAATGGTGAGAAAATCACAAAACTTGTTTTCCATGTAACGTAAAAATCTCAGGCTTGAGCACACGATCTCGGGCGAGATTTCAATTTAGGTTTTTTCTTCTGTCGAGATACATAATCTAGTCGAGATCTTATTAGTTCTTGAATATTTTATTTTTAATACATTTAAAGCTCTAAACATTCTAAAGGTATCTTTTGATTTTCGATCTTATTTTTTATGATTATATTGTAAAAAAAATTCTATAGGAATCTCGCCTATAATTAGCATAGAAGGAGATTTACAAGGAAGGGTTAATGTGTAACGCCACAAATTTTTGGGTGCGTTTTTAATATTTTTCTTTTTCCGACTTCTATCGATATTTTTATTAGCTTAAATATTTTATTAAAAATATTTTACGGTGTAAAATATCTTTTCCGAGTTTATTTATATCTTTGACACGTTCACGTATATCCGTATTATTGTTTTCGGAAAAAGTCGGCAAAGTTTTCGATTCGGAAATTCCGTTCCGAACGCCTTTGGATCGAGTTCGCTCTTTACTCTTTTCCTTTTTATTAGTTTACTTATTCATTTTTCCTTTTCTTTTACTTTCTTTTTTTCTCTCTTCCTTCCCTCTTTTCTGCCCAGTGGTGAGCGTCTGATCCGACTCCTCGATCCGTCGTTCCCCTACTGTGCAACCTTCCCTCACACTCAAGTTTCTCCTTCTCCACTACACTCTCTCAATCTCACACCTACTCCCTTTTGCATCTCCATCTTCTACTCAGCTCCCTCACGCTCTCCTCTCTTTCCTTCATCCTTTAGCTCCTCATCTCTTCTTCATGTTGTTGTTGGAGAAGGACAGAATCACCCAGGGAGAAGCAATCGCAACCTCCAGCCTCACCCTCACCGGAGAAGTGCTCCCCTACAGGCTGCAGTAGTACCCACTGTCGTCGCCGGAGGACAGGGCTTGCCTTGTCTTCGCTCGCCGGCCAAGCAAACACCCGCCCCCATGGAGCTTCTCCTTCCTTTGTTTCACTCAACCATCACCATCGGGACTCCCCTACTTCTTCCGCCCCAACGGAACTCACTACCATTGAGCCTGCAATCTGCTTCCTCTTTGCAGACGACATTGGAGCAGCACCCTCCCCTTTTGTTTGTTACAACACTCGCTAGTTGCCGGATAGATGTCTCTTTGCTGCCTTCGATTCACTGTACCACCGGAGCCCTTCCTTCATCGCCAACGCCACCAGAAATCGCCGAGGACGCCATGCCATAGGAAGCCGCCACTAGAGGAGTCGTCTGCGCCTCTCCTTGCCGGAGCTCCCTGGGATTTGCCCTAGCCGCCGCCTCACAGATCTCTCCTTCTGCGTTCTGTTGAAGGTTGAAGATGGACATTTGGGATAATTACAAAAGAGAACCCATATTTATATTTTGCATTTCTGGCCCATAGGTTTGATAATTTAATGTTATGCCCCTGCAGTGGCGGAGCCAGAATATAATTGAAGGGGGGGACTAATCGCACTAGAAATTGAACTTGAATCTCCAACACTTGGAATCGATACCTTCTTCCGAATAAGATGCTTGTTCTTATTACTAAATCATAATCATACAATTAACAAATTCAGTTCTAACACAATTTAACCTAAATCACAATCTAACACGTTTAAAACAAATACCCAATCAAATTTGAGAAGTCGCACAATCTAACACGCTAAAAACAAATACTCAATCAAACTTGAGCACTCGGCAGTCAAAGAACAATCAAATTTTAGCACTCAGCAGAACAATCAAACTTCAGGCGCATCACACAAATCACAGCAGGAACACAAATCACAAATGCACAAATCATAATCTGCTAACTTAACTTGTTGAAATGCTGAGTAGCCTGAGACTCTAAGACTTTGATTTGTTGGAGTTCCTAAGTTCCTAAGTTGCTGAGTTGCTGACACAAACACAAATGCAAAAATTTACAGATTGAAGATGAGAAGAACTAAATCACAATTTGTTAACTTACCTTTCTAAAATGTTGAGTAGCCTGAGACTCTTGAGTTGTTGGAGTTCCTGAGCTGCTGACACAAACACAAATTCACAAATCTACAAATTGAAGACCAAATTGAAGATGACAAGAACTAAATTTACAAACTGAAAATTGTAGATGAGAAGAGATGAAGAAGAATTGAAGTTAGTAACTTATTGTCTTACTAAAGAAGTGAAGATTGAAGACCCAATTCCGAACAAAAGTGACAAGCGATGCAGGCTGTGCAGCGGCGGCGTGAACATGTTAGAGGCCGGCCGACGGAGATGGGGAAGGACCGGCGACGCTGCGACTAGTTGAGGCTGAGCAGCGGCTGAGAGTTTGAGATGCGCAGGCGGCAGGCTCAAGCTCACCTGTGAGGTCGACAGCGGCGACATGTCGGGAGTCATGCGCAGGGCGCAGGCAGCAGGTCGGCAGGCTCACGCTCATCTCTCGCTAAAGGCTGAAGCGGAGGGTTTTTTTTAAACGTTAAAACGACGTCGTTTCATGAAGGGTTTTCTTTTCTTTCTTTTTTTTTCTTTTTACACTATACGACGTCGTTTTGGAGGGGCACGTTCCCCTCCCTTACCCCCCTTAGCTCCGCCACTATGCCCCTGCATGCTTAATTACACATTAGGGCCCTTATTTATATTTTCAGAAAATGACTCAAGTTTATGATATTGCTCACCTTTGCCCTAAAAATGTATTTTGTCGATTTTAAACTCAGATTTGAATTACGGGGATTATTCTTACAGTTCATATATACTATGTAGCATTTCCAAACATAGTGTTACGCTAAATTTGTTTAGTTTGGTGTTAGGTTCGAAAGCACCCTGATAAAGGCCAACGAATCCATATCGACATCCATAGATCGTCTTCCGTCTTTTGACGTCATGTGAGTACCCTCTCCCCCGAGCTTATGATCTTACCTCGATCTTGTTATGTTTAGTTTTAGCATCATGCTAGGTTGGATCTAGCATAACCTAGTGAGAATGCCAAGTAGTGGTTGTGGACCCTTAGGTGAGTTTTAAGGTTTTGATATTGTTTGATGGATTGATGTTGTTATGAGCTTGGGGTGGTATTGTTATCTTGTGAGGTTTTTAGAAGGTTTTAAGGTATATAGTTGATCTTGTGAGCATTTTGATGTTTGAGGTTAGGGTTGTGTGATCTTGTGGGATTTTGGAGCTTAGGATTGACTTATCCTAGCTTGGTGTTGTTACCGTTGAGTTTGTTTGGAATAGGCATGTTTATCCTAGTATGTGTTATGGGTTATGATCTTGCGAGATCATAGGGTCTAGAAGTCTAAGGACTTTTAGCTTGTGTTGAGTGTGATGTGAGCATGAGGGATTCTAGGTTGCGGTCCTAGAATGAGAGTCAAATGATCTTGTGTAAATCATTTGTGTAGAAGTCTAAGACTTCTTGAGTTGAGTGATAACACGATTTATGACTTAGGTTTAGACACTCATTTAGATAGTTTTTCCACTCATTCATGCATGGTTTAGCACTAGTTCACGACGTTTGCACTCAATTCATGTATTTTCTCGAGATAGACGTCTACATGGACTTTTGCATTGTAGGTATTTTGGGAGATTTAGAAGCTTAATCGATACATTCGAGGATCGTTCCTCGAGATGACACACCTTCGGACTCATTAGGAGGCAAGCTAGAGGCTAAGGAGGGCACTTGGGACCTTATTGTTGCATGTCATGCACCGAATCGTGACTTAATGATCCAAAACAAGCTGAGGCATCAAAACCACGGTCACTGGGACTTCCACGGGCGTGGAATTGGACCGTGGTTTTTGCCAGACGGTTGTGACAGCTATGCCATGATCTTCATGGCCGACTCTTGCAAATTTGTAGGATAAATAGGTGGTCCTGCAAGGCTGAAGGGGGATCCATCCACATCCACTCTCATTACCATTCTCTCATACACTCTCAACAAGAAAGATTCTCTCAATTGGAAGCTTGGATTGGAGCTACTCTTGGAGGAGAAGAAAAGTTCCATTGGAGAAGAAGAGAGCACAACACTATTAGTCTTTGATAGATTCTAGAGTGGAGATTATCGGAACGTTTTCTAGGGTTGTAAGAATCGATTGAACCTTCTTTTGAAGGGTTGTGAGTCTTTCTAAATCTTAAATTTCAGCTTGGTTTTCTTTGTTCTACTTGTTCATCTCTTTCTCTTCATTATCTTGCTAATGGAAGCCATGATTTTATGTTTGATGATTTTGATTGTGATGATGTATGTTGTCGGCTAAATAGATGCGATTCTAGGGTAAGGAAAGGATGGTTATGGCTTGGACTATGATAGAATAGACTTAAATATATGATTGGATGATTCGTTTGATTGAACCTAGTCACTGTTAGAATCCACGGTTTGTTCTAGACAAACCACGGCCGTGGACTTTGATGAACATCCCGTGATTTTGATGAATTTGCTTGTAATGATAAATTCAAGTGTTAGGTTGTTAGATTGTTGAAATCCTAGTGTTTGTTGAGTTAAATCTATCCTAGGGTGACCTAGTGTTAGCAACTAAGTGTTAGAAGAGACCTAACCGGTGATTCTTGCTCTTAGATACCGAAGATGACAAACTCTAGGTAGTAGTGAGCCTCACAAGCCGCTATTGGACTGAGTGTGCTAGGATAGGTGTTTAGGACTTGCCTTTCCGAGACTTACCCGGTGAAGAGAGATTAGATCCCTAGAATACCATCCGGTTTGTGTAGAATTCCTATCCTTAGGCTCTTTGAGACTTACCCGGTGATGAGACCTTAGGAACGGACTAGTGGACCATGAGACCTACCCGGTGATTGATCCCAATCTAGAAACACTCACTCCCAACATACTATAGTTAATCCAAGGAATGATTAGATAGCTTGAGTCAAATGTCATAACCGGAATTTCCAACCCCTAGAATCCGTTTTTCTCCCTTTGATTACATACTTCGTGTTTGTTTGTTTACTTGTGGTGTTAGCTTAGTTGATTGTTGATTTCGCATGATTTGTGACCTTTGATTGATCACCTAAAACCAAACCAAAAACATTGAGATTTTCATTTCTTCATTTCTTTCTCTTTTCTTAGCCTAGACCTTCACTATCTTTAGTCACCAATCGATCCAATCTCACCTCAGTCTTTGTGTTCGACCTCGGAATACTATCCCTACAACGAAACGTCTCGTACACTGCGGGTTCGCTAGGAGTTAGGAGAAATATAACGAGTATAAATTTAAGGCTTTTTGCGTGCACACATCCTAAGCGTAACAAGTTTTTGGCGACGTTGCCGGGGATTAGGTTAAGATTGAGTCATTGTTTGTGATTGTTTATAGTGTAGATCTTTCTTGTTGCTTTTGATCTCTTTTGGTTTGTGTCTTTGCTTTTCAGGACATCTCTCACTCTTTAGGTGTATGCGAAGATCTCGTGGCAAGGATTTAGCTCCATTCGATCCCGAACCGGAGAAAAACCTTAGATCTAGATCCAAGAGCATTAGGAAGGGAAAAGAGATGGCCGGAAGAGATCTCCAAGCTGAGTTGGATGAGGCTTTAGAGCAAATTAGGATAAGGGATGAAGTTATGGAGAATGAAAGGAGACTTGCCAATTAGAGGCAAGAAGCAATTAGGAGGGAGATTGAAGAGATTAGGCAAGCTCTTGTGCGAAGAGAGCCTAACCCTCAAGATCCTCCGCCTCCACCACCGGTACCGCAGCCGGCGGTACATGTTCGGGTTGTGCCCATTGCTATTGAAGAGCCACAAACTTTAGGGCGACGTATGGATCCGGCACAAAGAGCACACCGTCCGGGTGTGAACTTAGGAGATCCCGCAACCCATAATTACGAACTCCGCCCTCAAGTTCTACAAATGATCCGGCATAATCAATTTGGAGGGATGGAAGGAGAGTCTCCTCATCAACACTTGATGAATTATGAGATCTTGATGGAGACTCTAAGACCACCTAGATTGGAGAGCAACAACCATAAACTTAGAGCTTTCTCCTTCTCTCTTAAGGATAAATCTTTGGCTTGGTATCAATCTATTCCACAAGGGCGAGTAAGTACTTGGGAGGAGATGACAACCGAGTTTTTGACTAAGTTCTTCCCACCTTCCAAGACTACCGAGTTAAGAGGGAATATCAATGCCTTTGTGATGAAGGATAGAGAGAGTTTATTCAAGTCTTGGGAGAGGTTCAAAGACCTTCTCCTAGATTGTCCACATCATGGTATACCGAAAATTGAGCTATTGGAGATCTACTTCAAAGGACTTGATGAAGATAGCCAATTCAAGCTCCAATCTCTTTCCGGTGGGACTTTCATGGAGAAGAATGTAGATGAAACTTGGGAGTTTGTAGAGAAACAAGCTTTGGTGATTGAGAAGTACTCCCATAGGAAGAATGAAGGGAGGAAAGCGGGAGCATATGAGGTGAGTGAAGTCACCATGAGTAACTTCAAGCTAGATGCAATCAACAATGAGTTGAAATCTTTGAGGGAGTTGTGCACTACAACTTTGAAGAATCAAGCAACATCTCAAGTGCAAATGCAAGCAAATTTGTCTTCCAAGGAGGAAGATGTTAACTACATAGGAAGGGGCAACTACAACAACTATCAAGGCCCAAGGAACTTCAACAACAACCGGCAATTCAACAATTACCGGCCTAACCACAACCATCCCGGGTTTTCCTATTCTAATCCGGATGGAGCCTTGAACCCTCCCGCCTCCACAAGCGCAGCTCCACCACCAAAAGCTTCACAACAACCTCACTCAACCTCCAAAGGATAGGACCGAAATGATGTTTGAGCAATTGCTTGGAAGGTTGAGTGGTCTTGAGAGCACGGTGACTTCCATTTCTAAAGCTCAAAAGGTGTTGGAAGCACAAGTGTTCCAAAAGGCGGGTGAAGCGCATAGAGATCCGGGAAAGCTTCCCGGAAGAACCGAAGACAACCCAAGAGGCCAAGTGTTGGCCATCACAACGAGGAGTGGGCTGAATATGAAGGATCCCTTACCTAAGGGAAGTGACAAGGGGAAGCAAGTAGTGGTTGAGGAAGAGACCTTGCAAGAAGATGGAGGCAAGAGCAAGGATGATGAGCCAACTTATGTGGCACCGCCTCCATTCAAGCCGCCACTACCATTCCCACAATCACGAGCAACAGCTTGCTTGGACAAACACTTTGGTAAATTCCTTGAACTTATGTCTAAATTACATATTAACATTCCGTTAATGGATGCCATTCTAGGTATGCCGGCATATGGCAAGTTCTTGAAGGAAATACTCTCCAACAAGAGGAAGTTGGAGGAGTATGGAGAAGTGAGGATGACGAAGAGGTCCTCGGAATTGATCCAAACGATGAAGGAGGAGATGCCTCCTAAGCTAAGAGATCCGGGTTCTTTTTGTGTGCCGATTGGAGTGGGAGAAGTGAAGTATGAAGCCCTTTGTGATCTTGGGGCAAGTGTAAGCATCATACCGCTTGCACTTTGCAACAAGGTTGGGCTAGGAGAGCCAAAACCGGTCAAGATGACCCTTTACATGGCGAACCGTTCTATCACTCACCCGGTTCGAATATTGGAAGACATACCGGTGCAACTCGGGAAGTTCTATGTACCGATTGATTTTGTTGTCTTGGACATCCCGGCAGACTATCCGGTTCCCATCATCTTAGGGAGACCTTTCCTAGCCACTTCCGGATGCTTGGTAGATTGTAAAAATGGAATTCTCTCCTTCAACATTGGAGAAGAGAATATCAAGTTCAAGCTGTCCACAATGATGAAAGGGCCAATCCTTGATGAGGATGTGTTCAACATTGTCGAGCAAGAGGAATCTAGAGAAGTTGTGAGCTCAATTTTGATCAAAGACCCTTGGAAAAGGTTCTTAGCCTAAGTTTGATGGAGGAAGGTGTTGAGGAGGCTTGCAATGAAGAAATCAAGGCTTTGGAAGCATTAGAAAAGGAGACAAGAGCTGAATTTGAAGTCCACGAGATTATGCTGGATTCCTGTAGGAACCACGGTCAGGTGTGGAGAACCACGGCCGTGGAACTCTCTGGAATGCTCCGAAGTGAAAGCTTTGCAAGAACCACGGCCGTGGATGTGCCAGAGTCCGTGGATTTGCCCGTGGTTTCCCCAGAAACAGCCTTTGTTGTTGATCAAGCTTCAAGGAGCCTTGGAAAGCCTTCATTTGCTTTGGATTCATCTCAACCAACGTTATTTGGATCGTCTCCAATCGATAAAGGTCCTCCTAAACTTGAACTCAAACCTCTCCCTTCTCATTTAAAGTATGCTTTCCTTGGTTCAAATTCTACTTATCCGGTGATTGTGAATGCATCTTTGAATGATGATGAGCTTAATAGATTGTTGAATGAATTGAAACTGCATAGAAAGGCAATAGGATACACCATTGATGACCTTGTTGGCATTAAGCCCTCTTTGTGCATGCATAAGATATTGATGGAAGATGACCATAAACCCTCTATTGAACATCAAAGAAGATTGAATCCTATAATGAAAGAGGTAGTCAAGAAAGAGATCATTAAGTTGTTAGATGCGGGAATCATCTACCCTATTTCGGATAGTAAGTGGGTTAGTCCCGTACATGTGGTTCCTAAGAAGGGTGGGATAACCGTAGTGACTAATGAGAATAATGAATTAATCCCAACTAGAACGGTTACGGGATGGAGGATGTGTATTGACTATAGGAAGCTTAACATGGCCTCTAGGAAAGATCACTTCCCTCTTCCTTTTATTGACCAAATGCTAGAGAGATTAGCTCAACATTCTCACTTTTGCTATTTAGATGGTTATAGCGGATTCTTCCAAATCCCTATTCACCCCGATGACCAAGAGAAAACCACATACACATGCCCTTGGGGAACATTTGCATATAGGAGAATGCCATTTGGGTTGTGTAATGCACCCGCCACCTTCCAAAGGTGTATGATGGCTATCTTTTCTGAGTACATTGAGAATATTATGGAAGTGTTTATGGATGATTTCTCTGTTTATGGATCTTCCTTTGATGATTGCTTAGCTAACTTGTCTCTAGTGCATAAGAGATGTGAGGAGACAAACCTTGTCTTGAATTGGGAAAAATGCCACTTCATGGTAAGTGAAGGTATTGTGTTGGGACACTTGGTGTCTAACCGTGGCATTGAGGTTGATAGGGCCAAGATTGAAACGATAGAGAAGTTGCCACCACCCACCTCGGTGAAGGGGGTAAGGAGTTTCCTAGGGCATGCCGGTTTTTACCGAAGGTTTATTAAAGATTTCTCTAAGATTTCTAAGCCTCTTACTAACCTACTAATGAAAGATGTTGAATTTGTTTTCTCCAAGGATTACCTTGAAGCTTTTTGTAGGTTGAAGAACGCTTTGATCTCCGCACCTATCATGCAACCTCCGGATTGGAGTTTACCGTTTGAGATCATGTGTGATGCAAGTGATGTAGCCGTTGGGGCTGTTTTGGGGCAAAGGAAATATGGGCGCACATATGCCATTTATTATGCTAGCAAGACGCTAGATGATGCCCAACTCAATTATGCTACCACCGAGAAAGAGTTGCTAGCAGTTGTGTATGCATTTGAGAAGTTCCGCTTGTGCGCCACTTAGTGTGCGTGCAAATAAGCTTTAAATTTATAAAACTAGAAATAAAGCAAGCGAACCCGCAGTGTACGGATCGATATAGTTAAGCAAGAATTCCAGAGTATCGAACACAGGGAATTGGGGGGTTAAATCCAATTATAGAATTGTCAAGCGAGTAAATGTATGAGCTTTTGTAAATTATTGGGAAAACAACAATCCTAAAGATCCAGGAATCTAGTTGTGGCAATCGATTCAAGATATACTAAAGATATAAGGATGGAGTTGAGGTTTGCAAAGGTATATGAATGTAAGGCAATGTACGGTAAAGTTCCAAGACCTTATATGATTCACCCAAAGGCACTCTCTATAAAGGTTGTTGAGGCTTCAGTATAGAAAGGTTCTAAAGGTAAATATTAACGTCAAATACCCAAACTTGTAATCGAAGGATCAAGACTAACTAAACCGATTAAGGTTGTGACACTCGAAATCGAGGTAGAGGTTGTTGAGGCTTTACTACCACCTAGAAAAGGCAAGCCAAGACTAAGTTAAAGCAAATCTTTAACTTTGGATTAAAGTAAAAGCAAGGTTCGTAACTGACACAAAATTACGGGTAGTTCTTGAGTTCCACGGCCGTGGAAGCTCAAGAACAAACCGTGGATTAGGTTCGTCGGCGATTCTCTCTAACTCTCAGGGTCCAATCTGTTTACGATCAATCTATTATCATCTAAGCCACAACTATCAACCCTTCACCTTAGAATTGCTAAAGGGTTTTAGCCAACAACAGTCATTATGATATCAAATTTAAGCTTTAAAAGAATGAAAGATGAAAACCTTCGACAACCTTGAATAAATCTCAAATCAACCTGAAATCCACAATCAAGAACAATGATGTAATTAGATTCAGAATAACACAAACAATCACAATCCTTGATAAGAACGAAGAACGGGATGTCAATCCGTCTTCTAATCAAACCTAAGGACAAAGACGCAATCTCCGTACGAACAATCTTTCAAATCTTCACTCTTTCCGTAAGCGTTTCCGTCAATTCGGAAATCTCAATAGGGCTAAGCGCAGTCTCTCAACGGAGGTCTAAGCGAAGGTGATAGCGGAGGTGACGGAATCTCTCTCTTTCCGTCCTTTTATAGGGCAAGATAAAATATGAGCCCAACCCATTGCGTAAAAGATCATGGCTTCAAAGTGTACGTTAAAAGATCGTCAAAATCACGGTTTCCTAAGATTCCACGCCCGTGGTTTAGAGCGTGATTTAGAGCGTGGAAACTCATCACGGTTTGTCACAACTTCCACGACCGTGTAACTTCCAGGAATGCTCCACGCTTGTCTTGCTAAAGTTCCACGGCCGTGGTTTAGAGCGTGGACTCTAGTACGGCCGTATTTTAGAGCGTGGAACGTAGATGGATCGTAATTCTCCTTGATTTTGTGTCATTCTTCAACTTAGTATCTTCCTTAGCTCCTAGTGATGTCCTCAATCCTTGGACATGCTCAATCTATCTCCATTCTCCTTTGATTCGTTCGGTTTTATCTCTTATTTGCCTATAATCAACAAAAAGCTTATGTAGACCTCTATATCGACAAAATAGATAAACTAACTCACAATTGCTTCAATGCTTTATCAATGATCACCAATATGGATGAAATACACTTAGAAAACGTGCCTAAAATATTACAATATTTCATGCTAACACCGCTCATATCTTGTTGGAGCGAAGGTCATTGTTTATACGGATCATGCTGCGATCCATTATCTCCTTACAAAGAAGGATGCCAAGCCTCGTTTGATTCGGTGGATCCTTCTTCTTCAAGAGTTTGACTTGGAAATCCGAGATAAGAAGGGGTCCGAAATCTCTGTGGCGGATCACCTTAGTAGACTCCCACCATTGGAACTTGAAAGAGATAACATCCCAATTGATGACTCATTCCGGGATGAGCAATTGCATATGGTGGAGGAATGCTTGTTCCAAGTGTCTAGAGGAAGTGAGCCATAGTATGCCGACATTGTGAACTATCTTGTGTGTGAGGAAGTGCCTCCCGGTTTGTCATATGCCCAAAGGAAGAAGTTCTTCAAAGATGTGAGGCACTACTATTGGAGTGAACCAATTTTGTTCAAGAGAGGGCCGGATGGAGTCTTTAGGAGATGCATACCGGAGGATGAGGGGGAGAGTGTGATCCGCCATTGTCATTCCTTGCCATGTGGAGGGCATGCTAGCTCGCACAAGACATGTGCGAAGGTGTTGCAATCGGGCTTCTTTTGGCCAAGTTTGTTCAAGGATGTGCAAAGCTTTGTGGTAGCTTGCGATGCTTGCCAAAGGACAGGCAACATCTCAAGGAGGAACGAGATGCCCTTGAACAACATACAAGAGGTAGAGATATTTGATGTGTGGGGTGTGGACTTCATGGGGCCATTCCTCTCTTCATGTGACAACCTCTACATCCTATTGGCGGTAGACTATGTTTCAAGATGGGTGGAGGCAATCGCCTCTCCCACAAATGATGCCAAGGTGGTGGTGCGGTTCTTCAACCGAGTGATCTTCCCTAGGTTTGGAACACCAAGGGTGATCATAAGTGATGGAGGGAAGCACTTCTCTAGTAGGAACTTTGGAGCACTTTTGGCTAAGTATGGGGTGACTCATAAGGTGGCAACACCTTACCATCCCCAAACTAGTGGCCAAGTGGAGATCTCCAACCGGGAGATAAAGGGAATTCTTGAAAAGACGGTTTCTAGGACGAGAAAGGATTGGGCTATGAAGCTCGATGATGCCTTGTGGGCATATAGAACCGCTTTCAAAATACCGATTGGCACCACTCCTTACAAGCTAGTCTATGGCAAGTCTTGCCACCTCCCGGTAGAGATGGAGCATAGAGCATATTGGGCCATTAAGTGGCTAAATTTTGACCTCAAGGAGGCCGGTGAGAAGAGATTGCTTGAAATGAATGCTCTTGAGGAGATCCGGTTGGATGCTTACGAAAATGCCCGGATCTACAAGGAGAGGACCAAACGTTGGCATGACAAGCGTCTCATCCCGAAGGAGTTGAGTAAAGGCGACCTTGTCCTTCTCTTCAACTCAAGGCTGCGGCTCTTCCCCGGAAAGCTAAAGTCGAGGTGGACCGGGCCTTATGTGGTGAAGAAGATCTTTCCCCATGGAGTGGTTGAGATAGGAGGGGAGCATTGTGGAGACTTTATGGTGAATGGGCACCGGTTGAAGAAGTATATCCCGGGAGCTCCGGTGGACATGATTGCCCCACTTCACCTTGAGTGAGACGCCCCCGAGTTTGGTCAAGCTAATGACCTTAAAGAAGCGCTTGATGGGAGGCAACCCATTGGTAACGTTTTTCCCCTTTTGTTTTTGTTTTTGTTTTGATTTTTGTGTTTTTGTGTGTTTGGTGTGCTTTGTGTGTGTGCTAGAGTCTTGGTAGCATTGGAAGCCTTGCATGGCACGTGAATGATGATGATGAGTCCCTCATCAATTATGGGTGGAGCGGACGCGGAACTTGGACGGCCAGCGGTGCCTAGCGCGGGTCCCGACGTCATGATGAACATTTAGAGCTCTCTACCATTGTTGACAGGATCATTCGCCATCACTCCACTTAAGTGATCCCAAATACCAAAGCGAACCATTTTTACATTGTGAGAACCCTCTTTCACTCTTCTTTACTTGAATGCCACATTGGGGACAATGTGTTTCTAAGTATGGGGTGGGGTTTGCATGATCTTTTGCATGTTTAGCATCTAGGATAGTTTCTTATAGTTTAATATTGTCACATGTCTTGCATTGTACATACATATTTCGAAAATTCCAAAAAAAAAAATCAGAAAATTTAAAAAAAATTTAGTGCTTCTAAGCTTGGGAATGACCCTTATGATGAGATTATCTTGTGGATTAGCTATGAATGGCCTTATGTGTTGAATTGATGAATGCATATGTGGACTTGAAGTACTTATCTTGAAACCCATGAATGATTTGTGATTATGATGCTTGCCTTGATTGGATTGAGTATTGAAAGTCGAAATTACATGCTAGTTCTTGCACATCATTTAGGAATGAATGAGGCAATTCATCTTTCTCTACTTCTCATATTGATCATGTTGTTTGAGCACCTCAATTGATAAATTTGACCTCTTTTGACCCATCCGGGAATAGGAGCATGATAGTGTGTTGAGTGTGTAAAAAGCAAGTGTGGGGGTGAAGTTGTTGATGAAAGAATGTTATGAATGAAGTGTTGAATTTGTTGTGAAAAGTGTAGACAAAAATATAGGTTTGGGGACGTTGGTTTAAATGACGAGTAACTCGGCACCATTCACATAATCGGGTGTTTGTGCCTTGCCAAAGTCAAATAAACCGATAGTCCTAACGAGCTTTGGTATGTGTGCCCGGTGTGGATGCACCTCGAAAAATAAAAAAGCCCGAGGACGGCTAATCACCAAGGTTTCGGCTTTTGTACACCAATGCCATTGTCTCAAAAATAAAAGAAAAGAAAGAAAAAATGGAAAAAATGGAAAAAATATACACTTGTGGGAAGTTGATCAAAGACAAAATTGCGGAGTTAGTTCCATTCCCGATTTAGCATCACATGACCTAGAAAAAATTCTCACCTAATCACAACGTTTCTTGGCCTTTTATTTCACAAGCCCTTGTGACCTATTTGCATGAGTGTAAGACTTAGTGAGCTAGATTGAATATGCTCATGATCATCTTGACTTCTTCATTTTTACATTTCATGCATGCTTTTGAGTTAAGTATAATTGTCTTTACGTGCCTTCATTTATTCGATGCATGATTGTTTGTCCATTGCTATGAAACACGACTATGAAGGTGATCCAATATTAGAAGCACAACTCCAAAAAGATTTTGTTATTTTTCTGCATGCATAAATCATGTCATCTCTTAGTCTATAGTTGGGGACTTGCTCGGGACGAGCAAACCTTAAGTATGGGGTATTTTTGATAACACGATTTATGAATTAGGTTTAGACACTTATTTAGATAGTTTTTCCACTCATTCATGCATGGTTTAGCACTAGTTCACGACGTTTGCAATCAATTCATGTATTTTCTCGAGATAGACGTCTACACGGACTTTTGCATTGCTTTGTAGGTATTTTGGGAGATTTAGAAGCTTAATCGATACATTCGAGGATCGTTCCTCGAGATGACACACCTTCGGACTCGTTAGGAGGCAAGCTAGAGGCTAAGGAGGGCACTTGGGACCTTATTGTTGCATGCCATGCACCGAATCGTGACTTAATGATCCAAAACAAGCTGAGGCATCAAAACCACGGTCACTGGGACTTCCATGGGCGTGGAATTGGACCGTGGTTTTTGCCAGACGGTTGTGACAGCTGTGCCACGATCTTCATGGCCGACTCTTGCAAATTTGTAGGATAAATAGGTGGTCCTGCAAGGCTGAAGGGGGATCCATCCACATCCACTCTCATCCACATCCACTCTTGCAACTTTGAGATTGATTTGAATAAATCTCAAATCAATCTCAAATCCATAATCAAGAACAATGATGTAATTAGATTCAGAATAACACAAACAATCACAATCCTTGATAAGAACAAAGAACGGGATGTCAATCCATCTTCTAATCAAACCTAAGGACAAAGACGCAATCTCCGTACGAACAATCTTTCAAATCTTCACTCTTTCCGTAAGCTTTTCCGTCAATTCGAAAATCTCAATAGGGCTAAGCACAGTCTCTCAACGGAGATCTAAGCGAAGGTGATAGCGGAGGTGACGGAATCTCTCTCTTTCCGTCCTTTTATAGGGCAAGATAAAATATGAGCCCAGCCCATTGCGTAAAAGATCATGGCTTCAAAGTGTACGTTAAAAGATCGTCAGAATCACGGTTTCCTAAGATTCCACGCCCGTGGTTTAGAGCGTGGTTTAGAGCGTGGAAACTCATCACGGTTTGTCACAACTTCCACGACCGTGTAACTTGCTGGAATGCTCCACGCTTGTCTTGCTAAAGTTCCACGGCCGTGGTTTAGAGCGTGGACTCTAGTACGGCCGTATTTTAGAGCGTGGAACGTAGATGGCTCGTAATTCTCCTTGATTTTGTGTCATTCTTCAACTTAGTATCTTCCTTAGCTCCTAGTGATGTCCTCAATCCTTGGACATGCTCAATCTATCTCCATTCTCCCTTGATTCGTTCGGTTTTAGCTCTTATTTGCCTATAATCAACAAAAAGCTTATGTAGACCTCTATATTGACAAAATAGATAAACTAACTCACAATTGCTTCAATGCTTTATCAATGATCACCAATATGGATGAAATACACTTAGAAAACGTGCCTAAAATATTACAATATTTCATGCTAACAAATAACCCCATACTTGCCACTTGCTTGTCCCTAAGCAAGGTCTTTCAAAAGCTTTAAAACTCAAGTTAGGATGAAATATGGATATACTCTCAAAAGCAAAACTTCTTTTAGATGAATGTACTTTCTAATCAATAGATCATTCTCAAATCTTGCTTCATTCGTTTATAAGACTTTCATACACATAATCAAAGAGTAAAGAGTAAAGAAAGCTCATGAATTGATCAAACTTCCATGTAAACATCATAACCTTCAAACATTATCAAAATCAATCATAAGAAACTTCAATTTAAATCACCAAGTCATATATTATTCTCTTGATCTTAAGGACTTTCAAACAAGGTCTAGAATGCGGAAAGGGAAGGAAAACATTTAAGGAATGTGGTGCATGAATCCGGGAAAGTGGATAACTAACTCTTTTCTTTTTCCTTTGCGGTTTCCGCAACACTTTCAACTTAGAGCTTCGCTCTCTTCTTTTCAATTCATTTTTCGACTTTACTTTTGGAGTTATGGATAGAGGTGCACAAAAACCGAAGCCTAGGAGATTGGCGTTTCTCATTTTTACGAGATGCCTCAAACCCTTGATGCACATACCATAATCCGCTAGGAATATCGCTCAATCCGACTTTGGCAAGACACAAACACCCGGCTATGTGAATGGGGCCGAGTTACTCATCGTCATGATTGACTTCCCCAAACCTATAATTTCTTTCTATTCTTTTGAATGCAAAATATTGCTTTCATGGTCCTCCCCCATCAAACATGCCAAATATCAACTCCTCCAAATTTCCGGATAGGTAAAGGATGCCATTATTTCAATGAGGGGCTAAATGATCAAAGAAGGAAGAAAGAGAATCGAATTGCCTTAATCATCTCAAAAAGAAGCATAAGAACTTATTATGTGATTTCAACCTTAATTTCTCAACATGATTTAAGTAACATTCATCACATTATGAAACTTGCAAAAGAGGAATAATCAACTCATTCAATTTCTTTTCAATTCACTATTTGTTTAAGCATGCGATTGTCATCAAAACTCAATTCACAAGTGGTGTTTATCATAGAAATCATCTCTATCCTTAGAAGCACAAAATTTTCAAAATTTTTCAATTTTTATGGGTTTTTCAAAAGCTTTTTCATGCAATGCAATAATGAAACGTGTAACAATGGAATGAACATGCAAGGTAGTCTCGATAAAAGCATACAAAAGTGAGTAAGAGTTATTACAACTATTAGTCACACCCCACCCCATACTTGGAACAAACATTGTCCCTAATGTTCAGAAAGAAAAAGAAGAAAAGAAAGAAAGAAAAAGAACTCACAAAATGGTGGTGGAGCGGCTAAAACGGTCGATCATCAAAGGTCTCACTGCGGTGGAGGCGGTGGTGGAAACGGAGAAGCTGGGATCATAGTACCGCCCGAACTACTGGCGGTAAACATCTCTCATCATGTGGTCAAGATCGTCGGCTCGTGCATCCCTAGCATCAGCACGGATCTCCAAAGCTCCAACCCTATCGGAAATGTCGGTAGCCCACTATGGCAGCTGCTCGTACCAACCAGGCGGCTGGCTGTACCACGCCGGTGCATCTGAAGGTGCTGGTGCAGGTGGCGGCCGTGAGTGCCACGGCGGTGGAGCTCCCATCTAATCCGGCTGAGTGTTGTACCATGAAGGAGGATCCGCCATCCAAGTAGGCCTCTCGCTTTCACTAGCACGGCGAGAGGAAGATCTAAAAGCTCTAGTGGGACGGGGAGAACGTCTAGGCATGTCGGGAACTGCATCCGGCTGATCCGGGAATGTACCAAAGTCATGATCAGCTCCTCCTCCTCCCTCATAATCATCTCCTCCTCTCATCTCCTCCTCCTCTACAACTAGTGGTGGTGGAACGTTAGGAGGGGCTACTAATCTGTTCGCATGCATGGTAGTGAACGTCGCCTTCCAGTTATGGCGTCCAGCCATAATAGAATACTCGGGGAGCCACTCAATACCTCTCCCTGTCCTACTCTCCCAAGGCATAGCAGCATAAGGTGGACCTCTGTGTGTGGGAAAAATAATGCCTCTAGTCATGAGGGCCTGAAGCCCTAGGGGTCTAGCTGCGATGCGGGTGCAAGCTGAGAAGTCTACCCCTAACTGTCTAGCAAGGTGGGTGACCATCCCACCGTATCCAATGTTGCCAGCCCTCTTATTCTTTAGCTTGCTCATGGTAGCAGCTAAGAGGGTGGCGCAGTCAGCTGACTTGCCATACAACATGCTGTAAAGAAGAAACAGCTCATTTGTCTTAATCTTCTGAGGTGTCTCCGTCCTAGGGAAGAGACACTCAAAAAGCACTCTATGGGCAATCTTCAAGGCTAGATGATAGATCAATCTAGCCTTGTTATCAGCAGGCTGCCAGCGGTCCTCGCTAGCGTAAATCATAGCAATCTCCTCCCATAAATCCTTGGCGTACACGCCACTGGGGAATCGACCATTAAAGGTCTCCTGGAACCCAAAGAAGGCTCCAAACTCTCTAATCGAAAAATCATAGTTTCTTTCCATCAGCCGGAAAGAAACTGTCCTGTCAACGTGGTTATGCTCGAAGGAAACCACAAACTCCCTAGTGATCTCCTCATAAGCATCTTCCCGAATAGCGGAGAAGATGACTAAGTCGGCTCTATCTAAAACCCAAGTAAGGTCTCCTATCACATGCAAGGGTGCCAGCTCCTCAAGTAGTAAGTATCTAGGTCCTATGACCGTCCTCTCCTCAATCCTCTCTAAGGCATCTAAATGATCCTCATGGATAGTAGGGATCCTAGGGGGAGGTGGTGATGGTGATGAAGGAGGTGATGGAGGCTCAATGGGTGGTGCTCTAGAAGAGGAAGAATTGTTGCCTTTCCTCTTTTTGTTCTTATCCTTGTTCCTACCGGACACTCTTCTCACAAAATCCATATTTTGTCGAAAACCACGGTCTGTTCTAGGATTTCCACGGCCGTGGAACGTACAGGGACCGTGGTTCGGCACGTAATTTTGCAAAACTCAGCAAAAGTTCACCAAACTCAGCAGCAAGCAGTCCTAGACTAATTTCCTTCCAATTCCAATCAGTTCTCCTAAAAATTCTAGCAAAAACGAAGCCGAATTGACAAAGACAGAGAAAGAACCAAAAACCTAGGTTTTCGGATTTTGGAATCCGAATTCCGCCTTCTCCGGTGATTTGCCGCTCGAATTGTTAGTTGGATCTTGTTGATGATTGGATTTGCTTCAGTTTTGGCCAAAGAATCGTCAAAAACGATTAACGAACGAAGATTTGGGAGATGAGGAGTGGAATCGGCGATTAGGGCGTGGTTTTGGGTTTTTTAGTTTGTGTTTTGTGAAGAAACGTGGTTTATATAGTGGCCGTAAAAATTTTTGAAAATCACGGTCTGTCGGGGGGTTCCACGGCCGTGAAAATGTACGGAACCGTGGTTTTAGTGATTTTTCTCAGGCTTTTGAAAATTACGGTCACTGTAGCTGTCACGGCCGTGGTTTAGGCCGTGGAACTCTCTGTAATGCTCCAAAGTCCAAGTTTCGTCACTTTTCTTCAAACTTTCTCTTCCCCTTTCCTTTTCCATGTTCCTACATCCAAAAACACGAACATACCGGAAGGTATCGAAGGCAAAACAAAGAAAAAACGTCTAAACTAAACTAATCTATTAATCAAAAGCAAAAACGACAATGCAGTACCTTGGGTTGCCTCCCAAGAAGCGCTTTGTTTAAGGTCCGTAGCTAGACCAAATTCGCACTTATTCGAGTGCGGTGGGCGCGAACTCTTCAGCTTGGAGTTCCGGTGTATACTTCTTGAGTCGTTGACCGTTCACCTTAAAGCTTCCGCCCGTTTCACCCCATACTTCAACTGCACCATGGGGGAAAATACGTTTGATTAGAAAAGGTCCGGTCCAACGAGATTTAAGCTTACCTGGAAAGAGACGAAGCCTTGAATTGAAGAGGAGAACTTGATCTCCTTCTTTGAGGTCCTTTGGAATGATATGCTTATCATGCCAATGCTTCGCCCTTTCTTTGTAGATCTTGGCGTTTTCGTAAGCGTTCAAGCGAAGTTCTTCAAGCTCATTTAGGTCCAAGAGACGCTTCTCTCCCGCTTCCTTCATGCTGAAATTCAACCACTTGATTGCCCAAAACGCCTTGTGCTCCAACTCTACCGGTAAGTGACAAGACTTCCCATACACAAGGTTGTATGGTGTAGTTCCGATGGGAGTCTTATATGCAGTCCGGTACGCCCACAATGCGTCATCTAGCTTCAAGGACCAATCATTCCTTGTCCTTGAAACCGTCTTCTCTAGGATTCCTTTGATCTCCCTATTTGAGATCTCAACTTGTCCACTAGTTTGTGGATGATAAAGGGTGGCGATCTTGTGAGTCACCCCATATTTAGCTAAGAGAGCTTCAAAGTGCCGGGCAATGAAGTGAGAGCCTCCATCACTAATGATGGTTCGTGGTGTCCCAAATCGTGGGAAGATGGTCTTGTTAAAGAACTTAACCACTACCATGGCATCATTGGTGGGAGAGACAATCGCTTCAACCCATCTTGAAACATAATCAACCGCTAAAAGTATGTATTAGTTACCACAAGATGATGGGAAAGGTCCCATGAAGTCTACTCCCCAAATGTCAAAGATCTCCACCTCTTGGATGTTGTTGAGAGGCATCTCATTCCTCCTAGATATATTTCATGTTCTTTGACAAGCATCGCAACAGGAAACAAAGGTTTGCACATCTTTAAATAGAGTAGGCCAAAAGAATCCAGATTGCAATACCTTAGCGCTAGTCTTGTTCGAACTAGCGTGTCCTCCACAAGGTAGTGAATGACAATGGCGGATGACACTTTGCACTCATCTTCCGGCACACATCGCCGAATAATGCCATCCGGACCTCTCTTAAAGAGGAGAGGTTCATTCCAAAAGTATTCCCGAACATCCTTAAAGAACTTCTTTCTTTGTGCGTAGGATAATCCGGGCGGTAATTCCTGACAAACCAAATAGTTAACAAAATCAGCAAACCATGGTTCGTTACCTTTTGCGATCACATCGATGCACTCCTCTATAATGTGTAAATGCTCATTCCAAAAGTATTCCCGAACATCCTTAAAGAACCTCAGTCTTTGTGTTCGACCTCGGAATACTATCCCTACTACGAAACGTCTCGTACACTGCGGGTTCGCTAGGAGTTAGGAGAAATATAACGAGTATAAATTTAAGGCTTTTTGCGTGCACACATCCTAAGCGTAACAAGTTTTTGGCGACGTTGCCGGGGACTAGGTTAAGATTGAGTCATTGTTTGTGATTGTTTATAGTGTAGATCTTTCTTGTTGCTTTTGATCTCTTTTGGTTTGTGTCTTTGCTTTTCAGGACATCTCTCACTCTTTAGGTGTATGCGAAGATCTCATGGCAAGGATTTAGCTCCATTCGATCCCGAACCGGTGAAAACCCTTAGATCTAGATCCAAGAGCATTAGGAAGGGAAAAGAGATGGTCGGAAGAGATCTCCAAGCTGAGTTGGATGAGGCTTTAGAGCAAATTAGGATAAGGGATGAAGCTTTGGAGAATGAAAGGAGACTTGCCAATGAGAGGCAAGAAGCAATTAGGAGGGAGATTGAAGAGATTAGGTAAGCTCTTGTGCGAAGAGAGCCTAACCCTCAAGATCCTCCGCCTCCACCACCGGTACCGCAGCCGGCGGTACATGTTCGGGTTGTGCCCATTGCTATTGAAGAGCCACCAACTTTAGGGCGACGTATGGATCCGGCACAAAGAGCACACCGTCCGGGTGTGAACTTAGGAGATCCCGTAACTCATAATTACGAGCTCCGCCCTCAAGTTCTACAAATGATCCGGCATAATCAATTTGGTGGGATGGAAGGAGAGTCTCCTCATCAACACTTGATGAATTATGAGATCTTGATGGAGACTCTAAGACCGCATAGATTGGAGAGCAACAACCATAAGCTTAGAGCTTTCTCCTTCTCTCTTAAGGATAAAGCTTTGGCTTGGTATCAATCTATTCCACAAGGGCGAGTAAGTACTTGGGAGGAGATGACAACCGAGTTTTTGACTAAGTTCTTCCCACCTTCCAAGACTACCGAGTTAAGAGGGAAGATCAATGCCTTTGTGATGAAGGATAGAGAGAGTTTATTCAAGTCTTGGGAGAGGTTCAAAGACCTTCTCCTAGATTGTCCACATCATGGTATACCGAAAATTGAGCTATTGGAGATCTACTTCAAAGGACTTGATGAAGATAGCCAATTCAAGCTCCAATCTCTTTCCGGTGGGACTTTCATGGAGAAGAATGTAGATGAAGCTTGGGAGTTTGTAGAGAAACAAGCTTTGGTGATTGAGAAGTACTCCCATAGGAAGAATGAAGGGAGGAAAGCGGGAGCATATGAGGTGAGTGAAGTCACCATGAGTAACTTCAAGCTAGATGCAATCAACAATGAGTTGAAATCTTTGAGGGAGTTGTGCACTACAACTTTGAAGAATCAAGCAACCTCTCAAGTGCAAATGCAAGCAAATTTGTCTTCCAAGGAGGAAGATGTGAACTACATAGGAAGGGGCAACTACAACAACTATCAAGGCCCAAAGAACTTCAACAACAACCGGCAATTCAACAATTACCGGCCTAACCACAACCATCCCGGGTTTTCCTATTCTAACCCGGATGGAGCCTTGAACCCTCCCGCCTCCACAAGCGCAGCTCCACCACCAAAAGCTTCACAAGAACCTCCCCCGGATTCACTCAACCTCCAAAGGATAGGACCGAAATGATGTTTGAGCAATTGCTTAGAAGGTTGAGTGGTCTTGAGAGCACGGTAACTTCCATTTCTAAAGCTCAAAAGGTGTTGGAAGCACAAGTGTTCCAAAAGGCGGGTGAAGCGCATAGAGATCCGGGAAAGCTTCCCGGAAGAACCGAAGACAACCCAACAGGCCAAGTGTTGGCCATCACAACGAGGAGTGGGCTGAATATGAAGGATCCCTTACCTAAGGGAAGTGACAAGGGGAAGCAAGTAGTGGTTGAGGAAGAGACCTTGCAAGAAGATGGAGGCAAGAGCAAGGATGATGAGCCAACTTATGTGGCACCGCCTCCATTCAAGCCGCCACTACCATTCCCACAATCACGAGCAACAGCTTGCTTGGACAAACACTTTGGTAAATTCCTTGAACTTATGTCTAAATTACATATTAACATTCCATTCATGGATGCCATTCTAGGTATGCCGGCATATGGCAAGTTCTTGAAGGAAATACTCTCCAACAAGAGGAAGTTGGAGGAGTATGGAGAAGTGAGGATGACGAAGAGGTCCTCGGAATTGATCCAAACGATGAAGGAGGAGATGCCTCCTAAGCTAAGAGATCCGGGTTCATTTTGTGTGCCGATTGGAGTGGGAGAAGTGAAGTATGAAGCCCTTTGTGATCTTGGGGCAAGTGTAAGCATCATACCGCTTGCACTTTGCAACAAGGTTGGGCTAGGAGAGCCAAAACCTGTCAAGATGACCCTTTACATGGCGGACCGTTCTATCACTCACCTGGTTGGAATATTGGAAGACATACCGGTGCAACTCGGGAAGTTCTATGTGCCGATTGATTTTGTTGTCTTGGACATCCCGGCAGACTATCCGGTTCCCATCATCTTAGGGAGACCTTTCCTAGCCACTTCCGGATGCTTGGTAGATTGTAAAAATGGAATTCTCTCCTTCAACATTGGAGAAGAGAATATCAAGTTCAAGCTGTCCACAATGATGAAAGGGCCAACCCTTGATGAGGATGTGTTCAACATTGTCGAGCAAGAGGAATCTAGAGAAGTTATGAGCTCGATTTTGATCAAAGACCCTTGGAAAAGGTTCTTAGCCTAAGTTTGATGGAGGAAGGTGTTGAGGAGGCTTGCAATGAAGAAATCAAGGCTTTGGAAGCATTAGAAAAGGAGACAAGAGCTGAATTTGAAGTCCACAAGATTATGCTGGATTCCTGTAGGAACCACGGTCAGGTGGGGATAACCACGGCCGTGGAACTCTCTGGAATGCTCCGAAGTGAAAGCTTTGCAAGAACCACAGCCGTGGATGTGCCAGAGTCCGTGGATTTGCCCGTGGTTTCCCCAGAAACAGCCTTTGTTGTTGATCAAGCTTCAAGGAGCCTTGGAGAGCCTTCATTGGCTTTGGATTCATCTCAACCAACGTTATTTGGATCGTCTTCACTCGATAAAGGTCCTCCTAAACTTGAACTCAAACCTCTCCCTTCTCATTTAAAGTATGCTTTCCTTGGTTCAAATTCTACTTATCCGGTGATTGTGAATGCATCTTTGAATGATGATGAGCTTAATAGATTGTTGAATGAATTGAAACTGCATAGAAAGGCAATAGGATACACCATTGATGACCTTGTTGGCATTAAGCCCTCTTTGTGCATGCATAAGATATTGATGGAAGATGACCATAAACCCTCTATTGAACATCAAAGAAGATTGAATCCTATAATGAAAAAGGTAGTCAAGAAATAGATCATTAAGTTGCTAGATGCGGGAATCATCTACCCTATTTCGGATAGTAAGTGGGTTAGTCCCGTACATGTGGTTCCTAAGAAGGGTGGGATAACCGTAGTGACTAATGAGAATAATGAATTAATCCCAACTAGAACGTTTACGGGATGGAGGATGTGTATTGACTATAGAAAGCTTAACATGGCCTCTAGGAAAGATCACTTCCCTCTTCCTTTCATTGACCAAATGCTAGAGAGATTAGCTCAACATTCTCACTTTTGCTATTTAGATGGTTATAGCGGATTCTTCCAAATCCCTATTCACCCCGATGACCAAGAGAAAACCACATTCACATGCCCTTGGGGAACATTTGCATATAGGAGAATGCCATTTGGGTTGTGTCATGCACCCGCCACCTTCCAAAGGTGTATGATGGCTATCTTTTCTGAGTACATTGAGAATATTATGGAAGTGTTTATGGATGATTTCTCTGTTTATGGATCTTCCTTTGATGATTGCTTAGCTAACTTGTCTCTAGTGCATAAGAGATGTGAGGAGACAAACTGTTCGCTCCAAACGGTGTGTGCAAGCTTTAAATTTATAACCCTAGACGTAAGCTTAAAACAAGGATGCGAACCCGCAGTGTACGGGTCAATCGTAGTAAAAAGCAAGGAATTCCAGAAGTCGATCACAGGGACTTAGTGAAACAAAGTCTAATCACGGTATGCTTATGTAAATACTAACCACAAGAGCAATTAAAACAATCAAAGATGATATAGAAGTCAATAAAGGAAATATGCAATTCTAGGGATTAAAGCATCTAGTTGTGGTTCCAACTCAAGATCTAAAGATAAGCGGACAAAGCTGAGATTTTTGCATGGGGAAGGTGTTACTAAAGTGGAATAGATCACCGGGTAAGTCTCACTACTCTCTAATCCAAAACCGTAACTCCTATTACCGGGTAAGTCTCAAGGAATTAAGATAAAGAACTATAACCTCAAACTAACACACCATCTAAGGGAATAGAATCAACCTTTACCGGGTAAGTCTCGGGCTAACTCACAAAGATGGGATGGAAGCACACTCAAACCCTAATAAAGGATAAACCTTTATTACCTTCACTTATGATCTTAGGTATACAAACTAAGGAATTACCGGGTAAGTCTCATCCTAGGCTTGCATTGAACCAGGAAAGGTGTAATAAAAATAGAATTTGGCAAACTCTAACACTTAACTCTCAATTTCGGATCAGGAAAGTCACCTCGGTCAGCCAAATTCCACCCCGGCCGAGATGTTCATCGACTGAGCGAGATGCTTAGGGTTAAGGTTAAAGACTCGAACTTTCAGGGTCCTACTGAAATCTAAGATTATTCTATCATTGTTTTTCCCACAACCTTCAGCCAATCACCCTAGAATCACACAAGGAAATTAGCCACTCATCATCATGAAAGCAATAATCAAATATATGGGAAGAAGGTGAATATTTGAACAAGAAGAATTTAATGAAAAGACTTCAATAACTGAATCAAATATCACAACAAAGCGTTCCTTGGATAGAAATCCAACAAGCAAGACAACAAGGAAGGGAATCTAAGATGATCTTACAAAAACCCTTCAAAAGCTATAAAAGCTATAGACTTCAATCTTCCTTCAACCTTCAAAAAGGTTCTACAAATCTCCCAACTGGAGTATGGCTGCTGCGTGTGGTAGGTGTAAGCGGATGTATGCAGGATGTCGGATTTGTGGGAAATCCGACCCTTTTTATAGGAAAATTACTCTCCAAAGATAAGGTATCTTAGAAAGATCTCTTCCCATAAAAATAGGTAAAATATAAGATCTATTGTAACACCCCAAATTTTTCAACTCGGGGAGTTACTGGTTAGGACCGCACAGTGGGTTCCGACCTTAGTTTGACAACAACTTAACAAGATCTTACAACAAGGCACAGATAAGGAAAACCATAAATCATAAAATAAATCTTAACAATGTATGAATGTGACCAAAACAACTAACAGCCGGAAAACATAAGATAACAAGTACAGAAAGAAAGAAAAGAACCAAAGTCCAACTGGAATCCCATAAATAAAGAAACTGCATCACATCCTAAAAGTACGACACCCCGGCTGACCACTACCATCCAGATCACTCGGCATCTGCTCTAACCTGTGGTAAGTCTACACAACATAACAACTGTTAGCTAACTATCCAAATATAAGTAGAATAACAACAGCACAAACACACGCAGAAAAATTATAAACAAACATCATGCTGGCACTCAACCGTTTATTATCTATTTTTTAGGTGATTCATCTTATTCAATTTTACAGTTGTGGCACGAGAGCTATTAACAGTTCTCGCCTCCGTTCCTTATCCAACTGAGTGTAGGTCTAGCTGACCTCCGCCGGTAGCATCACTACAAACCGAGTATGGACTAGTCCCTAAAGAAACCCCCAACGCCCGCAAGCTAACTGAGCAGAATGCCACCGCCCGTTACTCTTAGGCCAAGTATAGGTCGGTAAATATATATCACAACCTATCTTTCTAAACATTTCAATCACACACCACTATCATCATTCATGCTCATATTTAGAAATCAGCTAAGTAAGCCCAAAGGACTTACCTGTTATAAACCTCGACTCTCTGTAAATCAAACTCGCACTGTAACCTGTAGCAACTCAGTTGCCTGCCAAAGGAGATAAGTGCATTAGCACACTCCAACGTAATTAGAAGTCTAAGACTTCTAAGATAGAAGATCGTAATATGACATAACTACTTACAGTACTAATTTATGGTAAAATGACCATTTTACCCTTAGTCCCGAGACTTCCAAATTTTCCGAAAAACATGTCTAAACTCCTATTTGAGACTCTAAAGTCATATTCCAACTCCTAAAGTTTAGTTTGGTTACAAACTGTCACTTTTCTTATTTCCCTATTTTCCAAAAGGTCGTAAAGGTCTAACTTCGGTTTCAAATATAAAATTCGTAAAAGCTTATAAAAATTCCGAAATAATTCCCTAGATTATCTATGATGTTACATCTAACCTTAGGAGCAAGAATTTCTCAAAACTGTTCATCCATCATTATTATAAAAATTCTCAAAGTTGGCTACTCCACTTACAATTTCTATACTTAGCCAAAATTCCAATGTTTACAAAAACTGCTTAACTACCCTACTTTGGAAGCTTATAACTTCTAATCCGACCGTTCATTTCTTCTCAAATTTTAATATGCTAAACTACATATATCCATCTATCATCTATTAAAATTTCAACGGTGGATCCTCATCCAAACTCTCAAACATTGGTCGACAAAATGGGAAGTTTCTAACTTAAAAACTGAAGGAAAAAGAGTTATATTTACAGCAGTCCTTTGTTTCTACTATTATGTTTATACAACTCAGCAGCTACCCATTACCAACTTAACCCATGTTCAAGGCCGAACTACAACAACACATCAATCCAGCCTTAAAGAATCGATACACATACACAAGATCATACATTAGCCTTCCCATTACCTCTATACAGAAGACTTTCTAAAGCTGCTGCACTTGCTGTTTAAGCAAGGTTCTATCTCGTTCTACTCTAGGATCTCTAGTTCGAAACCTATAGCTTACAACTTATACACCGACTAATCCAATGTCCTAGGTTCTCTTAAGGTGCAATCAACCCTTATACACATAAGCTTAGAACCAACTACTGAATAAGTTTATCCTCAGAAGAACTTCACCTATCGGACTTCAGCAGGGAGGAGGCGCATCGTTGCTGCGTCGTTCGGCACCACCAGCTCCGGAGATCGAGGTTTAAAGTTCCCGGCTGCAGTTGCGGAACGACTCTCCTGGACCTTGTTGTGGCATCTGGTTGAGTCGAAGTTAAGGACCCGTCCGGCACCGAGAAGAAACGCGTGAGCGACTAATCAAGACAGAAAGGAGAGAAGGAGTCGAGGCTGGGTCTTACCAGAGGGACAAAGAGACTCGGATCACTCAGAATCCTAGGCGCTTGACGATGATGGAACTGGTGAGCGACGGTGATGACTGCAGATGTAGCAGTTTCCTCTCCGCTGTAGACTTTTGATGGAACGAACGTTGCGGCTGAAACTGAATGGATCGATGGGAGTGTGTGAAGGCGTGGGTAGCAGGAAGAATGATATCTAAGCTACGTGAATCTGGACAGAATTAAGGAGGGAAGGAAGATCCGTTTAGCGTGATTTTAGGCTGAGCAGATTGTGATTTCCTTCCCATTAATAGCAGTAGTTACGTACATTAAGAAGGAAAACAAGGTGTTGCTGATCTGCTCCTCTAGCTGCTGGGCTGCGGGTAGGCTGCGCATTCTGGGCTGAAGATGGGCTGAAGCAGACGCTGGCTGAAGCTGCTGAAGAAGGTAAGGCAGTTGCACACTCCGCTGGGCTGGGCTGGCGCTAGGCTGAAGAGGTAAGACAGCAGCACATGCTGCTGGGCTGCGGACAGGCTGCTGAAGCTGGCGAGTTTCTAGGCTGGCGAGCTGCTGGCGCTGCTGGGCTCACTGGCGCTGGGCTGTCAACAGCCTGTCTGGGCTTGTCACAGACTCGTCACAGCCTTGTCTGGGCCTTGTCACAGACTCGTCACAGCCTTGTTTGGCCTTGTCACAGCTTCGTCACAGACTTGTCTGGGCCTTGTCACAGCTTCGTCACAGACTTGTCCGGGCCTTGTCACAGCTTCGTCACAGAGTTGTCAACGACGAGTCATATTCTAAATTAGGGTTTGGGGCTAAACTTATTATTTTATGTGAAGGTAAGCTACATAAAATGATAAACTTTTAAAAGATTCTATCATTTTATGTGAAGGAAATCAACATAAAATGATAAATTTTATAATAATGTGTCTAACTAAGTAGACGGATATGGATCAACTGATCGAGATCGGGTTTATTACAGAAATAAACGGAATAAAAATTCCGGATATTACATCTATAATATCTTCTTCCTTCCAGGAGCCAAGCCCAAAAATATAAGATCTCTTTCCAAAGATAAAAGATCTCAACCAGGAATAAAATATTCTCGCCGCGTCCTAGGTATTCGCCTCGGTCGAGTCGACTTCCCTGGATCACCTCGGTCGAGGTGAATCTATGGTCAACCGAGGTGAGTCACAACTGAATGTGAAATTTCTCAAATCTGGTCCAAAGTGAATCTCTAATCCATGGCTATGCTTCCTGGATGGTTCCTTATGTTCCTGAATGTAGCTCCAATGACTTCATAGCTCCTTCTGCTCCTTTTTGATGCAAAACGTGCCATTTTACCTACGATTACAACAAAACTAGGTGTAGACCTCAATTCCCGCAAAGGTAGATGAAATGGTAATATAATCACGTATTATACATACAAACATGCAGATTATGAAAGATAAAACGTCCAAACAAACTCCAAAATATAGACTATAATTCATGCTATCAAAATACCCCATACTTAGCCCTTGCTTGTCCCCAAGCAAGTTCCGCATATAAAAGACAAGATAGAATGGATTATAAGTCAATAAAATCAATGAAAAGTCTTTCAAAAACGTTTTTATGGTGTGCAACAATCATAGATCACTCTAAAAGAACACTTCATGGAATTTTAAATCAAAATATGATCAAAACATTTTATAAATATAGAAAAGTTGTTCATCTTTGCATAAAATCATAGAATGCATAATAAGTCATAATTATCGAAATTAATCATGTATAATCCAGTTTAAACCACTAAGTCAATCAACAAGCTCAAGGTCTCAAGGGCTTCCCAAAAGAAAGGTCAAGAAACGTGTAGGGTAGGGATGTATGTAAGGTAATGTGGTGCTAGAATCCGGAAAAAGGATGAACTTCACTTTCACTTTGACTTGCAACATCTTCCACCAATAAGCTTTGCTTATTTCACACTTTTTCTTTTTACTTTACTTTTTGGGATGCATGGACAGAGGTGCACAATAACCGAAGCCTAGGAAATCAGCAATCATCAATTTCTTGAGATGCATCAAACCCTTGATGCACATACCATGACCCGTTAGGAATATCGCTCAATCCGACTTTGGCAAGACACAAACACCCGGCTATGTGAATGGTGCCAAGTTACTCATCTTCATGATTGACTTCCCCAACCCTAAGATTACTTTCTAACACTTTCACTTCCAGCCAACTTCTCAACTTTAACTTCACTTGCTTTCACCACTTCGCTTGCTTCCAAATTCCCGGATAGGTAAAGGGAGGCAAAATGTATCTGAGGGGCTAAGCATGATCAAGAAGAAGAAGAGAGAAGAATGAATTGTCTTGGTCTTTCCAGGAAGAAAGTGAGAGAACTCATAATGTGGTGTCAACCTTCAAATTCAAAATAATTTAGACAAAAAACAAAGTATTAAACATGTCAATAATTTCAAACAAAGCATTTAGCAACTTAAACATATTATAAAATCTTTCAAACACATAAAGAATTTAAAACCAGTCAGTAAGCAAGATCTTCATTGAGATCATATCCAGATAAGTAACACAAAAATCGTTTTCGAAAACTCTCAGTTAACCCACCTCGGTCGAGGTGTTCTTAGGTCAACCGAGGTGAATCGCCTCGTTCGGCCAGAACTGCCCCGGTCGAGGTCCCAAAAAAATTTTTTAAGACCAGTTTTCTTTCAGTTTCGACGTTTTTCTCAATCAAATAACCTGTAAGTATGCATGCAATCTCAGATAAACATATAGAAGCAACTGAAGCGTAAATATAAATATTTGATCAAGTAGAGTCATACATAAGTGTCAAATACATCACATAAACACCCCATACTTGGGACCCCCAGTGGGTCAAAATAAGTCTAAAGGATAAAAATACTCACCGAATAATAAGGTGAACTGCATAAAAATAAGAAAGAAAATCCTGCAGCTCTCAGTAGTCACGATCCGGTGGTGGTGGTGGTGGCACATACGGATACTGGGTCGGGTCGAACGGATAGCCCCTGACGTGCTCAAACTGAATCTGGGCCATCATGTGCTGGTAATGCTGCCGCTCCTACATCTCGCGGATATCCAGTGACAAAGCAGCATAGGAATCAATAACTTGATCCGTCAGATCATCGATCCGTCTGTGAGCCTCTGAATCTCTATGTCGGCGCGCCCTACGCCTAGCAGGTCTCACTGGAGAAGTAGCTGGTGCAGGCTCAGTGTACTCATCATCCAGATCTATAACTAGTGCGCTCGTCCCTGTGGTATCCGTCCCTGTATCCATCGGGACTCCACCCTCTCTGTCATCAACCGTCTCCTCATCATCTGCCTCCTCCTCAACTGGGGCAGCTGCTGCCTCTCTGTAATCCTCCATCAGTGGAGCCCAAGCGGTCTGCCAATAATGAGGGTCATAAACAGTAAACTGGGCAGACCACCTGATCCCCTGTGGCGCAGTCAACTCCCACGGCATAGCCACGTACGGTGTAGTCAAACCTCGGGGAACCAGAATCCGCCGAGTGATCATCTCCTGCAGCCCAAGCGGCTTGGCAGCCGCCACCATCGTGCAAGCGCTGAGATCCATGTCCTGATAGCTAGCTATATGAGTGACAAGCCCTCCGCAGCAGATGTCTCCCTTCGCTTTGGCCTTGATCTTGTGCAGATCCTCTACCAACATCAAGCCAAAGTCCGGGATACCCCCAGTAACCATGCAGTACAAACTGAAAAGCTCTCCCTGTCTGATCTTCTGGGGCGTCTCAGTACGCACCAGAAGTATCTCACTGAAGATCCGGTGGGCTAACCTAAAGGCTAAATGGAAGATGACCTTCTCCCTGGAATCTCTAGGGCGCCATCTATCTGCATGCTCAACAATATGGGCAATCTGCCCCCAAAACTCCCTAGCTACAGATCAGGACGGGAAGTCAACAGCAGTAGGCTCAGGAAAGCCAAAAATCTCTCTCCAATACTCAAGTGGCACTAAGAAGTTCCGGTTCATCAACCGGTACTTCACAGATCGCTCTATGGGAAGGTAGGTGAAGGAGCTAATGAACTCTAAGGTCGGCTCCAAATAGGCTGGGGCTCGGATCTCAGTAAACTGATCCAGCCCTACTATAGAAATCATCCTCCTAAGGTCTCCGTCTAACTGGAGGCAATCAAAAGCAGACACGTCCAGGAAGCGAGGTGCAATCACTGGACGGCCGGAAATACGGTCATAATCGACCTGGTGTCTCTCATGGATTACCGGTCGATAGGGTCGGGAAGAAGAGGAAGAAGGGGAAGGTGAGGATCTATCCCTAAGGGCAAGGCGTCGGTCAGAACTCATTTTCAATTCGGTCACTGTCAGGTCACCTCGGTCAACTGACAACACTCAAGAATCACCTCGGCCGAGGCACAGCTCGTCTGGACCGAGGCGGAAAACTAGATTCTAATTTCTTCTGAAAATTCAGTTCTTTTCCCCCAAAATCACTACAACTGCTTCCTAAGGGGTACTTAAGCCAATTCTCAGCAAATGCAAGGGCAACCAAAGCCCAAATCGAAGCGAAAAAGCGAGGTAGGGTTTCGGTTTTATTTTCTTGCAGATCGATTTTCTTGCAGATCGATTTTCTTGCAAGGCTGAAGGGGGATCCATCCACATCCATCCACATCCACTCTCATCCACATCCACTCTTGCAAATTTGAGATTGATTTGAATAAATCTCAAATCAATCTCAAATCCACAATCAAGAACAATGATGTAATTAGATTCAGAATAACACAAACAATCACAATCCTTGATAAGAACGAAGAACGGGATGTCAATCCGTCTTCTAATCAAACCTAAGGACAAAGACGCAATCTCCGTACGAACAATCTTTCAAATCTTCACTCTTTCCGTAAGCTTTTCCGTCAATTCGGAAATCTCAATAGGGCTAAGCGCAGTCTCTCAACGGAGGTCTAAGCGAAGGTGATAGCGGAGGTGACGGAATCTCTCTCTTTCCTTCCTTTTATATAGGGCAAGATAAAATATGAGCCCAGCCCATTGCGTAAAAGATCATGGCTTCAAAGTGTACATTAAAAGATCGTTAGAATCACGGTTTCCTAAGATTCCACGCCCGTGGTTTAGAGCGTGGTTTAGAGCGTGGAAACTCATCACGGTTTGTCACAACTTCCACGACCGTGTAACTTGCTGGAATGCTCCACGCTTGTCTTGCTAAAGTTCCACGGCCGTGGTTTAGAGCGTGGACTCTAGTACGGCCGTATTTTAGAGCGTGGAACGTAGATGGCTCGTAATTCTCCTTGATTTTGTGTCATTCTTCAACTTAGTATCTTCCTTAGCTCCTAGTGATGTCCTCAATCCTTGGACATGCTCAATCTATCTCCATTCTCCCTTGATTCGTTCGGTTTTAGCTCTTATTTGCCTATAATCAACAGAAAGCTTATGTAGACCTCTATATCGACAAAATAGATAAACTAACTCACAATTGCTTCAATGCTTTATCAATGATCACCAATATGGATGAAATACACTTAGAAAACGTGCCTAAAATATTACAATATTTCATGCTAACAAATAACCCCATACTTGCCACTTGCTTGTCTCTAAGCAAGGTCTTTCAAAAGCTTTAAAACTCAAGTTAGGATGAAATATGGATATACTCTCAAAAGCAAAACTTCTTTTAGATGAATGTACTTTCTAATCAATAGATCATTCTCAAATCTTGCTTCATTCATTTATAAGACTTTCATACACATAATCAAAGAGTAAAGAGTAAAGAAAGCTCATGAATTGATCAAACTTCCATGTAAACATCATAACCTTCAAACATTATCAAAATCAATCATAAGAAACTTCAATTTAGATCACCAAGTCATATATCATTCTCTTGATCTTAAAGACTTTCAAACAAGGTCTAGAATGCGGAAAGGGAAGGAAAACTTTAAGGAATGTGGTGCATGAATCCGGGAAAGTGGATAACTAACTCTTTTCTTTTTCCTTTGCGGTTTCCACAACACTTTCAACTTAGAGCTTTGCTCTCTTCTTTTCAATTCATTTTTCGACTTTACTTTTGGAGTTATGGATAGAGGTGCACAAAAACCGAAGCCTAGGAGATTGGCGTTTCTCATTTTTACGAGATGCCTCAAACCCTTGATGCACATACCATAATCCGCTAGGAATATCGCTCAATCCGACTTTGGCAAGACACAAACACCCGGCTATGTGAATGGTGCCGAGTTACTCATCGTCATGATTGACTTCCCCAAACCTATAATTTCTTTCTATTCTTTTGAATGCAAAATATTGCTTTCATGGTCCTCCCCCATCAAACATGCCAAATATCAACTCCTCGAAATTCCCGGATAGGTAAAGGAGGCCATTATTTCAATGAGGGGCTAAATGATCAAAGAAGGAAGAAAGAGAATCGAATTGCCTTAATCATCTCAAAAAGAAGCATCAGAACTTATTATGTGATTTCAACCTTAATTTCTCAACATGATTTAAGTAACACTCATCACATTATGAAACTTGCAAAAGAGGAATAATCAACTCATTCAATTTCTTTTCAATTCACTATTTGTTTAAGCATGCGATTGTCATCAAAACTTAATTCACAAGTGGTGATTATCATAGAAATCATCTCTATCCTTAGAAGCACCAAATTTTCAAAATTTTTCAATTTTTATGGGTTTTTCAAAAGCTTTTTCATGCAATGCAATAATGAAACGTGTAACAATGGAATGAACATGCAAGGTAGTCTCGATAAAAGCATACAAAAGTGAGTAAGAGTTATTACAACTATTAGTCACACCCCACCCCATACTTGGAACAAACATTGTCCCTAATGTTCAGAAAGAAAAAGAAGAATAGAAAGAAAGAAAAAGAACTCACAAAATGGTGGTGGAGCGGCTAAAACGGTCGATCATCAAAGGTCTCACTGCGGTGGAGGCGGTGGTGGAAACGGAGAAGCTGGGATCATAGTACCGCCCGAACTGATGGCGGTAAACATCTCTCATCATGTGGTCAAGATTGTCGGCTCGTGCATCCCTAGTATCAGCACGGATCTCCAAAGCTCCAACCCTATCGGAAAGGTCGGTAGCCCACTATAGCAGCTACTCGTACCAACCAGGCGGCTGGCTGTACCACGCCGGTGCATCGGAAGGTGTTGGTGCAGGTGGCGGTTGTGAGTGCCACGGCGGTGGAACTCCCATCCAATCCGGCTGAGTGTTGTACCATGAAGGAGGATCCGCCATCCAAGTAGGCCTCTCGCTTTCACTAGCACGGCGAGAGGAAGATCTAGAAGCTCTAGTGGGACGGGGAGAACGTCTAGGCATGTCGGGAACTGCATCCGGCTGATCCGGGAATGTACCAAAGTCAGGATCAGCTCCTCCTCCTCCCTCATAATCATCTCCTCCTCTCATCTCCTCCTCCTCTACAACTAGTGGTGGTGGAACGTAAGGAGGGGTTACTAATCTATTCGCATGCATGGCAATGAACGTCGCCTTCCAGTTATGGCGTCCAGCCATAATGGAATACTCGGGGAGCCACTCAAAACCTCTCCCTGTCCTACTCTCCCAAGGCATAGCAGCATAAGGTGGACCTCTGTGTGTGGGAAAAATAATGCCTCTAGTCATGAGGGCCTGAAGCCCTAGGGGTCTAGCTACGATGCGGGTGCAAGCTGAGAAGTCTAAACCTAACTGTCTAGCAAGGTGGGTGACCATCCCACCGTATCCAATGTTGCCAGCCCTCTTATTCTTTAGCTTGCTCATGGTAGAAGCTAAGAGGGTGACGCAGTCAACTGGCCTGCCATACAACATGTTGTAAAGAAGAAACAGCTCATTTGTCTTAATCTTCTGAGGTGTCTCCGTCCTAGGGAAGAGACACTCAAAAAGCACTCTATGGGCAATCTTCAAGGCTGGATGATAGATCAATCTAGCCTTGGTATCAGCAGGCTGCCAGCGGTCCTCGCTGGCGTAAATCATAGTAATCTCCTCCCATAAATCCTTGGCGTACACGCCACTGGGGAATCGACCATTAAAGGTCTCCTGGAACCCAAAGAAGGCTCCAAACTCTCTAATCGAAAAATCATAGTTTCTTTCCATCAGCCGGAAAGAAACTGTCCTGTCAACGTGGCTATGCTCGAAGGAAACCACAAACTCCCTAGTGATCTCCTCATAAGCATCTTCCCGAATAGCGGAGAAGATGACTAAGTCGGCTCTATCTAAAAGCCAAGTAAGGTCTCCTATCACATGCAAGGGTGCCAGCTCCTGAAGTAGTAAGTATCTAGGTCCTATGACCGTCCTCTCCTCAATCCTCTCTAAGGCATCTAAATGATCCTCATGGATAGTAGGGATCCTAGGGGGAGGTGGTGAAGGTGATGAAGGAGGTGATGGAGGCTTAGTGGGTGGTGCTCTAGAAGAGGAAGCATCGTTGCCTTTCCTCTTTTTGTTCTTATCCTTGTTCCTACCGGACACTCTTCTCATAAAATCCATATTCTGTCGAAAACCACGGTCTGTTCTAGGATTTCCACGGCCGTGGAACGTACACGGACCGTGGTTTGGCACGTAATTTTGCAAAACTCAGCAAAAGTTCACCAAACTCAGCAGCAAGCAGTCCTAGACTAATTTCCTTCCAATTCCAATCAGTTCTCCTAAAAATTCTAGCAAAAACGAAGCCGAATTGACAAAGATAGAGAAAGAACCAAAAACCTAGGTTTTCGGATTTTGGAATCCGAATTCCGCCTTCTCCGGTGATTTTCCGCTCGAATTGTTGCTTGGATCTTGTTGGTGATTGGATTTGCTTCAGTTTTGGCCAAAAAATCGTCAAAAACGATTAACGAACGAAGATTTGGGAGATGAGGAGTGGAATCGGCGATTAGGGCGTGGTTTTGGGTTTTTTGGTTTGTGTTTTGTGAAGAAACGTGGTTTATATAGTGGCCGTAAAAATTTTTGAAAATCACGGTCTGTCGGGGGGTTTCACGGCCGTGGAAATGTACGGAACCGTGGTTTTAGTGCTTTTTCTCAGGCTTTTGAAAATTACGGTCACTGTAGCTGTCACGGCCGTGGTTTAGGCCGTGGAACTCTCTGTAATGCTCCAAAGTCCAAGTTTCGTCACTTTTCTTCAAACTTTCTCTTCCCCTTTCCTTTTCCATGTTCCTACATCCAAAAACACGAACATACCGGAAGGTATCGAAGGCAAAACAAAGAAAAAACGTCTAAACTAAACTAATCTATGAATCAAAAGCAAAAACGACAATGCAATACCTTGGGTTGCCTCCCAAGAAGCGCTTTGTTTAAGGTCCGTAGCTAGACCAAATTCGCACTTATTCGAGTGCGGTGTGCGCGAACTCTTCAGCTTGGAGTTCCGGTGTATACTTCTTGAGTCATTGACCGTTCACCTTAAAGCTTCCGCCCGTTTCACCCCATACTTCAACTGCACCATGGGGGAAAATACGTTTGATTAGAAAAGGTCCGGTCCAACGAGATTTAAGCTTACCTGGAAAGAGACGAAGCCTTGAATTGAAGAGGAGAACTTGATCTCCTTCTTTGAGGTCCTTTGGAATGATATGCTTATCATGCCAACGCTTCGCCCTTTCTTTGTAGATCTTGACGTTTTCGTAAGCGTTCAAGCGAAGTTCTTCAAGCTCATTTAGGTCCAAGAGACGCTTCTCTCCCGCTTCCTTCATGCTGAAATTCAACCACTTGATTGCCCAAAACGCCTTGTGCTCCAACTCTACCGGTAAGTGACAAGACTTCCTATACACAAGGTTGTATGGTGTAGTTCCGATGGGAGTCTTATATGTAGTCCGGTACGCCCACAATGCGTCATCTAGCTTCAAGGACCAATCTTTCCTTGTCCTTAAAACCGTCTTCTCTAGGATTCCTTTGATCTCCCGGTTTGAGATCTCAACTTGTCCACTAGTTTGTGGATGATAAGGGGTGGCGATCTTGTGAGTCACCCCATACTTAGCTAAGAGAGCTTCAAAGCGCCGGGCAATGAAGTGAGAGCCTCCATCACTAATGATGGTCCGTGGTGTCCCAAATCGTGGGAAGATGGTCTTGTTAAAGAACTTAACCACTACCATGGCATCATTGGTGGGAGAGGCAATCGCTTCAACCCATCTTGAAACATAATCAACCGCTAAAAGTATGTATTGGTTACCACAAGATGATGGGAAAGGTCCCATGAAGTCTACTCCCCAAACGTCAAAGATCTCCACCTCTTGGATGTTGTTGAGAGGCATCTCATTCCTCCTAGATATATTTCATGTTCTTTGACAAGAATCGCAGCAGGAAATAAAGGTTTGCACATCTTTAAATAGAGTAGGCCAAAAGAATCCAGATTGCAATACCTTAGCGCTAGTCTTGTTCGAACTAGCGTGTCCTCCACAAGGTAGTGAATGACAATGGCGGATGACACTTTGCATCTCATCTTCCGGAACACATCGCCGAATAATGCCATCCGGACCTCTCTTAAAGAGGAGAGGTTCATTCCAAAAGTATTCCCGAACATCCTTAAAGAACTTCTTTCTTTGTGCGTAGGATAATCCGGGCGGTAATTCCTGACAAACCAAATAGTTAACAAAATCAGCAAACCATGGTTCGTTACCTTTGGCGATCACATCGATGCACTCCTCTATAATGTGTAAATGCTCGTCCGGAAAGGAGTCATCTATAGGTAGGTGGTCGTCCTCTAGATGTGTTAGACGACTCAAATGATCCGCAACAGAATTTTCCGAACCCTTCTTGTCGCGGATCTCTAGATCGAATTCTTGTAGGAGAAGAATCCATCTAATTAGCCTTGGCTTCGCATCCTTCTTTACAAGGAGATACCGGATCGCAGCATGATCCGTGTATACAATCACCTTTGCACCTACAAGATAAGAGCGAAATTTGTCAACTGCATATACAATAGCTAGAAATTCCTTTTCCGTAGTGGCGTAGTTGAGCTGCGCTTCATCTAGCGTCTTGCTAGCGTAGTAGATAGCATGGGTTCTCCCTTCCTTTCTTTGTCCAAGAACAGCTCCTATAGCTACGTCACTTGCATCACACATAACCTCAAAGGGAAGATTCCAATCCGGAGGTTGGATAATCGGGGCTGAAATTAGAGCTTCCCGAATCATATTAAACGCATCTAAGCATTCCTGCGAAAACTCAAAAACTGCATCCTTCATCAATAGATTAGTAAGTGGTTTTGATATTTTAGAGAAGTCTTTTATGAAGCACCTATAAAATCCAGCATGTCCTAGAAAACTTATTATCCCTTTCACCGAAGTTGGGGGAGGAAGCTTTTCTATTGTCTCTATTTTGGCTTTATCCACCTCAATCCCTCTACTAGAGATTAAGTGTCCTAATACAATGCCTTCTTTCACCATAAATTGACACTTCTCCCAATTAAGAACTAGGTTAGTGTCTTCACACCTTTGAAACACAAGAGCAAGGTTAGAAAGGCAATTGTCAAAAGAGGAACCATAAACGGAGAAGTCATCCATAAAAACCTCCATGATTTCCTCTATGTATTCCGAGAAGATGGCCATCATGCCCCTTTGAAAGGTGGCTGGGGCGTTGCAAAGCCCGAACGGCATCCTCCTATAGGCAAACGTACCCCACGGGCACGTGAACGTGGTCTTCTCTTGATCATCCGGGTGTATCGGAATCTGAAAGAAACCACTATAACCGTCAAGATAGCAAAAGTGCGAATGTTGTGCTAACCTTTCAAGCATTTGATCGATGAAGGGTAGTGGGAAGTGATCCTTCCTCGTCGCGTTGTTTAGCTTGCGGTAGTCTATGCACATCCGCCATCCTGTTACGGTTCGAGTAGGAATGAGTTCGTTATTTTTGTTGGTGATGACCGTCATTCCTCCCTTCTTTGGAGCCACTTGTACGGGACTCACCCACTTGCTATCAAGCAATTTAAGAATTTCCTTCTTGACAACCTCCTTCATGGTCGGATTTAACCGCCTTTGAGGTTGTCGCGAAGTCCTAAAGTCCTCTTCCATTAAGATCTTATGCATGCATAGGGAAGGTTTGATTCCTACTAAGTCCTCTATAGTATATCCTAAAGCTTTCCTATGTTTCTTAAGGACAACCATAAGCTTACTATGTTCATCTATGCTTAAATCGGAACTAACAATTACCGGAAAGGTAGAATTAGGTCCAAGAAATGCGTACCTTAGATGTGTAGGAAGTGGTTTCAATTCCATCACTATCGGAGTTTCCAATGGCTCTTGAGGAGTATCCGATGGTTCCTTAGAAGCGTCTAAGGAAGTATAAGGTGTTGGAGAAGAATCAAGAGAAGTTGAGGAAGAGATACAGTTGCCTTCGGAACCACCCAAAATTACGGCCTCTCTGCATCCTCCACGGCCGTGATTTTGGGCGTGGAAAATATTTACGGTTGCTCTGTTCTCTCCACGACCGTGTAAGCCTCTGGAGTGCTCCATGCTTTTGTTGGTGAAATCCACGGCCGTGGAATAGAGTGTATGACCGCGGATCCGTACGTTTTCTGCCTCGTCGTGGAGTTTTTCAAACTCTTCTTCACACACTTCTTCTTGTGCTTCTAAGGCTTCAATTGCCTCATTGCACTCCTCTTCTTCCCCTATATCCATTAAGCTCATAGAAATAACTTTTTGCAAAGGATCTTTGAAGAGAATAGCACTTACCTCTTCTCTAGATAGCCCTTCTTCATCTTGGATATTGAATATATCCTCATCAAAGATTGGTTCCTTCACTAGAGTGAAAAGAACGAACTCTACCTTCTCTTCTCCTATGTCAAAGGCGAGTCTAGCATTCTTGCAATCGACTATGCAACCGGATGTTGCAAGAAACGGTCTTCCGAGAATGATCGGGACCGGACTATCTGCAGGAATGTCAAGCACAACAAAATCTATAGGAACATAGAATTTACCTAGCTTGACCGGGACGTCTTCAACTATACCGACGGGACGAGTTATGGAACGGTCTGCCATGTACAACGCCATCTTCACCGGTTTAGGATCGCCTAAACCGATCTTCCTGCATAAGGCAAGTGGGATGATGCTCACACTTGCTCCTAAATCACATAATGCATCATATGTGACATCTCCCACTCCTATGGGAATACAAAATGACCCCGGATCCTTTAGCTTTGGGGGCATCTTCTCTTTCATGGTCTTGATGAGATCCGAAGAATCCGAACTCATCTTAACCTCTCCAAAATCCTCTAGCTTTCTCTTGTTAGAGAGGATTTCCTTTAAGAACTTTCCATAAGCCGGAATACCTACAATAGCATCAATGAAAGGTATATTAATATGCAGTTTGCTCATGAGTTCAATAAACTTACCGAATTGCTTGTCTAGACGCGCTCTTGCTCTAGATTGCGGGAACGGTAGGGGAGGTTTGTAAGCCGGAGGAGGAACGTAGACATCTTCCTTCTCCTTCCCCTTTTCTTTCTCTTTCTCAACGGGGACTTCTACAAACTTAGGTTGCGGGTCGGTAGTTGTCACTCCGCTCCTAGTTGTGATTGCCATCACCCTTCCTTTTGGGTTGTCCTCCATCTTTTCTGGAAGTTTCCCTTGATTCCTAGGAACTTCCTCCGCATGGCTGAACATTTGGTTTTCTAAAACCTTTTGGGCTTTATCAACCTTAGTAATGTGATCATCAACCTTGATGATGCGATTCTCCAATCCTTGAAGCTTGCCCAAAATTGTTTCCAACATGGGATCGGGCTTCTCTTTCCCCGAAGTACTTCCACCATTAGATGTTTGCCCTTGGCTTTTCAAAGGAGTGGAAGAAGAGGAAGGTGGAGTTAGTGAATTTGAATTTCCTGAATTGGAATAAGAATTACCGGAATTTGTTGATTGGGACGCCAATTGTTGTTGTTTGAACCCCTATTGTTGTTCCAATTGTTGTTCCGGTTGTTGTTGTTGTTGTTCCAATTGTTCCGGTTGTTGTTCCGGTTGTTGCGATTGGTATTCCCATTACCGTTGTGGTGATTGTTGTTGCCTAAATAACCCACATCTTGTTCCTTGTGCTTCGGAAAGTTGGTTTTGATGGCTTCCTTCAACTCTTTAATCTCCGTATTGAGAGAAAAGATTTGAGTTTGAGCTGCTTGTGATAGCTTTGCTCCTTGATCTACATGATTCGCCTCCACCTTCCGATGAGAATACTTCTCTATAACTCGCGCTTGCTTCTCAATGAAGTCCCAAGCGTCATCTTCCCTCATGTCCATGAATGTACCACATGAAAGGGATTGGAGCTTGAATTGTGTCTCCACATCCAGCCCCTTATAGTATATCTCCAATAGTGCAAGCTTGGATATGCCATGATGAGGGCAATCCAATAGCAAATCCTGAAATCTTTCCCAAGATTGAAACAAACTTTCGTTAGATCTCATAGAAAATGCATTAATCTTACTACTTAACTCCGACGTTTTGGATGGCGGAAAGAACTTAGTGAGGAATTCCGAAGAAAGATCCTCCCATGTTTCAATCTTCCCACTTGGAAGAGCTTGATACCAAGACAATGCTTTCCCCTTCAAGGAGAAGAAGAAAGGCTTGAGGTTGTAGTTGTTGGTAGTTGCGTTCTTCGGCTTCATTGTCTCCATCATAATCTCAAAGTTTTGTAGATGTTGATGTGGAGATTCAGCACTTGTTCCACCAAATTGGTTTTGGCGGACAATAGTAATAACTTGAGGGTTGAAGCTAAACCCTTGTGTATCGTCAGCATCAAAGTTCACACCTAAGCGGCGTGGTTGCTGCGTTGGATCCATCCTTTGGCCAAGAGTTCTTGGCTCCTCATCCACACGTTCGACTCTTGCACCTCTAGGTGGAGCACGGCGATTTGCAGCTGGCCATGGAAAGAATGGATTCACATTGATTGTGGGATCAATTTCCTCTAGTGGTGGCATGGAGGAGTCGCTATCCTCATTGGATGAGTTGGCTCTAACCGATCTTCCCGGTCTTCTTCTTCTCTTTTTCTCCTTGAGGTTGTTTATTTCCAACCTCATTTGGAACATCATGTCCGATAGATCATCAACCTTCGTTTGATGACGATCCATCTCTTCCCTACGAGTCTTCTCACTCCATTGGAGTTGAGCTTCCTTTTCTGCTAACTCCGCTTGGTAATCACATTCTCTTTCTTCAGTCATTTTTCTTTCCTTAAGCTTTCTCCACAAAGTCCTCTCAAGCTCTTGATCAAGAGGTAAGAGGTCTTCGTTATTCCTAGACCTGCGCATACACTCGAAGAGATATTAAATAACAAGGGAAAAGCTCCCAAGCTTGACAACCGATAACCGAATTCGGCCTAGACCAAATCCCCGGCAACGGCGCCAAAAACTTGTTCTTTGGCGAAACTCTGTTCCGTTGCCGGAACAAGAACTTCGTATGTACCTAAGAACACAAATTTGCAAAAAAACAATTAAGCAAAAAGATCAATAGCAAAAGCAAGAACAGTCCCCGGCAACGGCGCCAAAAACTTGTTCGCCACTTAGTGTGCGTGCAAATAAGCTTTAAATTTATAAAACTAGAAATCAAGCAAGCGAACCCGCAGTGTACGGATCGATATAGTTAAGCAAGAATTCTAGAGTATCAAACACGGGGATTTGGGGGGTTAAATCCAATTATAGAATTGTCAAGCGAGTAAATGTATGAGCTTTTGTAAATTATTGGGAAAACAACAATCCTAAAGATCCAGGAATCCAGTTGTGGCAATTGATTCAAGATATACTAAAGATATAAGGACAGAGTTGAGGTTTGCAAAGGTATACGAATATAAGGCAATGTACGGTGAAGTTCCAAGACCTTATATGATTCACCCAAAGGCACTCTCTATAAAGGTTGTTGAGGCTTCAGTATAGAAAGGTTCTAAAGGTAAATATTAACGTCAAATACCCAAACTTGTAATCCAAGGATCAAGACTAACTAAACCGATTAAGGTTGTGACACTCGAAATCGAGGTAGAGGTTGTTGAGGCTTCACTACCACCTAGAAAAGGCAAGCCAAGACTAAGTTAAAGCAAATCTTTAACTTTGGATTAAAGTAAAAGCAAGGTTCGTAACTGACACAAAATTACGGGTAGTTCTTGAGTTCCACGGCCGTGGAAGCTCAAGAACAGACCGTGGATTAGGTTCGTCGGCGATTCTCTCTAACTCTCAGGGTCCAACCTGTTTACGATCGATCTATTATCATCTAAGCCACAACTATCAACCCTTCACCTTAGAATTGCTAAAGGGTTTTAGCCAACAACAGTCACTATGATATCAAATTCAAGATTTAAAAGAATGAAAGATGAAAACCTTCGAAAACCTTGAATAAATCTCAAATCAATCTCAAATCCACAATCAAGAACAATGATGTAATTAGATTCAGAATAACACAAACAATCACAATCCTTGATAAGAACGAAGAACGGGATGTCAATCTGTCTTCTAATCAAACCTAAGGACAAAGACGCAATCTCCGTACGAACAATCTTTGAAATCTTCACTCTTTTCGTAATCTTTTCCATCAATTCGGAAATCTCAATAGGGCTAAGCGCAGTCTCTCAACGGAGGTCTAAGCGAAGGTGATAGCGGAGGTGACGGAATCTCTCTCTTTCCGTCCTTTTATAGGGCAAGATAAAATATGAGCCCAGCCCATTGCGTAAAAGATCATGTCTTCAAAGTGTACGTTAAAAGATCGTCAGAATCACGGTTTCCTAAGATTCCACGCCCGTGGTTTAGAGCGTGGTTTAGAGCGTGGAAACTCATCACGGTTTGTCACAACTTCCACGACCGTGTAACTTGCTGGAATGCTCCACGCTTGTCTTGCTAAAGTTCCACGGCCGTGGTTTAGAGCGTGGACTCTAGTACGGCCGTATTTTAGAGCGTGGAACGTAGATGGCTCGTAATTCTCCTTGATTTTGTGTCATTCTTCAACTTAGTATCTTCCTTAGCTCCTAGTGATGTCCTCAATCCTTGGACATGCTCAATCTATCTCCATTCTCCCTTGATTCGTTCGGTTTTTGCTCTTATTTGCCTATAATCAACAGAAAGCTTATGTAGACCTCTATATCGACAAAATAGATAAACTAACTCACAATTGCTTCAATGCTTTATCAATGATCACCAATATGGATGAAATACACTTAGAAAACGTGCCTAAAATATTACAATATTTCATGCTAACACCGCTCATATCTTGTTGGAGCGAAGGTCATTGTTTATACGGATCATGTTGCGATCCGTTATCTCCTTACAAAGAAGGATGCCAAGCCTCATTTGATTCGGTGGATCCTTCTTCTTCAAGAGTTTGACTTGGAAATCCGAGATAAGAAGGGGTCCGAAAACTCTGTGGCGGATCACCTTAGTAGACTCCCACCATTGGAACTTGAAAGAGATAATATCCCGATTGATGACTCATTCCGGGATGAGCAATTGCATATGGTGGAGGAATGCTTGTTCCAAGTGTCTAGAGGAAGTGAGTCATGGTATGCCGACATTGTGAACTATCTTGTGTGTCAGGAAGTGCCTCCCGGTTTGTCATATGCCCAAAGGAAGAAGTTCTTCAAAGATGTGAGGCACTACTATTGGAGTAAACCACTTTTGTTCAAGAGAGGGCCGGATGGAGTCTTTAGGAGATGCATACCGGAGGATGAGGGGGAGAGTGTGATCCGCCATTGTCATTCCTTGCCATGTGGAGGGCATGCTAGCTCACACAAGACATGTGCGAAGGTGTTGCAATCGGGCTTCTTTTGGCCAAGTTTGTTCAAGGATGTGCAAAGCTTTGTGGTAGCTTGCGATGCTTGCCAAAGGACGGGCAACATCTCAAGGAGGAATGAGATGCCCTTGAACAACATACAAGAGGTAGAGATATTTGATGTGTGGGGTGTGGACTTCATGGGGCCATTCCCCTCTTCATGTGGCAACCTCTACATCCTATTGGCGGTAGACTATGTTTCAAGATGGGTGGAGGCAATCGCCTCTCCCACAAATGATGCCAAGGTGGTGGTGCGGTTCTTCAACCGAGTGATCTTCCCTAGGTTTGGAACACCAAGGGAGATCATAAGTGATGGAGGGAAGCACTTCACTAATAGGAACTTTGGAGCACTTTTGGCTAAGTATGGGGTGACTCATAAGGTGGCAACACCTTACCATCCCAAAACTAGTGGCCAAGTGGAGATCTCCAACCGGAAGATAAAGGGAATTCTTGAAAAGACGGTTTCTAGGACGAGAAAGGATTGGGCTATGAAGCTCGATGATGCCTTGTGGGCATATAGAACCGCTTTCAAAACACCGATTGGCACCACTCCTTACAAGCTAGTCTATGGCAAGTCTTGCCACCTCCCGGTAGAGATGGAGCATAGAGCATATTGGGCCATTAAGTGGCTAAATTTTGACCTCAAGGAGGCCGGTGAAAAGAGATTGCTTGAAATGAATGCTCTTGAGGAGATCCGGTTGGATGCTTACGAAAATGCCCGGATCTACAAGGAGAGGACCAAACGTTGGCATAACAAGCGTCTCATCCCGAAGGAGTTGAGTGAAGGCGACCTTGTCCTTCTCTTCAACTCAAGGCTGTGGCTCTTCCCCGGAAAGCTAAAGTCGAGGTGGACCAGGCCTTATGTGGTGAAGAAGATCTTTCCCCATGGAGTGGTTGAGATAGGAGGGGAGCATTGTGGAGACTTTAAGGTGAATGGGCACCGGTTGAAGAAGTATATCCCGGGAGCTCCGGTGGACATGATTTCCCCACTTCACCTTGAGTGAGACACCCCCGAGTTTGGTCAAGCTAATGACCTTAAAGAAGCGCTTGATGGGAGGCAACCCATTGGTAACGTTTTTCCCCTTTTGTTTTTGTTTTTGTTTTGATTTGTGTGTTTGGTGTGCTTTGTGTGTGTGCTAGAGTCTTGGTAGCATTGGAAGCCTTGCATGGCATGTGAATGATGATGATGAGTCCCTCATCAATTATGGGTGGAGCGGACGCGGAACATGGACGGCTAGCGGTGCCTAGCGCAGGTCCCGACGCCATGATGACCATTTAGAGCTCTCTACCATTGTTGGCAGGATCATCCGCCATCACTCCACTTAAGTGATCCCAAATACCAAAGCGAACCATTTTTACATTGTGAGAACCCTCTTTCACTCTTCTTTACTTGAATGCCACATTGGGGACAATGTGTTTCTAAGTATGGGGTGGGATTTGCATGATCTTTTGCATGTTTAGCATCTAGGATAGTTTCTTATAGTTTAATATTGTCACATGTCTTGCATTGTACATACATATTTTGAAAATTCCAAAAAAAAAATCAGAAAATTTAAAAAAAATTTAGTGCTTCTAAGCTTGGGAATGACCCTTATGATGAGATTATCTTGTGGATTAGCTATGAATGGCCTTATGTGTTGAATTGATGAATGCATATGTGGACTTGAAGTACTTATCTTGAAACCCATGAATGATTTGTGATTATGATGCTTGCCTTGATTGGATTGAGTATTGAAAGTCGAAATTACATGCTAGTTCTTGCACATCATTTAGGAATGAATGAGGCAATTCATCTTTCTCTACTTCTCATCTTGATCATGTTGTTTGAGCACCTCAATTGATAAATTTGACCTCTTTTGACCCATCCGGGAATAGGAGCATGATAGTGTGTTGAGTGTGTAAAAAGCAAGTGTGGGGTGAAGTTGTTGATGAAAGAATGTTATGAATGAAGTGTTGAATTTGTTGTGAAAAGTGTAGACAAAAATATAGGTTTGGGGACGTTGGTTTAAATGACGAGTAACTCGGCACCATTCACATAATCGGGTGTTTGTGCCTTGCCAAAGTCAAATAAACCGATAGTCCTAACGAGCTTTGGTATGTGTGCCCGGTGTGGATGCACCTCGAAAAATAAAAAAGCCCGAGGACGGCTAATCACCAAGGTTTCGGCTTTTGTACACCAATGCCATTGTCTCAAAAATAAAAGAAAAGAAAGAAAAAATGGAGAAAATATACACTTGTGGGAAGTTGATCAAAGACAAAATTGCGGAGTTAGTTCCATTCCCGGATTAGCATCACATAACCTAGAAAAAATTCCCACCTAATCACAACGTTTCTTGGCCTTTTATTTCACAAGCCCTTGTGACCTATTTGCATGAGTGTAAGACTTAGTGATCTAGATTGAATATGCTCATGATCATCTTGACTTCTTCATTTTTACATTTCATGCATGCTTTTGAGTTAAGTATAATTGTCTTTCCGTGCCTTCATTTATTCGATGCATGATTGTTTGTCCATTGCTATGAAACACGACTATGAAGGTGATCCAATATTAGAAGCACAACTCCAAAAAGATTTTGTTATTTTTCTGCATGCATAAATCATGTCATCTCTTAGTCTATAGTTGGGGACTTGCTCGGGGACGAGCAAACCTTAAGTATGGGGTATTTTTGATAACACGATTTATGACTTAGGTTTAGACACTCATTTAGATAGTTTTTCCACTCATTCATGCATGGTTTAGCACTAGTTCACGACGTTTGCACTCAATTCATGTATTTTCTTGAGATAGACGTCTACACGGACTTTTGCATTGCTTTGTAGGTATTTTGTGAGATTTAGAAGCTTAATCGATACATTCGAGGATCGTTCCTCGAGATGACATACCTTCGGACTCGTTAGGAGGCAAGCTAGAGGCTAAGGAGGGCACTTGGGACCTTATTGTTGCATGCCATGCACCGAATCGTGACTTAATGATCCAAAACAAGCTGAGGCATCAAAACCACGGTCACTGGGACTTCCACGGGCGTGGAATTGAACCATGGTTTTTGTCAGACGGTTGTGACAGCTGTGCCACGATCTTCATGGCCGACTCTTGCAAATTTGTAGGATAAATAGGTGGTCCTGCAAGGCTGAAGGGGGATCCATCCACATCCACTCTCATTACCATTCTCTCATACACTCTAAACAAGAAAGATTCTCTCAATTGGAAGCTTGGATTGGAGCTACTCTTGGAGGAGAAGAAAAGTTCCATTGGAGAAGAAAAGAAGAGCACAACACTATTAGTCTTTGATAGATTCTAGAGTGGAGATTATCGGAACGTTTTCTAGGGTTGTAAGAATCGATTGAACCTTCTTTTGAAGGGTTGTGAGTCTTTCTAAATCTTAAATTTCAGCTTGGTTTTCTTTGTTCTACTTGTTCATCTCTTTCTCTTCATTATCTTGCTAATGGAAGCCATGATTTTATGTTTGATGATTTTGATTGTGATGATGTATGTTGTCGGCTAAATAGATGCGATTCTAGGGTAAGGAAAGGATGGTTATGGCTTGGACTATGATAGAATAGACTTAAATGTATGATTGGATAATTCGTTTGATTGAACCTAGTCACTGTTAGAAACCACGGTTTGTTCTAGACAAACCATGGCCGTGGACTTTGATGAACATCCCGTGATTGTGATGGATTTGCTTGTAATGATAAATTCAAGTGTTAGGTTGTTAGATTGTTGAAATCCTAGTGTTTGTTGAGTTAAATCTATCCTAGGGTGACCTAGTGTTAGCAACTAAGTGTTAGAAGAGACCTACCCGGTGATTCTTGCTCTTAGATACCGAAGATGACAAACTCTAGGTAGTAGTGAGCCTCACAAGCCGCTATTGGACTGAGTGTGCTAGGATAGGTGTTTAGGACTTGCCTTTCCGAGACTTACCCGGTGAAGAGAGATTAGATCCCTAGAATACCATCCGGTTTGTGTAGAATTCCTATCCTTAGGCTCTTTGAGACTTACCCGGTGATGAGACCTTAGGAACAGACTAGTGGACCATGAGACCTACCCGGTGATTGATCCCAATCTAGAAACACTCACTCCCAACATACTATAGTTAATCCAAGGAATGATTAGATAGCTTGAGTCCAATGCCATAACCGGAATTTCCAACCCCTAGAATCCGTTTTTCTCCCTTTGATTACATACTTCGTGTTTGTTTGTTTACTTGTGGTGTTAGCTTAGTTGATTGTTGATTTCGCATGATTTGTGACCTTTGATTGATCACCTAAAAACCAAACCAAAAACATTGAGATTTTCATTTTTTTTATTTCTTTCTCTTTTCTTAGCCTAGATCTTCACTATCTTTAGTCACCAATCGATCCAATCTCACCTCAGTCTTTGTGTTCGACCTCGGAATACTATCCCTACTACGAAACGTCCCGTACACTGCGGGTTCGCTAGGAGTTAGGAGAAATATAACGAGTATAAATTTAAGGCGTTTTGCGTGCACACATCCTAACCGTAACATTGAGCGAGTTGTTGATATCGATATCTTGTTGTGAGCAGGTGTGTAGACTTCTTCTCAAGGGAAGCGAGAGTGTTGCTTGAGTTAGCGTTTGGGACGAGGTAAGTGTAACACCCGGAATTTTTATTCCGTCAAACTCCGAGTTAAAGAATAACAATTCATTATATTAACAAATTGTTATTCTGAATTTTATTTCCTTCGCAATATTATATTTCTATTATTTTATTTCTTTCCTTCCTAAAAATTATTCAGCCTTTTACGTGAGAAGAACCTAAAGTTTCTAACCCTAACCCTCTCCTTCCTACTTTTTACTCTCAACCTCACGCAACCTTCATCGCTCTCTTCTCACTCTCTCACCGCTGGACCTACGGATCACCCTCTCTTCTCAATCTATCAACCACCGAACCCTTGTTGTAACCGCCGGCCGCCACCACCCTACCAGGCTGAAGCGTCGGACCTCCTTCTTCGTTCCTCTTTTCAACCACCGACTCATCCCCTTCCTTACTTCCTTTGTTGCGACCGAACCCAACCAGGTCCCAGCTCTTCTCTAGTCTGCAACACCAGACAAGGAGAAGGCGTTGTCGATGCTGAGCAAGAACACACGGTCGATGCCGGACTCCTCCTTTATTGTAGATCGGACGCAGAGGGTTTTCGTCGCTGCAGATATGTTGCCGAGGACCTCCGTCATCGTAGAACGCCGATGGGGATCTTGCTTCACTGTAGATGGGTGTCTTGCCGCCGCTAGGGCTGCCACCGTCATGCCTTGTAGCCAGCGACGGGATTGGAGCCTTGTCGTCGAGTGTAAGTTTGTTCCCGTTTTGTTATGAACCTGCTGAGTTGAGTTTGTTGGCGTTTTGTGTTTGGAACCTAGATTTGCTTCTTAGGGTTATGAATTGGTAATTAGGTCTTGATTAGTGTTGGGAATGTGTTGGCCTGCTGATTCGTAAATTATGTCATTTGGTATTGTATGGGACGGTTGGGTGTGTTGCGATGAATGAAAAATGTTGTCCGAGAGTGGTGGTTTAAAGGTAGTCGGAATGGTGACGTACGTTGTCGGACTTTCTAAGAAAATAATGTTTTATCTTTGGAATAATTGTATAATTGGTATATGAGATGAATGTTATATATATGAAAAGTATGATGGTAATATATGAATGCTTGTGAGATACGGATAAAAGACCTAAGATAGCTTCATTGATAGCATTTGAGCATAGACATGGATGCAAGTTCCTTAAAGTATTGTAAGAACATATGTGAAGAATTTATGTTTTGTTATCTAGCTAGAGCAGACATGCTTGGTGCTCTTAGGTGTTCCTTGGAATTCTTTGGGATTGAGTGAAGTGTTTTAGTTAAGTTAAAGTATGTTTCTAAGAAGTGTGAAAGTCGAAAATCTTTCCAACTCGCTAGATCTTTTTCTTTTACAGTTGGACTTTATGTATTGGGATTTCAGTGAAAGTTCTTGAGACGTTCTAGACTTTTAAGGGTTTTTCGGATCCAGGGATCAAATGGTTTTTATTTATACAAGGGTCGGTTTAGTACGTTTTTCGGATATTTGTGGTAACCTAGAAGTTGAAAACTTCTAGACAACGAATAAGTTATATTGATCCAAGTTTTCATGTTGTGATTAGGCAATTGAGGGTATACTCCTTTTGAATCGAGTGATATGGTTGACTGGACTGGACTTGGTATAGGTAAGTCTCCGGACTTATTTAGCTCGCTTTTACGTATTAGTTGGATGTGTGACGGTGGTGTGTGCTTTATATTTGATTAAACAATGAAACCGGAATAGGATGACTTATATATGGATTATTGGCCCAAGCTCATGCTTATCAGGCGGTGACATCACTACTCAGCTCCCGAGGGAGACTAGGAGGTTCTTTGCGACCAGGCCATACACGGTATATGGGCGGGCTACTTCCCCACTCCACATGGTATACGGGAAGAGCGCCACACCACTCCTGTTGGTTACACGGGGACAAAGGCGAGAGTTATAAGACTTCTCGTGTCACACTGTGAACGAATGGAACTAGTAAAGGAATGACTTAAAAAGAAGATAATAACCGGCTTGTGCGTTTGAGCATGATGTGTATTTATCTTTGCTTGCTTGTGTATGTGCCTTTACTATCTATCTAATGCCTAGAATGTGAGCTAACGGTTTTATACCGATTGTTGTAGTTGATGTGTAGGTTAGGATGTGGCCGAGTAATCCGGAGGAGTGGGCATCCGTGGTTCCCGCACATCATAGGACGAGTTTGGTGGATTTGAGTCCTTGTGTATTATCGTATCTTTGTGTATTGTTAAGGTTGTAGTATAGACGGCTGGAGTCTTTCTTTCTTTAAGTTTTCAGGTATCATAACATTGCATGAAATGTATTTCGATTTTGGCCTTTATTTGTGCCTTGTTGCAAGATCCGGTGAAATTGTTGTCAAGTTAAGGGTCGGAACCCACTGTGAGGTCTCTGCCCGTAGCATCCCGAGTCCCGCGGAATTGGGTTGTTACAGTAAGTCTCCGGACTTACTTAGCTTGTATTCTTCGTATTAGTTTCGATGCGTGTTTGGTGGTGTGTGTTTATTGTTTATGTTATAACAACTAAACCAGAAATAGGATTACCGATCTTTATATATTATTTGGCCCAAGTGTATGATAACGGGCGGTGATAACTTGTCTAGCTCCCGCGAGAGCTAGGAGGTTCTTGGCGACTATCCCGTACTGGTAGACGATCGGATGCATCAGTATCATTCCATGCCGGTAAGTAGGGACCGAGGCGAGTTTCGGTGACTCTCGTGTCACAACCTAAGTTGAATTAGAACGGGATATGACTTAATAATAATAAGATAATAAACTGGACTTGTGTGCTTTGGAGTATATTGGGTGTTTACAATGATTTACTTGTGTTTGTGTCTTTCACCTTGATTTTAATGCCTCGAATATTAGCTAACGGTGTTATACTGATGTTGTAGATTGTCTTGTAGGTTAGGAACGCGGCCAGGAAATCCGGAAGAGTGGGCAGCCGGGGTTCCATACATTTTAGGAGCGGGTTTTGGTTGGAGTTGGGTTCCGTTTTGTTCTTCAGTTATTGTGTTTTGTATGTCGTGTGTATGACGTTTGGTCTTTGGAGTTGTATCTCGGCTGAAGTTTTTTGTTTGTATTCTTTCAGGTTTCATTACATTGCATAACAATGTATTTCGTTTTGGCCTTTATTTATGTCTTGTTGTAAGATCCGGTGAAATTGTTGTCAGGCTAAGGGTCGGGACCCATTGTGAGGTCTCCGCTCGTAGCATCCTGAGTCCCGCGTATTTGGGGTGCTACATAATGTAACTCTTTGTTGAGGATTATCTTTTAGGATTATATAGGATCAAACCTCCTTAACAAAGAGGTTATCTTTTAGGATTATCTTTTATTTTATTTTTGATATTATCTTTTAGGATTATCTTTTATTTTATTTTCTAGAGGAATCTCGACTGCAATTAGCATAGAAGGAGATTTACAAGTAAGGGTTAAGGTAACTCTTTGTTGAGGGTTATCTTTTAGGATTATCTTTTATTTGTATTTTCGATCTTATCTTTTAGGATTATCTTTTATTTTATTTTCTAGAGAAATCTCGCCTATAATCTATATACTCTACTAAAGTACACTACACTAATGCTGACGTGGTGCTTCCACAATTTATTTCGGATTAAATCTTTTACTAAATCATGAATTAAGTCAATAAATCTTTTTTTACTAAAACAAAATCTAAATAAATCTTTTTTAACTAATCTAATAAAAAACAAAAATTCGAAATAATTTAAGTATATCACGTTCTACACTTCTCCTGTACGTTTTATCAAATAATAAGTATCAAAATCTAATAAATCTAATATATCTACTAATTTCACAATTTACGTTGGCTGATCATAAAACCTAAACTTCTCTTGTATGTTTTACTTCTCCTCCACGTTTTTCCCTCACGTTATATATGTAGATAATATCTCATCTTGTTCCATTCACTTTTTGTCTTCCAATATTGATCATATTTCTTCATCTTTTGTAGCACCCCAAACCCGCAGGACTCGGGATGCTACGGGCGGAGACCTCACAATGGGTCCCGACCCTTAGCCTGAAAACAATTTCACCGGATCTTACAACAAGACACAAATTAAAGGCAAAAGCAAAATACATTTTAATGCAATGATATGAATCCCAAAAGCATACAACCAAAAGACCACAACCGAGTCAACAACTCCAACGACCAAACGTCGAAAACATACAATATACAATACACACACACACACACACATATATATATATATATATATATATATATATATATATACAAGACTCCACCCATAAACCCCTCCTACAATGTACGGACCCCGGCTGCCCACTCTTCCGGATCTCTCAGCCGCGTCGCTAACCTGCAAAGCAATCTACAACATCGGTATAAAACCGTTAGCTAATATTCAAGCATTAGAATCAAGGTGATGGTACACACACACACACAAATAAACATAACACTCAACATACTCGAAAACACACAAGTCCGGTTCATTATCTTTTTATTTAACGTTATTCCCTTACTAATCCACTTATGGTGTGACACGAGAATCCCTCGCCCTTGTCCCCTTTCACCATACGGGTTTGTACTTGATGTGGATCAGCATCACCCGTTGGACTGGTCACAAGGCACCTCCCAGTCATCCCCATTTTGGACTGGACAAGCGGTCACCGCCCGTTATCATACACTTGGGCCAAATATAAACATATAAAGTCGGTGGTCCTATTACCGGTTTAGATGTTATATCATAAACAATAAACACACACATAAACAATAAACACACACCACCAAACACGCATTGAACTAATACAGAGAATACGAGCTAAGTAAGTCCGGAGACTTACCTTGCCCAAAGATAATCCAGCTAACCACTTCTCTCAACTTCCCGTAGGAAGGCACTCAACGCCTAGTCAAAACAAGGCACACAATCAACATCTCTCTCACATGCTAGAAGTCCTTAGACTTCTAGTCCCATTGATCTCGCAAGATCATAAACCATAACCATGCTAGGATACTCTCGTTCTAGTCCACAACCTCAACAATCATACAACCTCAACCCCTAAATTCTCACAAGCTCAACATACACTTAAAGCCATAAACAACCTCACAAGATAATATCAACTCCTCAAGTCTTACAACATTTCACAATCAACAAAACTCACCTAAGGTTCATAACCACTACTTGGTATTCACTCTAAGTTATGCTAGATCCGAAGACGATCTAAGGATGTCGATATGGATTCGTTGGCCTTAATCAGGGCGCTTCCGAACCTAGCACCAAACTAAACAAATTTAGCATAACGATAAATTTGAACGAAAGATTTAACATATATAAATCTAAGGAAAACTCGCTTTCAAAACCAAGGTGAAAACCCGTGATTAAACATTGATCCATAACCCAAAATTAATCCGACAAAGGGCATAGCATATAGTGTATACAATTATAAGCATATCCCCGTAATTAAAATCCAAGGATAAAAACAATAATAACATTGTCCGGCAATTTATAAAATTCTAGAAACTTGGTCATAAGCCGGAATCACGACTTGAACCGTAAACCCTATTTTAAAATCTGACAATATATATTCCAAGCAACTTATACAACATCATAACCCAAGGAAAGGCTCGTTTTCTAAGCCAAGGACAAACAACACCGCTCAAACGTTTTTCGGGGCAAAAATACAATATCTAGAATTATGGGTCACATCCGAAATTTATTTCAGCATGGGTCAAATTGCAATGATCCAAAACTGTGGGTTAAAAGCTGTAATTAATCCCAATGGCATACTCAAAATTCTAGAAAACATCGGCCAAACTGGCGGCGACCATGGCAGATCTAGCGCCAGCATTGGCGGACCTGGGTGGCGGTTTCCGGCTCAGCGGTGGGGAGCTGTAATAGATCTGGCGCAGAAGATGCTCGCTACTGATGGGGGGGCATTCCGGTGGCGGCTGTGTTGGAGGTCGGGGATGGCTGCTTCAATCCGGTGGCGATAGGGCAAGCATCCGGCGAGGCTCAAAGAGGGTTCCACAGAAGAGATGAGACAGGGAAGGGATTCGCAAGTTTGGCCGAGGCTTCCTTGGTGGCGGCAAGGTCTCCGGTCGACTCCAGCACGCACTAAGGCAGGCAAAAGTAGGGGTTTTCGGCGACGAATCCGGCGGTTCCTGGTGGATCGAAGACAGAATAGAGGAAGAGAAAGTCAAGAGGCGGGAGGCATAGGGTGAGAGGTGTGCTTCCTGAGTTGCGAGAGGGAGAGGGCTGCTGATGGAGATCGAGATCAAAAGTAACGGTGAGGGTGAAGATGAAACAGAGAAGGAAGAGGGATGAGAGGGCATGGCAGAGCTCCTGGGTTCGATGTGGAAGCAAGGTGAAAACTGAGGTGTGAGGGTAACGATGGGTCAAGCTAGGGTGCAGAGCTACTGAGAGTAGAAGCCCATCACTGGCGCAGAAACGGGAGAGAGAGAGACGTGAGAGAGTAGGAAAGAAAGGAAAGAGTGAGGGGAAAAAAAGAAAATAAATAAATAAATCCGATGAAGGAATTTGAAACGGGAGTTTTGGATCGGAAAACTTTCCGAATTCTTCCGTAGAAATAATAATAATACGTATCCAAAAATATAAATATACTCGGGAATAAATAATTTACGCCAAAAACACTTTTCAAAATTATATAAAACTTTTTAAGCTAATAAAATATCGATCAAAGTAGGAAAATAAATATCGCAAACGCGTCAAAAATTTGGGGCGTTACATCTTTTTCAGGGTTGTGATAATTTGAAGATCGGATATTTCAAAGTTGCTTTGTCTGAATTTTAAGGTTATTCCCTACGTTGTTATCCCCTTACTATCATTCCGTTTTTTTATACGAATCGTTAATCGTTGCATTAGTTTTGCTATCGTTTATACATTCAGTGACTTGTTTTCAAGAACTATTGTTTCACCAAATTGCAAGAACAAGGGTTTCAATAGCTTGCAAATAACCCATATATTTTCTTATCCGTTTTTATCTCTTCAAATCTTTCGTAACAATTCAAAATTTTCAAAACTTTGGTTTGTGTGGCTGGTAGCCACTATCCAACGAGAATAATTTTGTTGAATTAGTTTTCCTATTCTAAACTTTAGTTATGAAAATTTCAAAACTTTGGTTTTTTACAAATTTTTGTTTATTCAGATTCAGATTTGTTAGATTGATTTTTCTTTTTTACTCATAATCCAAGAAGAAAAAAAATGTGGTTTACATATATCTTTCTAATCTTTTGTTACATTAATTTATTAAAATTCGTTGTTTTTAACATTTCGTTTATTTAATTCAAATTCGATTTTTCACAATTTTTTAAAATATTCAGAATAGTTAATTTTATTTGCTTTTTTATTCATATTCTAAGGTACAAAAATATTATAGCAAAACAGCTTACTTTGATTGAAAAGATAAGTTTCTTTACTAATATTCTTACAAATCTATACTCCACTAAAGTACACTACACTAATGCTGACGTGGCCGCCTCTACAATTTTTTTTGGATTAAATCTTTGACTAAATCATGAATTAAGCCAATAAATCTTTTTTTATTAAAACGAAATCTAAAAAATCTTTTATTAATTAATAAAAAAAAAAACAAATTTATATACTCTACTAAAGTACACTACACTAATGCTGACGTGGCGCTTTCACAATTTTTTTCGGATTAAATCTTTTACTAAATCATGAATTAAGTCAATAAATCTTTTTTTACTAAAACAAAATCTAAATAAATCTTTTTTTGACTAATCCAATAAAAAAACAAAAATCTGAAATAAGTTAAGTATATCACGTTCTAGACTTCTCTTGTACGTTTTACCAAATAATAAATATCAAAAATTTAATAAATCTAACAATATCTACTAATTTCACAATTTATGTTGGTTGATCATAAAATCTAAACTTCTCTTGTATGTTTTACTTCTCCTCCACGTTTTTCCCTCACGCTATATATGTAGATAATATCTCATCCTGTTCCATTCAGTTTTTGTCTTCCAATATTGATAATATTTCTTCATCTTTCTCAGGGTTGTGATAATTTGAAGATCGGATATTTCAAAGTTGTTTCGTCTAAATTTTAAGGTTCTTCCCTACATTGTTATCCCCTTACTATCATTCCGTTTTGTTATACGAATCGTTAATCGTCGCATTAGTTTTGCTATCGTTTATACATTCAGTGACTTGTTTTCAAGAACTATTGTTTCAACAACTTGCAAGAACAAGGGTTTCAACAGCTTGCAAATAACCCATATATTTCATTATCCGTTTTATCTCTTCAGATCTTTCGTTACAATTCAAAATTTTCAAAACTTTGGTTTGTGTGGCTGGTAGTCACTATCCAACGAGAATAATTTTGTTGAATTAGTTTTCCTATTCTGAACTTTAGTTATGAAAACTAGTACATTCCCCGTGCCCTGCACGGGTTTGTTTAATTTTTCTGAAATGATCAATATAAAAAATATAATTATTATTATATAGTTACTGTTAATAGTAGTTTTAAAGTTGTAAATTATTTTTTTGAATAAATAATTTGTATTTTCGTCCCCTTGAAATGTTAACAGATATTAATTTATAAATCTTAGAAGAGCATATTTTCGAAAATTATAAAGCTCAAGGTTAACATCCAAAAACTTAAAACTTTTTGGCATAATTCAAAGTAAAAAAAATATAGGGGCACTATGTAGAGTTTTCAAAATGTTATAAGTTCCGAAATTTGAAGGAAAAAACTAAAATTAGGAGTACAATTCATTAATTTTCATGAAAAATTAATCACATCACCTGAAAAAAAAAAAAAAGTATAACCTTATAACGTCACATATGATAAATAACTTTATAAAAAAGATGAAAGAGAATAGTGTGAAAAAAAAGTATTTTTTAAATACATAAACAAATTTGTTATTAAAATCGATATGAATAAAATAAGATTTATATTATTTGTTACTAAAAAGATGTAAATTGTTTGTGGTTTAAAGAAGGTTATATAAATTATATTTAATTGCAAATGATTATTTAAAAATGATTTGAATTTTTTTCAGTATATCTACTTTTGTTAATATCAAACTAATTAATTTCATTGGTTGAAATAATTGTTGTATTTTAATTGAAAAATAAAAAAAAATATGAAATATAAAATTTGATATATAGATCAATATAAATATATATATTTTATTAATAATTGGATTTTGTGAACTTAAGAGGAATACGTAGATCAATATAAATATATATTAATAAGGATTATTTGATATTAGTTTTGAAGATATTGAAAATAATCAAAAATAAGAAAACAAAATATGAAATATAAAATTTGAATTTAAAATTTTAAAAGTTATTTAATAAAATTCAAAAATTAAAATTAGGCCTACATTATATTTTGAAAACTATAAAAACGTAATATATTATAGATATGTTTTGATTTTTTTTGATATAAATTTATTTTTTTAATTAATCTTTGCGTAAAGATGATGTCGACTAGTAATATATTTAATGAAGGTGACGTGGCATGTTGATTGTCTATTAATTCTAACTTTAAAAAATTTAAAAATAAAATGACTAATCCGTAAATATTATTGCCTAACTTCCAAGATTTGTTAAACCCAACAATTGTTTATTTCTAAGATTTGCTTACGGAAAATAATTATAAAATCTAGTTTATTATCAATATCTTATATTTTTTTATTTATAAGATTTGTTTTGTAATATTGTGGTAAATTTGTAACTTGATAAAAAAAAATATATTCTTATGTGGCATGTTTTGGATGTGACATGGCATTGATGACTGTTTATTAATCCTTATAGAAATTATTTTGTAAAAAAAAATGGCAAATCTGTAAATATCCTGTGGCATATCTGTAAATATATTGAAAAAAGTCATAGGTGGCATGTTTTAGACATTGACATGTGGACAAAGTGGGTTCTGTTTTAGTAGTATATATGGATTTCAAAACTTTGGTTTTTTACAAATTTTTGTTTATTCTGATTCAGATTTGTTAGATTTATTTTGCTTTTTTACGCATAATCCAAGAGAGAAAAAAAACGTGGTTTACATATCTTTCTAATCTTTTGTTACATTAATTTATTAAAATTCGTTGTTTTAATATTTCGTTTATTTAATTAAAATTCAATTTTTCACAATTTTTTAAAATATTCAAAATAGTTAATTTTATTTGCTTTTTTATTCATATTCTAAGGTACAAAAATATTATAGCAAAACAGCTTACTTTGATTGAAAAGATAAGTTTCTTTACTAATATTCTTACAAATCTATACTCCACTAAAGTACACTACACTAATGCTGACGTGGCCGCCTCTACAATTTTTTTTGGATTAAATCTTTGACTAAATCATGAATTAAGTCAATAAATCTTTTTTTACTAAAACGAAATCCAAAAAATCTTTTATTAACTAATAAAAAAAACCAAATCTATATACTCTACTAAAGTACACTACACTAATGTTGACGTGGCGCTTCCACAATTTTTTTCGGATTAAATCTTTTACTAAATCATGAATTAAGTCAATAAATCTTTTTTTACTAAAACAAAATCTAAATAAATCTTTTTTTGACTAATCTAATAAAAAACAAAAATCTGAAATAAGTTAAGTATATCACGTTCTAGACTTCTCTTGTACGTTTTATCAAATAATAAATATCAAAAATTTAATAAATCTAATAATATCTACTAATTTCACAATTTATGTTGGTTGATCATAAAATCTAAATTTCTCTTGTATGTTTTACTTCTCCTCCACGTTTTTCCCTCACGCTATATATGTAGATAATATCTCATCCTGTTCCATTCAGTTTTTGTCTTTCAATATTGATCATATTTCTTCATCTTTCCCAGGGTTGTGATAATTTGAAATCGGATATTTCAAAGTTGTTTCGTCTGAATTTTAAGGTTCTTCCCTACGTTGTTATCCCCTTACTATCATTCCGTTTTGTTATACGAATTGTTAATCGTCGCAATAGTTTTGCTATCGTTTATACATTCAGTGACTTGTTTTCAAGAACTATTGTTTCAACAACTTGCAAGAATAAGGGTTTCAATAGCTTGCAAATAACCCATATATTTCATTATCCGTTTTTATCTCTTCACATCTTTCGTTACAATTCAAAATTTTCAAAACTTTGGTTTGCGTGGCTGGTAGTCACTATCCAACGAGAATAATTTTGTTGAATTAGTTTTCCTATTCTGAACTTTAGTTATGAAAATTTCAAAACTTTGGTTTTTTACAAATTTTTGTTTATTTTGATTCAGATTTGTTAGATTTATTTTGCTTTTTTACGCATAATCCAAGAGAGAAAAAAAACGTGGTTTACATATCTTTCTAATCTTTTGTTACATTAATTTATTAAAATTCGTTGTTTTTAATATTTCGTTTATTTAATTCAAATTCGATTTTCACAATTTTTTAAAATATTCAGAATAGTTAATTTTATTTGCTTTTTTATTCATATTCTAAGGTACAAAAATATTATAGCAAAACAGCATACTTTGATTGAAAAGATAAGTTTCTTTACTAATATTCTTACAAATCTATACTCTACTAAAGTACACTACACTAATGCTGATGTGGCCGCCTCTACAATTTTTTTTGGATTAAATCTTTTACTAAATTATGAATTAAGCCAATAAAACTTTTTTTACTAAAACGAAATCTAAAATATCTTTTTTTAACTAATCAATAAAAAAACCAAATCTATATACACTACTAAAGTATATCACGTTCTAGACTTCTCATGTACGTTTTATCAAATAATAAATATCCAAATCTAGAAAATCTAATAATATCTACTAATTTCACAATTTATGTTGGTTGATCATAAAACCTAAACTTCTCTTGTATGTTTTACTTCTCCACGTTTTTCCCTCACGCTATATATGTAGATAATATCTCATCCTGTTCCATTCAGTTTTTGTCTTCCAATATTGATCATGTTTCTTCATCTTTCTTAGGGTTGTGACAATTTGAAGATCGGATATTTCAAAGTTGCTTCGTCTGAATTTTTGGGTTATTCCCTACGTTGTTATCCTCTTACTGTCATTCCTTTTTTTTATGCGAATCATTAATCGTCGCATTAGTTTTGCTATCGTTTATACATTTCGTGACTTGTTTTTAAGAACTATTGTTTCAACAACTTGCAAGAACAAGGGTTTCAATAGCTTGCAAATAACCCATATATTTTCTTATCCGTTTTTATCTCTTCAGATCTTTCGTTACAATTCAAAATTTTCAAAACTTTGGTTTGTGTGGCTGGTAGCCACTATCCAACGAGAATAATTTGAATTAGTTTTCCTATTCTGAACTTTAGTTATGAAAATTTCAAAAACTTTTGTTTTTCATAAATTTTTGTTTATTCTGATTCAGATTTGTTAGATTGATTTTGCTTTTTTACTCATAATCCAAGAGAGAAAAAAATATGGTTTACATATCTTTCTAATCTTTTGTTACATTAATTTATTAAAGTTTGTTGTTTTTAATATTTTGTTTATTTAATTCAAATTCGATTTTTTACAATTTTTAAAAATATTCAGAATAGTTAATTTTATTTGCTTTTTTATTCGGATTCTAAGGTACAAAAATATTATAGCAAAACAGCTTACTTTGATTGAAAAGATAAGTTTCTTTACTAATATTCTTACAAATCTATATTCTACTAAAGTACACTACACTAATGTTGACGTGGCTGCCTCTACAATTTTTTTTGGATTAAATCTTTTACTAAATTATGAATTAAGCCAATAAATCTTTTTTTACTAAAATGAAATCTAAAATATCTTTTTTTAACTAATCAATAAAAAACCAAATCTATATACACTACTAAAGTACACTACACTAATGCATATGTGACGCTTACACAATTTTTTTCGGATTAAATCTTTTACTAAATCATGAATCAAGCCAATACATCTATTTTTACTAAAACACAATCTAAAAAAATCTTTCTTTAACTAATCTAATAAAAAAACAAAAATCCGAAATAAGTTAAGTATATCACGTTCTAGACTTCTCATGTACGTTTTGTCAAATAATAAATATCAAAATCTAATAAAAATAATAATATCTACTAATTTCACAATTTATGTTGGCTGGTCATAAAATCTAAACTTTTCTTGTATGTTTTACTTCTCCTCCACGTTTTTCTCTCACGCTATATATGTGGATAATATCTCATCCTGATTCATTCAGTTTTTGTCTTCCAATATTGATCATATTTCTTCATCTTTTTCAGGGTTGTGATAATTTGAAGATCGGATAATTTAAAGTTGCTTCGTCTGAATTTTCACGTTATTCCCTACGTTGTTATCCCCTTACTATCATTCCTTTTTTATACGAATCGTTAATCGTCGCATTAGTTTTGCTATTGTTTATACATTCAGTGACTTGTTTTCAAGAACTATTGTTTCAACAACTTGCAAGAACAATGGTTTCAATAACTTGCAAATAACCCATATATTTTCTTATCTATTTTTATCTCTTCAGATCTTTCGTTACAATTCAAAATTTTTAAAACTTTGGTTTGTGTTGCTGGTAGCCACTATCCAACGAGAATAATTTTGTTGAATTAGTTTTCCTATTCTGAAATTTAGTTATGAAAATTTCAAAACTTTGGTTTTTTACAATTTTTTGTTTATTTTGATTCAGATTTGTTAAAATGATTTTACTTTTTTACTCATAATTCAAGAGAAAAAAAACGTGGTTTGCATATCTTTTTGATCTTTCGTTACATTATTTATTAAAATTCGTTGTTTTTAATATTTTGTTTATTTAATTTAAATTCGATATTTTTACAATTTTTAAAATATTCAGAATAGTTAATTTTATTTGCTTTTTTATTCAGATTCCAAGGTGCAAAAATATTATAGCAAAACAGCTTACTTTGATTAAAAAGATAAGTTTCTTTACTAAAATTCTTACAAATCTATATACTTTACTAAAGTACACTACACTAATGTTGACGTGGCGCCTCCATAATTTATTTTGGATTAAATCTTTTACTAAATCATGAATTAAGCCAACAAATCTTTTTTTTACTAAAACAAAATCTAAAAAAATCTTTTTTTAACTAATTTTTTAAAAAAAAACAAAATCTGTATACTATACTAACTACACTAATGCTGATGTAGCGCTTCCACAATTTTTTTCCGATTGAATCTTTTATTAAATCATGAATTAAGCCAATAAATCTTTTTTTACTAAAACACAATCTAGAAAAATCTTTTTTAACTAATCTAATAAAAAAAACAAAAATCTGAAATAAGTCAAGTATATCACATTCTAGACTTCTCCTGTACGTTTTATCAAATAATAAATATCATAATCTAATAAATCTAATAATATCAACTAATTTCACAATTTATGTTGGGTGATCATAAAACCTAAACTTCTCTTGTATGTTTTACTTCTCCTCGATGTTTTTCTCTCACGCTATATATGTAGATAATATCTCATCGTGTTCCATTCAGTTTTTGTCTTCCAATATTGATCATATTTCTTCATCTTTTTCAGGGCTGTGACAATTTGAAGATCGAATATTTCAAAGTTGCTTCGTCTGAATTTTCAGGTTATTCCCTACGTTGTTATCCTCTTAAGGTCATTCCTTTTTTTTATACGAATCGTTAATCGTCGCATTAGTTTTGCTATCGTTTATACATTTCGTGACTTGTTTTCAAGAACTATTATTTCAACAACTTGCAAGAACAAGGGTTTCAATAGCTTGCAAATAACCCATATATTTTCTTATCCGTTTTTATCTCTTCAGATCTTTCGTTACAATTTAAAATTTTCAAAACTGTGGTTTGTGTGGCTGGTAGCCACTATCCAACGAGAATAATTTTGTTGAATTAGTTTTCCTATTCTGAACTTTAGTTATGAAAATTTCAAAACTTTGATTTTTTACAAATTTTTTTTTATTCTGATTTAGATTTGCTAGATTGATTTTGTTTTTTTACTCATAATCCAAGAGGAAAAAAAAGCGTGCTTTACATATCTTTTAGATATTTCGTTACATTAATTTTTTAAAATTCGTTGTTTTTAATATTTCGTTTATTTAATTCATATTCGATTTGTTACAATTTTTTAAAATACTCAGAATAGTTAATTTTATTTGCTTTTTTATTCGGATTCTAAGGTACAAAAATATTATAGCAAACAGCTACTTTCATTGAAAAGATAAGTTTCTTTACTAATGTTCTTACAAATCTATATACTCTACTAAAGTACACTAAACTAATGCTAACGTAGTGCCTCCACAATTTTTTTGGATTAAATCTATTACTAAATCATGAATTAAGTCAATAAATCTTTTTTTACTAAAACAAAATCTAAAAAATCTTTTTTTAACTAATCAATAAAAAAACAAAAATTCGAAATAAGTTTAGTATATCACGTTCTAGACTTCTCCTGTACGTTTTATCAAATGATAAATATCAAAATCTAATAAATCTAATAATATCTACTAATTTCACAATTTATGTTGGCTGATCATAAAACTTAAACTTCTCTTGTGCGTTTTACTTCTCATCCACGTTTTATCTCACACGCTATATATGTAGATAATATCTCATCATGTTCCATTAAATTTTTGTCTTCCAATATTGATCATATTTCTTCATCTTTTTCAAGTTTGTGAAAATTTGAAGAATGGATATTTCAAAGTTGGTTCGTCTGAATTTTCAGGTTATGCCCTACTTTCTTATCCCCTTACGTTGCATTTTTTATATATTAAAATTCGTTGTTTGAATATCACGTTTTTTTTAATACAAGTTCGATTTTTTTTTCATATTTGCAAAGATTCGGAATATTAATTTTAAACATATCTTTTAACATGTATACACGAATTTAAAATTCTTTTTTTGTTAAGTTTGTTGAGATTTCTTAAGATTTGTGTTCATTATGAAAGTAAACTAAATTTTAGACATAATATCTATTTTTTATATTACGTATTTTTATCACTTTGGCAACATTATGATTTTATTAAGATTTGTGGAGATTTCTTAAGATTTGTGTTTATTATGATATTTTCTAAAAAAAATAATTGTTGTTTTAATCAAATCTGATGTTACATTTTTTATATTAAAATCGTTGTTTTAGTACAATATTGTTTTAATTCAAATTCGAATTTTTTCATATTTTTTAAATATTCAAAATAAGTATTTTTAAAGGTATCTTTTAATATTTATACACAAATATAAAAATGGTTTTTTTAATTAAGGTTTTTTGAGATTTCTTAAGATTGTGTTTATTATGAGTTTTCCTAAAAAATTTGTTTGCTTTTTTAATCAGATTTGACGTTATATTTTGTATTTATTAAAATTCGTTGTTTTAATATAAAAATTTTTTTATTTCAAATTCGATTTTTTTTCATTTTTTAAAGATTCATGATAGTTATATTTATTTGCTTTTTTATTCATATTCCAAGTTACAAAAAATCTTTGATTTTACAATTTTTGCTTTTTTATTCAAATATGTCGTTACATTTTTTTAAAAAATTCGTTGTTTTAATATTACATTTTTTTAATTCAAATTTTATTTTTATATTCTATAAACCTTAATGAGTACACTAAACTAATGCTGACAAGGCCCCACTCGGATTAAATCTTTTACTAAATCACGAATTAAGCCGATAAATATTTTTTTACTAAAACAAAATTTAAAAAAATATTTTTTTTACTAAATCTAATAATATAAAAATCTACAAAATATATGTGTTGTTATCCCTGACAAAATTTACGTTGGGATTTAAACTAAACTTCTCAAGTACGTTAAAAAACAAATCCAAACAAAACAAATTTTTTTTAACTAAATCTACTAATATTAAAATCTAAAAAAAAAAACTTTGCGTTGCTATCCCCTAACACAATTTACCTTGGGATAAAACCTAAACTTCTCTTGTACTTTAAAAAAACAAATCCAAACAAAACAAAATTAAAAAAAATCTTTTTTTTACATCAAAATCTACTAATATCAAAATCTACAAAATCTATGTGTTGTTATCCACTAACACAATTTACATTGGGATAATACCTAAACTTCTCATGTACCTTAAAAAACATATTCAAACAATAAATATCAAAATCTACTAAATCTTATAATATCTCCCGATTACACGATTTATGTTGGCTGATGATAAAACCTAAACTTCTCCTGTACGTTTTATTTCTCTCACTATATATACAAATAATATCACATCGCCTTCCATTTAGTTCTTGTTTTCTAATATTGATCAAATTTCTTTCATCTTTTTTAGAGTTCTAATAATTTGTAGAAATTTTGGAAGTGTTAATCTTCTTATTGATTGGTGTTACAAGTCAAACTAGTTTCTCCTTGTACTTGTCTCAATTTTAAGGTTTGTGTAAGGAAGAAAGGGTTAAGGTAACTATTTGTTGAGGGTTTTGATCCAATTGGTCAATGTTCTTTGCAAATTCATATATTGATTCTATCTTTCTATATTTTCCATCAATTTCATCCATTATTATCTTCTATAGTTAATTTCATGACCTTCAATTTAGATCGGAAAACTACGACATCAAACCCAAGTTTTCTTGTTCAAGATTTGATCAAAATTTTGGGTAGAACAACCACCATATACCCCTAATTTAAGATATGCACACTATTTTCGCCATCAATTACACACTTTACTAGCACCACATATCATATCATATCACAGTTGAACCTACAATAGCTAGAACCTTATTCCATAGCTTTTTCATCTCACTTTCTATACAAAACTGTACTCTTCACTCAATACTTCCACCTCAATACCAAACACTCAGATTCGAATTCATCAAACTTGCCAACGCCCATAAGAAGGTGGCTTCCTATCTGCCCAACGAGGGCATTCCTGCCTTTTCCTTCCCCTACCCCGACTATTCTTGAATCCTCTACTAGTCCAAGAACCATTTGAGTTCATTGGCGTCTTAAAACTAGCCCCAGGCTCAGGTGCCCTTACTGTGCCTTCATAACTACAGTTGCCCTTCCTTCTCCAATGGTTATTCGGTGGATCAGGATTTACCCCGATCGCAACATTCTTTCCAGATGAGTAGTGACCATGATCCCATCTGTCCGAATGTACTCTCTCACGTCCCCAGCCATTCTCATGCTTCCTTTCTCCTCCTCGGCCTCCATAGATATTCTCACAATGTCGCTGATTTAAATTGCATTGCCAAGGATTTGACCCACCACTTGCCACGTTATTTCCGTAGCTATTTTCATCCCAGCTATCCTTATAACCACTTACGCCCCGATTAAAATGGGAAACGTATTTATTATCTTTATCGTCATCATCATCTTCATCCTAGTTATTCCAACCCTTTGACACATTGAAATCTTCCTGAACATCCCACTCATTCTGGCATGCTTTATCATTAGAAGAGAAGGTGTTGGTTGTCTCGTTCCAGTTCCTCCAGCCTTGTAACTCAGCAGATCCAGTTGGTGGCTCAGGCACATCATCAAGATTACCCCATCCGTCCACACACAAGGGTTGATTATCTAACATAAAGGGCTTCCTGTAAACCACAGTATCATCTTCCAGTCCACTCGTTTTGCTGACCATATCAGGACCTTTTTCCAAGTCTAAGAGGAGCTCAGGGTCAATATTGGAATTCCAATCGACCTTGTCTATGTAGATATCTGGATCAGGAAACTTTATGTTGCAAGGGAGGTCATTCAACTCGGTCCAAGAACGGATTCTTGACATTCATGAACACCTCCTCTACAGCTCTGTCATTCCATCTCACCACATTTTCATATAGGTATATGAACTTCTAAGCTATTTCGGTTTGGAATGCTTTAAATCGATTCAATTATTCAATAGCATGTTATTATTTTTATTATATCTGTGTTATTTACACTATAAATGACAAATATAAATTTGGACTCGTATTTGTTATTATATGTCTATTACAATTCATTTTTAATAGCTATCCGTGCAAGTAATGGGTTATGAACTAGTTTTTATTATATCGATAAAAGATTTGCACAGGTTATGAACTAGGTTTTTATTAATTTGATAAAAGAAGAATAAAATTTTGTAAAATCTCCTTCTTCTCTTAAGAGATTTTTTTATTATATTATTTATTTATTTTATAACAAAATCTTTCCAAAATTTTTTTAATTAAGTGATTATAAACATTTAATTAAAAGATTAGAAATCAAAATAAAATAATTTTCTCCTCTAATTTTAAATACTTTTCATTAAAACTTTTAAATTTTGGTTCATAATATTTAACCTTACAATTGTTATTAATACTTAAAATTTCTATAAATATAAATCAACTTTTTATTTATTATTTTATATTTTTAAAATACTATTTTTGTAATTCTCATATATACTTTTTATATTGTATCATTATTTTTATATGAATTTTTTAAATTATAGCGTATCAATAATAATAAATAATAATAGTTTCTACTTTGATTTTTTATGTAGTTAATTTTATAATTTAAATAAGTTGCTTAACAAACTCTCCCTTGATAGGGCAAGGGACTGTGGGCGGTAAATATTAGAGGGTGGGAGGTTTGAAGTAGAAGAAGAAGAAAGATGGGACCCGTCTGCACATGGAAAGCAAAAGGCGGTTTTGTCACCCTCCTTTACTCCTTCTAGAATGGTGGTCAAGCTCCCTCGTTTCCCAACACTCCCCCTCTCTATCTCTAAACCTCAAAGCCGTGGGCAAGCGAATTAACCAGACGCGATTTCTTCCTCCCCTTTTCAAAGATATTTCCCTCAAACCGAAACAACTTGTCTTCTGGGGTATATAACATACTCTTCCGTCGCCGAACTTCTTTCTCTCGCATTCTTTACGCCCAATTTCTTTCTGGGGTTTCTTTTCGGGCATGGTTCTATGCTGATGATGAATAATTGGGTCAGCAAAGACAAGGCTCCGGCTAATTATGGCTCCCGTGGTGTTTGGAGGGGAAGATCATCGACTATCAGACGCCCCCCTCTTGGTATGCTCTAATTACTCTTGAGATTCTTTCTTTGTAGGCATTTATTTGGTCATGATTTCTGCTTTCATTCGAGGGTTTGTACTTTGTAAAGAAGTTCCGCCGTAATCATTAGCTTAGTTGGTGATGATGTTCTGAATTGATCTTCATTAGTTGTTGCTGTTTACAGTAAATTATTCAATCCATTGTTTTTATACTAGCAATTAATAAGAACCTGCAATCATCTATTTTTGGGGTATGATAGGGTTTAGCCCTGGGATGAAGATCTTTGTTCCCCTTTTTTTGCAGGAGCCATTCTGTCGTGTTCTCTGATGCTGTTGTTTTTATCAATTTGTTCACTTCTTTAATGTAGGAAAGTAGGTTTCAACTTTCATATTCTACTGTTATTTGTTGGGGGAGTATTATATGCTAGTTTCAACATTCAGCTCTGACAGCCTTTTCTTAGCTGCGAGCTTTCAATTCGCTAAATATGGAAAGTGGTACTTGTTTGACATAAGGTCATGGTCTCATGGACATCTCAAAATCACCTTCCTGTTTTATGAGGGTTTTAAGAACTTTACTCCACCATATTATTGTTAATTTTAATAAAGGTATAACTATGGGTGAGAATGCATAGGCTGCATAGCTCTTGGTTTGAAAAATATCTATCTAGGAGACAAGTAACCTGTGTTTACTTATTTATCTGCCACACTACTAAACCTATATTATAAATTCTAATGTAAGTCTCATGTATGATGTAATGCAAAAAGTTGTCATTTGAATACATTCGGGAAAAGTCATTTTTCCGGGATAGACCGGAAAGAGGAAAGCATGCAACTCTCACCATAGCTAGCATGTCTAATTTAATGCAAAACAATCTTTCTTTCAACGTGTCAATCAAGAACTATAGAAGATTGGCTCTTCGAAGAGGAACCGTTATTCCCTTTTTCCGACACCTTGCATTCACTTTCCTCCATACAAGTAGCAGAGTAACCGATGCAGATTTAATTCCAACATTAAGTTTTTGGGCCTTTGCATTTCTGTTTCGGATCCTCCTCCTCGAGCAACTGAGGGATAATATATTTTGTGCAACAAATTTTTATTTTATATCATCTTTTTTGAATGACACTTAACTTTTTTCATGCATGTTATTTAATTGGTGTAGGGTAAAAATACTCTTGAACTGTAAATCTTTTGGCTTAACATGTTTTGGATGCATGCTATTGAATCCGTTCTCCATCCCAAACTTTGGATGTTAACATATTTTTATTCCTGTACAGCTGAAAATAGATCTGTTCCTTCATGGGAAAAGAGATTTTGTGAATCCATCGGATTAATTCCCTGGCATAAGCTGTTGGAGGCGAAGAAGTTCATGTACCTTTATGAAAATGTCCTGAGATGGAATGACACAGCTGCAGAGGAGGCGTTCAAGAATGCCAAGAACCGGTTCTGGGCCGAGTTGAATGACCTCCCTTGCAACATAAAGTTTCCTGATCCAGATATCTACATAGACAAGGTCGATTGGAATTCCAATATTGACCCTGAGCTCCTCTTAGACTTGGAAAAAGATCCTGATATGATCAGCAAAACGAGTGGACTGGAAGATGATACTGTGATTTACGGGAAGCCCTTTATGTTAGATAACCAACCCTTGTGTGTGGACGGATGGGGTAATCTTGATGATGTGCCTGAGCCACCAACTGGATCTGCTGAGTTACAAGGCTGGAGGAACTGGAACGAGACAACCAACACCTTCTCTTCTAATGATAAAGCATGCCAGAATGAGTGGGATGTTCAGGAAGATTTCAATGTGTCAAAGGGTTGGAATAACTGGGATGAAGATGATGATGACGATAAAGATAATAAATACGTTTCCCATTTTAATCGGGGTGTAAGTGGTTATAAGGATAGCTGGGATGAAAATAGCTACGGAAATAACGTGGCAAGTGGTGGGTCAAATCCTTGGCAATGCAATTTAAATCAGCGACATTGTGAGAATATCTATGGAGGCCGAGGAGGAGAAAGGAAGCATGAGAATGGCTGGGGACGTGAGAGAGTACATTCGGACAGATGGGATCATGGTCACTACTCATCTGGAAAGAATGTTGCGATCGGGGTAAATCCTGATCCACCGAATAACCATTGGAGAAGGAAGGGCAACTGTAGTTATGAAGGCACAGTAAGGGCACCTGAGCCTGGGGCTAGTTTTAAGACGCCAATGAACTCAAATGGTTCTTGGACTAGTAGAGGATTCAAGAATAGTCGGGGTAGGGGAAGGAAAAGGCAGGAATGCCCTCGTTGGGCAGATAGGAAGCCACCTTCTTATGGGCGTTGGCAAGTTTGATGAATTCGAATCTGAGTGTTTGGTATTGAGGTGGAAGTATTGAGTGAAGAGTACAGTTTTGTATAGAAAGTGAGATGAAAAAGCTATGGAATAAGGTTCTAGCTATTGTAGGTTCAACTGTGATATGATATGATATGTGGTGCTAGTAAAGTGTGTAATTGATGGCGAAAATAGTGTGCATATCTTAAAGTGGGGGTATATGGTGGTTGTTCTACCCAAAATTTTGATCAAATTTTACTGTCTATTTTCTGCATTTGTTGTGTTATACAGAAGGGTATGCCCGCAGGATATTTGGAGCAGATTGAACATCTCCATACAAGATTTAGCAACTTTCAATCACGTGCAATCATGTTGCATATGTTCAGTGTTTGCCTTTTGTGCTTGTAGAGATTGCAGATCCCCTTAAAGGATGACTCTGCTGAATTTTGAAGGAATTCCAAGAGAAGAATGTAAACATGGGAAACATATCATAAGTAAGACGTACTTGCCGTTTCTACATTTCATGCCGTTTACATGGACGTAAAAGATGGATAAAGTGAGTACAATACAAGAGGGTTACAACTTACAACCTCACTCTATACAAAAATTACAGTGACGCAACTAGTGCAGTGAGTCTGCCTAAGTCCAACCTCTCAACTAACACAGAGCTCTGCTGAAAGCTATTGACTCTCTTCTACATCTGCATATGTTTAGTTGGCTTTTCCTGGTACCCTCCCTGGTTGTGCTGCGAACCTGGAACCTGCTGGGAATGAAACGCTTGAGATCACGACACTTTGTGATGCCTTGTTATCTGTACGAACATAAAAGAGGAGAAAACGAATAAGGAAACAATATGACAGAAAAGAGCGTTAGGTATGAAAGATATTACCGTTTGTGAAGATGTTCTTGTTTCCTTGACGGTGCTCGTATGATTGGGCAAACCCATCAAATGGTGAATTCATATATGATAAGTCCTCTTCAATCCCAAGGTCAATCTCATCAGGTAGCATATCAACTATGTTATCGTTGGCAACAAGGTTGTCTAGTTTGTTTTTGTACAAGTTATCGACTTCCTGGCGCTGGCTGAGCCAGTAGTCACGGTACCATGTGGAGGTGCTAATCAAGTCGTACCATTCTGGAGAGAAGTCTTCCACTTTGCGTACAGCTGTAGGAATGTAAAGGGGTGCATTTGGATTCAATCTGGAGCTTCCACCTGAAAGTAGTGCCATCTCACAAATTTCCTATGATCCCTTGAAGCTGATTAAACAAAAACCTCTTTAGTTAATTGTCAGCATAACAATCTAAGAATCAAAGAACAGGCAGAATCAACTGAATCGTAATCAAGATTTTCACTGATAACAAACCCAAAAACAACTAACCTATAATGCTTTTGTTTTAGGGTACAAAATAGGTCAAAGAAACAGTTCTAGCATAAGAGTTTCATCTTCAAGCTCCTATGGGGTTCAACGTAGCACCAACCAAACCAAATCAGATAATTGTCAAAATTCAACAAAGAACACAAATACAGAAACGACACAATCTTCCGTCAAATTAACGCAGGATAAGAACTAGTTTCGTAAGTACCAAAATTACATACTAGTTCGATAAATCTGAATTATAAAGGCAACTGGCCAAATTTAACATATCTTAAACCCTAGCCAGGCAAATACATCAACCAACTCAATGACCACAAAATAAAGAGAGATCGATGTTCATCAAATGATTTCCTCAATCAACTCAGACAATCTCCTCAAACAGACCACAAAACATCAATTTCTCTAAGTTATGAAGGAGAAACAAACAAGCAGGTCAATAAACAAGGAAAATAACTAACAAAAATATTATGACGGTTCAACGTCTTATCAACCTTAAGACCAATTAACTCAATCTGAGCATTTAGAGCCTTTGATGAACTTGGACAGCCATTTCCATGGAGAAAAATAGAAAAGTAGCAGCAAGCTTCGTACCTTAAGTCTTCAACCTTGAAAATATCTTCTACTTTTCTCTCTCCTCCTTCGGACCAGACGCACTGAAAATTAAAGATAAGCTGTAGAAGCAAAGGCTGACTCTAATGTATGACTATTTATAGAAGAAATAGGAAGATGGAGATCGAACCGGTATGGGTAGTTATAGACTTGGGTCTGGTTTAGGTTTGTCGGTTTGATTAAACCGACGATCAACGGTTTCGGATTGACTGTTTTTATTTAATCTTTTTTTTTGCTAAACCTTAACCGCCAACATCTCTTTTTTTTAAAGGCATAAGTGTGCATTAAAGATTGGATAATGGCGGAGAAGAGAAAACAGCGGAATGTGCCGGTTTATAACTCAAGATCGGATTCCAACTCCGATGTTTTGGACACCACTTCCGAGTTCAAGGTGGAAAGGTAAGGGGGTAACGAAAACAACTCAGAAGTCCGAAAAAAGGTAAGCAAAGGTAAGAGAACTACGTGAGCTTTGATTCCTCCTAACCCTGAGAGGATACGTAGGCAACCGAAAACCGGTTCAAGCCCTTTCCTTTCTTTTTTTTTTTTTGGTTCAATTACTAATGTAAAATAAAAAACCAAGAGCAAACGTAATCAAATTACTAATGTTAAAAAAACGAGTTCGCTCTCGGTTTTTTTAATTGCTTTTGTTTTTTAATTAAATTACTAATCGGTACGTGATTTAAAAACTTTTGACCGAGTTTGATCTAGGTTTATTTATTTATTTTTTAAATAAATCGGTGTTAAACCAATTTAACTGTTTAACAAACCGACTGTTTAGGTTAAACATAAATCGCCAGTTTTCAATATGTGGTTTATGTTTAGGTTTGCGAGCCTGGGTAACTAGCTATGTAACCGACAGTAGCCGGTTCTCTGTGGGGGTTTGAACCAGTCTGCAGGACCCCACGCCCCATGTGGCCCCAAATGATTGACAAATATTTGCCACACCGTCTTTTAATTATCGCAGTGATATTTAAACGGGCACTTTGATATGGTTTGCATTGAACGGTCGTGATTGGGTTGGAAATAATCCTTTTCCATTAAGTGGACGGCTGAGATGAAGAGTTGGGGCCATTAATTATAAAGGCCGTGTATAATGCATTCCCAGAGTCCACATGCTTTGTTGGTTTGTTAGCCCTAAAATTGATGTTTAGCAGCTCAGATCTAACTTAATTCTAATCAAAATTGTTAAGTGTTTAGCGCCTCATAATTTCACATCGGCAACCACAACACATGAAAACTTCGGTTTTGAATTTGGACCTTTCACTAAAGGAAGAAATTTTAATGCTTTTATAGTGAGTTTTGGCAGTATTTAGACCATTAAAGCCGTATTCTCATGGCGCATTAATTTAAAACATATATCCGAATCAGGACGATCGTCACATCGGTTTTTTTAAATTTGTTTGGTATTAAATAGTGATTTGGACTGGCTTCAAATAATTTACATCTTACGATTTATTAGGGAATGGAATATGCATGTGGTGATTTGTATCAATAGGTATACTTTTTTGTATTTATCCGTTATAGAATGTTGTAACTAGCGTTTTGATCGTGGATGTAACCCCAAAAACGATGCATATGTGGTTGATGATGAAGTTACCAAATTATGAGTAGTTGATATTAATTTATGTCTATCTTACATTCGCTGTAAATATAGTTGGTCGAATCACATATTTTTTTTAAAGAAACTAGAATGATATAATCCATTAATATATTATCTATTTATATTAATATAAATTTATAATCATTAGTATATTATCTTATTATGTTATTTTTGCTTTATGTAACAAAAGTATTAGGCTTAAAATGGCTCTTGACTAAAGGACGGGGGCAAATGAAATTTCGACTCGCCGTTCTTCTTCTTCTTCTTCTGCGGTCTTTTGCTTTCCAAAGGTCCTCTCGCTGTAGATACACGTGTACAGCTCAACGTTCATGGGCTACGGATCCAGGTATTGCGACATTCATTACCTTGATTCAATTATCTTGTAAATTTCGATTAATTTTCCGACCTAATTTTTTCCAGTATGTGCGAACTTGCTGTGTGATTGCCTTTTTGTGTAATCGAATCGTCTGGTAGACACATATACTAAGAATAGATGAGCAAAGAAACGCAACATTCATTATGAATTATGATTGTCAGCATTTCACAAGTTGCCTTTTGTTTTGTTTAATCCATGCCTTGAACACCGATGCGGAGAGAACAGCAAATAATCAACTGAATCATAATAGTGTTGTATCATCTAACAATTTGAGGACTCAACTGGTATACATGCTGTTACAAAATGCATGGAGTGTCTAGCCTAAATTCGTTCATCAATCCCTACACAGGGATATATGATCATCTTCAGTTTGATTTCAGCTATACTTGATCCAGCCAAAGTTCAAATCGATTAGATTGTGGTCGAATGAATGCTACAACAACCGTGATATCATCTTTCTTGCCTCCCTTGTGCTCCTGCCCTGCCTCTTCTGCTGCTTTTGAGAACGGTGATTCGAAGTTTTGGTCTAGGGAGTTGTGCTGTGCTGTTTTTACAAGGCTCTCGGCTACATGATGGGGGCTCGCACCTTGATCTGTTTCCTTCTTGACCGTCTGCTCAATTTCACTCTCAAACATGTTGTCGAATAGTCCATCAGTTGCAGCAACAATGATGTCACCAGGTATTACACTGATCTTTCCTTCCTGCATAGTAAGATGTTGATTCAGTATCAGTATATCAGTATCAATTTTTGTGATGATACCAAATGAACCCAAAGTGCTTTGATACTCACAATTGCCTCACAAGGTGGAGTGAATCTCCTGCCATTTCCTAGGTGGCACGGGGCGTTGAATCTACGTTGCTTTGTTAGGGATTTATAGATGTTCCTCCCATTCCTTAGAATCATAAATCCACTATCACCAATACTTGCATAATGCAGAATCTGCCATACATCAAGATCTGGTATTATTAAACTGTAAACAGAAGGGAATTTAACAGATACAAATGAACTTGTACTTAGCCTACGTGATCTTGCAGTGTGACAAGGCAAGCAGTGGATGAGCCTGGTACTTTGGTCATAGAGTGTGCTTCTATCAAAGCCTCTCTAGGATGAACATAACCATTAGGTTGAGACATGATGGATGATAACGAGTTCTCCATGAGCTGCCTTGCATATTCCCCAGCGTCTATACCTCTCTTTGTCCATCCACCGACACCATCAGCCACCCCGAATGATTGTCCTTCTAGGTAGAGAAAATAAGCATCTTCACCTAGAGGTTTATCCTTTTTGTCCTTAGGGATGTAGAATGCTCCCATTTCCATCTCTACTTCTAAATGCTGGTTTATTAAATCCCTGCATTACTTCAAAGTTTCAATTCATTAACATGATTTTCCTGCACTATTGACTCAAACTCAAAACTAGAAAACAAAATATTGACAAAAGTCTGTTTTTAGCATCTCTACTTCTAAATGCTGGATTATCCTCTTTTGTCACTCAATTTAATGATATATTGGCATAGCATGCAGAGACGTACCAATTGTTGTTGAAGTAAGTAGAGGTTGTGAGCTCTTCTTGGATGATAGTTTGAACAATTGAGGCAGATGGAACGATCTGGGTAACTGAGTTCTCCATGCTTATTTGTTGAGCCATGATGTGGAATCGTTGGATGTCAAAGAAATTGAATGCAGAAGGGAAAATGTCCTAAGAATTCATGAATTTGAAGCTTTAGATGAAAATATTTTTTTATCTTATTCCATTGACCAAATAGATAAAATAATAAATTAATAATAAAAAGATAAAATAAAAAAGATGAAAAAAAAAATAACGGGCTGGAAGAATTCATGGCAAACCAGAAAAAGGGGAAGAGGTAACTAGGGTTTATCGAAAATGAACCTTAATGTTTGCGGATATCAAACTTGTTGAACATCACCTTGCTTCAAATGAGGATGGGGTCAACCTTTCTTCGCCATTGCGTAGAAAAGATAATTTGGGTTTATTTCTTTCTGGTTTATTTATAAGCTTTAATTTAGGATGAGATTCACTTGCATTAAGGTGGTGCGTTATGAACTGTAATTCATTGTGCTAGCTTGGTTTCTCAAATTGTAATGCTATCTATGTCCAATCCAGGTAACAAACTCGCTAGGACAGAACACCTTAATTTAGAATTACAGCTTTTTTACTCTATTTACTCCCAGAAATAGTCATAAACTCCAAGAACAAAAATAAACAAAAACAAAAAAGGCGCAGGGATACTTATTATAAATCATAATACATGCTAGTAACAACACGCAGTATGGGATCACTGCAACTTGTTCTTCGTCTTCTCAATAATGATGGGTTCAATGGGCGCGGACAATAGAGAAAGAGACGATGAAACCGAAGATTTCGAAAACGAGTCTCCGTTGGTTGTGTCATGATCGGAGTGTAGAGGAAGGATCTTAGGAGGAGATGATGAAACCGAAGAATTGGGTTCAGCAGCAGGGACAAAGAAATCGGTTGGGAAGAAGTTGTAGTGAAATCTGAGGCCTGCCATCTCCAAAGCTTGTTAGTTGTAGTGAAATCAATCTAAAGGGTTTGGAGAAAGCGTGCAATTTCATGGCATTCTAAACTGTTTGCCTATTTATTTCATGTTTGTTTAATGTTTGACCGTGGGGTAGATCGGAATTAAACTGAAATGGGCGACTAACGTGGAGCGGCCATCCATCTCATAATATACCCTGATCTGTGTAACGGTGGTTTGAGATCACATGTAGACATGTACACGGATCTGACCGTTCGGTCTGTCTTGAAAAAAATATGGATATGGGCATCTAGTTTAAGTATATTCGGGCCCATATTTTGGTGGGACGGATATAAGTAAATACTGTATGAATTTGTTATGTACTGTCCTATGCAAGTCTAATTGGATTGAAAGTTTATGTTAATACATCATATTATTTGTTTTGACTGATACATTTCGAGAAAAAAACGCATAATCAACTAATGGGGTCATTTGGGCTGGCACAACAACTTGTCCAATTTTTAAGTGGGGTGGACATGAACAACGTCTGTGACATGGATAAGTGAACCGAGTCAGCCTGCTTACACCTTCCGAATAGTATCTTATCTCTATTAAAGTAGAAGTCTCTATTGCCACGTGTCAACACCATGTTTCTCGAAGCCTAAAAAATTATTTTAAAAAGTGATTACTAAATGTTTATATAAATTGAAAATTAATTTCTAAATTTTTTTAAAAATATTTAAATAAATACTTTTATAAAAATAGTTTTTAAACTTTTACGAATTTTTTTAACAACAAGCATATCTTCACAAATCAATTTAAAAATATAATTAATTTGAAGATAAATATTTAAAAGAGAATTAAAAATTATAATATTAATTATAATTTTATTTTTCGAATTTTTATTTTATAAAAATATACATATAAATATTTAAGTATTATATATGTATTAAAACTGAACCCGCACTTTGTGCGGGTAATGCACTAGTTTTAATTTATGACTCGACCGAGGTGTTTTTTGTAAAGGTCTAATAACATGTTTTTAACTTTATAACTCTCTGGTTTGTAATCGAGATGACGTAGTTTTATTTTGGGCCTCTATATCGAGCCCAATAACATAAAGGCCCATATAAGTAACCAATTATCCTTGGAATAGCAAAATATAAGTCAAAACGTGGCAAGTGATGTTGTTGTGTCTGGACGACACGTATCCTGTTATTGACGCGTGTCCACTGACGTTGCTCTGCGTTTCCCAATGCCTAATGTGGACCGTCCATTATCACCTCTACCCCGCATCATATCATATGCTTTTAGTTGTCGAGTCTTGGGTCATATGCTTTCCAAGTTATGAGTAGTGGTACAGCAAAGTTTGTAGTGAAGAAGACGCATACACCGGCAGTAAGCGAAGAGGGTAAGATGAGCAGTCCAAGGAATGTGAACGTGGAGACTCATACACCATTGGATGATTTCCAGCCATTCCACAAAGGAGCCTTATTCGACCTCGGCCACCCTCTCCTTAATCGCATCGCCGACAGCTTCATCAAAGCCGCCTCCGTCTGTTCTTCTTCTTCTTCTTTCCCTTTCCCTTCTCTTTTCTTGAAATATATTTACATGCCGAGTTTGTTGTTGTGCAGATTGGAGCTGCCCAGGCCGTCTCCCGTGAAGCTTACTTCACTGTCGTTGAAGGAGCAGGATCAGATTCAGCAGCTGCAAATATTCCAGGCGCTAGGCGGAACAGATTCCCGAATCTTAGAGGTATATGTCTTATAGTTTCAATGATACAAGGACTGGATTTTCTAATGATTGGACATGCACCTGCAGGAGAGACCAATAGTAACTCTCTTGAAGCTATGGTGAAGAGCACCGGAAAGGAGGCAATGCAGTGGGGTAATACATCACTTAATTAGCTTGCTTTCTAGCTAGTTAATTACAAAAAAAGAAAAACGTGTTTAATTTGAAATGAGAGATTGTGGCGCAGGATTGGCAGCTGGCATGTATTCAGGGATAACCTATGGCTTGAAGGAGGCTCGTGGATATCATGACTGGGTAATTCATCTTCTTATCGAATCATCCTTCTCAGTTTTGTTTTTTGTTTTTTTTTGGTGAAAATCCTTCTCAGTTTTGTTGGAGCTGATCTAAATGAATGTTATTTATTATTATTAAATGCAGAAGAACAGCGCGGTAGCAGGAGCGTTGACTGGGGTGACAGTGGCGTTGACTTCGGATGACGCTACACACGATCATGTCCTGCAGTGTGCCATCACCGGAGCAGCCCTCTCCACCGCTGCTAATCTCCTTTCCGGCATATTTTAGACATGGAAGCTTTTCTGATGGCTACTTCAATTTTATTATCTACTGTTTGTATTTCGTCTTTTGTTGTCCATGTGAAATCTTCATTGTAAAACTCTACTAGCCACTTTTTCCCTCTTTCATTTTCATCACCATTTTTGATCTAACAAAACACGATGCTTGGGATGCTTGGATTGACGAACACATTGAACTGACTACTAAAACACAATGTTTGGATTAGATTAACGAACACAAACACAATGTTGGACACACCTACAGTGTGCCCCTTCCTCGCTTAAAAATGTCATTGGACCCCATGTAAAAACTGAAAAAACGTCATTTGAGCCCATGTAAAAACTCAAAAAACGCTAAGCTGGCGTCTTCCTCGCTCAAAATTTTCGTTGCGCCCAGTCTTGATGCACCAAATCATAAATTTTATTGATACTCCAAATCATGAATTTCATAACAAGTAATGATTGAAAATTTTATTGTAATATTCCTATCTTGTTCATTCACCCTTACAATCCGATGTATAATCTGAATCTCAACCAACCAATGTAAAACAGATGCATAGGTATAATTTCATACATGTTACTATATTAGGATTTTATTGGGTACATGTAATACATAATTAATGCGATATTCTGTGACAGATGAAGAGAGTAGTTGTATTGAAATCTCAATGGACGCAGAAATTTGTAACATCGATGAAAGAATACGTACAAAAAAGTATTTGATTAATTCATGTAATCTCCGTCGATGAACGACCTTAATGTTCTACGATTGGGACTTACCAACATGTGTCTTCTTTACAACGATCACAGGTTCAATAGACGCCGCTGGCAAAGAAGATAACGAGAGACAAGGCTTGGTGTCTGCCGGAAAGTGATTTTCCGACAGGTTTCCGGCGACTCTTGGAGATGGTAGAGAGACGGTTTGTGGGAGAGAAGGAGGATCGGGTTTGAAGGTTGGGACGAAGAAATCTGTAGGGAAGAAGTTGTACTCAAACCTTAACCCTGCCATTTGATGTACGTTTCTAACAAAATGATAAACCCTCATATGCTTATTTTATTTATAGAGGTCCAAATTTGTACGGTTTGGGTATTGTGCATTGGATATTCTTTTATTTGGTAACAATTAATACATTGCCTCTACCAATTTTATTTGGGCTGTGTTATATACACTACAATAGAGTCAAATCGCATTGGAACTTGTAAAAATTTAACAATTAAAATAATACTCAAATCATATTAAAAATTGTTTAATAATTAAAGCTAAAATAATAGCCAAAAGAAAAGGGCCGTGTTATAACTCTTTTATTTTTACAACTTTTTTTATTTTTACAACTCTTTTAGTTTTTTAATTTTTTATGTTTAACATAATAATATCTGTTATTATAAAACATTTTTAATATATTTTAAATAAATTATTTATAAAATTGTATTACTTTTACTTAAAATTTTAATTTGTATTTTATTGAAGTTTACAAATTACAACCCACATGTCTTTTATAGAAGATTATAAATAAAAACTATAACATCTTTACTTATAATTTTAATTTATATTTTATTAAAAAATTAAAATATATAATAAAAATACATTAAAAAAATTATAAAACACTAACTACAACTTAATAATCACATACAAATATCAAAATATCATCTAATGATTACATGCAAAAAGTAAAAAGTAAGTGATTTGACTATATTATGGTGTAAAGTAAATGAGTGTATGTAAGATGACCCTTTTATTTCCTCTATTCAGTCAACAATTTTAAAAAGAGTAAAATAGGTAAGTAGATTAGGTAGGCAATTATGTTTTAATGTGATTTAACTAGGTCCTTGTAATTTTGAAAAAAAATAAAATCTAAAATAATTTTAGATACTTTTAAAAATAAAATAAAAAAGAAAGATTCTCCCTTAATTTTTTAAAATAAAAAAGAAAAATGAGAGTGGTTCCTACAATTATTCAAAATTAAAAAGATTATCTCCCTTAATTTTTTAAAATAAAACGATAGTGGTCCCAACAAATTCTGTACATAATTTTGTACATAATTTTAACAGATAACACAAATTTTGTACTAATTTTTCACACACAACACAAATCCGTACATAATTTTCACGACAACACAAATTTTCACGAAAATTATGTACAGAAGTTGTGTTGTTTGTGAAAATTATCTACATAATTTGTGTTATGTGTGAAAATTATGTACATAATTTGCGTTTGAAAATTATGTACATAATTTGCGTGTGAGAATTATGTACAGAATTTGTGGGGGACTACTCTCATTTTCCTTATTTAATTAAAAAACAGTCATATTAATTAAGGGAGATAATCTTTTTAATGAGAGTGATCCCTCACAATTAATATACAGTTTTCTTTTTAATTTAGTTTATCTTTTTAATTTTTAACAGTTATTTATCCTCCTTAATAAAAGGCGCTTAAATAGATTCTCTTATTTAAAGAATTTTTAATTTCATTTACTTTTATTTTTTGGCTAGAAAATGGAGGGTCTAGATTGTATCAATGATAAAAAAAAAGCTTCTATACACCAATTTTCTCTTTTAAAAAAATCCTTAATTGCACTGTGTATAACCAATTCAAGAGGATACATTGATCTGCAAAGAAAATGTCATTAATCGCGCGCGTTTGTATTGACAAATTTGATACATTAGAAAGTCCGTGCTAGGAAATCCGGAAAAATCTTAATCTGACAATATTCATTAACTAATGGTACGAGTCCGATCTGACAAGATTTTTCGAATCTCTATTCCTGATCGGAGTTTTGAGACTAAAGTTAGATCGGATATTTCCGACTGATCAAGTAACAATCACTTGGATCGAATATCTGGGATGGACTCCGGATTGGATATTCAATCCGGTTAAACGTGTTGGATATCCAAGTACTCTTGGATCGGACATTTATAAAGTTTCCGTATCGGATATCTGGATATGCACACCCCTAGTCCATGTTGCAACTATACAAGATTGACGTAGAAGTAGGTCAATTTCACAAGAAAAAAAAAAGGATAATAGACAAACGAATAGAATCACAAACGGCAAATCCTCTTCATTTTTGGATACATGAATCCTCTAGTATAATGGAAGGATAATTGAAGTGTAATTTTATGTTAAATTAACATATATTATATTTAATATAAATCTAGACCTAAAAGTCGTCCTTAGATCTCTGAATATGTTACGGAGGACATAGACAATGTTTGAGGCCCGTTCAAAAAATTTTCTTTTATTTTCACCCGATCTATCCCGCTTAGCCTATGCCTATGCCTACCTCCAGATAGAGTTATCTGGATAGGAAACAAATCAAGTCTTTTTACTAGCAAATCTGCCTACTAGCTAGGAATCATGGGCAGGGCACCTCTATTGTTTGCCACAACCCTACAACCTACATGGAGAATTTTGTTGCATCAACGCCTCCCGCCTAAGGTTATTATCTTTGGGTGGTTTATGTGTTCATCTTACCTCGGGATAAACTACACTTTGCTCAAAAGCACATTATCGAGTTTCCTTAGTGTTCTCATTGCATGGTTACAAAGGAGAAGGGTGTCTCTATACATTACCATGTCTTCTGCACGCCAATAACCCTACCACAAGTGCAAGAACGTAGCTGGACATGTCCTCTACTGGGATCGCATAAGTTGAACACAAATGTAATCGATGGGAACACTTGAGAGCAGTGCTACATGGTTCAACTAGTAATGTTTGCATGGTAACATCGTCTTGTGTGTGTGGAGGCTGTGATGTTAAAGTTGTAGAAGTTGCTACCATCGTCTTTGCTCTCCTTGCTTGGGTGGCTACACCATCCTTTGTAATCATCCTCTAGACGATGTTCTCTCCTTATTGCCTATTTCTCTTCCATGTTTGTTTACTCATGCTATTGTAATAATGTGGCACACTTAACCGCCCCTTTTAAACCATGGTTCCTCTCCTCATATTGACTCAACAATTTTCCGCAGTTTATAATGAATATTACAGAAATTGATCGTTTATAACACTTCCACATTTTTCTTTCAAAAAAATAATATAGTATATAGACAAAATGTTGCACATATGAAATAAAATAATTATAATAATTTCGTAATAAACTTGTGAAAAAGTAAGATTATTATTTTAATACTTGTCAAAGTTGGATCTACCGCCGGGCCTATCGAACAAAAAAAACATGAACTAAATACATATTTATCTGATAATAAGATACTCCTTTAATTCCTAATATTTGACGGTAGAACCAATAAAAATTTGATTCACAATATTAACATTACATGTGTTATCAATACTTAAACTTTTTAAAACATATGATTCTTATATCTTAAACAAACTCATATATTTCCTCCAAACATCTTATTCGCTCCAAACGGTGTGTGCAAGCTTTAAATTTATAACCCTAGACGTAAGCTTAAAACAAGGATGCGAACCCGCAGTGTACGGGTCAATCGTAGTAAAAAGCAAGGATTTCCAGGGGTCGATCACAGGGACTTAGTGAAACAAAGTCCAATTACGGTAAGCTTTAGCAATCACTAACCACAAAGCAATTAAAACAATCAAAGATGATAAAAGTCAATAAAGGAAATATGCAATTCTAGGGATTAAAGCATCTAGTTGTGGTTCCAACTCAAGATCTAAAGATAAGCGGACAAAGCTGAGGTTTTTGCATAGGGAAGGTGTTACTAAAGTGGAATAGATCACCGGGTAAGTCTCACTACTCACTAATCCAAAACTGTAACTCCTATTACCGGGTAAGTCTCAAGGAATTAAGATAAAGAACTATAACCTCAAACTAACACACCATCTAAGGGAATAGAATCAACCTTTACCGGGTAAGTCTCAGGCTAACTCACAAAGATGGGATGAAAGCACACTCAAACCCCAATAAAGGATAAACCTTTATTACCTACACTTATGATCTTAGGTAAACAAACTAAGGAATTACCGGGTAAGTCTCATCCTAGGCTTGCATTGAACCAGGAAAGGTGTAATAAGAATAGGATTTGGCAAACTCTAACACTTAACTCTCAGTTTCGGATCAGATAAGTCACCTCGGTCAGAAGAATTCCACCCCGGTCGATATGTTCATCGACTGAGCGAGATGCTTAGGGTTAAGGTTAAAGACTCTAACTTTCAGGGTCCTACTGTGATTAAGATCATTCTATCATTGTTTTTCCCACAACCTTCAGTCAATCACCCTAGAATCACACAAGGAAATTAGCCACTCATCATCATGAAAGTATTAATCAAATATATGGGAAGAAGGTGAATATTTGAACAAGAAGAATTTAATGAAAAGACTTCAATAATTGAATCAAATATCACGACAAAAGCGTTCCTTGGATAGAAATCCAATAAAGCAAGACAACAAGGAAGGGAATCTAAGACAATCTTACTAAAACCCTTCAAAAGCTATAAAAGCTATAGACTTCAATCTTCCTTCAACCTTCAAAAAGGTTCTTCGAATCTCCCAACTGGAGTATGACTGCTGTGGTGTAAGCGGATGTCTAAGCACGATCGTCAGCCGTAAGCGGGATGTTGGATTTGTGGAAATCCAACCCTTTTTATAGGAAAATTACTCTCCAAAGATAATATATCTTAGAAAGATCTCTTCCCATAAAAATAGGTAAAATATATGATCTAGCATATCTTCTTCCTTCCAAGAGCCAAGCCCAAAAATATAAGATCTCTTTCCAAAGATAAAAGATCTCAGCCAAGAATAAAATATTCTCGCCGCATCCCAAGTGCTCGCCTCGGTCGAGTCGACTTCTCTGGATCACCTCGGTCGAGGTGAATCTGTGGTCAACCGAGGTGAGTCACAACTGAATGTGAAATCTCTCAAATCTGGTCCAAAGTGAATCTCTAATCCATGGCTATGCTTCCTGGATGGTTCCTTACATTCCTGGATGTAGCTCTAGTGACTCCATAGCTCCTTTTGCTCCTTTTCGATGCAAAACGTGCCATTTTACCTACGATTACAACAAAACTAGGTGTAGACCTCGATTCCCGCAAAGGTAGATGAAATGGTAATGTAATCACATATTATACATACAAACATGCAGATTATGAAAGATAAAACGTCCAAACAAACCCCAAAATATAGACTATAATTCATGCTATCAAAATACCCCATACTTGGCCCTTGCTTGTCCCCAAGCAAGTTCCGCATATAGAAGACAAGATAGAATGGATTAATAGTCAAGAAAATCAATGGAAAGTCTTTCAAAACATTTTTATAGTGTGCAACAATCATAGATCACTCTAAGAGAATACTTCATGGAAATTAAAATCAAAATATGATCAAAACATTTTATAAGTATAAGAAAGTTGTTCATCTTTGCATAAAATCATAGAATGCATAATAAGTCATAATTATCGAAATTAATCATGCATAATCCAGTTTAAACCACTAAGTCAATCAACAAGCTCAAGGTTTCAAGGGCTTCCCAAAAGAAAGGTCAAGAAACGTGTAGGGTAGGGATGTATGTAAGGTAATGTGGTGCTAGAATCCGGGAAAAGGATGAACTTCACTTTCACTTTGACTTGCAACATCTTCCACCCATAAGCTTTGCTTATCTCACACTTTTTCTTTTACTTTACTTTTTGGGATGCATGGACAGAGGTGCACAATAACCGAAGCCTAGGAAATCAACAATCATCAATTTCTTGAGATGCATCAAACCCTTGATGCACATACCATGACCCGTTAGGAATATCGCTCAATCCGACTTTGGCAAGACACAAACACCCAACTATGTGAATGGTGCCGAGTTACTCATCATCATGATTGACTTCCCCAAACCTATTATTACTTTCTAACACTTTCACTTCCAGCCAACTTCTCAACTTTAACTTCACTTGCTTTCGCCACTTCGCTTGCTTCCAAATTCCCGGATAGGTAAAGGAAGGCAAAATGTATATGAGGGGCTAAGCATGATCAAGAAGAAGAAGAGAGAAGAATGAATTGCCTTGGTCTTTCCAAGAAGAAAGTGAGAGAACTTATCTTGCGGTGTCAACCTTCAAATTCAACATAATTTAGATAAAAACAAAGTATTAAACATGCCAATAAATTTCAAACAAAGCATTTAACAACTTAAACATATTATAAAACCTTTCAAACACATAAAGAATTTCAAAACCAGTCAGTAAGCAAGATCTTCACTGAGATCATATCTAGATAAGAAGCATAAAAATCGTTTTTTAAAAACTCTCAGTTAACCCACCTCGGTCAAGGTGTTCTTAGGTCAACCGAGGTGAAGTACCTCGTTCGGCCAGAACTGCCCCGGTCGAGGTCAAATTTTTTTTAAAAAAACCAGTTTTCTTTCAGTTTCGACGTTTTTCTCAATCAAATAACCTATAAGTATGCATGTAGTCTCAGATAAACACATAAATGCAAAAGTGAAGCATAAATATAGATAAATATCCGGTCAACTAGAGTCATACATCAAATAACTGTCAAGTGATACACAATAAACACCCCATACTTAGGACACACTGTCCCAGTGGGTCAAAATAAGTCTAAAAAAAAAGTACTCACCGGATAATAAGCTGAACTGCATAAAAATAAGAAAGAAAATCCTGCAGCTCTCAGTAGTCACGATCCGGTGGTGGTGGTGGTGGCACATACGGATACTGGGACGGGTCGAACGGATAGCCCATGATGTGCTCAAACTGGATCTGGGCCATCATGTGCTGTTAATGCTGCCGCTCCTGCATCTCGCGGATATCCAGTGACAAAGCATCATATGAATCAATAACCTGATCCGTCAGATCGTCGATCCGACTGTGAGCCTCTGAATCTCTGTGTCGGCGTATCCTACGCCTAGCAGGTCTCACTGGAGAAGTAGCAAGTGCAGGCTCATTATCCTCATCATCCAGATCTATAACTGGTGCGCTCGTTCCTGCAGTATCTGTCCCTGTATCCATCGGGACTCCACCCTCTCTGTCATCAGCCGTCTCCTCATCATCTACCTCCTCCTCAGCTGGAGCGGTTGCTGCCTCTCTGTAATCAACCATCAGTGGAGCCCAAGTGGTCTACCAATAGTGAGGGTCAAAAACAATAAACTGGGCAGACCACCTGATCCCCTGTGGTGCAGTCAGCTCCCACGGCATAGCCACGTACGGTGTAGTCAAACCTCGGGGAACCAGAATCCGCCGAGTGATCATCTCCTGCAGCCCAAGCGGCTTGGCAGCCGCCACCATCGTGCAAGCGCTGAGATACATGTCCTGATAGCTGGCAATGTGGGTGACAATCCCTCCGCAGCAGATGTCTCCCTTCGCTTTGGCCTTGATCCTGTGCAGATCCTCTGCCAACATCAAGCCAAAGTCCGGGATACCCCCAGTAACCATGCAGTATAAACTGAAAAGCTCTCCCTGTCGGATCTTCTGGGGCGTCTCAGTACGCGCCAGAAGTTTCTCACTAAAGATCCGGTGGGCTAACCTAAAGGCTAGGTGGAAGATGACCTTCTCCCTGGAATCTCCAGGGCGCCATCTGTCTGCGTGCTCAACCACATGAGCAATCTGTCCCCAAAACTCCCTAGCTACAGATCGGGACGGGAAGTCAACAGCGGTGGGCTCAGGAAAGCCAAAAATATCTCTCCAGTACTCTAGTGGCACTATGAAGTTCCGGTTCATCAACCGCTACTTCACAGATCTCTCTGTGGGGAGGTAGGTGAAGGAGCTAACGAACTCTAAGGTGGGCTCCAAATAGGTTGGGGCTCGGATCTCAGTAAACTGATCCAGCCCTACTGTAAAAATCATCCTCCTAAGGTCTCCGTCTACCTGGAGGCAATCAAAAGCAGACACGTCCAGGAAGCGTGGTGCAATCACTGGACGGCCAGAAATACGCTCATGATCCACCCGGTGTTGCTCATGGATCACCGGGCGGTAAGGTCGGGAAGAAGAGGAAGAAGGGGAAGGGGAGTGTCTATCTCTCAGCACAATCTGCTTGTCAAAACTCATTTTCAATAATTTGTCACTGTCAGGTCACCTCGGTCGACTAACAACGCTCAAGAATCACCTCGGCCGAGGCACAACTCGACTGGACCGAGGCGAAAAACTGGGTTTCTAATTTCTTCAGAAAATTCAGTTCTTTTCCCCCAAAATCACTACAACTGCTTCCTATGGGGTACTTAAGCCTTTTCTCAGCAAATGCAAGGGCAACCAAAGCCCAAATCGAAGCGAAATCGGAGAGGTAGGGTTTCGGTTTTGTTTTACCTCGTTCGGCCGAATCGGTTCGATTTTCTCGCAGATCGATGATGCACTGGGATCCTTTAAGCCTTAATCGCAGTTTGGAGACAGAAATCTTCGAAAACGAGCAAGAAACAGAGAAGCGAGGTGAAACTGTCGCCGCGGTCGAGGGAGAAGCGCTTGGTTTAAGGTCGCTAGCTGGACCATGATGCCCCTCTCATACGAGGTATATTGGTGCAACCTCCTCAACCGGAGTTTCTGGTTTGTACTTCTTAAGTCTATGACCGTTGACCTTGAAACTTCCGCTCGTTTCGCCCCATATCTCAACTGCACCATGAGGGAAAACATGTTTCACAACATAAGGTCCGGTCCATCTAGATTTTAACTTACCTGGAAAGAGGCGGAGGCGGGAGTTGAAGAGTAGAACTAAATCTCCTTCGTTAAGCTCCTTTGGGATGATACGCTTGTCATGCCATCTCTTCGTCCTCTCCTTATAGATTTTGGCATTCTCATAAGCGTTCAAACGCAGCTCCACCAGCTCGCTGATTTCCAATAGTCGCTTCTCGCCGGCCTCCTTAATGTCGAAGTTCAACCATTTGATTGCCCAATATGCTTTGTGTTCCAATTCAACGGGCAAATGGCAAGACTTCCCATATACCAAATTATAAGGGGTGGTACCTATGGGAGTCTTAAACGCGGTCCTGTACGCCCAAAGAGCATCATCCAATTTTATGGACCAATCCTTCCTCGTCCTAGAGACGGTCTTCTCCAAAATTGCTTTGATTTCTCTATTCGAGATCTCGACCTGTCCACTAGTTTGAGGGTGATAAGGGGTTGATACCTTGTGGGTTACCCCATACTTCGATAGAAGTGCCTTGAACTTCCGGTTGATGAAATGCGTCCCTCCATCGCTGATGATGATGCGTGGAGTTCCAAACCGTGGAAAGATAGTTCTGTTTAAGAACTTCACAACCACCTTGGCGTCGTTAGTGGGAGAAGCGATGGCTTCAACCCATCTAGAGACGTAATCAACTGCAAGAAGAATATAGAGGTTTCCTCCGGAGGATGGGAAAGGTCCCATGAAGTATATCCCCCATACATAAAAAATTTCCACCTCTTGGATGTTATTGAGTGGCATTTCGTTCCTCCTTGACAAATGTCCTGTTCTTTGGCATGCATCACAAGAAACAACAAACGATTGCACATCCTTAAATAATGTAGGCCAAAAGAAACCAGAACGTAATACCTTAGCGCATGTTTTATCAGTGCTGGCATGTCCTCCACAAGGAAGTGAGTGACAATGCCGTATTACGCGATTAACTTCATCTTCCGGAATGCATCTTCGAAGCATCCCATCCGGTCCGTGCTTGAATAGCAGCGGCTCGTCCCAGTAATAGTGGCGTACCTCCTTGAAAAATCTTTTCTTTTGAGAGTACGTCAATCCGGGCGGGACTTCCTGGCAAACAAGATAATTCACAATATCAGCATACTAGGGTCCTTTATTATCAAAAAGTTGGTGGATGGAGTGTTCCACCAACTGAGGATGAATGTCAGAGAAGGGAGTAGGAAGTTTGTTATTCTCAGTAGTCTCAGTTGACATCATCTCGCCATCGACCTCGGTCGAGGCGCAGAGGCGTTGACCGAGATGTTCTTCAGTCGCCTCGCTCAGTCTAGGGAGTGCCTCGGTCGATGTACTGCAACTGGAACCGAAACTGGAGATCTTCGTTTCCTGGATTAGCTTCTCAGTTTTAGCTCCTGGATCCTCTTCCAGTGCTTTTAGGCTCCGTATATCTGCATCACAAGAAGCATCTATACCTTCCTCCATTAAACTGAAGCTAATAACTCTTTCGAGTGGATCGTTAGTAAGGATAGAGCTCACCAATTCTCTTGATTCTTCTTCATCGTAGATGTTGAAGATATCATCAGTTAGCTGCTCCCCTTTCATGACTGCAAGTAATGCGAACTCCACCTCATCGCCGCCAATGTTGAATTTCAGCTTGGCGTTCTTACAATCCACGTTGCAACCCGAAGTTGCTAGAAATGGCCTCCCGAGAATAATAGGAACAGGATAATCTGCGGGAATGTCAAGTACAACAAAATCTATAGGTAAATAGAAGTTACCTAACTTGACCGGAACGTCCTCCAAGATGCCCACGGGATGGGTGATGGAGCGATCCGCCATATAAATTCGAATCTTGACCGGCTTGGGCTCTCCAAGTCCGATCTTCACACATAGCTCCAGCGGGATGATGCTCACGCTGGCTCCTAGATCACAAAGGGCTTCACAAGTGACATCCCCAACTTGAATGGGAATGCAAAATGAGCCGGGATCTCTCAATTTAGGTGGCATCTTCTCCTTCATGATTTGAATAAGCTCCGAGGATTTAGATGTCATCCTAACTTCACCAAAATCTTCCAGTTTTCTTTTCCTTGATAGGATCTCCTTCAAGAACTTCCCATAGGCGGGCATTCCTAGAATAGCATCAAGGAAAGGAATGTTAATATGCAGTATATTCATCAAGTCAAGGAACTTACCAAAGTGCTTGTCTAGATGTGCTCTGGCCCTTGACTGGGGGAATGGAAGTGGTGGTTTGTATGCAGGAGGTGGAACATAAGCTTCAGTTTTCCCCTCCGCTTTCTGTGGCTCCACCTCGGTTGGCATCTCGGTCGAAGTGTTCTTCGACTGCATCTGGACCGAGGTGGTCTTCGTTGGTACTGGCACCGACCGAGGCACTGGATCTGCAGTTTTCAGTCCACTCCTCGTAGTTATGGCCATGATCTGGCCCTTAGGGTTGCTTTCCGTCCTTGCTGGAAGCTTCCCTGGATCTCTTGGCGCTTCATTCGCCCTACTTGCAAGTTGTTGTTCAAAGGCCTTTTGGGCCTTCGAAAACGAAGTCATAGAAGTCTCCATATCGTTGAGCTTGATCAAGATAGCCTCCAGAACTGCGTCTTTCTTTTCTGGCTGAGACGAACTTGATTCTTGCCCCTGACTCTTTAATGGAGTAGAAGAAGAAGAAGGGGAAGAGAGGAAAGGGTTAGAGGAATCGTTAGAGTTGGAGTTTGAATGATTGTTATCAGAATTTTGGTTGTTCGCCCTCCAGTTGTTGCTATTGGATCCTCTATTGTTGTTGTTGTAATTGTTGTTCCGGGAACCGTTGTTGTTGTTACGGTATCCATTGTTGTTGTTCCTTTGTCCTTGCTCTTCTTTCTTGGTTTGAGCAACCAAGAGTTCCTTCAATTGCTTCACGTCATTCTTCAAAGACGTGAGTTGATTGTTGTTGGGCTGAGTTTCTTGGAAGTTAACTCTTTTAACTCCACCTTCAGCTCCTTGGTGGGTGTACTTCTCCATATGCAAAGCTTGCTTCTCGATGAAGTCCCAAGCTTCGTCAATTGCCATGTCCATGAAGGTACCGGCGGAGAGTAGTTGGAGGTTGAACTGGGTGCTTCCGTCCAGTTCTTTGAAGTAAATCTCCAATAATTCTAACTTTGGAATCCCATGATGTGGGCAATCCAAAAGAATGTCCTTGAACCGCTCCCATGATTTGGACAAGCTCTCCTTGTCTTTCATAATGAAAGCGTTGATCTTCCCTCTCATTTCAGCTGTCTTTGAAGGGAGAAAGAATTTGGTCAAGAATTCCGTTGTCATCTCCTCCCATGTGCTGATTTTTCTTGGAGGAAGAGATTGATACCAAGTAAGAGCTCTATCTTTTAAAGAAAAGTAAAAAGGTCTTAGCTTGTAGTTGTTATTTTCAATCCTTGAGGGTCTCAAGGTCTCCATCAAGATCTCATAGTTTTGAAGATGTTGATGCGGTGATTCCTTCTCCATCCCTCCGAATTGGCATTGGCGAATCATGGATAGAACTTGCGGTCGAAGTTCATAGTCATGGTCCGCTGGATCTCCTAGGTTAACTCCTGGACGCCTCAGTTGTTGATTGGGGTCCATCCTTTGACCTAGGGTTTGTGGGATTCCTGCAAGAAAGGCGTTTCGAACTGGCATCCGAGGTGGAAGTACCTCGGCCGGGGCGTCAGGTACTGGAACCTCCCTCGGTCGAGGGTCAGCGACTAGGACCTACATCGGTCGAGGATCTGGAACAGGATCTTCCCTTGTTCGAGGTAGAAACTGGTCTCGTAAAGCTGCCATATCAGCTTTGATCGCTTCAGTCCTGGTGCGAGTTTCTTCTCTTTCCTGCCTTAGCTCTTCCCTGCTGAGGCGTAGCAGCTCTAGCGCCTCTTTCAATTCGGCCTCAAGATCGCGGTTGTCTTGTTGGGCCATCTTCGCTTCTCTTAAGCGTCGCTTGTATGTCTTTTCTGGTTCGGGATCGTAAGGAACGATTTCCTTCCCAGTGCGGGTTCTTCGCATAAACCTAAGAAAGAACCTGCAAAAGTCACTCAAGTAGAATGGTTAGAAGACACGGGGGCAAGTGCCCCAAAAGCAAACCGTAACCGGCTCGGTCTAGACCAAGTCCCCGGCAACGGCGCCAAAAACTTGTTCGCTCCAAACGGTGTGTGCAAGCTTTAAATTTATAACCCTAGACGTAAGCTTAAAACAAGGATGCGAACCCGCAGTGTACGGGTCAATCGTAGTAAAAAGTAAGGAATTTCAGGGGTCGATCACAGGGACTCAGTGAAACAAAGTCCAATTACGGTAAGCTTTAGCAATCACTAACCACAAAGCAATTAAAACAATCAAAGATGATAAAAGTCAATAAAGGAAATATGCAATTCTAGGGATTAAAGCATCTAGTTGTGATTCCAACTCAAGATCTAAAGATAAGCGGACAAAGCTGAGGTTTTTGCATAGGGAAGGTGTTACTAAAGTGGAACAGATCACCGGGTAAGTCTCACTACTCACTAATCCAAAACTGTAACTCCTATTACCGGGTAAGTCTCAAGGAATTAAGATAAAGAACTATAACCTCAAACTAACACACCATCTAAGGGAATAGAATCAACCTTTACCGGGTAAGTCTCAGGCTAACTCACAAAGATGGGATGAAAGCACACTCAAACCCCAATAAAAGATAAACCTTTATTACCTACACTTATGATCTTAGGTAAACAAACTAAGGAATTACCGGGTAAGTCTCATCCTAGGCTTGCATTGAACCAGGAAAGGTGTAATAAGAATAGGATTTGGCAAACTCTAACACTTAACTCTCAGTTTCGGATCAGATAAGTCACCTCGGTCAGAAGAATTCCACCCCGGCCGAGATGTTCATCGACTGAGCGAGATGCTTAGGGTTAAGGTTAAAGACTCTAACTTTCAGGGTCCTACTGTGATTAAGATCATTCTATCATTGTTTTTCCCACAACCTTCAGCCAATCACCCTAGAATCACACAAGGAAATTAGCCACTCATCATCATGAAAGTATTAATCAAATATATGGGAAGAAGGTGAATATTTGAACAAGAAGAATTTAATGAAAAGACTTCAATAACTGAATCAAATATCACGACAAAAACGTTTCTTGGATAGAAATCCAACAAAGCAAGACAACAAGGAAGGGAATCTAAGACAATCTTACTAAAACCCTTCAAAAGCTATAAAAGCTATAGATTTCAATCTTCCTTCAACCTTTAAAAAGGTTCTTCGAATCTCCCAACTGGAGTATGGCTGCTGTGGTGTAAGCGGATGTCTAAGCACGATCGTCAGCCGTAAGCGGGATGTTGGATTTGTGGAAATCCAACCCTTTTTATAGGAAAATTACTCTCCAAAGATAATATATCTTAGAATGATCTCTTTCCATAAAAATAGGTAAAATATATGATCTACCATATCTTCTTCCTTCCAGTTGCCAAGCCCAAAAATATAAGATCTCTTTCCAAAGATAAAAGATCTCAGCCAAGAATAAAATATTCTCGCCGCGTCCCAGGTGCTCGCCTCGGTCGAGTCGACTTCTCTGGATCACCTCGATCGAGGTGAATCTGTGGTCAACCGAGGTGAGTCACAACTGAATGTGAAATCTCTCAAATCTGGTCCAAAGTGAATCTCTAATCCATGACTATGCTTCCTGGATGGTTCCTTACGTTCTTGGATGTAGCTCTAGTGACTCCATAGCTCCTTTTGCTCCTTTTCGATGCAAAACGTGCCATTTTACCTACGATTACAACAAAACTAGGTGTAGACCTCGATTCCCGCAAAGGTAGATGAAATGGTAATATAATCACATATTATACATACAAACATGCAGATTATGAAAGATAAAACGTCCAAACAAACCCCAAAATATAGACTATAATTCATGCTATCACATCTCCCAATTCCGCACCCGAAGTGTGAAATCAATGTTTAATTAATTCCGTACTTGGAGTGCGAAGTGAAAATTGGGTTAATCAATTCCGCTTGAGTCCCGGAACCGAAATTGAGTTTAATTGATTCCGCACTTGGACCTCAAAACCGAAATTGAGTATAATCAATTCTGCACTTGACCCCAAAACCGAAAATAAAAAAAAGACCGATTTTATTTCGCACCCAAAGTGTAGAACTAGATAATTATTATAAATAAAACATATGAATATATCTAATATATCCCATACAATTTATCTATCTTTTTATTTATTATTGAAAGAATTTGGCAAAATATACCTTTTTTAGTTTTGTTTAGTAAGTGTACCCCATTATTTTTTACCGGAAAAATAACCCAAAATAATACCAACTATCAACATTGAACCGAAATAATACGAAATTTGAAAATTACTAGGAGCGATACAAACTATCAATGTATTTACCAATAATAATACGTCATACTTTTCCGGCAAAAACTCTAGCTCCGACGATGACGTGGCAGCCGGAATACTACATGTCATCAAATAAATGGATTAAATGTGTGATGTGGATTTTATTTTTCGAAAAATTAAGTTAATAATTTATAAAATATTTAAAATAAAAAATTAATATTTTTAAAATTTTAAATAATAACTTTTTTAAAAACATTTGTACAATTTATTTAAAAAATATTTTTTTGTAAAAAAAAAATTTTAAATAAAGTTTGAACATTTTTTAAATAGGTTTGTAAAAAATGTACAAATATTTTTTTTTATGAAATTTTTTATAAAAAAATTTGTTAAAATAAATTGAATATTTTTTAAAAAAAATTATTTTTTTAGGAAAAAAATTTTTTACAAAAAATATGCAAAAAAATTCTTTAGGTATTAGGTTACAAGATTAAAAATTATTTTTTTTTAATTCGAATGTTTTTTTATACAAATTATTTTTTTTATAATTAAAAATTTCATTTTATACAAAAATCCGAAAATAAATTTGATTAAAAAAATATTCTATCCAATATTATATTTTTATATTTTTTGAAAAAATAATTATTATTAAATTTTTGTACAATCTATTTAAAAAAATTTTAAAAAATATTTTTATTTTTAATATTTTTAATAAAATTAAATTTTTTTTAAAAAAATAAAATCCACATCACACATTTAACCCATTTATTTGATGACATGTAACTTTTCGGGTGCCACGTATCGTCGGAGCTAAGGTTTTTGCCGAAAAATATATGACGTATTATTTTTGGTAAATACATTTATAGTTTGTATCGCTCCTAGTAATTTTCAAAGTTCGTATTATGTTCGGTTCAATGTTGATAGTTGGTAATATTTTGGGTTATTTTTCCTTTTTTACCACTTTCATTTAATGGTAGGTAAAAATAATTAACCGCTCTATTTAAAAAGAAAGAATAATTTATGTTTGTTATTTGTTATATAAGTGTAAGTTTTAGGGGGGTGTATTCAATTAAGAGTTTATAGGAATTTTTTGGAGTTTAAAAGTCTATGGGTATTGAATATAGATTTTTAAAAGTCCATATAAATCTTTAGGTATTCAATTAGGATTTAAAATTTTCCATAAAATTCCTATGGTATTTAAAAGTTTGTGGATTTTAGAAGAATTTATTATTTCATTGATTTTGTAGGATTTTTCATTACTTTTATACATACCTAAACTCCATAGAAATCTTCCCCCAAGACATAAGATTTTCACAGAATCTGTATTGACTCTATATAGAAATAAAATATCCCACAGAATTTGCAAATTCTATGATTATTAAGAATCAATCAAAATCTTTAAAAGTCTGGATTGAATACACCCCCCTTAATTTTTAATTATTGAATTTGTTTATTTTATTTTATTTTATTTTATTGCCTATATTATTTTATTTATTTATTTTTTGGAATGAATTTCTCATACCAGAATTTTTCATACCAGAATATCTCATACTAGAATTTTCATACCAGAATTTCATACAATAATTTTTTGTACAATAATTTTTCATACCAGAAATTATCATACTAGAAATTATCATACAAAAATTTCATACCAGAAATTATGATACAAGAAATTAAATACTAGACATGATACAAAAAGAACATTACAAAGCAATACATAAACACTCCATCTTCACCAACACTCCTTGCAAATCCAACAGTAACACAAGCCCGCAATGCTAAACCACAAGCAAATTTTGAAGTATTATCAGAAGAAACAACAGCATAAAAAGTTCATGACAATCAAAACCCTCGCCATAGTTACTATATTGTCTCATCGCCATTGAAAATTTTCACAACAAATTAGACTAGCTCATTTGTCTACTACTAATCTCTTAAGTGAGAATGATTAGTTTTGTACCTCATTAGTATTCTTGTTTACATTGTAATAACCGAAAATTTTAAGTTTCCGGTAAAGTGAAATTAAACAAAGTCCGATGAGACCATCGTAAATAAATAAATAAGTAAAATAAAACGAGTTTAGTTCTATCATTTTATGTGACCTAGATTCACATAAAATGATAAATTAAATGACCGAAAATAATTTTACGTTGTTAAAATAAAAATAATTATAATTTATAAATACGGAATTTAATTCCGTATTATATAAATTTCCGCACAAAATTAACGGGTTACGAGTTCCGTTTAATACATGAGTTCACCGCTCAGTTGGGCCAACCATCAGCCCACTTTCCTAAGCCCATTTTAAAACTTAATTAAAAATCTTAATTTAATTCTAACCCTAATCCCTCTTAACCTAATCCGCTAATTACCCTCCCTCTTAATCTACCCTATTGCCGCTTGTGCTGTCTCTCCTCGCCAACTGCACTTCGCAACCTCACGCCGCTCCGCTTCTCCCTGTTTGGACGGACGAAAGGACGACCACCAGCCGCCGGACTGCGCCTTCACCGAACCACCAGCGTCGCCGCCGCCTCCGACCGTAGTCGCCACCGCCGAGCTTGCGCCGCCCCAGTCGAGTCCGGTAAGATCCTGGCCTCTCTTTTCCTCCGTCTTCCTTCTTCCGTTTCCTGTTTCGAGCCGAAGATCCTAACTCTGCCGCCTCGAGCCAGCCGGAATAGTCACGAAGCAGCGCTTGCCTCCCTGACTGTAGTGGGCCGATCGAGACAGTGGCGAGGTTCCTCATTCGCTGCAGTAGGTGAGTCCTTGTCTCCTTTCCCTCTGCTTTCCCTTACGTTCGTGTGCCAACTGGAAGTTTGAATCTCGTCTGGGTCCTGCAGTAGCTAGCCAAGAGAGGGAGGTGCAACGTTGGAGTCCAAGCAAGCGAGCCGACCGGGATTTACATAGCTGGAAATCGGACCCCAACCGTTGGTTAGTATTCTCTGTAAACCCGTTAGTAAAGTAGTAGTGCAGTGGAGACAGAATTTTTGTTCCAAATCATAACCAGTAGGAATTAACCTTGTGTAGCTGCTGAGCATATAGACCTAAGGGGAAGAATAATGGACTGCTGTATTTTATGAACAATGGAAAAATAATGGCTGCTGTAAATTCGTTTTACATCCTTCAGCTTCTAGGTTACCAACAGCCCATCTTGTCGATCAATTATAAAACGTTTGGATAAAGATCCACCGTTGAATTTTTGATATGTTGTAGACAGATATATGTAGTTTAGCATATTAAAATTTGGGGAGAAATGAACGGTCGGATTGAAAGTTATGAGCTCCCGAAGTTAGGTAGTTGAGCAGTTTTGGTAAACTTAAAATTTGGCTAAGTATAGGAAAGTAGAGTGAAGAACCGACTTTGGGAATTATTATAAAAATATCGGCTGAACAGTTTGGAGAAATTCTTTCTTCTAAGGTTAGATAGAACCTCATAGATGATCTAGAGATTTAATTCAGAAATTTTATAAGCTGTTAAGAATTTTATATTTAGAGCCGAAGTTAAACCTTTTTCGATTCTTCCGGAAAATAGAAACATAGGAAAAATGTCAGTTTCGAACCAAATAAAATTCTAAGAGTTAGGATATAATTTTAGAACTTCAAATAGGAGTTTGGACATGAATTTTAGGGTTTTCGAGAAAATCGGAACCAAGGGTAAAATGGTCATTTTACCCTAAAACTAATACTGTAACTAGTACGTCTTAATACTTATTTGATCTTAGAAGTTTTAGACTTCTATCTACGTGAAAGTGTGCTAATACACTTATCGCCTTTGACAGGCAACTGAGTGGGTACAGTTTACAGAGCGAGTGGTTATTAAAGAGTCGAGCGTTATAACAGGTAAGTCCTTTGGGCTTACTTAGCTGACTGCTAAATATGAGTATAAATGATGATGGTGGTGTGTGATTGACGTGTTAGAGAGATAGGTTGTGATATATAAATACCGACCTGTATTTTTGGCCTAAGAGTAACGGGCGGTGGCATTCCGCTCAGTAGCTCGCGGGGCGCTGGGGGTTTCTTTCGGGACTAGTCCACACATGGTTTGTAGTGATGCTACCAAAGGAAGTCAGCTAGACCTACACCAGTTGGATAAGGAACGGAGGCGAGAACTAATAATAGCTCTCGTGCCACAACTTAAATTGAATAATGTGAATCACTTAAATAATAGATAATAATTGGTTGAGTGCCAGCATGATGTTTGTTTATTTCTATTTCTGCTTGTGTTTGTGCTGTTATCATTTTGCTTATATTTGGTTAGTTAGCTAACTGTTGATATGTTGTTTAGATTTGACACAGGTTAGAGCAGATGCCGAGTGATCCAGATGGTAGTGGTCAGCCGGGGTGTCGTACTTTAGGACGTTTTGCAGTTTTTGCATTTGTGGGTTTTACAGTTGAACATTGTTTCCTTTCGTACTTTGTTTTATTACTTTTCCGGCTGTAGTTGATCTGGTCACATTCATGCATTGATAAAAACTATTTTATGATTTCTGGTTTTTCCTTATCTGTGCCTTGTTGTAAGATCATGTTAAGTTGTTGTCAAACTAAGGTCGGGACCCACTGTGCGGTCCTAACCAGTAACTCCCTAAGTTGTAAAATTTGGGGTGTTACATACATCTTTAGATTCAGCTTACAAGCTAATACCTAAATAGTGAACGACCATGCACAACCAGCCTAGCAAAAAATAGTACCTTCTGAGATGTGGGCATTGCAGATTCTTCCTTATGTGAAAAGTAAGGGAATGTATTCAGGCGCTATAACCCCCACGAATTGAAGGATGCCAAGTTATGGAGTTGTAGTCAATGCAGGAAACGACACAAGCTTCCTCCATGGTACGATGCAACACTCCATTGCTGAACACATTGGCAAATGCTCGCATGTGCTTCTTGCCATATTGAGTTAGAGACTTGCATTTGTCTTCAAACACCCTTACCTGCACACCACAATGACATAATTTGAGTTTCACTAACAGAATACTTGTACATATTCGTAACTCAAAAGGGTATTTGCATGAGTTTACCATTGATTTCAAGCAATGGTCTGCTGCCGCAAGATTTAAGTGATGTGTTTTCTAGATCTAGATCTAGGATTCCAAATGAACTTAGAGGCTACAAAAATTGTAGAAAAAGGAGAAACCAAGATGGATCTTCAGAAAAGCTACAATAGATCATCACACTCAACATCAGAATGACTAGAACATAATAGATCAAGCGAATAGAGAGGTAAAACTGATACCAGAAGGTCTTGATGGCTTCCCGGTACAGGAGGACGGTGGCGACAACTCGACCGCTAGAGGAGATGGTTGACGGCGGTGGTGAAGGTTGAGACGAGCTCAAGTCTCCGGCGCCTTGTTGGCCGTCCCAGCGAGAAGTAATATGGGAGGAGAGGACAGAGATTGCAGGTGGTGGCGGCAGGGCGAGGCCAAAATTTCTCCCAAGCGACAATAGTGGTGAGTAGAGGTCGTCGCAGTGGAGAGGAGGGAAGGAGTGTTTGTCGCTGCAGAGGTCCGAGGAATTCGTTGTTGTTGAAAGAGGGGACTCCAATTTCGGGTTTTGTTGTCTCGCTGTTCTCGTGGAGAATATGGCTACTAATTCCAGTGGTGAGTTGATGTTTAACGTGAGGCAAAGAAGAGTAGGAGTGGTTGCAGCGGCGCTTAGATGTAGAATGTGGAATGAGAAACAAAAGGAGAACAAAAGAGGAGAGAGAATGAGAAGATGGAGGTAGGGTGTGGACGGTTAAATACGATAGGGTACATTAACCTAATAACCGAGTTTGTTATTCGTACCCACCTATTCATGCTATTCGTACCCAGTATACGCTTGCGAGAGGCGTAGTCGAACGTTGCTCTCTTTTTTTGAATCAGAAAGCGACTACGCCTGCGAGAAGCGTAGGCGTCGTCGCTTTTTGATGATGAAAAGTAACTACGCATGCGAGAGACGTAGTCGAACATCGTTAAAGAGGTTACTTCAGCGTAGCCGCACTCTTCTTCGTCTATCTTCTTCCTTCTTCGTCTTTCTTCTTCCCTTCTTCGTTTCTTCATCGCCGACGACCACCAAAGACGAACCACCACACACAGGAAGATGGTGAGAACTAGGGGAGAGGTGGCGGGATTGTCCGTACCGGTGGACGCTCCGGCAGTGGATGAGGTGATTCCGGCAGCGATTCCGGCGACGGCCGGCGAGGAGGCGTTCCCGATTTGAACGTCGGACGAGGAGAACGCTCACGAGTTGTTCGGGGATGTCGCACATCTCGTGTTGTTAGTGGGGTACGGCTTTTATTTTATTTATTCTTTATTTTATATTTATTTAATTACTAGCTAATATAATTTTAATTTAATACATTATTTATCAATTAGTGAGTTTTTTTTTGTTAATTAGATAGCAATTAGTGGTTAGTTAGTAAATTTGTAGACAATTAGTCGTTAATTGAAGAAATTAGTTGTTAAATAGATAATTAAGTAATGAAATTAGTAGTTAGTTAGAAAATTAGTCGATATTTAGTCGTGTAATTACTCAATAATAAATAAAATTAATCGTTAAGTAATTAATTTGTTCAAATTAGACAATTAGTAAACAATAAGTTGATAATAAGTCGTTAATTAAAGAAATTAATCGTTAATTATTGATTTAGTCGTCAATTAGTGAACATTTAGTCGAGAATTAATGAAATTAGTTAATAATGACTCGTTGTTTGAAGAAATTACTCGTTAATTAGAGAAAGAATAGACAATTAGTGAACAATTAGTCGAGAATTAATGAAATTAGTCGTTGTTTGAAGAAATTACTCGTTAATTAGTGAAAGAATATAATTAGTCGTTAATTAGTGGTATTAGTTAACAATTAGTCGTTGTTTGAACAAATAGTGAACTAGTAGTTGAAAATTAATTGTTAATTAATGAAATTAGTTAACAATTAGTCGTTTGTTAGGCAGTAATTAATATAATTAGTCGTTAATTAATGAAATTAGTTAACAATTAGTGGATTATTTGGCAATAGATAATATAATTAGTCGTTAATTAGTGGTATTAGTTAATAATTAGTGGATTATTAGGCACACAATAATATAATTAGTGGTTAATTAGTGATATTAGTTAACAATTAATGTAATTATTCTTTAATTAATGATATTAGTCATCAATTAATGTAATTAGTCGGTAAATAATGATATTAGTTAACAATTAGTGGATTATTAGACAAAAAATAATGTAATGAAATTAGTTAATAATTAGTCGTTAATTAGTGGTATTAGTTAACAATTAGTCGTTAATTAGTGGTATTAGTGGATTATTTGGCAAAAGATAATATAATTAGTCGTTAATTAGTGGTATTAGTTAATAATTAGTGAATTATTAGGCAAAAAATAATGTAATTAGTGATATTAGTTAACAAGTACTGGATTATTAATCAATAATTAATGTATTTAGTCTTTAATTAGTGATATTTGTTATCAATTAATGTAATTAGTCTTTAATTAATGATACTAGTTATCAATTAATGGATTATTAGTCAATAATTAATATAATTAGTCAATAATTAATTAAATTATGTAAATTATATAGGTTGCAGGGCCTAGTACCCGAGGATGGGCCGCTACGGTTTCTAACCGTAAGCGGCGGATGATAGAGCTTGGACTAGTGGATCCCGATGACGTCCAGGAGGATCCTCAGGAGGAGGAGGAGGAGGAGAGACTGTGTGAGTCCGATACGCATGTCGAGGAGCGGATGAACATGTTATTCGGTTCCTCCGACGTTTTTGGCGGCCATATCCTACCCGAGGTGGACGTGGACACTTTTGTGTTGGAGTTGCATCAGTCTATGGAGCGTCGTTCCCCTGCCCCCGCTCGTTCAGAGAGCTCAACTGCTAGTGCTAGGAGTGTTGGTCAGTCTGGACAGGAGGGTGGACCTCAACCACCACCTCCACCTTCACCTCCGCCTCCGTCTATTGTTGCAGGTCTCGATACGGGACCTACTCGTGAGCTACGAGACTCATGTCTTACGAGTCTATCGACTAGGAGCCATTGTGTCTGGCTTGCGTACCCTTGCCCATCGATTTCCTGACTCGGAGTGGATGACGCTTGTTAGGGAGAGTGGATTGCACGGCCTCCTGGAGATGTAGTGGGTTGGGGTGGATCATGCGCTTGCATCTGCCTTCGTGGAGCGGTGGTATCCAAAGACCTCAGGATTTCACTTTCCATGGGACCAGATCTCGATCACCCTCCATAGCGTGCATCAGTTATTAGGACTTCGCATCGACGGGGATGAGGTTATGGGTGTCCGAGTTGATACTCTTTTCACCTCCATGTTCGGCTTCCCGCCGATGGAGGTGAAGGCCGCCGTGAAGGCGGGTGGGTGGCCGACATCTGATATCCTCTCTACGATCAGGAGTATGGCAGAGTACCTAGAGGCGAGGCAAGAGGACATCGCCAGCGGATTCTTAGCTCTTCTTATTGGCTTCACCCTGTTCATTGACAAGTCCACGAACAGGGTGAAGTCTCATCTACTGAGCGTTTGTCGCGACCCCACCACGATGACGTCTCGTGCTTGGGGATAGCTACGTTAGCGTATCTATACCGACAGCTAGGCGAGTCCTCCAAGAGGGAGGTTCATACATTAGTTGGTTGTTCCCTTCTTTTGGAGGTATACAATTAATTATGACTCTTTTTTTTTCAAAATATAGTAGTATATGAAGTAACATTAAATCGTTATTGTGTTGTGCAGTCCTGGATTCACCATCATTTTTCCCACTTCAGACCTAGAGGTCATGCAGACCCTCATAGACATAGAGATGCCCGACATGCACTGAGGACGGAGAGGGGGGCTACAGGACAATTTGAGAGATCAACCTTCTTAGGATTTAGGGCACAGCTATCCATGTGTAGGATGGAGGAGGTACTTTCAATTATCTTGTTCTAATTATAATCAAGTACGTTTACTTGTGTATTGACTCTATAAGTTTGTCTTAGGTGACGTGGATGTCATGGGGTACTCTCAACGGAATCCACACTAGACAGATGCGTATATCGACCTATTTGGGGGTGATTCGCTTCTGTTTGGTGGAGGAGCCATATCATCCCCAGTTTCTCCTACGTCAGTTTGAGCGTGTTCAGATCATCCCTACGCAGCCCCCTACTGTTCCTCCAGGATGGATCATCCGCCCCTTCGTGTTGAGGAGGCCGGCGAGGATAGGAAAGTACGAGCTTCAGTTTTCTCCTGAGGAGTGGCATCATTGGGTGACGCGGGACCAGCATTTATATGACATTCACAATATCCCAGCGGTTGTCAACTCATGGCAGATGGATGAGTACTTCTTGGATTGGTTCTTACAACGTACTCACCCATACGTGCAGCCACCTCTAGATGGTGCACCACCACCGCCTCCCGTTACACATATTGTCCTTCTTGAGTGGGTACAAAAACTAATCTTTGTTACCTTTGCAATTCTTTATGTTTTAGTTGCGTAATTAAAGTCTTTTTTTATTCAACAACGCTTACAGATAGCTATTGGTATGACACGAAAGGCGGTGGCTCGTGGTCCTCCATTACCGTTTGAGTTTGCTCAGCAACTATTAGTTGTTTTAGTTGCAGAGGATGACCAGAGGCGTCACCACCTGTTAGGGCATCTCAGCGGCAGAACTAGTTTGCATCTCTTGAGCATTTGTTACTCTTTTTATGTATGAACATGAGTTATTTGTTTTTTGAATCTTTTGGACTATTAGTTGTCTTATGATTTTATGTGGATGGCATTTTGTTACTTATTATGTGTCATTTGTTTTTGAATCTTTTGATCACAACCACAATTGAAAATCACAACTCAATAACACATTCAATACAACAATTCAAAACCACAATTGAAAATCACAACTCAATAACACATTCAATACAACAATTCAAAACCACAAATGCAAACCACAACTCAATAACACATTCAATACAACAACTCATAACCACAAATGCAAACTACAAGTGAATATCTTGTTACATGAAAGACAAACTATTACACTTTCAAACATGATAGACTTCTAACTAGGAATCCGCCTCTTCTTCTCTCTGAAGGAGTCTTCTGTATTTCGCTATTCTCCGGTCATATATGTGGGCAAAACCCTCAACTGAAGCATCGTGACCTCACATCCAATCATGACATACCAAGGGCAATGGAGCGTTTTGATGCAACCAAGCCTGTTTTCACAATTCAAAGGCAAGTTAATCAAACATTGCTTGCGTTATAAACGTATTAATAAGTACGTTAGAATTAAATCGACTTACCGGAATGTAGTGATGATCATTAAGTATGGCAATTACTTGCACTTCTGTTGGAGGTTGTTGTTCTTCTTTAGTATCGGCAATCAAGGGCAAGCAAGTGTATGAGTCCAATCTAGAAAAGACGACAAGGGACACCCGAAATAAAGTGGCGTATGCGAGAGCACAAGTAGGAACCTCCATCCAGAACTGTGATGCGCAAGGTGCGGGGTTAAGGTAGTTGACGTTGTCAATCAGTTCTTCGAGCTCATCATCGCCATGTATTCCGGAGTATACATGCATATGTCTACTCAACTCCCAAGCAAGCTCTCTCCGGACACGAATGTACTCATCTGGATGATAACCCAATAACGCACCAAGTGATCGATATCCATAATGTCCATCGCCCGGAACATCTATCACACGATCAACGTAATATAACATAAAGGCTAGGATATTCCTATAACCCCAGTTGAATCCTCGGACCACAAGTTCTAACGGCTGAGTTGGAACAGTCTTCTGAGACTCCGGGATGGTACTAGCCTCACCTATGGTGTCAGCTCGTCCTCGACCACGTCCTCGGCCTCGTCCTCGAACTTTTCCTCTAGAACTTTGTGACGACTTCCTCATTTGTGACTCCTTATCAGCTCGAACATGCTCAAATGTAGATGGCACTCGACGCTGCTTGTTTCCCTTGTCAGAAGGATGTGAAATTCTCGGCTCCCGAGCAACTGACTCCGTCGGATACAACACAGTTGCCGCAAACTTGTCTACAATGTCTTGGCTCAACCTGCTCTCCCTGTGCATGGTCATAAAAGATGCCAAAGTAATATCCCCCATCGACAGAGGAATATCATCGGGTTCTTCCACTTCTTCGGTGACTTCATGCCACACAACCTGCCTCAAGAAGGGATGTATTGCAGTCGAAAACATAGGTCTGTTTTCACGGAGGGCCGCTGCAAACTCATGCACGCACGGGATCCCGTATGATTGCCTCCAATACCAATCGTCACATGTAGCATCAAATGTCCATTGGCGCGCCACTTTGCAATTCTCGATCAAGTACTTCATGGAGTTGTTCGACACCTTCCGGATAAGAAATGTAAACATAGGGTCTTCTTGGATACCTACGATAGTATGATTACGCGACTTCTATATGGTACCCTGAATTTCATCAATCTGATCTCCAATCATTTTATGGATGGCCTTGATGAAAGTATCAAATCCACAACGAGTAGACTTAAGAGTTCTCTTCAATACCGAATGAGCACCATCAGCCCTACGATTAGAACATAATTTAAAACTTATAGTATAAATCATTATTAGTAAACTTAACAATAAAAGATGTAATGAGTATTTGTCTAACCTTCTTGTCGTCCTTGATCCAAGATGGAGGTAGTGATGGGTCCAACAACGAACAATAGCTTCCTTGTACTTGTTCAACCATGTCTTCTCAAGGTACTCCATCAAATGATACTTGTCCATCCAACTATCCCTCATATGCAAAAGCCTCGCCTCATAAGCCGCAATAGTAGTCGAGTCAAACAACTCATGACAATCTCTCATGAATTTTGCTTGGATGGATGGCGAATGTGACTTCCACCAACTATTTGATTCGATGTTTCTGAACACGTGCCACTCACACAAAATATGTTTGGCATCTGCGAAGACTCTCAACATTGCTTTTATGAGACCTAATTCACGGTCCGTCACTATCACTTTCGGCTTCTTTCCACTGAATAACAAGGCAATGCGTTCCAAATCCCACTCGTAATCACCCGTCGTCTCCCATTTCATTAACACAAACGCAACAGGAAAAATTTGTTGTGTGTTGGTCAATCCAACGATCTCCAACAACGGCATGTCATATCTTCAAAATATAATGTATGAGATTATGTAATTAAAAAGAGGTTAATATAAACAAGATAAATGAATTACATAATAACCTGTTCGTCTTGTATGTAGCATCCATGATGATGACGTATGGAAACATGGCAACCCAACGCTTCGACTCGGGATGGGCTAGGAATAAGTCACTCACTTCCTCCACTCCTTCAATGGTTTTCATCCTAATATCTCACATATAATCCTTCTCTTTCATGAATTTCAACGCTTTTTGAATTACCGTTCGATCTCCCATAGCTTCCAAACTAATTTTATTCCGAGCGTTTGAAACTTGCTTCCTAGAAGTGACCATCTTTTCGGGATCTTCAAAATCACTCTTTAACAAACGAACAATTTCTTTCGGAGGCATTCCCGCTTCGGTGTAGATTTGGACTCGTTTCATTTGTGCCTTCGTCAACCGTCCAGCAAAAGCATGACCTACTAACTTCTTTGGAAGAGGATGATTGTGAATTCCGTGAACATTCCTCACACCCCAAAGACCCCTTTGCACCTCATCAACGTGTAAGCGAAAATTACAATTGAACTTCTTCGTTTTGCATAGTTTCCTCAAGCCCTTCGCCTCACTCTTGCGGACTCCGTGATGCTCACACACAAATACCACCTTTCCAAAACGACGATCATCCGACTTGTAGGACTTTAGTTTGGTGAGAACCATATTTCTACTTCCAGCTCTCTCAAGAACCCACGCAACTAACGAGTCCATATCCGTCCATATCCGATGGTCCACGAACAAACTAGTATAGTCATAATCATCGGAAATATCGGCAGCCTACAATAATTATTTCAAAATTTTCATTCACTATGACTATATCATATGTTCTAACATTGCTCAAATTAATTACTGACTAATTACATTATAATTGACTACTAATTAACTAATTAACGACTGATTTCTTCAATTAACGACTAATTGATACCTAATTAACGAGTAAATTCTTCATTTAACAACAAATAACATTACTTATTGACTAGTTGTCTACTAATTCATTAATTAACGACTAAATCATATAACATAAAACTAACTAAAGCATATAACACTAAACTACGTTAAAACAAACGAATTGAAAAAACTAACCTCAACACCGGAATACGGATCGTAACTACTAAGCATCGTGGGATTGAACAAGCCCTCGTCACCCTCCACATCATCTTCACCACCGCCGAAATCAACACCGTCATCCTCTTCTCCATCGCCGGAATGATATCTCGCTTCTCCATCGTCGGAATTCATCTTCGAATGACTTTTTTTGCGAAACAACGATTCACAATGAGGTTTTATGGATTGAATATGTACGATTTCGGTCGAATGCATAATATTTATACTAATGTTGGGAACACATTACCGTTGTATAACGGCTAATTCTCAACACTACGCCTACGAGAAACATAGTCGTAGTTTTTATCAACTAGCCGTTGGAAAACTATGACTACGTTTCTCGTAGGCGTAGTAGTTCCACGACTACTACGTCTACGAGACGCGTACTCATACAAAGTTCTCCTCATTTTTGAGATAGAATTTGAGTATCTACTACGGCTACGAGAAGCGTACACGGTTACTGAGTACGAATAACATGAATACGTGGGTACGAATAGAACGAACCCCTAATAACAAAATACTAATAGTCTATTTACAAAATCAAAAACTCAAAGCAGTACAATTACCTAATTAGCCCTTTATTATTTATATTTTCAAAACGTTTTGTCGTCTAATCCCATATAACTATCTAAATTCTACAATTGTAATTATTAATTAAATTTGGGCTTGAAAATGTAATTAAGAAAAACAAACTGTTGGGATTGGTAATTATAGACTGCTAATCGGTGGGGTTGGTCGATTATAAACAAAACAAAAATTGAAAATTTGGCAGCAGTAACCCTAGCGTTTATTCCCGGCGCCTGAGAGTTCTATCGCCTCTTCCTCACTTCTTCAGCTCTCTCTCTACCCTAATCCCGGCAGTCGTACTGTCCCGTGCTTCCCCGCGTCATCCCTTTCCGTGAATTCTGCCGTCGGATATACTTCCCTTGGTCTGGTAAGTTTCTACTCTTACTCGTTTAGTGCTAGAATTGAAACTCTTTCCGATTTTGGGCAGATTTGAAGCATTGTTAATCGGCCTAAAGTTCGAAGCTTTGCACCCTAGAATTACATCTCTTACTCATTAAGTTCGAAACTTTTGTTCATGACAAACTACATAGAAACTCACTGAGTTTTACTGTTTCAATATGATAATTTCAGCCTAGAGTTTTCAAATATTGGTTAGTTTGAGTCTACCTCTCCGGGATATGGGAATGAACCTTTTCGACGAGTCCGACGAGGATGTGAAGGACATCTCTAAGATTGAAGTTAACCAGGAATTTGCCAAACGTTATGAGCATAACAAGAAGAGAGAGGATCTCCAGAGGCTTGAAGAGCTCAAGAAGAAGGGCCTTGTTGATGAATCAGGATCTGATTCGGAGTCCGACTCTGATTCCTGGGACCAAGATTTTGTCAAATCGACCAAGGATGATATTCAGCTATTTGATGCACTGCTGAAGGTTAGGAACAAGGATCCTGCTTTGATGGAAAAAGATGTAAAGCTTTTCGATTCTTCAGAGAGTGGTGATGAGGAAGAGGAAGAGGAAGAGGAAGGGAAGGGAAAGACTGTGATTGACAAGAAGAAGGAGAAGAAAAAGTATTTGAAAGATGTCAATGCTGAGCATTTGATTGAGATGGGCCCTGAGTTTGGAGGGAGGGATGATGAGGAAGAAGAGGAAGATGTTAAGAAGGTGAAGACATATTCGGAGGAGCAACAGGACCTGCTAAAGGGCTTTCTGGATGAAGTGGAGGAGGCTGAGAGAGAAGTTGGAGATGAAGGGGATTTGTTGAGAATGAAATCGAAAGAAAATGAGGAGGATGGGGAAGAAGAGGATGGTGAGGAGATAAAGGAGAGACTGGACAAGTATTTCGGGACGGATGAGCAATTGGATGAGAACGATTTGTTTCTCAAGGACTTTTTCAAGAACAAGATGTGGATTGACAAGGACAAGGGCAAGACACCAGCCATTGATGAGGATATCCAGTTATCAGATGATGAGAACGAGATTGAAAAACAAGAAGATTACGAGAGAGGGTACAACTTCAGGTTTGAAGAGGGAGTAGGGGACAGAGTGCAGTCACATTCACGTATCATGGGAGATTCGGTGAGGAAGAAGGATAATCCTAGGAAGGAGCAAAGGAAGAGGAAGAAGGAGAGAATGGAGCAAGCTGAGCTTGAGAGGCGAGAGGAGGTTAAGAGGTTGAAGAATTTGAAAAAGAAGGAGATCATGGAGAAGGTCAATAAGATCAAGCTAGTTGCTGGTCTGGATGATGGTTTGGACATTCCGTTGACCGAGGCTGATTTGGAGGAGGACTTTGATCCAGTAAAGTATGACAAAAAGATGAAGGCTGCGTTTGGGGAAACATATTATGATGCCGAAGATGTTGATTCTGATTTTGGTAAAGTTCGAGATGAAGGCGGGGATGACTTGGAGAAACCAGATTTTGAGAAAGAAGACGAGTTACTTGGGCTACCTAAGGATTGGGATGTTTGTAAGCCTGGTGAGGGGTTCATGAGTGAAAGGGAAAGGTACCTTGATACTTTGGCAGAGGATGATGAAGTTGAAAAAGAAGACGATGAAGGTAAGGAGGAGTTTGAGGAAGATGTAGAAGAAACTAGTGAGGGAAAGAGAAAGAGGAAGAGGAAAATGTCTCTAAAGGAGAAAATAGCCTTGGATAAGGATTTAGAAGAACTGTACAAGCTAGATTATGAGGACACCATTGGAGACCTAAAGACGCGTTTCAGATACAAGCCCGTTGCAGCTAAGAGATTTGGGTTGAGTGCTGATGAGCTACTTGCTGTTGATGAGAAAGAATTGAATGAGGTTATTTCAATCAAGAGACTTGCTCCTTACAGGGAGAAAGAGTGGAATGTTCCCCATGCTAAATTGATGGCTCTGAAGAAGAAGGTGCATGGACAGGAAACGGATGAGAGGAGATCTGCCAATGATGAGGGCAATAAGCATAAAAAGAGAAAAACAGAAGAGCATATGGAACAGGATCAATCTACTAGTTATTCAGAGGGCCTGAGCAGAAAAGAAAAGAGAAAACTTCGCAAAGCTGAGCTTAAGATTTCAGAATCTAGACTCATGGCTTATGGGAAGATTCCTTCAAAAAATAAGAACAAGTCAAAGAACTGAGGAGGGCAGCAAAAGGTCATTCGAAGGTATCCTTCCTCATGTTTCAAGATTGCTATACTTGAACAGAAATCTGCAAACTGCCCGTCTTTTGTTGTCTTGATATGTGATTTGTGTTTCTTTCTTTTTGTAATCAGCTTTATTTGACATGTTTGCTGTACTTTGCTGATATTGATGTTTGTATGTGCAGGTTGTGCCTGAAAGAATGACGAGTTAAGAGGATAGCAACTAGAGGATGCCATTCATTGACTGGTGTTTTGGGGAACTTGAATTACCAATCATTGATCAGTTTTGAGTAGTCAATAGAGAGGATGCGAGATTAGTTTGAGCTATTATATAATCTGCAAAAATGGTGCAACAATATATACATGTGCTTGTGTTTTGTTTAAAGGATTTGTAGTTTAAGTTCTTATAATGTGGTTGTAGCTGCTGAGATCTACTTGTACCTTTTAGACCACATATGTTATTCCATATTATTATAAGATCTCCAAATATTATTTTACTGGTTTGTGCATTGCAAATGATATTGATTGTGTTCTTCAGATCATCTGGTATCACTGAATATATATAATTTCATCTGGTATCACTGAATATATATAATTTCATGTAGAAATTTGCAATCTTAGACTGAATTAATTTCCTTATAACTGTAAGCTATATTTTGCGAACTGCCACATCACTTACTGGTGTGATTGTCCTCCTTCCATGTGTTAATTTATTTCTATCAGCCTTTCTCTATGTTGGTTGTGTTGTTTTCGTGTTTTGTTGCCATTTAGGGCCTTATTCATGAAAGTTTTTGGAATCATTCCTTGTGGAAAGCAAGTGCATCTTGCACGAAACCATAAGGAATGAATAAGGATATACATATGGACAAAATTCATTTTGATTCCATTTTCGGAGTTGGAACCAAACGGGCCCTTAGACTCGATGACTATGCTTAGAAGGAGCTATGGCAATTTATGAAAGACAGTAACTAGAATCAAGATTTCTGTAGTTGCAGAAATGGCAACTATGTTAAGGGTAAAAAAGTTGGATATGGTTGCAGGTATTGATCTTGCTGGCAAAGACTAGAAACGAAGTTGATTGTGATGAAACACTTGCTTTCCTGTGTTGTTTATTTGACAGATGCAATTTGCAGAATGAATTGTGTGCTGGATCTGCTACTGTGTTTCTTGTGTGGTTATAACAGCAGAATCTATTGAGTTAGTAATTAAGCATACGATACCAAAGTGAAATTCACACGAATCAAGATTGTTTATTGGATACAGACAGTACATATTAAGATCTCCCAATTTTTTCATGCTGAAGATCAGCTCAGCTGAAGCACAAATTCAAAACATCAAACTTATAAACTCTAGTAATTCCTGGGATGGAGGTCGGAGTCACCGCCTTGTGTCTTCTTCTCAACGATCACTGCCGGCAAAGAAGAGGATGAGAGGGAAACCTTGACGTCAACCGGAAAGTGGTTTTCCGAGAGTTTTGGGGAGCGGACGGAGACGATTTGTGGGGCAGAAGCAGCTTTAGAAGAAGGATCGGGCTCGAATGTCGGGACGAAGAAATCGGTGGGGAAGAACTTGTACTGGAATCTTAATCCTGCCATCCAACGTTGATTATTGCCTTCTTCCTCTCTTTGGTCTTTGGTTTTCACTAACACATAATATGGTTTAGTGTTATTTATAGAAAGTCTGAGTTTACGTGTTCGACCGTCCATCTTTCTTTTATGAAAGAAAAAAGTAAAAGATATGTGGTTATAATTATAATGTTTGGTCAATAATGGCCACTATAGAGAAATGAAGAACGTTCTTGACGGGTATTGTTCGTTGGGATATTCTGACTAAATTGCCCTCATGTGATACAATCAATATTCCCAGAGATTTATCACACCTCATACATATCAATGATATCATGACCGCAAGTTTCACGTATTGTTTAAGTTTTTTTAGCAAATTATGATTTTGGGCCAGTTGTCAAATTCAACTTGACACGATTTCTCATTTTCAACGAAAGAATATAATTTTTCAAACCACGATTTCAAAAATTTTCATTAACAATAATAATATATATATATATATATATATAACGATTTCAAAAATTTTCATTAACAATAATATATATATATATATATATATATAATTTAATTTCGTTTCCAGAAAAGGTAGTTATTGTATTGCAATGAATGATTAAAATTTTTCTATTTTCTCTTTATATAATTAGATATTTAATATTACCAAAAAATCACTAGAAGATTGATATAGTAAGACTTTTTTTTGCATCATATATACAAATTAGGTCCATCTATTTTTGTCTAAAGTTTTAAATCTAAAAATAATTAATTAAGAGTGATGTTAATCGAAGGCGGCGGAAGGAGCGACGGAGGCGCATTCCGAGTGCGTGCGGGTTGAGGCGCACTCAGAGTGCGCCTGTGCCTGGGATGGGGTGCATGGCGCCTGCACTCGGCCCAGGCGCAGTGGGCCTGCGCCTGGCCCACGCGGACGCGCAGCCCGTCCGGGCGCTAGCCCTATATAAGGGCAAGGCGCGGAGGCGGGCTGCTACCCTCTCCCCTTTGCTCTCTTCGACTTAGCCGCCGCCGCTTCTCCCCTTTGCCTTCGATTATTTTTCTTCTTCTTCAATCCATTTCTTCTCTTCTTCGATACATCCAACAATGGTTCGAGATTCAGATATCGGGAGTTCTAGTAGTAGACCACTTGTGGATCGATTTCAGGTTAGTTAATATTGTTTTTTTTTATCATTTATGTATTTTTTGCATTAGACTTGAAACTAGTTAGGTTCGGTTAGTTAGGAATAATTGAAATTGGATTGTTTCCGAGAGTTACTAGTATTGTTATCGATTTTATGATTATTATAATAGCATATATATATATATAATATTATAATATTATAATAGAAAAATTAATGATGTGAATATTAAAAGTGAATTTATAGTTTAGTTAGATTCGGTTAGTTAGGAATAATTGAAATTGGATTGTTTCTGAAAGTTACTAGGTTTGTTATCGATTTTATGATTATAATGATAGCCCAATTTAATATATATATATATATATATATAATATTATAATAGAAAAAATAAAGATTTGAGTTTAAAAAAAATTCAGCTTGACGATGAGAAACATTAGAGAGAAGAGGAAGAGAGCGACAAGACTTGTTACAGCATCCGCCCGTCGAGAGGCTACAACTCGACGAGTTAGACTTGACTCAGCATCCATTCAGGCACTTGTAGATGCGCCTGTAGAGGCATCAGTTCATGCACCTGTAGAGGCATCTGTAGATGCACCTATAGAGGCATTAGTTCCTGCATCTGTTGATGCATCCGTTCACGCACCTATACTGCACCCTTGGAGGCTTTTGGCGAGGAGGATGCCGAACCTGTTTCACTTACTGCTGATTACGATACAAAGGAGTTATCGCACGGTATTTCTCATCTGGATGATATACTAGAGGATGAGCATGAGGAGATACCTTTTCAGCCAAATGATGTACCTGAGCAGATACCTTTTGAGGTAGATCAGCAGTAGGAAGACATATCACAACAGAAGTAGGTACCTTTTGAGAAGGAGCATGACGACTTACTAGAGCATGCACCTGTTGAGGAGAAAGTAGAGGAGGATGTACCTAATTTATTGACAGGCTATGCTGACCACGGAGCTAGCGCTATATGGGCCGGGATGGATTGTCTCCATGATTAAAGTTGTTAGGAGAATCGACGCGCTTAGTAGATTACGTGAGTGGCGGTGAGATCTAGATGACCCATTTTCGTGGTTTGACTTGGCTAGACGCAGCGAACTTACGGATTTGGAGGACGTACGGTTTGGCGGCGTCGATCATTGTTTGATTACGGCGTTTGTCGAGATGTGGCATCCAGAGACAAACACATTTCATATGCCGTGGGGGAGATGGGTATAGCGCTGCATGATGTTCAAGTGATTATGGGACTAGCAGTTGATGGAGATGCAATACTGACTTCCGTCGATGATAGTGTCCGACATGATTGGTTGGTTCATCATTTTAGGTTGTCACCTGCTGAGGCTAGACGTCATACCATACAACTATTCTGCGAGATTGTAGGACTAGAGTCGCTCAGATGTTGGACCTTCCAGAGCCTCCACATGACGCTATTGCATCTGCTTATCTATTATTGTTCATATCGTCGACTTTGGTAGTCGACAAGTCTACCAACAGGATGCGAGCATGGCTTATTGATCTAGTACGAGATCATGTGAGGACAGAGGCGTATGCTTGGGGCACCGGGACCCTTGCTTTTCTTTATAGATGTTTGGGAGACGCTACAAGGAAGAAGGTGTTGACGATGGGAGGATGCACTACACTTTTACAGGTGTGGTTTTATAAATATTTTCCTTTACAAACATAACTTTATTGTTAAGATTAAAATTAATAAACTTTTTTGCACAGTTTTAGATTTACGCACATTTTCCATCATTAGGATGTGCAGCTGTGGAGGATCCGGATTTGCTAGGGCATGCATGTTGGTCTTCGAGACTTTCAGTCCCGAAGAATCCATCGATTAGCGCAGAGAGGCTACATGCATTACGAGCTCAGTTGGACTAGATGAGGGCGGAGGATGTGTGTTTTACCCCCGTATGATGATCGTGTGCTTGATTTTGGGAGAGAGTTTGATGTTTCTCGCTATCGAGGTATCATACGGATATCCGACATAGAGGAGGCATACATGCCAGAGAGGTTCTTGCGACAATTTGAGTACGTACAGACCATGTCACTACCCCGGATCCCACCCATCCATGAGGTACGTCCGGCGAACGGACGTGAATTAGCGCAGAGAGGCTATACACATTATATGAAACGTGCACAATATATGCTTCACCTCGGGAAATACTACACCCAATGCGCTTATAAGACCAAGTGATGACACGATTTATGACGTTAATTTAGGCATTTATTTAGATAGTTTTTCCCGGTTTTCATGCATGGTTTGGGATTAGTTCATGACGTTTGCGCTTAATTCATGCATATTGTCGAGATAGACGTCTACACGGACTTTTGTCGGTTTTGTAGGTATTTTGGGGAGCTTTTGAGCTCAATCGACACATTCGAGGATCATTCCTCGTGATGACACACTTCTAGACTCGTTAAGGAGCAAGCTAGGAGCAAAGGAGAACACATAGGACCTAGTTGGTGCATGCCTTGCACCAACTCATGGCTAAATGACCCAAGGAGAGTTTCTGGAGCAAAACCACGGCCAGAGACCAGAACTACAGCCGTGAAATCTACCCGTGGTTTCTGTCTGGACCACGTTGACACGTGTCCCACGATCTCTTTGGATGACTCTTGCTCTTGGTGGGTATTTAAATGATCTTGCAGGCTGTAATTGGGATTCTCTTCCCTCTCTTTGACCTAGTTTCTTCCCCAAAACACTTCATTGTTGCCTCTCTTCCAAGCACCCATTGTGGGTGTTCTTGGAAGAGATTAGTGTAAATTTTCGTTTTAGAGTGAGATTAGAGCGGTTTTGAGTGAGGTTTCCATTGTTGACAACTTGGAACAACTCTTGGAGCCTTTTGTAAGAATTGGTAACTTCTACTCTAGCTTTTAATGTCTTTTCTTTGGATTATTCTTCATCATCTATCCATGACTTGCAAGCATGTTTTATTTGTGAAGTTTGATCTTGAAATGTATATTGTTGGCTGAATAGATGTGATTATAGGGTGAAGGAATGATGTTTATGCTTTGGACTATGATTGTATGGACCTCCATGTTAGCTTAGGATCGATTTGGGTTCGAAATCCCAACTCAGACCCAAACCACGGCCTGTTCTTCATGCTTCCACGAACGTGGTTTTGCATGATCCACCCGTGTTTTGTTCTGTTGTGCTTATGTTGATGAATCTGGATGTTAGGATGTAGATATGTTGAAATCCTAGAGTTTGTTGAGCTTAATCTAGCTTAGGGTGACCTAATGTTAGCAACCTTTTTGAGGAATGAGACTTACCCGGTAATTTCCTCTCTTAGATACATAAGATGATGAACTTTAGGTAGTAGTGATCCAAAAAAGCCGCTATTGGATTGAGTGTGCTAGGATCGTTGCCTAAGACTTGCCTTTTTCGAGACTTACCCGGTAAGGAGGGGTTTGACCTTTAGGTAGTGGCCGGTTTGTGTAGAATTCCCGTCCTTAGGTTCCTTGAGACTTACCCGGTAATAGGACCTTAGGTTCGAGACTAGTGGATGCATGAGACTTTCCCGGTAATTGCTCCCATTAGAGAAACACCCAACTCCGAACAACCACAACCTTCCTTAGACCTTTAGAAGCATGAGTCCATGGTCATAATCGGAATTTCGAATCTCTAGAATCCGCTTTCTTACCTCTTATCTCCTATCTTTGTGTGTGTGTGTGTTGCTTGATTGTGTTGATATATTTGTGATCCTTGTTTGATCACCCAAAACCAACAAAAAATATCGTGTTTTGCACTTTCTTTATTCCTCATCTCATCTTAGTTTAGATTTACACTATCTTTGATCATTGAATGACTTGATTTCACCTCAGTCCCTGTGTTCGACCTCGGAATACTTTCCTTTTTACAAAACGATCCGTACACTGCGGATTTCGCTAGGTAGTTTAGGATTTTAGTTCGAGTTTATATATGTAAAGCTTTTTGTGCTACCTTTCTAGCGTAACACCAAGCTCACGATCAGTGGCAATCACCTCCAGCGTCTTTCCGTATAACAAATTACGGACCCTCCTTAAAGCCCACTCGTAGTGATCTCTATTCTCCTGTGCCATGAATATAAAAGCAATTGTGAATGTCTTCTTGGTGCTAGTGATGCCTACGATCTTCAACAATGACATATTATATCAAAGTAATACAAAACAACGATTAAGTTACAATTTCTAAGGAAAAGATGATTGAGTGTAGGAAATAAAGTAAAAATGTGCCTTAAATTGAAACTTACTTGTTGGTCTTATATGTCGAGTTCATCACAATAACATAGGGAAACATGTTGAGCAAATGCCTCGAGTCGGGATGTGAGATAAATAAATCAATCACCTCATCGGAATCTTGACTTCTCCGAGTGTTTACATAATATCCACGTTCCCTCAACGTATGAAGTGCTTGTTGTAATGAACCTCTTCATTCGGCTTGTTCCATTCTAATCTTCAAACCGGTGTTGTAAAATTGCCGGATGGAGGTGACATTGTCAGGATCCTCTAATTGCACGGATTTTAATATATGTCTCGGTTTTAAGCCGGAATTCAATTCACGCTCCACCTTTCGGCTCTGCTTGGGAGTCATACGTCCAACATATGCACGACCTCTTAACACCGAAGGAATTATGTGGTTGTGGATTCCACGTACAACCCTCACCGGCCACTTTTTCTCTTCAATTTGGGTTCCTACAAGCTCAAACAAACACATACACTTCTTCAAGTTTTTTTTTCGGCTAGAACTTGGAACATGATCGGGATCTACGTCTTTTTCTTTTCTAGGTCCTCCGTGTCTATCACAACCCAATTGTAGGATACGAAATCCTCTTCTATTCAACCATGATTTTTTAATGACCAACACCATATTCATTGCGTTTGCCACATACCGAGCCCACCCCAATAAGTTCTCTCTATCCGCAAAATATCCGTAAAGCTCAAATTTTGACGAATAATCGGTACCGAGAGCACGAGAATATTCCATAAGATCCTACATAAAATAACATAGAGTATTATTTTAAAAATACACATATTTTATTTTTAAATGTCTAAACTACAATTCCGATTCTCTATTCTTAAATGTCTGAAACTACAATTCCGATTCTCTATTCTAACATTGCTAACTCTACAATTCCGATTCTCTATTCTACCATTTCTAATTCTACAATTCCGATTCTCTATTCTAACATTGTTAATTCTATAATTCCGATTCTCTATTCTAACATTGCTAATTCTACAATTCCGACTAAATAAAATAACATAAAGTAAAATATAAATGAGTTTGTACACTTACTTCAAGTTGTGAGAGAATTTCTTCCGGATCACTGTATTTTTCAATATCGAACGGCATAATAAAGCTTTCACCATCGGATTCTACATCTCTTTCTTCGGAAAACGACGATATTTTAACAAATTTCTTTCTTTACGTTGTTGTGGTTTGGATGTAAGTGAATGATATAATGATTTGACATGTTATTAGATAGGCTCCAAAATTTCCAACGGCTATAATTTAACGGCTATAATCTCCAACGAGCATTTTTTTAAATTAATAACGGGTGTGCGCGGGCGGACTCCGCCTATGTCAAGGCGGATGTCCGCCCGAATAGTAGCCCTGCTAATTAAAGGGATATAAGGGAAAAACGTATATAAAATCTTCCCCAACAGGGAATATTCCACATCCAAAGCAGTTAGTGTTCTCGCAACCAGTTAAGGTTTCTCGCCTTGCCCACATCCGGCTTGCACCGATCCGCCGGCGCCATCCTCCTAGTGCCTCCCTTTGCGTATTCCAGCTCGCATCAACAGGGAAGACACTCGAGTTACATCGTTTGGCAAAATCGAACCTTTGGAACTTCCGCCTGCAAATTGAATTGTCTTCACACGATGAAAGAGAGTTGAACTCCAAGCCAGTTGGCGAGGAATCGCAATATTGGAGCGTGTACTTGGAATCTCGTAACCCCTCTTCCGACTCAAGTGTCTTCGCAAGATTGGAATCTTGTAACTCGAGTGTCTTCCCGTGATTGGAGACGGACCGGGTATGTACATACGAACTGTCTTTGTTGAATTGATTCTACATGCCACAAGTTTTGATTGAAGGTTTAACTACTTATCGTTGTTTTTGGTTTGTGGGGCTTTGTTCTTGATTGTGGTTTTCTCTATCTACTCATGGGAGTGACCATGAATGTGGGAGGAGAAGAACATGGGATGGTTGGAATGGAGGTCGAAAGAAAGGAATTGGTGTTCATGTGACAGTACTTGCCTGGAACACTCCCACAGAGGACGCCACTGAAATCGGCGTTCATATGGCAGTACTTGCCTGGAATAGAAGTGATTGTTGTGACATTTAAGAGAGATGAGAAGCAATTTACCGCAGCACATTCGGTCTGGGTTTTGGAAACCATATCAGGCACCGACTTCAATCTACACCAGCAAATTAGCAACCTGCACCTTCGATTAGGGTTTGTGTAATTTATGGTAATTTATATATAAAAAAAGAATCCTAACTTTTTTATTACACTATTGGTCCAAATTTTAAATTTTACAAATTTACCCCTAAGTGGATAATTTAAAAAAGGACTCATGTTTTCTAATTGCAGGAAAGACCCAAAATTTTGAAAGTTCACCAATTGCTCCAATTTAATTAATTAAAGAATTTGACCCAACTTTATAATTACGGGATATTTCCTACATTTTTTCTATAGTTATAAATGATATTGTGTAACTCGATGGGCTTGAAATTGTGTAAATGACGGACTTGTGTAAATGACAGACTTGTGTAAATGACGGACTTTTTGGCTTGTGCAACTCATTTGAGATTGTGTAAACAAACGGAACTTGTGTAATTGGGAAATGATCGAGTTTGTTAACTACATAAATTTACATTGTAATAGAAATTATGCATTGACAGTGTGTAATTGAAATCGTGTATTAACATTGTATAATTTTAATTGTGTATTAATAGTGTGTAATTGAAATCGCGTATTAACATTTTGTAATGAAAATTGTGTATTAAAATTTTATATTAACATTGTGTATTAATACTGTGTATCAACAAGAGAATACACAAAATTCAATTAGTTCAGCTGAGAGGGAGGGCTTGTTACCCAAAGTTTAAAATTCACTAGCAACATTGAGCGTGAACTTAAGTAAATTGAAATTACCAATTTTTTTTTCAATTAATCTTTATAAATAAATAAGGTTGATCGAACTTTATAAATCCTAATCACCAATATGGCTTTATATCAATAAACACACCACAATTAGCGTCATGTCATCTTTTTTATTTTGTATGAATCATTTGTTTTTATTATGAAACTTATTATAAATATCTTTGAGATTTCATTTTTTGTATAATGCCTCTTATTATTCATTTTTATTTCAACTCATATCCGATATTTGGTATTTGAGATTTTATTATGGTGATTGGTGAGGTGTTCAACTTGAATCGAAAACTTTAGCGATTTTTATATAAGTTTAAGTAATTATAAATTTTTAAATTTAAAATATTTTTTTGAGAGCCTTTATTCAACATATTTATTCCACATTATATATCAGGGGAAATTTTCTTATTCGTTTTTATGTTAAAAGTTCAATTGTAAATCTTATGTTACTTTAAAAAAAAATTTGGAATCATATTTTTTTATATTGTGATTTAGTATATTTTTTTAATTTTTTTTTTGTTATATTCAGATTCGTTTTTTCTTACAGTTTTTTTTAAAATTTTGATTCCAATTCATTACAGTTGAAATTTTCTTATTCGTTTTTTATATTTGATTGCAAAATCTTTCGTTATTGTTAAAAATAATTCATTCTAATTCGTTTTTTTATTATATATATATATATATATATATTTTTTAAATAATTATTTTTTTATATTTTATATTCGTTTTTTACAAGTGTTTATTTGTTTTTTTTTTATTCAGATTCATTATTGTTAAAACATTTCTTATTATTTTTTTTAATTCAGATTCGACTAAAAAATTGGTTACGTTTTTTATTTTATTTTTTATATTCGTATTTTTATTTGTTTTATTTGTTTTAATCATCTACAAGCGTAATCTCATTCGAGTAATCAATTTTGTTATGATATCGGTTTTTATATTATATGCGTAAATTTGGTTGCATGTTAAATATCCAAGTTAATTTTGTATAATATAAGTAATTTGTAAATTTTTCAGAAATCTTAACCAGTTTTTACTAGAAGTTTCGTAATTATAATTTACTCAATCATTATTTTATTAATCTTAAATATTATTTTAATTTTTTATATTTGAAAATTGAATTTTCCCTCACAAAATTTTAGCGTCTTACTCATTTGTAGTACCTAAATTTTTTGGCAACAAAATTAATATGTATGTGCATAATTATTGTAATTTATTATAAGCTTAAAAAAGAGTAGGTTGTATAAGAATTAAATATAATGAGACACTTTTTTATTTGTAAATATTTTATCATCGTGAAAATAATTGAATGACTATTATATTATTTCGTAAATATATTATTAGTTAATACATATACAACTCATGACATATTACTAAAAAAATTCAATATATAATTTATATCGGCATAGTTTTTACTAAAAACATATTTGAAATAATATTTTTTTGAATAAAAATAATCATAACTCATACCATGACTTCCATGTGTCATGGCCACTCTGGTTTTGATTGGTTGGTCTACGTTGGAGTTTTGCGCCACCCACACAAAAGCCGACGATCGTGAATATTGGTTGTGGTTCTTTTAATGAATTAATCTACGTCATGGATCACGCTTGAGAGAGAAGAAAACCGAACATGTGACATGACACATGCTCAATTAGGGGCACGACTTTTGCATCTACTTATTAAGTTATTTGCTTATTAACGTACATCATTCTTCTTCATCGCAGCTAAGCATGCAACTCGACGTTTTCATTTTTCATTTTTCTAAATTATTTTTGTCAAGTTAATAAAGAGGGTGTTTTTCTAAATATTTTCTTACAAAATCCTATTACCGGTGGCCAAGTAAGTCCTATTATTATTATTATTATCTTACAAAATTACTTGAACCAGTAATTTACTATGGTTTAAATCTTTTACCAATTAAACAATATAAATTATATAATAAGAAGTATAGTGATAATTTTGTAAATTTAAAAACACCTTGACAATTTATAATTTTAGAAAGTTTGATTGCATTTTTTTTCTTCAAAATTTTAGTACAATTCATTTTAAATTTTGTTGCGTTAGTTCAAATATTTGTACTAATGGCTCATAAATTTTATGAGAAAAGATAGTAACAATTTATTTGTTGGTTTCAAATTTAGTTCAATTCATCCAAAATACATATACGTTTGGTTCAAATAATATATACCGTTAGTTCATGTAATGTTTTTTTGCTAGTTATATTTTTATGCATTTTTATCTGTACATGTGTAACTAATAAAACACAATGTGTTTCTCAAAAAAAAAAAATAAAACACAATGTTTAAACTAACACAACACATTTTTAGAACTAATGACACCCAAATTTCGAACCAATATTGTAAAAGTTCAAAATTTTATAGTTATAGTTATGAGTACACTTTTCTTAAAATATTTGTACCATTAGTCTAAATCGAGTTTTCTATTAGTTCAAACATTTTATATTATTACTTCATGTATTATTTTGAACTTATGATACTTTTTAGAAATGTATGAATTACTAGAACAAAAAATTTTGAACGAAAAAGTGCTCAATAGGAAAAAGACTGGAAAAAATGGCATGTATCACATTAACAACATTCCGTAATACCGCACCGAAAAAAACATCCTTACCCTAACCTTCCCCATCCTATTGTTCCAACAATTCACAAGTTGAAGTTTTAAAATACAAATATCTTCTATATAAAGTGATTACTTAATTGAACAACCAATATCATTTAAAAAATAACTGATTTTAGTTGAGTCTTTGTTAGTTTATTATAACTTTTATTATTTATCTAAAATTATTCATTATTAGATCATATATCTTCACAAAATACCGTACTTGAACTATTCATTTCATTCATATTTTTGTACAATCTAGTAAAGTAAAAAACTTCAATAAATTCAAAATTTACATGAATTAAAATTTGAATATTAATTTGAGGGCCGCAAATAATAATTCCCCTCAAAATTATCACTATACCTCTTTTTTTTTTTTTTTTTTTTGTTGATACTATACGGTAAGTGATTAGGTTAGATCATCTTCGCGAGACTCTCCAACCTAGAGCATCCTTCCGGATGAGATCCACCACCTGGGAGGGGATCGCTGAGTCACCTAGTAGGTAGTCGTGTCCCAATTCTGCTAGCTTATTGGCAACACAGTTGACTTCCCTGAACACATGTTGTATCCTGACCTGCTGAAAACTGACCAATATATTAGAGATATCTGAAATAATGAGGCCTAGTTCCCATTGGGGTTTCCATATCTTTGTAATGGAATTGATGATTGTGAGGTTTTCATCTTCAATCTCGAGTTTGTTGATCTGCAGATCGCATGCTCTAATCAGACACTCCCTTAACGCACACACTTCAACATAGAGGACTGATGTGTTCCCACATTGTCCATAGCCTAGGGAGATGGTTGATGCATGTTGATTCCTTAAAATATATCCGAAGGCTGTATCCCCGGACTCACGTTTGGATCCATCAAATTTTAACTTGATAAATCCATTCTCTGGTTTTATCCATTGGATGTTTTTAGTTTTCCTGTTACATATGGACGCTTTTAATTTTGTTTGGTTCTTTCTTTTGTTAGCATCCTGCCAGTTCCTTATCTGTTCTTGAACTCGTGGCCCAATGTTTTGGGCTTTCTTCTTATTGAAGATACTTTGGTTTCTTTCAGTCCAGACATTCCACCATGTAACTGCTAGTTGAACCATTTGGTTGTCATCTAACTTATTTTTTAGACATGTGATCATACTTGATAGCAGTTGATTAGAATTGTTAACAATTTGTAGTTTGGTCTCGGTGTTGTTGTTGTGAAGATTCTCTAACATGAAGGGACAGTTAAAGAACAAATGTTTTGCTGTTTCATATGGGTGGTTGTAGAGGGCGCACTGCATGGGAACTGATACTCTTTATTTCTCGAAGTTTTCTTTAGTTGAGAGGCCATCGATAAATAATTTTAAGATAAAGTTTTTAACTTTAGGCATGATATCCATATCCCAAATCCACTCACTTGAATTATAGAGACCATACCTTTAATTAAATTCAATATATTCACTGATATTTTTTGTACAATCTAGTAAAGTTGAGCCAGCCCCTGCCATTCAAATTCAATAAATCTTGGCCGTAAATTTTTGTTGACTTGGGCCGCAAGTCAAAACCCTACCACAAGGGAATTCCTATATCTTCGCTGGTTGACAACTCCCAATTCACAATAGTTATTCCTACCTTCTAGAATAGTATATTCGTATAAATTTTTCTGTTCTATAAACTACATTGTTTCAAAATATAAAAATATAAAGAAATTTAGAATATCTTCACAATAGTTATTCTTACTTTACTAAAGTAAATTACACAAAACCACCTTTTATTAACTCCTCTTTTCACTTAACCACCTCTTATAAAATCATTTTCAATTAACCACGTTCTATTTACTTCTTGTTAACAAAACACCACCAAATCTATTCTCTCTTATCTATTCTGTCAATGGGTCCCCCACAAAATTAAATTTATTTTATTGTAATAATTAAAAGAGTAAATTATCACGGTTTATAATTTAAAGAGAACACCAGGATTTCTTTAACAAATTGAAGATATAAATCCGATTCTTCATCTTCTTAAATCCGATTCTTCATCTTCTTTCATTGGATCGATTTCCTCTTCATTAAAATCGATTCTTCTCCCTGCATCGCTTCGCACGTCGATTATTCTCCCTAAGAGCAAAACCAAAGTGAAACCCTAGCCGACAACTCAGAGGTCAAATCCGGCGATACCGTGTTTGGTTGCCTCCAAAGGATGAATTGAGCAAAATAGAGTAAATTAACAAGATCATTGAAGCTTAGAAACTTCTGGAGCCACATCGTCACATCGACAGAAGGGAGAAATTCATTTTTAATCCTCTGAAATTGCAACAAGAGAACACTCATACGAGAAATCATCGTCATCGGTGGTGGTGGTAGAAAGGAGGAAGGAGATGGCTCAATCAACCATGACGGTTGGAAAGGCTCAAATTGACCATTACTAGCAGAATAGGGGGAAACATAGAGTGATTGGAAGGAGTCTTCCTATTCCATACAACACAGGTTCAACTCCATTGTAAAAATTTCATCTAATTTCTGCAATTTCTTCCCCAAACTCGTCATTCTCGATCAAACAAATTCATTATTTTAGATGACAACTCTTACTTCATTCATGTTAACAATGGAGGGGATAAAATGTTTGTGTTTGCGGTACTGGTTTGAGTAAAAACAAATGATATACTTTAATCACTAAATTAGAATCATCTTAAGACATATTTTAATCAATAAATTATAAATAACTATCTTATTAAAATATTTTATGGCCCCACTAACGATATATCTAACGGAATGGACAAGGGGTGACATTTTGTTAAAAGAATTAAAATAGAAGGTGGTTAACTGAAAATGTTTTTTTTAAGAGGTGGTTAAGTGAAAAGAGGTGTTAAAAAGAGGTGGTTTTGTGTAATTTACTCTTACTAATACGATTGAATTATTGAATGTCTCCTCCTATAAGGTAAGCATGTCCACGGGTCGGACCCACCGGGTCGACGGGTCCGACCCGCCGGGTCAAGGGTCTGGGAAGGGTGACCCGGACCCGTATAAATGGCCGACCCGCCGGGTCACGGGTCAGACCCCGCGGGTCGGCCCTTTTGTTTTAAAAGCCATTTTTTAAAGAAAAAAAAAAGATGACCCGCCGGGTCGACCCTTCTAGGCATTGGATTACATTTTTTTTAAAAAAATTGAGTTTTGGCGGGTCGACCCGCCGGGTCAGACGGGTCGATCAACCGGGTCACGAGTAAGGATCACCTCGACCCTTACCCGTACCCGTAACCCGGCGGGTCAGTGACCTGCCGGATCATTGACCCGCCGGGTCAAAACCCGCCGGGTCACGGGTGACCCGTGGACATGCTTACTATAAGGTAGTCCCTTCCTTCCACACACCTTAAAATTAACTAGACAAAATAGATCTTATAAATTATTTTTTCTTGAAAAATTATAAATATATATTAATTATGATATCTAAATTTTTTCTTGTACATAAATAAATTTCTTGTGCAAGAATTAATGTAAATAATTTTCTTTTACATAATTTTTATATCGTACAAACTATACAAGTCACTCAAAAATTTTAAAAATATTATTAGATTAATATTCTTGTACATAAGTGATTCGACCATTTCTTCAACACGAAACTCGGTATATAAGAGTTAAATACAAAATCTTGTAACATATTGAGAAAAAAAAAATATATTAAGTAAGAGTAAATTAGAACATGTATTTATAAAGACGATGTATACTCATTTATTATCGTTAGAGGATATCCACTAATTCATTATTATGAAATTAAGTTACGTAACAAAGTACCTACTACTTATCCACTCGTTTATAAAGACCGTGATAATTATTAGTGGTGTTCAAAAATAATTTGATCCGGTGATCTAGTTCGAATATACGAACAATCCGATCTGAGAAAATCCGAGTCCAAAAGTTTTCTTTTCCGAATCCGATACGTTCCAAAAAGTTATACCGGGTCAGCGGATCGGATTTCATATGACAGAGCTTCGGATATATGGGCTAGTGTTTTGATATCCAGTAATATATTATAAAAATTTTAAATATTTTCAAATAAGTCACATAGCTCAGTTAACTAAATGGGTTTATTATTACCCCTTCCTCTGGAATTTGATTCTCCCCAACGACACATAAGTCATATGTATATCACGCCAGTCAAATTCAGAATTTAATATCGCATATATAAAAAATTAAAAATCCGATCCGCGCTATCTGAATGCACGCCCCTAGTATTTATGCATGCAATTTTTACACCTCAAGCCCGTCAAATTCAGAATTCAATATAGCATATATATATATAAAATATCGGATATCCAATCCACCCTATCTGAATATGCACACCCCCTAGTATTTATGCATATCCGAGCAGTGACGGCCGCAGGATTCTAAAAGGGGGACAAAATTTTATTTTCGATAAATATATTTATGAAAATTAAATAGCGTTAATATATCATCTACTTACCATAAACAAAAATTTAAAAAAACATTACACTTAAAGGCGCGGTCTTGGACCGCGCCTATAAAATTTTTTTAAAAAAAAATAGCTGCCCTATAGGCGCGTCTATAACTGCGCCTCTTTAGTTTTTTTTTTCTTTAAAAAACGTTACACTATAGCCGCAGTCTAGGACCGCACCTCTATTTTGTTTTTATTATCTTTATTTCGGATATTAAAACGTTGTTCACGACAACGCGTTTTACAAATAATAGTGTGGTCTAAGACCGCGCTTCTACTTCAAAAAAACAAATCTCGTGCATTTAGGTGAATTATTTCACTCTGAGCCTAAAACAGGAAATTATTTTGAAGTTTCGTTTACTTCGGCGAAAGATAAAAAATAACATTTAAATATAACACAAGAATAGTGATAAATCGTAGAAAATTTTTTTATAAACAAGAAGCCACAACCCATTTTAAAACGATTTTTTTTATAAATTTTTTTTTTTTTCGGAGGGTGGGGCGGCTGCCCCCGCCCTGCCCCACCCCAGGGCCGCCCCTGTATCCGAGTATTGTGCTCCAATGCTAAGAAATTAATTGGGCTTTGTACTGTAAAAACGGTTGGGCCGATTTACATTTTCTAAATTAATTGGGTTTTATTAAAAATATGGGTTAACGCATACTAATTATGCGATTAATGGCCTAGTGGAGCTAAGCCAAGACAAAAATAAACTTGAAATGAAGAGAAACACTGAGGATTCTAAAGTATTCTTGCGATGAGAGTTAATTATGGTAGACTAATCTAGAACTGCGGACGTTAATAATACCCATACTGGGTTTGGTTAGTGTTTATTATACGATATCCGATCCGTGATTCCTTTCCGGTTATAATTCAATATTTAAATATATTGGTTCCGCCAAGTTAGCTATATATTGTGTAGTATTAATGATTTTCACATAAGGTGGTGATGTATAAATGACTGACTTCTACGGTCTTCGACCCCCTCAGTCATAACGAACGTCCGTCGATCAGTGCAATGGAATGTGTCAATTTATCCATCTCTTGACTCGAAATGGGAGCGGATTTTAATCGACAACAAATATTCGGGTTTTCTTTTTAGAAATAACCTAATAAGAGCACCCATTTTACAAAAAGCTTAAATATCTCTCCCCCATAATACCAAAAAAAAAGATGATCATAGAAAGTTGGAACTTCAACTGCGGTATAGGTAGGAGTACGCCGGTAAATTAAAACTAAAACCGACACCATTTACAGAGTTAGAAGCCTTTGCACAATTTCCCCCCATAAGCGGGACCACCGCCAAATTGCGCAAAACCCAATATTTCTGTTAGAAAATCTTCTAATTGTTCCCGAGCAACTAGAAATAAATTATGACGTCATCCTCACCTTCCTTCGGTCCTGTTTTGGTATTCGGTCGGTGGTTTTGAGACCCTCGTTGTAACACCCCAAATTCACGGGACTTGGAGTGTCACATTGGGTTAGGATCTCACAATGGATTCTGACCCTATCTTGACAACAAGTTCACTGTATCTTACAACAAGGCACAGGTAAATTAAAACCAAATACATAAAAGTTGTATATGATACATCAAAAGAGTTTACAAACTCAGAGCTGAGTACAAAACATCAAACCACAATATCTGATACAAAAGATCCCATATCCCGCGCATCCTAATGTACAAAAGTCCTCGGCTGGCCACACCATCTGTCTCACCCTGCAGTCTTCCTAACCTGCAGATCATCTACAACACGGTATGAAACCGTTAGCTACAACAATGAAAAGCATGAAGGTAATAGCACAACCACACGTCAACATCTCATACATGCAATGCCACACACATTCATTTATTATCTTTCATTACGTTATTCCATTACTAATTCAACTTCTTTTGTAACACGAGGAACCTAAAGAACCTCGTCCCTTTCCCCGTTAACACAAGGGTTTGCATTGGGGGTGATCGTCACTCGTCCCCCCCTGTTACTGGCTTCCAGACACCTCCTCCTAACCAGCAGGTGGAGACCGGTGGTTACCGCCCGTTATAATACACTTGGGCCAAATAAATGTAATAAATGGTCATCCTAGTCCGGTTTAGGTTATAAATGCACAATCATATGAACACACACAACCATCACAATCGTACAATCTACAACTGAACGCTAAGTCCTATGGACTTACCTGATATACTCGTAATCTGTACCACGTCACAGCTTCCCCTTGGGGAAGTAATCAACGCATGCAATAGCAAGGCACACACAATCACATACTGCAAAGGTTAGGAGACTCGTCTCACTAACCACAACCAACCTATATCTCAAATCTAAACCTCATATCCTCAACACATTCATAAATGCCTAAGCATATCCTCAACATAACATCTCATCATACTCGTACACATACTAAACCTTAAGGCCATAACCGATATCCATAACATCGTCATGATCCTCAACTCATTCTGACACCTAGCATGCATCTAATCAGTATTCCTCAATCTCAAATTTAATCCTAATTTAATTAATTAACCTTTAATTAATTAATTAATTAAATTTCACCAAAATAACGTTTTGCCCGCAAGCCATTTCTAAACCCACCTGTCATCAAATTTCATCAAACAAACAACCCATAAACACCAGAATAATATAATGATCATAATGAAATTTCTAATTATCCATTTTGAAAAGCCTAAGGTCAATTTAGGCCAAATCGCAGTACGGAAAACGAATAAATTCATAACTTATTCGTTACTAACCCGATTGACGATCTAAAAGAAGATTCGGAATCACAACGACGCAGGCTACACATGTACAACATCAAATTCACCGGAATTTGAGCGACGGAACCGTCCTGGTGAAACATATGCTCGACCAGGTCTTCATCTGCTCGGAAATGCAGAAACTCGGTACCAATATGAAGAGAATGAAGAGAGGAATCCAGAAACTCAAACGGAATTGAAATCGGATTAGAAACGGAGAGTACATCTGAGTTTGAAGTTTGAGAGAAATCAGAGCTTTTACGAGGAAACGTGAAAGGAAAATGATTTAATAAACGATTTTCCGCTATTTATAGTGAAGACGATAATTATCCTTTTGCGAAGTCGATAATTATCCTTTAACCGATCCAAAGGCGGGTTGAACCCCCTTCTCCAAACTTATCGAAATTGGAACAATAAATCTTGAATATTGTAGGGATAATTATTCCACAATTGCCTCGAAAAACGTGTATTCCTAAGCCGTCTTTCTTAGCCGTTAAGAAACGAAATAGCGACTCTTTTGGCCGTTTTGCCTTTCCATGTTATTTCATATCTAGGACATGTCCGATGTCCTGATCATTTCTCTCAATTGCATTTTTATTAATTGGAGCTCCCAAATGCTCCAAATAATACCGGAGGGTAAAAATAATTACCCGGGGAAAAAGTGAATATTTCACCATAAGCCCAAAATTACGCCAGGAACATAACGGTGGGACTTATACTCAACACTTACGCAATCTTCGCGAGTTATATGTCAATTACTATCACTGGTTAAGTTAATCAACATTAATCAGAATTCGGAAATCCTACCTATTACACTCGTATGCGCATCATGCAAATATGTCTTATTTTTTTCATAATAATATAGTTTGATAGACTTTCACAAAGAACTCAAATCGGGTTATAAAAGCGCGCAAGGAGAGAAACAAGATGTCTTAAACTTATATATTTATGTTGTATGTATTGTGATACATATAAAAAAAACCTTTGTATTAGTGCAAATGTGGGTAGATATACAAGTTTGTTGAGTCGGAAAAAAACTATTTTTCCAACAAAAGGTATCATAGCCAAGGTTATGGTGGTTGGCGACCGAATAAAGTTTGTCGATGAAAGAATCTGGTATTGATGTGATGGTGGCCGGCTTGATGAACGTGTTTGGGATTTCACTCTTTGATGGGAATAACAACTTTACTTTGTGATAAAGTACGGTTTAAGGCTAATACGATCCTCCCCGATAAAAAAACCGTCGTCATCATTCCGACACCGATCGTTTCGTTGCCAATCGTGCTCAAGAGCAAACGTCTAAGATTGACCAAGACACCATGACTCATCAATCGTCGAAGGCCTCGCTTGGCATGATCGATAGTCCTTATGTCTTGACATTCAAGATCAAAAACAAACTAACCACGCTTGAATCCAAGCCAATAACACTAGCTAAGAGCATGCCCAAGTCATGTCAACTTCCGCTCGCTCCAACAAAGTTGTCAAGTTTTTATACTCTCAGTAAAACGCCTATAATTAAGACAATATTTAGAGTTAAAAGACTCATGAGTTGTCCTTTTAAAGTTTTTTTCAAAAGCTGCAAATTTTAGTTTACTTAAAGTCAAGATTTGAAAAGAACAAAAGTTAAATATGATATGACAATGCAACAACTATGATACTTGGATGCGCTTTTAACCATGATGATGCATGAAGACATGCAAGATGGATACGCAAGAGCACATTTCATGAAATATTTCATGCTCATTTTATGCATGAATTTATGTGGCATTCAAGGCAAGAGTCAACTTTTTACAAGAATTGAAGACATTTCTCCTTTTGCCTTGATCGAAGCCAAGATAAGTCCAATTGACTCTTCTGTCCTCCTTATGGTTAGGAAAATCAACTCCCTTCTCCTACTTATGGTGCCTTCCAAATTAAGTGAATGAAGAGTTCCATGGGTCATTCAAGAATAAATTCAAATGTAGCGATATTGATTTCATTCGATTTACTAGTTCGTTACTCTTCTATTTCTTGCACTCATTAAGGGGAGTTTCCTAGGCTGATTTTGTCGTCTATATAAAGCCCTTATGTCACCCCATCAAAGATATCCAAGATCAATGAAGTGAGTTCAAAATTATTGATTTCATAATTATTCGCTTAAAACCAAAACCAGAAGGGAGAGACTTATTTTTCACTCTTCTAGGTGAGAGGCTTATAAGTATTCTTAAGGTGAGAGACTTCAAACACAAAGGAGTTACCAATCCCAATATATGATGTTGTGAGGGAGATCTACTTAAGTTGAGAAGATCCAAGGTGAGAGAAAAAATATCTTTTTCTTCATATCCATAACCATCGTCATTTTAATGCCCTTTCTTCCTATTCAAATTCCTCCATATCCCCATCTAAACCAAAAACACATCCATAAAGGAAGAAGAGAGAAGGAAAAACCTTAGTGGATCCTCGTGCTCGTAAATGAGGAGCACATCAAAGACATATTGATGGAACAATGTCTTGATTAAGCTCTACAAGAGGAGATTTAATGACTTGTATTTTCAAACCCGGTTCAATACTTGACAAGAGACACCTCTTCGGGCCCACCAGTTTTAACTTAACAAAAATAAACACACATGTGATTTTACTTCTCAAATAACTTAACTCATAAAAGAACCATTCGACGACTAGATTAAAAACACAATACAATGACACATGACCGAATAAATAATCAATTAAATCCTAGACACACTACTATTGGCCCACGACATCATCATCTAACCGTCCTTGTGATCAAGGCCTACCAAAAACATGGAATAATAAAGCCATTAGATCTAATCTAACCTAATCCTCAAGCAACCTACAAGGTCTAACAATTCATTAACAATATATTCACAAGTAAATCCATAATACGGTTTACGATCATAAAGTCCTTAATACATCTCCTAGTATAAGAATGCTATTGATATCTACTTGATTAAACATGGAAAATGCCTAGTGATAATTCGAGGGAATTCCACCTCCTCGTCAAATGAAATGTTATCTCAAGATTTTGAGATTTGTACTACTCGTACTCTTCTTTACTTGGCACATCAGCCAACTATCTTACGATGTGAAGGGTCATTTTATTTCGTGTATGTAGATTACTAGGTCCTAAATGATGGTTTGTTACAAAGGGTTATTCTTCACATGGCACAACGAGTTAGATATGGGTCGTAAACCTAAAGCTAAGCCGTTAAATACCAAACCGGTAGTTTGGGTTAAACCTAAACCACCACTTTGCTAAACCGTCAAACCGGCGGTTTAGCACCGGTTTTAAAAAAGTCGAGAGCAATCTCAACATGGAAAATCTCAATGAGATATTGGTTATCTCGGCCGAGATAACCAATATCTCACCCGAAATTTCCAAAATCTCATCCGAGATATTGTTACTTCAATTAAAAAATAGAAAAAGGAAAGGGTTTTCGTTGTTTCCGCTTTCCGGTTGACTATGTATCCTCTCAGGGTTAAGAAGAATCAATGCCCACATAATTCTCTTACCTTTGCTTACCTATTGTTGGATTTCCAAGTTATTTAGTTACCTCGCTTACCTTCATGCATCGGACTCGGAAGTTGTGCCCGGATCATTGGAGTTGAAATCCGATTTTGAGTTATACTCCGGAGCATTATGTAGTTTCCGCTTCTCCGCCCTTATCCAGTCTTGAATGCATACTTGCGCCTCCAACTTTTCGGGCTTCAGTTAGCTTCTCTTGTAGGTGAGCATACTCCCTCCTTGGATAAATGATTGCTCCACGACAACCGTTGATGCGGGTACGACCATGAGCTGTTGCACAATTTTGATCAAAGTTGGATACTTCGAGGCTAACTTATTCCACCAATCCATAATTTCAAAACATATCTATCAAAACTAGAACACATTGTTAGATAATCTTAAAATTTCGCACTTGCGAATGAATGCCTTGGTGTTTTTGTTCTTTTAGCTAAAACTTTTTTAGTTTTTGAAAGAAGAAGAAGAAGAAGAAGAAGGAGAAGAAGAAGAAGAAGAAGAAGAAGAAGAAGAGGGTGTAGATGTTTGTTTGGCGGTAGAAGAAGAGCTTGCACTTGTTTGAAAGGAAGAAAACAACTTTTCAATTTCAATACGAACATTATGAATAATGATAGAAGTGTATGTAGAACCTAAACCCAAATATATTCATAATAAATTAAACACCCAACAAATCGGAAACACCTTCAAGTTTATGTCTAGGATTAAAAATGGCAGAAATAAGATAAACCAAGAGAATATCCACGTAATATATTAGCCATTTCAATTTCATGTCATTTATAACACTTATAAGGGTTGAGTATTTAGAACCGGTTTGTAAAGCCTCGAAAACATTTACAGCTTTTTCTAAAAAGCTATAAGAAGTGAGAGTGTAAATGTAACTCATCATATTAGATGAATCACTAAAAACCTTTAAAACATTACAAATATCAAGACAAGTTTTCCAAATATTTTCATCATCTAACATTGACCACGGAATATTTTGTGCGAAAAAACTTGTAAAAACTCTTTGTAACGAAAGGCTTGACTAAGTAATTTATAAGTAGAGTTCAAACGAGTTCCAATGTCTTTTAAAAATGCAATTGGATTAACATTTTTTTGTAAACATATTGTTCTCATTTTTTTCTCAAATCGGATTAGTGCCAAATATGTTCAATAGCGTTATTGCCAAATATGACATGCACATCTGATAGCATGAAATATGACGTAGTTTAGATGTGCATATATGTAGTTTTTCCCTTGCTTTTGAGTACATGGACATGTTTTCATAGCATTTATTGAGCATATTCACCTATTATCTTGGAATCGAGATCTACACAAGTTTTGTTGTGATTTTAGGTGAATTGGCACTGAATTGAAGTGGAAAAAGAGCATTTACAGAGTATTGGTCAATGTGGACTTCATTAGGAAGTATTGGAGCATCATAGGAAGGAGTAAGAAGTGAAGCAAAGGAGAAAAGCATCGAAAAGGAGGAACCATAACCCAAGAAGGAACTTCCACGGCCGGGGTTTTGGTATTTCTTTGATTTTCACACGTGGAAAGCAAGGTCGAGAGTCATCACGGGACAAACCACGGACGTGGTTTTGATGACGTCACCCGTGGTTTTCTTCGAAAAAGATCGTTCCGTTATTGCCACACCAGCAACAAAAGGAGGAAGCCTTTAGACTTAATTTTATTCTATAAAAGAAGGTTGACGGCTACATTTTGAAGAACGCTTACGCTTACACTTGACGACTTATACACTACACATTGGGATTCACTTCCATACTTAGGATTGCTCCATATTCGAGATTCTATTGCTTCATCATCGAAGGAGATTGAAGAGCTTTAGGGATCACGACTTGAAAATTGGAGATTTTGTGAGATTTTTATAGTTTTTTGGTTATTGTCTTTAGAGAACACATATTCTGAGATTACTTGTTGTTTGATTCGGTTATTGAGATTTGAAGATTGAATTTTAAGATATCATTGTTCTTCTTTGTGTCTTTCTTGGTTGCATGCCATTCTTGATTTCTTCTTTTAATCTTGAATTGAATATGATGATGATTATTGGCTAAACCCCCTACGATTCTAGGGTGAAGGGTTGATGGTTGTGGTACAGATGATGATAGATTGAGCCTTAGCAGATCGGACCTTGAGAGGTGTGAGACGAAACCCTCGAACGAGGTTTTCCACGGTCTGTTCTTCAGGAACCACGCCCGTGGTTTTCCAAGATCCAGCCGTGATTTCTTCTGTTTTGCACGTTTCGCTTTTACCTTTATCCAAAGTTAAAAATTGCCTAAACCCTAACCTTGTTAAGCCTTTCTAACCCATAGCCTCGCTTGGTTTTAAGCGTTTATGAGTTCTAGGTAACAGGGGACTCAAAACCCTCTATTAAGGTGGAAAGTGTCAAAGCCTTTACCTTTGTCTTTCCTTTGACTTCCTTGGGTTTGGTGTTTCGTATTGATAGTACAATCTTCCTTAGAATCTTATTTTGACGAGACTCAACATCCGTTAAGTAGAATCCTCTGGGTGAGATAAAAGGGTGTTGGAACTTCACCGTACGATATCCTATCGTAGATCATATACCTTTTCTATCCAGCTCTGTCCGTACATACCCTTAGACATCTTGAAACGAACGCCACAACCGGATACTTGGATATTTAGAATCCGCATTCCCGATTATTCTTACATCTTATTCAGCCCATACTACGATTCCTTGAGATCGACTCCGAAATATCAGTCCATACTACGACTGACCCGTACACTACGGGTTCGCTATCGTTAGGCATTATTCTTGGATATAAATATAAAGCTTATTTGCGCACACACCTTTCGGAGCGAACAAGTTTTTGGTGCCGTTGCCGGGGAATTGGTCAAGACCAATCCAGTGTACGATTCTCTAGCTTGGTAGCTTCTTGCTTTGCTACTGATCATTCTTGTTGAGTGTTATTGCAAGATCTTTCCTTAGGTTTATGAGAAGAACGCAAACCGGTAAAAAAATCGTTCCTTACGATCCTGAACCGGAAAAGACTTACAAGAAAAAGTTGAGAGAAGCTAAGAAAATAGCCGCTGCCAATGATAAAGAAGTAGAGGATCTTAGAGCTGAATTAGCTGTAGCTCGAGATCAAATAAGGTTACAAGAAGAAGCTTTAAGGAAAGAGAGAGCTGATTAACTTACTCAACAAGAACAACTTCAAGCCGACATGGCCGAATTGAGAGAGCGGTTCCAACTAGCGAATTAGGAAAGAGATGAGGATGCTAGAGTTGTGATTAGCCCACCTTGACCAGCACCCGTCAATATATTACCAGCGCCGGTTTATGCGCCACCACCACCTCCACTAAGAGTGGAGCCAGCTGATCCGTTTGCAGGCACTCCACAGACACTTGGGCAACAGATGGATCCAGTCCAAAAACCACGCCGTCCGGGTGTGCACTTGGGAGATCTAGCTGACCGCAAATATGAGTTTAGACCTCAAGTGATTACAATTATTCAACAGAATCCCTTTGGAGGAATGGGGAGAGAGTCACCACACCAACATTTACAAAACTACGAGATTTTGATGGAAACTTTGAGAACTTCTAGATGTGAAAATAACAATTATAAACTGCGTGTTTTCTTTTTCTCTTTGAAGGATAAAGCACTTGCGTGGTACCAATCGCTTCCCACCGGAAGAGTGAACACATTGGAGGAAATGACTGCATAGTTTCTCACCAAATTCTTTCCGTCATCAAAGATGGTGGAGTTTAGAGCAAACCCGGTTGATGAAGCATGGTAATGACTGCAGAGTTTCTCACCGGAAGAGTGAACACATGGTCAAAGCCTCGTCAAGTCATGGGAAAGGTTCAAGGACCTTTTGTTGGATTGCCCACATCATGGGATTTCAAAAATTGATCTACTAGTGGTCTACTTCAAGGGTTGGATGCGAAAACGCAATTCAAGCTTCAATCACTTTCAACTAGAACGTTCATGGACAAACCGGTTGATGAAGCGTGAGATTTTGTTGAAAAACAAGCTCTCACCATTGAGAAGTACTCCCATCGGAGTGCTGAAACAGGAAGTCAAAGTTTGAAATCTCAAGGGCTAAACCTTACCGCCTTCAGCGTCAATCAACTGAATGCTCTCAACAGCGAGATGAAAGCTTTGAAGGATCTTTTGAAAACACATATACAACAACCCAAAGATCAATATGTGGGCTACGCAGGAAGAGGAAATCAACAAGGGAATAGGAACAACAACAATAACAACAACAACACCAATAACCGGAACTACAACAATTGGAGATCCAATGAACAAAATTCCAATAATCCTTATTCTCATGCTGAAAATGCACTAACCCCTCCTCCTCCTCCTCCTCCTTCTATTCCTTTGAAAAGTCAAGGACAAGCTTTATCAAGTTTGATCCAACCAGCAAGGGGCAAGCTTGAAGCAATGATGGAAGCTATGATAGGGAAGTTGAATGGATTAAAGAGTTCCTTTACTTCGATTTCTAAGGCACAAAAAGCCTTGGAAAATCAAGTATTTAGTAAGGCCAGAGAAGTTCCTAGAGATCAATGGAAGCTTCCCGGAAAGACCGAAAATATTCCTAAAGGCCAAGCGATGGCAATCACCACAAGTAGTGGTGTGAAGACTACTGATCCCGTTCCAAGAATGGATGACAAGGAAAAGCAGCCCGTGGAGACCGAGGTTCCAGCTGAGAAGGAGAAGGAAAAAGCCGCTGTTTACATACCTTCAAGCTTACAAACCTCCGCTACCGTTTCCACAGTCTAGAGCGAGGGCGCATCTAGACAAACACTTTGGTAAGTTTGTTGAACTCATGAGAAAACTTCATATTAACATACCTTTTTATTGATGCAATTTTAGGTATGCTGATAGCATGAATTATAGTCTATATTTTGGGACTTGTTTAGACGTTTTATCTTCAATAATTTGCATGTTTGAATGTATATTATGTGATTATATCGTCGTTTCATCTACCTTTACGGGAATCGAGGTCTACACCAAGTTTCGTTGTAATCGTAGGTAAAATGGCACGTTTTGCATCAAAATGGAGCTAAAGGAGCTAAGGAGTCATTGGAGCTACATTCAGGAGCTTAAGAAAGAACCTAGGAAGTATGGAATTGAATTAAAGATTTACTTTGGACCAGATTTGAGAAATTTCACCTTCAGTTGTGAGTTACCTCGGTTGACCACATAATCACCTCGACCGAGGTGATCTAGAGGAGCGCCCCGACCGAGGCAAACACTCTGACGCGGCGAGATATATTTTATTTGGCTGATATTTTTTATTTTTGGAAGGAGAGATCTTATATTTTTGGGCTGGATTTCTGGAAGGAAGATCATATATTTTAAGGATCTATTTTATTAGGAAATTATCTTTTTAAGATATTTTATCTTTGGAAGATAATTCTCCTATATAAAGGGTTGGATTTTCCACAAGTTCAACCATGCTTAGAGGGCTGAGAGCATCCAGCAGTTAAGGGATTTTTCCGGAGTTTTAAAGGAAGGAAGGAAGATTGAAGATCAATCAAGGAAGGATTGATAACTTGTTATAGCTTTTGTGAAGGGTTTTGTAAGACTTTCTTAGATTCCCTTCTTGTTGATTGTCTTATTTGGATTTTGTAATCCAAGGAACGCTTATTTGGTTGATATTTAATTCAGTTATTGAAGCATTGTTTTTAAGGTTTTTGTGTTCAAATATTCATTCTCTTCCCATATATTTGATTATTGCTTTCATGATGATGAGTGGCTAATTTCTTTGTGCGATTCTAGGGTGATTGGCTGAAGGTTGTGGGAAAAACAATGATAGAACAATCTTAAATTCCAGTAGGACCCTGAAAGCTCGACTCTTTATCCTTAACCTTAGAACATCTCGTTCAGTCGACGAACATCTCGGCCGGGGTGGAACTTGACTGACCGAGGTGACTTTTCTGATCCGAAACTAAGAGTTAAGTGTTAGAGTTTGCCAAATCCTATTCTTATTACACCTTTCCTAGTTCAATGCAAGCCTAGGATGAGACTTACCCGGTAATTTCTTTGTTTGTTTACCCATGATCATAAGTGTAGGTAATAAAGGTTTATCCTTTATTGGGGTTTGAGTGTGCCTTCATCCCATCTTTGTGAGTTAGCTTGAGACTTACCCGGTAAAGGTTGATTCTATTCCCTTAGTTGGTTTGTTGGTTTGAGATTATAGTTCCTTTCCTTAATACCTTGAGACTTACCCGGTGATAGGTTCTTTGGGTTGGGATTGTGAGTAGTGAGACTTACCCGGTGATCTATTCCACTTTAGTAACACCTTCCCTTTGCAAAACCTCAGCTTTGTCCGCTTATCTTGAGATCTTGAGTTGGAACCACAACTAGATGCTTTAATTCCTAGAATTTGCATATTTCCTTAATTGACTATATTATCATCTTTGATTGCTTTAGTTGCTTTTGTGGTTAGTTGTAATATTGACAACCTATACTTGCTTTGTTTCACCTAAGTCCTTGAGATCGACACCCCATTATTCTTTCTTATACTACAATTGACCCGTACAATGCTGGTTCACATCCTTGTTTTAAGCATACTTCTTGGGTTATAAATTTAAAGCTTGCACACACCATTTGGAGCAAATAAGTTTTTGGCGCCGTTGCCGGGGACTTGGTCTAGACCGAGCCGGTTGCGGTTGTCTTTCGGGGCTGTTGCCCCTGTTATTACTAACCACTCTACTTGAGTGACTTTCGCAGGTTCTTTTTCTTAGGTTTATGCGAAGAACCCGTGCTGGGAAGGAAATCGTTCCTTACGATCCCGAACCAGAAAAGACATATAAGAGACGCTTGAAAGAAGCGAAAATGGCCAATCAAGACAATCGCGATCTTGAAGCCGAATTAAAGGAGGCAATGGAACAACTGCGCCTCAATAGGGAAGAGCTGCAACGCGAAAGGGAGGAAAATCGCACCCGAGCTGCAGAGATTGAAACATATATGGTTGAGTTACGAGCTCAGATTCTGCATCGACCAGATCCTCGACCGAGGCAGGTTCCCACTCTAGTTGCCCCGGCTGAGATACTTCCACCTCGGATGCCAGTCCGAGATGTTCTTTTTGCAGGTATTCCACAGACCCTAGGGCAGAGGATGGACCCAAACCAGCAAGTGAGGCGTCCAGGAGTCAACCAAGGAGATCCAGCGGAGCATGATTATGAACTTTGACCGCAAGTTCTTTCCATGATTCGCCAATGCCAGTTCGGAGGTCTAGAAAGGGAATCTCCACATCATCATCTACAAAACTATGAGATCTTGATGGAAACCTTGAAACCTTCAAGAGTGGAAAATAATAATTACAAGTTAAGGCCTTTTTACTTTTCTTTGAAGGACAGGGTGCTTACTTGGTACCAGTCTCTTCCTCCCGGAAAGATCAACACTTGGGAGGAGATGACGACGGAGTTCTTGACGAAATTATTTCCCCCTTACAAGACTGCCGAAATAAGAGGGAAGATCAACACATTCATCATGAAGGACAAGGAGAGTTTGTCCAAATCACGGGAGAGATTTAAAGATGTTCTTTTGGATTGCCCACATCATGGGATTCCAAAGATAGAGTTGTTGGAGATTTACTTCAAGGGATTGGATGGAGCTTGATAACGTGATTTATGACGTTAGTATAGGCATACATTTAGATAATTTTTCCCGTTAGTCATGCACGGTTTGACATTAGTTCACGACGTTTACACTCATTTCGTGCATATTTCTAGAAAAGACGTCTACACGAGCTTTTGTCGGTTTTGTAGGTATTTCGGGGATCTTTTGGGCATTAATCGATACACTCGAGAGTCAAGCCTCATGGTGGTACATATCCGAGACCTTGAAGGAACATAATTGGAGCAATGAAGGACACAAGGACCCTTGTTGGTGCAAGCAATTGAGCAACTCATGGCTAGATGATCATAACATGCTTCTGTTGAAGAAAATCGACCTACACCCAGGAAAATCGGCCGATTTTTCCTACTGGGTCGATTTTTGGGCCTTTGACAGCTTAAGCCACGTGTCCCACGATCTCTTGTCCGGCCTTGCTCTTGGCGGAGAATATAAATGGTCTTGCATGCTGATTTATGGATCCCTCTCCTTCCTTTGGACCCTTCTAGCATCTTCCCAAAGACTCTTCCAATTGGGAGCTCTCTTCAAGACACCCTTGTGGGTGTTCTTGAGAGAGATTAGTGTAGATTTCAATTTCATAGTGAGATTTGAGTGATTTTTGTGAAGAAGCTTGTTGAAGGTTGTAAGATCTGACTTGGAGCTACATTCGGTGTGTTGAAAGACTTGTTTTGAGCTCAAATCCAGCTAAGTTTCATTGCTTTCATTTCCTTACTTCATCTTCTTGCTATGGATTCCATGTATGCTTGTATGATGATTTTAGATCTAGAAATGCATGTTATTGGCTAGTTTGTTGTGATTTTGGAGTGATGGATTGATGGTTATGGCTTGGGTGATGATAAAATGGACTTATATGTTAGTTTAGGATGATTCTTATGCACAAAACCTAACTCAGACATAAAAATCGACCTGTTCTTCATAGTAAATCGGCCGATTTTTGCTATGATCCACCCGATTTTTCCTTCTGTTGCTCTTTAATTGATGAATCTGTATGTTAGGATGTTAGATTGTTGAAATCCTAGTGTTTGTTGAGCATAATATAGCTTAGGGTGACCTAATGCTAGCAAACTAAGTGAGGAGAGAGACCTACCCGGTGATTTCCGATCTTAGATACCAAAGATGATGAACTCTAGGTAGTAGTGAGCCTCATAAGCCGCTATTGGATTGAGTGTGCTAGGATTATTGCTTGAGAATTCCCTTTTCCGAGACTTACCCGACAAGGAGAGGGTTGCCCCTTAAGTAGAGTCCGGTTTGTGTAGAATTCCCTACTTTAACCCCTTGAGACCTACCCGGTAATAGGAGTTTGATGCGGGATTAGTGAAGCGAGAGACTTACCCGGTAATTGCTTCCATTTGAGAAACACCCTTTCCCAACACTGCAGCCTTGTCCTTAGAATCTTTAGAACCTTGAGTCCAATGCCATAACCGGAAATCTTGACCTCTAGAATCCATTTTTCTCTCTTTGATCTCATATCTTGTGTTTGTGTCATTTGTTTTTTTGCTAGCTTGAGTTGTTAGTTTGTTTTATTACCTTGCTTGATTTGTGATCTTTGCTTGATCACCACAAACACCCAACCAAAAATATCATCATTTTCATTTCTTTATTTCTTTCTCCTTTCTTAGACTAGATTTGCACTATCTTTGATCATTGAATGACTTGATTTTGCCTCAGTCCTTGTGTTCGACCTCGGAATACTTTCCTTCCTACATAACGATCCGTACACTGCGGGTTTCGCTAGGTAGTTTAGGATTTTAGTTCGAGTTTATAAATGTAAAGCTTTTTGTGCTATTTCCTAGCGTGACAAGTTTTTGGCGCCGTTGCCGCGGACTAGGTCTAGATTGAGTCATTTGCTTTTGATCGTTTTTAGTGTTTATCTTTCTTGTTACTTTTGATCTTGTGTTGTTTTTGTCTTTGCCTTTTCATGTTTGCCATGGACGGATTGTACTTCCAAGACGACCTTGACGACATGGAGTATGAGGAGTGGATGGAAAGCCAAGATCTAGGACCTCTCCATGATGAGTTTGAGTATTGGGAGGAGTTTAATGCCTATCATGAGTCCCATGATCAAGCTCACATGACTACATTGCCTTATGTGGAACCTCACCATCAACCTCACAATGATCGATTGGAGTCAATGCTAGAAGAAATGTTGAGGAAGATGGATAATCTAGAAAGCAACCTTTCTTCCATTTCGAGTTCCCACATGGTGCTTGAAGAGGAAGTATTTCAACAAGAGGAGGTTCACCATGAGGAGATCCAAGAATTACCCGGTTCAACCATAGCCAATAGAAACCTTGAGGAAGAGTTGAATGAAGCTCGGGAGCAATTGTGGCTAAGGGATTTGGCCCTGGAGGATGCAAGAAGATTGAATGTTGAGAGAGAAGAACAAATGAGGAGGGAGATTGAGGAGATTAGGCATGCTCTTATGCTAGGAGATCCTACCATCCTTCAAGGCTTACCTCCACCTCCTTCACCTTTGGAGGAGTGAAATGAAGTATTCTCACCCCCGGACATCCTTGCCATCAACCCCGGAACCACACTTGAAGAGCTCACGAAGGAGAACCCTAAGTTAACTTCAACTCCTTCCAATCCTTTCTTGCTTGCCCGGAGTACACACGAAGATTGGAATCCCTTTCCTAAGGAGTCTCCAATGTTGAATGATGGAGGCAAGCATGATGGATCCATGATGGTTATGGAGCACCTCAATGAAGAATTCTTTCCAAGAACCGGCCTTCTTTGGATCATAGAGGATGAGGATGGCAAGCATCTCACCGGTGTGACCGCGGAGTACCAATTGTCTAAGTATGGGGTGGCGCCTATGGTTGCAACTCCATACTATCATCAAGGGAGCGGTGATGAAGGAGTCTACTACTCACCGGTGAAGAGAGATCTTAAAGCTTATTTGGGCATCAAGTGGCCCATTCTTGTCATCATGGATGCCGGAAAGCAATGGTTGCTTGGACTCCTCAAGCAAACCATGGTATTCGAGGTGGATTGACACATCCTCGAAGTTTGGTCAAGCTAATGACCTAAAAGAAGCGCTTCTTGGGAGGCAACCCAAGGGTAACAACTCTTTCCCTTTTCTCTTTCGTCTTTGTTTTTGCTTTTGTTTTTGGTGTGCTTTGTTTTTCTTTTGTATTTTTGGGTGCTAGATCTTGTTGTTGTCATGTGTGATGAGATGCTGGAGGTCATGTGAAAACCTCATGGAACTGTTGAGAAGAAGGTACAAGATCCAAGCACATGGACGAGGAAGAAAGCACCCAGGAAAATCGAACTGTTCTTCATAGAAATCGGCCGATTTTCCTAGGCAGCTGGTCCAATTTTTCCTTCTGTAAAGGAAAGTGATGATCTCCAATCAAGCATGGGTGGAGCGGACGTGGAACTTGGACGGCTTGCGGTGCCAAGCGCGGGTTCCGACACCATAACGAACATCAAGAGCTCTCTACCATCCTTGATCGATCATCCACCATCATCATTCGATGTGAACCGAAATACCAAAGCATCACCAATTTTACATTGTGAGAACTCTCTTTCACTTCTTTATTTAGTTTCCACATTGGGGACAATGTGTTTCTAAGTATGGGGTGGGGTTTTCATGATCACTTGCATGATTAGCATCTAGGATAGTTTAATATTGTCACATGTTTCATTATGTCTTACATTGTACATACATATTTCGAAAATCCAAAAAAAAATCAGAAAATTTTAAAAATTTTAGTGCTTCTAAGCTTGGGAATGACCCTTATGATGAAATTTGTCTTGTGAATTGGCTATGGATGGCCCTATGTGTTGAATAGATGAATGCATATGTGGACTTGAAGTACTTATCTTGAATCCCATGAATGATTTGTGATCATGAATGTTTGCCTTGATTGAATTGAGTATTGAAAATCGAAATTGCATGCTAGTTCTTGCATATCATTTAGGAATGAATGAGGCAATTCATCTTTCTCTACTTCTCATCTTGATCATGTTGTTTAAGCACCTCAACTGATGAAAAATTTGACCTCTTTTGACCCATCCAGGAATAGGAGCATGCTAGTGTGGTGATATGTGTGAAAAGCAAGTGTGGGGTGAAGTATTGATGAAAGAATGTCACGAATAAAATGCTGAAATTGTTGTGAAAGTGTAGACAAAAATATAGGTTTGGGGACATTGGTTTAAATGACAAGTAACTCGGTACACTTCACATAATCGGGTGTTGGTGCCTTGCCAAAGTCAAATAAACCGATAGTCTTAACGAGCTTTGGTATGTGTGCCCGGTGTGGATGCACCTCGAAAAATAAAAAACCCGAGGACGGCTAATCACCAAGGTTTCGGCTTTTGTACACCAATGACATTGTCTCAAAAATAAGTGAAAAAGAAAAGAAAACAAAGAAAAGTTGGAGAAAATTATACACTTGTTGGGAAGTTGAGCAAAAACGAAATTGTGAAGTTAGTTCCTTTTCCGGATTAGCATCACATGACCTAAAAATTCCCACCTAATCACAACGCTTCTTAGCCTCCTCTTTCCTAAGTCCTTGTGACCTAATTGCACGTGTGTTAGACTTAGTGATCTAGATTGGATATACTCATGATCATCTTGACTTCTTCATTTTCACCTCTCATGCATGCTTTCTAGTTAAGTATAATTGTCTTTCCATGCCTTCACTCATTTGATGCATGATTGCTATCCATTGCTATGAAACATGACTATGAAGGTGATCCAATGTTAGAAGCACAATTCCAAAAAGATTTTGTTGTTTTTCTGCATGCATAAATCACGTCATCTCTTAGTCTATAGTTGGATCTTGCTCGGGGACGAGCGAATCTTAAGTATGGGGTATTTTGATAACGTGATTTATGACGTTAGTATAGGCATACATTTAGATAGTTTTTCCCGTTATTCATGCACGGTTTGACTTTAGTTCACGACGTTTACACTCATTTCGTGCATATTTCTAGAAAAGACGTCTACACGAGCTTTTTTCGGTTTTGTAGGTATTTCGGGGATCTTTTGGGCATTAATCGATACACTCAAGAGTCAAGCCTCATGGTGGTACATATCCGAGACCTTGAAGGAACATAATTGGAGCAATGAAGGACACAAGGACCCTTGTTGGTGGAAGCAATGGAGCAACTCATGGCTAGATGATCATAACATGCTTCTGTTGAAGAAAATCGACCTACACCCAGGAAAATCGGCCGATTTTTCCTACTGGGTCGATTTTTGGGCCTTTGACAGCTTAAGCCACGTGTCCCACGATCTCTTGTCCGGCCTTGCTCTTGGTGGAGAATATAAATGGTCTTGCAGGCTGATTTATGGATCCCTCTCCTTCCTTTGGACCCTTCTAGCATCTTCCCAAAGACTGTTCCAATTGGGAGCTCTCTTCAAGACACCCTTGTGGGTGTTCTTGAGAGAGATTAGTGTAGATTTCAATTTCATAGTGAGATTTGAGTGATTTTTGTGAAGAAGCTTGTTGAAGGTTGTAAGATCTGACTTGGAGCTACATTCGGTGTGTTGAAAGACTTGTTTTGAGCTCAAATCCAGCTAAGTTTCATTGCTTTCATTTCCTTACTTCATCTTCTTGCTATGGATTCCATGTATGCTTGTATGATGATTTTAGATCTAGAAATGCATGTTATTGGCTAGTTTGTTGTGATTTTGGAGTGATGGATTGATGGTTATGGCTTGGGTGATGATAGAATGGACTTATATGTTAGTTTAGGATGATTCGTATGCACAAAACCTAACTCAGACATAAAAATCGACCTGTTCTTCATAGTAAATCGGCCGATTTTTGCTATGATCCACCCGATTTTTCCTTCTGTTGCTCTTTAATTGATGAATCTGTATGTTAGGATGTTAGATTGTTGAAATCCTAGTGTTTGTTGAGCATAATATAGCTTAGGGTGACCTAATGCTAACAAACTAAGTGAGGAGAGAGACCTACCCGGTGATTTCCGATCTTAGATACCAAAGATGATGAACTCTAGGTAGTAGTGAGCCTCATAAGCCGCTATTGGATTGAGTGTGCTAGGATTATTGCTTGAGACTTCCCTTTTCCGAGACTTACCCGGTAAGGAGAGGGTTGCCCCTTAAGTAGAGTCCGGTTTGTGTAGAATTCCCTACTTTAACCCCTTGAGACCTACCCGGTAATAGGAGTTTGATGCGGGATTAGTGAAGCGAGAGACTTACCCGGTAATTGCTTCTATTTGAGAAACACCCTTTCCCAACACCGCAGCCTTGTCCTTAGAATCTTTAGAACCTTGAGTCCAATGCCATAACCGGAAATCTTGACCTCTAGAATCCATTTTTCTCTCTTTGATCTCATATCTTGTGTTTGTGTCATTTGTTTGTTTGCTAGCTTGAGTTCTTAGTTTGTTTTATTACCTTGCTTGATTTGTGATCTTTGCTTGATCACCACAAAAACCCAACTAAAAATATCATCATTTTCATTTCTTTATTTCTTTCTCCTTTCTTAGACTAGATTTGCACTATCTTTGATCATTGAATGACTTGATTTCGCCTCAGTCCTTGTGTTCGACCTCGGAATACTTTCCTTCCTACATAACGATCCGTACACTGCGGGTTTCGCTAGGTAGTTTAGGATTTTAGTTCGAGTTTATAAATGTAAAGCTTTTTGTGCTATTTCCTAGCGTGACAGAACTACCCAATTCAGCCTTCAACTACTATCCGCCGGCACATTCATGGACATGCCGATTGATGAAGCTTGGAAATTCATTGAAAAACAAGCTTTGCACATGGAGAAGTACTCACACCAAGGAGCTGAAAATGGAGTTAAGAGAGTTAATTTCCAAGAAGCTCCATCAAATGATAATCAACTTACCTCCCTCAAGAATGATGTGAAGCAATTGAAGAAACTTTTGGTTGCTCACACCAAGAAAGAAGAGGAAGGATATCAAGGCTCAAGGAACAACAATGGTTACCGGAACAACAACTACAACAACAATAGAGGATCCAACATCAATAATTGGAGGCCAAACAATCAAAATTCGGGTAACTCTTACTCTAACACCAATTCGAACAACTCTTCTAATCCTTTCCTCTCTTCTTCTTCTTCTTCTACTCCATTGAAGAGCCAGGAGCCTGGATCAAGCTCGTCCCAGCCAGAAAAGAAAGATGCAGTGCTAGAGGCTATCTTGATCAAGCTAAATGCTATGGAGACGTCCATGACTTCATTTTTGAAGGCACAAAAAGCCTTAGAACAACAATTCTTTAATAAGGCAAATGAAGCGCCAAGAGATCTAGGGAAGCTTCCAGCAAGGACAGAGAGTAACCCTAAAGGACAGATCATGGTAATAACAACGAGAAGTGGACTGAAAACTGCACATCCAGTGCCTCGGTCGATGCCAGTGAAGAACACCTTGGTCCAGGTACAGACGAAGAACACTTTGGCCGAGATACCAACCGAGGTGGAGCCTCAGAGAGCGTCGGACAAAACTGAAGTTTCTGTCCCACCTCCTGCATATAAACCACCACTTCCATTCCCTCAGTCAAGAGCTAGAGCACATCTAGACAAGCACTTTGGTAAGTTCCTTGACTTGATGAATAAACTACATATTAATATCCCTTTCCTTGATGCTATTCTAGGGATGCCCGCTTATGGGAAGTTCTTGAAAGAAATTCTATCAAGAAAGAGGAAGTTGGAAGACTTTGGTGAAGTAAGGATGACATCTAAATCCTCCGAGCTCATTCAAATCATGAAGGAGAAGATGCCACCCAAGTTAAGGGATCCCGGTTCATTTTGCATTCCCATTCAAGTTGGGGATTTTACTTGTGAAGCGTTGTGTGATCTAGGAGCCTGCGTGAGCATCATTCCGCTGGAGCTATGTGTGAGGATCGGACTTGGAGAGCCCAAGCCGGTGAAGATACGGTTGTACATGGCGGACCGCTCCATTACCCATCCCGTGGGCATTTTGGAAGACGTCCCGGTTAAATTAGATAACTTCTATTTACCTATAGACTTTGTTGTGCTTGACATCCCCGCAGATTATCCCGTTCCTATCATTCTCGGGAGACCATTTCTCGCAACTTCAGGTTGCAATGTGGATTGTAAGAACGCCAAGTTGCAATTCAACATTGGCGGTGATCAAGTTGAGTTTGCATTGCTTGCGGCAATGAAAGGAGAGCCGTTGGGAGATGATATCTTCAACATGTATGATGAAGAAGAATCAAGAGAATTGGTGAGCTCTATCCTTATTAATGATCCACTTGAGAGAGTTATTAGTTTTAGGAACCGGAACCTTTTTGGAAGAGTCTTATGACGGTGAATTTAGGAACCGTACAAGCTTGTACGTGGGAGATCTTACCATTTGCCGGTGAATTTAGAAACCGGAACCTTTTTGGAAGAGTCTTATGACGGATGTGATGAGCACTCCAAGGTGTTCGAGGTACATTGAGAATTCCATGGAGAACGGTCCAGCTAGTGACCTTAAACCAAGCGCTTCTTGGGAGGCAACCCAAGGTATTGCTTTCTTTTCCCTTTTCTAGTCTAGCTTTGGATAGTTTGCTTTTGTTTTGCTTTGCTTTGCTTTTGGCGTCCTCTAGACAGGAACCAGGTACTTTCTAAGGAAGGATTACAACCCAGGAACAACACTGGAAGGACAGAAGTTCGAGAAATTGAGAGGACGGAGCTTGACTAAGGCGCATCTCGGGTGCAGTCACAAGACCTCGACCGAGATGTTCTTCGCCAACCGAGACGGTCTCATCTAAGATATGTTTCTTATTTCTTTATGCAGTTCAGCTATGTCCAGTGAGTATTCTGTTCTTCTAACTTATACTTGACCCATTAGGACAATGTGTCCCAAGTATGGGGTATTTATATGACTTATGTGTATGCTTGGATGAGTTTACCAGATATTATTGTTTTATCTTGCTCTATGCGCTTATCTGAGACAGCATGCATGCATACAGGTTAATTGATTGAGAAAAACGTCGAAAACTGGTTTAAATAAAATTTTTTTGACCTCGACCGAAGTGATTATGACCAAACGAGGTACTTCACCTCGGTTGACTTAGAACATCTCGACCGAGGCGTTTTTACTAGAACGGTTTTCAAAATGATTTTTGTGCTTCTTATCTGGATATGATCTCAGTGAAGATTTTTCTTGCTGACTGGTTTTGAAATCTTTATATGCTTGAAAGGTTTTATAATATGTTTAAGTTGCTAAATGCTTTGTTTGAAATTTGTGGCATGTTTAATACTTTGTCCTTGTCCAAATTATGTTGAATTTGAAGGTTGACACCACATGATGAGTTCTCTCACTTTCTTCCTGGAAAGACCAAGGCAATTCATTCTCTTCTCTTCTTCTTCTTCTTCTTGATCATGCTTAGCCCCTCATATACATATTTGCCTCCCTTTACCTATCCGGGAATTTGGAAGCAAGCAAGTGAAAAGCAAGTGAAAGAAAAGTTGAGATGTTGGCTGGAAGTGAAAGTGTTAGAAAGTAACAAATAGGTTTGGGGAAGTCAATTATGATGATGAGTAACTCGGCACCATTCACATAGCCGGGTGTTTGTGTCTTGCCAAAGTCGGATTGAGCGTTATTCCTAACGGGTCATGGTATGTGCATCAAGGGTTTGAGGCATCTCGAGAAATTGATGATTGCTAATCTCCTAGGCTTCGGTTATTGTGCACCTTTGTCCATGCATCCCAAAAAGTAAAGTAAAAAAGGAAAAATGTGAAATAAGCAAAACTTATTGGTGGATGATGTTGAAAGTCAAGTGAAAGTAAAGTGATATCCTTTTCCCGGATCCTAGCACCACATTACCTTCTATACATCCCCACCCTCACACGTTTCTTGACCTTCTCTTGAAAAGCCCTTGAGACCTCGAGCTTGTTGATTGACTTAGTGGTTTGAACTGGATTATACATGATTAATTTTGATAATTATGATTTATTATGCATTCTATGGTTTTATGCAAAGATGAACAACTTTCTTATATTTATAAAATGTTTTGAGCATATTTTGATTTTAAATTCCATGAAGTATTCTCTTAGAGTGATCTATGCTTGTAGCACACCATTAAAATGTTTTGAATGACTTTTTGCATTGATCTTCATGACTTGTAATCCATTCTATGTTGTATTTTATATTCAGAACTTGCTTGAGGACAAGCAAGGGCTAAGTATGGGGTATTTTGATAGCATGAATTATTGTCTATATTTTGGGACCTGTTTAGACGTTTTATCTTCTATAATCTGCATGTTTGTATATATATTATGTGATTTTATTTTCGTTTCATCTACTTTAGCGAGAATCGAGGTCTACACCAAGTTTCGTTGTAATCGTAGGTAAAATGGCACATTTTGGACTAAAAAGGAGCAAAAGAAGCTAAGGAGTCATTGGAGCTACATTCAGGAGCTTAAGGAATAATCCAGGAATCATGGAATTGGATTAAAGATTCACTTTGGACCAGATTTGAGAGATTTCACATTCAGTTGTGATTCACCTCGGTTGACTACAGAGTCACCTCGACCGAGGTGATCCAGAGGAGCCGACTCGACCGAGGCGAATACCCTGACGCGGCGAGATATATTTTATTTGGCTGAGATCTTTTATTTTTGGAAGGAGAGACCTTATATTTTTGGGCTGAATTTTTAGAAGGAAGATCATATATTTAGGAGATCTATTTTAGAGATAAGATATATTTTATTAGGAAATTATCTTTTAAGATATTTCCTATAAGATTATCTTAGGAAGATATTTATTTTAGGAGATAAGATATATTTTTATTAGGAAATTATCTTTTAAGATATCTTATCTTTGGAAGATAATTCTCCTATATAAAGGGTTGGATTTTCCACAATTCAACCATCTTCGGATCGTCGCATAGATCCGCTTACGGCTGGAAAACACCCACTACAGCTGGGAGATTTGAAGAACCTTTTAGGTTGAAGGAAGATTGAAGGAAGGAAGTTAATAGCTTTTATAGCTTTTGTGAAGGGTTTTGTAAGACTTTCTTAGATTCCCTTCTTGCTGATTGTCTTGTTCGATTTTGATCCAATGAACGCTTGTTGTTTGATAATGATTTAGTTATTGAAGCCTTTCTCTTAAGGTTTTTGTGTTCAATTATTCACTTTCTTCCCTTATATTTGATTATTGCTTTCATGATGATGAGTGGCTAATTTCTTTGTGTGATTCTAGGGTGATTGGCTGAAGGTTGTGGGAAAAACAATGATAGAATAATCTTAAATTCTAGTAGGACCCTGAAAGCTCGAGTCTTTATCCTTAACCCTAGAACATCTCGCTCAGTCGATGAACATCTCGGCCGGGGTGGAATTCGTCTGACCGAGGTGACTTATCTGATCCGTAACTGAGATTTAAGTGTTAGAGTTTACCAAATCCTATTCTTATTACACCTTTCCTGGTTCAATGCAAGCCTAGGATGAGACTTACCCGGTAATTCCTTCGTTAGTTTATCGAAGATCATAAGTGTAGGTAATAAAGGTTTATCCTTTATTGTGGTTTGAGTGTGCTTTTATTCCATCTTTGTGAGTTAGCCTGAGACTTACCCGGTAAAGGTTGATTCTATTCCCTTAGTTGGTGTGTTAGTTTGAGGTTATAGTTCTTTTCCTTAATTCCTTGAGACTTACCCGGTAATAGGAGTTACGGTTTGGGATTAGTGAGTAGTGAGACTTACCCGGTGATCTATTCCACTTTAGAAACACCTTCCCTTTGCAAAATCTCAGCTTTGTCCGCTTTATCTTTAGATCTTGAGTTGGAACCACAACTAGATGCTTTAATCCCTAGAATTGCATATTTTCCTTAATTGACTTTTTATCATCTTTGATTGCTTTAATCGCTTTTGTGGTTAGTAATTGCATTGACAACCTATACCTGCTTTGTTTCACTAAGTCCCTGTGATCGACCCCTGGAATTTCTTGCTTTTTACTACGATTGACCCGTACACTGCGAGTTCGCATCCTTGTTTTAAGCTTACATCTAGGGTTATAAATTTAAAGCTTGCACACACCGTTTGGAGCGAACAAGTTTATGGCGCCGTTGTCGGGGACTTGGTCTAGACCGAGCCGGTTTTGGTTGTCTTTCGGGGCTATTGCCCTTGTTGCTATTAACTACTCTTTCTATGAGTTTTGTAGTTTTCAGGAATTCCGATGACTATATTTGATCCAGCCTGGATAGCAAGACAAAGTGCTAGGGCGGACCATTATGAATACTTGGAGGAGAAATACTCCCTCTATTGGTTTAACAATGAAAGGGAAAGAGAAAAAGCCATTGAGAAGGAGCTTGTGATATGGGATGAGGTGAATGTCCCTAGAAACATTTATGAGCAACCTCTTGAAGATTATCTTGAATCAAGATGGGAGAAGTTGATGAAGAAGGTGGAGGAGCTCAAGGAAAGCACCCTATCCTATGCTAAGCCGGAAGAGGAGCATAAGGAAGTGCTGCAAGTTTCAAGCATTCCCCCAATCAAACCAGAAGTTTCTCCTGAAGCTTTTGAGGAAGAGGAAGATGCGGAAGATCTCAATCCAACTGTTGAGACTTCGGCCGAGGTGAAAGAGAGATCGGCCGAGGTGGAAGAGAGATCGGCCGAGATGGAAGAAGAATCTGTAGAACTGGAAGTGGAAGATGCAGAGAATCTTGGCCAAAATACTGAGACTATGGCCAAGATAGAAGAACGATCAGCTGAGTTGGGAGAGATTTCATGTGTGGATTATCAACCTAACATGAAACTTGTCCCAAGCTTTGGAGAACTTTATAAGGTGCATTCTCTTACTCCCTTTGAAATTCATACTAAAGTTCTAGATTTCTTCAGGGATGCACCAAAGAGTTGGAGGTCTCTTCCGAAAGAACCTTCTAAGATCAAGATGAAACCTTCCTTGAAATTGTTGGAAGAAGATGCTCCTTGGATTATAAGGAGTGAAGTTAACAAGATCTTCACCGCTAAGGCAACGAAGTGTCATTTGTTCAAGTATGGGGTCATTCACATGACAAAGACCTTGTACTATCCCCAAAATGGAGATGGGGAAGCTACTAGAATTCTCGAGAAGTTGTTTTCTCGATCCAAGAAAGGATGGGACGCAAGGCTAGATTATGTCCCATTGAAGTGCAGGAAAGCTAGAAGGATTCCGGTGAGAATCAAACCGTACAAGCTTGTACGTGGGAGATCTTACCATTTGCCGGTGAATTTAGGAACCAGAACCTTTTTGGAAGAGTCTTATGACGGATGTGATGAGCACTCCAAGGTGTTCTAGGTACATTGAGAATTCCATGGAGAACGGTCCAGCTAGCGACCTTAAACCAAGCGCTTCTTGGGAGGCAACCCAATGTATTGCTTTCTTTTCCCTTTTCTAGTCTAGCTTTGAATAGTTTGCTTTTGTTTTGCTTTGCTTTGCTTTTGGCGTCCTCTAGACAGGAACCAGGTACTTTCTAAGGAAGGATTACAACCCAGGAACAACACTGGAAGGATAGAAGTTCGAGAAATTGAGAGGACGGAGCTTGACTAAGGCGCATCTCGGGTGCAGTCACAGGACCTCGACCGAGATGTTCTTCTCCAACCGAGACGGTCTTATCTAAGATATGTTTCTTATTTCTTTATGCAGTTCAGCTATGTCCAGTGAGTATTCTGTTCTTCTAACTTATACTTGACCCATTAGAACGATGTGTCCCAAGTATGGGGTATTTATATGACTTATGTGTATGCTTGGATGACTTTACCAGATATTATTGTTTTATCTTGATCTATGCGCTTATCTGAGACTGCATGCATGCATACAGGTTAATTGATTGAGAAAAACGTCGAAAACTGGTTTAAATAAAAATTTTTTGACCTCGACCGAAGTGATTATGACCAAACGAGGTACTTCACCTCGGTTGACTTAGAACATCTCGACCGAGGCGTTTTTACTAGAACGGTTTTCAAAATGATTTTTGTGCTTCTTATCTGGATATGATCTCAGTGAAGATTTTGCTTGCTGACTGGTTTTGAAATCTTTATATGCTTGAAAGGTTTTATAATATGTTTAAGTTGCTAAATGCTTTGTTTGAAATTTGTGGCATGTTTAATACTTTGTCCTTGTCCAAATTATGTTGAATTTGAAGGTTGACACCACATGATGAGTTCTCTCACTTTCTTCCTGGAAAGACCAAGGCAATTCATTCTCTTCTCTTCTTCTTCTTCTTCTTCTTGATCATGCTTAGCCCCTCATATACATATTTGCCTCCCTTTACCTATCCGGGAATTTGGAAGAAAGCAAGTGAAAAGCAAGTGAAAGAAAAGTTGAGATGTTGGATGGAAGTGAAAGTGTTAGAAAGTAACAAATAGGTTTGGGGAAGTCAATCATGATGATGAGTAACTCGGCACCATTCACATAGCCGGGTGTTTGTGTCTTGCCAAAGTCGGATTGAGCGATATTCCTAACGGGTCATGGTATGTGCATCAAGGGTTTGAGGCATCTCGAGAAATGGATGATTGCTAATCTCCTAGGCTTCGTTTATTGTGCACCTTTGTCCATGCATCCCAAAAAGTAAAGTAAAAAAGGAAAAGTGTGAAATAAGCAAAACTTATTGGTGGATGATGTTGAAAGTCAAGTGAAAGTGAAGTGGTATCCTTTTCCCGGATCCTAGCACCACATTACCTTCTATACATCCCCACCCTCACACGTTTCTTGACCTTCTCTTGAAAAGCCCTTGAGACCTCGAGCTTGTTGATTGACATAGTGGTTTAAACTGGATTGTATATGATTAATTTTGATAATTATGATTTATTATGCATTCTATGGTTTTATGCAAAGATGAACAACTTTCTTATATTTATAAATTGTTTTGAGCATATTTTGATTTTAAATTCCATGAAGTATTCTCTTAGAGTGATCTATGCTTGTAGCACACCATTAAAATGTTTTGAATGACTTTTTCATTGATCTTCATGACTTGTAATCCATTCTATGTTGTATTTTATATTCAGAACTTGCTTGGGGATAAGCAAGGGCTAAGTATGGGGTATTTTGATAGCATGAATTATTGTCTATATTTTGGGACCTGTTTAGACGTTTTATCTTCAATAATCTACATGTTTGTATATATATTATGTGATTATATTGTCGTTTCATCTACTTTTGTAAGAATCGAGGTCTACACCAAGTTTCGTTGTAATCGTAGGTAAAATGACACATTTTGGACTAAAAAGGAGCAAAAGAAGCTAAGGAGTCATTGGAGCTACATTCAGGAGCTTAAGGAATAATCCAGGAATCATGGAATTGGATTAAAGATTCACTTTGGACCAGATTTGAGAGATTTCACATTCAGTTGTGATTCACCTCGGTTGACTACAGAGTCACCTCGACAGAGGTGATCCAGAGGAGCTGACTCGACCGAGGCGAATACCCTGACGCGGCGAGATATATTTTATTTGGCTGAGATCTTTTATATTTGGAAGGAGAGACCTTATATTTTTGGGCTGAATTTTTAGAAGGAAGATCATATATTTAGGAGATCTATTTTAGAGATAAGATATATTTTATTAGGAAATTATCTTTTAAGATATTTTCTATAAGATTATCTTAGGAAGATATTTATTTTAGGAGATAAGATATATTTTTATTAGGAAATTATCTTTTAAGATATCTTATCTTTGGAAGATAATTCTCCTATATAAAGGGTTGGATTTTCCACAATTCAACCATCTTCAGATCGCCGCATAGATCCGCTTACGGCTGGAAAACACCCACTACAGCTGGGAGATTTGAAGAACCTTTTAGGTTGAAGGAATATTGAAGGAAGGAAGTTAATAGCTTTTATAGCTTTTGTGAAGGGTTTTGTAAGACTTTCTTAGATTCCCTTCTTGCGGATTGTCTTGTTGGATTTTGATCCAAGGAACGCTTGTTGTTTGATAATTGATTCAGTTATTGAAGCCTTTCTCTTAAGGTTTTTGTGTTCAATTATTCACTTTCTTCCCTTATATTTGATTATTGCTTTCATGATGATGAGTGGCTAATTTCTTTGTGTGATTCTAGGGTGATTGGCTGAAGGTTGTGGGAAAAATAATGATAGAATAATCTTAAATTCCAGTAGGACCCTGAAAGCTTGAGTCTTTATCCTTAACCCTAGAACATCTCGCTCAGTCGATGAACATCTCGGCCAGGGTGGAATTCGTCTGACCGAGGTGACTTATTTGATCCGTAACTGAGAGTTAAGTGTTAGAGTTTACCAAATCCTATTCTTATTACACCTTTCCTGGTTCAATGCAAGCCTAGGATGAGACTTACCCAGTAATTCCTTTGTTTGTTTATCGAAGATCATAAGTGTAGGTAATAAAGGTTTATCCTTTATTGGGGTTTGAGTGTGCTTTCATTCCATCTTTGTGAGTTAGCCTGAGACTTACCCGGTAAAGGTTGATTCTATTCCCTTAGTTGGTGTGTTAGTTTGAGGTTATAGTTCTTTTCCTTAATTCCTTGAGACTTACCCGGTAATAGGAGTTACGGTTTGGGATTAGTGATTAGTGAGACTTACCCGGTGATCTATTCCACTTTAGAAACACCTTCCCTTTGCAAAATCTCAGCTTTGTCCGCTTTATCTTTAGATCTTGAGTTGGAACCACAACTAGATGCTTTAATCCCTAGAATTGCATATTTTCCTTAATTGACTTTTTATCATCTTTGATTGCTTTAATCGCTTTTGTGGTTAGTAATTGCATTGACAACCTATACTTGCTTTGTTTCACTAAGTCCCTGTGATCGACCCCTGGAATTTCTTGCTTTTTACTACGATTGACCCGTACACTGCGGGTTCGCATCCTTGTTTTAAGCTTACATTTATGGTTATAAATTTAAAGCTTGTACACACCGTTTGGAGCGAACACGCTCAAAAGAAGAAATTCTTTAAAGATGTACGCCATTACTATTGGGATGAACCTCTACTATTTAAGAGAGGTCCGGACGGGATGCTTCGTAGATGCATTCCGGAAGATAAAATTACTAGTGTCATACGGCATTGCCACTCGCTTCCTTGTGGAGGGCATGTTAGCGCTCACAAAACATGCGCCAAGGTATTGCGTTCCGATTTCTTTTGGCCTACATTATTTAAGGATGTGTAAGCATTTGTTGTTTCTTGTGATGCATCCCAAAGTACAGGGAACTTATCTAGAAGGAACGAGATGCCACTCAATAACATATAGGAGGTTGAGATCTTTGATGTATGAGGGGTTGATTTCATGGGACCTTTCCCATCATCCAGAGGAAACCTCTACATTCTCTTAGCTGTCAACTGCGTCTCAAGATGGGTGGAAGCCATTGCCTCTCCCACTATTGATGCCATGATGGTTGTGAAGTTCTTTAATAGGACTATCTTTCCACATTTTGGGACTCCACACATCATCATCAGCGATGGAGGGACACATTTCATCAACTGGAAGTTTAAGGCACTTCTATCAAAGTATGGGGTAACCCACAAGGTATCAACCCCTTATCACCCTCAAACTAGTGGACATGTCAAGATCTCGAATAGAGAAATTAAAGCAATCTTGGAGAAGACCGTCTCTAGCACGAGGAAGGATTGGTCCATGAAGTTGGACGACGCTCTTTGGGCCTACAGGACCGCATTTAAGACTCCCATTAGTACCACCCCCTATAATCTGGTATATGGGAAGTCTTTCCATTTTCCCATTGAGCTAGAACACAAGGCATATTAGGCAATCAAATGGTTGAATTTCGATATAAAGGAAGCCGGTGAGAAGCGGCTATTGGACATCAAGGAGCTGGAGGAGCTGCGTTTGAACGCTTATGAGAATGCCAAGATCTACAAGGAAAGGACAAAGAAATGGCATGACAGGCGTATCATTCCTAAGGAGTTCAAAGAAGGAGACTTAGTTCTACTCTTCAACTCCCGCCTTCGCCTCTTTCCAGGTAAGTTAAAATCTAGATGGACAGGACCTTATGTTGTAAAACATGTTTTCCCTTATGCTGCAGTCGAGATCTGGGGAGAAACAAGTGGAAGCTTCAAAGTCAATGGTCATAGACTTAAGAAATACAAACCGGTAGTCCAGGTTGAGGAGATTGCACCACTATACCTTGTTTAGAGATGCCGTACGGTCCAACTAGCGACCTTAAACCAAGCGCTTCTTGGGAGGCAACCCAAGGTATTGCTTTCTTTTCCCTTTTCTAGTCTAGCTTTAGATAGTTTGCTTTTGCTTTGCTTTGCTTTGTTTTTGGCATCCTTAACAGAAAACAGGTAATCTCTAAGGAAGGAATACAACCCAGGAGCAACACTGGAAGGACAAAAGTTCGAGAAATTGAGAAGACGGAGTTTGACTGAGACACATCTCGATTGCTGTCACAACACCTCGACCGAGATGATTCTTGAGCAACCGAGGCGACTAGGGCTGACACATTCCACCTCGGTCCAAACACCTCGGTCCAGTCGGGACCACCTCGACCGAGGTGACAACAGATTCAGTGAGGGGTATAAAAAGGGGAACGGTTTCTCTCTCTTCCCTCCCTCACCTTCTCGACCGCGGCCCTAATCTTACCTCGCTTCTTCAATTCTCACTCGTTTTCGACGATTTTTTCTTCGGTTCTGAGAGGAAAGGCTAGAGGAACGAAGTACAAGCAAGAAACTACAACAAAAACGCCTCGAATCGACCGAATCTGGGGTAACAAAACTGAAAATCCTAACTTCTTGTCTTTTACTGATTTTGGAAGAAATTGGCTTTGGTTGCCAATTATTTTTGTTGGAAAAGGATTAAGTACCCCTTAGGAACAATCTGTAGTGATATTGGGGGAAAAGAACTGAATTCCAAAGAGTTGAAATCGAACAGCTTCACACCTCGGTCCAGTCGACCTGCGCTTCGGCCGAGGTGATTCTTGAGCTCTGACAAGCAACCGAGGTGCTCTGACAGAGAGAGAAAATGAGTTCTAGATCTGACAGACAGCTTGTCCTGAGAGATGGATCTTCCCCTTCTTCTTCTTCTCGGCCTTCTGTACCGGTGATACACGAGCGTCACCAGGCCGACTACGACCGCATCTGTACGCGCCCTGTGGTTGCGTTGCGGTTTTTGGACATCTCCACCTTTGATTGTTTATATGTTGCGGAGGATGTGAGACGGATGGTCTCGATGGTAGGGCTGGAGCAGTTTATGGAGATCAGAGCTCCGGCCTACCTCGAGCCCACACTAGAGTTAGTGAGCTCTGTGACTCACCTGCCTGCAGAGCAGACCATCAAGTACCGGTTGCTGAACCGGAATTATCTAGTACCGATGGACCAGTGGAGAGAGGTCTTCGGCTTCCCGACCCCGACAGTTACTAATTTCCCCTCTCGAGCTGTAGCTCGCCAGTTCTGGGGACATATAGCTCACGTAGTTGAGCATGCTGATAGGTGGAGACCCGAAGACTCCAGGGAGCGGATCATCTTCCACCTCGCTTTTAGACTCGCCCACAGGATATTCAGCGAGACACTTCTGGCGCGTATTGAGACGCCCCAGAAGGTTAGACAGGGGGAGCTCTTGAGTTTATTTTGCATGGTGACTGGGGGTGTGCCTGATTTCGGTCCCTTGCTAGCTTAGGATTTGCACCGGATCAAGGCAATGGGGAGAGGAGACATCTGTTGCGGTGGCTTAGTGACCCATATATCTATAGTGATGGGACTGGATCTGAGTGCATGTACACTGGTGGCGGCTGCCAAGCCGCTAGGGCTGCAGGAGATGATCACCAGGAGGATTTTGGTTCCTCGTGGACTTACTACACCATATGTGGCGATGCCTTGGGAGCAGACTACCCCTCAGGGTATTTGGTGGTCATCCCAGTTTTCTGTCTATGATCCTCAGTACTGGTCCACTGCATGGACTCCATACATTGAGGACGCTAGAGACACAACAGCTCCGGTGTAGGAGGATGAGGATGAGGAGGACGTTGTCGGTGCTGCTATGGATAAAGGGACAGACACAGCCGGTCCCAACGTACCAGTCGTCGATCTGGATGCCAAGGAGACTGAGGAGGAGGCAGCTGCACCACCATCACGTCCTGCTAGGCGCAGAGTCCGCAGACAGCGGGATCCCGTAGCTCACAGACGGATAGACAAGCTGACGGATCAAATGATCGACTCTTACGCCGCTCTATCCTTAGATATGTTGGAGATGAGGGAGAGCCAGCACTACCAGCGCCGGATGTTGGAGATACAGTTCCAGCACACTATGGGCTACCCCTTTGATCTATCCCAGCACCCGTACATGCCATATCCACCACCACCAGTAGATCAGGACTAGAGCTTGCAGGGATTTCTTTTTATTTATTTATTATGCAGCTCAGCTTATGTCCGGTGAGTACACTTATTTTAGACTTATTTTGACCCATTGGGACAATGTGTCCCAAGTATAGGGTATTTGGATGTATTTTATGTGACCTTATGTGTATGACTCTTGGATATTTATGATCCTATTATGCTTTACTTGGCTTTATGTGCTTATTTGAGACTACATGCATGCATGCAAGTTAATTTGATTGAGAAAAACGTCAAAAACTGGTTAAGAAAATTTTTTTTATGACCTCGACCGAAGTGATTCTGACCAATCGAGGTGCAGTACCTCGGTTGAATTAGAACATCTCGACCGAGGTGGTTTAACTGATTTTGTGCTTCTTATCTGGATATGACCTCAATGAAGATTTTGTTTGCAGACTAGTTTTGAAATCTTTATATGTTTGAAAGGTTTTATAATATGTTTAAGTTGCTAAATGCTTTGTTTGAAATTTATGGCATGTTTAATACTTTGTTTTTATCAAAATTATGTTGAATTTGAAGGTTGACACCACATGATGAGTTCTCTCACTCTCTTCCTGGAAAGACCAAGGCAATTCATTCTCTTCTCTTCTTCTTCTTGATCATGCTTAGCCCCTCATATACATATTTGCCTCCCTTTACCTATCTTGGAATTTGGAAGCAAGCAAGTGAAAAGCAAGTGAAAGAAAATTTGAGATGTTGGCTGGAAGTTAGAAAGAAACAAATAGGTTTGGGGAAGTCAATCATGATGATGAGTAACTCGGCACCATTCACATAGCCGGGTGTTTGTGTCTTGCCAAAGTCGAATTGAGCGATATTCCTAACGGGTCATGGTATGTGCATCAAGGGTTTGAGGCATCTCGAGAAATTGATGATTGCTGATCTCCTAGGCTTCGGTTATTGTGCACCTCTGTCCATGCATCCCAAAAAGTAAAAAAGTAAAATAAGCAAAGCTTATTGGTGGAAGATGTTGAAGTTCAAAGCAAGTGAAGTAAAGATCCTTTTTCCCGGATTCTAGCACCACATTCCCTATATACATGCCACCCTCACACGTTTCTTGACCTTCTTTTGAAAAGCCCTTGAGACCTCGAGCTTGTTGATTGACTTGGTGGTTTAAACTGGATTATACATGACTAATTTCGATAATAATGATTTATTATGCATTCTATGATTTTATGCAAAGATGAACAACTTTCTTATATTTATTAAATGTTTTGAGCATGTTTTGATTTTAAATTCCATGAAGCATTCTCTTAGAGTGATCTATGAGTGGAGCACACCACCAAAAATGTTTTGAAATACTTTTCATTGATCTTTATGACTTATAATCCATTTTATCTTGTACTTAAGATTTGGAACTTGCTTGGGGACAAGCAAGGGACAAGTATAGGGTATTTTGATAGCATGAATTATAGTCTATATTTTGGGACCTGTTTAGACGTTTTATCTTCAATAATCTGCATGTTTGAATGTATATTATGTGATTATATCGTCGTTTTATCTACCTTTACGGGAATTGAGGTCTACACCAAGTTTCGTTGTAATCATAGGTAAAATGGCACGTTTTGCATCAAAATGGAGCTAAAGGAGCTAAGGAGTCATTGGAGCTACATTTAGGAGCTTAAGGAAGAACCTAGGAAGCATGGAGTTGAATTAAAGATTTACTTTGGACCAGATTTGCGAGATTTCACCTTCAGTTGAGAGTTACCTCGGTTGACCACAGAATCACCTCGACCGAGGTGATCTAGAGGAGCTCCCCGACCGAGGCGAACACTCTGACGCGGCGAGATATATTTTATTTGGCTGAGATCTTTTATTTTTGGAAGGAGAGATCTTATATTTTTGGGCTGGATTTCTGGAAGGAAGATCATATATTTTAAGGATCTATTTTATTAGGAAATTATCTTTTTAAGATATCTTATCTTCGGAAGATAATTCTCCTATATAAAGGGTTGAATTTTCCACAAGTTTAACCATGCTTAGAGGGCTGAGAGCATCCAACAATTAAGGGATTTTTCCGGAGTTTTAAAGGAAGGAAGGAAGATTGAAGATCAATCAAGGAAGAATTGATAGCTTGTTATAGCTTTTGTGAAGGGTTTTGTAAGACTTTCTTAGATTCCCTTCTTGTTGATTGTCTTATTTAGATTTTGTAATCCAAGGAACGCTTATTTGGTTGATATTTAATTCAGTTATTGAAGCCTTGTTTTTAAGGTTTTTGTGTTCAAATATTCATTCTCTTCCCATATATTTGATTATTGCTTTCATGATGATGAGTGGCTAATTTCATTGTGCGATTTTAGGGTGATTGGCTGAAGGTTGTGGGAAAAACAATGATAGAACAATCTTAAATTCCAGTAGGACCCTGAAAGCTTGAGTCTTTATCCTTAACCTTAGAACATCTCGTTCAGTCGACGAACATCTCGGCCGGGGTGAAACTTGACTGACCGAGGTGACTTTTCTGATCCGAAACTGAGAGTGAAGTGTTAGAGTTTGCCAAATCCTATTCTTATTACACCTTTCCTGGTTCAATGCAAGCCTAGGATGAGACTTACCCGGTAATTCCTTTGTTTGTTTACCCATGATCATAAGTGTAGGTAATAAAGGTTTATCCTTTATTGGGGTTTGAGTGTGCCTTCATCCCATCTTTGTGAGTTAGCCTGAGACTTACCCGGTAAAGGTTGATTCTATTCCCTTAGTTGGTTTGTTGGTTTGAGATTATAGTTCCTTTCCTTATTACCTTGAGACTTACCCGGTGATAGGTTCTTTGGGTTGGGATTGTGAGTAGTGAGACTTACCCGGTGATCTATTCCACTTTAGTAACACCTTCCCTTTGCAAAAACCTCAGCTTTGTCCGCTTATCTTGAGATCTTGAGTTGGAACCACAACTAGATACTTTAATCCCTATAATTTGCATATTTCCTTAATTAACTATATTATCATCTTTGATTGCTTTAGTTGCTTTTGTGGTTAGTTGTAATATTGATAACCTATACTTGCTTTGTTTCACCTAAGTCCCTGAGATCGACACCCCGGAATTCTTGCTTTTACTACAATTGACCCGTTCACTGCGGGTTCGCATCCTTGTTTTAAGCATACTTCTTGGGTTATAAATTTAAAGCTTGCACACACCATTTGGAGGGAACATATGCCGGCATACGGAAAGTTCTTAAAGGAATTCCTCTCAAACAAGAGGAAGCTAGAGGATTTTGGTGAGGTTAAGATGACTTCCGAGTGATCGAAACTCATCAAAACCATGACGGAAAACATGCGACCCAAGCTGAGGGATCCGGGTTCGTTTTGTGTTCTCATAGGCATTGGAGAGGTCACATATTATGCTCTTTGTGATCTAGGAGCAAGTGTGAGCATTATCCCACTTGCGTTGTGTGAGAAGGTTGGTTTAGGGGAGCCTAAACTGGTGAAGATGACGTTTGACCGAATGTATTTCTATGGTCGTCTATACCCAATCAAAAGTAAATCCTGACTTAGTACTAAGAACAAGTATAGTGATTAAGTAAGGGTCGAACCCAAGAGAGTTAAGGTGTTTTAGATGCAATTGTCGATTATAATGACAAGTGACACAAGGGGGGGGGGGGGGGGTTGGTTGAATTGATGCACAAAAACTTATGAAAACGATTAATGCGACAAGTAAGACAATAATGAATGAATCTACACTAGGTTGATTCTAAGCATGCAATTGCTACTTTGGTGCATTCCTTTTACAAGTTTTTAATTAATCTCCCGTCTCGATTATACATATGTGTTGAGCCAACCGGCATCAACACAACTTAACCTATTAAAGTTCCGTAAACCTACAAGAACAAATAACAAGTTAGCATTCAAACAAAGACTAAGGGATATAAAGAGAAGATTAAAACCGTTAAACTTATCTTTATATTTATGTTCCTTTTCTTTAAGTAATTACAACCCGTTATTACTTAAAGTTGCTACTAGATTAAAGACCCGAACCCGGAACCTATTAATCCTAGTTGTTTACATGCACTTTAGAACCGAAGGTGATCAATCTCAAGTAATAGTTAACATGCAATTAAACAACGGAGATCAAGGAAAACACAAAGCATTACTGAATAAAAACTTATATTAAAAGGACTTACAACCAAAGTAACAAAGCAGCTTCAAACCAACCCAATGTAGCAAGGGAGTTAGCAACTCATTACAATGGAAAAACTCAAGTCTAAAATGGATTTTGTGAGGAAAAGCATGGATAATTCTAGAAATCAGCCATGGACCATTTATACTACAAAAGACACTTAATTAGGAGTAAATAGCCGGCCTAAAACAACCACCTTTAATGCCATAAAGGTGGTGTAACCAGCCGGAGTAAAGCTTCTGGCGTTAAACCGCAGGGACATCCTTCAGGGCCCACAGGGGCGGTTAAGGCCGAATCGGTTGATCTTCTTCAGAACCGCTGGGGCGGCAACACAAATCCGCTGGGGCAGATCTTTAATGCACTTCAATGTTTGACCTTTCACCTTCCTGACGTTTTTGATGTCAAGGCGCAGGGGCGCCTTAAGGCCAACGCATGGGCGGTGACATAGACTCTTCGCCTTCCAGCTCCCTAAGGCGAGGCGCAGGCAGGGCGCAGTGGGAGGCGCAGGGGAGCTGGTCTTCGTCTCGTCAGGGCAAGTCACCGCAGGGGCGGCTGCAAGGGCCCGCGGGGGTGGTGGAGCAACAGAAACGTTGCTTCTTGATCGATCTTTACTCCTAAGTGCTTATAACTCCTTCCTTAGCTTCTTTTGATCTTCTTCTTCTGGACCAAGGAGTAAGTAGCATAAACCGACACTAATGCAACAAAAAGACTCTAAAAACTACCCTAAATGATAGTGATTCCATCACCTATCAAACTCCCCCATACTTAGACCTTTTACTCATTCCGAGTAAAACAAATGACAACCATTAGACTCAAGGTCTCAGGAAGCAAGGGAAAGAAAGAAAAATAATGGAAAACAAGAGAAATACCAAGAAAGAAAGAAAGGAAAAGAGAGGCAATGTGAGGAAAAGAGATACTACCATCCTTATTGCTCCAAGAGTGGCCTATCCGGACAACCTCCTTATGACTTCCCTTCTTATGTCGCCAAAACGCCGGAAGGAAAACCTACACTCGGTGTCGCTCATCTTGCCAAGGCGCCCTTTCGGGTTTTCACCTTGCCACTCTTCTTCTTTTCTCACTTAAGCTCACATCCCTCAAGTCCAATTTTGCACCAACCTAAGGTTGGTCGGACTACCTTCTTTTTACCTAAACCGCCCTTTCGGGTTTTCGTTTTATCCAAAGATTTTCATGCCTTTTTTCACTTCTTTGGCTTTTTTTTCAAACTGATTCAATAATGCAGAACAAAATGCCAAAAACAACTAACAAAATGTATAAGCAATGATATATATCCCTCCCCCATACTTGAAGTGCACTTTGTCCTCAAAGTGAAAATGAGTCAAAGATAAATGTGGGAGAAGGGAAAGAAATGTACCCCTCACTGGGGTGGTCCGGATGGACCACTAGGACCCTCCTCCGGCGGGTACGGGAAGTGGCTGAAGAAGTGCTCCTGCCGCTGGTAGATATCATCGATGCGGTCCTGCTGGGCAGTCATCCGGCGCCCAAAAAAGGTCTCAAAACTGGTCTGCTAGGCCAGCTGCTGGGCCTCCAGCCGCTGCTGCTGGGCTGCCTGACATGCCTCATGCCTTTGGTCGAAGTGTGAGGTCATGGAGGTGGCAAAGGTGTCCTGCCGCTCTGCTGCTGCTCCAGCATTGTCCGTTGGTAGTCGGACTGCAAAGCCCGGTGCTGGGTCGTCATGGCCGCCATCTGAGCCTGAAGGCTCGCAAGTGTTGGGTCCTCCTCTGGTGCCGCTGTGGGTATCTCCTCGTCATCTGGGACTGACAGGTGCTCCTCCTGATGAGCCCGGCTGGAGCTGGCGGCATGCCTCTCCACAATGGCCACTAGTGGCCTCCTCGGCACGAAAGGATCTGCCGGTATGTAGAGCTCGGAGAGCTCACCACCTAGGGGTAAAGGTTGGGGGAGGTAGGTGAGGTGGCTCCCATCTGCAAGGGAGATCCAAAACAGGTTCTCCCCATCCCTCCGGAGGAGCTTGCACCTCCTAAGCATCCCCTCAGTGTAGAGAGGAGCTGCCATCCCATCCTCTAATTCGGACAGGTCCATCACTTGTGAGGCGATCAAAGAGATCACCCCACTGCCGACAATATCCCTCGGCTCATTCCTCCTAATCCCCTTCAAAGCGGCGAGGAAGAGAGAGGGCCAATCCATCAACTGCGGGCTATGTGGGAGGCAGGAGTAGAGCAATGGAAGGTCCTTGAGAGCGACCTTGTTTTCCTTTGTGTGTCTACAGAAGACACTCATGAGGATCTTGGAAATCAACCTCAAACTGGGGTGAGTGAGTTTGTTGGAGTACTCACCCCTAGCATGGAACTCCGACCCGGTAGCTGCTCGCCAAAACTCACATAAGTCCGGGCCAGGACTGGATCCCACCAGTTCTAAGAGGGTTTAGAGTTACCCCAAAAGCTTCCCGTAAATCATTGTAGTCAAGTGTGTATTTCACCTTGTTGAACTTGAAGCTGGGGCCGGTATACACGTGATCTTCCTTTAGCATTGAAAACATGGCAATGAATTGTCTGCTGAGCTCCGGATATGTCGGAGCACTTTTTTGGAGGAAGTCTCTGAGCCCAACATTCGCCAAAAACGTTTGCATGTTCTCTAGCATGCCCTGTTTCTCCAAGGTCGGAATATGTAGAAAACGAGTTGCATACACAACTCGATCCTGCACAATCCGATAATGGTCCTTCTCTGTTTCCGTCATTTTGTATTTCCTTGGGGCTTCCATTCTTGCAAGGATTCGAGCAAAGGATTAGTGAATGTTTGGAAAAAGGAAAAGAGACGACCTTTCTGTTATGATTTCCGCAGGGGCGGCTGTGCAGGTGCAGGGGCGGTGAGGCGCAGAGGCGGATGCTTGCAGGCGCAGGTGCGGGAGAACAGCGGAAGGCGATTTTTCCAATGCTTCGAAGGTGGTGGCGCCTTGGAGTGGCTCCGGTGGTTGGTTCGTTGGTGCAGGCGACTGTGAAGGTGGCACAGGAGTGGAGAATCGTTGCAATTGAAGGGAGGTGGCGTTTGGCACGAGGGTTGGTGACGCAAGGGCGTTGGGGGTGTGCGTCCTTGTTGTTGGTGGCGCAGGGGCGTCGGAGAGGGTGGTTGGGTGGTTGTTTTGAGGACGTAGGGACGTTCGTAGCTTAGAGAGAGAGAGGGTGTGAGGAGTTGTGGTTGTGTTTGGTGAGGAGGGTTGGTGGGTGGTGCGTGGTAGGTATAGGTGTTTTTTCGAGATCCTATTTTTTTTCTTTTCTGGGTAAACCCGCAGGGGCGGGGGTTGGAAAACGCAGGGGCTGCGTCAAGGGAGAGGGGCACGCAGGCCCAGTGCCGCCCCCGGCGCTGGGAATTTGTGTCAAGGAAGGCCGCCGCAGGGGCATGGGGATGTCACCGCGGGGGCGGTGACCGGCGTGTTGTCGGCGCAGGCCAAGCGCCGGAGGCGGTGCTGGCCTGAGTTTCGCCGCAGGGGCGGTGTATCAAACCGCAGGGGCGGAATCCTTGATAGAAGCTCCTCTTCTTATTCCTCCGGGTTGCCTCCCGAGAAGCGCCTTTGTTTTACGTCGTTGGCTCGACGTAAGATCTCTACTTCTTTGATTGTGCTTCCTCCGGGTTGCCTCCCGAGAAGCGCCTTTGTTTTACGTCGTTGGCTTTGCCTCCTTCTTTGCCATGAGGTACCTAAGGGCTGCATGGTCAGTGAAAATAATTACCTTTACCCCAAGTAAGTATTGCCTGAACTTCTCAAGGGCAAAAACTACCGCCAATATCTCCTTCTCGGTGGTGGAGTAGTTCCTTTGTGCTCCATTTAGTGTCATAGACGCATAATGGATCACATGAGAGGACCTTCCGTCTTTTTTTCCTAAGACAGCTCGGACGGCGTAGGCACTGGCGTCACACATGATTTCAAAAGGTTTCTCCCAATCCAGAGAACGGATGATCGGAGCGGTGGTGAGACATGACTTCAGAGTGTCGAAAGCCTTCTTGCAATCCTCATCCACTATGAAGGTTACATCTTTCTTGAGCAATTCACACAGGGGTGCTGAGATCTTTGAGAAGTCTTTGATGAACCTTCGGTAGAACCCTGCATGACCAAGAAAAGATCGGATTTCCCGAACATTAGTAGGATAAGGTAAATTTTGAATAACATCAACCTTTGCCTTATCTACCTCTATCCCTTTTGAGGATATTACATGTCCTAGCACAATTCCTTGTTCGACCATGAAATGACATTTTTCCGAATTAAGAACTAAGTTGGTTTCAACACATTTTTCAAGAACGAGTTTTAAATGCCCTAAACATGCGTCAAAACTGTCTCCATGGACGGTAAAATCATCCATGAAGACTTCAATGAAATTTTCTATGTATTCAGAGAAAATACTTATCATGCACCGTTGGAAAGTGCCCGGCGCGTTGCAAAGTCCAAAGGGCATTCTGCGATATGTAAAAGTGCCAAATGGGCAAGTGAACGTCGTCTTCTCTTGATCTTCTGGTGTGATGGCTATTTGGAAATAGCCCGAATATCCATCTATAAAGTAGTAGTATTTATTACCTGCAAGACGTTCCAACATTTGATCAATAAAAGGTAGTGGGAAATGGTCTTTTCGTGTTACCTTATTGAGCTTGCGGTAGTCAATGCAAACTCTCCATCCAGTTTGTGTTTTGCTTGGGACCATCTCTCCATGTTGATTTTCCACCAAGGTAATGCCTCCCTTGTTTTGAACTACTTGGGTTGGACTAACCCAAGTGCTATCCGAGATAGGAAAGATCATGTCCGCTTGGAGGAGTTTCAACACTTCCTTTTTGACCACATCCATCATTGGTGGGTTCAACCTCCTTTGAGGTTGCCTAGAGGGCTTGGATTCGTCCTCAAGTAAAATCCTATGCATGCAAGTGGAAGGACTTATCCCCTTGATGTCCGCAATAATCCATCCCAGGGCCGTCTTGTGGTCCTTTAGTACGTTAACCAACTTATCTTCTTGTCCGGTGGTCAACTTATTGGAGATGATCACTGGAAAGGTATTTTGTGCTCCAAGGAAAACATACTTGAGTTGTGACGGAAGATCCTTCAATTCCATTTCCGGTGCCTGCACTATGGATGGAACAAGCTTTTCGCTTGGGGTTAGTAAAGTGGGCCCAATGGCCAAATTGGAGATAGGTAGCCTTTTATGCCCATCTAATTGGGCTAGAACCTCTTTCATGCTAGATGTTAACACATAATTTGATTTGAAACCATCAATATCATGCTCAATCACATTTCTCAATTCATCCACATCAGAGTTATCAAAAACATCTTGCACAAAAAGTTAAACAATGTCAATAGCACATAGAGAATGATCAGCGCTAGGAAATCTCATTGTATCATAGATGTCAAATTCCACTACTTCTCCATCAAACTCCATGGTCAATTTACCACTAACATAGTCAATTTTAGTCCTAGCCATTTTCCGAAATGGCCTACCTAACAGAATGGGTGCAGCATGCGAGTCATATTCCATATCCATTACAAAGAAATCAACAAAAAAAATTAGGTTGTCTACCATTACTAATACATCTTCAATTATCCCTTTCGGGTACACGTTAGATCTATCAGCAAGTTGTACTACAATCCTAGTTTCCATTAGTGGCCCAAGGCCAAGTGATTTGTAAATTGAATATGGCAAGACATTAATAGAAGCACCGAGATCAAGCATTGCTTTGTCAAAGCGGGTTTCCCCTATAACACAAGGAATGCTTACCATGACCGGATCGCTGCATTTCTTGGGCATTCTCCGTTGGAAAACTGCCGACACATGTTCACTCACATTCACTTTTTGTTTCCCCTTTAGCTTCTGATTTCTCTTGATAGTGCAAAGTTCCTTAAAAAAACGAGCATACTTAGGGATACTTTTCACCAACTTAAGGAGGGGAATGTTTACCTCGCATTTAGAGAAAGTCTCAAAGAGGTCCTTTTCCCCTATGATTCTTCGCTCTTTTAATGCTTCAGGAAAAGGAGCCGGTGGCTTTTCGGAGTACAGTGGCGGAAAGTTAGGCCGGACGTAAGTATCCTTTTCAGCAGGACCTTCTGTTGTGTTTTCCGCAGGGGCGTGTTAGCATGAAATATTGTGATGTTTTAGGCACGTTTTCTAAACGTATTTGATTTATATTGATAGTCTTTGATTGAGCATTGTTGCATTTGTGAGCTAGTTTGCCTATATTGTCGATATGGATGTCTATACAAGCTTTATGTTGATTATAGGTGATTGAGAGCCATTTCCGAACGGAATTTAGCAAAGATGAGTTGATTGAGTATGTCCATGGATTAAGGGCATTCTTAGGAGCAAAATGAGTGTCAACTTATGGAATGCACGGGGCTAGGGAAGAATCACGTTCTTGCCCTAAATCACGCTCTAAAATACGGCCGTACTACAAACCACGTTCAGTTCCACGGCCGTGGAACCCTAGCAAGTGAAGCGTGATTCATTCCAGTGGATTCTACGGTCGTGGAATCATGTGTTCAAACCGTGTTGATTTCCACGCTCAAAATTACGGTCGTGCAACCTTCCACGACCGTGATCTTGGCGATCTTTTTCGCCACACTTTAAGCCACGATATTTTAAAAGATTGGGCCGGGCCGCTACTTCATGATACATTATAAAAGGACGGACGAAGAGAGATTCCGTCATCTTGCTTTAGGCTTACGCTTGCACCCTCGCTTAGACCGACGTTTGGAGATTTTGCGACTTTGCAAAAGACGTACTTGCACTCATCTTTGGAGTTGCCCTAATCTCGCACTTGGTGGAGATTGTGATAGAGATTTCTGGATTGACGGAAGATCGAAGATTCGGAAGGTTAATTGCAAGAAGATTTCTCTTCTTGTTTAGGTTTGATTTAGAAGACGGATTGACATCCCGTTCTTCTTTCTTATCTAAGATTGTGTTTATTCATTCTATTCCGAATCTGGTGACAATATTTGTTCTTAATTGTGACATTGAGATTGGTTTGAAGTTTATTGAAAGTTTTCGGAAGTTTTCATCTTTCAATCTTTTAAACCTTGAATTTGATATCGTAATGATGATTGTTGGCTAAAAACCCTTAACAATTCTAAGGTGAAGGGTTGATAGTTGTGGCTTAGATGATGATAGATCGATCGTAAACAGATTAGACCTTGAGAGTTAGAGAGAATCGTCGACAACCTTAAATTACGGCCTGTTCTTGAAGTCCACGGCCGTGGAACCTCAAGAACTAACCGTGATTTCCTTTAAGTTTACGAACCTGCTTTTACTTTAATCCAAAGTTAAAGATTTGCTTTAACTTAGTTTAGGCTTGCCTTTTCTAGGTGGTAGTGAAGCCTCAACAACCTCTACCTCGATTGTGAGTGTCACAACCGTAATCGGTTAAGTTAGTCTTGATCCTTGGATTGCAAGTTTGGGTATTTGACATTAATTCTTGCGTTTAGAACCTTTCTATATTGAAGCCTCAACAACATGTATAGAGAGTGTCTTGTAGGTGAGTCATATAAGGTTTTTGGAACTTCACCGTACGATTACCTTACATTAGCGTACCTTTGCATATCTTAACTCTGTCCTTATATCATTAGTATATCTTGAATCGATAGCCACAGCTGGATACTTGGATCTTTAGGATTGTTGTTTTCCCAATAATTTGCAAAGCTCTTACATTCATTTGCTTGATAACCTACGATCGGATTTATTCTCCCCAAATCCCTGTGTTCGATACTCTGGAATTCTTGCTTTACTACGCCGATCCGTACACTGCGGGTTCGCTTGCTTAATTTCAGTTTTATAAATTTAAAGCTTATTTGCACGCACGCTAAGTGGCGAACAAGTTTTTGGCGCCGTTGCCGGGGATTTGGTCTAGACCGAATTCGGTAGCCGGTTGTCAAGCTTGGGAGCTTGCTCTCGTTATTTGATATTTCTTTGAGTGCATGCGCAGGTCTAGGAACACCGAAGACCTCTTACCTCTTGATCAAGAGCTTGAGAGGACTTTAAAACAGAAGCGTAAGGAAAAGAAGATGGCTGAAGAACACGAACGTGATCTTCAAGCGGAGTTGGCGGAGAAGGAAGCTCAACTCCAATGGAATGAGAACATCCGCCGGGATAAAATGGATCGTCATCAATCTCAAGTTAACAATCTACAGGATATGATTTTCCAAATGAGGATAGAACTAAGCGACCTTAAGAATAAGGGGAGCAAGAAATCCTCAAGGAGGGGATCAAGATCAAGAAGAAGAAGCCATTCATCCGCTGATGATAGTGATTCCTCCATGCCACCGTTAGAGGAGATTGATCCCACGATCAATGTGAATCCTTTCCATCCACGGGGAGCTGCTAATCGTCGTGTTCCACCTAGGAACGCGAGGATCGAACGTGTAGATAATGAGCCAAGAACTCTTGGCCAAAGGATGGATCCAACACAACAACCGCGCCGTTTGGGCGTGAATTTTGATGCTGATGATGTGCAAGGGTTTAGCTTCAACCCTCAAGTCATTACTCTTGTTCGCCAAAACCAATTTGGCGGGACAAGAGCTGAATCTCCACACCAACACTTGCAAAACTTTGAGTGTATGATGAAGACAATGAGACCGAAGAACGCTACTACCAACAACTATAAGCTCAAGCCTTTCTTCTTCTCCTTGAAAGGGAAAACGTTGTCTTGGTATCAAGCTCTTCCTAGTGGGAAACTAGATACGTGGGAAGACCTTTCCGCGGAGTTCCTCACCAAATTCTTTCCGCCATCCAAAATGGCGGAACTTAGAGGTGAGATCAATGCATTTTCCATGAGGTCTAACGAAAGTTTGTTTCAATCATGGGAAAGATTTCAGGACTTGTTGTTGGATTGCCCTCATCATGGCATATCCAAGCTTGCATTGCTGGAGATTTACTACAAGGGGCTGGATGCGGGAACGCAATTCAACCTCCAATCCCTCTCATGTGGAACATTCATGGACATGAGGGAAGATGATGCTTGAGACTTCATTGAGAAGCAAGCAAGAGTCATAGAGAAGTATTCCCACCGGAAAGTGGAGGGAAATCGTGTGGAGCAAGGAGCAAAGCTCACACATGAAGCTCAAAATCAGATTTTCTCCCTCAACAATGAGATCAAGGAGTTGAAGGAGGCTATCAAGACCAACTTCCCAAAGCAACAAGGGAAGGATGTTGGTTATTTGGGCAACAACAATGGCGGTGATAACACCAACCGCAACAACAACAACAATAACCGGAACAACAACCGGAATAACAATTGGAATGGAAACAACAACAACCGGAACAACAATTGGAACAACAATAGGGGTTCAAACAACAACAATTGGCGGTCCAATCAACAAAATTCCGGTAACTCTTATCCTTCCAATTCTAATTCACTAACTCCACCTTCCTCTTCCTCTACTCCTTTGAAAAACCAGGGGTAATCATCTAATGGAGGAAACACTTCGGGGAAGGAGAAGCCCGATCCCATGTTGGAAACGATTTTGGGAAACTTCCAGGAAAGACGGAGGACAACCAAATGTTCAGCCATGCGGAGGAAGTTCCTAGGAATCAAGGGAAACTTCCAGGAAAGATGGAGGACAACCCTAAGGGAAGGGTAATGGCAATCACAACTAGGAGCGGAGTAACTACCACCGACCCGCAGCCTAAGTTCGTTGAAGTCCCCGTAGAGAAAGACAAAGATAAGGGGAAGGAGAAGGAAGATGTCTACGTTCCTCCTCCAGCTTACAAACCTCCCCTACCATTCCCTCAATCTAGAGCGAGAGCGCGCCTAGATAAACAGTTTGGTAAGTTCATAGAACTCATGAGCAAGCTGCATATTAACATACCCTTTATCGATGCTATTGTAGGTATGCCGGCTTATGGCAAGTTCTTGAAGGAGCTCCTCTCTAACAAGAGGAAGTGTTCGCTCCAAACGGTGTGTGCAAGCTTTAAATTTATAACCCTAGACTTAAGCTTAAAACAAGGATGCGAACCCGCAGTGTACGGGTCAATCGTAGTAAAAAGCAAGAAATTCCAGGGGTCGATCACAGGGACTCGGTGAAACAAAGTCAATAACGGTAAGCTTCGCGAATACTAACCACAAGAGCAATTAACACAATCAAAGATGAATAAGAAGTCAATAAAGCAAACATGCAATTCTAGGGATTAAAGCATCTAGTTGTGGTTCCAACTCAAGATCTAAAGATAAGCGGACAAAGCTGAGATTTTTGCATGGGGAAGGTGTTACCAAAGTGGAATAGATCACTGGGTAAGTCTCACTATTCACTAATCCAAAACCGTAACTCCTATTACCTGGTAAGTCTCAAGGAATTAAGATAAAGAACTATAACCTCAAACTAACACACCATCTAAGGGAATAGAATCAACCTTTACCGGGTAAGTCTCAGGCTAACTCACAAAGATGGGATGAAAGCACACTCAAACCCCAATAAAGGATAAACCTTTATTACCTATACTTATGATCTTAGGTACACAAACTAAGGAATTACCGGGTAAGTCTCATCCTAAGCTTGCATTGGATCAGGAAAGGTGTAATAAGAATAGGATTTGGCAAACTCTAACACTTAACTCTCAGTTTAGGATCAGATAAGTCACCTCGGTCAGCCAAATTCCACCCCGGCCGAGATGTTCATCGATTGAGCGAGATGCTTAGGGTTAAGGTTAAAGACTCGAACTTTCAGGGTCCTACTGGAATCTAAGATTGTTCTATCATTGTTTTTCCCACAACCTTCAGCCAATCACCCTAGAATCACACAAGGAAATTAGCCACTCATCATCATGAAAGTATTAATCAAATATATGGGAAGAAGGTGAATATTTGAACAAGAAGAATTTAATGAAAAGACTTCAATAACTGAATCAAATAGCACACAAAAAGCGTTCCTTGGATAGCAATCCAACAAGACAAGGCAACAAGGAAGGGAATCTAAGATAATCTTACAGAAACCCTTCAAAAGCTATAAAAGCTATGATCTTCAATCTTCCTCCAACCTTCAAAAAGGTTCTTCAAAACTCCCAACTGGAGTATGGCTGCTGCGTACTATAAACCCTGATCGATGGTATAGCTTGATCTTGTGGTATGCGAGATGTCGGATTTGTGGAAATCCAACCCTTTTTATAGGAAAATAACCCTTCAAAGATAAAATATTTTAGAAAGATCTTCTCCCATAAAAATAGGTAAAATATAAGATCTTCTTCCTTCCAGGAGCCAAGCCCAAAAATATAAGATCACCTTCCAAAGATAAAATATCTTAGCCAAGAATAAAATATTCTCGCCGCGTCCTAGGTGTTCGCCTCGGTCGAGTCGGCGTCTCTGGATCACCTCGGTCGAGATGAATCTCTGGTCAACCGAGGTGAGTCACAACTGAATGTGAAATCTCTCAAAACTGGTCAAAAGTGAATCTTAATCCATGGCTATGCTTCCTGGATGGTTCCTTATGCTCCTCAATGTAGCTCCAATGACTCCTTAGCTCCTTTTTGATGCAAAACGTGCCATTTTACCTACAATTACAACAAAACTAGGTGTAGACCTCGATTCTCGCAAAGGTAGATGAAATGGTAATATAATCACACAATATACATATAAACATGCAGATTATGAAAGATAAAACGTTCAAACAAACCTCAAAATATAGACTATAATTCATGCTATCAAAATACCCCATACTTAGCCCTTGCTTGTCCCCAAGCAAGTTCCGCATATAGAAGACAAGATAGAATGGATTATAAGTCATGAAAATCAATGAAAAGTCTTTCAAAAACATTTTAATGGTGTGTTACAATCATAGATCACTCTAAGAGAATACTTCATGGAATTTAAAATCAAAATATGATCAAAACATTTTATAAATATAGGAAAGTTGTTCATCTTTGCATAAAACCATGGAATACATAATAAGTCATAATTATCAAAATTAATCATGTATAATCCAGTTTAAACCACTAAGTCAATCAACAAGCTCAAGGTCTCAAGGGCTTCCCAAAAGAAAGGTCAAGAAACGTTCAGGGTAGGGATGTATGTAAGGTAATGTGGTGCTAGAATCCGAGAAAAGGATGAACTTCACTTCACTTTGACTTGCTACATTTTCCACCAATAAGCTTTGCTTATTTCACACTTTTTCTTTTTACTTTACTTTTTGGGATGCATGGACAGAGGTGCACAATAACCGAAGCCTAGGAAATCCGCAATCATCAATTTCTTGAGATGCATCAAACCCTTGATGCACATACCATGACCCGTTAGGAATATCGCTCAATCTGACTTTGGCAAGACACAAACACCCGGCTATGTGAATTGTGCCGAGTTACTCATCATCATGATTGACTTCCCCAAACCTATTATTACTTTCTAACACTTTCACTTCCAGCTAACTTCTCAACTTTAACTTCACTTGCTTTCACCACTTCGCTTGCTTCCAAATTCCCGGATAGGTAAAGGGAGGCAAAATGTATATGAGGGGCTAAGCATGATCAAGAAGAAGAAGAGAGAAGAATGAATTGCCTTGGTCTTTCCAGGAAGAAAGTGAGAGAACTCATAATGTGGTGTCAACCTTCAAATTCAACATAATTTAGATAAAACAAAGTATTAAACATGCCAATAATTTCAAACAAAGCATTTAGCAACTTAAACATATTATAAAACCTTTCCAACACATAAAGAATTTAAAACCAGTCAGTAAGCAAGATCTTCACTGAGATCATATCCAGATAAGCAACACAAAAATCGTTTTCGAAAACTCTCAGTTAATCCACCTCGGTCGAGGTGTTCTTGGGTCAACCGAGGTGGAACGCCTCGTTTGGCCAAGACTGACTCGGTCGAGGTCAAAAGGTTTTTTTTTTTTTTTTAAAAACCATTTTTTTTTCAGTTTTGACGTTTTTCTCAATCAAATAACCTGTAAATATGCATGCAATCTCAGATAAACATATAAATGCAGAAGTGGAGCATAAACATGAAATATCCGATAAAGTAATCATACATCAAGTCATCGAATAAATACATCAAATAGTCATCAAATAAGTACATCGAATACCCCATACTTGGGACACACTGTCCCAGTGGGTCAATATAAGTCTAGAAATAAGAGTACTCACCGGATAAATAGCTGAACTGCATAAAAATATAATAAAGAAAATCCTGCAGCTCATCAATAGTCGCGATCCGGTGGTGGTGGTGGTGGCACGTATGGATACTGAGTCGGGTCGAATGGATGACCCATGATGCGCTCGAACTGAAGCTGGGCCATGATGTGCTGATAATGCTGCCTCTCTTGCATCTCGCGGATATCCAGCGACAATGCGGCATATGAATCAATAACCTGATCCGTCAGGTCATCGATCCGTCTGTGGGCATCTGGATCTCTCACACCGCGTCTCCTGCGTCTAGCAGGTCTAACCGGAGAGGTAGCAGGTGCGGGCCCAGTCTCATCATCATCATCCAGATCTATGATCGGCGGCGTGCTCGTCCCTGCAGTATCTGTCCCTGTATCCATCGGGACTCCACCATCTCTCTCATCCACTGTATCCTCGTCATCAACCTCCTCCTCCTCCTCAGCTGGGGCAGCTGCTGCCTGTAATATCTGGAATTTTTATTCCGTCTATTTCCGTTGTAAAATAGATCTCGATCAGTCGACCCTTATCCGTCTACTTAGTTAGACATATTATTATAGGATTTATCATTTTATGTAGATTCCTTCACATAAAATGATAGAATCTTTTATATAGTTTATCATTTTATGTAGATTACTTCCGCATAAAATGATAGAATCCTTAACCGATCTTAATCTATAATAAATTCCCTATCCGCCTAGTCCGTATATTTATATGTCGGAATCTTGTCCGGCCAGAAACTCGCTAATTTAAGGAGCCGTCCGTAGCCAATTTCAGCCCATCTGTTGCTCTATATTTAGCCTCAACGGACCCATCCCACTAGCCAACTCCAGCAGGCCATTACTGCCTTGCTCCTCTGCGGCCCAGCTTGCCAGCCTTCAGCTAGTTCGGCCCTGCAGCCTTCAGCTCAGCCCGGCAGCAGTCCATCGCCAGCCCAGAAGAGTCTCACCTTCATCAACTTCCAGCCCAACGGCCAGCCCAGATCTCGCAGCCCAGGAAGATCTTAGAGGTGCAGATTACGTGGGGCTGCTGAGAGTTACACAAGATATCAACGGCTGTTTGATTTCCTTCCTTATGCAGCTGATTGTAATCGTCCAGATTCATGCTAACTGTCTCTCTCTCTTTCCTTCTGTAACCGTTCCGCCTTACTAGCGTCTCCCTGAACTTCGCTCTTTCCTTACCCACATAACGCTTCCTTCTCTCCTACCTTCACACGTACTGATTCGAGGTTGAATGTCCACCAGTCGACTGCCCAACCAGCCTACGTCTGCACACATCCAGCCGCTCCAAACACATAAGATCGTCTCCTAAACTTTGGACTGAATCCAGGTTAGTGCAGTGAACGTTAATTCCGTCTTCACCATCATCCTCTTTGTAGTTCATCTACCAACACTGCTGTGCTTCGAATTGTAGCCATCTACTGAACTAAAGAGACTGAGTACATCGATTTATAGCCGCCACAGTCAGCCTCAAGTTGCCTAATACGAAACAGGACCTTGCGAGACCTTCTGCATACACCTACGGTAAACTCCTCCTTCATTCTCCTTGCCTATTCATCTTCGATCGGACCAGCCGCTGAGATACTGATGTAGTGATGTCCTACAGCCTTGTGCAGATTCGTCCGAGTCCCATACCCCTCCCCTAGCGTAACTATCTACTCGCTGCAACCCGGTAAGAACCTATACTTGGATTTAAAATAGGTTCTGATTAGTTTAAGGGGGAAATTATTGTATAACCTTATGTATGTATACCGATTTCTTAATGTTAGATTGATGAACTGCTGTAGTCGACCTCGAGCATGGTTAATATAGTAATAGGTAGCTGCTGGAGTTTATAAATAAAATGATAGACATAAGGGGCTGCTGTAAAATCCAATTTATTCCTTCAGCTTTTAGGTTATAAACTACCTATCTTGTCGGCCAATTATTGAACATTTGGACAAAGATCCACCGTTGAATTTTGGATATGTTGTAGATGGATATATGTAGTTTAGCATATTAAAATTTGGGAAGAGATGAACGGTCGGATTAGAAGTTATGAGCTCCCGAAGTTAGGTAGTTGAGCAGTTTTGGTAAACTTAAGTTTTTGGCTAAGTATAGGAATTCTGAGTGAAGTAGTCAACTTTGTGAATTTTTATAAAAATATCGGCTGAACAGTTTTGAGGAATTCTTCCTCCTAAGGTTAGATAGAACCTCATAGATGATCTAGAGATTTAATTCGGAATTATTATAAGCTGTTAAGAATTTTATATTTAGAACTGAAGTTAGACCTTTACGATTCTTCCGGAAAATAGAAACATAGGAAAAATGTCAGTTTGGAACCAAATAAAATTTTAGGAGTTAGAATATAAATTTAGAACCTCAAATAGGAGTTTAGACATGAATTTTAGGGTTTTCGAGAAAATCGGAACCAAGGGTAAAATGGTCATTTTACCCTAAACTAATACTGTAACTAGTATGTCTTAATACCTTATTCGATCTTAGAAGTTTTAGACTTCTATCTACGTGAGAGTGTGCTAATACACTTATCGCCTTTGGCAGGCAACTGAGTTGCTACAGTTTATAGAACGGGTGGTTTACAAAGAGTCGAGCGTTATAACAGGTAAGTCCTTTGGGCTTACTTAGCTGACTTCTAAATATGAGTATAAATGATGATGGTGGTGTGTGATTGAAATGTCTATGGAGATAGGTTGTGATATATAATTACCGACCTATATTTTGGCCTAAGAGTAACAGGCGGTGGCATTCTGCTCAGTAGCTTGCGGGCGCTGGGGGTTTCTTTCGGGACTAGTCCATACATGGTTTGTATTGATGCTACCAGTGGAAGTCAGCTAGACCTACACCAGTTGGATAAGGAACGGAGGCGAGAACTAATAATAATTCTCGTGCCACAACTTAAATTGAATAATGTGAATCACTTAAATAATAGATAATAATTGGTTGAGTGCCAGCATGATGTTTGTTTATTTTTGTTTCTGCTTGTGTTTGTGCCGTTATCATTTTGCTTATATTTGGATAGTTAGCTAACTATTGATATGTTGTTTAGATTTGACACAGGTTAGAGCAGATGCCGAGTGATCCAGACGGTAGTGGTCAGCCGAGGTGTCGTACTTTAGGACGTTTTACAGTTTCTGCATTTGTGGGTTTTACAGTTGAACCTTGTTTCCTTTCGTACTTTGTTATATTTCGTTTTCCGGCTGTAGTCGATCTGGTCACATTCATGCATTGTTAAGAACTATTTTATGATTTCTGATTTTCCTTATCTGTGCCTTGTTGTAAGATCTTGTTAAGTTGTTGTCAAACTAAGGTCGGGACCCACTGTGCGGTCCTAACCAGTAACTCCCTAAGTTGTAAAATTGGGGTGTTACACTGCCTCCCTATAATCCTCCATCAGTGGAGCCCAAGCTGTCTGCCAATAATGCGGGTCATAAACGGTGAACTGGGCAGACCATCGGATCCCCTGTGGCGCAGTCAGCTCCCACGGCATAACCACATATGGAGTAGTCAAACCTCGGGGAACTAGAATCCGCCGAGTGATCATCTCCTGCAATCCAAGCGGCTTCGTAGCCGCCACCATCGTACACGCACTGAGGTCCATGTCATGAAAAGCAGCTATGTGGGTGACAAGCCCTCCGCAGCAGATGTCTCCCTTTGCTTTGGCCTTGATCTTATGCAGGTCCTCTGCCAAGATCAAGCCAAAGTCTGGGAAACCCCCCGTAACCATACAGTATAGACTGAAAAGCTCGCCCTGTCGGATCTTCTGGGGCGTCTCAGTACTCGCCAGAAGTGTCTCGCTGAATATCCTATGGGCTAACCTAAAGGCTAGGTGGAAGATGACCTTCTCCCTGGAATCTCCAGGGCGCCATTTGTCTGCATGCTCAACAATATGGGCTATCTGCCCCCAGAACTCCCTAGCTACAGATCGGGAAGGGAAGTCAGTGGCGGTGGGCTCAGGAAAGCCGAAGATGTCTCTCCAAACCTCGAGTGGTACTAAGAAGTTCCGGTTCATCAACCGGTACTTCACAGACTGCTCTGTTGGAAGGTAGGTGAAGGAGCTAACAAACTCTAAGGTCGGCTCTAAGTAGGCTGGGGCTCGGATCTCAGTAAACTGATCCAGCCCAACTGTGGTAATCATCCTCCTAAGGTCTCCATCTACCCCTAGGCAATCAAAAGCGGACATGTCCAGGAAACATGGTGCAATCACTGGACGTCCCGAAATACGCTCATAGTCAACCTGGTGTCTCTCATGAATCACCGGGCGGTAAGGTCGGGAAGAAGAGGAAGGAGGGGAAGGTGAGGATCTATCTCTGAGGGCAAGGCGACGTTCGGAACTCATTTCCTCTCAGCTACTGTCAGATCACCTCGGTTACTGACAACACTCAAGAATCAACTCGGCTGAGGTGCAGTTTGACTGGACCGAGGCGTAAACAGTTCACGATTCAACTCTCAGAAATCCAGTTCTTTTCCTCCAAAAATCACTACAATTTCTTCCTATGGGGTACTTAAGCCTTTTCTCAGCAGATGCAAGGGCAACCAAAGCCCAAATCGAAACGAACGAACGAGTTAGGGTTTCGACTGTTTTTACCTCGTTTCGGTCGATTCGTTCGATTTCTTCGCAGATCTGTGCTTGCAATGGGATCCTCTACCCTTCAATCGCAGTTTGGAAGCGGAAATCTTCGAAAACGAGCAAGATTCGGGGAAGCGAGGTGAGGAGGCGCCGCGGTCGAGTCGAAGTGGTAAAAAAATGTGAAAAATAAATTTTTCCCCTTTTTATACTGTTCCTGGAACTGCTGTCACCTCGGTCGAGATGGTCTCGACTGGACCGAGGTGGTACGGACCGAGGTGGTTCTGCTGAAACCCTAGTCGCCTCGGTTGCTCAGGAATCAACTCGGTCGAGGTGGCCTCGACTGGACCGAGGTGTCTCAGTCAAACTTCGTCTTCTCGAACTTATGTACTTCCAGTTCTGCTCCTTCCTTAGATGTCCCCTGTTATCTGTCTAGGACGCCAAAAACAAACAAAACAAAGCAAAAGCAAACTATCTAAGCTAAACTAGAAAAAGGGAAAAGAAAGCAAAATCTTGGGTTGCCTCCCAAGAAGCGCTTGGTTTAAGGTCGCTAGCTGGACCATTATGCGTCATCAAACGAGGTATATCGGTGCAACCTCCTCAACCGGAGTTTCCGGTTGGTACTTCTTAAGTCTATGACTGTTGACCTTGAAGCTTCCGCTAGTTTCGCCCCATATCTCAACTGCACCATGAGGAAAAACATGTTTCACAACATAAGGTCCGGTCCATCTTGATTTCAACTTACCTGGAAAAAGGCGGAGGTCGGAGTTGAAGAGTAGAACTAAGTCTCCTTCGTTAAGCTCTTTTGGGATGATACGCTTGTCATGCCATCTCTTCGTCCTTTCCTTATAGATTTTGGCATTCTCATAGGCGTTCAAACGCAGCTCTTCCAGTTCGTTGAGTTCCAATAGTCGCTTCTCGCCGGCCTCCTTAATGTCGAAGTTTAACCATTTGATCGCCCAATACGCCTTGTGTTCCAATTCAACGGGCAAATGGCAAGACTTTCCATATACCAAATTATAAGGGGTGGTACCTATGGGAGTCTTACATGCGGTCCTATATGCCCAAAGAGCATCGTCCAATTTCATGGACCAATCCTTCCTCGTTCTAGAGACGGTCTTCTCCAAAATTGCTTTGATTTCTCTATTCGAGATCTCGACCTGTCCACTAGTTTGAGGGTGATAAGTAGTTGATACCTTGTGGGTTACCCCATACTTCGATAGAAGTGCTTTGAACTTCCGGTTGATGAAATGTGTTCCTCCATCGTTGATGATGATGCGTGGAGTTCCAAACCGTGGGAAGATGGTCCTGTTTAGGAACTTCACAACCACCTTGGCGTCATTAGTGGGAGAGGCAATGGCTTCAACCCATCTAGAGACGTAATCAACCGCAAGAAGGATATAGAGGTTTCCTCCGGAGGATGGGAAAGGTCCCATGAAGTCAATCCCCCATACATCGAAGATTTCCACCTCCTGGATGTTATTAAGTGGCATCTTGTTCCTCCTTGATAAATTTCCTGTTCTTTGGCATGCATCACAAGAGACAACAAAAGCTTGTACATCCTTAAATAATGTAGGCCAAAAGAAACCGGAACGTAATACCTTAGCGCATGTTTTATCGGTACTAGCATGTCCTCCACAAGGAAGTGAATGGCAATGCCGTATGACGCTATTAACTTCATCTTCCGGAATGCATCTTCGAAGTATCCCATCCGGTCCACGCTTGAATAGCAGCGGCTCGTCCCAGTAATAATGTCGCACTTCCTTGAAGAATATCTTCTTTTGAGAGTACGTCAATCCGGGTGGTGATTCCTGGCATACAAGGTAATTTACGATATCAGCATACCAAGGTCCGTTTTTATCAGAAAGTTGGTGGATCGAATGTTCCACCAACTGAGGATGAATGTCTGAGAAGGGAGTAAGAAGTTTGTTATTCTCAGTAGTCTCAGTTGACATCATCTCGCAGTCGACCTCGGTCGAGGCGCAGAGGCGTTGACAGAGATGTTCTTCAGTCGCCTCGCTCAGTCCAGGAAATGCCTCGGTCGAGGTACTGCAACTGGAACCGAAACTGGAGATCTTCGTCTCCTGGAGTAGCTTCTCAGTTTTTGCTCCTGGATCTTCTTCCAGTGCTTTTAAGCTCCGTATATCTGCATCACAAGAAGCATCTATACCCTCCTCCATTAAACTGAAGCTAATAACTCTTTCGAGTGGATCATTAATAAGGATAGAGCTCACCAATTCTCTTGATTCTTCTTCATCGTAAATGTTGAAGATATCATCAGTTAGCTGCTCCCCTTTCATTGCTGCAAGTAGTGCGAACTCCACCTCATCGCCACCAATGTTGAATTTCAACTTGGTGTTCTTGCAATCCACATTGCAACCCGAAGTTGCTAGAAATGGCCTCCCGAGAATAATAGGAACAGGATAATCTGCGGGAATGTCAAGTACGACAAAGTCTATAGGTAGATAGAAGTTACCTAACTTGACCGGAACGTCCTCCAAGATGCCCACGGGATGGGTGATGTAGCGATCCGCCATATAAAGTCGAATCTTGACCGGCTTGGGTTCTCCAAGTCCGATCTTCATACATAGCTCCAGCGGTATGATGCTCACGCTGGCTCCTAGATCACAAAGGGCTTCACAAGTGACATCCCCAACTTGAATGGGAATGCTAAATGAGCCGGGATCTCTCAACTTAGGTGGCATCTTCTCCTTCATAATCTTAATAAGCTCCGAGTATTTAGATGTCATCCTAACTTCACCAAAGTCTTCCAGTTTCCTTTTCCTTGATAGGATCTCCTTCAAGAACTTCCCATAGGGGGGCATTCCTAGAACAGCATCAAGGAAAGGAATGTTAATATGCAGCTTATTCATCAAGTCAAGGAACTTACCAAAGTGCTTGTCTAGATGTGCTCTGGCCCTTGACTGGGGGAATGGAAGTGGTGGTTTGTATGCAGGAGGTGGAACATAAACTTCAGTTTTCCCTTCCGCTTTCTGTTGCTCCGCCTCGGTTGGCATCTCGGTCGAGGTGTTCTTCGACTGGATCTGGACCGAGGTGGTCTGCGTCGAGCGAGGTACTGGATCTGCAGTTTTGAGTCCACTCCTCGTCGTTATGGCCATGCACTGGCCCTTAGGGTTGCTTTCCGTCTTTGCTGGAAGCTTCCCTGGATCTCTTGGCGCTTCATTCGCCCTACTTGCAAGTTGTTGTTCGAAGGACTTTTGGGCCCTCGAAAATGAAGTCATAGAAGTCTCCATAGCACTAAGCTTGATCAAGATAGCCTCCAGAACTGCGTCTTTCTTTTCTGGCTGAGACAAACTTGATCCTTACCCCTGGCTTTTTAATGGAGTAGAAGAAGAAGAAGGGGAAGAGAGGAAAGGGTTAGAGGAATCGTTAGAGTTGGAGTTTGAATGATTATTACCGTTATTTTGGTTGTTTGCCCTCCAATTATTGCTATTGGACCCTCTATTGTTGTTGTTGTAATTGTTGTTCCGGGAACCGTTGTTGTTGTTACGGTATCCATTTTTGTTGTTCCTTTGTCCTTGCTCTTCCTTCTTGGTTTGAGCAACCAAGAGTTCCTTCAATTGCTTCACGTCATTCTTCAAAGACGTGAGTTGATTGTTGTTGGATTGAGTCTCTTGAAAGTTGACTCTTTTAACTCCACCTGCAGCTCCTTGGTGGGTGTACTTCTCCATATGCAAGGCTTGCTTCTCGATGAAGTCCCAAGCCTCGTCAATCGCCATGTCCATGAAGGTACCGGCGGAGAGTAGTTGGAGATTGAACTGGGTGCTTCCGTCCAGTCCTTTGAAGTAAATCTCCAATGACTCTAACTTTGGAATCCCATGATGTGGGCAATCCAAAAGAATGCCTTTGAACCGCTCCCATGACTTGGACAAGCTCTCCTTGTCCTTCATAATGAAAGCATTTATCTTCCCTCTCATTTCAGCTGTCTTTGAGGGGGGAAAGAATTTGGTCAAGAACTCCGTAGACATTTCCTCACATGTGCTAATTTTACCTAGAGGAAGAGATTGATACCAAGTAAGAGCTCTATCTTTTAAAGAAAAGTAAAAAGGTCTTAGCTTGTAGTTGTTATTTTCAATTTTGGAAGGTCGCAAGGTTTCCATCAAGATCTCGTAGTTTTGAAGATGTTGATGTGGTGATTCCTTCTCCATCCCTCCGAATTGGCATTGGCGAATCATGGATAGAACTTGCGGTCGAAGTTCGTAGTCATGGTCCGCTGGATCTCCTAGGTTGACTCCTGGACGCCTCAGTTGTTGATTGGGGTCCATCCTTTGACCAAGGGTTTGTGGAATTCCTGCAAGAAGAACATCTCGGACTGGCATCCGAGGTGGAAGTATCTCGGCCGGGGCGTCAGGTACTGGGACCTGCCTCGGTCGAGGGTCAGCAACTGGGACCTGCCTCGGTCCAGCATCGGGAACTGGGTCGTCCCTCGGTCGAAGTAGAATCTGGTCTCGTATGACGGCCATTTCTGCTTCGATTGCTTCAGTTTTGGTGCGAGTTTCTTCCTTCTCTCGCCTTAGTTCTTCCCTGCTGAGGCGTAGCAGTCCTAACGCCTCTTTCAATTCGGCCTCAAGATCGCGGTTGTCTTGTTAGGCCATCTTTGCTTCTCTTAAACGTCGCTTGTATGTCTTTTCTGGTTCGGGATCGTAAGGAACGATTTCCTTCCCAGTGCGGGTCCTTCGCATAAACCTAAGAAAGAACCTGAAAAAGTCACTCAAGTAGAGTGGTTAGAAGACACGGGGGCAAGTGCCCCAAGAGCAAACCGTACCGGCTCGGTCTAGACCAAGTCCCCGGCAACGGTGCCAAAAACTTGTTCGCTCCAAATGGTGTGTGCAAGCTTTAAATTTATAACCCTAGACTTAAGCTTAAAACAAGGATGCGAACCCGCAGTGTACGGGTCAATCGTAGTAAAAAGCAAGAAATTCCAGGGGTCGATCACAGGGACTCGGTGAAACAAAGTCAATAACGGTAAGCTTCGCAAATACTAACCACAAGAGCAATTAACACAATCAAAGATGAATAAGAATTCAATAAAGCAAACATGCAATTCTAGGGATTAAAGCATCTAGTTGTGGTTCCAACTCAAGATCTAAAGATAAGCGGACAAAGCTGAGATTTTTGCATGGGGAAGGTGTTACCAAAGTGGAATAGATCACCGGGTAAGTCTCACTATTCACTAATCCAAAACCGTAACTCCTATTACCGGGTAAGTCTCAAGGAATTAAGATAAAGAACTATAACCTCAAACTAACACACCATCTAAGGGAATAGAATCAACCTTTACCGGGTAAGTCTCAGGCTAACTCACAAAGATGGGATGAAAGCACACTCAAACCCCAATAAAGGATAAACCTTTATTACCTATACTTATGATCTTAGGTACACAAACTAAGGAATTACCGGGTAAGTCTCATCCTAAGCTTGCATTGGATCAGGAAAGGTGTAATAAGAATAGGATTTGGCAAACTCTAACACTTAACTCTCAGTTTAGGATCAGATAAGTCACCTCGGTCAGCCAAATTCCACCCCGGCCGAGATGTTCATCGACTGAGCAAGATGCTTAGGGTTAAGGTTAAAGACTCGAACTTTCAGGGTCCTACTGGAATCTAAGATTGTTCTATCATTGTTTTTCCCACAACCTTCAGCCCATCACCCTAGAATCACACAAGGAAATTAGCCACTCATCATCATGAAAGTATTAATCAAATATATGGGAAGAAGGTGAATATTTGAACAAGAAGAATTTAATGAAAAGACTTCAATAGCTGAATCAAATAGCACACAAAAAGTGTTCCTTGGATAGCAATCCAACAAGACAAGGCAACAAGGAAGGGAATCTAAGATAATCTTACAGAAACCCTTCAAAAGCTATAAAAGCTATGATCTTCAATCTTCCTTCAACCTTCAAAAAGGTTCTTCAAAACTCCCAACTGGAGTATGGCTGCTGCGTACTATAAACCCTGATCGATGGTATAGCCTGATCTTGTGGTATGCGAGATGTCGGATTTGTGGAAATCCAACCCTTTTTATAGGAAAATAACCCTCCAAAGATAAAATATCTTAGAAAGATCTTCTCCCATAAAAATAGGTAAAATATAAGATCTTCTTCCTTCCAGGAGCCAAGCCCAAAAATATAAGATCACCTTCCAAAGATAAAAGATCTCAGCCAAGAATAAAATATTCTCGCCGCGTCCTAGGTGTTTGCCTCGGTCGAGTCGGCGTCTCTGGATCACCTCGGTCGAGATGAATCTCTGGTCAACCGAGGTGAGTCACAACTGAATGTGAAATCTCTCAAAACTGGTCCAAAGTGAATCTTAATCCATGGCTATGCTTCCTGGATGGTTCCTTATGCTCCTCAATGTAGCTCCAATGACTCCTTAGCTCCTTTTTGATGCAAAACATGCCATTTTACCTACAATTATAACAAAACTAGGTGTAGACCTCGATTCTCGCAAAGGTAGATGAAATGGTAATATAATCACACAATATACATATAAACATGCAGATTATGAAAGATAAAACGTCCAAACAAACCTCAAAATATAGACTATAATTCATGCTATCAGGAAGCTAGAAGATTTCGGAGAGGTTAAGATGAGTTCGGATTCTTCGGATCTCATCAAGACCATGAATGAGAAAATGCCCCCAAAGCTAAAGGATCCGGGGTCATTTTGCATTCCCATAGGAGTGGGAGATGTCACATACGATGCGTTATGTGATTTAGGAGCAAGTGTGAACATCATACCACTTGCATTGTGTAGGAAGATCGGTTTAGGTGACCCTAAACCGGTGAAGATGACGTTGTACATGGCGGATCGATCCATCACTCGCCCCGTCGGTATTGTAGAAGACGTCCCGGTCAAGCTAGGTAAATTCTTTTTTCCCATTGATTTTGTCGTGCTTGATATTCCTGCACATAGTCCGGTCCCGATCATACTCGGAAGACCGTTTCTTGCAACTTCCGGCTGCATAGTCGATTGCAAGAATGGTAGACTCGCTTTTGATATAGGAGAAGAGAAAGTAGAGTTCGTTCTTTCCACTCTAGTGAAGGAGCCAATCTTTGATGAGGATATATTCGATATCCAAGATGAAGAAGGGTTGTCTAGGGAGGAGGTAAGTGCGATTCTCTTTAACGATCCTTTACAAAAAGTTATCACTATGAGTCTAACAAATGTAGGGGAAGAAGAAGAGTGCAATGAGGCAATTGAAGCCTTGGAAGCAAAAGAAGAGATGCATGAAGTGGAGTTTGAAAAACTCCACGATGAGGCAGAAAACGTGAGAATCAACGGTTACACACTATATTCCACGGCCGTGGATTTCACAACCAAAACCGTGTCCCACTCCAGGGAGTTATACGGTCGTGGAGAAGACATGACAACCGTATTTCCCTTCCACGCCCTAAACCACGGCCGTGGAGGCCATGAGGAACCCGTAATTTTGGGCGTGGAAAGGGGTGATCGAGACACTCCTTCAACTTCTTCCGATTCTTCTCCCACACATTCAACACCCTTAGAAACTTCTAAGGAGACATCGGATGCTCCTCAAGGATCATTGGAGGCTCCGAAGGCGATGGAACTAAAACCACTTCCTACTCATCTAAGGTACGCTTTTCTAGGACCTAATTCTACCTTTCCGGTTATTGTTAGTTCCGATTTAAGCATAGATGAACATGATCAGCTCATGACTGTCCTTAGGAAACATAGGAAAGCTTTAGGCTATACTATTGAGGACTTAGTAGGAATTAAACCCTCCCTATGCATGCATAAGATACTAATGGAGGAAGATTTTAGAACTTCAAGACAACCTCAAAGGCGGTTGAATCCGACCATGAAGGAGGTTGTCAAGAAGGAAATTCTTAAGCTTCTTGATGCAGGTATCATCTACCCTATCTCCGATAGTAAGTGGGTGAGTCCGGTTCAAGTAGTTCCGAAGAAGGGAGGAATGACGGTCATCACCAACAAAAACAACGAACTCATTCCTACCCGAACCGTGACAGGATGGCGGATGTGCATAGACTACCGCAAGCTCAACAATGCAACGAGGAAGGATCACTTCCCATTGCCATTCATCGATCAAATGCTTGAAAGATTAGCACAACATTCGCATTTTTGTTACCTTGACGGTTATAGTGGTTTCTTTCAGATCCCGATACACCCGGATGATCAAGAGGAGACCACATTCACGTGCCCATGGGGTACGTTTGCTTATAGGAGAATGCCGTTCGGGCTTTGCAACGCCCCAACCACCTTTCAACGGTGCGTGATGGCCATCTTCTCCGAATACATAGAGGAAATCATGGAAGTCTTCATGGACGACTTCTCCGTATACGGTTCCTCTTTTAACGATTGCCTTTCTAACCTTTCTCTTGTTTTGCAAAGGTGTGAAGACACTAACCTAGTTCTTAATTGGGAGAAGTGTCAATTTATGGTTAAGGAAGGAATTGTATTAGGACACCTAATCTCTAGTAGAGGGATAGAGATGGATAAGGCTAAGATAGAGACCATAGAGAAACTTCCTCCCCCAACCTCGGTGAAAGGGATAAGAAGTTTCCTAGGACATGCTGGATTTTATAGACGTTTCATTAAAGACTTTTCTAAGATATCAAAACCTCTCACTAATCTATTGATGAAGGATGCGGTTTTTGAGTTTTCGCATGAATGTTTGGATGCGTTTAACACCATTCGGCAAGCTCTAATTTCAGCACCTATTATCCAACCTCCGGATTGGGCTCTTCCCTTTGAGGTTATGTGCGATGCTAGTGACGTAGCTCTTGGAGCTGTTCTTGGACAACGAAAAGAAGGACGAACCCATGCCATATACTATGCTAGCAAGACGCTAGATGAAGCGCAGCTCAACTACGCCACTACCGAGAAAGAGTTTTTAGCCATTGTCTATGCTATTGACAAGTTTCGCTCTTATCTTGTAGGTGCAAAGGTGATTGTCTACACGGATCATGCTGCGATCCAGTATCTCCTTGCGAAGAAAGATGCGAAACCAAGGCTAATTAGATGGATTCTTCTCCTACAAGAATTCGATCTTGAGATCCGCGACAAGAAGGGTTCAGAAAATTCTGTTGCGGATCACTTGAGTCGCCTAACACATCTAGAGGACGACCATTTACCCATCGACGACTCCTTCCCGGACGAACACCTACACCTTATTGAGGAGTGCATCGATGTGATCTCCAAAGGTAACAAACCATGGTTTCCTGATTTTGTTAACTATTTGGTTTGTCAGGAGACACCGCCCGGATTATCCTACGCACAAAGGAAGAAGTTCTTCAAGGATGTCCGGGAATACTTTTGGAACGAGCCTCTCCTCTTCAAGAGAGGTCCGGATGGCATCATTCGGCGATGTGTGCCGGAAGATGAGATGCAAAGTGTCATCCGCCATTGTCATTCACTACCTTGTGGAGGACACGCTAGTTCGAACAAGACTAGCGGAAAGGTATTGCAATCCGGATTCTTTTGGCCTACTTTATTTAGAGATGTGCAATCCTTTGTTTCTTGCTGCGATGCTTGTCAAAGAACAGGCAATATCTCTAGGAGGAATGAGATGCCCATCAACAACATCCAAGAGGTGGAGATTTTCGATGTTTGGAGAGTAGATTTTATGGGACCGTTCCCATCCTCTTGTGGAAACCAATACATACTATTGGCGGTAGATTACGTTTCTAGATGGGTGGAAGCAATTGCCTCTCCCACCAATGATGCAATGGTGGTGGTTAAGTTCTTCAACAAGACCATTTTTCCTCGATTTGGGACGCCAAGGACTATCATTAGTGATGGAGGTTCTCACTTCATTGCCCGGCGCTTTGAAGCTCTTCTAGCTAAGTATGGGGTTACTCACAAGATCGCTACCGCTTACCATCCACAAACAAGTGGACAAGTTGAGATCTCAAATAGGGAGATCAAAGGAATCTTAGAGAAGACGGTTTCAAGGACTAGGAAGGATTGGTCTTTGAAGCTTGACGATGCATTGTGGGCGTACCGGACTGCGTACAAGACGCCCATAGGAACCACACCATACAACCTTGTGTATGGGAAGTCTTGTCACTTGCCGGTAGAGTTGGAGCACAAGGCGTTTTGGCCTATCAAGTGGCTGAATTTCAGCATGAAGGAAGCGGGAGAGAAGCGTCTCCTAGACCTTAATGAGTTGGACGAACTCCGCTTGAATGCTTATGAAAACGCTAAGATCTATAAGGAGAGAGCAAAGCGTTGGCATGATAAGCATATCATTCTAAAGGACTTCAAAGAAGGAGATCAAGTTCTCCTCTTCAATTCAAGGCTTCGCCTCTTTCCAGGTAAGCTTAAATCCCGTTGGACCGGACCTTTTCTAATTAAGCGTATTTTCCCCCATGGTGCAGTTGAAGTATGGGGTGAAGCGAGCGGAAGCTTTAAGGTGAACGGCCAACGACTCAAGAAGTATACGCCGGAACTCCAAGCTGAAGAGTTCGCGCCGACCGCACTCGAATAAGTGCGAGAGTGGTCTAGCTACGGACCTTAAACAAAGCGCTTCTTGGGAGGCAACCCAAGGTATTGCATTTTTGTTTTTGTTTTCGATTCATAGTTTAGCTTAGTTTAGACGTTTTTGCTTTGTTTTGCATTCGATTCCTTCCGGTATGTTCGTGTTTTTGGATGTAGGAATGATGGAAAAGGAAAAGGGAAGGATAATGTTGAAGAAAAGTGACGAAACTTGGACTTTGGAGCATTATAGAGAGTTCCACGGCCTAAACCACGGTCGTGACAGCTACAGTGACCGTAATTTCCAAAAGCCTTTGAAAAATCACCAAAACCACGGTTCCGTACAGTTCCACGGCCGTGGAACACCCCGACAGACCGTGATTTTCAAAATTTTGCCTGTGACTATATAAACCACATTCTTCACAAAAATCACTCCACAAACACCTCTTCCACGACCTAAACGCTGAATCCACGCCCCCTCCTCCAATTTCTCGTTTCTTAATCGTTTTCAACGATTCTTCTTCCCAAATTGAAGCACATTCGACCACCAACAAGATCCAAGCGACAAATCGAGCGGCAATTCACCAAGGGACGCACAATTCAGATTTCAAAATCCAAAACCTAGGTTTTTCCACTCTTCTTGATCTTTGTCGATTTGGTTCGTTTTTGTTAGAAATTTTAGGAAGAACTGACTGAAATTGGAAGGAATTAGATTAGGGCTACCTGATTGTTGAGATTGAGTGTTGAATTCTGAGATTTGCGAAAAACTGAGACGAACCACGGTTCCTGGAAGAACCACGGCCGTGGAAAGGCTAGAACAAACCGTGATTTTTGACAGTGATGGATTTCGTGAGGAGAATTTCAGGGAGAATCAAAGAGAAGAAGAATGATCAGAACAAGAAGAGGAAGGGTAATCCCTCTTCTTCTTCATCCTCTAGGGCACCACCACCCTCTTCCCCTTCACCTCCATCTTCACCTTCATCACCTTCACCGCCTAGCCCTAGAGTCCCGACCATTCATGAGGACCACCTTGCTGCATTTGAGAGGATCGAGGAGAGGGCTGTGATTGGTCCTAGGTATTTTGTTGTTGGAGGAGCTAACTCCTCTTAACATCGTAGATGATCTTACTTGGCTCATGGATAGAGCCGGACTTATTGTCTTCTCGCGTACCGAGAAGACGCGTATGAGGAGATCACGAGGAAGGTAGTGACGTCCTTTCAGCATAGCCATGTAGATAGGACCGTTTCTTTCCGCCTTATGGAAAGAAACTATGACTTTAGCATCCTTGAGTTCGGGACCTTCTTTGGGTTTCATGAGACCTTTAACGGTCGCTTTCCTAGTGGCGTTTACGCCAAGGACTTTTGGGAGGAAGTAGCGATGATCTACGCCAGCGAGGACCGCTGGCAACCTGCTGATACCAAGGCCAAGTTGATGTATCACTTGGCCTTAAAGATTGCTCACCGTGTTCTTTCGGAGTGTCTCTTTCCTAGGACGGAGACGCCCCAAAAGATCAAGACGGATGAGCTATTTTTGCTGTATTCCATGCTGTATGGGCGCCGAGCTGATTGTGCCACCCTCTTAGCTGCTACTATGAGCAAGCTCAAGAACAAGAGGAGGGGCAACATTGGATACGGTGGGATAGTTACCCACCTTGCTAGGAGCTTGGGTGTTGATTTCTCTACTTGTACCCGTATACCATCCGTACCCCTAGGCCTTCATGCCTTCATGACTAGAGGGCTCATCTTCCCCACACATAGAGGTCCGCCTTATGCGGCCATGCCTTGGGAGAGCAGGACCGGTAGGGGTATCGAGTGGCTGCAAGAGTATTCCATTATGGCGGGACGCCATAATTGGAAGGAGACGTTCGCTGCTATGCATGCGAACAGGATTGCAGCTCCCCCATACGTCCCACCACCAGTTGTTGAGGAGGAAGAGATGAGAGATCAGTTTGAGGGTGGAGGAGGAGCCGAGGAGGAGTTTGGCACGTTTCCGGATCAGCCGGATGCGGCCCCCGATGTGCCTAGACGTTCTCCACGTCCAGCTAGAGCTTCAGGCTCGTCTTCTCGCCGCGCCAGCGTGAGTGAGCGACCTACATGGATGACCACACCTCCTGCATGGTACGGAGCTCCACCTCCTTGGTCTACAGAGCAGACAGCAGCACCAGCACCACCACCAGCACCATCCGACGCTCCAGCATGGTACAGTCAGGCTCCGGGATGGTATGAGCAGATGCCGGATTGGGCTACTGGCCTTTCAGAGAGAGTGGGAGCATTGGAGATCCGAGCCGATGCTAGAGATAGACGCTTGGACGACCTCAACCACATGATGAGAGACGTCTACCGCCAGCAGTTTGGGCGGTTTTATGATCCTAGCTTCTCTCCATTCCCGCCTCCACCAGCGCCGCAGTGATGATGATGATTGACCGTTCGCTTTAGCCGCTCCACCGCCACTTTGTGAGTTTCTTTTTCTTTTCTTTCTTTCTTTTGAACATTAGGGACAATGTTCGTCCTAAGTATGGGGTGGGGTGTGACTAAAAGTTTGTAATAACTCTTACTCACTATGTTTGGTTCTATTCGAGACTATCATTGCATGTTCATTATATTGTTGCATGTTTCGTTATTGCATTGCATGAAAAAGAACTTGAAAAACCCATAAAAATTGAAAAATTTTGAAAATTTTGTGCTTCTAATGAATTGAGATGATTTCTATGATAATCACTACTTGTGAATTGAGTTTGATGACAATTGCATGCTTAAAAGGATAGTGAATTGAAAAGGAAATAAATGAGTTAATTATACCTCTTTTACAAGTTTCATAATGTGATGGATATTACCTAAATCATGTTGAGAAATTGAAGTTGAAATCACACTATAAGTTCTTATACTTCTTGTTGAGATGATTAAGGCAATTCGATTTTTCTTTCTTCTTTCTTTGATCATTTAGCCACTCATTGAAATATTGACCTCCTTTACCTATCCGGGAATTTGGAGAAGTGAATGAAAAAGGCATGTTTGATGTGGGAGGGCCATGAGAGCAATTATTTGCAATCAAAAGAATAGAAAGAAATTGTAGGTTTGGGGAAGTCAATCATGATGATGAGTAACTCGGCACCATTCACATAGCCGGGTGTTTGTGTCTTGCCAAAGTCGGATTGAGCGATATTCCTAGCGGATTATGGTATGTGCGCTAAGGGTTTGAGGCATCTCATAAAAATCGAGAAACGCCAATCTCCTAGGCTTCGGTTTTTGTGCACCTCTGTCCATAACTCCAAAAGTAAAGTCGAAAAATGAAAGGAAGAGAGCGAAGCTCTAAGTGAAGTGTTGCGGAAACCGCAAAAGAAGAAGAAGGAGTAGTTGTCCACTTTCCCGGATTCATGCACCACATTCCTTAAAGTTTCCTTCCCTTTCCACATTCTAGACCTTTTTCTTTGAAAGTCCTTAAGATCAAAAGAATGTTATATGACTTGGTGGTCTAAATTGAAGTTCCTTATGATTGATTTTGATAATGTTTAAAGGTTATGATGTTTGTATGGAAGTTTGATTGATTCATGAGTTTTCTTTACTCTTTACTCTTTGATTAAGTGTATGAAAGTCTTATAAACGATTGAAGCAAGATTTGAGAATGATCTATTCTTTAGAAGGCACATTCCTCCAAAAGAAGTATTACTTTGAGAAGGTACAAATATTTCATCCTAACTCTTGTTTAAAGCTTTTGAAAGACCTTGCTTAGGGACAAGCAAGTGTTAAGTATGGGGTTATTTGTTAGCATGAAATATTGTGATGTTTTAGGCACGTTTTCTAAACGTATTTGATTTATATTGATAGTCTTTGATTGAGCATTGTTGCATTTGTGAGCTAGTTTGCCTATATTGTCGATATGGATGTCTACACAAGCTTTATGTTGATTATAGGTGATTGAGAGCCATTTCCGAACGGAATTTAGCAAAGATGAGTTGATTGAGTATGTCCATGGATTGAGGGCATTCTTAGGAGCAAAATGAGTGTCAACTTATGGAATGCACGAGGCTAGGGAAGAATCACGTTCTTGCCCTAAATCACGCTCTAAAATACGGCCGTACTACAAACCACGTTCAGTTCCACGGCCGTGGAACCCTAGCAAGTGAAGTGTGATTCATTCCAGTGGATTCTACGGTCGTGGAATCATGTGTTCAAACCGTGTTGATTTCCACGCTCAAAATTACGGTCGTGGAATCTTCCACGACCGTGATCTTGGCGATCTTTTTCGCCACACTTTAAGCCACGATCTTTTAAAAGATTGGGCCGGGCCGCTACTTCATGATACATTATAAAAGGACAGACGAAGAGAGATCCCGTCATCTCGCTTTAGGCTTACGCTTGCACCCTCGCTTAGACCGACGTTTGGAGATTTTGCGACTTTGCAAAAGACGTACTTGCACTCATCTTTGGAGTTGCCCTAATCTCGCACTTGGTGGAGATTGTGATAGAGATTTCCGGATTGACGGAAGATCGAAGATTCGGAAGGTTAATTGCAAGAAGATTTCTCTTCTTGTTTAGGTTTGATTTAGAAGACGGATTGACATCCCGTTCTTCTTTCTTATCTAAGATTGTGTTTATTCATTCTATTCCGAATCTGGTGACAATATTTGTTCTTAATTGTGACATTGAGATTGGTTTGAAGTTTATTGAAAGTTTTCGGAAGTTTTCATCTTTCAATCTTTTAAACCTTGAATTTGATATCGTAATGATGATTGTTGGCTAAAAACCCTTAACAATTCTAAGGTGAAGGGTTGATAGTTGTGGCTTAGATGATGATAGATCGATCGTAAACAGATTAGACCTTGAGAGTTAGAGAGAATCGTCGACAACCTTAAATTACGGCCTGTTCTTGAAGTCCACGGCCGTGGAACCTCAAGAACTAACCGTGATTTCCTTTAAGTTTACGAACCTGCTTTTACTTTAATCCAAAGTTAAAGATTTGCTTTAACTTAGTTTAGGCTTGCCTTTTCTAGGTGGTAGTGAAGCCTCAACAACCTCTACCTCGATTGTGAGTGTCACAACCGTAATCGGTTAAGTTAGTCTTGATCCTTGGATTGCAAGTTTGGGTATTTGACATTAATTCTTGCCTTTAGAACCTTTCTATATTGAAGCCTCAACAACCTGTATAGAGAGTGTCTTGTAGGTGAGTCATATAAGGTTTTTGGAACTTCACCGTACGATTACCTTACATTAGCGTACCTTTGCATATCTTAACTCTGTCCTTATATCATTAGTATATCTTGAATCGATAGCCACAACTAGATACTTGGATCTTTAGGATTGTTGTTTTCCCAATAATTTGCAAAGCTCTTACATTCATTTGCTTGATAACCTACGATCGGATTTATTCTCCCCAAATCCCTGTGTTCGATACTCTGGAATTCTTGCTTTACTACGCCGATCCGTACACTGCGGGTTCGCTTGCTTAATTTCAGTTTTATAAATTTAAAGCTTATTTGCACGCACGCTAAGTGGCGAACAGGGCGTCAACTTGAAGGCGTAGGGGCGGCTCAGGAGCTGTCACTGTAGGGGCGGGGGCAGCCAGCCGCAGGGGCGTCCTTCCTTCTGGGCTCGGTGCAGCCGCAGCCGCAGGGGCGGCTGGGGTGCGGAAATAACGACAGAGGGTTCGCTTTGTGGCTCTTTTGTTGATTCTTGTCGAATTTGCTTCCCGCTCCTTAATGTTAGGGCACTAACATTCTCCTTGGGGTTTATAAACATATGGGAAGACAATCCCCCGGAAAGCTTTGATTCGGTTCTTGAAATAGCTTCCGCCATTTTACCAACATGCTTCTCAAGGTTCTTGATGCTTGATTCTGTTGTTTGGACATGGGTAGCAAAGTGTTTAGTCAAAACCTGCAACATATCTTCAGTTGAGTGATACTTACCTTGGCGGGGCTCCTGTTGTTGGTTTTGTTGATCCCTCTAACAAAAATTCTGTTGGTCACGCCAATTTGGCATGAAATTATGTGTATAAGGATCGTTCCTAGGTCTTTGCTGCTGTGGTTGTCCATAATCCATTGCGTTAACTTCAGCATCGTCATCTCAAACTTGTGGACACATGTCCGTTGGATGATATGGGTCGGCACAAACTCCACAAGGCTTGAGCTGTTGCGGTGTTCCCATAAGTGTTAGCCTTTTCACCATTTCCTTCAATTCCGCCAGCTCGGTGGAAATCTCGCTCTTCCCGGAGCTCACGGCATGAACTCCTTTCTTAGCCGTGGTCCTTCCAAAATTCCGAGTTCCTTCCGCTAGTTCCTATATCTTTTCCAAAGCAAGGTCAAGAGTAGAGTTAAGAATGTTACCTCCGCAAGCCGCATCGACGATCCTCCTTTCATTGTCTAGCAAGCCATTGTACAAGTACAATACTAGATCTTGAGTTGAATATCCGTGGAAAGGACAACTGGATCGGAGGCGTGCAAATCTTTCGAAATACTCGTAGAGAGTTTCGGTTGCCTCTTGCTCGATGTTACTTATAGCTTTCTTCAAGCTATTGGCCTTTTTAGCTGGAAAATATATCTCCAAGAATGATTGTGAAGGTTCTCCCAAGTGTCAATGCTCCCGGATGGAAGGTGGTAAAACCAATCATCCGCCGAATCCTTGAGTGTGAAGCCGAATGCCCTCATCTTGATCTATTTTTCGGTAATGTTGGCCGGCTTCATACTCATACAAACAGTGTGGAACTTCCCAAGGTGCTTGATGGGGTCTTCACCACTTAGCCCATGGAAGGATGGAAGTAGGTGGATGAGGCCCGGTTTGAGCTCAAAGTTGACTCCTTCCCCTAGTGCCGGTATAGCGACCACAAGATGGTTTTGAGCCAAAGTGGGTTACATAAGTTGACGAAGAGTATGATCAGCCATCTCTTGTTGTAGTTGTTGTTGTCTTCGTTGCCGGATGTGCGTCCTCTCAATTTCTGGATCAAAAGAAGCAAAGCCGGAATTAGTAGCACGGGTTTGAACCATAAAATGGTTCAAACCAATAATCAATAATAACAATAAAACACAAAAACCCCCCGACAACGGCGCCAAAATTTGACCGAAGGTATTTCTATGGTCGTCTATACCTAATCAAAAGTAAATCCCGACTTAGCACTAAGAACAAGTATAGTGATTAAGTAAGGGTCGAACCCAAGAGAGTTAAGGTGTTTTAGATGCAATTATCGATTATAATGACAAGTGACACAAAGGGGGGGGGTTGGTTGAATTGATGCACAAAAACTTATGAAAACGATTAATGCGACAAGTAAGACAATAATGAATGAATCTACACTAGGTTGATTCTAAGCATGCAATTGCTACTTTGGTGCATTCCTTTTACAAGTTTTTAAGTAATCTCCCGTCTCGATCATACATATGTGTTGAGCCAACCGGCATCAACACAACTTAACCTATTAAAGTTCCGTAAACCTACAAGAACAAATAACAAGTTAGCATTCAAACAAAGACTAAGGGATATAAAGAGAAGATTAAAACCGTTAAACTTATCTTTATATTTGTGTTCCTTTTCTTTAAGTAATTACAATCCGTTATTACTTAAAGTTGCTACTAGATTAAAGTTCCGAATCCGGAACCTATTAATCCTAGTTGTTTACATGCACTTTAGAACCTAAGGTGATCAATATCAAGTAATAGTTAACATGCAATTAAACAATGGAGATCAAGGAAAACACAAAGCATTACTGAATAAAAACTTATATTAAAAGGACTTACAACCAAAGTAACAAAGTAGCTTCAAACCAACCCAATGTAGCAAGGGAGTTAGCAACTCATTACAATGGAAAAACTCAAGTCTAAAATGGATTTTGTGAGGAAAAGCATGGATAATTCTAGCAATCAGCCATGAACTATTTATACTACCAAAGACACTTATTTAGGAGTAAATATCCGGCCTAAAACAACCACCTTTAATGCCATAAAGGTGGTGTAACCAGGCGGAGTAAAGCTTCTGGCGTTAAACCGCAGGGGCGGCCTTCAGGGCCCGCAGGGACGGTTTAGGCAGAATCGGTTGATCTTCTTCAGAACCGCTGGGGCGGCAACACAACTCCGCTGGGGCGGATCTTTAATGCACTTCAACGTCTGACCTTTCGCCTTCCTGACATTTCTAATGTCAAGGCGCAGGGGCGCCTTAAGGCCAGCGCAGGGGCGGTGACATAGACTCTTCGCCTTCCAGCTCCCTAAAGTGAGGCGCAGGCAGGGCGCAGTGGGAGGCGCAGGGGAGCTGGTCTTCGTCTCGTTAGGGCAAGTCACCGCAGGGGCGGCTGCAAGGGCCCGTGGGGGCGGTGGAGCAACAGAAACTTTGCTTCTTGATCGATCTTTACTCCTAAGTGCTTATAACTCCTTCCTTAGCTTCTTTTGATCATCTTCTTCTGGACCAAGGAGTTAGTAGCATAAACCGACACTAATGCAACAAAAAGACTCTAAAAACTACCCTAAATGATAGTGATTCTATCACCTATCAACGTTATACATGGTAGATCGATCTATCAGTCGACCCGTTGGCATTCTTGAATATGTTCCCGTGAAGCTTGGTAAGTTTTACGTTCCCATTCATTTTGTAGTTTTGGACATTTCTGCAGATTATCCGATCCAAATCATACTTGGGAGGCCATTTCTAGCAACACCCAGTTGCTTGGTTGATTGCAAGAATGCCAAGCTGCAATTCAATATAGGAGAGGGGAAATTTGAGTTCATACTCTCATCTTTGATCAAGGAGCCAGCTCTAGGAGAAGAAGTCTTCAACATCTATGATGAAGAAGACTCAAGAGAGATGGTAAGTTCTATTTTGCTCAATGATCCTTTGCAGAAAGTCATTAATATGAGCATGATGGAAGGAGGAGTCAAAGAAGGTTGCATCTCCGAAGTTAAGGCTTTGGAAGTGTTGGAAGAAGAGCCAATCAAAGCCTTTGAAGAACTGCACGTTGGCTTGAAAACTGGCCAAAACCACGGCCAAAATCAAGATTTCACACGGGTGGAAATAATTAATTTAATTAATTCCATCGTGGAACCACTTGTTTATTGCCACCACGGGAGAAACCACGGCCGTGGAATTGCCAGTGTGGCCGTGGAATTTGGAAATCCCGAGACTTCTTTCCCTCTTCTTGAAAACACTCTTGGAAATTCTTCTACCTCTTCTACACCCTTGAATTGGGAACATCCAAGGACACTTCGGAAGGCATCAACACACCAACAAAGGCACCGCCAAGATTGGAGTTGAAGCCTCTTCCTACACACTTAATGTATGCTTTTCTAGGACCAAACTCTAAATATCCAGTTGTTGAGTAAAAAAGTACACAAATTTACAAAATACCTTTTATGTTTTATTCGAATACAAATTTACAAAACACATTTTATTTATTTTTTATTTGAGTTCGACCCTCTCTTTTTGACCTTTTAATTCTAAGTTATATAAATACTGATATTTGGTTTGTTTTGGTGATTTGGACTGCACCCATTTTTGGACGAGTTGCCTACGTACCTCGTTAAAGAGGATCAAGCTTCACGTAGTTCAGTGTAGTGTTTTCATGCATCAGAGAATCAAAGTCCAAACCCACCTTCTAGGAAGGGTTGTCTAGACGATGACTCAACTATCATTTGCATGACATTTATATCTTGACCATGCATCAAATGATTAAATTAAACCCCACCTTCTAGGAAGGGTTGCTTAATTTATCCCTTCTATCACGCGCATGATCAAGAATAGTGATAGGTTATTTATTTTATTATATTTTAATTTTGTGACTGAATTCGGTTCTTAATTTACCAAATTTCCTACGTATCCTTTTAATAAGAATCAAGTCGTACGTAGTTCTTAATTGTTTGGACTTTTGTGGTTAAACTCGACGAGCGGATGCTTTATATCGAGTTCATGAATATTTGAGAATTTTTGTTTAACTCTAAGATTTATTTTAGAGTTGATTTTATTTAGGCAGTGCGACTGAATCCAATATTGGATTTCCTACGTAGCTCGGAAAGAGCATCAAGTCATGATGTAGTTCTAGATTGATTGATATATGGTTTGGATTTTTGTTTTGTGGTTAAACTCGAGGAGCGGATGCTTTATATCGAGTTTAGAAAACTTGGTGTCTTTGATTTACGTCCAAGATTAAATTCAAAATTTACTTTACTTGGACAGGTCGACTAAATCCAATTTAATTTAATATCGGATTTCCTACGTAGCTCGGAAAGAACATCAAGTCATAATGTAGTTCTACATGAAAAGTATTTAATTACATTACATAATCGTAACTTTAGGATCACATGTATAAGACATTGTCTTAAATGGGTCACCTTTTGCAAAAGCTTACTTTGACAAGTTATTTATAATTAAGCCAAAACTAAATGTATGCATAATAACTCTTTTTTATGGGTTATCTTTGCAAATATCTTACTTATGTGGGTTTGTTTTTTAAATAAACAAATAACTTGATTTGAAAAGGCGGAAAGTACTACACATTGCACACTACACATTTCAATTTTTTATTGATTTAATTTTTAACTTTTAAAAGTTAATGTGAGCTTTCCACATTTCCCGTACATGCATATATATTTCTTTTTTTACTTTTATTTCCTTTTTTGTTTTACTTTCCTTTCCTCAATCTCATCTTTCTTCCACTTTGTTCATATTTCATCTATTTACAGGAGGAAATAACAAAACTGCAATGGTGAGGACTAGCTCTTGGCACCGGCAAAATCAAAAGACTCATACGAAGTTCCAGATTAAGGAAGGATTGAAGATCAGACCGAGTACAAGATTAACTGTAGAAACGAAGGATCTTGAGAGATGAATATCAAGAGAAATGCGGGGTTCAATCTACAACTTAATCAAAGACATCAAACACAAGGATCGAAGAAGTCGAGAAGGCCGAGAACATTCCAGTTAAATTTGGCCTTCAATTTTGTGCTTTTATTATTGTCCCTCAAGAATATTGCTCACAAACGTCATATCCAATTTCACAAATTGCATCTTTCTTATATCTCATACTCAATTTGATGTTTAATTGTGTTGAATGAGAGTAAGTGGTTTGCCCATTGCCTTTTGCATCTTCTTCGCACGCGCGCGCGCGCACATATATATATATATATATATATATATATATATATATATATATATATATATATATATATATATATATATATATATATTTCCAGATTCAAACCTCCAATTAGTTCTATATAGCCTGTATTTTAGACTTTGGCCATTTTTCACCGATCCAAAAGCTTTCATTTTTGCATAGATGCTTGTAGTTCCTTATCACCCTTGATCCATTTCCATAATCATGAATTCTTATAGAGTGACGAAATCCGACGACTTCGATCGATTACAGATTTTGTAGCGGTGAAATCATTTGATTCCAACCAACTACGGGAATAGCGATTGAAAGTAAACACTTTCAATCAACTGCGGGTTTTATGTATGATCGAAAGTATGTACTTTCGGATCAACCACACGGTCATCCCTCTCGTTGCCAACTCTTGACAATACAGAATATGAGACAATGCTCATTTATTATTTGTGCAGGAAATCAGAATTTACAGTGATTGTACTTTATGACCTCCTTGTTTAGTTTCAAAACAAAATCCATACTTACTTTGGGATTCAATCGAAAAGCCACAAAACAAGGATGTGTAGTTTGTTAATGAAACACCGATCGATTTTGCTCTTTCACTTGCAATTTGTTTGAGTGTTTTTGTGTATTTATAGAGAACCTCCTTTTTTCTTCTTTTGTTTTTGTTTTTATATATAACAAAGAAGGGAGGTTATAGGAAATTAACGCAAGTTTTATTAACTTTCCACTAAACCCCATTTAGTATTTTTTTTTATTTATGTTTAAAGAAAATTATTGTTTTCTTAAATTTGTGAATTGAAACGTGTCCTTCACCACCTTTTCTTTTCTTTTTTAAAAATTCAAATTTAGTCATTTAGCTAATTTATATAAATAATTAGCATTTGGACTGAATAGGTTATGGGTTGAAGCCCTAATAATCTTGAGCTTATCTAATGTTTATTAGATTAATGGAAATCAAATTAACAAAAATGATTGTTATATTTTTTGAAAACCCCATTTCAAATTAGCTTTATGCTAAATTTTAAGAAATTAATCTCATGTGTAAAATATAACTAATTTCCGGATATTTTATAAAAGATGATGAATTATAAGAATTCATAAAATTTTATCCCCAAACAGTTTCCCCCCGAACTTTGTGCGTGTGAGAATAAAACACGTTTAAAGTTCGAGATTTTTTTTGTAAGACGCTTCGCATTTGAAACCATTCGGTTTCATTTATGCATGCATGAAATATGAACATATTGTATATATTTGAAGTTCCAACAAAAACTTGTTTGACAATGAATTTTACCCATAGTCACTTGGTCAAGAATATAATGTATGGGTATAAAAACTTTGAGCTTTATAGAATATTTTTCTTTGGAATTTGTTTTTAATATTTGATATTTGGCTTGAGGCCTTTTTGTGACTGATAAGTCTTTAGTTTTGAGAGCCATTGGTTTAGAGACTTTGTAGGTATCTCTTTTATGTTTTTGGGGCTTTATTGATCAAGTAGTTTGATGACTTTAGTCAACATGATTTATCTCTCTTTATTTGAGATAAAAATAAAGGAGTTTGAAAGAATATCATTTTTTTTGTTTGAGCGTATGAGAAAATTCACATTGCGAAGCAATTGTGAATTTGATCAAATTTTTAGGGAAATTTAAAGTTTATTCCTTGAAAGGATGTTTTGTTTTGAAGAAATTTGGATTAACCATCAAACTTTAGAATGATGTTCAAAATAGAGCAATTTAGGCATAGAAGCCTTCAACTTATCATCTTTCGTGGATGTATTTTGCTTACTCTTCTTTTCTTTTTAGCAAAGAAAAGAAAATGTTTTGTTGATTTTTGTGGCTGCACCTAGCAATTTGATTAGCTAGACTGCCTACGTACCCCCTTTGAGAAGGATCAAGTCTTTCGTAGTTCTTTTTGGGAACTACTTTTTTTATTGATTTTTGTGACTGCACCTAGCATTTTGATTAGCTAGACTGCCTACGTACCCTCTTTGTGAGGGATCAAGGCTGTCGTAGTTCTTGTAGGAACTTCTTTTTTTAGCCCTTTTTTCTATACATCACCAAAACAACTTGAACCCACCTTCTATGAAGGGTTTTTCAAGTTATTTCACTATCATTGGCCTTTTTCTTTTCTTTATTTTTTAAAATTTTTTGACTTGTTTTGCTTTGTTTTAGGCTCATCAACATATTCAAGCCTTCGGAAAACAGAAGCTCTTGTTGCTCCACTTGTTGAACTGGTTGCAAGCCTATAAAAAACTGAAATCCGAGATGTTGATGCTTTTTCTTCAAGAAACAGGCTTTGCTCCTCCGGAGTCAATGTCATAGGCTCTTCAAAACTCGTTGTCAATATACCCCCTTCGTGAGAAACCTTCAAGGTTTCAATACCATCCTCATTATAGGGGTTATATGGAGCTTTGCTTTTTGACAAGAACTTTGAATTTTTCACTTTAAGTTTGAACTTCTTGTTCAACTTCCTTGAAAGTGATTTAGAAGGAGGATTATTGGCTTCAACTCTTGACACTACCCTTTTGTTATCACTTGTTTTAAACCCGAAGGACCTTTGAATGACCAAAGTCGTTTTTAGAATAGACTGCTCAATTTTCTGTAGAGGAAAGGTGTAACTTGTCATGAGAGAGTTCATAACCTTCTCTACCGAGTTCAAAGGTTATTGGCTGGCTTGTCGTTTATCTTTTGGCGTGTACTTAAACAACACCTTAGAACATGGATCACCTTTCTCATTATTCCCTTTGAGAGAAACCTTTGGTGCTTGGTGAACATTAATGGTATTTTTACCATTGACAACCTTCATGGGCATGTTTAAGTTGAAACTAACCGCCTTATAAAATTTGGCATCGGCATAATTAACACTTTCTCCATGAAAAGGGTTTGGGTCACCGCGAATAATCCTTTCATTTCCATTATCATCAGCGTATTTCAAACATTAATGAAGAGTGGAAACAATGGATTTACTAGCATGGAGCCATGGTCGACCAAGCAAGGCATTATAAGAGGTGTCCGCATCTATGACATGGAACAAAACATCTTTATAAAGATCGTCAAGAACCATTTGTAATGCAATGGTACCCATGGCTTTTTGTCCTACTTGATTGAAACCTTGAATGACTAGCAAAGTAGGAGATAAATGTGCGGTCGTCAACCCCATTGTCCTTAGTACCCTTAATGGCAGAAGATTTACTACGGATCCATAATGCAAAAGATTTCGATTGACCTTTGTATCCCCAATGGTGCCTGTAACATATAATGGCCGATTATGATATTCATTCCCCAATTGAAGATCTTCATCCGAGAATGTTATACAAGCCATGCATGAGGCACATTGAGTTGACGGGGATAATGAAACATCATTAACCTCCACCAGTTCAACTTGATCTTTATAATCATCGGGATCCATAAGAGCTTAAATTTAGTGCTTTCCTCAATTCATTTGACATTTTTAGGGCATCATAAACACTCAAGCGTGCATGAATGCGCTTCAAGGACTAATGACGTCATATTTTACTTTCTTTTTGTACGGAGCTTTATGAAGCAAAACCGGTACGCGAGAAGTGGATTCTTTTTGCAATGCCTCAATGTCCTCCACATTTTTCTGAGGTAATTGAGAATTTTCATTATCAAGACGTTCATCAAAATTTGTCACTTTTGAATATTCATTGGACATCGATTCTTTCTCCTTTCTTTTTTCATTGGGTTTCGGAGATAAAAGTTGACGTCCGGAACGAAGAGAAACCGTATCAACTTTTGGTTCCTCCTCTTCTTCACATATGTCGGCCCATGTGGCCATGCAACATTGAGCAACTTCATCGCCCCAAAATGCCTAATCTTCTGAAGGTTCTTCATCACCATAAAACTTCTTTGGGACAAAATCTTTTAGGGTAACCATTACACTCTCAGGTTGAATGTATTCTTCCTTAGAATCAGAATTTGGTTTCTTTTCCTTCTTGTTTTTCTTCTTTTTGTTCTTTTTGTTTTTCTTTTTCTCGGGTTTTCTTCCGATCATTCTAAACCAGGGAGAACTAGGTTTTTGAGTGGATTCTAAACGGGTCTTTCAAGTTACACAAGTTTTCCACTCAGAATCACTATCAATGTCAAGATCATCATCATCTGAAAACATATCTTCGATATTTGAGCACGTCATGATCTCATATAGAGTTGGGACCCCGGGACCATCTATTAGCATATCAGGGTATGAGCAAACAATGCTGATATCATTGCTACCATCTACTAAAAATTGTACGGGTATCGCCATCATAGGTAAGGAAACCGTGAGAATACCGTCATCTTCATTTGACCCAGATGGTTCTTCGAGTGTATTGGAAGCCACCAAATTATCCGCATCCACTAAGGATGTAGTATTTGATGAAGCCTTTGGAGATACCGAGTCTTCACCTTCAATCTCGATCTCTCCTTTGTTAATCATCCTCTCAACTATATCTTTGAAGACATAACAATTTTTGATAGGGTGACTAACAATTTGGTGATAAGGACAATACTTTGGATCGTTTGTCCTTCCAATTTCATGTGGCCTTTTTGACTCTGGAAGTATAAGAAGCTTAGACGAAATCAACTCCTCAAAATTCCCTTGGACATCATCATCGTCAAAAGGATATTTCTTTTGCTTCCTTTCCTCAAGAGTGAGTCTTTTAATGGCGTCTTTACCTCTTCCTTTATCTTGATTTTGGGAGTTATTTCCCGTGAAGACTTTCTTTCCGGGTTTATTAAAGGTTTCCATAGACTCTCCCTTTTTAAGGGTCTTTTTCCATCATCTCTTTTAAGTTCATTTGCTTGAGAACGATAGGTTTTTGCATCACGCCGAGCCAATTGTCGTTCAAACTAAGGCATCAAAAGAACGAGGCTCAGCACTACTAACATGCACTGCTAACTCGGGAATTAGGTTATTAGTACACATTTGGACACATGCCTCTTCACTTAACTTTTTTGGGCATTGGAGCCTCAAGCTTCTCCATCTGGCGATAAAATCATTTGCAAGCTCATTTGATCTTTGAAAGGTATTAGCAAGATCCATAATGGAGACTTTTGCCTTAGAGCTCACAAATTGAGCTAGGAATGCTCTTTGTAATCATCCCATGTGTGGATTGATCCCGGTTAAAGTTGAGTGTACCAAGTAAATGCTGATCCCTTTAAAGATTGGACAAATTGTCGGATCAGTAAAGCAACACTCAATGTGGTCTTACCACATGTTGAGTAGAAATGAGCCAAGTGCTCGTGTGGCGATCCGTGCATTCCATCAAACTTATCAAAAGTTGGTCTTTGATAACCGGGAGGGAATGGTACTGAATCATATTGGATCGGATATGGCTTTCTATACCCGAGTACTGGAGGGTTTTGTGACACTTGGAATTCTCGGATTCCTTGAGCAATCATCTCCCTAATCTCTTGTGGAGAGATAGACGAGTTACCACCAGGACTTTCATCATTCGTCCTTACTTGCTCATGTCTACTAGCATTAGCTTGGTTCTCAATTTGAGCCATACTTGTAGCTATTTGAGCTTCCCTTGCGGCTAAATACCTTTGCAAGTCTTGAAGTTTTTCCTCAACACTTGTTGTTCCGGTCATGAACACTTGCATGTTCTCATATCATTTTGGGTCACAACTTTCGTTGCTCATTCCTTTGTAATAACTTGTGGAAATTCCTCCTCTTAGAATAGAGAAGATAAATCTCCATACAAAGGAGAACTAGAGCTTTCCTCCAATTCTCGTTGTGGGCTTGGTGGTTGTAAAGTTACTTGAGCATAAGCAATTGACTTAGCTTTTGATCTTGTAACCGGACCATCACAAGACACAACTTGAGCCTCTTGCAAGATTGAGCTTTTCGAAATAGAAAGACTTCTTTCTTTCTTTTGAGTTTTAGAAGTTTCTTCAATCATTTCTTTCTCATTTGGAATTTTCTTGGCCCGTGAGGGTTTGATGATTTTAAGCTTTGGAGCTTTTGGTTGAGTACCCTCCTCAGAATAAGAATTCATGTAGACTTGCTCAAATTTGTCCAAGGTGATAGGAATTGACCCAATAAGAATTTGCCTTGAGGTAGTAATTGGATGATTATCTATTGCATGTTTTAAGTTTAAAAGCTCTTTTACAGCTTCACAATGGATTGCATTGGCTTGCTTTAAAGCCGGTGAGGAAGCTAGCTTATGAAGAGCTCCAATGTTACGGCGGGAACCATTCTTGCCTCCCCTTCTTTTTCGGGACTTGTTCACCTTCTTAAGAGTGTTTTCGGCAGGATTACCAACAGGCGCACCATTCTTCTTGATGATACAAATGATTGGCCTTGGGATAACCTTAGCAGAAGACTTTATGCCATCAAAGCTAGGAGAATTGTCATTTCCAACTTTGGCATAAGCAGGTTTCTTGTTGGTGAACTTGTTACTGGGCTTCATGCCCCCATGTGCCGAAAGAGTCATGGATGTCCTCGGAGCTTGTTTGTTTGATGCATGTTCCTCCAAACCTTGAAGACTCTTGAAAGAGTTCTCCAATGGGATTTCAACATAGATTGCATTAGGAGCAATGCCAAAAACAACTTCAAACGACTTACGGCAGAGCCATCGTCCTCCTTGAATGACGAAGGTAGCCGGGAGTTCATTGATGTTCACAATTGCCCTTGACGCCATTTCCTTGCAATCAAATAAGATCAAACATTAGTAAATGTATAACTTTGAGATGAAAAGAAAAAAAAGGTTCCACTGGGCGTGCCAAAATTATGTTGAGTAAAAAATGTACATAAATTTACAAAACACCTTTTATGTTTTATTCGAATACAAATTTACAAAACACATTTTATTTATTTTTTATTTGAGTCGACCCTCTCTTTTTGACCTTTTGATTCTAAGTTATATAAATAACGATATTAGGTTTGTTTTGGTGATTTGGGCTGTACCCATTTTTGGATGGGTTGCCTACGTGCCTCGTTAAAGAGGATCAAGCCTCACGTAGTTCAGTGCAGTGTTTTCATGCATCAGAGATCAAAGTCCAAACCCACCTTCTAGGAAGAGTTGTCTAGACGATGACTCAACTATCATTTGCATGACATTTATATCTCGACCATGCATCAAAGGATTAAATTAAACCCACCTTCTAGGAAGGGTTGCTTAATTTATCCTTGTTATCACGCGCATGATCAAGAACAGTGATAGGTTATTTATTTTATTATATTTTAATTTTGTGACTGAGTTTGGTTCTTAATTTACCAAATTTCCTGTAATATCCGGAATTTTTATTCCGTTTAAATCTATATCAAACTTAGTTTCGATCCATCGATCTTTCTTTGTCTACCTAGTAGTACACTATCTCAAAATTTGATCATTTTATGTAACATCACTTCACATAAAATGATAGAATTTTATATCAAACCCTAATCTATCAAACCCTAGTTTTATCATGACATGTCCTTGACAAAGTCATGACGTCCTTTTTACGAGACCATGACAAGATTTGACGAGACCAAGACGAGTTTATGACAAGGCCATGCATGGGCTTGGCAAGGCATTGACTAGTTTTGACAAGGCCTTGACCACATCAGCTTACCTATTTTTTCCCTACCTTGTTTCAGCCTATTGTTGTGTCTTATATGATTCAACTATCCAGCCCTTGCTTCTCCCTTGCTGTTAGATTGGAGCAGCCCAGGAAGCCCAGTCAGAAGCAACCCAGTTCACCCCACGCCTGCTTTCCAGGAAGCGTAGCTGCTTAATGTGAAGAAGAAACCGTCAGCTCCCTCTCTCCCCATATCTTGTAACGCCCTGAGATCAAGACACAATCACAACACATTTCTCCTTCCTTTCAGCCACACTCGTTCTGTCCCAGTTCACGCAGCAATCTTCCCTTTCCTTTTGGCTACTTTCTGCACATCTCCCTTCCGTCTTTGCGTACCACTGCCAAGCCTCTCCAGCGTTGTAGTTCACGCACTGCAAACGTAAGGAGCACTCCAACGGCGGAGCCCTCGAGCAGCAGCCATACCTTCGTGTCTCCCTCTGCCAGACCAGTACACAAAGTTTGGAGAATATGTAAAATTCTCCCGCTCTTCTGTCGCTTCTTCGATCGAATGAGACTCGACTTCCCTCTGTCCATCCGGGTAAGGACCCATCTACCTTCATGTCTTCATCTTCTTAATGTACAGACCTTGAAGACTTGTGCATCTCTTCCTTTGTGCCCAGTTTACAAAGATCTATCACGCATGAACTAACCTCTCACCTTCGCCTAATGCAGTCAGTCCAAGTCTGAAGTTGCAGCCCCTATCGACAAGCCATAGAACCATTGGAGTCATGTAAGCCATCTAACCCTTGAACCCTTGCTTACCTTGCTCCATCATCTCAACCATCTTCCCTTTGCAGCATCGTTAGTAGGAAGTAGAGGGCCTGTCTGCAGCCAACACACCAGCAAGGGACAAACAGTGCAAGCTGAGTGGTAAGTACCTCTTCAAACCTCCTCAGACCATATCAGGAGAGGTTGATTGTATGTATATGATAGTGCTCTCCATAAGAATCGAACTAGGGACTTCGGGGTAGTGTAAAGGATGAGATATGCTGACAACAGGATTCGAACTAGAGACCTATAGGAATGTTGTTATTGCTGTAAACGTGAGCAGTAGAAATAGAAGTGAGAAACTCCTTTTAAATATCAGTTTTGTAAGTTGGAAATGGTCAGTGTTGTAGATCAATGTTAAAGAGTTAGGTTAAAGATCCACCGTTGAAATTTTGATAGGTCATAGATGGATATATGTAGTTTATTGTGTTCAAATTTCAGAATAAATGAACGGTCGGATTAGAAGTTATAAGGTTCCAAAGTAGGGTAGTTGAACTGTTTTTCCAGCAGTGAAATTTGGCTAAGTATGGAAATTTCTAAGTGTTGTAACCGACTTTAGAGAATTTTGTAGAAGTGATGGTTGAACAGTTTTAATAAAATCTTGCTTCTATGAGTAGATTGGATATCATAAATGACCTAAGGAATTATTTCGGAATTTTTATAAATTTACTTGAGCTTCATATTTGGAGCCAAAGTTGGACCTTAGTGACCTTTCGGAAAATAGGAAAATGTGTAGTTTTCTAGTTTTTACCCAAACTCATCCTTAAGAATTAGAATATGGTATTTTAGTCTCAAATAAGAGTTTAAGCATAAATTATGGGATTTTTGGGAGTTTCGAAACCAAGGGTAAAATAGTCATTTTACCTTACATGAGTACTGTAATTGTAACACCCCGAATCCGCGGGACTCGGAATGCTGCATTAGGCTAGGATCTCACAATGGATCCTGACCCTAGCCTGACAACAAGTTCACTGGATCTTACAACAAGACACAAGTAGAGTAAAAAAAACAAATACATAAAAGCTGTATGATGCAACAAAAGAGTTTACAAACTCAAAGCCGAGTACAAGACCATAACAACAACAACATCTGATACAAAAGATCCCAACCCACGTATCCTAATGTACAGAAGTCCTCGGCTGGTCACACCATCTGGCTCACTCTGCAGTCTTCCTAACCTGGAGATCATCTACAACACGGTATACACCGTTAGCTACAACAATAGATAAGCATGAAGTAATAGCACAAACACATATCAGCATCTCATACATGCAATGTCACACACATTCATTTATTATCTTTGATTACGTTATTCCATTACTAATTCAACTTCTTTTGTAACACGAGGAGCCTAAAGAACCCCGTCCCATCCAACGTAACACAGGAGTTTTGCATGGGGGTGACCTTCACTCGTCCCCTCTTGTGAGATCATCTTCAGGGCACCTCCTCCTAACCAGTAGGCGGATGCTGGTGGTTACCGCCCGTTATAATACACTTGGGCCATATAAATATAATGAATGGTCATCCTAGTCCGGTTTAGGTTATAAATGCAAAACCATAAGAACACACACAACAATTACAATCATACAATCCACAACCGTACGCTAAGTAAGTCCTATGGACTTACCTGATACACTCGTATCCTCTATCACGTCACAGCTTCCCCTTGGGGAAGAAACCAACGCCTGCAAGAGCAAGGCACACAACATCACAACCTGAAAGGGTTAGGAGACTCGTCTCCATAATCAGAACCAACCTACAACCTAAAGATCATAACAAGATCACATATGCTTATAGCATAACCCCAACATCAACACAAGTGCTTAAGGCACATCTCTATCATACAACTCATCCTAACCATCCTAACCTAGCTATCAACTAAGCCAAAGCTAAAGGAAAGGAAGGAAAGAAGACATACCAACAAGGTATGCACCAACAGAAGCAAGAACACACGGCTGGTCCAGTGAGGCGCAGGGGCGGCTCACCAAAGGCGCAGGGGCGTCTCCATACCAGGCGTAGGTGCAGCTCAGGACAGGCGCAGGGGCGGCCAACTGTGCAGAGAGTTGGTCCCGACTTCTCTTCGACCCCTTTCTCGATTCTCTTCACGTCTTCAACCCACCACAACAACACATACCCATATATACACATATATGATCATCAGGACAACCAAGAAAGGATTCAATACAAGCCTAGCTTGTGATCCTAAGCTAAAGAGGAAGATAAGAAACAAAGGAAGCAAGAAGAAAGAGAGATGAAGAGAAAGAGCTTACCACACCAACCCTAGGCTGTAACTATGGAGCATCCACACCACTCACCATTTCAGCACATCAACAACAACACACAACAACCTCATCAAAGTCATCCAAGGCCAAATCCACACTCAAACTCTCAAGAACTCTCTCACAAGATCAAGAAGAAGCAAAGATGAGAAGAGGAAGGAGAAGAAGAACGTAAAGGTGATGAAGGAGCTGGAATAAAGTGAAGAAACCCTTCATCAGAAGGTTGGGAGGCTTATATACGAAGCTTCCCCAAAAGCAAGGTCAAGAGGTCAACAAAGGTGGCTGCAGCCGCACAAAACCGCAGGGGCGGACCGACTAAGGCACAGGGGCGGCTTACCTGTGGCGTAGGGGCGGCCCATGTGGTGCGCAGGTGCGACTGACAGGGTCCAACAAGGCTCAGCCAAGGCTCAACAAGGACTCCTAGGCTCCAAGGACTAAGGCTCTTACATCTCACCCCCCTAAAAACAAGTTTCGTCCCGAAACTTGCAGAACCTCTAAGCCTCTCGGACCCATAAGCTGAGGTAAACACTCTCCTCAAGAACGTCAGGTCACAACCTATAACATTCTATATCCTCAACACAACATGGAGGAATCACACTCCAGCAAAACAACTCTACACAAGGCCTAGAGGAAGATCATCTCTAGCCAAACACTAACCACATCACACTGACATGGAGGAAAGCCATCTCCAGCCACAACGTACACATAACACTACTACGTGGAGGAAAACCATCTCCACTCACACTATGTCCATCAAAGGTAGCATGAAGGAAAGAACCATCTCCTGCTAATCCTAACACATACACCATAGTATGGAGGGAAGAACCATCTCCAGCTATACCTATCTCGTGCTAGCAAACAGGATCTCACAGATCATATGCACACACAACTAGCACGGAAACACAACATATCACATAAGCACATAACAAATAGACACTCACCAGAAGACACTAAGATCTACTCGTGGATCCTACTGGTGTCTCTAACTCAGCGTAGAATTCCGGATAGTTCCTTTGGATACTATCCTCTGTCTCCCAGGTAGCCTCATCTAGTCCTCGTCTAGACCACTGTATCCTCAACATAGGAATGTCCTTCGAACGTAGGCATATCACACCTCGATCTAGGACTGCAATAGGGTGCTTTGCAAATGTGTGGTCCGGCTTAACCACTAGATCATCATAACTCACGATGTGCCTCGGATCTGGTATTTACTCCCGCAGCTGAGACACATGAAACACGGGGTGAACACCCTCTAGCCTCGGAGGCAAACTAATCTGTAAGCTGCTCGCCCAACTCTATCTAGTATCTCAAAATGACCGACATATCGGGGACTCAACTTCCCCTTTATGCAAAAACATCTGACGTCTCGTGTCGGAGATACTCTCAACCAGACATGAGCTCCTACCCTGAACTCTAGAGGTCGACGCTTCTTGTTTGCATACGACTTCTGGCGACTCTGTGCAGCCAACATCCTCTCTCTGATCAGCGCTACTCGAGCAATATCATCCTGAATCTGCTTTGGCGCTATCCCACTGATACTACTAGGCTTATCCCAGCATAAAGGTGTATGTTAAAATGAAATATTGTGATATTTTAGGCACGTTTTCTAAGTATATTTGATTCATATTGATAGTCTTTGATTTAGCATTGTTGCAATTGTGAGCTAGTTTGCCTATATTGTCGATATGGATGTCTACACTAGCTTTATGTTGATTATAGGTGATTGAGAGTCATTTCCGAACGGAATCGAGCAAAGAAGAGTTGATTGAGTATGTCCATGGATTGAGGGCATTCTTAGGAGCAAAATGGAGTTCAACTTGAGGAGTGCACGAGGCTAGGGAAGAATCACGTTCTTGCCCTAAACCACGCTCTAAAATACGGCCGTACTACAAACCACGTTTAGTTCCACGGCCGTGGAACCTTGCAAAGAGAGGCGTGATGCATTCCAGTAACTATTACGGTCGTGGAATCCATGGTTCAAACCGTGTTGAATTCCACGCTCTAAATTACGGTCGTGGAACCTTCCACGACCGTGATCTTGGCGATCTTTTTCGCCACATTTTGAAGCCACGATCTTTTGAAGATTGGGCCGGGCCGATATTTTATCTTGCCCTATAAAAAGACGGACGAAGAGAAATTCCGTCACCTCGCTTTAGACCTTGGCTTACACCTTCGCTTAGCGGCACTCACCTCGCTTTAGACCTTGGCTTACACCTTCGCTTAGCGGCACTCACCATCGCTTAACCCTCGCTTAGAAGCAATTTACATCTCGTGGGAGATCGAAGTTCGTGTTTGCATTTGCCCTAATCTCGCACTTTTGGTGGAGATTGCTGTTGAGATTTCCGGATTGGTGGAAGATCGAAGCTTTTGGAAGATTGTTGCAAGAAGATTTCTCTTCTTGTTTAGGTTTGATTTAGAAGACGGATTGACATCCCGTTCTTCCTTCTTTCCTAAGATTGTGTTTGTTTGTCCTATTCTGAATCTATTGACAATATTCATTCTTGATTGTGACATTGAGATTGGTTTGAAGTTTAGTGGAAGTTTTCAGAAGTTTTCATCTTTCAATCTTTTAATCTTTGAATTTGATATCAACATGACGGTTATTGGCTAAAAACCCTTAACAATTCTAAGGTGAAGGGTTGATAGTTGTGGCTTAGATGATGATAGATTGATCGTAAACAGATTAGACCCTGAGAGTTTGATGAGAATCGTCGACAAACCCTAAATCACGGTTTGTTCTTGAGTTCCACGGCCGTGGAGTCTCAAGATCTGCCCGTAATTTCCCTTAAGTTTACGAGCCTGCTTTTACTTCAATCCAAAGTTAAAGATTTGCTTTAACTTAGTTTAGGCTTGCCTTTTCTAGGTGGTAGTGAAGCCTCAACAACCTCTACCTCGATTGTGAGTGTCACAACCGTAATCGGTTAAGTTAGTCTTGATCCTTGGATTGCAAGTTTGGGTATTTGACATTAATTCTTGCCTTTAGAACCTTTCTATATTGAAGCCTCAACAACCTGTATAGAGAGTGTCTTGTAGGTGAGTCATATAAGGTTTTTGGAACTTCACCGTACGATTACCTTACATTAGCATACCTTTGCATATCTCAACTCTGTGTTTATATCATTAGTATATCTTGAATCGATTGCCACAGCTGGATATTTAGGATTGTTGTTTTCCCAATTTTTGCAAAAACTCTCATATTTACTCGCTTGATAATCTGCAATTGAATTTGTTCCCACCCAAATCCCTGTGTTCGATACTCTGGAATCCTTGCTTAACTATATTGATCCGTACACTGCGGGTTCGCTTGCTTGATTCTAGTTTTATAAATTTAAAGCTTATTTGCACACACCTTTAGGGGCGAACAAGTTTTTGGCGCCGTTGCCGGAGATTTGGTTTCGGCCGAATTCGGTAGCCGGTTGTCAAGCTTGGGAGCTTGCTCTCGTTATTTGATATTACTTTGAGTGCATGTGCAGGTCTAGAAACACCGAAGATCTCTTACCTGTTGATCAAGAGCTAGAGAATACTTTAAGGCAAAAGCGCAAGGAAAAGAAGATGGCTGAAGAACACGAACGTGATCTTCAAGCGGAGTTGGCGGAGAAGGAAGCTCAACTCCAATGGAATGAGACCCTCCGCCAGGATGAAATGGATCGTCATCAATCTCAAGTTAACAATCTACAAGACATGATCTTCCAAATGAGGATAGAACTAAGCGACCTTAAGAATAAGGGAAGCAAGAAATCCTCAAGAAGAGCATCAAGATCTAGAAGAAAAGGTCACTCATCCGCTGATGATAGTGATTCTTCCATGCCACCGCTAGAGGAGATTGATCCCACAATCAATGTGAATCCTTTCTATCCACGGGAAGCTGCTAATCGTCGTGTTCCACCAAGGAATGCGAGGATCGAACGTGTAGATGAAGAGCCAAGAACTCTTGGCCAGCGGATGGATCCAACCCAACAACCGCGCCGTTTGGGCGTGAACTTTGATGCTGATGATGTGCAAGGGTTTAGCTTCAACCCTCAAGTCATTACTCTTGTTCGCCAAAACCAATTTGGCGGCATAAGCGCTGAATCTCCACACCAACACTTGCAGAACTTTGAGTGTATGATGGAGACAATGAGACCAAAGAGCGCTACTACCAACAACTATAAGCTCAAGCCATTCTTCTTCTCTTTGAAGGGGAAAGCGTTGTCTTGGTACCAAGCTCTTCCTAGGGGGAAACTAGACACATGGGAAGACCTTTCCGCGGAGTTCCTCACCAAATTCTTTCCGCCATCCAAAACGGCGGAACTTAGAGGTAAGATCAATGCATTTTCCATGAAATCTAACGAAAGTTTGTTTCAATCATGGGAAAGGTTTCAGGACTTGCTCTTGGATTGCCCTCATCATGGCATATCCAAACTTGCCTTGCTGGAGATCTACTACAAGGGGTTAGATGCGGGAACGCAGTTCAACCTCCAATCCCTCTCATGTGGAACATTCATGGACATGAGAGAAGATGACGCTTGGGACTTCATTGAGAAGCAAGCAAGGGTCATAGAGAAGTATTCCCACCGAAAAGTGGAGGGAAATCGTGTGGAGCAAGGAGCAAAGCTCACACATGAAGCTCAAAATCAGATTTTCTCCCTCAACAATGAAATCAAAGAGTTGAAGGAGGCTATCAAGACCAACTTCCCAAAGCAACAAGAGAAGGATGTTGGCTATTTGGGCAACAACAATGGCGGTGATAACACAAACCGCAACAACAACAACAATCGGAATAATAACCGGAGCAACAATTGGAATGGAAACAACAACAACCGGAACAACAATTGGAAAAACAATAGGGGTTCAAACAACAACAATTGGCGCTCCAATCAACAAAATTTCGGTAACTCTTATCCTTCCAATTCTAATTCACTAACTCCACCTTCCTCTTCCTCTACTCCTTTGAAAAGCCAGGGGCAATCATCTAATGGAGGAAACACTTCGGGGAAGGAGAAGCCCGATCCCATGTTGGAAACGATTTTGGGAAAGCTTCAAGGGTTGGAGAACCGCATCATTAAGGTTGATGATCAAATTTCCAAGGTTGATAAAGCTCAAAAGGTTTTAGAAAACCAAATGTTCAGCCATGCGGAGGAAGTCCCTAGGAATCAAGGGAAACTTACAGGAAAGACGGAGGACAACCCTAAGGTAAGGGTTATGGCAATCACAACTAGGAGCGGAGTGACTACCACCGATCCGCAACCAAAGTTTGTTGAAGTCTCCGTAGAAAAAGACAAGGAGAAAGAGAAGGGGAAGGAGAAGGAAGATGTCTACGTCCCTCCTCCAGCTTATAAACCTCCCCTACCATTCCCTCAATCTAGAGCGAGAGCGCGCCTAGATAAACAATTTGGTAAGTTCATAGAACTCATGAGCAAGCTGCATATTAAAATACCATTTATTGATGCTATTGTAGGTATGCCGGCTTATGGCAAGTTCTTAAAGGAGCTCCTCTCTAACAAGAGGAAGCTAGAAGACTTCGGAGAGGTTAAGATGAGTTCGGATTCTTCGGATCTCATCAAGACCATGAAGGAGAAAATGCCCCCAAAGCTAAAGGATCCGGGGTCATTTTGCATTCCCATAGGAGTGGAAGATGTCACATACGATGCGTTATGTGACTTAGGAGCAAGTGTGAGCATCATACCACTTGCATTGTGTAGGAAGATCGGTTTAGGCGACCCTAAACCGGTGAAGATGACGTTGTACATGGCGGATCGATCCATCACTCGCCCCGTCGGTATCGTAGAAGACGTTCCGGTCAAGCTAGGTAAATTCTTTGTTCCCATTGATTTTGTCGTGCTTGACATTCCTGCAGATAGTCCGGTCCCGATCATACTCGGAAGACCGTTTCTTGCAACTTCCGGCTGCATAGTCGATTGCAAGAATGGTAGACTCGCTTTTGATATAGGAGAAGAGAAAGTAGAGTTCGTTCTTTCCACTCTAGTGAAGGAGCCAATCTTTGATGAGGATATTTCCGATATTCAAGATGAAGAGGGTTTGTCTAGGGAGGAGGTAAGTGCGATTCTCTTTAACGATCCTTTACAAAAGGTTATCACTATGAGTCTAACCAATGTAGGGGAAGAAGAAGAGTGCAATGAGGCAATTGAAGCCTTATAAGCACAAGAAGAGATGGGTGAAGTGGAGTTTGAAAAACTCCACGATGAGGCAGAAAACGTGAGAGTCCACGGTCATACTCTGTATTCCACGGCCGTGGATTTCACAACCAAAATCGTGTCTCACTCCAAGGAGTTATACGGTCGTGGAGAAGACATGACAACCGTATTTCCTTTCCACGCCCTAAACCACGGCCGTGGAGGCCATGAGGAACCCGTAATTTTGGGCGTGGAAAGGAGTGATCGAGACACTTCTTCAACTTCTTCTAACTCTTCTCCCACACACTCATCACCCTTAGAAACCTCTAAGGAGACATCGGATGCTTCTCAAGGATCATTGGAAGCTCCGAAAGCAATGGAACTCAAACCACTTCCTACTCATCTAAGGTACACTTTTCTAGGATCTAATTCTACCTTTCCGGTTATTGTTAGTTCCGATCTAAGCATAGATGAACATAATCAGCTCATGATTGTCCTTAGGAAACATAGGAAAACTATAGGCTATACTATTGAGGATTTAGTAGGAATTAAACCCTCCCTATGCATGCATAAGATACTAATGGAGGAAGATTTTAGAACTTCAAGACAACCTCAAAGGCGGTTGAATCCGACCATGAAGGAGGTTGTCAAGAAGGAAATTCTTAAGCTTCTTGATGCAGGTATCATCTACCCTATCTCCGATAGTAAGTGGGTGAGTCCGGTTCAAGTAGTTCCAAAGAAGGGAGGAATGACGGTCATCACCAACAAGAACAACGAACTCATTCCTACCCGAACTGTGACGGGATGGCGGATGTGCATAGACTACCGCAAGCTCAACAATGCAACGCGGAAGGATCATTTCCCATTGCCATTCATTGATCAAATGCTTGAAAGGTTAGCACAACATTCACATTTTTGCTACCTTGACGGTTATAGTGGTTTCTTTCAGATTCCGATACACCCGGATGATCAAGAGAAGACCACATTCACGTGCTCATGGGGTACGTTTGCTTATAGGAGAATGCCGTTCGGGCTTTGCAACGCCCCAACCACGTTCCAACGGTGCATGATGGCCATCTTCTCCGAATACGTAGAGCAAATCATGGAAGTCTTCATGGACGACTTCTCCATATACGGTTCCTCTTTTAACGATTGCCTTTCTAACATTTCTCTTGTTTTGCAAAGATGTGAAGACACTAACCTAGTTCTTAATTGGGAGAAGTGTCAATTCATGGTTAAGGAAGGAATTGTATTAGGCCACTTAGTCTCTAATAGAGGGATAGAAGTAGACAAGGCTAAGATAGAGACCATAGAGAAGCTTCCTCCCCCAATTTCGGTGAAAGGGATAAGAAGTTTCCTAGGACATGCTGGATTTTATAGACGTTTCATTAAGGACTTTTCTAAGATATCAAAACCTCTCACTAATCTATTGATGAAGGATGCGGTTTTTGAGTTTTCGCAGGAATGTTTGGATGCGTTTAACACCATTCGGCAAGCTCTAATTTCAGCACCTATTATCCAACCCCCGGATTGGACTCTTCCCTTTGAGATTATGTGCGATGCTAGTGACGTAGCTATTGGAGCTGTTCTTGGACAACGAAAGGAAGGGCGAACCCATGCCATATACTATGCTAGCAAGATGCTAGATGAAGCGCAGCTCAACTACGCCACTACCGAAAAAGAGTTTTTAGCCATTGTCTATGCTATTGACAAGTTTCGCTCTTATCTTGTAGGTGCAAAGGTGATTGTCTACACGGATCATGCTGCGATCCGGTACCTCCTTGGGAAGAAAGATGCGAAGCCAAGGCTAATTAGATGGATTCTCCTCCTACAAGAATTCGATCTTGAGATCCGCGACAAGAAAGGTTCAGAAAATTTTGTTGCGGATCATTTGAGTCACCTAACACATCTAGAGGACGACCATTTACCCATCGACGACTCCTTCCCGGACGAACACCTACACCTTATTGAGGAGTGCATCGATGTGATCTCCAAAGGTAACAAACCATGGTTTCCTGATTTTGTTAACTATTTGGTTTGTCAGGAGACACCGCCCGGATTATCCTACGCACAAAGGAAGAAGTTCTTCAAGGATGTCCGGGAATACTTTTTGAACGAGCCTCTCCTCTTCAAGAGAGGTCCGGATGGCATCATTCGGCGATGTGTGCCGGAAGATGAGATGCAAAGTGTCATCCGCCATTGTCATTCACTACCTTGTGGAGGACACGCTAGTTCGAACAAGACTAGCGGAAAGGTATTGCAATCCGGATTCTTTTGGCCTACTTTATTTAGAGATGTGCAATCCTTTGTTTCTTGCTGCGATGCTTGTCAAAGAACAGGCAATATCTCTAGGAGGAATGAGATGCCCATCAACAACATCCAAGAGGTGGAGATTTTCGATGTTTGGAGAGTAGATTTTATGGGACCGTTCCCATCCTCTTGTGGAAACCAATACATACTATTGGCGGTGGATTACGTTTCTAGATGGGTGGAAGCAATTGCCTCTCCCACCAATGATGCCATGGACGATCATTAGTGATGGAGGTTCTCACTTCATTGCCCGGCGCTTTGAAGCTCTTCGAGCTAAGTATGGGGTTACTCACAAGATCGCTACCCCTTATCATCCACAAACAAGTGGACAAGTTGAGATCTCAAATAGAGAGATCAAAGGAATCTTAGAGAAGACGGTTTCAAGGACTAGGAAGGATTGGTCCTTGAAGCTTGACGATGCATTGTGGGCATACCGGACTGCATACAAGACTCCCATAGGAACCACACCATACAACCTTGTGTATGGGAAGTCTTGTCACTTGCCGGTAGAGTTGGAGCACAAAGCGTTTTGGGCTATTAAGGGGTTGAACTTCAGCATGAAAGAAGCGGGAGAGAAGCGTCTCCTAGACATCAATGAGCTGGATGAACTCCGCTTGAACGCTTATGAAAACGCTAAGATCTATAAGGAGAGAGCAAAGCGTTGGCATGATAAGCATATCATTCCAAAGGACTTCAAAGAAGGAGATCAAGTTCTCCTCTTCAATTCAAGGCTTCGTCTCTTTCCAGGTAAGCTTAAATCTCGTTGGACTGGACCTTTTCTAATTAAGCGTATTTTCCCCCATGGTGCAGTTGAAGTATGGGGTGAAGCGAGCGGAAGCTTTAAGGTGAACGGCCAACGACTCAAGAAGTATACGCCGGAAATCCAAGCTGAGGAGTTCGCGCCTACCGCACTCGAATAAGTGCGAGACTGGTCTAGCTACGGACCTTAAACAAAGCGCTTCTTGGGAGGCAACCCAAGGTATTGCATTTTCGTTTTTGTTTTTGATTCATAGCTTAGCTTAGAATAGACGTTTTTACTTTGTTTTTGCCTTCGATTCCTTCCGGTATGTTCGTGTTTTTGGATGTAGGAGCGATGGAAAAGGGAAAGGGAAGGATAATGTTGAAGAAAAGTGACGAAATTTGGACTTTGGAGCTTTACAGAGAGTTCCACGGCCTAAACCACGGTTGTGACAGCTACAGTGACCGTAATTTCCAAAAGCCTTTGAAAAATCACAAAAACCACGGTTCCGTACATTTCTACGGCCGTGGAACACCCCGACAGACCGTGATTTTCAAAAATATTGCCTGTGACTATATAAACCACGTTCTTCACAAAAACCACCACAAAACCCCTCTTCCACGACCTAAAAGCCGAATCCATGCCTCCTCTCTTAATTCCTCGTTTCCTAATCGTTTTCAACGATTCTTCTTCCTAAACTGAAGCAAATTCGACCACAAACAAGATCCAAGCGACGAATCGAGCGGAAATTCACCAACGAACGCGCAATTCGGATTTTTCAATCCGAAAAATAGGTTTTTCCACTCTTCTCGATCTTTGTCGATTTGGTTCGTTTTTGTTAGAGATTTTTAGGAAGAACTGATTGAGATGGGAAGAAATTAGATTAGGACTGCCTGTTGTGGAGATTGATTGCTGATTTGCTGAGATTGGCGAGTTTCTGAGACGAATCACGGTCTCTGGAGGAATTACGGCCGTGGTTTCCATAGAACTGCCCGTAATTTTGAACAGAATGGACTTTGTAAGGAGAGTTTCGGGGAGGATCAAAGAGAAGAAGGATAACCAGAACAAGAAGAGGAAGGGTAATCCCTCCTCTTCCTCATCCTCTAGAGCACCACCACCCTCTTCCCCTTCACCTCCATCATCACCTTCCTCACACTCACCACCTAGCCCTAGAGTCCCGACCATACATGATGATCACCTCGATGCACTCGAGAGGATCAAGAAGAGGCATGTGATTGGCCCTAGATACTTGTTGTTGGAGGATCTAGATCCTCTCAACATTGTGGATGACCTTACTTGGCTCTTGGATAGAGCCGGACTTATTGTCTTCTCGGCTATCCGAGAAGACGCTTATGAGGAGATTACACGGGAGGTTGTGACATCTTTTGAGCACAACCATGTAGACAGGACCGTCTCTTTCCGTCTCATGGAAAGAGACTATCATTTTAGCATCCGTGAGTTTGGGACCATTTTCGGGTTTCAAGAGACCTTTAACGGTCACTTTCCTAGTGGCGTTTACGCCAAGAATTTTTGGGAGGAGGTGGCGATGATTTACGCTAGCGAGGACCGCTGGCAGCCCGCTGACTCCAAGGCTAGGTTGATGTACCACCTAGCCTTGAAGATTGCTCATCGTGTTCTTTCGGAGTGTCTCTTTCCTAGGACGGAGACGCCCCAAAAGATCAAGACGGATGAGCTCTTTTTACTTTACTCCATGTTGTATGGACGCCGTGCTGATTGTGCTACTCTCTTGGCTGCTACGATGAGCAAGCTCAAGAACAAGAAGAAGGGCAACATCGGATATGGTGGGATAGTTACCCACATTGCTAGGAGCTTAGGTGTTGATTATTCTGCTTGCACCCGTATACCGGCCGTACCTTTAGGGCTACATGCTTTCATGACTAGGGGTCTCATTTTCCCCACACATAGAGGTCCGCCTTATGCGGGCATGCCTTGGGAGAGCAGGACGGGTAGGGGTATAGAGTGGCTACCTGAGTACTCCATTATGGCGGGACGCCATAATTGGAAGGAGACGTTCGCTGCTATGCATGCGAACAGGATAGCAGCTTCCCCATATGTCCCACCACCAGTTGTTGAGGAGGAGGAGATGGGAGATCAGTTTGAGGATGGAGGAGGAGCCGAGCAGGATTTTGGCACGTTTCCGGATCAGCCGGAGGCGGCCCCCGATGCACCTAGACGTTCTTCACGTCCAGCTAGAGCTTCAGGCTCGTCTTCTCGCCGCGCTAGCGTGAGTGAGAGACCTACATGGATGACCACACCTCCTGCATGGTACGGAGCTCCACCTCCTTGGTCTACAGAGCAGACAACAACACCACCACCAGCACCATCCGACGCTCCAGCATGGTACAGTCAGGCCCCGGGATGGTATGAGCAGATGCCGGATTGGGCTACCGGACTTTCAGAGAGAGTAGGAGCATTGAAGATCCGAGCCGATGCTAGAGATGGACGCTTAGACGACCTCGACCACATGATGAGGGATGTCTACCGCCAGCAGTTTGGGCGGTTTTATGATCCTAGCTTCTCTCCATTCCCGCCTCCACCAGCGCCGTAGTGATGAGGATTTGATGATTGACCGTTCGCCTTAGACATTCCACCACCACTTTGTGAGTTTCTTTTTCTTTTCTTCTTTTCTTTCTTTCTTTTGAACATTAGGGACAATGTTCGTCCTAAGTATGGGGTGGGATGTACTAAAAGTTTGTAATAACTCTTACTCACTATGCTTGCTTCTATTCGAGACTATCAATGCATGTTCATTATATTGTTGCACGTTTCATTATTGCATTGTATGAAAAAGAACTTGAAAAACCCATAAAAATTGAAAAATTTTGAAAATTTTGTGCTTCTAATGAATTGAGATGATTTCTATGATAATCACTACTTGTGAATCGAGTTTGATGACAATTGCATGCTTAAAAGATTAGTGAATTGAAAAGAAATTGAATGCGTTGATTGTGCTTCTTTTGCAAGTTTCATAATGTGAAGAATGTTACCTAAATCATGTTGAGAAATTGAAGTTGAAATCACACTATAAGTTCTTATACTTCTTGTTGAGATGATTAAGGCAATTCGATTTTTCTTTCTTCTTTCTTTAATCATTTTAGCTCCTCATTGAAATATTGACCTCCTTTACCTATCCGGGAATTTGGAGAAGTGAATGAAAAAGGCAATTTTGATGTGGGAGGGCCATGAGAGCAATTATTTGCAATCAAAAGAATAGAAAGGAATTCTAGGTTTGGGGAAGTCAATCATGATGATGAGTAACTCGGCACCATTCACATAGCCGGGTGTTTGTGTCTTGCCAAAGTCGGATTGAGCGATATTCCTAGCGGATTATGGTATGTGCGCTAAGGGTTTGAGGCATCTCATATAAAAATTTGAGAAACGCCAATTTCCTAGGCTTCGGTTTTTGTGCACCTCTATCCATAACTCCAAAAGTAAAGTCGAAAAATGAAAGGAAGAAGAGCGAAGCTCTAAGTTGAAAGTGTGCGGAAACCGCAAAAGAAGAAGAAGGGTAGTTGTCCACTTTCCCGGATCCATGCACCACATTCCCTAAAAGTTTCCTTCCCTTCCACATTCTAGACCTTTTCTTTGAAAGTCCGTAAGATCAAAAGAATGTTATATGACTTGGTGATCTAAATTGAAGTTTCTTATGATTGATTTTGATAATGTTTAAAGTTTATGATGCTTGTTTAGAAGTTTGATTAATTCATGAACTTTCTTTACTTTTTACTCTTTGATTAAGTGTATGAAAGTCTTATAAACGATTGAAGCAAGATTTGAGAATGATCTATTCTTTAGAGGCACATTCCTCCAAAAGAAGTATTGCTTTGAGAAGGTACACATATTTCATCCTAACTTTTGTTTAAAGCTTTTTGAAAGACCTTGCTTAGGGACAAGCAAGTGTTAAGTATGGGGTTATTTGTTAGCATGAAATATTGTGATATTTTAGGCACGTTTTCTAAGTATATTTGATTCATATTGATAGTCTTTGATTTAGCATTGTTGCAATTGTGAGCTAGTTTGCCTATATTGTCGATATGGATGTCTACACTAGCTTTATGTTGATTATAGGTGATTGAGAGTCATTTCCGAACGGAATCGAGCAAAGAAGAGTTGATTGAGTATGTCCATGGATTGAGGGCATTCTTAGGAGCAAAATGGAGTTCAACTTGAGGAGTGCACGAGGCTAGGGAAGAATCACGTTCTTGCCCTAAACCACGCTCTAAAATACGGCCGTACTACAAACCACGTTTAGTTCCACGGCCGTGGAACCTTGCAAAGAGAGGCGTGATGCATTCCAGTAACTATTACGGTCGTGGAATCCATGGTTCAAACCGTGTTGAATTCCACGCTCTAAATTACGGTCGTGGAACCTTCCACGACCGTGATCTTGGCGATCTTTTTCGCCACATTTTGAAGCCACGATCTTTTGAAGATTGGGCCGGGCCGATATTTTATCTTGCCCTATAAAAAGACGGACGAAGAGAAATTCCGTCACCTCGCTTTAGACCTTGGCTTACACCTTCGCTTAGCGGCCCTCACCTCGCTTTAGACCTTGGCTTACACCTTCGCTTAGCGGCACTCACCCTCGCTTAACCCTCGCTTAGAAGCAATTTACATCTCGTGGGAGATCGAAGTTCGTGTTTTGATTTGCCCTAATCTCGCACTTTTGGTGGAGATTGCTGTTGAGATTTCCGGATTGGCGGAAGATCGAAGCTTTTGGAAGATTGTTGCAAGAAGATTTCTCTTCTTGTTTAGGTTTGATTTAGAAGACGGATTGACATCCCGTTCTTCCTTCTTTCCTAAGATTGTGTTTGTTTGTCCTATTCTGAATCTATTGACAATATTCATTCTTGATTGTGACATTGAGATTGGTTTGAAGTTTATTGGAAGTTTTCGGAAGTTTTCATCTTTCAATCTTTTAAATCTTTGAATTTGATATCAACATGACGGTTATTGGCTAAAAACCCTTAGCAATTCTAAGGTGAAGGGTTGATAGTTGTGGCTTAGATGATGATAGATCGATCGTAAACAGATTAGACCCTGAGAGTTTGATGAGAATCGTCGACGAACCCTAAATCACGGTTTGTTCTTGAGTTCCACGGCCGTGGAGTCTCAAGATCTGCCCGTAATTTCCCTTAAGTTTACGAGCCTGCTTTTACTTCAATCCAAAGTTAAAGATTTGCTTTAACTTAGTTTAGGCTTGCTTTTCTAGGTGGTAGTGAAGCCTCAAGAACCTCTACCTCGATTGTGAGTGTCACAACCGTAATCGGTTAAGTTAGTCTTGATCCTTGGATTGCAAGTTTGGGTATTTGACATTAATTCTTGCCTTTAGAACCTTTCTATATTGAAGCCTCAACAACCTGTATATAGAGTGTCTTGTAGGTGAGTCATATCAGGTTTTTGGAACTTCACCGTACGATTACCTTACATTAGCATACCTTTGCATATCTCAACTCTGTGTTTATATCATTAGTATATCTTGAATCGATTGCCACAGCTGGATATTTGAATCTTTAGGATTGTTGTTTTCCCAATATTTGCAAAAACTCTCATATTTAGTCGCTTGATAATCTGCAATTGAATTTGTTCCCACCCAAATCCCTGTGTTCGATACTCTGGAATCCTTGCTTAACTATATCGATCCGTACACTGTGGGTTCGCTTGCTTGATTCTATTTTTATAAATTTAAAGCTTATTTGCGCACACCTTTAGGGGCGAACAGTGTACGGCATCTATGTCCATACAGTGCCTCATAGGGAGCCATCCCTATAGATGCATGCCAGCTGTTGTTGTATGAGAACTCAACGAGTGGGAGGTAATCAGACCATCCCTGTCCCCAATCCAACACAGGCTCGCAACATGTCCTCTAGGGTCTGTATGGTCCTCTTTGATTGACCATCTGTTTGGGGGTAAAACGCAGTCCTGAAGTGTAGACTCCTCCCTAAAGCAGTCTGAATCTGTTGCCAAAACCTCGATGTAAATCGTCCATCACGATCAGAAACGATCGTCCTCGGTACCCCATGGAGTCTCACTATTTGTCTAGTGTACTCCTCAGCTAATCTACTCAAGGCCACGTCTCTCTGATAGGGATGAAACGTGCCGTCTTCTTCAATCTGTCAACGACCACCCAGATGGCATCAAAGCTCCTACTGGTCTTCAATCTAGTCACAAAATCATGGAGACATCCTCCCACTTCCACTGCGGTACTGGCAGTGGATGGAGCTCACCTCCAGGTATGAAATGCTCTATCTTGACCTGTTGACAGGTCGCACACTGAGTCACAAATCTGGCTACATCGGGCTTCAGCCCTCCCCACCAAAATGAACGTCTCACATCATGGTACATCTTACTCGTACTAGGGTGTACTGAGTAAGGTGTACAGTGAGCCTTCTAAATATCCGCTGTCTCAACTCTGTATCTGCAAGAACACATATACGATCATGTCGCCTCATAACTCCATCTGCCCCAATAGTGAACTGGGGTGCCTCTCCACGAGACATCTTATCTCTGATCCTCGCCAAGGTCGGGCAGGTCCCTTGCTTTTGTTGGATCTCATCCAATAGACCAGGTAGAACCTCTAAGGTAAACAACTGGGCATCCTCATCAGGAAACTGGATGTCCATCTCTATCCAGGCTAGATCCCTCTGAAGCTGAGGCTGTACAGTAAGTTTGGCAATCACCTTCTTTCGAGGCGTCTTCCTGCTCAAGGCGCCAGCTACCACATTTGCCTTGCCAGGATGATACAAAATCTCAAGGTCAAAGTCCTTGATCAACTCAAGCCATCGACGCTGGTGGTTATTCAAATCCCGCTGCGTGAAAATATACTTTAGACTCTTATGGTTTGTGAAGATCTGGCATGTAGCACCGCACAGGTAATGTCTCCATATCTTCAAAACATGAACTACCGCTGCCAACTCCAGATCATGAGTCGGGTAGTTCTCCTCATACGTCTTCAGCTGTTGAGATGCATATGCAATCACTCTACCCCTCTACATCAGCACACATCCCAAGCCCTCCTTGGATGCTTCACTATAGACCACAAAATCATCAGAACCGTTTGGCTGTGCTAAGACAGGAGCAAAAGTTAAATGCCTCTTCAACTCCTCAAAACTTTGAGCACACTGGTCGGTCCATACAAATCTGGTAGTCTTTCTCAAAAGACTCGTCAGTGGACGGGCAATCACAAAAAATCCCTCCACAAAGCTTCTATAATAACCGGCTAAGCCAAGAAAGCTACGTACTTCCTTGACGTTTGTCGGTGTCGTCCATGTAGCAACAGACTCGATCTTCGTTGGATCTACCATAACCCCGTCGGCGGAGACGATGTGTCCGAGAAATGCAACCTCGGACATCCAAAACTCCACTTAGAGAGCTTGGCGTACAACTCTCTATCTCTCAAAATCTGCAAAACCGTCCTCAAGTGTCCCGCATGCTCCTCTCTACTACGAGAGTATACCAAAATGTCATCAATGAAGACCACCACAAACTGGTCCAAGTAGTAGATGAAGATGCTGTTCATCAACTCCATGAATACTGCTGGGGCATTCGTCAGCCCAAATGGCATTACTACAAACTCGTAGTGTCCATAACGGGTACGAAATGCCGTCCTGTGCACATCCTCCTCTCTCACCCTCAGCTGGTGATATCCTGAACGCATGTCGATCCTAGAAAAGACTGTTGCTCCCTGCAGCTGATCAAGTAGATCATCAATACGAGATAGTGGGTACCTGTTCTTGATGGTTACCTTGTTCAGATCTCTGTAATCTATACACAGTCTCAACGATCCGTCCTTCTTCCGCACGAAGAGGGCCGGTGCACCCCATGGTGAAACGCTAGGGCGTATGAAGCCTTTCTCAGCCAACCCCTATAGTTTCTTCTCCAGCTCCAACATTCGAGATGGGTCTCGTGCTAGGCTCCAAGTCAATACCAAAATCTACGCTCCTCTGAGGTGGAAAGCTAGACGGCTCTACGAAAACGTCTATAAACTCACAGACCACCGGTATGTCCTCCAAAGCTGGACTCTCTCCATCCTTCTTGGCGTAGCACTAGAAGGCATCATATCCCTGTGCAATCAGTCTAGCTGCTCGTACATCACTGATGACATATCCTGTCTTCCCAAGGTCCCAACCCCGGAAGACCTCTATCGGACCTAAGTCGATAGAGACTGTAACAGTTCTCTTACCCACATCTAACACCGCACGGTGTCTACGCATCCAATCCATACCTAATATGACTTCTTCATGCATCAAAGGCATGACTAAGAAGTCAACAAGTAGTACACGAGTCCCTAAACGTAGGGGACAACTACTTATCTCCTGGGTACCTTTGACCCTACTACCATCAGGTAACCCTATAGTAAAGGGTGCCCCCTCTATGGTAGACAAGCTCAAACGCTCAAAACAAGAAGCAGAAATAAATGAATGTGTAGCACCTGTATCAAATAAAACTCTAACATGTAAACCATATAATAAAATGGTACCTGTAGCAGCTGGTGCTGGCGGTTCCTCAGCACTCCTCAACTCAAAAGCACGGCCTCGAACTCCTCGGGCATCGCTAGTACCAGCCTCTCTACCTCTACCCCTACTCGGTCCAGGAGTTGAACCCTGAGTAGCAGGTGTCCCTAAGACCCTTTGTTGTCCCTGATGTTGAGGCGGTCTCTGCCCACCTCCTGCAGCACCTGTAGGGGAAGAACCCTGTTGTGATGGCGCCTTGCCCTGACAGCAAAACGTAGCTATATGTCCTGGCTTCCCGCACAAGAAGCAAGTCAGCGGTGCTCTAGGGCAATCAGCCCTCATATGCCCATAGGCCCTGCAGTTGTAACACTGTCGGCCTCTATCAGTAGTTTGTGCAGACACTGGAATACTCGAGAGGCCCTGAGTCTACATGCCTAATCCACTGTCCTCCACCATTGATGTTCTAGGTCACGGAATAGAGACTGTACTAACTCTATCCGTCTGTCCTCTAGGCAACGAACAGACTCCAAGGCTGAGTCTACATGCCCAATCCACACCTTAGTCTCTAGGCCGATCTCCCTAGAGAAGTGTGGTACTCCCTGCTGGTGGAATGCCTTCAACCAGGTATCTAGTCGAGGCCCCCTAGTCTCCTCCACAACTCAAGCAACCCCAACAGCATGTGCCGGCATAGTTGGCACCTGAGTAGCTCCATGGGATTCCTCAGATAATCCCTCTTTCCCTGGTAGGTCTGGGGCTCGTCGACCCGCTCTGATGGCCTCCTCAAACTGCCTGAGATACTCTCTAAACTCATGTCCTCCCATAGAAACACGATCTGAATCATCTAACTAGGCTCGATGTGACTGATGTCTCCTGGATCCATCACTCCTCATTGCTAGAACAAAGCTCTCAAAAACCTCCTCATGAGCCTCCTCCACCACTGGTGGATCTACAACGGGAACTGGTCCCTGTCTCCTCCCTCCTGGAGGAAGAGGTGGTCTACCTCTACCTCTGCCTGCAGTAGTAGCTCTAGTCCGAGCGATTTGCGGGGCATGCACACCTAACTTATAAGGCTCCATATATGCCATATGTATATATATATATATATATATATATATATATATATATATCTATACTATCGAGATCCTCAGATGGGTGACGACTTTTGTACACACTATCCCAAAACATCTGTACTAGCTTAAAACCAAAACCCTTTACAAAAGTCAGACCCCATGTGAGTTCTGTTTATTTATCCACTCTACCTTTATTGCAGATAACAAGTGCCATTGTTGTCAACCTAAGGCTCTGATACCAAACCTGTAACACCCCGAATCCGCGGGACTCGGAATGCTACATTGGGCTAGGATCTCACAATGGATCCTGGCACTAGCCTGACAACAAGTTCACTGGATCTTACAACAAGGCACAAGTAGAGTAAAAAAAACAAATACATAAAAGTTGTATGATACAACAAATGAGTTTACAAACTCAAAGCCGAGTACAAGACCATAACAACAACAACGTCTAATACAAAAGATCCCAACCCACATATCCTAATGTACAGAAGTCCTCGGTTGGTCACACCATCTGGCTCACTATGCAGTCTTCCTAACCGGAAGATCATCTACAACACGGTATACACCGTTGGCTACAACAATAGATAAGTATGAAGTAATAACACAAACACATATCATCATCTCATACATGCAATGTCACACACATTTATTTATTATCTTTAATTACGTTATTCCATTACTAATTCAACTTCTTTTGTAACACGAGGAGCGTCAAGAACCCGGTCCCATCCAACGTGACATAGGAGTTTTGCATGGGGGTGACCTTCACTCGTCCCCTCCTGTGAGATCATCTTCAGGGCACCTCCTCCTAACCAGCAGGCGGAGACCGGTGGTTACCGCCCGTTATAATACACTTGGGCCATATAAATGTAATGAATGGTCATCCTAGTCTGGTTTAGGTTATAAATGCAAAACCATATGAACACACACAACCATTACAATCATACAATCCACAACCGTACGCTAAGTAAGTCCTATGGACTTACCTGATACACTCGTATCCTCTACCACGTCACAACTTCCCCTTGGGGAAGAAACCAACGTCTGCAAGAGCAAGGCACACAACATCACAACCTGAAAGGGTTAGGAGACTCGTCTTCATAACCAAAACCAACCTACAACCTAAAGATCATAACAAGATCACATATGCTTATAGCATAACCCCGACATCAACACAAGTGCCTGACGCACATCTCTATTATACAACTTATCTTGCAGGATTTCGTTGTGAGTCTATCCCAGACTATCAAGATAGGGCTTCTACATATGAGAGAGATAGGCCAGTTCCGAGGAGAGCATTTCAGTCTGGTGGGCCGGATAAGCGGCAGAGGACAAGTTATGCTAGTGGTGGTACAGCTGTATCCGGGTTTCGACGAGGGCAGACTCAGGGGAGGCCGAGCTATCATACTATAGTCCAGGCTTCGGGTAGAGATCGACTGTGTTTTAACTGCGGCAGTCGCGATCATATTAAGACATGTTGCAAGAGGCCACCTACTACATGTTTCACCTGTGGCAAGCCAGGACATAGGGTCACCTTCTGCCGTCAAGCTAGGGCTCCTTCACAGTAGGGTTCTTCCCTTGCAAGTGCTGAGAGGAGTAGACAGAGACCTCCTCAGTACCGAGCACCGAGTCAGCAACAGCAGCAGTTCCGGGCTCCAGGACATCTTGCTTCACACAGTATTGCACCGGATAGGCCGTGACAGGGGACGTGGTGGTACTACTGACACCAAAGGAGTTCCGTCGAGAGAGTTTGAGCTGAGGAGTGTTGATCAACCAGCGGCACCTGCGACCACAAGTACTATGTGGATCCATGATTTACCTGCGCGAGTTTTGTTTGATACGGGTGTTATACACTCCTTTATATCAGATGCATGCGTACATAGGTTGTCCTTAGCTACGGTAGAGGGTGTACCTTTTGTAGTTGGGTTACCTAACGGGGGTAAGATTAGAGGATCCCGAGAGATTCATGGTTGCCCTGTCCATCTGGGAGATCGGGATTGGCTGGTAGATTTCCTAGTCATGCCCTTAGCACATGAGGACGTGATCTTATGGATAGATTGGATGACGAGACATGGAGCGGTCCTAGACATTGGCAGGAGGACTGTGATTGTCTCCACTGAGGAGGGTCATAGAGTGATATTTCAAGGTTCGGACCTCGGAAAGTCTGGCACAGTTATCAGTGTAGTGAGAGTAGCTAGACTGATAGTACAGGGTTGCGAGGTCTTCTGGTGTTATGCCATGAAGGAACGCGAGAGCCTGACATTAGAAGAGATACCAGCTGCATGCGAGTTTGTAGAGGTATTCAACGACGATCTGTCAGGGTTACCCCACATAGGAGTGTTGATTTCAGCATTGAGTTTGAGCCGGGCACGAGACCGATCTCGAAGGCCCCGTACCGCATGACACCGATAGAGCTGCTTGAGTTGAAGAAGCAGTTAGAGGAGTAGGCAGAGAAGGGCTTCATACGCCCTAGTATTTCTCCCTGGGGAGCACCGGTGTTATTTGTGAGGAAGAAGGATTGATGTGTTGGACCAGTTGCATGGAGCGTCTGTATTTTCGAGGATAGACTTGAGATCAGGTTATCACCAGCTGAGGGTGAGAGATCAGGACATACCTAAGATGGAATTTTGGACTAGGTATGGTCATTATGAGTTTGTAGTGATTCCATTTGGGCTCACTAATGCGCCAACAGTATTCATGGAGTTGATGAACGGGATTTTCATCGACTTCATACGCCCTAGTATTTCTTTTTTTTACTTTTATTTCCTTTTTTGTTTTACTTTCCTTTCCTCAATCTCATCTTTCTTCCACTTTGTTCATATTTCATCTATTTACAGGAGGAAATAACAAAACTGCAATGGTGAGGACTAGCTCTTGGCACCGGCGGAATTGAAAGACTCATACGAAGTTCCAGATTAAGGAAGGATCAAAGATCAAACCGAGTACAAGATTAACTTTAGAAACGAAGGCTCTTGAGAGATGAATATCAAGAGAAATGCGAGGTTCAATCTACAACTTAATCAAAGACATCAAACACAAGGATCGAAGAAGTCAAGAAGGCCGAGAACATTCCTGTTAAATTTGGATTTCAATTTTGTGCTTTTATTATTGTCTCTCAAGAACATTGCTCACAAACGTCATCTCCAATTTCACAAATCGCATCCTTATATCTCATACTCAATTTGATGTTTAATTGTGTTGAATGAGAGTAAGTGGTTTGCCCATTGCCTTTTGCATCTTCTTCGCACACATATATATATTTCCAGATTCAAACCTCAAATTAGTTCTATATATCCTGTATTCTTTTAGACTTTGGCCATTTTTTACTGATCCAAAAGCTTTCATTTTTACACAGATGCTTGTAGCTCCTTATCACCCTTGATCCATTTCCATAAGCATGAATTCTTATAGAGTGATGAAATCCGACGACTTTGATCGATTACAGATTTTGTAGCGGTGAAATCATTTGATTCCAACCAACTACGGGAATAGCGATCGAAAGTAAACACTTTCAATCAACTACGGGTTTTATGTATGATCAAAAGTATGTACTTTCGGATCAACCACATGGTCATCTCTCTCGTTGCTCACTCTTGACAAAACAGAATATGAGACAATGCTCATATATTGATTGTGCAGGAAATCAGAATTTACAGTGATTGTACATTATGACCTCCTTGTTTAGTTTCAAAACAAAATCCATACTTACTTTGTGGGTTTCAATCGAAAAGCCACAAAACAAGGATGTGTAGTTTGTTAATGAAACACCGATCTGTAACATCCGGAAATTTAATTTCCGGATATTTCCGAGACAAAACGGAATTCGACAGGTTCGGACTTTTCCGTCATGCTTGTCAATTTATGTGACACCGAGTTCTTCAATAGTTTTATTATTTTATGCGATGTCTCTACTTACATAAAATATGCGAAAACCGATCTACCTTTTATTATCCGTCAAAGGAGTTGTATCCGTTAAAATAGGCCATCCGGGCCCGTAAAGACTCGTCATTTGGGCCATTGCAATGAGCCAGCTGGGCCTATCAGGGAAGCTCCTCTTCATTCTCTTCGTTACCCTAACTTCTCACGCCTGCTCCTACCTTCTGCACGTTGTGGCTGCTCTCCCCTCTCTCGTTCCCTCAATCCTCCACGCAGCGCCACAGCAAGGGAGCCGGTCTTTCAACACGAGTAGCTCCGCTGCCCTCCTTCCTGCACGCAGCGCCACAACAAGAGAGCCGACTCTCTCTTTTCCGTGTCTACACGCGTCGAGCATCTCCGACCGTCAGCCCTTTCTTCTTTCTACATGGGGAGTTCGCACACCAATAGCGCAGCAAGCCACGCCAAACCCTTGTTCATCTGGCCTCCGTCTGCGCATCAAGCCAATGTCCTTCCTGCTGGGGACAAGCGACACCAGGAGCAGTAACGTTTCTCCTCCTGTGGATGTGCACACAACAGCAGCAGACAACACGGATATTTTGGGTCCTCCGTCTTCAACGCGCCAACAAGAGTCGAGCGCAGTTTCTGTACAGACAGGCCGATGGTGCGCCTTCCCTGGGCCGCAAAAAGTGCCTCCACTGCGCCGTAGGTGTGCCAAGGGGCTGGAGCCGCCTTCTGTCTTCTTCCTCGTACTAGTGTGCTTGTCGAGTCACTCTTGTCTGGTAAATACCTCCCCTCCCTTCATTGCGTTACCTCTCTACTTATGTACTGATGAGAGCCTCATTTGTATCCTAGACCCTTTCAAAGCAGCACTAGAAGATGGCTTGAAAGCTGATGCATTTTTTCCGGGTTGTATGGTGACGAACAGCCGACTTGGAGTTCCAATTTGGGTAAGTTAGACTCCTCTTTTGTGGCTGAATTTCGGATATGTTGTATTTAGTGTTTCATAGTAGATCATATGAAAATTTGAGAGGAATCCAGCAAATGGTTTAGGATTTATGATTTTTCAAAGATTGGGTCGTAAGCAATTTTTTTTTCTGTTGTGCTGGAATTTCTAAGTGTTGGAAAATTACATGTTGATACAGTTTTGTGATCCAGATTTCAGTAGGTTAGACTTCTCTTTTGTTGCTGATTTATGGATATGATATAGTTGGCATATTGTTGTAGAACATATTAAAATTTGGGAGGCATCCAGCTAGTTGTTTAAGAGTTATGATTTTTCAAAGTTGGGACATTAAACAGTTTTTTTTCTGTTGTGCTGAATATTCTGTGTTGAGAAAAAACAGCTTGTGAGGCGGATTTTGTGAGATATATTTGAATAGGTTATTGACCTCAATTGGACTTGAATTTTGGACTTGTAATAGTTAGGATTATATACTAGAAGATACCAAAATTTTAGAAGGTTTCATCAAAAGGCTTAGTAGTTAAGATTTTTCGAAGTTGAGGTTGTAAAAGTGCTGGGAATAAATTGTGATATGCAGCCATGTTTGAACTTAAGTTTAGAGACCTTAGAAGCATCATCCACCGTTCAATTTTGGATATAACATAGATGGATATGTATACTGTGATGTATCAGAAGTGGAGACCAATCCAACGGTCAGATCTAGATCTATAGGAGCTCAAAGTCGACTATTTGTGCAGATTGGGAAATGACTCACATTTGGCTAAGTATAGAATTCCAATATTTTGTATCCAACTTTGGAGAATTGTGTAGAAGTTGTGGTTGGGTATTTTTGAGATTTTTCTTGCTTCTTGGAGCAGAGTGCATCATGTAGAAGACCTATATATTTTTATTGGGATTTTTATATTTTTATTCAGTTCTCATATCTTAAGCCAAAGTCGGACCTTAGCGACCATTTAATGAAAGTCAAGAATGTAGTTAACTCTTCTGAATCTTTAGCAAACTTTCCTTTGAGAGTTTAGAGTGTGGTTTTGAATTCCAAAGAATAGTTTGGAACTTTCTTATGAAATTTTATAAAGTTTCGGGATTAGGGGTATAATAGTCATTTACCCGTATAAGGGTATTTTGGTAATTCTGTATGATCGATTATATATCTTAAAGGTTGGAGACTTCTAAGAAAGTAAGATACATTATTGATCCACTTGCCTTTTATAACAGGCGGTTGAGTTCCTGCGTTTGCGGACCGAGTTGAGATAAAGGAGTTATGTTTTGATACAGGTAAGTCCTTTGGACTTAGTTAGCTGACCTACACCGGTTGGATAAGGAACGGAGGCAAGAACTCTTAAGATTCTCGAGCCACAACTTTAAAACGGATTAAAGTGAATCACCTGAGCTATCCGATAATAACCAAATTGTGTGCCAACATGATGGGTGTTTATGTTACCTTTTTGTGTTTGTGCTATCTTTATTCTTCTTATATTTTGATTGTTAGCTAACGGTTTATCCGTGTTGTAGATTATGTAGAGATAAATAGTTGCAGAGAGATTCGGGACGGATGGTCAGCCGGGTCCACGTACTCATTAGATGGAGACGGGGGAGTCTTCCATACGGCATTCATGTTATGTATCTTTATATCTGTTTGTAAGGCTGTCACATGTGTACTTTCATACCATTACAAATATTATGTTTTAGAATATGTTTTAAATATATTTGTGCCTTGTTGTAAGATCCTAGTAAAGTTGTTGTTAAACCAAGGTCGGCACCCATTGTGAGGTCCTAACCAATAGCTCCCCGAGTTCCAAGAACTTGGGGTGTTACAACATGGTATCAGAGCTCTAGGTTGGCAACAATGGCACTTGAAATCTTCTGAAAGACCGAATGTATAAAATAACTAGAACCCAAAAGGGGTCTACGATTTTCAAAACGGATTTCTGTTTTTACACACGTGCATAGTCGGGTTGTGGGTTAGTAGTACGTCGGACCACCATCGTTCTCCGTGGATCTCTGCAACTTGGAATGAGAAGCGAGTTAATATATAGACTTATATTGATAGGTTTTAGTGTAAGATTTTATATATGTGTATGCGTAGCATGTTAGTATCCTAAAGGATATCTTATATTCCTTAGTTGTGATATCATGAAGCGATTATCGCCTCATGATAAATCAGTAGCGGACTTGAAGAGTTTTCAACACGAGACAATGGATTCAGACTTAGGATTTAGTATGATATTCCGGTGGGCGTCCTGATGACCCTATAAATCACCCGAAGAACGTGTGTCAAAGAAGTAAAGATGTTGAGATAATTTTGACCTCAAGTTCAACCTGATGAGAAAGAAATTCCTGAGTCAGCTCATATAGAAGGAATGGGAAGTCATGCAAGAGACTGGGTCGTATGAAGCCAAGAGATGAGTTAGAAGAATCACGCAAGAGACGACAAGAGATCGGATTAGAGGTAACAATAAGGGAACAAGAATCATAAAGAACGGAGTACAACCAAGACTTGCGGAGTAAGGATGTTACAATCGAGACGGACGCAACCATATGCAAGCATGGGCATGGGAGTACAAAGAAGATAGGGTGTTGACCCAGTTGTGAGAGACTAACGGGTAAAAAGATAGAGAGTGAGTTTATATGACGAGAAATAAATTTTAAAACCATGGAAGCATGTGGAGTCCTTCAAGATACGAGAATTTTGAAAGAAACTTCGACATAAGTATCAAAGAAACTAGAAGTCTATAACTGAGACAATGAATTTCTATAAAGGTAGCACGATCAAAACAACACCAATCAAGGGGAAGAATGTGGGAAAGTGATTTTGGTGGACTAGAGAGTCCACAATAACTCTCATTCACATAAAGATTTAAGTTATCAACATTAACGGTCATAGCAGAGAACCACAAACAAACGATGAACAAAGTAAGAAGAATCGTGAAGACACACTTACGAGTTATTGTGGAAGCCTTGATAAACCCCTTGACGAGGGATGAATGCTATGACGGAACTTAGAAGAGTATAGTTATCTCATAAGAGAACAAGAGAAGTACAAACTGTGGAAGGAGCTAAAGGGGTATTAACAAAGAAACTGGAGGAGATAGATTTTCACCAAGTACATCAACCTTCAAAAGAGATAGAAGAACAAAAAGTTTGTGATCTTATAGAAGGTCAATTACAGACTAGTTGATAATAACTAAGACATAACACGTGCGGGTCAATCAGTGGTAACTGGTTGGCAGATAAGGAGAATAATTATAGACTTATGAAAGAATTTTATAGACATTTGGAAGACCCTTCAAGAGATAAACGACGACAAATGTGAAGCTAAATCGATAGAAGTGCTAGTATCCTTAATGTAACATGGAGTGAGTTCGAGCCAGTAACTCTAATTAAGAACTTAAGAAGAAAGACTAGAGGGTCAGGAAGGACCCCCTTTATGTCATTGGAGACCAAGGGAATTGTGTGAGTGATTTACTACCTACTAGCTAGGAAAAGGGTATGTATCACAGTTAGTACAGATGGATGGTAAAAGAAGAACTAGAGGAGTAAGAAGTATATGATTTTGATAAGGTTCTATGTCAATCAAGACAAAGTCTGCGTAGCATTCCATACCAGATTAACCGCAAGTGGATGGAAGTTAAGGCCATGAGAGTTGTGTAGACTTGCTTACAAGCTATATTGGAAGACCTAGAAAGGACCATTGATGTCAGATGGACGACACAGTTGGACTCGAGAAATGGAGTTAGCTCACGGAGGAATTGGAAGTTTGTAATGTAGAACGAGCTAAAGGAGTATAAATGGATCAACTCGAGTAAGTAGTGCCCACCAGGAAATTCAACGACAAAAGAGGTATGAGAAAAGTAAGTCCCGAAACTTGAGATAGGTCAACCTAACCGACGTCAACCGAGGACGTACAAGTGTTGCTTGGTATTGACGAGTTATTTACCGTTAAAAGGAGATATTTGTGAATGTGTATTTATGAGGTAGCTATACCAACACCTTGGAGGTGTTCCTCAAGTAGGCAACGACAACCTTTTTGGATGAACTAAAGGTATAAAGAGAACCATGTTAGAGATTTTGTAATGGCTGGTTCGGATCAAACTCCGGTCGAGGCAAAGAGTTTGGATCTGTGTTAGAAGAATTCAAGAAGTGAACGGGAAAGGTTGTCTTCTAACCGTTATCTTATTCCCTTAAGGTAAGTAAGGAATGTTCTTGATACTTCATCCGGATAGGACTTATGGTGTAATCAGGAGAAAGAGTTTTGGTGCACAATCACTTTGGATTCAAAAAAAATAATAATAAAATAATAAAGTAAATAATAATAAAAAAATGAAAAGATCCTTATGATTGATGGATGACAACAAAACTATCAAAGTAGCGCAGTGGAAGCGTTGTGGGTCCTAACTCACGGAGCAGGAAGCTCAATGGTACAAAAAAAAAACGACGTGTCGAATTTAAAATGATGATAGTTGGTGAAATGCATTTTTTTTGGAACGGACGTGAGATAGGCTACACAGAGTGACTGGGAATACAATATGTGCATATAGAGGTTATAGAAAGGTAGTGATACCCTATTATAGATCCAAGTGATGAATGACGGCTTCGCTACATGTTGCTAGACAAGTGGTTCTGACTTCTATACTAATGGAGTACTCTAGAGTGAGTTTTCTTGATAGATTAGGAAACAAAATTAATGACGTAATAAAAGTCTTGTGCAGGATTTACCCTAGGAAGCTCGGAGTGAGTAACTACCCCACTGAGTCGGATGACATATAAGGAAATAAGCGGCAAGGGTATACTTGCAACTCAGTAATCGCGCATAGAGAAAGGATAACCTCGGGTAGAGTTACATGTAATGTTATATCGGAACGGATGATCCGAGTTGCGTTTCGAGTCAAAGAAATATTATCATTCTGATAGACGTGAGGGATATAAGAGTGGAATGCTGATGGTGTGTTAGCAGTTATCGAGTAGTTATGATCAAATGATGGTGAGGTGAGATCACCTTTTGTCTAGTGTTGTCATTGTGGACACATTCTATATCACCTAAGATCTTGATACTGTGTAAGAAGCTTGCGTTGAGCAAGAGATCTATAAAATAATCTGATGACGTCGATAGAACACAAAGATTGAGCACCGGATTTTCATTGTTAAGTTATATCAAGTTTAAGACCAAAAATGAGGAGATGATGATTCTTTAATGGAAGAACCATATGACGGAGTCATATTAAGAGATAAGACCAAGTGAGTGGTGATACAACTAGCCTTAAGCACTTAGTAAAGTACCGGGATATGTATAAGGGGAATATCCTAGATCGGATACCCAGAACCCTTTCTGAAGACCAGAAGGAAAGGAAATGGAATAAATTACCTCAGGAAGGTCATTAAAAGATCTAGAGGTGAGTTATGTAAGACAACCTTGTGAGACTTTGCAAGCGGAGTTGAAAGTGATTAATGGACTAGTATTCCTCACCCTATTGAGGAGAGAAACCCCATTGTCCACGGATTTAGTTAGAGGGAATACCTACTAGACACGAGTTAGGTCCTCAGAATAGAGGATCGGACAGTTGGGACGAATGATACCGGTGAGATATCCGATAACCACCCTAGAACGTGGTAACAAGCGCTTGTGATGTAAGTACATGAAAAGATTTCGGAGTCAGTGGTGTTATGAAAAGCCGACGAAGCTACTTGAAATATTGCGGATAGTATGAGACGTAACCTTTCAAAAACCTAGGTAGAAATAGTTATAACCCCGAGAGCGACGAGTTAAGGCTTGAACCTGTATCGGTGTGATATTGTTTGACTGCTTGTTTATTTCATGCTTGAGTACTTAGTCGGTGATGTGTGTTTTATTGGTGACCTTTGATTACGAGGTACTTAGATGTTGAAATGACGAAACTTTTGGGGTAGTAATTAGGTACACTAGGTTTGTAACTTTGTTGTTCCATGGAGGCCGACCTTATGATTAACGTATATTATGTTTCGGGGCGAAACTTATTTTAAGGGGGGATTAATGTAATACCCGGAAAATTTTCTTCCGGCTATTTCAGAAACAAATCATAACTCGACCGTTTGACTTTTCCGGCGCTTTAGTTCTTTAGTATGAATTCCGACTTCATGTTGACTTCTTTTAAGTTTCGGGACGAAATTTATTTTTAGGGGGAAATGATGTAACATCCGAAAATTTAATTTCCGGATATTTCCGAGACAAACTGGAATTCGACAGGTTCGGACTTTTCCGTCATGCTTGTCAATTTATGTGACCCCGAGTTCTTCAAAAGTTTTATTATTTTATGCGATGTCTCTACTTACATAAAATACGCGAAAACCGATCTACCTTTTATTATCCGTCAAAGGAGTTGTATCCGTTAAAATAGGCCATCTGGGCCCGTAAAGACTCGTCATTTGGGCCATTGCAATGAGCCAGCTGGGCCCATCAGGGAAGCTCCTCTTCATTCTCTTCGTTACCCTAACTGCTCACGCCTGCTCCTACCTTCTGCACGTTGTGGCCGCTCTCCCCTCTCTCGTTCCCTCCATCCTGCACGCAGCGCCACAACAAGAGAGCCGACTCTCTCTTTTCCGTGTCTACACGCGTCGAGCATCTCCGAACGTCAGCCACTACTTCTTTCTACATGGGGAGTTCGTACACCAACAGTGCAGCAAGCCACGCCAAACCCTCGTTCATCCGGCCTCCGTCTGCGCATCAGGCCAAGGTCCTTCCTGCAGGGGACAAGCGACACCAAGAGCAGCAACGTTTCTCCTCCTGTGGATGTGCATGCAACAGCAGCAGACAGCATGGAGCTTCCGGGTCCTCCGTCTTCAACGCGCCAACAAGAGTCGAGCGCAGTTTCTGTACAGACAGGCCGCTGGTGCGCCTTCCCTGGGCTGCAAAAAGTGCCTCCACTACGCTGCAGGTGTGCCAAGGGGCTGGAGCCGCCTTCTGTCTTCTTCCTAGTACTAGTGTGCTTGTCGAGTCACTCTTGTCTGGTAAATACCTCCCCTCCATTCATTGCGTTACCCTCTCTACTTATGTACTGATGAGAGCCTCATTTGTATCCTAGACCCTTTCATAGCAGCACTAGAAGATGGCTTGAAAGCTGATGCATTTTTTCCGGGTTGTAAGGTGACAAACAGCCGACTTGGAGTTCCAATTTGGGTAAGTTAGACTCCTCTTTTGTGGCTTAATTTCGGTTATGTTATAGTTAGTGTTTCATAGTAGATCATATTAAAATTTGAGAGGAATCCAGCGAGTGGTTTAGGATTTATGATGTTTCAAAGATTGGGTTGTAAACAGTTTTCTTTTCTGTTGTGCTGGAATTTCTAAGTGTTGGAAAACTACATGTTGATACAGTTTTGTGATCCAGATTTGGGTAGGTTAGACTTCTCTTTTGTTGCTGATTTTTGGATTTGATATAGTTGGCATATTGTTGTAGAACATATTAAAATTTGGGAGGCATCCAGCTAGTGGTTTAAGAGTTATGATTTTTCAAAGTTAGGATATTAAATAGTGTTTTTTCTGTTGTGCTGAATATTCTGTGTTGAGAAAAAAACTGCTTGTGAGGCGAATTTTGTGAGATATATTTGAATAGGTTATGGACCTCAATTGGACTTGAATTTTGGACTTGTTATAGTTAGGATTACATACTAGAAGATACCAAAATTTTAGAAGGTTTCATCAAAAGGCTTAGTAGTTAAGATTTTTCGAAGTTGAGGTTGTATAGTGTTCTGGTTGTTGCTTAAAAGTGCTGGGAATAAATTGTGATGTGCAGTCATGTTTGAACTTAAGTTTAGAGACCTTAGAAGCATCATCCACCGTTCAATTTTGGATATAACATAGATGGATATGTATAGTGTGATGTATCAGAAGTGGAGACCAATCCAACGGTCAGATCTAGATCTATAGGAGCTCAAAGTCGACTATTTGTGTAGTTTGGGAAATGACTTAGATTTGGCTAAGTATAGAATTCCAGGATTTTGTATCCAACTTTGGAGAATTGTGTAGAAGTTGTTGTTGGATATTTTTGAGATTTTTCTTGCTTCTTGGAGCAGAGTGCATCATGTAGAAGACCTATATATTTTTTATTGGGATTTTTATATTTTTATTCAGTTCTCATATCTTAAGCCAAAGTCGGAACTTAGCGACCTTTTTTATGAAAGTCAAGAATGTAGTTAACACTTCTGAATCTTTAGCAAACTTTCCTTTGAGAGTTTAGAGTGTGGTTTTGAATTCCAAAGAATAGTTTGGAACTTTGTTATGAAATTTTATAAAGTTTCGGGACCAGGGGTAAAATGGTCATTTACCCATATAAGGGTATTTTGGTACTTCTGTATGATCGATTATATATCTTAAAGGTTGGAGACTTTTAAGAAAGTGAGATACATTATTGATCCACTTGCCTTTTATAACAAGGGCTTGAGTTCATGCGTTTGCACACCGAGTTGAGATAAAGGAGTTATGATTTGATCCAGGTAAGTCCTTTGGGCTTACTTAGCTGACTTCTAGATATGAGTATGAATAATGGTAGTGGTGTGTGAATGAGATGTTTATAGTTATGTTTTAGTAATAATTATATACCGACCTATACCTTGGCCTAAGAGTAACGGGCGGTGGCATTCTGCTTAGTAGCCTGAGGGCGTTGGGGGTTTCTTTAGGGACTAGTCCACATTCGGTTTGTAGTGATGCTACCGGCGGAGTTAAGCTAGACCTACACCGGTTGGATAAGGAACGGAGGCGAGAACTCTTAAGATTCTCGTTCCACAACTTTAAAACGGATTAAAGTGAATCACCTAAGCTATTAGATAATAACCAAATTGTGTGCCAGCATGATGGGTGTTTATGTTACCTTGTTTGTGTTTGTGCAATCTTTATTCTTCTTATATTTAGATTGTTAGCTAACGGTTTATCCGTGTTGTAGATTATGTAGAGATAAATAGTTGCAAAGAGATTCGGGACGGATGGTCAGCCGGGTCCACGTACTCATTAGATGGGGACGGGGGAGTCTTCCATACGACATTCATGTTATGTATCTTTATATCTGTTTGTAAGGCTGTCACATGTGTACTTTCATACAATTACAAATATTATGTTTTAGAAATTGTTATAAATACATTTGTGCCTTGTTGTAAGATCCTAGTAAAGTTGTTGTTAAACCAAGGTCGGGACCCATTGTGAGGTCCTAACCAGTAGCTCCCCGAGTTCCAAGAACTTGGGGTGTTACACGATCGATTTTTCTCTTTCACTTGCAATTTGTTTGAGTGTTTTTGCGTATTTCTGTAAATGTTGGGAAGAAGAAGAAGACAGAGAATCTCATTTTTTCTTCTTTTGTTTTTTTATTTATATATAACAAAGAAGGGAGGTTATAGGAAGTTAACGCAAGTTTTATTAACTTCCCACTAAATCCCATTTAGTATTTTTTTATTTATGTTTAAAGAAAACTATCGTTTTCTTAAAGTTGTGAATTGAACGTGTCCTTCACCACATTTTCTTTTCTTTTTTAAAAATTGAAATTTAGTCATTTAGCTAATTTATATAAATAATTGGCATTTGGACTAAATAGGTTATGGGTAGAAGCCCAAATAATCTTGAGCTTGTCTAATGTTTATTAGATTAATGGAAATCAAATTAACAAACATGATTGTTATATTTTTTGAAACCCCATTTCAGATTAGCTTTATGCTAAATTTTAAGAAATTAATCTCATGTGTAAAATATAACTAATTTCTGGATATTTTATAAAAGATGATGAATTATAGGAATTCATAAAATTTTACCCCCAAACACTGGTCATAGTTAGTGCTGCTTTAACTGATGATGAGCATGTTAGGCTTATGGATGTGTTGAAATTACATAAGAAAGCCATAGGATATACAACTGATGATCTAGTGGGTATCAAACCCTCTTTGTGCATGCATAAAATATTAATGGAGGATGACCATAAGCCTTCACGTGAACCTCAACGACGGTTAAATCCGATCATGAAAGAGGTTGTGAAGAAGGAAGTCCTCAAACTTCTTGATGCAGGTATCATCTATCCTATATCAGATAGCAAGTTGGTGAGCCCCGTCCACGTTGTTCCAAAGAAAGGGGGAATGACCATTGTGACTAACAAGAATAACGAGTTGATCCCCACAAGAACCGTTACGGGATGACGTGTATGCATTGACTACAGGAAGCTGAATGTTGCCACTAAAAAGGACCACTTTCCTCTACCTTTCATTAACCAAATGCTTGAAAGGTTAGCGCAACATTCTCATTTCTGTTATCTAGATGGCTATAGTGGTTTCTTTCATATTCCCATTCTACCTAGACGACCAGGAGAAGACCACATTCGCGTGCCCTTGGGGTACGTTTGCTTATAGGAGAATTCCGTTCGGCTTGTTCAACGCTCCAACCACCTTCCAATGGTGTATGATGGCGATATTTTCTGAGTATATCGAAAACATCATGGAGGTTTTCATGGACGATTTCTCCGTTTATGGTTCTTCTTTTGACAATTATCTTGTTAACATTTCCTTGGTTCTACAACGTTGTGGAGACACTAACCTTGTGTTAAACTGGGAAAAGTGTCATTTTATGGTGACCGAAGGAATTGTTTTAGGTCACTTGGTCTCGAATCATGTCATCGAGGTTGATAGAGCCAAGATCGAGACGATTGAGAAGCCACCTCCGCCATCATCGGTAAAGGGGGTAAGGAGTTTTCTTGGCCATGCTGGATTTTATAGAAGGTTAATTAAAGACTTTTCTAAGATTTCTACCATTGACTAACCTACTAATGAAGGATGCAGTCTTTGAACTTTCAAAGGAATGTCTAGATGCCTTTTACAGGATCAAGGAAGCATTAATCTCAGCACCCATCATTCAACCTCTAGATTGGAACCTTCCATTCGAGGTGATGTGCGATGCAAGTGACGTGGTTGTAGGAGTGGTGCTCGGACTGAAGAAATATGGACGTACTCATGCCATCTATTATGCTAGCAAGACGCTAGATGAAGCTCAGTTGCATTACACCACTACAGAGAAGGAATTACTTGTAGTTGTATATGCTATTAATAATTTCGTTCTTATCTTGTAGGAGCGAAGGTGATTGTCTACACTGACCACACAACCATATGGTATATGCTCACCAAGAAGGATGCAAAACCACGGCTGATTAGGTGGATTTTTCTCCTCCAAGAGTTCGATCTGGAGATCCGGGACAAGAAGGGATATGAGAACTCCATGGCGGACCACCTAAGTCGCCTTCCCCACATCATAAAGGACGATTTACCCAGTGATGACTTGTTCCCTGACGAGCAGCTTCACATGATGGAATAATGTCTCGATCACATTTCTAGAGGTAAGGAACCATGGTTTGCTGTTTTTGTAAATTATTTGGTTTGTCAGGAAATACATCCCGGACTATCCTACGCTCAAAGGAAGAAGTTCTTCAAGGATGTCCGACAATACTTTTGGAATGAACCTCTACTCTTAAAGAGAGGTCCCGATGGCATCATTAGGAGGTGTATACCAGAAGACAAACTATAAAGCGTCATCCTCCATTACCATTCTCTACCTTGTGGAGGACATGCTAGTTCGCACAAGACTTGTGTTAAGGTATTGCAGTCCGGTATCTTTTGGCCTACTTTATTTAAGGACGTACAACGGCTTGTTTCTTGTTCCGATGCTTGTCAAAGAAAAGGAAACATTTCTAGGACGAAAGAGATGCCGCTTAACAAAATCCAAGAAGTGGAGATCTTTGACGAATGGGGTGTGGCCTTTATGGGATCATTCCCATCTTCTTGTAGTAACAAATACATACTTCTAGCTATAGACTACGCTTCAAAATGGGTTGAAGTGTTTGCTTATCCCACTAATGATGCTATGGTGGTAGTGAAGTTCTTTAATAGAACGATCTTTCCAAGGTTTGGAACGCCCCGAACCATCATTAGTGATGGAGGAACGCACTTCACAGCCCATAAGTTTGAAGATCTACTAGCCAAGTATGGGGTGACTCACAAGATCGCCACTCCTTACCATCCTCTGACTAGTGGGGAAGTGGAGATATCCAACAGAGAGATCAAGGATATCCTAGAGAAAATTGTCTCTAGAACGAGGAAAGATTGGTCGTAAAAGCTGGACGATGCACTTTGGGCGTACATGACAGCTTTCAAGACTCCCATTGACACTACACTATACAATCTTGTGTATGGAAAGTCTTGTCATCTTCCCATTGAGCTAGAGCACAAGGCTTATTGGGCAACTAAGTGGATAAACTTTGGCATCAAGGAGGCTGGAGAGAAACGCCTTCTTGACATTAATGAGCTAGAAGAGATCCGCTTGAATGCGTATGAGAATGCAAAATCTACAAAGAAAGGACGAAGAAGTGGCATGACAAGCACATCATCCTGAAGGATTTGAAAGAAGAAGATCTTATCCTTCTCTTCAACTCCCGACTTCGTCTATTTCCTTGAAGTCTCGTTGGACTGGACCGTTTGTAATGAAACATGTTTTTCCCCATGGTGCAGTTGAAGTATAGGGTGATTAATGCGGAGGTTTCACGGTCAATGGCCAACGGCTCAAGAAGTACACGTCGGAGAGTCAGATTGAGGGGATTGCACATATCCTCCTCACTTGAGTAGAAAAAGGATTGGTCTAGCTACGGACCTTAAACAAAGCGCTTCTTGGGAGGCAACCCAAGGTATTGCTTTCTTCCCCTTTTTCCATAGATTAGCTTCAATAGTTTATTTTGTCGTTTTCGTTGGTTCGTTCCCGGTTTTCTTGTGTCTTTGGATGATAGGAACTAGGAAATCTCCAAAAAAATGCAAAGAATACAAGTACAAAGTCGAAATTGTCAATTAAGGACGTAAAAGGAGATCCCACGGGCAAAAATAGAGAATCATGGCCGTGGTTTCCTATTTTTACCCATGGAAAACCATGTCGAGAGCAAAAATAAAAAGAACCACGGACGGCCTAGATTCCACGGTCGAAACCACGCCCGTGGTTTTCTAAGTTTCCGCGAGACTATATAAGGAACACTTAACCTCCAAGCTACACAATTTTTTTCCCAAAATCACGCCGTCCACCGTAAAACAGCGAATTCGGTTCCCCGGTGCCCGATTCCTCGTTCGTTGATCGTTTTGAGTGATTTTTTCACCAAAACACAAGGAAATTCATCCCTCTTGAAGATCCAGTACTCAAACAACATGAAATTGCAGAGAATCGACGGACATTTGGATTTTTCAATCCAAACCCTAGGTTTTCTCTTCTTCCTTAATCTTGAGTTGATTTCTTCAGTTTTGCTAAAGCTTTTGCTAAAGAACTGACGAATTGGAACTTAGAATTAGTCTAGGACTACTATGTGTGAAGGAAATTGTTGGATTTTTTGATTTGAGAGAAATTGACAGATTCCACGGCCTGTTCTTGATTGCCACGGCTATGGTTTTTGAAGATCCACCCGTGGAATTTCCAGTTATGGATGGTCTTCAATGTAGTGACCGTAATTTGTTTGGGAAAGGCAAAGGCTATTCCTCCCAACCTCTACAACAACCCTGATAGCAACCACCACCCCCTCCTAGACTTCCTTGCATCTTGGATGACCATAAGGAAGCCTACAATATCATCCAACCTCGTACCATAGTAGCACCTAGGTACCTAGTACTTAAATAGCTTGAATGCATGAATGTCCTCGATGATTTGAACATGATGATTGATAAGGTTGGCCTTAAGACATTCATAAACATTAGAGAACATCCTTAGGAGGAGTTGACTATGGACTTTCTTAGATCCTTTGACCACAATGCGAGGGAGAGGACCGTGAAGTTCCAAATGATGAACCGGAACTATAACATGTCGATTGGGAGGTTTCCTACGCTTTTCGGATTTGGAGAGACGACTCATGGGACTTTTCCAAGGCACACTAAGCCTCATGCTTTATGGGAGAGTATAGCTATGGTTGTGAGTTCAGATGACATATGGCATCCGGCCGACTCGAAGGAGAGTTTGATCTACAACTTGTCCTTCAATTCAAGGTTGCACACCGGATCAAGTCCGAATGCCTATTCCCTAGGACCGAGACCCCCCAGTGGCTTAAAGCCAATGAGCTCTTTATTCTATTTTGCATGGCCATCGACACTACTCTTGATTATGCCACCTTATTAGTCGATAGCCTAAGGAAGATTAGGAACAAAGCGATGGGTGACATTTGTGTTGGTGGGATAATGACCCACATTGCTCGTCAGTTAGAGGTGGATTATTCTGCATGTGAGCTAGCCACTGAGGCTAGACCTCTTGGTCTCGAGAGATTCATTTCTAGGGGTATTCTGATCCCCCGTCATAGAGGTCCACCACATGCTACTATGCCCTGGGAGGGCAAAGGTGGGAGAGGGATCCCGTGGAGGTCGGATTACTCCATTCGGAACCCTCACAACTGGAAATTGACATTTGAGCCGATGCATGCTGATTTGGGAGGTCCAAAGGTATATGAGGAGGATGCCGCAGTTGAGGCGGTTGGAGGACAAGTCTTGGAGGATATGGACACTGGGACGGATGCCGGTCCTAGTGAGTTCCGAGCCGAGAGTGACTATGGTAGCTTTCCGGAGCTGCCACCTGTGTTTTCATCCATGGGAGAGTACCATGAGCCTCCTAGGAGATCTGCAGCTCGCCGACCACGAGATAGCCCTTCCTAGCGTCACGCCAACACATCCGAGCGCCCTACTTGGTTTGATGAGACACCTCCATGGGTTTCCAGGATGTAGTTGCAGATGACATACATTACCTCTACCATGACGCACATGGACAGCCGACTCAGAGTCATAGAAGATGATCAGCTGATGCGTGACCTCTACAATGCTCAGTTTGGTCGTCCTTACGACCCCTCATGGCACCCATTCCCACCGCCACTCGGTTGATGACATTCCACCTCTAGTAGCTTATTCAGACTTTGTGAGTTTCTGTACTTTTCTTTCTTTTATTGCACATTGGGGACAATGTGTAATTCTAGTATGGGGTGATTGAGAAACATGGTCAGTAATAACTCTTTGATATTTGCTTTGCTCTATGTCCATCGTACGATACATTTTCATTTTCATTGTCACATGTTTCGTTATTGCTTTGCATTTTATAGCTTTGAAAAAAAAGAAAAAAATTGAAAAATTTAAACATTTTGTGCTTCTAGGATAGGAAATGACATCAATGAAGAAAACTACTTGTGGATTGAATTTTTGATGATTTTTATATGCTTAAACTGAATTGTGAACTGTGAAGCATTTGAATGTTTTGCTGAATTTTCTTACAAGTTTGATAATTTAGAATTTGATCTAAATCATGTTGAGAAATTGAAGGTTGAAACCGCTTTATAAGATCTTGCGCTTCTTATTTATATGATTAAGACACTTCGATTTTCATTCTTTCTTCTTCTTGATTCACCTTCTAGCTCCTCATGTATGTACTTTGCCTCTTTTTACCTTTCCGGGAATTAGGATGCATTTGTGCGAAAGTTGTGAATTTTGAAGTTGAAAGTGGTGAACGTGTTAGAAAAATAGGTTTGGGGAAGTCAATCATGATGATGAGTAACTCGGTACCATGCACATAGGCAGGTGTTTGTGTCTTGCCAAATTCGGATTGAGCGATATTCCTAACGAGTCATTGTATGTGCATTACGGTTTGAGGCAACTCGAAAAATAGAGTTAATGCTGATTTCCTAGGCTTCGGTTATTGTGCACCTCTGTCCTTGATCTCAAAAAGTAAAGTAAAAAAAAATTCTGCTGAAAAAGAAGAGCAAAGCTCTTATTGGTGGGTGTTGAAGTGTGCTTAAAGAAGTTGCGATGTTATTGTCCTCTTTCCTGGATTTTGCACCATATATCCTATACATATCCCACCCTACCACGTTTCTCGACTTTTATTTTAAAGACCTTAAGATCTTTGAGATTGTTGTTTGGCTTCGTGGTTTAAATTGGACTTTTCCCATGATTGATTTTGATTTTGCTTCAGGTTATGATGCTTGTTTTGAAAACTTTTGCAAGATGTGATTATTCTTTTCAAGACATGAGTCTTTTTGCTCAAATAACAATTTTCGGAAAGATATGAAACAAGTGTAGAGAGCGATCTATAAATAGAAGCACGAATCCAAAAATATTGCGTTTTTCCTTGTTTTTGCATTCATATTTCATACATCTTTGTGTTCTATATTTGATCCTTGCTTGGGGACAAGCAATAGGCAAGTATAGGGTATTTTGATAGCATGAAATATGACGTAGTTTAGATGTACATATAGGTAGTTTTTCCCTTTCTTTTGAGTACATGGACATGTTTTCATAGCATTTATTGAGCAGATTCACCTATTATCTTGGAATCGAGATCTACACAAGCTTTGTTGTGATCTTAGGTGAATTGGCGCTGAATTTGAGTGGAAAAGGAGCATTTACAGAGTATTGGTCGATGTGGAGTTCATTGGGAAGCATTGGAGCATCATAGGAAGGAGTAAGAAGTGAAACAAAGGAGAAAAGCATCGAAAAGGAGGAACCACGACCCAAGAAGGAACTTCCACGGCCATGGTTTTGGTATTTCTTTGATTTTCACACGTGGAAAGGAAGGTCGAGAGTCATCACGAGACAAACCACGGTCATGGTTTTGATGACGTCACCCATGGTTTTCTTCAGAAAAGATCGTTCCGTTATTGCCACGTCAAGAACGAAAGGAGGAAGCCTTTAGACCTAACTTTATTCTATAAAAGAACGTTGTCAGCTGCATTTTGAAGAACGCTTATGCTTAAACTTGACGGCTTATACACTACACACTGGGATTCACTTCCATAATTAGGATTGCTCCATATTCGAGATTCTATTGCTTCATCATCGAAGGAGATTGAAGAGCTTTCGGGATTGCGATTTGGAGATTGGAGATTTTGTGAGATTTTCATAGTTTTTCTGTGATTGTCTTTCATGAACACATATTCTGAGATTACTTGTTGTTTGATTCGGTTATTGAGATTTGAAGATTGAATTTGAGATATCATTGTTCTTCTTTGTGTCTTTCTTGGTTGCATGTCATTCTTGATTTCTTCTTTTAATCTTAAATTGAATATGATGATAATTGTTGGCTAAACCCCCCTACGATTCTAGGGTGAAAGGTTGATGGTTGTGATACAAATGATGATAGATTGAGCCTTAACAAATCGGACCCTGAGAGTTGTGAGACTAAACCCTCGAACGAGGTTTTTCACAGTCTGTTCTTCAGGAACCACGCCCGTGGTTTCCCAAGATCAAGCTGTGGTTTCCTCTGTTTTGCACGTTTTGCTTTTACCTTTATCCAAAGTTAAAGATTGCCTAAAACCTAACCTTGTTAAGCCTTTCTAACCCATAGTCTCGCTTGGTTGTAAGTGTTTACGAGTTCTAATAGGGTATTCAAAACACTCTATTAAGGTGGAGAGTGTCAAGGCCTTTGCCTTTCCTTTCCTTTGACTTCCTTGGGTTTGGTGTTTGGTACTGAGAGTACAATCCATTCCTTAGAACCTTTTCTTGACGAGACTTAACATCCGTTAAGTAGAATCCTTTGGGTAAGATAAAAGGGTGTTGCAACTTCACCGTACGATATCCTACCGTAGATCATATACCTTTGCTATCCAGCTCTGTCCGTACATAAGCTTAGACATCTTGAATCGAACGCCATAACCAGATACTTGGATCTTTAGAATCCGCATTCCCAATTATTCTTACATCTTATTCATCACATTGATCATTGCTTTGCTTTCTTTACAAGATAGATTGCTTTTATTGCTTTGTTCTCACCGATTCCCTGAGATCGACTCTAGAATATCAGCCCATACTACGATTTATCCGTACACTGCGGGTTCGCTATTGTTAGGCATTATTCTTGGATATAAATTTAAAGCTTATTTGCACACACACACCTTTTTAAGCGAACAACATCTTTGATGAATAAAAGGAGTTCACAAATATTGTTCCGCATCCTCCACCAGATCATTTACGACAGAGGTGTTAGCGGATGCATTATCAAAATAATTTTTTTGGTGGGAATTATCAAAATAATATGAATAAACTCGATCATGTAAATTATATATTTGTAAAACTGTTTTTTTCAAGTTTGGAATGTTTGTGGCATTATGTCTTTCATTGAAATGGCGAAATGCAATAACTAATTTATGCAAAAATAAATCGTTATCAATAAAATGTAAAGTAATGTCCATGTAAGAATATTTTTGTGATAGTGTACTCCAAAATTCACTACAAATAGAAACTTGATGCAAAAAAGATGACAAAATCGAAAAAATATTTTGTTTCTTTTGTTCGTAAGATTTAGAAACTAAATTGTAAAGGTTTTAGCGAGAAGTTGGTTTAAAAGAAGGCTGAAGATATTTAGTGTTATATGATCGAACATCTTCATATTCTGCATAAGAAAATGGAAATGCATGAGAACATACAAGGTTGGCCAATCCTAAACTTTCTTCACTATGATTATAGATAAATAAAGGAGACTGAGAGGAAGAAGATGCAAACACGTGGGATAATTGAGACTGTCCCTGGCCGTGATATCCCTAGCTTCTCGGGAAAGACTTTTTGGATGTGAGTTTGCAAAGTCATGTAGCCGCCCTTTGCCCAACACTTGTACACCTTCGGACAATAGTTGCACGAGACTTGACAATATTCGTTCATGTAACACCCCGAATCCGCGGGACTCAAGAATGCTACGGGCGAGATCTCACAATGGGTCCCGACCCTTAGCCTGACAACAATCTCACCGGACCTTTCCAACATGGCACAAATAAAGGCAAAAACTCAAATCGTTTGTAATGTATGCGAGAACTGAAAAGTAAAGGGTACAAGGTGGAAACTCAACCGAGTCCATAAAACGACACAACTCCAAAACATAAATCCAAAACCATACATCCAAAACCATAAATCCAAACATAACAAGATAATCCCAAAAACGTCCCCGTCCTAGAATGTACGGAGACCCTCAGTTGTCCACTCCACCTCACTCGGCGGCGTCCCTAAACTGCGGGGCATCTACACAAGCGGTTTTAAACCGTTAGCTCAATTCAAAACATTAGAAACAAGGTGAAGACACATACACACTCATACATCATCATCATATCACATAACATGCTCAAACATACAAGTCCGGTTTATTATCTTTATTTATTAAGTCGTATCCCGTTCTAATTCAACTTAGGTTTGTGACACGAGAATCCCCGAAACTTGCCTCGGTCCCTACTTACCGGCATGGAATGGTACTGATGCATCCGACCGTCTACCAGCACGGGATAGTTGCAAAGAACCTCCTAGCTCGCGGGAGCTAGACAAGTTGTCACCGCCCGTTATCATACACTTGGGCCACAATAATATATATAAAGGTCGGTGGTCCTATTACCGGTTTATATGTTATAACGAAAGCGATAAAACACACACCACCAAACAGGCAACGAATCTAATACATAGAATACGAGCTAAGTAAGTCCCGAGACTTACCTCGTCACCACACTCAACTAACAATACTCTTGCTTCCTTAAAGAGGAAGCCCACAACCTGCTCACAAGAGGATATACGAATCAACACAAGCTCATGCTCAATGAAGTCTAAGACTTCACTCTAGTGATCAATGCAAGATCACCTAGCCCTCAATCCTAGGAACGCATCCTAGAACTCAGAATCCTCACAACACTCTTAGAACAAGGAAACAACTCACCACAACTTATACAACATATGATCATAAGCAATAGCCTAGAAGAGTCAATCTAGTCTAGAAAGGTCCAACATGCTCAACCAACTAAAGGTCAACAACAACAACAAGCCCTAAGGGCTCCAAGGTTCAGAACCACTAGATGGCATTTTCATGCTACTCTAGGCCAGCCTAGGCATGCTACTAATGAGATATAACCATAAGGCTAAGAAAGGAACGAAGAGAAAGGCAGGAAGAAGCCTACTTGTGAAGAAAACGCAGCCGTGGAAACAAGCTGGCGCCCGCTGCGTGGCCCTGTCACCGCCCCTGCGGAAACCTGGAGCCACCCCTGCGCCCGGGAACCGCCCCTGCGGTGGCTAAGGTCCGCCCCTGCGGTGGATAAGGTCCGCCCCGCGGTCGAGCAGTAGAAACTTCGTCTTCTTCGTTTCTTCGACTTTGTCTTCGCTTCAAGTGCTTCCTTCTCTCGTTGGGCCTTCTCCAAACACTATCCACTAGTCTTAGCCTCTTCTCCACGACCTAAACGAGCTAAGAGGATGGACATGAAAAGGGTTTACAAGATCTCTCTTCAAAGCTTCCTCTATAGCCATGGAGGTGAAGAGAAGAAGAAGGAGAAGAGAAACAACAAGAAAAGATAAGAGGGGAGGGAGGAGCTTACCACAACAGATCCAAGCTCTCCAAGGCTGCAAATTCCTAGCCAAGATCTTACAAGGAGAAGGAAGAAGAGAGAGCACAAGCAAGAGAGTGAAAGAGAGAAGAAGCGTGGAAGAGAAGTGTGAGGAGAGAGAGAAGGGTGAAAAGTGGGCTGCAAAAAAGAGGTGGGAAAACCCAAGGGTCAGCTGCCCATATGTCCCCTCACACCAAAACCCTGGGGTCGCAAAGCAAAAAGGAAAAACAAAAGGTCGGGACGGGATTAAGAATAAAATCCCGTCACTCAGCTGTAACACCCCAAATCCGCGGGACTTGGAGTATCACATTGGGCTAGGATCTCACAATGGATACTGACCCTAGCCTGACAACAAGTTCACTGAATCTTACAACAAGGCACAGGTAGATTAAAATCAAATACATAAAAGCTGAGTATGATACATCAAAAGAGTTTATAAACTCATAGCCGAGTACAAAACAAAAACATAAACCACAACCACAAAAGATCCCACATCCCACGCATCCTAATGTACAGAAGTCCTCGACCTGTCACACCATCTGGCTCACTCTGTAGTATTCCTAACCTGCAGAACACTACAACACGGTATGAAACCGTTAGCTACAGCAATGAAAAGCATGAAGGTAATAGCACAACCACACATCAACATCTCAAACATGCAATGCCACGCACATTCATTTATTATCTTTCATTACGTTATTCCATTACTAAATCAACTTCTTTTATAACACGAGGAGCCTCAAGAACCCCGTCCCATCCAACGTAACATAGGATTTTTGCATGGGGTAACCTTCACTCGTCCCCTCCTGTGAGATCATCTTCAAGGCACCTCCTCCTAACCAGCAGGTGGAGACCGGTGGTTACCGTCCGTTATAATACACTTGGGTCAAATAAATGTAATGAATGGTCATCCTAGTCCAGTTTAGATTATAAATGCACAACCATATGAACACACACAACCATCACAATCATACAACCCACAATTGCACGCTAAGTAAGTCCTATGGACTTACCTGATATACTCGTAACCTGTATCACGTCACAGCTTCCCCTTGGGGAAGTAATCAAGGCCTGCAATAGCATGGCACACACAATCACATACTGCAAAGGTTAGGAGACTCGTCTCAATAACCACAACCAACCTATATCTCAAATTTAAACCTCACATCCTCAACACATTCATAAATGCCTAAGGCATATCCTCAACATAACATCTCATCACACTCGTACACATACTAATCTTTAAAGTCATAATCGATATCCATAACATCATCATGATCCTCAAATCATTCTGACACCTAGCATGCATCTAATCAGTATTCCTAAATCTCAAATTTAATCCTAATTTAATTAATTAACCTTTAATTAATTAATTAAATTTCACCAGAATACCAGTTTGCACGCAGGCCATTTCTAAACCCACCTATCATCAGATTTCATCAACAAACAACCCATAAACACCATAATAATATATTGATCATAATGGAATTTCTAATTATCCATTTTGAAAAGCCTAAAGTCGATTTAGGCCAAATCGCAGTACGGAAAACGAATAAATTCATAACTTATTCGTTACTAACCCGATTGACGATCTAAAAGAAGATTCGGAATCACAACGACGCAGGCTATGCATGTACAACATCAAATTCACCGGAATCTGAGCGACGGAATTGTCCTGGTGGCATATATGCTCGAACAGGTCCATATCTGCTCGGAAATGCGGAAACTTGGTACCGATATGAAGAAAATGAAGAGAGGAATCCAAAAACTCAAACGGAATTGAAATCGGCTTAGAAACGGAGAGTAGATTTGAGTTTGAAGTTTGAGAGAAATTAGAGATTTTACGAGGAAACGTGAAAGGAAATAAATTAATAAACGATTTTCCGCTATTTGTAGTGAAGTCGATAATTATCCTTTAGCGAAGTCAATAATTATCCTTTTATCGATCCAATGGCGGGTTGAACCCCCTTCTCCAAACTTCTCGAAATTGGAATAATAGATCTTGAATATTGTAGGGATAATTATTCCACAATTGCCTCGGAAAACGTGTATTCCTAAGCCGTCTTTCTTAGCCGTTAAGAAACGAAATAGCGACTCTTTTGTCCGTTTTGCCTTTCCATGTTATTTCATATCTAGGACATGTCCGATGTCCTGATCATTTTTCTCACCTGCATTTTTATTAATTGGAGCTTCCAAATGCTTCAAATAATACCGGAGGGTAAAAATAATTACCCAGGGGAAAAAGTGAAAATTTCACCATAAGCCCAAAATTACGCCAAGAACATAACGTTGGGACTTATACTCAACACTTACCCAATCTTCGCGAGTTATATGTCACTTACTATCACTGATTAAGTTAATCAATATTAATTAGAATTCGGAAATCCTAGGTATTACATCACACACCCCTTAAGAAAACGTTTCGTCCCGAAACTTGAACAATTCTCAAATCCTCTCGGACCCATACGCCGAGGTATAGACACTCTCTCTATCGGAGGTATCACATCTCTGTTCAAACGTATCAATCTATAACACTCTATAACCTCAAAACACGGCATAGAGGAATCACCAACTCCAGCAACAAGATTATAACGCTATCCAAAGGCATAGAGGAAAAATCATCTCTATCCAACTACTAACCACGTCACAAGGCATGGAGGAAAGCCATCTCCAGCCAATCGTACTCTTAACACAACTATGTGGAGGAAAACCGTCTCCACTCACACTATGTCCATCAAAGATAGCATGGAGGAAAGAACCATCTCCTGCTAATCCTAACACATACACCGTAGCATGGAGGAAAGAACCATCTCCAGCTATACCTATCTCGTACTAGCAAACAAGATCTAACAGATCATATGCACAACTCACAGCTAGCACGAAAACACAACATATCACATAAGCACATAGCTTAACATACACTCACTAAGATAGCACCAAAATCTAATCGTGGATCCTACAGGTGCATTTGTCCCGGCGTAAAAATCTGGATAGTTCCCCTGGATACTATCCTCAGTCTCCCGCGTAGCCTCATCATAGGAATATCCTTCGAATGCAGGCGTCTCACACCTCTCTGCCTAGAACCGCAAAAGGTTGTTCTACAAAAGTGTGATCCGGCTCAACCACTAGATCATCATGACTCACAATGTGCCTCAGATCTGGTATGTACTTCCTTAGCTGAGACACATGAAACATAGGGTGAACACCCTCTAACTTCGATGGCAAAGCCAATCTGTGCACTGCTCTTCCAACTCTATCCAGTATCTCGAAAGGACCGACCTATCGGGGACTCAACTTTCCCTTTATGCCATAACGTCTGACGCCTCACGTCGGAGATACTCTCAACCAGACATGAGCTCCTACCCTGAACTCTAGAGGTCGACGCCTCCAATCTGCATACGACTTTTGGCGACTCTGTGCAGCCATCATCCTTTCTCTTATTAACATTACTCGAGCTATATCATCCTGAATTTGCTCTGACGCTAACCCACTAGTACTACCAGGCTCATCCCTGCATAAAGGTGTATGACACCTATGTCTATACAATGTCTCATAGCGACCATCCCTATGGATGCATGCCAACGGTTGTGGTATAAGAATTCAACGAGTGGGAGATAAATAGATTGTCCTTGTTCCCAATCCATCCCACAAGCTCGCAACATGTACTCTATGGTCTGGAGGGTCCTTTCAGACTGACCGTCTATCTGAGGTAAATCTCAATCATGAAGTGTTGACGCGTTCCCCAAGCAGTCTGAATCTGCTATCAAAACCTTAAAGTAACCCGTCTACTACAATCATAGTCGATCATCCCCGCTACACTTATGGAGTCCCACCATCTGTCTAGTGTACTCCTTTGTTATTTCATTCACTGGCCACGTCTCTCAATAGAGATGGAACGTGTCGACTTCGTAAATATGTTACCAATAATCTGGATAACACCAAAACTCTTACCAGGTCTCAATCCCATCACAAGTCCACAGAAAGGACCTCTCACTTCCACTACATCACTGGTAGTGGATGAGCTCATCTCTAGGTCAGTAACACTTTAACCTGATCTACTACTTCAGGGTACCTCTTATTCGTACATGGATGTACTAAAGAAGGTGTACTATAGGTGTACTGTAATCTTCTCCACTCAACTCCGCATAAGCGGTTATACAGACGCAGTTGCGGCACCTCATACTCTTTCTGCTCCGTTAAAGAACTGTGGTGTCTCGCCATTAGACATCCTTCCATCAAATTCCCTCAGGGTCAGGCAAGTCCCTTGCTTTTATTGGACCTCATCCAACAAATCAGGTAGAACCCCTAAAACATGAAACTAATATCCTTATCAACAGTTGTAGGTCCCACTCTAACCAAGCTAGATCATTTTGCAACCGAGGTTGTACAGCAATTCCAACAATCGCCTTCTTTCGAGGCGTCTTCTAGTTCAAGGTATAAGTTACCATATTCTCCTTGCCAGAATGGTACCAAACTTCACGATCAAACTCCTTGATCAACTCCAGTCAATGACGCTGGCGGTTATTCAGCTTATGTTGCATAAAAATATGCTTCAAACTCTTATGATCGGTGGGAATCTAACATGAAATATCACACCGATATTGCCTTCAAATATGGACACTTGAACTACCACTACTAACTCAAAATCATGAGTCGGGCAGTTCTCCTCATACGTTCTCAGCACCGTAGTCACGTGATTCCCAAAATCTTCTAATTATCACCGAATAGAAGGAGAGTTCAAATGCTTCCTCTACTCTTCAGAACTCCGACATACTACTTCAACCACACACCTATGGTGGTCTTCCTCAGAAGACTCGTAATTAGATGCACAATCACATACAATCCTTCCTCAAAGCGTTGGTAGCAATCGGCTGGGCCGAGAACTACGCATTCCCCTAATGTTCAGCAACATCATCCACAAGGCATCATACTCACTCCTCGTCACATCAACTATGATCCCGCTGGCAGAACAACATGACCTTTAAGGTTACTTCTGGCATGTCAATTCACATTTAGGGAGCATAGCACACTGGCTTTTATCCCTCAGATTCTGCAAAACCGTCCTCAAATAACCGGTACGTTCCTCTCCGTTGTGAGAGTACAGCAAACGTCATCAATAAGGTCTACCACCAACTGATCAAGGAAGTAGATGAAGACACTGTTCATCAACTCCTATAACGACTACTAGGACGTTCCTCAACTCAAATGACAACACTACAACTCGTAATGTCCATAACGGGTATGAAATGTTGTCTTATGCCCACGCTGCTCTCTCATCCTCAGCTGATGATATCCTAAGCATACGGAAATCTTAAAAACACAATTGCTTCTCTTAGTTGATCCAACAAGTCGTCCATACGTAGCAATGAACGTGCTAGGGAGAAAAGAGCCCGTCTCAAACCACTCTTCAAATTGCTTCTTCAATTTCTAACAACTCAGCAAGCCATATACCTCATAGGCCTTCTCCCAACCAGTCTCGTACCATACTTCAACACAATATCAAAGTCCTCATTCCGTTGAGGCGATAGATTAGACGGTTCAGTAACACGTCTATAAGATCATATACCACTGGAATACTCTTCAGTGTGGAACTATATCTTTCCTTCATGGCACAACATAAAAAAAACATCACCCTCTGGTGTTATCAACCTCGCTGCTCATACGGCACTAAAGACAACTCACCTCCTCAAAGGTCATAACCTCGGAAAACCTCTACTTAGTCGATCTCAGTGGAGACTATAATAGTCCTCCTACTACTATCTAAACCAACATGATATATATTCGTCCACCACACACATAAAGACCTTCTCATGCACCTAGGGCATGACAAAGAAGTCTTCAAGTCATACACAAGTCCCTGAATAAAGCAAACAACCACATATCTCCCAGGTACCTAAGACCCGTAACTCGTAATCCTATAAAGGAAGATCTATCTTCTACTGTATCCACAATTAACTATTAACACATGCATCGAAAGACAAGAGGTGCATAGCACTCACAACAAACAAAACTCCACTAGGTAAACCATTAACAAGAATGGTACCTGTAACAGCTAACGCCCGAAGCTCTACTGCATATCATTACTCAATCTCAGACCTATGCTCCTCAGGTATCACTGAGGTCATCTCCATAGCCTCCACTTCCACTCTTTCTGCATCGGAAAGAGGAAGTTCTTGATGAGAAGAAACACTACCTTGCTGACAGAAAGGGGCCAGATGGCCTAGTTCACCACAGGTGAAGCAAGCTATCGGTGCCATGGGGCACTCAAAGCGCACATGATCTGGATAACCACAGTTGAGACATATACGTCTCATCCCTACCACTAGTACGGGTGGCTCCTCTGCACTGCCCAACTCAAAGGCTCTACCTTGAGCTCTTCTAGTATCAGTGGTACTCCTACCACGACCCTTACCTCTACTCAGCCTGGGAACGGATTCCTGAGTAGGCAAATGATCTGGGATTCTCTGCTGCCCCCGCGTGTACTGTTGAGGTGTCTTCCGACCACCTCCCATCACACTAGCAGAAATAAAACTCTGTCGTGATGCCACACTAGTTTTCTTACAGAAGATAATTCTATGACCCTGTCTACCACAGGTTAAGCAAGTCACTGGCAATCTTGGACACTATGGTCGTACATGTCCAGGCTTCCCACAATTGTAACAAGTCCTCGGTTCACCTGAAGTCCGTGTGAAACGAAAAGTACTCAAACGTCCACAAGTCTGGCTTGGTTTGCAACCCGAATATCCAACCTCGTCTTCTACTGATTCAACCCGTTGTTTCTTCTTTAATCCAGAAGCTTCAGTTGATCTCACAGATGTTGGTAAATCCGGTGTAGATCTACCCGCTATCGCCGCCTCATATACTTGTTGCATATACTCTTGAAACTCTAATCTACTCATGGAGACACGATCAGCCTCTTCAAACTCGTTCTCTTCCATAGGCAACACAGCAACGGATACTGGTCCTTGACTTGGCGCTACTGAAGGAAGAGGGGGTGTACCCCTATCTCGTCCCACTACAAATACTGCTCTAGTATGAGCCATCTGTAGAATATACGCCCCTAAACTTATAAGGCTATATATATGCCATATGTATCGATATATATATAATACTCATTATTACATGCATACACATCAGCACATAAAAGATATATATCTATATATATATATATATATATATATATATATATCTACACTGTCGAGATCCTCAGATGGGTGACGACTTCTGTACATACTATCCCAAAACATCTGTACTCGCTTAAAACCAAAACCTTTTGAAAAGTCAAACCCCATGTGGGTTCTGTTTATTTATCCACTCTACCTTTATTGCAGATAGCAAGTGCCATTGTTGTCAACCTAAGGCTCTGATACCAACTCTGTAACACCCCAAATCCGCAGGAGTTGGAGTGTCACATTGAGCTAGGATCTCATAATGGATCCTGACCCTAGCCTGACAACAAGTTCACTGGATCTTACAACAAGGCACATGTAGATTAAAATCAAATACATAAAAGTTGAGAATGATACATCAAAAGAGTTTACAAACTCGTAGTCGAGTACAAAACAACAGCATAAACCACAACCACAAAAGATCCCACATCCCACGCATCCTAATGTACAGAAGTCCTCGGCTTGTCACACCATCTGGCTCACTCTACAGTATTCCTAACCTGTAGAACACTACAACACGGTATGAAACCGTTAGCTACAGCAATGAAAAGCATTAAGGTAATAGCACAACCACACATCAACATGTCAAACATGCAATGCCACACACATTCAATTATTATCTTCCATTACGTTATTCCATTACTAATTCAACTTCTTTTGTAACACGACGAGCCTCAAGAACCCCGTCCCATCCAACGTAACACAGGAGTTTTGCATGAGGGTGACCTTCAATCGTCCCCTCCTGTGAGATCATCTTCAGGGCACCTCCTCCTAACCGGAAAGCGGAGACCGGCGGTTACCGCCCGTTATAATACATTTGGGCCAAATAAATGTAATGAATGGTCATCCTAGTCCGGTTTAGGTTATAAATGCACAATCATATGAACACACACAACCATCACAATCATAAGACCCACAACTGCACGCTAAGTAAGTCCTACGGACTTACTTGATATACTCGTAACCTGTACAACGTCACAGCTTCCCCTTGGGGAAGTAATCAACGCCTGCAATAGCAAGGCACACACAATCACATACTGCAAAGGTTAGGAGACTCGTCTCACTAACCACAACCAACCTATATCTCAAATATAAACCTCATATCCTCAACACATTCATAAATGCCTAAGGCATATCCTCAACATAACATCTCATCATACTCGTACACATACTAATCCTTAAAGCCATAACCGATATCTATAACATCATCATGATCCCCAAATCAATCTGACACCTAGGATGCATCTAATCAGTATTCCTAAATCTCAAATTTAATCCTAATTTAATTAATTAACCTTTAATTAATTAATTAAATTTCACCAGAATACTGGTTTGTACGTAGGCCATTCCTAAACCCACTTATCATCAGATTTCATCAACAAACAACCCATAAACACCAGAATAATATAATGATCATAATGGAATTTCTAATTATCCATTTTGAAAAGCTGTTAGCATGAAATATTGTGATATTTTAGGCACGTTTTCTAAGTGTATTTGATTCATATTGATAGTCATTGATTGAGCATTGATGCATTTGTGAGTTTGTTTGCTTATAATGTCGATATAGAGATCTACACAAGCTTTATGTTGATTATAGGTGAATTGAGAGCTATTTCTAAACGAAATCGAGCAAGATGGAGTTGTTGAGCAATGTCCATGGATTGAGGACATTCTTAGGAGCAAAAGGAGTGTCGACTTGAGGAATGCACGAGGATAGGGAAGAATCACGTTCTTGCCCTAAACCACGCTCTAAAATACGGCCGTACTACTTTCCACGTTCAGTTCCACGGCCGTGGAACCATGGCTAAGGAAACGTGGTTCATTCCAGCAACTTCTACGGCCGTGGAGAAGATGGTTCAAACCGTGTTGATTTCCACGCTCTAAATTACGGTCGTGGAACCTTCCACGACCGTGATCTTGGCGATCTTTTTCGCCACACTTTAAGCCACGATCTTTTAAAAGATTGGTCTGGGCCGCTACTTCATCATACACTATAAAAGGACGGACGAAGGGAGATTCCGTCACCTCCGCTTAGAGACTTTTGCGACCTCTGCTTAGACGCATCTTCGCTTACACCTCGCTTTAGGTTTACCTTAGACGCGTTGACGCTTGCGTTTGGAATTGCCCTAATCTCGCACTTTGGTGGAGATTGTGATTGAGATTTCCGGATTGACGGAAGATTGAAGATTTGGAAGGTTATTCGCAAGAAGATTTATCTTCTTGTTTAGGTTTGATTTAGAAGACGGATTGACATCCCGTTCTTCCTTCTTATCTAAGATAGTTTTGTTTGTTCTATTCCAAATCTAGTGACGATATTTGTTCTTGATTGTGACTTTGAGATTGGTTTGAAGTTTATTGAAAGTTTTCGGAAGTTTTCATCTTTCAATCTTTTAAACCTTGAATTTGATATCATAATGACTATTGTTGGCTAAAAACCCTTAACAATTCTAAGGTGAAGGGTTGATAGTTGTGGCTTAGATGATGATAGATCGATCGTAAACAGATTGGACCCTGAGAGTTAGAGAGAATCTCCAACGAACCCTAAATTACGGCCTGTTCTTGAAGTCCACGGCCGTGGATCCTCAAGAACTAACCGTGATTTCCCTTAAGTTTACGAACTTGCTTTTACTTTAATCCAAAGTTAAAGATTTGCTTTAACTTAGTTTAGGCTTGCCTTTTCTAGGTGGTAGTGAAGCCTCAACAACCTCTACCTCGATTGTGAGTGTCAAAACCGTAATCGGTTTAGTTAGTCTTGATCTTTGGATTACAAGTTTGGGTATTTGACATTAATTCTCATCTTTAGAACCTTTCTATATTGAAGCCTCAACAACCTGTATAGGGAGTTTCTTGTAGGTGAGTCACATAAGGTTTTTGGAACTTCACCGTACGATTACCTTACATTAGCATACCTTTGCATATCTCTTAACTCTGTCCTTATATCATTAGTATATCTTGAATCGATTACCACAGCTGGATACTTGGATCTTTAGGATTGTTGTTTCCCAATAATTTGCAAAGCTCTTACATTTACCTGCTTGATAATCTGAAATCGAATTTGTTCCCCCCAAATCCCTGTGTTTGATACTCTGGAATTCTTCCTTAACTACGTCGATCCGTACACTGCGGGTTCGCTTGCTTGATTCTAGTTTTATAAATTTAAAGCTTATTTGCACGCACGCTAAGTGACAAACAAGTTTTTGGCGCCGTTGCCGGGGATTTGGTCTAGGCCGAATTCGGTAACCGGTTGTCAAACTTGGGAGCTTGCTCTCGTTATTTGATATCTTTTTGAGTGCATGCACAGGTCTAGGAACACCGAAGACCTCTCACCTCTCGATCAAGAGCTTGAGAGGACTTTAAGGCAAAAGCGCAAGGAAAAGAAGATGGCTAAAGAACACGAACGTGATCTTCAAGCGGAGTTAGCGGAGAAAGAAGCTCAACTCCAATGGAATGAGAATATTCGCCGGGATGAGATGGATCATCATCAATCTGAAGTTAACGATCTAAAAGATATGATGTTCCAGATGAGGATAGAAATAAGCGACCTTAAGAATAAGGGGAGCAAGAAATCCTCAAGGAGGGGATCAAGATCAAGAAGAAGAAGCCATTCATCCGCTGATGATAGTGATTCTTCCATGCCACCGCTAGAGGAAATTGATCCCACGATCAATGTGAATCCTTTCCATCCACGGGGAGCTGCTAATCATCGTGTTCCACCTAGGAATGCTAGAATCGAACTTGTAGATGATGAGCCAAGAACTCTTGGCCAAAGTATGGATCCAACACAACAACCGCGCCGTTTGGGCGTGAACTTCAATGCTGATGATGTGCAAGGGTTTAGCTTCAACCCTCAAGTTATTACTCTTGTTCGCCAAAACCAATTTGGCGGAACAAGCGTTGAATCTCCACACCAACACTTGCAAAACTTTGAGTGTATGATGGAGACAATGAGGCCGAAGAATACCACTACCAACAACTATAAGCTCAAGCCTTTCTTCTTCTCCTTGAAGGGAAAAGCGTTGTCTTGGTACCAAGCTCTTCCTAGTGGGAAACTAAACACGTGGGAAGACCTTTCCGCGGAGTTCCTCACCAAATTCTTTCCGCCATCCAAAACGGCGGAACTTAGAGGTAAGATCAATGCATTTTCCATGAGGTCTAACGAAAGTTTGTTTCAATCATGGGAAAGGTTTCAGGACTTGTTATTGGATTGCCCTCATCATGGCATATCCAAGCTTGCATTGTTGGAGATCTACTACAAGGGGTTAGATGCGGGGACGCAATTCAACCTCCAATCCCTCTCATGTGGAACATTCATGGACATGAGAGAAGATGACGCTTGGGACTTCATTGAGAAGCAAGCAAGAGTCATAGAGAAGTATTCCCACCAGAAAGTGGAGGGAAATCGTGTGGAGCAAGGAGCAAAGCTCACACATGAAGCTCAAAATCAGATTTTCTCCCTCAACAATGAGATCAAAGAGTTGAAGGAGGCAATCAAGACCAACTTTCCAAAGCAACAAGGCAAGGATGTTGGCTATTTGGGCAACAACAACAATAGCGGTGAGAACACAAACCGCAACAACAACAACAACCGGAACAATTGGAATGGCAATAACAATAACCGGAACAACAACAATTGGAACAACAATAGGGGTTCAAACAACAACAATTGGCGCTCCAATCAACAAAATTCCGGTAACTCTTATCCTTCCAATTCAAATTCACTAACTCCACCTTCCTCTTCCTCTACTACTTTGAAAAGCCAGGGACAAACATCTAATGGAGGAAACACTTCGGGAAAGGAGAAGCCCGATCCCATGTTGGAAACGATTTTGGGAAAGCTTCAAGGTTTGGAGAACCGCATCATTAAGGTTGATGATCAAATTTCTAAGGTTGATAAAGCCCAAAAGGTTTTAGAAAACCAAATGTTCAGCCATGCGGAGGAAGTTCCTAGAAATCAAGGGAAACTTCCAGGAAAGACAGAGGACAACCCTAAGGGAAGGGTGATGGCAATCACAACTAGGAGCGGAGTGACTACCACCGATCCGCAACCTAAGTTTGTTGAAGTCCCTGTAGAGAAAGACAAAGAGAAGGGGAAGGAGAAGGAAGATGTCTACGTTCCTCCTCCAGCTTACAAACCTCCCCTACCATTCCCTCAATCTAGAGCGAGAGCGCGCCTAGATAAACAATTTGGTAAGTTTATAGAACTCATGAGCAAGTTGCATATTAATATACCCTTTATCGATGCTATTGTAGGTATGCCGGCTTATGGCAAGTTCTTGAAGGAGCTCCTCTCCAACAAGAGGAAGCTAGAAGATTTCGGTGAGGTTAAGATGAGTTCAGATTCTTCGGATCTCATCAAAACCATGAAGGAGAAAATGCCCCCAAAGCTAAAGGAACCGGGGTCGTTTTGCATTCCCATAGGAGTGGGAGATGTCACATATGATGCATTATGTGACTTAGGAGCAAGTGTGAGCATCATACCACTTGCATTGTGTAGGAAGATCGGTTTAGGCGACCCTAAACCGGTGAAGATGACGTTGTACATGGCGGATCGATCCATCACTCGCCCCGTCGGTATTGTAGAAGACGTCCCAGTCAAGCTAGGTAAATTCTTTGTTCCCATTGACTTTGTCGTGCTTGACATTCCTGCAGATAGTCCGGTCCCGATCATACTCGGAAGACCGTTTCTTGCAACTTCCGGCTTCATAGTCGATTGCAAGAATGCTAGACTCGCCTTTGAAATAGGAGAAGAGAAGGTAGAGTTCATTCTTTCCACTCTAGTGAAGGAACCAATCTTTGATGAGGATATATTCAATATCCAAGACGAAGAAGGGTTGTCTAGAGAGGAGGTAAGTGCTATTCTCTTCAAAGATCCTTTGCAAAAGGTCATTACTATGAGTCTAACGAATGTAGGGGAAGAAGAAGAGTGCAATGAGGCAATTGAAGCCTTAGAAGCACAAGAAGAGATAGGTGAAGTGGAGTTTGAAAAACTCCACGATGAGGCAGAAAACGTGAGAATCCACGGCCATACACTATATTTCACGGCCGTGGATCTCACAACCCAAAGCGTGGCTCACTCCAGGGGGTTACACGGTCGTGGAGGAAGCAGAGCAACCGTGACCACCTTCCACGCCCTAAACCACGGCCGTGGAGGACATGGGGAAACCGTAATTTTGGCCGTGGAAGGGGATGATCGAAACACTTCTTCAACTTCCTTCGATTCTTCTCCTACATCTTCAACACCCTTAGAAACTTCTAAGGAGACATCGGATGCTCCTCAAGGATCATTGGATGCTCCGAAAGCATTGGAACTCAAACCACTTCCTACTCATCTAAGGTACGCTTTCCTAGGACCTAATTCTACCTTTCCGGTTATTGTTAGTTCCGATCTAAGCATAGATGAACATAATCAGCTCATGATTATCCTTAGGAAACAAAGGAAAGCTTTAGGCTACACTATTGAGGACTTAGTAGGAATTAAACCCTCCCTATGCATGCATAAGATACTAATGGAGGAAGATTTTAGAACTTCAAGACAACCTCAAAGGCGGTTAAATCCGACCATGAAGGAGGTTGTCAAGAAGGAAATACTTAAACTTCTTGATGCAGGTATCATCTATCCTATCTCCGATAGTAAGTGGGTGAGTCCGGTTCAAGTAGTTCCGAAGAAGGGAGGAATGACGGTCATCACCAACAAGAACAACGAACTCATTCCTACCCGAACCGTAACAAGATGGCGGATGTGCATTGACTACCGCAAGCTTAACAATGCAACGAGGAAGGATCACTTCCCATTGACATTCATTGATCAAATGCTTGAAAGGTTAGCACAACATTCACATTTTTGCTACCTTGACGGTTATAGTGGTTTCTTTCAGATTCCGATACACCCGGATGATCAAGAGAAGACCACATTCACGTGCCCGTGGGGTACGTTCGCTTATAGGAGAATGCCATTCGGGCTTTGCAACACCCCAGCCACCTTTCAAAGGTGCATGATGGCCATCTTCTCCGAATACATAGAGGAAATCATCGAGGTCTTCATGGACGATTTCTCCGTATACGGTTCCTCTTTTAACGATTGCCTTTCTAACCTTTCTCTTGTTTTACAAAGGTGTGAAGACACTAACCTAGTTCTTAATTGGGAGAAGTGTCAATTTATGGTTAAGGAAGGAATTGTATTAGGACACCTAATCTCTAGTAGAGGGATAGAGGTGGATAAGGCTAAGATAGAGACCATAGAGAAGCTTCCTCCCCCAACTTCGGTGAAAGGGATAAGAAGTTTTCTAGGACATGCCGGATTCTATAGACGCTTCATTAAAGAATTTTCTAAGATATCAAAACCTCTCACTAATCTATTGATGAAGGATGCGGTTTTTGAGTTTTCGCAGGAATGTTTGGATGCGTTTAACACCATTCGACAAGCTCTAATTTCAGCACCTATTATCCAACCTCCGGATTGGACTCTTCCCTTTGAGGTTATGTGCGATGCTAGTGACGTAGCTATAGGAGCTGTCCTTGGATAATGAAAGGAAGGGCGAACCCATTCCATATACTATGCTAGCAAGACGCTAGATGAAGCGCAGCTCAATTACGCCACTACCGAAAAAGAGTTTTTAGCCATTGTCTATGCTATTGACAAGTTTCGCTCTTATCTTGTAGGTGCAAAGGTGATTGTCTACACGGATCATGCTGCGATCCGGTACCTCCTTGCGAAGAAAGATGCGAAGCCAAGGCTAATTAGATGGATTCTTCTCCTACAAGAATTCGATCTAGAGATCCGCGACAAGAGAGGTTCAGAAAATTCTGTTGCGGATCATTTGAGTCGCCTAACACATCTAGAGGACGACCATTTACCCATCGATGACTCCTTCCCGGACGAACACCTACACATCATAGAGGAGTGCATCGATGTGATCTCCAAAGGTAACGAACCATGGTTTGCTGATTTTGTTAACTATTTGGTTTGTCAGGAGATACCGCCCGGATTATCCTACGCACAAAGGAAGAAGTTCTTTAAGGATGTCCGGGAATACTTTTGGAACGAGCCTCTCCTCTTTAAGAGAGGTCCGGATGGCATCATTCGGCGATGTGTGCCGGAAGATGAGATGCAAAGTGTCATCCGCCATTGTCATTCACTACCTTGTGGAGGACACGCTAGTTCGAACAAGACTAGCGCAAAGGTATTGCAATCTGGATTCTTTTGGCCTACATTATTTAGAGATGTGCAATCCTTTGTTTCTTGCTACGATGCTTGTCAAAGAACAGGCAATATCTCTAGGAGGAATGAGATGCCCCTCAACAACATCCAAGAGGTGGAGATTTTCGATGTTTGGGGAGTAGATTTTATGGGACCATTCCCATCCTCTTGTGGAAACCAATACATACTATTGGCGGTAGACTACGTTTCTAGATGGGTGGAAGAAATTTCCTCTCCCACCAATGATGCCATGGTGGTGGTTAAGTTCTTCAACAAGACCATTTTTCCTCGATTTGGGACGCCAAGGACTATCATTAGTGATGGAGGTTCTCACTTCATTGCCCGGCGCTTTGAAGCTCTTCTAGCTAAGTATGGGGTTACCCACAAGATTGCTACCCCTTATCATCCACAAACAAGTGGACAAGTTGAGATCTCAAATAGGGAGATCAAAGGAATCTTAGAGAAGACGGTTTCAAGGACTAGGAAGGATTGGTCTTTGAAGCTTGACGATGCATTGTGGGCGTACCGGACTGCGTACAAGACTCCCATAGGAACCACACCATACAACCTTGTGTATGGGAAGTCTTGTCACTTGCCGGTAGAGTTGGAGCACAAGGCGTTTTGGGCTATCAAGTGGTTGAATTTCAGCATGAAGGAAGCGGGAGAGAAGCGTCTCTTAGACCTTAATGAGCTGGACGAACTCCGCTTGAACGCTTATGAAAATGCCAAGATCTATAAGGAGAGAGCAAAGCGTTGGCATGATAAGCATATCATTCCAAAGGACTTCAAAGAAGGAGATCAAGTTCTCCTCTTCAATTCAAGGCTTCGTCTCTTTCCAGGTAAGCTCAAATCCCGTTGGACCGGACCTTTTCTAATTAAGCGTATTTTCCCCCATGGTGCAGTTGAAGTATGGGGTGAAGCGGGCGGAAGCTTTAAGGTGAACGGCCAACGACTCAAGAAGTATACGCCGGAACTCCAAGCTGAAGAGTTCGCGCCTACTGCACTCGAATAAGTGCGAGAATGATCTAGCTACGGACCTTAAACAAAGCGCTTCTTGGGAGGCAACCCAAGGTATTGCATTTTTGTTTTTGTTTTCGATTCATAGTTTAGCTTAGTTTAGACGTTTTTCGCTTTATTTTGCCTCGATTTCTTCTAGTATGTTCGTGTTTTTGGATGTAGGAACGATGGAAAAGGGGAAGGGAAAGATAATGTTGAAGAAAAGTGACGAAACTTGGACTTTGGAGCATTACAGAGAGTTCCACGGCCTAAACCACGGTCGTGACAGCTACAGTGACCGTAATTTCCAAAAGCCTTTGAAAAATCACCAAAACCACGGTTCCGAACATTTCCACGGCCGTGGAACACCCCGACAGACCGTGATTTTCAAAATTTTGCCTGTGACTATATAAACCATGTTCTTCACAAAAACACCTCACAAAAACCCCTTCCACGACCCAAATCGCCGATTCCACGACCCTACTCCCAAATCTTCATTCCTTAATCGTTTTCGACGATTCTTCTTCCCAAATTGAAGCAAATTCAACCACCAACAAGATCCAAGCAACGAATCGAGCGGAGATTCACCACACAATGCACAATTCGGATTTTAAAAATCCGAAACCTAGGTTTTTTCCCTCTTCTTGATCTTTGTCGATTTGGTTCGTTTTGCTAGAAATTTTAGGAAGAATTGATTGAAATTGGAAGGAATTAGACTAGGGCTGCCTGATTGCTGAGTTTGAGTGATTGATTGTTGATATTTGTGAAAAACTGAGACGAATCACGGTTCTTGGAAGTTCCACGGCCGTGGAAAGGCAAGAACAGACCGTAATTCTTGACAGTGATGGACTTTGTGAGGATAGTTTCTGGGAGGATTAAGGAGAAAAAGAATGACCAAAACAAGAAGAGGAAGAGTAATCCCTCTTCTTCTTCATCCTCTAGAGCACCACCACCCTCGTCCCCTTCACCTCCATCATCACCTTCATCACCCTCACCTCCTAACCCTAGAGTACCGACTATTCATGAGGATCACCTCGATGCATTCGAGCGGATCAATGAGAGGGCTGTGATTGGACCTAGGTACCTATTGTTAGAGGATTTAGCCCCTCTTAACATTGTAGATGACCTTACATGGCTCTTGGATAGAGCCGGACTAGTTGTCTTCTCGGCTATCCAAGAAGACGCTTATGAGGAGATTACGAGGGAGGTTGTGACGTCTTTTCAGCACAGCCATGTGGATAGGACCGTTTCTTTCCGTCTTATGGAAAGAAACTATGATTTTACCATCCGTGAGTTCGGGACCTTCTTTGGGTTCCATGAGACCTTCAATGGTCGCTTTCCTAGTGGCGTTTACGCCAAGGACTTTTGGGAGAAGGTTGCTATGATCTACGCCAGCGAGGACCGCTGGCAACCTGCTGACACCAAGGCTAAGTTGATGTATCACTTAGCCTTGAAGATTGCTCACCGTGTTCTTTCGAAGTGTCACTTTCCTAGGACGGAGACGCCCCAAAAGATCAAGACGGATGAGCTCTTTCTGCTATACTCCATGCTGTATGGGCGCCGAGCTGACTGTGCCACCCTCTTAGCTGCTACTATGAGCAAGCTTAAGAACAAGAGGAAGGGCAACATTGGATACGGTGGGATAGTTACCCACCTTGCTAGGGCGTTGGGTGTTGATTTTTCTGCCTGTACCCGCATACCAGCCGTACCTTTAGGACTTCATGCCTTCATGACTAGAGGTCTCATCTTCCCCACACATAGAGGTCCGCCTTATGCGGCCATGCCTTGGGATTGCAGGACGGGTAGGGGTATTGAGTGGCTACAGGAGTACTCCATTATGGCTGGACGCCATAATTGGAAGGAGACGTTCGCTGCTATGCACGCGAACAGGATTGCAGCTCCTCCGTATGTTCCACCACCGCCCGTAGTTGAGGAGGAGGAGATGAGGGATCAGTTTGAGGGTGGAGGAGAAGCCGAGCAGGAGTTTGGCACGTTTCCGGATCAGCCGGATGCGGCCCCCGATGTGCCTAGACGTTCTCCACGTCCCGCCAGAGCTTCAGGCTCGTCTTCTCGCCGCGCCAGCATGAGTGAGAGACCTACTTGGGCTGAGACACCTCCTGCATGGTATGGAGCTCCACCTCCATGGGCTGCACAGACACCATCTGCACCAGCACCAGCACCATCCGACGCTCCAGAGTGGTACAGTCATGCTCCGGGATGGTATGAGCAGATGCCGGATTGGGCTACTTGCCTTTCGGAGAGAGTAGGAGCATTGGAGATTCGAGCCGATGCTAGAGATGGACGCTTGGACGACCTCGATCACATGATGAGAGATGTCTACCGCCAGCAGTTTGGGCGGTTTTATGATCCTAGCTTCTCTCCGTTCCCGCCTCCACCAGCGCCGCAGTGATTGATTGCATGACCGACAGTTTTAGCCGCTCTACCGCCATTTTGTGAGTTTCTTTTTCTTTTCTTTCTTTCTTTTGAACATTAGGGACAATGTTCGTCCCAAGTATGGGGTGGGGTGTGACTAAAAGTTTGTAATAACTCTTACTCACTATGTTTGCTTCTATCGAGACTATCATTGCATGTTCTTTATATTGTTGCACGTTTCATTATTGCATTGCATGAAAAAGAGTTTGAAAAACCATAAAAATTGAAAAATTTTGTAAAATTTTGTGCTTCTAAGGAATTGAGATGATTTCCATGATAATCGCTACTTGTGAATTGAGTTTGATGACAATTGCATGCTTAAACGAATAGTGAATTGAAAAGAAATTGAATGAGTTGATTATACCTCTTTTGCAAGTTTCATAATGTGATGAATGTTACCTAAATCATGTTGAGAAATTGATGTTGAAATCACACTATAAGTTCTTATGCTTCTTGTTGAGATGATTAAGGCAATTCGATTCTTTCTTTCTCCTCTCTTTGATCATTTAGCTCCTCATTGAAATATTGACCTCCTTTACCTATCCGGGATTTTTGGAGAAGTGAATGAAAAAGGCATGTTTGATGTGGGAGGGCCATGAGAGCAATTTTTTGCAATCAAAGGAATAGAAAGAAATTGTAGGTTTGGGGAAGTCAATCATGACGATGAGTAACTCGGCACCATTCACATAGTCGGGTGTTTGTGTCTTGCCAAAGTCGGATTGAGCGATATTCCTAGCGGATTATGGTATGTGCGCTAAGGGTTTGAGGCATCTCATAAAAATTGAGAAACGCCAATCTCCTAGGCTTCGGTTTGTGTGCACCTCTATCCATAACTCCAAAAGTAAAGTCGAAAAATGAAAGGAAGAGAGTGAAGCTCTAAGTTGAAGGTGTTGCGGAAACCGCAAGAGAAGAAGAAAAGAGTAGTTGTCCACTTTCCCGGATTCATGCACCACAATCCTTAAAGTTTCCTTCCCTTTCCACATTCTAGACCTTTTTCTTTGAAAGTCCTTAAGATCAAAAGAATGCTATATGACTTGGTGATCTAAATTGAAGTTTCTTATGATTGATTTTGATAATGTTTGAAGGTTATGATGTTTGTATGGAAGTTTGATTGATTCATGAGTTTTCTTTACTTTTTACTCTTTGATTAAGTGTATGAAAGTCCTATAAACGATTGAAGCAAGATTTGAGAATGATCTATTGTTTAGAAGGCACATTCATCCAAAAGAAGTATTGCTTTGAGAAGGTACACATATTTCATCCTAACTCTTGTTTTAAAGCTTTTGAAAGACCTTGCTTAGGGACAAGCAAGTTGCAAGTATGGGGTTATTTGTTAGCATGAAATATTGTGATATTTTAGGCACGTTTTCTAAGTGTATTTGATTCATATTGATAGTCATTGATTGAGCATTGATGCATTTGTGAGCTAGTTTGCTTATAATGTCGATATAGAGATCTACACAAGCTTTATGTTGATTATAGGTGAATTGAGAGCTATTTCCGAACGAAATCGAGCAAGATGGAGTTGTTGAGCAATGTCCATGGATTGAGGACATTCTTAGGAGCAAAAGGAGTGTCAACTTGAGGAATGCACGAGGATAGGGAAGAATCACGTTTTTGCCCTAAACCACGCTCTAAAATACGGCCGTACTACTTTCCACGTTCAGTTCCACGGCCGTGGAACCATGGCTAAGGAAACGTGGTTCATTCCAGCAACTTCTACGGCCGTGGAGAAGATGGTTCAAACCGTGTCGATTTCCACGCTCTAAATTACGGTCGTGGAACCTTCCACGACCGTGATCTTGGCGATCTTTTTCGCCACACTTTAAGCCACGATCTTTTAAAAGATTGGGTGGGCCGCTACTTCATCATACACTATAAAAGGACGGACGAAGGGAGATTCCGTCACCTCCGCTTAGAGACTTTTACGACCTCTGCTTAGACGCATCTTCGCTTACACCTCGCTTTAGGTTTACCTTAGACGCGTTGACGCTTGCGTTTGGAATTGCCCTAATCTTGCACTTTGGTGGAGATTGTGATTGAGATTTCCGGATTGACGGAAGATCGAAGATTTGGAAGGTTATTCGCAAGAAGATTTCTCTTCTTGTTTAGGTTTGATTTAGAAGACAGATTGACATCCCGTTCTTCCTTCTTATCTAAGATAGTGTTTGTTTGTTCTATTCCAAATCTAGTGACGATATTTGTTCTTGATTGTGACTTTGAGATTGGTTTGAAGTTTATTGAAAGTTTTCGGAAGTTTTCATCTTTCAATCTTTTAAACCTTGAATTTAATATCATAATGACTATTGTTGGCTAAAAACCCTTAACAATTCTAAGGTGAAGGGTTGATAGTTGTGGCTTAGATGATGATAGATCGATCGTAAACAGATTGGACCCTGAGAGTTAGAGAGAATCGCCGACGAACCCTAAATTACGGCCTGTTCTTGAAGTCCACGGCCGTGGATCCTCAAGAACTAACCGTGATTTCCCTTAAGTTTACAAACTTGCTTTTACTTTAATCCAAAGTTAAAGATTTGCTTTAACTTAGTTTAGGCTTGCCTTTTCTAGGTGGTAGTGAAGCCTCAACAACCTCTACCTCGATTGTGAGTGTCACAACCGTAATCGGTTTAGTTAGTCTTGATCTTTGGATTACAAGTTTGGGTATTTGACATTAATTCTCATCTTTAGAACCTTTCTATATTGAAGCCTCAACAACCTGTATAGGGAGTTTTTTGTAGGTGAGTCACATAAGGTTTTTGGAACTTCACCGTACGATTACCTTACATTAGCATACCTTTGCATATCTCTTAACTCTGTCCTTATATCATTAGTATATCTTGAATCGATTGCCACAGCTGGATACTTGGATCTTTAGGATTGTTGTTTCCCAATAATTTGCAAAGCTCTTACATTTACCTGCTTGATAATCTGAAATCGAATTTGTTCCCCCCAAATCCCTGTGTTCGATACTCTGGAATTCTTGCTTAACTACGTCGATCCGTACACTGCGGGTTCGCTTGCTTGATTCTAGTTTTATAAATTTAAAGCTTATTTGCACGCACGCTAAGTGGCGAACAAAAGCCTAAGGTCGATTTAGGCAAAATCGTAGTACGGAAAACGAATAAATTCATAACTTATTCGTTACTAACCCGATTGATGATCTAAAAAAAGATTCGGAATCACAACGACGTAGGCTACGCTTGTACAACATCAAATTCACAGGAATCTGAGCGACGGAACTGTCTTGGTGACATATATGCTCGACCAGGTATTCGTCTACTCGGAAATGCAGAAACTCGGTACCGATATGAAGAGAATGAAGAGAGGAATCCAAAAACTCAAACGGAATTGAAATCGGATTAGAAACGGAGAGTAGATTTGAGTTTGAAGTTTGAGAGAAATCAAAGCTTTTATGAGCAAACGTGAAAGGAAATGAATTAATAAAGGATTTTCCGCTATTTATAGTGAAGTCGATAATTATCCTTTTATCGATCCAATGGCGGGTTGAACCCCCTTCTCCAAACTTCTCGAAATTGGAATAATAGATCTTGAATATTGTAGGGATAATTATACCACAATTGCCTCGGAAAAAGTGTGTTCCTAAGCCGTATTTCTTAGCCGTTAAGAAACGAAATAACGACTCTTTTGTCCGTTTTGCCTTTCCATGTTATTTCATATCTAGGACATGTCCGATGTCCTGATCATGTCTCTCAACTGCATTTTTATTAATTGGAGCTCCCAAATGCTCCAAATAATACCGGAGGGTAAAAATAATTACCCGGGGGAAAAAGTGAAAATTTCACCATAAGCTCAAAATTACGCTAGGAATATAACGGTGGGACTTATACTCAACACTTACGCGATCTTCGCGAGTTATATGTCACTTACTATCACTGATTAAGTTAATCAACATTAATTAGAATTCAGAAATCCTAGCTATTACTTCAGCATCCCGTGCCTGTGGGAAAACTGAGCGGCTAACGCGAAAAGGTCGATACACCTCTCGACATCCGGAATAAAAATTTCGGATGTTACAGTTCACCACCTCACCCTTCTTGTAATTCTTTTTAAAAAAATGTCAGATGTAAGCATTTTCGGTTGAGGACCTTGTCGAAATACCCCTTCACCTTGTGACATTTCAGACATTTGGATTTCACTTTCTTGGGAGCTAGGGAAGAAAGCGGGAGGAGTGTTGTCGCTCGGGTTTGCAATTACGAGATTGAGAGACGAATAACGAAATCGAGAAATAGAGAATTGAGAATACGAGATTAAGACTTGAGAGTTGAGAGTAGTAGTAGAAAGAGTTGAGAATGTTGGTGTGAGTGTTTTTTTATAAGCATTTATTCAATTATTAAAATAACTAAAAATAACACATGCCATTGGGTATTCGCCATTGGAGATTAGGGGCCCACCAACGACTATTTGAAATAGCTGTCGAAGGGCCTAAATGACAAACCTAAACCCAAACCACCAACCGACGGTTTGGTCAAACCGGCAAACCTAAACCGCCGGTTTGACCAAACCCGCGGTTTGGGCCGGTTTGAAAACCGTCGGTTTGGCGGTTTTTCCCAAACCGGACCCATGACTTCAACGAGTCATATTGAAGTATGATTTACCACAAAGGTTCATTTGTCACAAGACGCAATGAGTCATGTCGAATGGAGGGTTTGGACCAATGGGTCATTTGTCACAAGACGCAATAGATAATGTCGAACGGAAGGTTTGACACAATGGACCTTTTTTCGCATGACACAATTGATCATGTCGGGTGGAGGGTTTGGTACAATCGGTAATTTGTCACACGTAATGGGTCATTTGTCAAGTCAAACGAAGATTTTGTTCCCATGAAATCAAGATATCATCAAGTATATGAATATAATGAACATTAATCAGGGAATATGTAGGTAATTATCAACTATAGTCTTTACCACAAACAAATAAAGACCGTTCTTAACCCATCCTAAAGACGCTCTCGCCGTTGTAACACGCATTAGAAAAATCCATGAAACATGTAGAAAACAAGTAGAACAGAAAATCAAGCAACACTCTCTCGAAAGCGCCAAAAAGGTATAACAACCGGTAATTCTATGATAGTTAGGACTCCTCGAGGTAAAAGATATGTACCCACCCTTAAACCAAGTTCTTCTTAATAGATCAAATAAAGGAGAAACAAAGCCATACTAGATGATCAATTTTGTAAGTTTCTTGAGGTAATGAACAAGATTTACGTGGATATTCCATTCATTGATGCTTTATAGCAGATGCCAAGATATGCTAAATTCATGAAGGACATTGATGAAATGATTTATGACACTAGTTTAGGAATTCATATAGTTAGTTTTTCCCCTTATCCATGCATGGTTTGGCATTAGTTTGTGATGTTTCTGCTTAATCGAGTCATATTACTTGAAAAGACGTCTACACAAGCTTTTGTCGGTTTTGTAGGTATTTTGGGGATCTTTGAGACATTATTGATACATTCGAGGTTCAAGCCTCGTGGCAGATCGAATTAAAGGTTCCAAAGGAAACAAGCTTGGAATAAATAAGTACGCAAGGACCTTAGTTGGTGTGAGCCATGCACCAACTCATGGTCAACCATGATCTAAGATGCATTTGACCAAAATCTTGGTTCATTGCATTTGATCTCGGCCAAGATGGGTCCTGGGGCATCCGAGATTCCTGTGCGGACATGCCCGACACTTGTCACATGATCTCTTTGTCCGACCCTTGATTTCCTTTGGTTTTGCATAGAAGTTGCTTTGCAGGCTGATTTTCAGAGGGGTCTCTCTACCTTCTTCCAGCTCTCTTTCAAGACCCTTGTGGGTGTTCTTGGGGAGATTATATTAGATTCATTAAACATTAGATCTAGAGTGAGTTTGAGTGGTTTTGAGTGAGATTCTTGTGTAGCTTGTAAGTTCAGACCTTGGAGCTGCTCTTGAAGTATTGTGAGACTTGTGTAAACTCTTATCTAGCTAAGTAGCATTGCTTTCATTGTTCTTATTTTCATTATCTTGATATGGAATGCATGCATGCTTGTATGATGATATTTGATCTTGAAATGTATGTTGTTGGATGAATAGTTGTGATTCTAGGGTGAAGGATAGATGGTTATGACTTGGATGATGATTGTATGGACTTGCTTGTTAGCTTAGGATGATTTGTGTTCAAAACCCTAGCTTAGACCAAAATCGCGGCCTGTTCTTCATGCTATTTGGGCCGAGATTCCATCCACCCGAGATACTTGTGTTGTTGTTCTTATGTTGATGAACTTGAATGTAGAATGTAGATTTGTTGAAATCCTAGTGTTTGTTTAGTTTAATATAGCATTAGAGTGACCTATGTTAGTAAACTAATTGAGGAATGAGACTTACCCGGTGATTTCCACTCTTAGGTATAGAAGATGATGAACTCTAGGTAGCAGTGAGCCAAAAAAGCCGTTATTGGATTGAGTGTGCTAGGATCATTTCTTATGACTTACCTTTTCCGAGACTTACCCGGTAAGGAGGGGTTTGACCCTTAGGTAGTGGCCCGGTTTTTGTAGAATTCTCGACATTAGCTCCTTGAGACTTACCCGGTAATAGGACTTTGGTTTGAGACTAGTGGAACATGAGACTTACCCGGTGATTGTTCCCATTAGAGAAACACCCTTTCCTAACAATTACAGCTTTGTCCTTAGATATTTAGAACCTTGAGTCCAATGCCATAACCGAAAATCTTGATCTCTAGAATCCGCATTTCTTACCCTTATCACCTATCTTGTGTTTATGTGTTGTTTGTTTGCTTGTTTGCATATCTCGTGATCTTTGTTTGATCACCACAAAACCAAGCAAAAATATTGTGATTTTCATTTCTTTATTCCTTTTTGTCATCGTAGTTTAGATATTCACTATTCATGATCATTAGATGATTTAGTTTCACCTCAGTCCTTGTGTTCGACCTCAGAATACTTTCCTTACTACGAAACGACTCATACATTGTGGGTTCGCTAGGAGTTTAGGAGATTAGATGGAGTAATAAAGTGTAAGACTTTTATGCACACTATCTAGAGCTAACAAACATCTTGTCCAACAAGAGGGTTTGATCGTTCTTTCCCTTTTTATTTATCGTTTCTTTTTTTCCCATTTCCTAGGTTTAGATGCTTTGGTGATTTTTGTGTTATATAGGTGTGAATGATGATCCAGATGATATTAGATGTTGGACTTCCACTCCTTTCACCCTCTTTCATATTTTCTTCCACCATCATGCATTACATTTCTATGTGAGACTTTTTTTCCCTTTACTTGATTTTTTTTCACATTAAGGACATTATGTAGTTTAAGTATGAGGTGTTATGCTCCCATTTGCATTTCATTTTTCCCTTTTACACGTTTATTTTTATGCATTTTTTTCTTGAGTTTATTCTTGCAATTCTGCATGCATAAATAACAAAGTTTTTAAAAATATTGCATTTTAGAGTAGATTGAGTTGGATGATATCATGCTTACCTTTAGAATTTGAGATATGTAATGTTATTAACAATTGTCCCGCTGACGATGCTTTGAATAATAATGATTAGCTTAATCAAACATTACCCTTATGAGAGCTCTAGCCTTCGGACATTCATGTTCATGCCTCCTTTCTTTCTTATTATTGTGTGATCTCCAACATGCTTAGTTTCTTCTAGAACTTGTGATTGACTCCCTTTCAAAACTACATGCTCATTTGATTCTATATGCTTGATATACAGATTACTGAGGCCCACCTTGATAAGTCTATGTGACCTTTTCTAGCTTTATATATATGTTTCTCTTATATTGGTCACTTCTTGCCTTTATTTTCCCTTCTTTGGTGCCCCTAAAAACGTCTTATAACCGTGATTAGCCTCGTTAAACCCTATATAGGGGCGAGATGATTGAAGAAAATAAGTATGGGGGTGATCCCATGAAGACTTGTAGGTACTTTCAAAAGTTAATGCGCGAGTTTGAAATATACTATTCTTACAAGAGATGTTTTCTTGGTTTTTAGAAAGGACAAAAATTTCCCGCCAACCTTGCTGCTGCAATTAAATAAGAGTTGGTTTGAAAGTGAAGTATGGTGATTATCCTTGAAAGGGAAGACAAATAACAAATTCAAAGTGAAAAAGTGAAGAAAGTGTGAGTTGTTAAATTATTGAAGCGGTTTCGAGTAGTGCACAATTTGACGCTCCATATATTATTAGTCATTTCAACCTACTTTTTGGGCCCACCAATATTATATTTTCATGTCTCATTTCTCCGTTACAACCCTATATAAATTATTCATGATATATCTTGCATATTAGTCTCACTTGACTGATGGTGGAATTTGAGAACGCCTTGACAAGCTTATGGTAAGATCTTTTCATGTTTGTCGAGCTTGAATGAACCTTGATATATTCTTATAAACCTTTTGTGAGATTGTGAGTAAACACATTACCCTAGACGGTTTGGAGAGATATGATTCATCATTTATCCTCATACAATCATTGATGTAATGATGACATGGTTTGAGAAGTTTGTTTTACTTTTAGTTGAGACATGCCATCTGTTTGCACACAATGTTCCATATGTCATGATCTTACTCAAGGACGAATAAGGTTGATGTGTGAGGTTTTTTGATGAAATCCAAACATACGTAATTTGAGTCGTAAGAATCATGCATTTCCATATCCATATATCTTGTTTATGCTTCATTTTGGTGTAAAAAGCTCCCCTTTCCGTATTTTGGTCTCTACTTCGGTTTATTTTGTATTTTAGTCATTCAAGGACATATATAGAGCATAATTTTATGAGAAAGCCTAACCATGAGGATTCAATCTTCTTGGAGTCGGAAAGTGCATGTAAACATCAATATCGACTTTAGATTGAAGAGCCAAGTACAAATCATTGGAGTTGGATGTTGATTATTTACTATCTTTAAGATATGACCATTTTCGACCATCTTCCTTTTGAAATATGATTTTTGTGTAAAATACAATATTTTAGATCTTCAAAAGTAGTACTAATGGGTCTTGTGGTTCCAACCAAAGTAGTAGAAAAGTCAGTTTTACTAAACTGTCAAAAAGTTGTCATAAGCTTAAAAGAGATTTTATCTTCTATTTTCGGGTTGGACTTTTTAAATCCGTCCATGGGCTTGGTGTAAACATTATATATGGACCTTTTAGGTCAGATAAAGGGTGTGGAGAAACCCAGGAGAGTCCGCCGCTGCACCACGAAATTAAAGTTAGTTTTCCTTTGTCGAATATTACTTTCTTTTTATTTACTTTTAAACTTTAGATATTACGCACGTTTCATTCTTTTCATCTTATTTATCTCTTTTATCTATGTCTGGATAAGTCTCTTTTGATCTAAGAGATCGGTTCAACCCTATGATGAATTGATTGTGATTATGTATGTGAATTATTGATTGAATATCAACAACGATTTGTTTCCTCTAGCTGTGATTATTTCGACCTTCTATTTATCTTTGAAAGAAGTGGATTTTATAAAAGTTTTTGATGCGGGGTTGAAGCTGATGTTCCCGATATAGATTAGAAGTCCACGAAATCAATAACAGGAGAAAATGTTTGTTAGAATCTCGGACGAGATTCCTACTAATATGCCGAGATTTGTGAAACTCGAACACAAAAGAACGTGAGTTGATGAAATATGGCTTGAAATTGAAAACCCTTAAAAAAAGAGCTTATGTTAACCCTTCCTTCTTCAACCTTACACAAACCTTCTAAATAAGACAAGCACAAGGAGGGATTAGAATTAACTAAGAGCACCAACCTCTAAGAAAATTAACACACACAAATGCAACCTAGTAAGGACTCACAACTATTCAATCAAAGGCTCTCTTTTTTATTTAATTGAAATGAATAGAAAACAAACTTCGTAAGCGAAGCAGTGAGTATCTCATAACATTTTGGAAATAATAATCAATCAAATCTACCTAACAAGCTCGACCTCTAAGGATATTTATAGGCGAGATTCCTCGCTCTAAAAGATGAGATAAAAGATAATCCTAAGAGATAGGATCAAAATCAAAAAGATACCTTCATAATGTTTAGAGCTTTAAAACTATTAAAATAACTAAAATATAACTATGACTAATAAGATCTTGATTGAATCTTATAGATCACGACTGACGCAAATCTCTGTCTGAATCTCGGGCGAGATTGTTGTCTCAAGGCCAAGAATTCTTCACTGGTTCTCTTAAGCCTTGTTGTAGCCACTTTTCTTGCTTCCTTGATAATCTTTACTCTTGTAAGGTCCTTCTATAGTAGACAACAATGTCACTAAAAAAGACTAATAACTTCACCTTGATTATGAATAGTCTGTGTGGATGATAGAAGACTTAACATTTATGAGTGGCTTTACAAACAAACAAATATCGATTGTATTTCTAGCTTACAGGTTTATGTTTGTGTTTGTTAAATGTGTGCAGGCCTTGGAAAAAATTTCAAAGGAAGTATGCAAGCCTTGAAACACATTACAAAGGACAAGCACGGAGCCCTTGGAAAGCATTTCAAAGGACAAACGCGGAAGCCTTGAAATGCATTACAAAGGAGGATTCAGCTAAGGGATTTCAAATACGAGATTCGAATATCTCAACAACCAAAGCAAATATCTCTAACAAAGGATAACAAGAAATTCTCAAGGAGAAGATCTCGGCCAGCTAACAAGAAGATATTCAAATGGTTTTGAAGAAGATCTTGGCCACAACAACAAGATCCCGCAAAGATCTTAACCGAAGATGCAATAGGATAAGATCTTCCAAAAGGATACCACTCAAGATGTTCTCGGATCTAAGGAAAAGCTTCAACGGCTATCCAAGAGAGAATATCTACGATCTTCAACAACCAAAGATCTTCAACGGCATTTCCAAAGCAAGAGAAGATAACAAAGATGAAGATTCTCAACGTTCGTTAAAGAGAAGAAGTAGAAGTGAGAAGATAGAAGATCTTGCATCGGCTACTTCACCTCAACCAAGCACCGTTTTGCATGGAGAAAGAAGAACATTAGAACGGCTATCTTACAACGGCTAAGAAATTATCCATAGAAGACTATAAATGAAGATGGCAATTGAAGAGAACAACAACAAGATTACACGGAAACATCCAAGTCTTTAAGCGATCAAATCATCTTCAGTCGTTCCAAAAGTTTTTCTTCCTCTTAGGTTACAAAAGTTTACATCCTTAGAGTGAGAAAAACACTAGAACTTCATTGGCATATCTAGAGAGTGTTATATTCGAGTGTGGGTTACTCTACGAAGTAACTAGGCTATTATTGCTAGGTTATAGTTGACTAGATCGTAGCATTGAGGCTACAATGAGAGAAGAAGGGGATTTCTTCTACGTTGCGTCTAGGACTCTTTGAGCAGATAATAGATAGTTGAATCCTAGGGTCGAGAAACCCTAGGACGGAGACGTAGGCTGTTAGAGCTCAACTTCGTAAACATATTGCCATGTCAATCTTTTAATTCAGCACTTTATCGCTTAAATTGTGACTAATGTTGTTTGTGCAGGTTTCGAAGTTCAAGGCCTTGAAATCCCTTTCAAAGCCTTGAAAACTAGTTTTGTCACAAAGTACACAGATCGACTTCAAGGCCTTGTAATTAGTTTCAAAGCCTTGATACACGATATTGCAAAAAGTTACCATACTCTATTCAACCCCCTTCTAGAGTATTTATATCCTTATTATTCACCTATACGGTTCTTCAATTGGTATCAGAGCTAGACTCACGTATATTGATTTAACCATCAGTGAGACTAATCAGAACTCTGTAGGCGATGGAGGATTCGCTCAAGGAAGATCCACATCTCGACCACCACTCTTGTGTGGTAACAACTTTGCCCATTGGAGAGCACTAATGCAAATGGTTGTTATTGATCAAGACATGGAACTATGGAGCATCATTCAAACAGGTCCTAAATCCCAACCACCACGGTTGAAGGAGTCCAAGTCGCAAAGAAGGAAGCCGACTTCACTCAAACGGATTTGGATAGTGAATCAAAGAATTACAAGGCCATGAACTTGTAAGAGCTAGGATTTTCGAATTCTAATTAATGTTGATTAACTTAATCATTGATAGTAATTGACCCATAACTCGCGAAGATTGCATAACTGATGAGTATGAGTCCCACTGTTATGTTCCTGGCGTAATTTTGGACGTATGGGGAAATTTTCACTTTTTCCCCCGGGTAATTATTTTTACCCTCCGGTGTTATTTGGAGCATTTGGGAGCTGCAATTAATAAAAATTTAGTTGAGAGAAATGATTAGGACATCGGACATGTCCTAGATTTGAAAAAACATGGAAAGGCAAAACGGCCAAAAGAGTCGCTATTTCGTTTCTTAATGGTTAAGAAAGACGGCTTAGGAATACACGTTTTTCGAGGTAGTTGTGGAATAAATATTCCAGATTTATTATTCAAATTTCGAGAAGTTGTGAGAAGGGGGTTCAACCCGCCTTTGGATTGGTTAAAGGATAATTATCAACTTTGATAAAAGATAATTATCGTTTTCGCTATAAATAGCGGAAAATCGTTTATTAATTAATTTTCTTTCATGTTTCCTTATAAAAGCTCTAATTTCTCTCAACCTTCAAACTCATATCTATTCTCCGTTTCTACTCCGATTTCAATTCCGTTTGAGTTTCTGGATTCCTCTCTTCATTCTCTTCATATCGGTACCGAGTTTCTGCATTTCCGAGCATATGAAGACTTGGTCGATCATATATGTCATTAGGACGGTTCTGTCGCTCAGATTCCGGTGAATTTGATGTTGTCCATGCGTATCCTACGTCGTTGTGATTCCGAATCTTCTTTCAGATCGTCAATCGGGTTAGTAACGAATAAGCTATGAATTTATTCGTTTTTCGTACTGTAGTTTGGCCTAAATTGACCTTAGGCTTGTCAAAATGGATAATTGAAAATTTCATTATGGTCGTTATATTATTCCGAGAATTATGGCTTTGTTGTTTGATGAAATCTGATGACAAGGGGTTTAGAAATTGCCTGTGAGCAAAACGTTATTCTAGTGAAATTTAATTAATTAATTAAAGGTTAATTAATTAAATTAGGATTAGAATTAAGATTCAGGAATGTTGATTAGATGCTACCTTGAGATTTGAGGAATTGTGAATTATGTTGTGATTCGAGGTTTATACGATGTTTATGATCCTTATGGATCTCTTGGGTCTAGGTGTGACCTCTTTAATTGATAGGAGGTTTGACACCTCTTTATGCCTTGTTATTAGGCAGTGCATTACTTCGGATTGGAGTTGATCGTGTTTGAGATTATCCTGATTTTGAGGTAAGTACGTATGACTTACCTCAAACTCAGGTTTATACGATGTTTATGATCCTTATTGGATGTATGCATGAGTGGTGATTGTTATATGCTTGATAGCATGCGATATTGATTATTACCGACCTATGGTTTATTGGATAGCCCCCTTGCAATGGCAGTGATAACCTTTCCCTTTCATCCTGTAAGGAGTCTGGGAGGTTCTCTGTGGTTAGGCCAGTCCTGGTATACGGGATGGACACTTCACCACTCCCTTAGGGTACACGGGAAGTGCGCCGATACTACTCTAGATGATTATGGTACCCAGAGGCGAGGATGATATGTTCCTCGTGTCACATATTTTAATCTATATATACCTTGAGTGTATGACGTTATGCAGATAATTAAACAGGTAAATGTGTGACACCATGATTATGTGTTTATCATTCCATGACATGTGTATGTGCTTGTGCATTATCTTATATATGATTGCTTAGCTAACGGTTTATACCGTTTTGTAGATGATCTGCAGGTTAGGAGGACCGCATAGTGATACAGATGGGTGATCTGTTGAGGGCTTCCGTCCACTAGGATTGTACGAGGGATTATGGGATATTTTGTATATGTATGGATTGTTGTTTTGTACTCAGCGGTGCTTTTGTAAACCTTTGTTTGTATATACTTATACAGTTTGATGTTTTGGGTTTAATCTATTTGTGCCTTGTTGTAAGATCCAATGAACTTGTTGTCAGGCTAGGGTCAGGATCCATTGTGAGATCCTAGCCCCGTGGCAGCCCGATTCCCGCAGATTCGGGGTGTTACAGAACTTGCTCTATCATGGATTGGATGCAAATGAATTCAACCGTGTCTCATCATGCAAGAGTGCAAAGGAAATATGGGACAAGTTAGTAGTTACGTACGAAGGAACAAGTCAAGTCAAGGAAACCTAGATAAGCATTTTCCTTAGGCAATACGAGTTATTCAAGATGAATTCAAATGAGGTCAGTCAAGGAGATGCTCACACGATTCACCGAGATTTGGAACAATATTGATTCACTTGGGAAGGTCTTCACAAATGAAGAAAAAGTAAGGAAGGTTCTAAGGAGCTTACCTAAAGCTAAGTGGGGACCAAAAGTGATCGCCGTTGAAGAAGCTCAAAATCTCACTACACTTCCTCTGGACGACCTTCTTGGAAAGTTAAACACCCATGAAATGGTTCTTGGTGAAGAAGATGGAGAGATCCCATCAAACACAAAGAATCTTGCCCTAAGATCCAAGAAGGACGACATGCCATTAGAGGAATTTGGTGGTTGTGGTGGTGGTGGTGGTGGTGGTGGTGGTGGTGATGATGATGATGATGATCCATTCGCCTTGATCTCAAGAGGTCTTGCAAGAATTCTTCAAATGAAGAAGCAATTCGCAAACAAAAAAGAATATCCACGATCATCAAGACCTCGAGGTAATTTTTCTATCCCTAATAAGAAAACTAAAGTATTGATTTGTTTTGAATGTGGTGAAGCAGATCATCTCGTAAAGGATTGTCCACAAACAAAGAGGAACAACTTTAGGAAGAATTATCGAAAGAAGAAGGTTATGGTAGCATCATGGAGTGACTCAGATTTGACAAATGAGTCAGAAGACGAAAAAGATCAAGCAAACTTTTGCTTAATGTGTAACATCCCAAATCCGCAGGACTTGGGATGCTACGAGCGGAGACCTCATAATGGATCCCGACCCTTAGCGTGACAACAATTTCACCGGATCTTGCAACAAGACACAAATAAAGGTCAAAACCGAAATACATTTTTCTACAATGCAATGAAACCCAAAAGCATACAAACAAAGACATCAGCCGAGATACAACTCCCAAGACCAAAAGCCATATACCCGGCATACAAAACATAATAAACAAAGAACAATACACAACCCTACACCAACCAAAAACCCCTTCTACAATGTATGGAACCCTGGCTGGCCACTCTTCCGGATCTCTCGGCCGCATTCCTAACCTACAAGCAATCTACAACATCGGTATAACACCGTTAGCTAATATTCAAGGAATTAGAATCAAGGTGAAAGGCACAAACACAAGTAAATCATCATAAACGCACATCATACTCCAAAGCACACAAATCTGGTTTATTATCTTTTTTTATTAAGTCATATCCCGTTCTAATTTAACTTCTGTTTGTGACACGAGAATCACCGTGATCTTGCCTCAGTTCCTACTTACCGGAAAGGAATGATACTAATGCATCCGACCGTCTACCCGTCCGGGCTAGTCGCAGAGAACCTCCTAGCTCTCGCAAGAGCTAGGCAGTGATGTCACCGTCCGTCATCATACACTTGGGCTAAAATAATATAAAAGTCGGTGGTCCTATTACCGGTTTAGTTGTTATAACATAAACAATAAAAACACACCACCAAACACGCATCAAAACTAATACAAAGAATATGAGCTAAGTAAGTCCAGAGACTTACCTCTTCCAAAACGCTAACTCACGCAACACTCTCGCTTCCCTCGGGAAGAAGCCTACAATCTACTCACAACAAGATATCTATATTAACAACTCGCGCAACTCAAGAAGTATTAGACTTCTAAACAAATGATCTATGCAAGATCATTTGACTCTCAATCTAGGACCGTATCCTAGAATCTCTCATGCTCACATCACACTTAACACAAGCTAGAAGTCCTTAGACTTCTAGACCCTATGATCTTGCAATATCATAACCCATAACACATACTAGGATAACATGCCTAGTCCCAACAAACTCAACGGTAACAACACTATGCTAGGATACGCATATCCTAGCCCATAATCTCAATAACTATATACTCTAAAATCAAACCTCACAAGGACAACCCTACACTCATCCCAAGAACCACTCAAGATCATACATCCATCAAGCCTTAGAACATATCAAGATCCTCAAACACTCGCCTAAGATACAAGCCACTACTTGGCATTCTCAACTATCCTATGTCCAACTTAGCATGCTTCTAATCATCAACACTCTCTAGGATCAACTATGAACACATACACAAAGGGGCACTCACCGGGCAAAGACACGGGTACGGAAGAAGGAAGAGCAGCAGTGAATGGGAGAAGAAGACCGCAAGGGAGGGCTGGGTGAGCCAGTAGCCGCCCCTGCGGCTCAATGTAGTGGCTGCCCCCGCGGCGCTGTCTAGCTGCTGGTACAGTCAAGCTCCAGTGGCGATCTTCGACGGGCTTCTTCGATGGATCCTTGAGGTGTGGAGGACCTCCTAAGTTCCTTGCTCCACCATGGATGTCCCAATACACAATCAACACCATAGCTTACGGTCTCAACAAGATCCATACACATGCGACACAAGAAGAGGGAAGGACATGGTGAATGGCTTCCACCATTGGAGCTTAAGGAAGAGGATGAAGTATGAAGAAGGATGAAGAAGAAAGAGGGGAAACTTACTCACCAACTCCGGATCTATAGTACCTCATAGTTGGACATCCAACAAGAGTTCCAAAGGAAAAGATGAAGAAGAGAACACAAGAGGAAGCAAAGGAAGGAGACTAACGTGAAAGAGGAGAAAGGGAAAAGAGAGAGAAAGTCAAGGTTGATAAGGGGAAGGGGAACAAGGGGTCAGCTGACCCTCTTGTCTCCTTGGTGCAAGCAACGAAGGGTACAAACGGTAAATGTGGGTAACGAGGGATCGAAACGGGATTTTCGGGATAAAACCCGTCACTCATCACCTCGTGCCTGCGGAAAGACTGAGCCGCGCCTACTGGAAGGTCGATAACTCGCTCACAAGCCGGAATAAAAATTCTGGACGTTACAACTAATCCTCCTAAAAATAAGTTTTGTCCCGAAACTTGCTAAACGCAATGCTCTCGGGTGATGAACTCGGTAACCACTCAAAACCGTAAACGTGTCAACTCTCTACTCGATAACCAAACACACTCTCGTAACCGCGTCAAGACCTCGCAAGGCCTACACACATACTCGCATGAACCGCATATTGCATAAAAGTCAAAAGCTAACCAATCATACAACACATTCCTGCTCGGGGGACATAACACATAACTTGCACATGCACATAATATCTAACCCAACGGCCAACTCGATGTAACTATATCATCGTAAACACGTCCTCTCGGTAGTCTCCTCGGCTCCTCGTCTACCACTAGATCATCACAACCAACATCATATCTTGAGTCATATTTGTATTCCCTCGACCGTCACACTTGAAACCTGGTGAACATCCTCCAATCTTAGTGGCCATGCCAACAAGTAAACCACTTCCAAACTCGTGCCAAGATCTCCACAAAGGTCCGATATATCTATTGGGACTCAACTCCCTTCTAATGACCAACATGTATGACGCCTCGCGTCCGTGATACCCTTAACTAGACTCGTCTCGTATCTGAACCCGAGAGGTCCGTACCTCTTATTTGTCTACGCCTTCTGGTGACTTAGTTCAGCTATCATCCGCCCTAGGACCAACGCTAGACGAATGAGATCGTCCCGTATCTGCTTAGGGCTATCCATACATATACTATCATAACACGAAAGCTCGATCAAAGGGGAGGTATCATGTCCACTCTTACCCGCTACCTCGCACAAATGCTCTCTACATGGCATCCAAGCTCACAAAAGTCCTCTCTATTTGACCCACTATCCGAGGATGAAACGATCATGTAAGACAACTGGTATCCTTCGCGGCACAATCCCATTGCCCGACAAATCCCGGGATGAATCGCTCATCTCGATCCGAGATAACGGTGCTCGGTATCCTAAGTACTCTCACTATCACTTGGTGGACTCCACAACTAGCCGACTCATCAGCCTTGTTTCCCAAAAAGGTATACACTTATTGTCTCCATCGGTCGGTCCTCAATGACCAAAGAACGTCACAATTATTACTTGGTCTCGAACCGGTAATAACCTCTATGGAGGTATCCCCCCACTCCCACTGTGTAACTTGCGGTGGATGAATTCCTTTTCCCGTTTTAGGGTGCTCAAGCTTGACTTGACAACGGTCACTTACTGGCTATGCACTTAGCCATCTCGGCCTTTAGCCCGTATCACTAATGGTGCGAGCCTCCTGGAGACTCTATCTCAGCTCTCCGTTATCAGTATACCTGGGCGCTTCTAGCGTCTCAACCAACCGTCAACCCATAAAGGTAAATATGGGGCTTATCTTCGGGACCTTCTATCCCGGGTGTTTCTCAAAGCCATTCAAATTCCGCGATTACGTCGGGTCCTTTCCTTACCATCTACGTTGATAAATTGAGGTTGAACCGTGAGTTACGTTGTTGCTTCCTCTCAAAGGGTCCACTTACTAAGTGTGTTGACCACATTCACCTTCCCTTGAACGATCCCAAAATCATAAGACCGAAGTCCTTAACCAACTCTAACCATCACCTCTAGTGGATATTAAGCTCTGGTGGAGCGAATATATATCCATGACATACTCTTTTGGTATGTACCACACTAGCAAGTCTCTCATAACAAGATACCGACTTCATCATGAGTGTGTGTATAAAAAGCGCCTTACTCTCGACCCTTCATTGGTCATTTTTCTTATATGCCCGCAATTGTACAAATACGCACGAAACTCTCTTGTTACTTCATATGCAACCCAAGCCCCGCTTGGATGTATCCATAATGTCATACAGTCCCCATAACTCAATGTTTGTGTCAAAGAGAACGGAATGGAGGTCACTCACCTCTTCTGCTTCTAATAAACCTCCATGGACACACCTCGGTCCTTACGATCTAATCAACTTCCTCAAAAGGAGGAAAGTGTCAAAAACCATCCCCAACTCGGCGGTTATGGCCTACCAACTTATAAGCTGCATGTCTCTTCCAGATACCTTGAAGGTATTACTGAAACTATCACCTCGTTCTCATCTGATCAACTGGATATGCTCAGCATCGCTATGTCTCTTAGGAGGTCACCTCGGACGTCCCAACCCGTTTAGATAGCTTTGCTCATCCCGCATAACTTGTATTATCATCGTCCCATGACAATCTTGTTCCTCTCAATTTTGAGAGTACAACAAGGTATCTTCAACCGTAAGAACATAAAGAAGCATTCGTGCAACTCATGCATCAATAACTGTCATTAAAATCCTTAGGTTAGGGTCCACCTCGTAACTGCCAGAATCACCACAAATTGCACGATTTTATCGCAACTCGATTCAGAATAACGATGGATACTCATCTATGTAAACTCCAACTCATCAATCGCACTCATGATCTGAAATGGCTTCACTTCACTTGTAGTGACCATCTCGGCCCTAAATTCCGCTTTTACGTAGGTCCTTTCTTCTCTCCTCCCAAATCTGGTGACATATCGACTTCAAGTCGATCTAATAGAACACTGTAACCACATGTAACTTGTTCTAACGAGTCCTCCACTACGGGACAAAGATACTTATCCTCATTGGTAGCCTTACACATTTCTCGATAGCCAAAGTACAACTTCCCGACTCGTATCTTTCCTCACAACCCGCACCACAATGCCCTGAGGGGAAGACCGGAAGAATTCTCCATTCCAACCACGGAAACTTCTGACTCATGATTCTTCATATACCACCACCTTAAGCTTAAAGCTTACAATGCTACTATAGCTTTGGTCCCTCGTTTCATACCATAGTTGTAACACCCCAAATTCTAAGAACTCGTGGAGCTACTGGTTAGGACCTCACAATGGGTCCCGATCTTAGTTTGACAACTATTTTACCAGGATCTTACACCAAGGCACAAAAGTATGTAAAAAATTTGAAAACTTTAAACAATGTATACATGAAGAATATGTATCAGCCTTACAAACCAAAGGTACTAAAACGACGCATATGAAGAATAGAAGACGTCCCCGTCCCCAACTAAAAGTGTACGTGGACCCGGCTGACCATTCCCTCCGGATCTCTCTACAACTGTCTTAACCTGCAAGGCATCTACAAGCGGTATAAAACCGTTAGCTAACATTCTATGCATAAGTATAAAGGTAAAAACACAAACACACAACATACACAATCAACATGCAACAATCAATCCTTTTATTATCTTTAATTAGGTGATAGGTTATTACTAATGATACTTATTTTGTGACACGAGGGATTCCCAAACCTCGCCCTTGTCCTCGTTTACCAAAGAGGAATGGTACTAATGCATCGGACCGTCTACCTAACTGGGTTGGTCGCAGGAAACCTCCTACACTCTCGCAAGAGCTAGGCAGATGATGTCATGACCCATTATCATACACTTGGGGTCAATTACGTAAATAATAAAGTCGGCCTAATCCAGTTTCGTTGTTTATCATAACTAACAAACACCACTCATACACATTACACTCATACAAGAAGCCAGCTAAGTAAGTCCGTGAACTTACCAGTCTCCAAGAGCAACCGATCAGCACACTCTCACGTTCCCCTTGGGAAAACGCACAACGCCTGTTCAAGACAAGGCACACGAATCAAGCAACGCTCTAGTCAACTAGAAGTCCTTAGACTTCTAGGCTCAACATCCTCACAAGAACATAAACGCATAAGATGGATTGACACTTAAAACCTAACACAACTCTTCTAAACTAAACTATACTTATACCCAACTTCGGAGCATCCTAAATCTAGATTAACCCAACGGATCGCTGTCAACTTTTACTACATCCTCCTAAACATATCCCTCAACAACATATCCAAAAATCACGTCCGACAGAGGTCAATAAACCCTCCAAATCTACCTCACAAAACTGCATCACAAGCAGTTTTTTCTAACACTTAGAATATTTCAGCAGTCCTAAAAACTGCATGAGAAACCAACTTTGGAGAATCATATCTCCTAAACTATAACTCGGAATATTCTCAAATATCAGTATGTTATACTATATAATACCAACTACAACATCTCCAAAAATCAGCACTAAAGGAGGAGTCTAACCTACCCAAATCTAGATCACAAAACTGTACCGACATGTAGTTTTCCACACTTAGGAATTTCAGCAAACACTTAACAAAACAGCACATTGTTTTAACTTTGAAAAATCATAACTCCTAAACCACTAGCTGGATTTATCCCAAATTTTGATATGTTCTACTATAAAATGTTACCTATAATATATACAAAATTCAGCAGCAAAGGAGATCAAAAGCCTATTCAAAACCATCTCACAAAGCTACATGACATGCTGTTTTTCTCAACACTCAGCACACTTATAAAAACTGCATGAGGAATCAACTTTGCAACATCATAACTCTCAAACCGTAACTCCGATGCTTCCCAAATTTTATTATGATCTACTATGTACTACTGACTACAACATAACCAAAATTCAGCAATAGAGGAGGTGTCTAAGATACCAAAATCTGGACTCGGAAATGCCTGCTTGTCACTTCTCGAAAACTCGGAAAACAACATGGATCTTTACTGCTTCATCCATGATTGTTTTGAGTATGATAAGGAGACTTAAAGGGTATCCATAAGGTATGAAAAATGTGGAAGACCGACGTTGTGCTGAAGGCCGTTGTTGCGTTGAAGGCCGCTGAAGACGCTGGATAGCGTGACTCTCCATCTCTTGGTTGATGTGGCGTTGAAGAGGGCTACTAAAGACCGACGTTGCGCTTAAAGCCGCTGAAGACAGAAGGGAAAGCGAGCAGTTGTACGCAGATCCGGCATTCCCATGCCCTCATCACGTCCCTGGGCCAGTGCACAAGCAAGGGTAGTTGGGCCACGTACAAGCAGTTGCTGATGGGCTGAAAAACGCCAAGGGAATGCAAGGAAAGGTGGGCTGAAACAAGGTAAGAAGAAGTGGGCTGAAAGTTTGTCAAGGCCTTGTCATGGCCTTGTCAAATGTTGTCATTGCCTTGCCAAGCCCATGCATGGCCTTGTCATGATCTCGTCTCCGTCTCGTCAAAACTCGTCATGGTCTCATCAAAAGGACGTCATGACTTTGGCAATGACATGTCATGATATAAACTAGGGTTTGATAGATTAGGGTTTGATATAAAATTCTATCATTTTATGTGAAGTGAGATTACATAAAATGATAAATTTTGAGATAATGTGTACGACTCGGTAGACAGAGAAAGACCAACGAATCGAAACGCGGTTTGATATGGAATTAAACGGAATAAAAGTTCCGGATATTACATCAGTACCCCCTTAAAATAAGTTTGGTCCCAAAACTTAGAACAAGGTATTTAATCAAACGACTTCCATAAATAAACTTGTATATCCTAGTCTCACTAAATATTAATTTCATTTTCTAAACTCCTCTAACCCTATCAAAGCGTAACGAAAAATCCGGTCGTTACATCAGATCCGCCTCAAAATAAGTTTCGTCCCGAAACTTAGGGTAAGACAATCCTGATCAGCCTTTAAGGCACCAAATGGGTGTGTTTGATCACTACACAAAAGTTTCGTCGTTTCTACATCTAAGATCCCGCACATCAAGGTTACGAAAAGAACACATCACTGACTAAACACTCAATCAGGAAATAAACAAGCAGTCAAACAATCACACATACAAGGTCAAGCCCTAACTCGTCACTCCCGAGGTTACAACTATCGCTACATAGGTCTTTGAAATGTTACGTCTCTTACTATCCCCAATATCTTAGGTAGCCTTATCAGCTTTTCATAAACCACTGAATCTTAAATCTTTTCAGGTACTTAGATCACAAGCGCCTACTACCACGTTCTAGAGTGGTTACCGGATATCTCACCGGTATCATCCGGCTCAACTGTCTGATCCTCTAATCTGATGACCTAACTCGTGTCTGGTAGGTATCTCTCCAACTGAAATTCTCAAACTCAATTCCCAAAGTTAGTCTCCGTGGAGAACTGAAGCTACAATCTCCAATAGGGTGAGGAATACTAGTCCATCAGTCACTTTTAAACCTCTTTAAAACTTCCAATGGTTGCCTTACACAACTCACTTCTAGATCCTTTGATGACCCTACGGAAAATAATCTATTCAACTTCCTTCCCTTCGTTATGACTACTTGCTTCCGGCCTTCTGAAAAGGTTTTGACTACACACTCAGGCCAAAGGTCTTGGACATCCACCAACACTTACCAAGTGCCCAAAGCGCTTCGTATCACGACCCACTTGGTCTTGTCTTTTAATATTACTCAGTCATCTTATTCCTCAGGTAAGGAATCGTCACCTTTACCCTTTTTCAGGTCTAATACTCGAGACAACTAAAAATCAAATCTAGTGGTCATCCTCTTTGTTCACTTGGCATTATTATATTATTTATAGATCTCTAATATATCGTTTTCTCAAACTTAGGTTTCTCACGCATTTTCCAAGATCTTAAATGACATAGAATATGTCCGGAATGACGGTATTAGACACAAAGTTACCTTCTATCACCGTTATTTGATCATAACTACTCAATAATTGTTAACATACCATCAGCGTTGCACTCTTTCATCCACCATGGTTATCAGACCGATAATATCCCTCTAACTCAAAACGCAACTCGGATCCGTTCCGATATAAAATTACACGTAAACTCTACCCGAGATTATGCTTCCTCTATGCGCGATTACTGGGTTGTAAGTATACCCCTTCCGCTTATTTCCTTATATGTCTTTCGACTCAGTAGGGTAGTTACTCACTTTGAGTTCCCTAGTGTAGAACATGCACAATACTTTTATTACGTCGTCAATTCTTTACTCAATCCATCGGGAAGACGACTCTATAGTCCTCCATTTGGTATTAAATTCTCACACAACTTATCTGTCGACATGTGACGAAGTCGTCATGTTTCACTTGGATCCATAAAGGGTACCACTCCTTTTCTATAACCTCTATATGCACATACTTCCACGTCTACCTTGTGGTGATATTGTTCTTCCACAAAATTTATAGTCACTCCGCGTAGCCTAGCTCGTGTTCCTTCTAAACGGAATGCATTTCACCAACTATCATTCTTTGAAACTTGACACGTTATTTCTCTGTACCATTGAGCTTCCTGCTCTGTGGGTTAAGACTCACCACGCTTCTACTACTCTATACTTTGATTATTCTGATGTCACTCATTAATTATAAGGACATTTATGTAAGTCTAAATGTTTGACCCTAAAACTCTTAATTCCAATTACACCATAAGCCCTAACCGGATGAAGTACATGTACGTTCCTTACTTGCCTTCCTGAAATAAAATAACGATTGGAAAACAACCTCTTCCGTTTACTCCTTTAATTCTTCTAACACAGATCCAAACTCCCTAACTCGACCAGAGTTTGATCTTAACCAGACAAGAAACAACCTTTAACGCGATCCTCTCAATACCTTTTGTTGTCTAAGAAGATTGTCATTGCATACTTGAGGAAATCCTCCAAGGCGTCGGTAAAGCTACCTCATAGTTCACAGTCACAATTATCTCTTCTTAACGGTACATAACTCGTCAATACCAAAAGCACTTGCACATCCTCCGCTGACGTCGGTCAGTCTATAGTTGACTCATCTCGGTATCCCAAACTTACTCTTCTCATACCCCTACCGGCATTAAAATTCCTTGGTAAGCATCACCTACTCGATTAATCCTTTTATACTTCTTTAATTCGTTCTATCTTCCACCCTTCCGCTTCCTTTGGGATAACTCCATTTCTCTAGTCCGATTGTGTCATTCATCTGACATAAATAGTGGTTTCCAGTCTTCCACGATAGCTTGGAAGCGTCTTTGCAATTCTTATGGTCGTAATGATCATCCACATGCAGTTCCTCTTGCATGGACCGTCTGTGTTGATGGCTTAGGTCCCGTGATAGTTCGGGTTACCCTGGACTCTCCAGTCTTGCAAGGCCGTTCTCCCATACACATATCTTCATTGGTTTTGGTGGTAATATCGCCTTCATGAAACTCTGTTGACCCTGCTACAGGCTTCCATTCTTTGGATATTGGCGCCGCAGTTTCTTTCAAACTTCTTATATCTCTGAGTAGGTCAAAACCTCCCCACGCTTGTGGGGTCTGCCTTTTCGCTTTTACACTCAATTGTAGGTCTTCATTCCGTGCGCCTTAGATTCTCACACCCGAATTGACACTCTGTCTTTTCTGGTTTCTCATTCCCATAATGGTCTTTGGGGCATCCGCCTTGATTGTAAGGTCCTTGATTCCACAATCTTGGTTGTACTCAATTGCAACTTGTCTCGTTCCAATATTGTCATCTCTACTCTGCACTCTTGTAGTCTCTTGCATGGTTCTTCTAATTCCATCTCTCGGCCTCGTATGCCCAAGTTCCTTGTACGACCTTCTATTCCTTCTAACTGAACTGACTTAGGAATTTCTTCCTCATTTGATTGTGCTTGTGGTGAAAATTATCTTCACAACTTTACTTACTTGCTCACTTGTTCTTTGGATTATTTGTAAGGATCACCAAGCAGCCCACCCGAGAATAATACTCTATTCAAGGTCCGATTCCATTGCCTCGTGTTGGAGACTCTTCAAGTCCGTTGTTGATTTATCATGAGGCGATAATCGCTTCGTGATATCACGACTAAAGGATATAAAATATCCTTTAGGAAACTAACAAGCTAAGCATACACATGTATATAACATATTATAATAAACATTATAAAAAGTCTATATACTAAATCCTATCGATCCAAGTTGCAGAGATCCACGGAGAGCGATGGTGGTCCGACGTACTACTAACCCAACAACCCGACTATGCGCCCGTGTAAAAACATAAATCCATTTTGAAAATTTTAGACTCCTTTCGGGTTCTAGTTATTTTATACTTTTGGTCTTTCAGAAGATTTCAAGTGCCATTGTTGCCAACCTAGAGCTCTGATACCATATTGTAACACCCCAAATTCTAAAAACTCGGGGAGCTACTGGTTAGGACCTCACAATGGGTCCCGACCTTAGTTTGACAACAATTTTACTAGGATCTTACAATAAGGCACAAAAGTATTTAAAACATTTGAAAACTTTAAACAATGTATACATGAAGAATATGTATCAGCCTTACAAAGCAAAGGTACTAAAACGACGCATATGAAGAATAGAAGACAGCCCCGTCCCCAACTAAAAGTGTATGTGGACCTGGCTGACCATTCCCTCCGGATCTCTCTACAACTGTCTTAACCTGCAAGGCATCTACAAGCGGTATAAAACCGTTAGTTAACATTCTATGCATAAGTATAAAGGTAAAATCACAAACACACAACATACACAATCAACATGCAATAATCAATCCTTTTATTATCTTTAATTAGGTGATATGTTACTACTAATGATACTTATTTTGTGACACGAGGGATTCCCAAACCTCGCCCTTGTCCCCGTTTACCAACGAGGAATGGTACTAATGCATCTGACCGTCTAACTGACTGGGCTGGTCACAGGGAACCTCCTACACTCTCGCAAGAGCTAGGCAGATGATGTCACGACCCGTTATTATACACTTGGGGTCAATTACGTAAATAATAAAGTCGGCCTAATCCGGTTTTGTTGTTTATCATAACTAACAAACACCACTTATACACATTACACTCATACAAGAAGCCAGCTAAGTAAGTCTGTGGACTTACCAGTCTCCAAGAGCAACCGATCAGCACACTCTCACGTTCCCCTCGGGAAAACGCACAACACCTGTTCAAGACAAGGCACATGAATCAAGCAACGCTCTAGTCAACTAGAAGTCCTTAGACTTTTAGGCTCAACATCCTCACAAGAACATAAACGCATAAGATGGATCGACACTTAAAACCTAACACAACTCTTCTAAACTAAACTATGCTTATACCCAACTTCGGAGCATCCTAAATCTGGATTATCCCAACGGATCGCTCTCAACTTTTACTACATGCTCCTATACATATCCCTCAACAACATATCCAAAAATCACGTCCGACAGAGGTCAATAACCCCTCCAAATCTACCTCACAAAACTGCATCACAAGCAATTTTTTCTAACACTTAGAATATTCAGCATCCTAAAAACTGCATGAGAAACCAACTTTGGAGAATCATATCTCCTAAACTATAACTCGGAATATTCTCAAATTTCAGTATGTTATACTAAATAATACCAACTACAACATATCCAAAAATCAGCACTAAAGGAGGAGTCTAACCTACCCAAATCTGGATCACAAAACTGTACCGACATGCAGTTTTCCACACTTAGGAATTTCAGCAAACACTTAACAAAACAGCACACTGTCTTAACTTTGAAAAATCATAACTCCTAAACCACTGGCTGGATTTATCCCAAATTTTGATATGTTCTACTATAAACTCTTATCTATAATATATCCAAAATTCAGCAGCAAAGGAGATCAAAAGCCTATTCAAAACCATCTCACAAAGCTACATCACATGCTGTTTTTCTCAACACTCAGCACACTTATAAAAACTGCATGAGGAATCAACTTTGCAACATCATAACTCTCAAACCGTAACTCCGATGCTTCCCAAATTTTATTATGATCTACTATGTACTACTGACTACAACATATCCAAAATTAAGCAATAGAGGAGGTGTCTAACATACCAAAATCTGGACTCATAAATGTCTGCTTGTCACTTCTAGAAAACTCGGAAAACAGCATGGATCTTTACTGCTTCATCCATGATTGTTCTGAGTATGATAAGGAGACATAAATGGTATCCATAAGGTATGAAAAATATGGAAGGAAGTGCATGGACGAAAAGGGGTATAAGCTTACCCAATTCCGAGACTCGAATGCACTAGGCTGCTGCTAAGCGAATCTGGGCAAGCAGGAGAGGGACTGGATGTATCGGCTGCGTTCCTGAGCAGTCCATTGTGTTGTTGAACAACTGGGCTTGTACGGAATCATGGTTGGTGTCGAGAGCAGAGGGCAAGCGAGGCAGCAACTGGACTTATACAGAATCATTGTTGGGCGTGCAGGGAGAAGGTTATCGCTGCTCAAGGGAGGAGATCGCCACTGCTGCTTCCAGGAGAGATCGGCTAAGGTTAAGGAGGGAGGGTGAGGCTTTTGTGTTGAAGGTCGCTGTTGAAGACCGATGTTGTGCTGAAGGCCGTTGAAGACGCTGGATAGTGTGACTCTCCATCTCTTGGTTGTTGTGGCGTTGAAGAGGGCTGTTGAAGACCGACATTGCGCTGAAGGCCGCTAAAGACAGAAGGGAAGGCGAGCAGTTATACGCAGATCCAGCGCTGCCCATGCCCTCATCACGTCCATGGGCCAGTGCACAAGCAAGGATAGTTGGGCCACGTACAAGCAGTTGCTGATGGGCTGAAAAAGGCCAAGGGAATGCAAGGAAAGGTGGGCTGAAACAAGGTAAGAAGAAGTGGGCTGAAAGTTTGTCAAGGCCTTGTCATGGCCTTGTCAAATGTTGTCATTGCCTTGCCAAGCCCATGCATGGCCTTGTCATGATCTCGTCTTCGTCTCGTCAAAACTCGTCATGACTTTCTCAACGACATGTCACGATATAAACTAGGGTTTGATAGATTAGGGTTTGATATAAAATTCTATCATTTTATGTGAAGTGAGATTACATAAAATGCTAAAATTTGAGATAATGTGTACGACTCGGTAAACAGAGAAAGATCAACGATCCGAAACCCGGTTTGATATGGAATTAAACGGAATAAAAGTTCCGGATATTACATCTATACTCCCTTAGTTTCATCCCGAAACTTAGAACAAGGTATTTAATCAAACAACTTCCATAAATAACCTTGTATATCCTAGTCTCGCTAAATTTTAATTTCATTTTCTAAACTCCTCTAACCCTATCAAAGCGTAACGAAAAATCCGGTCGTTACATCAGATCCTGTTCGCTCCAAATGGTATGTGCAAGCTTTAAATTTATAACCCAAGACGTTTGCTAAAAACAAGGATGCGAACCCGCAGTGTACGGGTCAATCGTATTAAAAGCAAGAAATTCAGGGGTGTCGATCTCAGGGAGTTAGGTGAAACCTAAGCAAGTATAGGCAGTCTATGTAATTACTAACCACAAAAGCGATTAAACAATCAAAAATGATAAAAAGTCAATTAAGGACATATGAAATTCTAGGGATTAAAGCATCTAGTTATGATTCCAACTCAAGATCTAAAGATAAGCGGACAAAGCTGAGATTTTGCAAAGGGTAGGTGTTACTAAAGTGGAATAGATCACCGGGTAAGTCTCACTACTCACTGATCCCAAACCGTAACTCCTATTACCGGGTAAGTCTCAAGGAATTAGGGAAAAGAACTATAACCTCAAACCAACACACCACCTAAGGGAATAGAATCAACCTTTACCGGGTAAGTCTCAGGCTAACTCACAAAGATGGAATGAAGGCACACTCAAACCCCAATAAAGGATAAACCTTTATTACCTATACTTATGATCTTGGGTAAACAAACAAAGGAATTACCGGGTAAGTCTCATCCTAAGCTTGCATTGAACCAGGAAAGGTGTAATAAGAATAGGATTTGGCAAACTCTAACACTTAACTCTCAGTTACGGATCAGATAAGTCACCTCGGTCAGACGAATTCCACTCCGACCGAGATGTTCATCGACTGAACGAGATGTTCTAGGGTTAAGGATAAAGACTCGAGCTTTCAGGGTCCTACTGGAATTAAGATTATTCTATCATTGTTTTTCCCACAACCTTCAGCCAATCATCCTAGAATCACACAACGAAATTAGCCACTCATCATCATGAAAGCAATAATCAAATATATGGGAAGAAAGTGAATAATTGAACACAAAAACCTTAAGAAAAAGGCTTCAATAACTGAATCAATTATCAAACAAACAAGCGTTCCTTGGATCACAATCCAATAAGACAAGCAACAAGAAGGGAATCTAAGAGAATCTTACAAAAACCCTTCACAAAAGCTATAAAAGCTATCAACTTCTTTCCTTCAACCTTCCAAAAATCCTTCCCAACTGCTGGATGCTCTAAGCATGTATAAGCATGGTTGAACTTGTGGAAAATCCAACCCTTTATATAGGAAAACTACCCTCCAAAGATAAAATATCTTGAAAAGATATTTTCCTAATAAAATATATCTATCTCTCATAAATAAATCCCTAAAATATATGATCTTCCTTCCAGAAATCCAGCCTAAAAATATAAGATCCTTCCTTCCAAAACTAAAAGATCTCAGCCAAGAATAAAATATATCTCGCCGCGTCCAAGGTGTTCGCCTCGGTCGGGACACTCCTCTGGATCACCTCGGTCGAGATGGTACTGTAGCTGACCGAGGTGGCTCTAAACTGAATGTGAAATCTCTCAAATCTGGTCCAAAATGAATCTTTAATCCATTTTCATGCTTCCTGGATTCTTCCTCAAGCTCCTGAATATAGCTCCTATGACTCCTTAGCTCCTTTAGCTCCATTTTGATGCAAAACGTGCCATTTTACCTACGATTACAACGAAACTTGGTGTAGACCTCGATTCCCGCAAAGGTAGATGAAACGACAATATAATCACATAATATACATTCAAACATGCAGATTATTGAAGATAAAACGTCTAAACAGATCCCAAAATATAGACTATAATTCATGCTACCAAAATACCCCATACTTAGCCCTTGCTTGTCCCCAAGCAAGTTCCAAATCTTAGATACAAGATATAATGGATTATAAGTCATAAAGATCAATGAAAAAGTCTTTCAAAACATTTTAGTGGTGTGCTCGAATCATAGATCACTCTAAGAGAATGCTTCATGGAACTTAAAATCAAAACATGCTGAAAACATTTTATAAATATAAGAAAGTTGTTCATCATTGCATAAAATCATAGAATGCATGATAAATCATTATCATCGAAATTAATCATGTATAATCCAGTTTAAACCACCAAGTCAATCAACAAGCTCGAGGTTCCAAGGGCTTTTCAAGAGAAGGTCAAGAAACGTGTGAGGGTGGGATGTATATAGGGAATGTGGTGCTAGAATCCGGGAAAAGGGATCTTACTTCACTTCCTTTGAACTTCAACATCTTCCACCAATAACTTTTGCTTATTTACTTTTTACTTTACTTTTTGGGATGCATGGACAGAGGTGCACAATAACCGAAGCCTAGGAAATCAGCAATCATCAATTTCTCTAGATGCCTCAGACCCTTGATGCACATACCATGACCCGTTAGGAATATCGCTCAATCCGACTTTGGCAAGACACAAACACCCGGCTATGTGAATGGTGCCGAGTTACTCATCATCATGATTGACTTCCCCAAACCTATATGTTTCTTTCTAACACTTTCAGCCAACATCTCAACTTTTTCTTTCACTTGCTTTTCACTTGCTTGCTTCCAAATTCCCGGATAGGTAAAGGGAGGCAAATATGTATATGAGGGGCTAAAGCATGATCAAGAAGAAGAAGAGAAGAGAATGAATTGTCTTGGTCTTTCCAGGAAGAAAGTGAGAGAACTCATCATGTGGTGTCAACCTTCAAATTCAACATAATTTTGATAAAAACAAAGTATTAACATGCCACAAATTTCAAACAAAGAATTTAGCAACTTAAACATATCATAAAACTCTTCAAACATATAAAGATTTTAAAACCAGTCAGCAAACAAAATCATCACTGAGGTCATATCCAGATAAGAAGCACAAAAATCATTTCGAAAACTTTCTCAGTTAAACCACCTCGGTCGAGGTGTTTCTAAGTCAACCGAGGTATTGCACCTCGATTGGTCAGAGTCACTTCGGTCGAGGTCAATAAAAAAAATTTTCAAACCAGTTTTTGACATTTTTCTCAATCAAATAACCTGTATGCATGCATGTAGTCTCAGATAAACACATAGAGCAAGATAAAATGATAAATATCCATCAAGAGTCATACAAGCATACATAATGTCATATAAATACATCCACATACCCCATACTTGGGACACATTGTCCCAATGGGTCAAAATAAGTCTAAAAAAACATAGTACTCACCGGATAAAGCTGAGTTGCATAATAAATAAAGAAAAGAAATCCGCAAGCTCTAATCCTCTAGTCCCGATCCGGTGGTGGTGGTGGTGGCACATACGGGTACTGAGATGGGTAGAAAGGATAGCCCATGATATGCTGAAACTGAATCTCAGTCATCGTGTGCTGGTAGTGCAGTCTCTCCTGCATCTCTCTAATGTCCAGGGATAAGGCGGCGTAGGAATCTATCACCTGATCCGTCAGATCATCTATCCGGCGGTGAGCAACTGGATCCCTCTGTCTGCGTACCCTACGCCTGGCTGGACGTGCTGGTGCTACAGCGGGCTCCTCCTCTGTCTCGTCGTCGTCCAGATCGACGACCGGCACACTAGTCCCAGCTGTATCCGTACATGTGTCTATGGCAGCACCGCCATCCTCATCCTCCTGCTCATCAGCAGCCTCATCATCCTGTCCCTGAGCTGCTGTATCTCTGGCATCCTCCATAAGCGGAATCCATGCGGTCTGCCAGTAGTGCGGGTCATAAACAGAGAACTGAGCTGACCACCTAATACCCTGAGGTGCAGTCTGCTCCCAAGGCATCGCCACATATGGCGTAGTAAGTCCGCGAGGAACCAATATCCTCCTAGTGATCATCTCCTGCAGCCCGAGCGGCTTGGCAGCCACCACCATAGTACACGCACTCAAATCCATGTCCATGTAACTCGCAATGTGAGTCACTATCCCTCCGCAGCAGATATCCCCCTTCGCCTTCGCCTTTATCTTGTGTAGATCCTCCGCTAGCATAACTCCGAAATCCGGAACTCCTCCGGTAACCATACAGTAAAGACTCAGCAGCTCACCCTGTCTAATCTTCTGGGGCATCTCAGTACGCGCCAGAAGAGTCTCGCTAAAAATCCGGTGAGCAAGTCTAAAAGCTAGGTGGAAGATAATCCGCTCCTTGGAGTCTCCAGGTCTCCACATGTCAGCATGCTCAACTACGTGAGCTATCTATCCCCAAAACTCTCGAGCTACGGCTCGAGAAGGAAAATCAGCAATTGTGGGGGCCGGGAAGCCAAAGATGTCCCTCCAGTGGTCCATAGGAACTAGATAGTTCCGGTTCATCAACCGGTACTTGATGGCGCGCTCTGTGGGCAAATAAGTGACGGAGCTAACAAACTCTAAGGTCGGCTCAAGATAGGCTGGAGCTCTAATCTCAGTAAACTGCTCCAGCCCCACCATAGATATCATCCGCCTTAAATCATCATCTACGTGGAGGTAATCAAAAGCAGAAATGTCCAGAAACCATGGTGCAACCACTAGACGTGCCGCTATGTGGTCATAGTCTACCTGGTGACGCTCATGGATCACCGGTATAGAGCGGCGTGAAGAAGAAGAAGAAGAAGGAGAAGGAGAGGATCTATCTCTCAAAACCAACTGACAGTCAGAATTCATCTCTTTCTATCACTGTCAGAACACCTCGGTCGAGGCGAAGTGTTTTGTGATCGTTTCTCTCAAAAATCCAGTTCTTTTCCCCCAATATCACTACCAATTGTTCCTATGGGGTACTTAATCCTTTTCCAGCACAATGCAGGGGCAACCAAAGCCCAAATCGAATGAAATCAGTGGAAGAAGAGGGAGTTAGGATTTTTTCGAATTTACCCCAGATTTGGTCGATTCGGTGCGTTTTTACTGCAGATTGTTGCTTGCAAATCGATCCTCTACCCTTTCCTTGCAGTTTGGAAGCGACAATCATCGAAAACGAGCGAAAATCAAAGAGCGAGGCGAATTGGGCGTTTCGGTCGAGAGGGAGATAGAGGGAAGAGAGAGAAATCAATCCCCCTTTTATACCCTTTTCTGGAACTGTTGTCACCTCGGTCGAGATGGTCTTAACTAGACCGAGGTGGTACGGACCGAGGTGGTCTTCAGTAATCCTAGTCGCCTCGGTTGCTCAAGAATCATCTCGGTCGAGGTGCTGTGACAGCAACCGAGATGTGTCTCAGTCAAACTCCGTCTTCTCAAATTTTCGAACTTCTGTCCTTCCAATGTTGCTCCTGGGTTGTATTCCTTCCTTAGATGTCACTTGTTGTCTGTCTAGGACGCCAAAAACAAAACAAAGCAAAGCAAAAGCAAACTATCTAAGCTAGACTAGAAAAAGGGAAAATAAAGCAATACTTTGGGTTGCCTCCCAAGAAGCGCTTGTTTTAAGGTCGCTAGTTGGACCGTACGGTGTCCCTAAACATACTGGGAGATATCCTCACCCCATACTTCACCTTCATCATGGGGTGAGATAAGGAAGTCTATCAAACGCTCCAACAAGTGTAAGTGCTCATCGGGGAATGAATCATCTATAGGTGGTTTGTCCTTCTCGCGTGAAGAGGGAGGTAGCCGGCTAAGGTGATCCGCAACAAAATTTTCGGATCCCTTCTAATCACGGATCTCTAGGTCAAACTCTTGAAGCAATAGAATCCATCGAATAAGGCGTGGCTTGGCATCCTTCTTAGCAAGCAAGTAACGAATGGCTGCATGGTCGGTGTAGACAATAACCTTCGCCCCTACTAAGTAAGAACGAAACTTCTCAAAAGCATATACAACCGCCAATAGCTCCTTTTCGGTGGTGGCGTAGTTACGCTGGGTTTCATCTAGCGTCTTGCTAGCGTAGTAAATGGCGGTGGTCCGCCCATCCTTCTATTGTCCAAGCACCGCTCCTACTGCCACATCACTCGCATCGCACATGATCTCAAAGGGCAAGGTCCAATCCGGAGGCTAGATAATAGGAGCGGAGATCAACGCTTCCTTAATCCTGTAAAATGCATCAAGACACTCCTGCGAAAACTCAAGAACAACATCTTTATTCAAGAGGTTAGTTAGTGGTTTAGAAATCTTCGAGAAGTCCTTGATGAATCTCCTATAGAAACCTGCATGCCCGATAAAACTCCTCACACCCTTAACTGAACAAGGGGGGAAGTTTCTCGATAGTCTCGATCTTAGCGCGATCGACCTCAATACCTCGATTAGAAACGAGGTGTCCTAGCACAATGCCTTCATTAACCATAAAGTGACACTTCTCCCAATTCAAAACAAGATTAGTGTCTTCACATCTTTGTAGTACTAGAGAAAGGTTAGATAGGCAATCATCAAAAGAGGAACCATATACTGAAAAACCATCCATAAATACCTCCATGATCTCCTCTATATACTCGGAAAAGATAGCCATCATGCATCGCTGGAAGGTAGCGGGTGCATTACATAATCCAAATGGCATCCTCCTATAAGCGAATGTCCCCCATGGACAAGTGAAAGTGGTCTTCTCCTGATCATCCGGATGGATAGGAATCTGGAAGAAGCCACTATAGCCATCCAAATAGCAAAAGTGTGAATGTTGGCCCAACCGTTCGAGCATTTGATCGGTGAAGGAAAGTGGAAAATGGTCCTTCCGAGTGGCCACGTTTAGCTTCATGTAATCGATACACACCCTCCAACCCGTAACGGTCCTAGTTGGGATTAACTCGTTGTTCTTATTCGTCACAACGGTCATCCCTCCTTTCTTCGGAACAACATGCACCGGGCTCACCCACTTGCTGTCCAAGATAGGAAATATGATACATGCATCCAACAACTTAAGAATTTCTTTCTTCACAACCTCTTTCATGATCGGATTTAACCGTCTTTGATGTTCCCGTGAAGTCTTATGATCATCCTCCATTAGTATTCTATGCATGCAGAAAGAAGGCTTAATGTCAATAAGATCATCAATAGTATAACCTAAAGCCTTTTGATGCTTCCTCAGGACATGCATTAGTTTAGATAATTCAGATTCGGAGAGGGAAGCACTAACGATGACGGGATAAGTAGAATCCGGTCCAAGAAAAACATACCTCAAGTGACTTGGGAGTTGTTTAAGCTCCACAAGTGGGGGTGTTTTCTGAGGTGGATCTTTGCTTCCTCCTTCCAATGGAGTAGATCGAAGAACTGGACTTTTAGAAGTCTTAGTTGACATCATCTTGCTTTCAACCTCGGTCGAGGTCGAGAGAGGGTGACCGAGATGTTCTTCAGTCAAGAACACCTCGCTTGGTCCAGAAAGTGCCTCGGTCGAGGTACTGCAACTGGGACCGAAACTGGAGATCTTCTTCTCCTGGGTTAGTTGTTCAATTTTAGCTCCTGGATCTTCTTCCAACGCCTTTAAGCTCCGTATATCTGCATCACAAGAAGCATCTATACCTTCCTCCATTAAGCTAAAACTAATAACTTTTTCAAGTGGATCTTTCATAAGGATAGAGCTCACCAATTCTCTTGATTCTTCTTCATCATAGATGTTGAAGATGTCATCTCCTAGCTGCTCTCCCTTCATTGCCGCAAGCAATGCAAATTCCACTTCATCTCCGCCAATGTTGAATTTTAGCTTGGCGTTCTTACAATCCACATTGCAACCCGAAGTTGCTAGAAATGGTCTCCCGAGAATGATAGGAACGGGATAATCTACGGGAATGTCGAGTACAACAAAGTCTATAGGTAAATAGAAGTTACCTAACTTGATCGGAACGTCTTCCAAAATGCCCACGGGATGGGTAATGGAGCGATCTGCCATATATAACCGTATCTTCACCGGCTTGGGCTCTCCAAGTCCGATCCTAACACATAGCTCCAGCGGGATGATGCTCACGCTGGCTCCTAGATCACACAATGCCTCACAAGTGACGTCCCCAACTTGAATGGGAATGCAAAATGAGCCGGGATCCCGTAATTTGGGTGGCATCTTCTCCTTCATGATTTGAATAAGCTCCGAGGATTTAGATGTCATCCTAACTTCACCAAAATCTTCTAACTTCCTCTTCCTTGATAGAATATCTTTCAAGAACTTCCCATAGGCGGGCATCCCTAGAATAGCATCAAGAAAAGGGATGTTAATATGTAGTTTATTCATCAAGTCAAGGAACTTACCAAAATGCTTGTCTAGATGTGCTTTGGCCCTTGACTGGGGGAATGGAAGTGGTGGTTTATATGCAGGAGGTGGAACATAAACTTCAGTTTTGTCCGACGCTCTCTCTGGCTCCACCTCGGTTGGCACCTCAGCCGAAGTGTTCTTCGACTGTATCTGGACCGAGGTGGTCTTCGTCTGTACTAGCATCAACCGAAGCTTTGGATCTGTAGTTTTCAGTCCACTTCTCGTCGTTATTGCCATGATTTGTCCTTTGGGGTTGCTTTTTGTCCTTGCTGGAAGCTTCCCTGGATCTCTTGGCGCTTCATTCGCCTTGTTAAAGAATTGTTGCTCTAAGGCTTTTTGTGCCTTCGAAAATGAAGTCATGGATGTCTCCATGGAGTTAAGCTTGATCAAGATGGCCTCCAGCACTGCATCTTTCTTTTCCGGCTGGGACGAACTCGATCCTTGCTCCTGGCTCTTCAATGGAGTAGAAGAAGAAGAAGAAGAAGAAGAAGAGAGGAAAGGATTAGAGGAGTCATTCGAATTGGAGTTAGAGTAAGGGTTACCCGAATTTTGATTGTTTGCCCTCCAATTATTGTTGTTGCATTCTCTATTGTTGTTGTAGTTGTTGTTCCGGGTATCCATTGTTGTTCCTTGAGCCTTGATATCCTTCCTCCTCTTTCTTGGTTTGAGAAACCAAAAGGTCTTTCAATTGCTTCACATCGTTTTTCAAAGAGGTGAGTTGATCATTGTTCGGTGGAGCTTCTTGAAAGTTGACTCTTTTAACTCCACCTTCAGCTCCTTGGTGGGAGTATTTCTCCATGTGCAAAGCTTTCAATTGCTTCAGCTCCTTGCCGTCCGGTCCTTTGAAGTATATCTCTAACAAATCTATCTTTGGAATCCCATGATGTGGGCAATCCAAAAGAATGTCTTTAAATCTCTCCCATGACTTGGACAAACTCTCCTTGTCCTTCATGATGAATGCATTAATCTTTCCCCTCATTTCAGCGGTTTTAGAGGGGGGAAAGAATTTAGTCAAGAACTCCGTAGTCATCTCCTCCCAAGTATTAATTTTTCGTGGAGGAAGAGATTGATACCAAGTAAGCTCTCTATCCTTCAAAGAGAAGTAGAAAGGCCTTAGCTTGTAATTATTGTTCTCCAGCCTTGAAGGTCTCAAGGTCTCCATCAAGATCTCATAGTTTTGTAGATGTTGATGTGGAGATTCCCTCTCTAGCCCTCCAAACTGGCATTGGCGAATCATGGAAAGAACTTGCGGTCGAAGCTCATAATCATGCTCCGCTGGATCACCTAGGTTGACTCCTGGACGCCTCAGTTGCTGGTTGGGGTCCATCCTCTGCCCTAGGGTCTGTAGAATACCTGCAAAAAGAGCATATTGGACTGGAATCCGAGGTGGAAGTATCTCGGCCGGGGCACCTGGAGCTGGGTCCTGCCTCGGTCGAGGAACTAAAGCTGGTCGAGGTAGATATTGGTCCCGTAAAGTCGCCATATCTGCTTCGATCGCTTCCGTCCTTGCGCGACTTTCTTCCTTTTTCCAGTCGCAAGTCTTCTTTGCTGAGGCGTAGTTGTTCCAATGCCTCCTTCAATTCGACCTCAAGATCGCGTGATAGCATGAATTATAGTCTATATTTTGGAGTTTGTTTGGACATTTTATCTTTCATAATCTGCATGTTTGTATGTACATTATGTGATTTTACTACCATTTCATCTACCTTTGCGAGAATCGAGGTCTACACCTAGTTTCGTTGTAATTGCAGGCAATATGGTACGTTTTGCATCAAAAAAGGAGCAAAAAGGAGTCATGAGTCATTTGGAGCTACATCCAGGAAGCACAGCCATGAATTAAAGATTTACTTTGGACCAGTTTTGAGAGATTTCACATCCAGTTGAGATTCACCTCGGTTGACTACAGATTCACCTCGACCGAGGTGATCCAGAGACGCCGACTCGACCGAGGCGAACACCTAGGACGCGGCGAGAATATTTTATTCTTGGCTGAGATCTTTTATCTTTGGAAGGTGATCTTATATTTTTGGGCTTGGCTTCTGGAAGGAAGGAGATATGCAGAATCATATATTTTACCTATATTTATGGGATAATATCTTCTTAAGATTTATTATCTTTGGAGGGTTATTTTCCTATAAAAAGGGTTGGATTTTCCACAAATCCGACATCCGCTATCAGCGCAAGAACCCGCCTACAACTGAAACATCACGCAGCAGCCTACTCCAATTTGGGAGTCTTCGAAGAACCTTTTTGAAGGTTGAAGGAAGATAGAAGTCCATAGCTTTTATAGCTTTTTGAAGGGTTTTGTAAGATTGTCTTCAAATCCCTCAATTGTTGTCTTGTCTATTTGGATTATCATCCAAGGAACGCTTGTTTGTGATATTTGATTCAGTTATTGAAGTCTTTTCGTTAAATTCTTCTTTGTTCAAATATTCACCTTCTTCCCTTATATTTTAATACTTTCATTATGATGATGAGTGGCTAATTTCCTTGTGTGATTCTAGGGTGATTGGCTGAAGGTTGTGGGAAAAACGATGATAGAATAATCTTAGATTCCAGTAGGATCCTGAAAGTTCGAGTCTTTAACCTTAACCCTAAGCATCTCGTTCAGTCGATGAACACCTCGGCCGGGGTGGAAACTGGCTGACCGAGGTGACTTATCCGACCTTAAACTGAGAGTTAAGTGTTGGAGTTTGCCAAATCCTATTCTTATTACACCTTTCCTGGTTCAATGCAAGCTTAGGATGAGACTTACCCGGTAATTCCTTAGTTTGTATACCAACGATCATAAGTGTAGGTAATAAAGGTTTAGCCTTTATTGGGGTTTGAGTGTGCTTCCATCCCATCTTTGTGAGTTAGCCTGAGACTTACCCGGTAAAGGTTGATTCTATTCCCTTAGATGGTATGTTAGTTTGAGGTTATAGTTCTTTATCTTGATTCCTTGAGACTTACCCGGTAATAGGAGTTACGGTTTAGGATTAGTGTGTAGTGAGACTTACCCGGTGATCTACTCCACTTTAGAAACACCTTCCCCACGCAAAAATCTCAGCTTTGTCCGCTTATCTACAGATCTTGAGTTGGAACCACAACTAGATGCTTTAATCCCTAGAATTGCATGTTTGCTTTATTTGACATCTTATTCATCTTTGATTGTGTTAAATCGCTCTTGTGGTTAGTATTAACATTAGCACACCGTATTGACTCTGTTTCACCGAGTCCCTGTGATCGACCCCTGGAATTTTCTTGCTTTTACTACGATTGACCCGTACACTGCGGGTTCGCATCCTTGTTTTAAGCTTAAGTCTAGGGTTATAAATTTAAAGCTTGCACACACCGTTTGGAGCGAACAAGTTTTTGGCGCCGTTGCCGGGGACTTGGTCTAGACCGAGCCGGTACGGTTTGCTCTTGGGGCGCTTGCCCCGTTTCATCTAACCACTCTACTTGAGTGACGATCTTTGCAGGTTCTTTCTTAGGTACATGCGAAGAACCCGCACTGGGAAGGAAATCGTTCCTTACGATCCCGAACCAGAAAAGACATACAAGCGACGCTTAAGAGAAGCGAAGATGGCCCAACAAGACGATCACGATCTTGCGGCCCAATTGAGAGAGACGCAGGAGCTGCTACGTCTCAGTAAAGAAGAGCTAAGGCAAGAGAAAGAAGAGAATCATGCCAGGACTGCAGCAATCGAAGCTGAGATTGCAGCCATTCGGGACCAGATTCTACTTCGACCGAGGGAGGATCCAGTAGTTAATCCTCGACCGAGGCAGATTCCAGTACCCGACGCCCCGGCCGAGGTACTTCCACCTCGGATGCCAGTCCGAGATGTTCTTCTTGCAGGAATTCCACAAACCCTAGGTCAAAGGATAGACCCTAATCAACAGCTGAGGCGTCCAGGAGTGAACCTAGGAGATCCAGCGGATCATGACTACGAACTTCGACCGCAAGTTCTAGCCATGATTCGCCAGTGCCAATTCGGAGGACTAGAGAAGGAGTCGCCGCATCAACATCTTCAAAACTACGAGATCTTGATGGAAACCTTGCGACCGTCCAGAATTGAGAACAACAACTACAAGCTAAGACCTTTTTACTTTTCTTTAAAAGATAGAGCTCTTACTTGGTATCAATCTCTTCCTCCAGGAAAAATTAGCACATGGGAGGAGATGACTACATAATTCTTGACCAAATTCTTTCCCCCCTCAAAGACTGCTGAAATGAGAGGGAAGATCAATGCTTTCATCATGAAGGACAAGGAGAGCTTGTCCAAATCTTAGGAGCGGTTCAAGGATATCCTTTTGGATTGCCCACATCATGGGATTCCAAAGATTGAGTTGTTGGAGATCTACTTCAAAGGGCTGGACGGAAGCACCCAGTTCAATCTCCAACTACTCTCCGCCGGTACCTTCATGGACATGGCGGTTGACGAGGCTTGGGACTTCATTGAGAAGCAAGCCTTGCACATGGAGAAGTACACCCACCAAGGAGCTGAGGGTGGAGTTAAAAGAGTCAACTTTCAAGATACTCAACCCAACAACAACCAGCTCACGTCCTTGAAGAACGACGTGAAGCAATTGAAGGAGCTCTTGATGGCTCAAACTAAGAAGGAAGAGCAAGGGCAAAGGAACAACAACAACAATAACGGGTACCGTAACAACAACAACGGACCCCGAAACAACAACTACAACAACAACAATAGAGGATCCAATAGCAACAATTGGAGGGCGAATAACCAAAATCACGGTAACAATCACTCAAACTCCAATTCTAATGATTCCTCTAACCCTTTCCTCTCTTCTCCTTCTTCTTCTTCTACTCCATTGAAAAGCCAAGGGCAAGGATCAAGTTCGTCTCAGCCGGATAAGAAGGACGTAGTCCTGGAGGCAATCTTGATCAAGCTTAGTGCTATGGAGAATTCTATGACTTCATTTTCGAGGGCCCAAAAGTCCTTCGAACAACAACTTGCTAATAGGGCGAATGAAGCGCCAAGAGATCCAGGGAAGCTTCCAGCAAAGACGGAAACTAACCCTAAGGGCCAGTGCATGGCCATAACGACGAGGACTGGACTCAAAACTGCAGATCCAGTACCTCGCTCGATGCAGACCACCTCGGTCCAGACCCAGTCGAAGAACACCTCGACCGAGATGCCAACCGAGGCGGCGCAACAGAAAGCAGGAGGAACGACAGAAACTTATGTTCCACCTCCTGCATATAAACCACCACTTCCATTCCCTCAGTCCAGAGCCAGAGCACATCTAGACAAGCACTTTGGTAAGTTTCTTGACTTGATGAATAAGCTACATATTAACATTCCCTTCCTTGATGCCATTCTAGGTATGCCCGCCTATGGGAAGTTCTTAAAAGAAATCTTATCAAGGAAGAGGAAGCTGGAGGATGTTGGTGAAGTTAGGATGACATCTAAATCTTCGGAGCTTATCAAGATCATGAAGGAAAAGATGCCACCTAAGTTGAGAGATCCCGGCTCATTTTGCATTCCCATTCAAGTCGGGGATGTCACTTGTGAAGCCCTTTGTGATCTAGGAGCCAGCGTGAGCATCATCCCGCTGGAGCTATGCACTAAGATCGGTCTTGGAGAGCCCAAGCCGGTCAAGATTCGACTTTACATGGCGGATCGCTCCATTACCCATCCCGTGGGCATTTTGGAGGACGTTCCGGTCAAGTTAGGTAACTTCTATCTACCTATAGATTTTGTCGTACTTGACATTCCCGCAGATTATCCAGTTCCTATCATTCTCGGGAGGCCATTTCTAGCAACTTCGGGTTGCAATGTGGATTGCAAGAACGCCAAGTTGAAATTCAACGTTGGTGGCGATGAGGTGGAGTTCGCACTACTTGCAGCCATGAAAGGGGAGCAACTAACTGATGATATCTTCAACATCTACGATGAAGAAGAATCAAGGGAATTGGTGAGCTCTATCCTTATTAATGATCCACTCGAAAGAATTATTAGCTTCAGTTTAATGGAGGAAGGTATAGATGCTTCTTGTGATGCAGATATAAGGAGCTTGAAGGCACTGGAAGAAGATCCAGGAGCTAAAACTGAGAAGCTAGTCCAGGAAACGAAGATTTCCAGCCTCGGATCCAGTAGCAGTACCTCGACCGAGGCACTTTCTGGACTGAGCGAGGCGACCGAAGAACACCTCGGTCAACGCCTCTGCGCCTCGACCGAGGTCGACAGCGAGACGATGTCAACTGAGATTGCTGAGAATAACAATTTTTCTACTCCCTTCTCTGACATTCACCCACAGTTGGCGGATCATTCCCTCCACCAACTTTCTGATAATAAAGGTCCTTGGTATGCTGATATTGTGAATTATCTTGTTTGCCAGGAAATACCGCCCGGATTGACGTACTCTCAAAAGAAGAGATTCTTCAAGGAAGTACGATATTACTACTGGGATGAGCCGCTGCTATTCAAGCGCGGACCGGATGGGATGCTTCGAAGGTGCATTCCGGAAGATGAAGTTAATAGCGTCATAAGGCATTGTCATTCACTTCCTTGCGGAGGACATGCTAGCACCGATAAAACATGTGCTAAGGTATTGTGTTCCGGTTTCTTTTGGCCTACATTATTTAAGGATGTGCAATCTTTTGTTGTTTCTTGTGATGCATGCCAAAGAACAGGGAACCTATCAAGGAGGAACGAAATGCCACTTAACAACATCCAAGAAGTGGAAATCTTTGATGTATGGGGGATTGACTTCATGGGACCTTTCCCATCCTCCGGAGGAAACCTCTACATTCTCCTTGCCGTTGATTACGTCTCTAGATGGGTTGAAGCCATTGCTTCCCCCACTAATGACGCCAAGGTGGTTGTGAAGTTCTTGAATAGAACTATCTTTCCACGATTTGGAACTCCACGCATCATCATCAGCGATAGAGGAACGCATTTCATCAACCGGAAGTTTAAGGCACTTCTATCGAAGTATGGGGTAACCCACAAGGTATCAACCGCTTATCACCCTCAAACTAGTGGACAGGTCGAGATCTCGAATAGAGAAATCAAGGCAATTTTGGAGAAGACCGTCTCTAGAACGAGGAAGGATTGGTCCATGAAATTGGACGATGCTCTTTGGGCGTACAGGACAGCATTCAAGACTCCCATAGGTACCACCCCTTATAATTTGGTATATGGGAAGTCTTGCCATTTGCCCGTTGAATTGGAGCACAAGGCGTATTGGGCTATCAAATGGTTGAACTTTGACATCAAGGAGGCTGGTGAGAAACGACTATTGGAGCTTAACGAGCTGGAAGAGCTGCGTCTGAACGCCTATGAGAATGCCAAAATCTACAAGGAAAGGACGAAGAGATGGCATGACAAGCGTATCGTTCCAAAGGAGCTTAACGAGGGAGATTTAGTTCTACTCTTCAACTCCCGCCTCCGTCTTTTTCCAGGTAAGTTGAAATCTAGATGGACCGGACCTTATGTTGTGAAACATGTTTTCCCTCATGGTGCAGTTGAGATATGGGGCGAAACTAGCGGAAGCTTCAAGGTCAACGGTCATAGACTTAAGAAGTACCAACCGGAAACGCCGGTTGAGGAGGTTGCACCGATCTACCTCCTTTGAAACGCATAATGGTCCAGCTAGCGACCTTAAATCAAGCGCTTCTTGGGAGGCAACCCAAGGTATTGCTCTTCTTTCCCGTTTTCTAGTCTAGCTTAGATAGTTTTTGTTTTTGCTTTGCTTTGCTTTGTTTTTGGCGTTCTGGACAGACAACAGGAAGAAACACATCTGGAAGGACAGAAGTTCGAGATTCTGAGAAGACAGAAGCACCTCGGTCACTGTCAGAGCACCTCGACCGAGTTGATTCTTGAAGCAACCGAGGCGACTAGGGTTTCTGCAGAACCGCCTCGGTCCATACCACCTCGGGCCAGTCGAGACCATCTCGACCGAGGTGACAGCAGATCCAGGAACGGTATAAATAGGGAAAAATTTTACTTTTCACTTTTTATTTACCCTCCTCGACCGCGGCGACAGATCCACCTCGCCTCCTTCGTTTCTCGCTCGTTTTCGAAGATTTCTGCTTCCAAACCGCGATTAAAGAGTAGAGGATCCGATTGCAACTACAGATCTGCAAGGAATTTGAGCGTTTCGACCGAAACGAGGTAAAAACGTTCGAAAACCCTAACTCGCTCGTTTACTGCAATTTGGGCTTTGGTTGCCCTTGATTCTGTTGAGGAAACCTTTAAGTACCCCTTAGGAAGCATCAGTAGTGATTTTTGGGGGAAAAGAACTGAAAATCAGAGAGTTGAATTCGCGACTGTCTTCGCCTCGGTCCAGTCGTTCTGCACCTCGGTCGAGGTGATTCTTGGTATTTGTCAGTCGACCGAGGTAGTCTGACAGTGTGTTTGAAGATGAGTTCAGATCGCCGTTTGGCTCTTAGAGATAGATCCTCCCCTTCCCCTTCTCCTTCCGCATCCCGTCCCTACCGCCCGGCCATCCACGAGAGATGTCGGGTAGACTATGAGAGGATAGCTGGCCGTCCAGTCATCGCACCACGATTTCTGGATGTGTCAGCTTTTGACTGCCTAGGGTTAGATGCTGACCTTAGGAGGATGATTGCTACAGTGGGGCTAGATCAGTTCACTGAGATCCGAGCCCCAGCCTACTTAGAGCCGACACTCGAGTTTGTTAGCTCCTTCTCCTACCTTCCCACAGAGCGGTCTGTGAAGTACCGGTTGATGAGCCGGAACTTCATAGTTCCTTTAGAGATTTGGAGAGAGATCTTTGGCTTTCCTGACCCCACTGTTGTAGACTTCCCCTCCCGATCCGTAGCTAGGGAGTTCTGGGGACAGATAGCCCACATTACTACACACGCAGACAGATGGCGCCCTGGAGATTCCAGGGAGAAGGTCATCTTTCACCCAGCCTTCAGACTTGCCCACAGGATCTTCAGTGAGACACTTCTGGCGCGTACGGAGACGCCCCAGAAGATCAGACAGGGTGAGCTCTTCAGCCTCTATTGCATGGTTACAGGAGGCTTCCCAGACTTTGGCTTGCTCCTAGCAGAGGATCTGCATAGGATCAAGGCCAAGGCGAAGGGAGATATTTGCTGTGGAGGTCTAGTCACCCACATCACTACTTACCACGGGATGGACCTCAGCGTTTGCACGTTGGCGGCGGCTCCGAAGCCGCTGGGATTGCAGGAGATGATCACACGGAGGATTCTAGTTCCCCGTGGTTTGACCACTCCATACGTCGCCATGCCTTGGGAGCGGACTGCACCTCAGGGTATCCGCTGGTCTGCGCAGTTCACAGTCTTTGATCCGCATTTCTGGCAGACTGCTTGGGATACACTAATAGAGGATCACAGAGAGGCAGCAGCTGCCCCTGCTGCAGCTGCGGAGGAGGCTGAGGATGAGGATGACGACGATGATGAGACAGTGGATAAGAGAGGAGGTGGCGTCCCGATGGACACAGGTACAGATACAGCTGGGACGAGCGCACCACCTATTATTGATTTAGATGATGAGGAGGACACTGAGCCGGCGCCAGCCGCGACGTCTCCAGTCAGACCTGCTGGACGCAGGAGGCGTGGAGTGAGGGACAGAGTTGCACACCGACGGATCGATGACCTGACGGATCAGGTTATCGACTCATATGCTGCACTTTCGCTGGATATCCGCGAGATGCAGGAGCGTCAGCATCATCAGCACATGATGGCTCAGCTACAGTTTGAGCGTATCATGGGCCATCCCTATGATCCGACTCAGTTCCCCTACATACCACCACCACCGCCGGATCAGGACTACTGAGGAGCTGCAGGGTTTCTTTATTATATTTTTACGCAGTTCGGCCCTTATCCGGTGAGTTCTCCTGTTTTAGATTTTTATTATACCCACTGGGACAGTGTGTCTCAAGTATGGGGTGTTTGTTATTTGACTATGTGGCTACCTTTGATGTATTCGACACTTTTGATGTATTTTATTGACCGGATATTTATATTTATGCTTCACTTCTGCATTTATATGTTTATCTGAGATTGCATGCATACTTACAGGTTATTTGATTGAGAAAAACGTCGAAACTGAAAGAAAACTGGTTTTAAAAAAAAAAAATTTGACCTCGACCGGGGCAGTTCTGGCCGAACGAGGTGTTTCACCTCGGTTGAACCAAGAACACCTCGACCGAGGTGGGTTAACTGAGAGTTTTCGAAAACGATTTTTGTACTACTTATCTGGATATGACCTCAGTGAAGATTTTGTTTACCTACTGGTTTTAAATTCTTTATGTGTTTGAAAGGTTTTATAATATGTTTAAGTTGCTAAATGCTTTGTTTGAAATTATTGGCATGTTTAATACTTTGTTTTTATCCAAATTATGTTGAATTTGAAGGTTGACACCGCAGGATAAGTTCTCTCACTCTCTTCTTGGAAAGATCAAGGCAATTCACTCTTTTCCTCTTCTTCTTCTTGATCATGCTTAACCCCTCATATACATTTTGCCTCCCTTTACCTATCCGGGAATTAGGAAGCAAGCAAGTGGTGAAAGCAAGTTAAAGTTGAGAAATGGGCTGGAAGTGAAAGCCTTAGAAAGCAATTATAGGTTTGGGGAAGTCAATCATGAAGATGAGTAACTCGGCACCATTCACATAGCCGGGTGTTTGTGTCTTGCCAAAGTCGGATTGAGCGATATTCCTAACGGGTCATGGTATGTGCATCAAGGGTTTGATGCATCTCAAGAAATTGATGATTGCAGATTTCCTAGGCTTCGGTTATTGTGCACCTCTGTCCATGCATCCCAAAAAGTAAAGTAAAAGAAAAAGTGCGAAATAAGCAAAGCTTATTGGTGGAAGATGTTGCAAGTCAAAGTGAAAGTAAAGTTCATCCTATTCCCGGATTCTAGCACCACATTACCTTACATACATCCCTACCCTACACGTTTCTTAACCTTTTCTTTTGGGAAGCCCTTGAGACCTTGAGCTTGTTGATAGACTTAGCGGTTTAAACTAGATTATACATGATTGATTTTGATAATTATGATTTATTATGCATTCTATGATTTTATGCAAAGATGAACAACTTTTCTATATTTATAAAATGTTTTGAGCATATTGAGTTTTTAATTCCAGGAAGTATTCTCTTAGAGTGATCTATGATTGTTGCACACCATAAAATGTTTTTGAGAGGCTTTTTCATTGATTTCCTTGACTTATAATCCATTCTATCTTATTTTCTATATGAGGAACTTGCTTAGGGACAAGCAAGGGCTAAGTATGGGGTATTTTGATAGCATGAATTATAGTCTATATTTTGGAGTTTGTTTGGACGTTTTATCTTTCATAATCTGCATGTTTGTATGTACATTATGTGATTTTACTACCATTTCATCTACCTTTGCGAGAATCGAGGTCTACACCTAGTTTCGTTGTAATTGCAGGCAATATGGTACGTTTTGCATCAAAAAAGGAGCAAAAAGGAGTCATGAGTCATTTGGAGCTACATCCAGGAAGCACAGCCATGAATTAAAGATTTACTTTGGACCAGTTTTGAGAGATTTCACATCCAGTTGAGATTCACCTCGGTTGACTACAGATTCACCTCGACCGAGGTGATCCAGAGACGCCGACTCGACCGAGGCGAACACCTAGGACGCGGCGAGAATATTTTATTCTTGGCTGAGATCTTTTATCTTTGGAAGGTGATCTTATATTTTTGGGCTTGGCTTCTGGAAGGAAGGAGATATGCAGAATCATATATTTTACCTATATTTATGGGATAATATCTTCTTAAGATTTATTATCTTTGGAGGGTTATTTTCCTATAAAAAGGGTTGGATTTTCCACAAATCCGACATCCGCTATCAGCGCAAGAACCCGCCTACAGCTGAAACATCACGCAGCAGCCTACTCCAATTTGGGAGTCTTCGAAGAACCTTTTTGAAGGTTGAAGGAAGATAGAAGTCCATAGCTTTTATAGCTTTTTGAAGGGTTTTGTAAGATTGTCTTCAAATCCCTCAATTGTTGTCTTGTCTATTTGGATTATCATCCAAGGAACGCTTGTTTGTGATATTTGATTCAGTTATTGAAGTCTTTTCGTTAAATTCTTCTTTGTTCAAATATTCACCTTCTTCCCTTATATTTTAATACTTTCATTATGATGATGAGTGGCTAATTTCCTTGTGTGATTCTAGGGTGATTGGCTGAAGGTTGTGGGAAAAACGATGATAGAATAATCTTAGATTCCAATAGGATCCTGAAAGTTCGAGTCTTTAACCTTAACCCTAAGCATCTCGTTCAGTCGATGAACACCTCGGCCGGGGTGGAAACTGGCTGACCGAGGTGACTTATCCGACCTTAAACTGAGAGTTAAGTGTTGGAGTTTGCCAAATCCTATTCTTATTACACCTTTCCTGGTTCAATGCAAGCTTAGGATGAGACTTACCCGGTAATTCCTTAGTTTGTATACCAACGATCATAAGTGTAGGTAATAAAGGTTTAGCCTTTATTGGGGTTTGAGTGTGCTTCCATCCCATCTTTGTGAGTTAGCCTGAGACTTACCCGGTAAAGGTTGATTCTATTCCCTTAGATGGTATGTTAGTTTGAGGTTATAGTTCTTTATCTTGATTCCTTGAGACTTACCCGGTAATAGGAGTTACGGTTTAGGATTAGTGTGTAGTGAGACTTACCCGGTGATCTACTCCACTTTAGAAACACCTTCCCCACGCAAAAATCTCAGCTTTGTCCGCTTATCTACAGATCTTGAGTTGGAACCACAACTAGATGCTTTAATCCCTAGAATTGCATGTTTGCTTTATTTGACATCTTATTCATCTTTGATTGTGTTAAATCGCTCTTGTGGTTAGTATTAACATTAGCACACCGTATTGACTCTGTTTCACCGAGTCCCTGTGATCGACCCCTGGAATTTTCTTGCTTTTACTACGATTGACCCGTACACTGCGGGTTCGCATCCTTGTTTTAAGCTTAAGTCTAGGGTTATAAATTTAAAGCTTGCACACACCGTTTGGAGCGAACATCGCGATTATCTTGATTGGCCATCTTCGCTTCTTTCAAGCGTCTTTTGTATGTCTTTTCTGGTTCGGGATCGTAAGGAACGATTTCCTTCCCAACACGGGTTCTTCGCATAAACCTAAGAAAAAGAACCTGCGAAAGTCACTCAAGTAGAGTGGTTAATAGAAACAGGGGCAAATGCCCCGAAAGATCACCGCAACCGGCTCGGTCTAGAATAAGTTCCCCGGCAACGGCGCCAAAAACTTGTTCGCTCCAAATGGTGTGTGCAAGCTTTAAATTTATAACCCAAGACGTTTGCTAAAAACAAGGATGCGAACCCGCAGTGTACGGGTCAATCGTAGTAAAAGCAAGAAATTCTGGGGTGTCGATCTCAGGGACTTAGGTGAAACCTAAGCAAGTATAGGTAGTCTATGTAATTACTAACCACAAAAGCGATTAAACAATCAATGATGATAAAAAGTCAATTAAGGGAATATGCAATTCTAGGGATTAAAGCATCTAGTTGTGTTTCCAACTCAAGATCTAAAGATAGGCGGACAAAGCTGAGATTTTGCAAAGGGAAGGTGTTACTAAAGTGGAATAGATCACCGGATAAGTCTCACTACTCACTAATCCCAAAATGTAACTCCTATTACCGGGTAAGTCTCAAGGAATTAAGGAAAAGAACTATAACCTCAAACCAACACACCACCTAAGGGAATAGAATCAACCTTTACCGGGTAAGTCTTAGGCTAACTCACAAAGATGGAATGAAGGCACACTCAAACCCCAATAAAGGATAAACCTTTATTACCTATACTTATGATCTTGGGTAAACAAACAAAGGAATTACCGGGTAAGTCTCATCCTAAGCTTGCATTGAACCAGGAAAGGTGTAATAAGAATAGGATTTGGCAAACTCTAACACTTAACTTTCAGTTACGGGTCAGATAAGTCACCTCGGTTAGACGAATTCCACCCCGGCCGAGATGTTCATCGACTGAACGAGATGTTCTAGGGTTAAGGATAAAGACTCGAGCTTTCAGGGTCCTACTGGAATTATGATTATTCTATTATTGTTTTTCCCACAACCTTCAACCAATCACCCTAGAATCACACAAAGAAATTAGCCACTCATCATCATGAAAGCAATAATCAAATATATGGGAAGAAAGTGAATAATTGAACACAAAAACCTTAAGAAAAAGGCTTCAATAACTGAATCAATTATCAAACAAACAAGCGTTCCTTGGATCACAATCCAATAAGACAAGCAACAAGAAGGGAATCTAAGAGAATCTTACAAAAACCCTTAACAAAAGCTATAAAAGCTATCAACTTCCTTCCTTCAACCTTCCAAAAATCCTTCCCAACTGCTGGATGCTCTAAGCATGTATAAGCATGGTTGAACTTGTGGAAAATCCAACCCTTTATATAGGAAAACTACCCTCCAAAGATAAAATATCTTGAAAAGATATTTTCCTAATAAAATATATCTATCTCTCATAAATAAATCCCTAAAAATATATGATCTTCCTTCCAGAAATCCAGTCTAAAAATATAAGATCCTTCCTTCCAAAAATAAAAGATCTCAGCCAAGAATAAAATATATATCGCCGCGTCCAAGGTGTTCGCCTCGGTCGGGACGCTCCTCTGGATCACCTCGGTCGAGATGGTACTGTAGCTGACCGAGGTGAGTCACAACTGAATGTGAAATCTCTCAAATCTGGTCCAAAGTGAATCTTTAATCCATTTCCATGCTTCCTGGATTCTTCCTCAAGCTCCTGAATGTAGCTCCTATGACTCCTTAGCTCCTTTAGCTCCATTTTGATGCAAAACGTTCCATTTTACCTATGATTACAACGAAACTTGGTGTAGACCTCGATTCCCGCAAAGTTAGATGAAATGACAATATAATCACATAATATACATTCAAACATGCAGATTATTGAAGATAAAACGTCTAAACAGGTCCCAAAATATAGACTATAATTCATGCTATCAGATCCCCCTCAAAATAAGTTTCGTCCCGAAACTTAGGGTAAGACAATCTTGATCAGCCTTTAAGGCACCAAATGGGTGTGTTTGATCACTAGACAAAAGTCTCGTCGTTTCCACATCTAAGTATCCCGCACAGCAAGGTTACCAAAAGAACACATCACTGACTAAACACTCAATCAAGAAATAAACAAGCAGTCAAACAATATCACACATACAAGGTCAAGCCCTAACTCGTCACTCCCGAGGTTACAACTATCGCTACATAGGTCTTTGAAATGTTACGTCTCTTACTATCCCCAATATCTTAGGTAGCCTTATCAGCTTTTCATAAACCACTGAACCTTAAATCTTTTCCGGTATCTTGAATCTTTTCTTGCATATTCTTTTCTTGATCTTTTGGATCTTCTTCTTCATCAGATTTGTGATCTTCTTATTGATTCAGATTAAGATCTGCAAAACTTTCACTCAAAGTACCATCATTGCTTTCATCAAATATGACATGAATACTTTCCTCAATAATTTTTGTATGTTTGTTATAAACCCGATAAACTTTGTTATTTGAAGCCTATCCAATGAATATAGCATCATCACTACGTGCATCAAATTTCCCAAGATTATCTTTGTCATTGTTATGAACAAAGCATGTACATCCAAAGGGTTTATTTATATGAAGTATTAGGTTTTCTACCCTTAAATAGTTCATAAGGAGTCTTTTTTAAAATAGGGCAAATTAAACATCCATTTAAGATGTAATTATCAGTGTTTACTGCTTCTGCCCAAAAACGTTTCGGCAAACTGTTTTCTAAAAGCATAGTCCTGGACATATCCTCAAGGGTACGGTTCTTACGTTCCACAACCCCATTCTGTTGAGGAGTTCTAAGAGCTGAAAAGTTATGTGAAATACCATATTTTGCACAAAACAAGTCAAACTTTAGTTGATCAAATTCTCTACCATGATCACTTCTTATAGAAACGATTGGTAGGTTTTTCAAAGTTTGCAACTCCTTACACAATTTTGAAAACTCAAACAATGCTTCAGATTTTTCTCGTAAGAAAGATATTCATGTGAAACAAGAAAAATCATCCACAATTACAAGGATGTATTGCTTGCCTTTGGGAGATTTGACACGCATAGGTCCACAAAGATCCATATGTAAAACTTCAATGGGCCGAGAAGAACTTACAACTTTCTTGGGTTTGAATGAACCTCTAGTTTGTTTACCTTGTGTACAAGCTTTACATAGTTCAGCTACCTTGAAGTTTAGGTTTGGCAAGCCACGTACCAAATCTTTTGAAAGTAACTTCTACATTGTGTGCATGCTTACGTGACCAAGTCTTCTATGCCAAAGCCTTGGATCATCAGTCAAGGCCTTGAGACATTTTAGCTTAGTTCCTAAAACTTGGTTAGTACTCATAGAATAAACATTGTTACATCTAGAAGCAGTAAGCACAATGTCACCCGTCGTCTTGTCTTGAACTTCACATTTTTCTGAATCAAACATTACCTTGTTCCTTTGTCACATATTTGAGAGATGGTAAGCATATTATACTTCAAACCATCAACAAGATATACATCATCAATAAAGTTAGATGAATTATAACATATTTTACCAATGTCAATAATGTCACACTTTCCTTTATCACCAAGCGTAATGGTTCCACATGATTGCTTCTTTAAATCTAAGAACAGTGAACTTTTTCCACTCATGTGTCTTGAGCAACCACTATCTAATATCCATTTATGCTCCTTTACCTTGGTGATATCCTGCAAAACAGCAAACATCAACCTTTCTGGGTCGACCAAATGGCATATTTTGGTTCATATTCAGGCTCGATCATGTTTGGTGGTCTAATGCCTTTAGGAACCCAAATTTGTTTTACCTATTTCCTTAAACATAGAGGATAAGTGTTTCTAATGATGTAAGGATCATTTCTTCCATATGGACATGTAGATTTACATGACCCTTTTTACAATAGTAGAAACATGTGGGCATATGAATACTTCCTTTAGCTTTGACAAAAGTGGTAGTTGATTTTCTGGGAAAGCTCATATGATAACCTATACCATTTTTGTTAAGTGAGGACTGTTGACCCATCATTCTTTCAAGATTAGCTTTTGAACGAGTGAATTTAACAAGTGCAGTCTTCTGGTCTTGACACATCAAAGTTAGATCAACTTTCTCTTTCTCTTGATCGATATTGTTTCGATGAAGAGAGGAGAGGTTGTCCTTGAGAATCGCATTTTCCGATTCCAAGGCCTTAATACTGTCATCAAGGTCTACCTTCTCTTTGTTAAGATTTTCAATCTCCAAAGACATCTCACTTAGTTGTTTTTCTTGTTCAAGAAGCTTTTCTTTTAGAGAATTTATCCTTATTCTATGTTCTTTGTCACATATAATAATGTCTTTAAGGAATTGTGTTAGGTCAGATTCAGGTTGAGACATGATAGTACTTACCACATTATCAACGTAGAGATTTGAATCTTCTTCGTGATCGGCCATAAGACATAGGTTTGCTTGTTTTTTTTCGTCTTCTGATTCATTTGAGGAATATAAACCACTCCATGAAGCTACCATAGATTTCTTCTTTCGATCATTTTTCTTGAAGTTGGTCCTCTTGTTTTGTGGACAATCCTTAACAAGATGATCTATTTCACCACATTCAAAACAAGTCAGCACTATAGTTTTCTTATTAGAGTTAGAAAACTTACCTCGGAGTTTTGATGTTCGTGGATATTCTCTATTGTTTGCAGATTGTTTCTTTATTTTGAGAATTCTCGCGAGACCCTTAGAGATCATGACAATTGCATCTTCTTCTTCATCGTCATCACTGTCTTCCTCTTCAGATGGTAACTCATCCTTTCTCGATCTTAATGCCAGATTCTTAGTGCTAGATGGGATCTCTCCATCTTCTTCACCAAGAACCATTTCGTGTGTGATGAGTTTTCCAAGGAGGTGTTAGCATGAAATATTGTGATATTTTAGGCACGTTTTCTAAGTGTATATGATCCATATTGATAGTCATTGATTGAGCATTGATGCATTTGTGAGCTAGTTTGTCTATAATGTCGATATAGAGATCTACACAAGCTTTATGTTGATTATAGGTAATTGAGAGCTATTTCCGAACGGAATCGAGCAAGGATGGAGTTGTTGAGCAATGTCCATGAATTGAGGACATTCATAGGAGCTAAGGGAGTGCCAACTTGAAGGATGCACGAGGCTAAGGAAGAATCACGTTCTAGCCCTAAACCACGCTCTAAAATACGGCCGTATTGATTTCCACGAACAAGTCCACGGCCGTGGAACCTTGGCAAGGGAAGCGTGGTTCATTCCAGCAACTTCTACGGCCGTGGAGAAGATGGTTCAAACCGTGTTGATTTCCACGCTCTAAATTACGGCCGTGGAACCCTTCCACGACCGTGATCTTGGCGATCTTTTTCGCCATACTTTAAGCCACGATCTCCTACGCAATTGGGCCGGGCCGATATTTTATCTTACACTATAAAAGAACGGACGAAGGGAGATTCCGTCACCTCCGCTTACACCTCGCTTTAGACCTAGTTTTACGCATACGCTTGCGTTGGGAATTGCCCTAATTTCGCATTTGGCGGAGATTTTGTTGAGAGATTTTGGCGCATTGCTATTGTGATTTCCGGATTGAGGGAAGATCGAAGATTTGGAAGATTGTTCGCAAGGAGATTTCGCTTCTTGCTTAGGTTTGATTTAAAAGATGGATTGACATCCCGTTCTTCCTTCTTATCTAAGATTGTGTTTGTTTGTTCTATTCCGAATCTAGTAACGATATTTGTTCTTGACTGTGACTTTGAGATTGGTTTGAAGTTTATTGAAGGTGTTCGGAAGTTTTTATCTTTCAATCTTTTAATTCTTGAATTTGATATCAATATGACTATTGTTGGCTAAAAACCCTTAACAATTCTAAGGTGAATGGTTGATAGTTGTGGCTTAGATGATGATAGATCGATCGTAAACAGATTGGACCCTGAGAGTTAGAGAGAATCGCCGACGAACCCTAATCCAGGGTCTGTTCTTGAGCTTCCACGGCCGTGGAACTCAAGAACTAGCCGTAATTTTGTGTTAAGTTACGAACTTGCTTTTACTTTAATCCAAAGTTAAAGATTTGCTTTAACTTAGTTTAGGCTTGCCTTTTCTAGGTGGTAGTGAAGCCTCAACAACCTCTACCTCGATTGTGAGTGTCACAACCTTAATCGGTTTAGTTAGTCATGATCCTTGGATTACAAGTTTGGGTATTTGACATTAATTCTTGCCTTTAAAATCTTTCTATATTGAAGCCTCAACAACCTGTATAGCAAGTTTCTTGTAGGTGAGTCATATAAGGTTCTTGGAACTTCACCGTACGATTACCTTACATTAGCATACCTTTGCATATCTTAACTCTGTCCTTATATCATTAGTATATCTTGAATCGATTGCCACAGCTGGATTCCTGGATCTTTAGGATTGTTGTTTTCCCAATAATTCGAAAAGCTTTTACATTTACTCGCTTGATAATCTATAACTGGATTTAACCCCCAAATCCCTGTGTTCGATACTCTGGATTCTTGCTTAACTACGTCGATCCGTACACTGCGGGTTCGCTTGCTTGATTCTAGTTTTATAAATTTAAAGCTTATTTGCACGCACGCTAAGTGGCGAACAAGTTTTTGGCACCGTTGCCGGGGATTTGGTCTAGGCCGAATTCGGTTTTCGGTTGTCAAGCTTGGGAACTTCTCCCTTGTTATTTGATATCTTTTCAAGTGCATGCGCAGGTCTAGGAACACCGAGGATCTCTTACCTCTTGATCAAGAGCTTGAGAGAACTTTAAGGCAAAAGAGAAAGGAAAAGAAAATGGCTGAAGAACATGAACGTGATCTTCAATCGGAGTTAGCGGAGAAAGAAGCTCAACTCCAAGGGAATGAGAAGATTCGCCGAGACGAAATGGATCGTCATCAATCTCAAGTTGACGATCTAAAAGATATGATGTTCCAGATGAGGATAGAAATAAGCAACCTTAAGAATAAGGGGAGCAAGAAATCTTCAAGGAGATCCTTAAGGTCGAATAGGGGTCATTCATCCGCTGATGATAGCGACTCCTCCATGCCACCGCTAGAGGAAATTGATCCCACGATCAATGTGAATCCATTCCGTCCACGGGCAGCTGCTAATCGCCGTGTTCCACCTAGGAATGCAAGGATCGAACGAGTGGATGCGGAGCCAAGAACTCTTGGCCAAAGAATGGATCCAACGCAGCAACCACGCCGTCTAGGTGTGAACTTTGATGCTGACGATGTACAAGGGTTTAGCTTCAACCCTCAAGTCATTACTCTTGTTCGCCAAAACCAATTTGGGGGGACAAGCGTTGAATCTCCACACCAACACTTGCAAAACTTTGAGTGTATGATGGAGACAATGAGGCCGAAGAACGCTACTACCAACAACTATAAGCTCAAGCCTTTCTTCTTCTCCTTGAAAGGGAAAGCATTGTCTTGGTACCAAGCTCTTCCTAGTGGGAAGCTAGATACATGGGAAGACCTTTCCGCGGAGTTTCTCACTAAGTTCTTTCCGCCATCCAAAACGGCGGAACTTAGAGGTAAGATTAATGCATTTTCCATGAGATCTAACGAAAGTTTGTTTCAATCATGGGAAAGGTTTCAGGATTTGTTATTGGATTGCCCTCATCATGGCATATCCAAGCTTGCATTGTTGGAGATTTACTATAAGGGGCTGGATGTGGAGACACAATTCAAGCTCCAATCCCTCTCATGTGGAACATTCATGGACATGAGAGAAGATGACGCTTGGGACTTCATTGAGAAGCAAGCAAGAGTCATAGAGAAGTATTCCCACCGGAAAGTGGAGGGAAATCGTGTGGAGCAAGGAGCGAAGCTCAAACATGAAGCTCAAAATCAGATTTTCTCCCTCAACAATGAGATCAAAGAGTTGAAGGAGGCTATCAAGACCAACTTCCCAAAGCAACAAGGGAAAGATGTTGGCTACTTGGGCAACAACAACAACAATGGCGGTGAGAACACAAACCGCAACAACAACAATAACCGGAATAATAACCGGAACAATTGGAATGGCAACAACAACAACCGGAACAACAATAGGGGTTCAAACAACAACAATTGGCGCTCCAATCAACAAAATTCCGGTAACTCTTATCCTTCCAATTCGAATTCACTAACTCCACCTTCCTCTTCCTCTACTCCTTTGAAAAGCTAGGGGCAAACATCTAATGGAGGAAACACTTCGGGGAAGGAGAAGCCCGATCCCATGTTGGAAACGATTTTGGGAAAGCTTCAAGGTTTGGAGAACCGCATCATTAAGGTTGATGATCAAATCTCTAAGGTTGATAAAGCCCAAAAGGTTTTAGAAAACCAAATGTTCATGTTCAGCCATGCGGAGGAAGTTCCTAGGAATCAAGGGAAACTTCCAGAAAAGACGGAGGACAACCCTAAGGGAAGGGTGATGGCAATCACAACTAGGAGCGGAGTGACTACCACCGATCCGCAACCTAAGTTTGTTGAAGTCCCCGTAGAGAAAGACAAAGAGAAGGGGAAGGAGAAGGAAGATGTCTACGTTCCTCCTCCGGCTTACAAACCTCCCCTACCATTCCCTCAATCTAGAGCGAGGGCGCGCCTAGATAAACAGTTTGGTAAGTTTATAGAACTCATGAGCAAGCTGCATATTAATATACCCTTTATTGATGCTATTGTAGGTATGCCGGCTTATGGAAAGTTCTTAAAGGAGCTCCTCTCCAACAAGAGGAAGCTAGAGGATTTTGGAGAGGTTAAGATGAGTTCGGATTCTTCGGATCTCATCAAGACCATGAAGGAGAAAATGCCCCCCAAGCTAAAGGATCCGGGGTCGTTTTGCATTCCCATAGGAGTGGAAGATGTCACATACGATGCATTATGTGACTTAGGAGCAAGTGTGAGCATCATACCACTTGCATTATGTAGGAAGATCGGTTTAGGCAACCCTAAACCGGTGAAGATAACGTTGTACATGGCGGATCGATCCATCACTCGCCCCGTCGGTATTGTAGAAGACGTCCCAGTCAAGCTAGGTAAATTCTTTGTCCCCATTGATTTTGTTGTGCTTGACATTCCTGCAGATAGTCCGGTCCCGATCATACTCGGAAGACTGTTTCTTGCAACTTCCGGCTGCATAGTCGATTGCAAGAATGCTAGACTCGCCTTTGACATAGGAGAAGAGAAGGTAGAGTTCGTTCTTTCCACTCTAATGAAGGAGCCAATCTTTGATGAGGATATATTCACTATCCAAGATGAAGAGGGGTTGTCTAGAGAGGAGGTAAGTGCGATTCTCTTCAAAGATCCTTTGCAAAAGGTTATTGCTATGAGTCTAATGAATGTAGGTGAAGAAGAGGAGTGCAATGAGGAAATTGAAGCCTTAGAAGCACAAGAAGAGGTGGGTGAAGTGGAATTTGAGAAGCTCCACGACGAGGCAGAAAACGTGAGAATCCACGGCCACACACTATATTCCACGGCCGTGGATCTCACAACCCAAAGCGTGGCTCACTCCAGAGGGTTACACGGTCGTGGAGAAGGCAGAACAACCGTAACCACTTTCCACGCCCTAAACCATGGCCGTGGAGGGTGTATGGATACCGTAATTTTGGCCGTGGAAGGGGATGATCGTGCCACTTCTTCAACTTCTTTTGATTCTTCTCCCACATCCTCTATACCCTTAGACACTTCTAAGGAGCCATCGGATGCTCCTCAAGAACCATTGGAAGCTCCGAAAGCAATGGAATTGAAACAACTTCCTACACATCTAAGGTACGCTTTTCTAGGACCTAACTCTACTTATCCAGTTATTGTTAGTTCCGATCTAACCATAGATGAACATAGTAAACTTATGGTTGTCCTTAGGAAACATAGGAAAGCTTTAGGTTATACTATAGAAGACTTAGTAGGAATCAAACCCTCCCTATGCATGCATAAAATATTAATGGAGGAAGACTTTAGGACTTCAAGACAACCTCAAAGGCGGTTGAACCCGACCATGAAGGAGGTTGTCAAGAAGGAAATTCTTAAACTTCTTGATGCAGGTATCATCTATCCTATCTCCGATAGTAAGTGGGTGAGTCCAGTTCAAGTAGTTCCAAAGAAGGGAGGAATGACGGTCATCACCAACAAGAATGATAGCATGAATTATAGTCTATATTTTGGGGTTTGTTTGGACGTTTTATCTTTCATAATCTGCATGTTTGTGTGTATGATATGTGATTATACTACCATTTCATCTACCTTTGCGAGAATCGAGATCTACACCTAGTTTTGTTGTAATTGCAGGTAATTTGGTACGTTTTGCATCAAAAAGGAGCAAAAGGAGTCATGAGTCATTTAGAGCTACATCCAGGAAGCATAGCCATGGATTAAAGATTTACTTTGGACCAGTTTTGAGATATTTCGCATTCAGTTGTGACTCACCTCGGTTGACCAGAGATTCACCTCGACCGAGGCGATCCAAAGACGCCGACTTGACCAAGGCGAATACCTAGGACGCGGCGAGAATATTTTATTCTTGGGTGAGATCTTTTAAAATTGGAAAGAGATCTTATATTTTTGGGCTTGGCTCCTGGAAGGAAGGAGATATGCAGAATCATATATTTTACCTATATTTATGGGAAAATATCTTTCTAAGATTTATTATCTTTGGAGGGTTATTTTCCTATAAAAAGGGTCGGATTTCCCATAATTCCGGCATCCGCTTACACCGAAGAGGCCGCATACAATCCGCTTAGAGCTGGAGATCTCGCATACTTCCAGCAGCACCCTACTCCAGTTGGGAGAGATTTGAAGAACCTTTTTGAAGGTTGAAGGAAGGTTGAAGTCCATAGCTTTTATAGCTTTTGGAGGGTTTTGTAAGATTGTCTTCAATTCCCTCACTTGTTGTCTTGTCTTTTTGGATTGCTATCCAAGGAACGCTTTGTTGTGATATTTGATTCAGTTATTGAAGTCTTTTCATTAAATTCTTCTTTGTTCAAATATTCACCTTCTTCCCATATATTTGATTAATACTTTCATGATGATGAGTGGCTAATTTCCTTGTGTGATTCTAGGGTGATTGGCTGAAGGTTGTGGGAAAAACAATGATAGAATAATCTTAGATTCCAGTAGGATCCTGAAAGTTCGAGTCTTTAACCTTAACCCTAAGCATCTCGTTCAGTCGATGAACATCTCGGCCGGGGTGGAACTCTTCTGACCGAGGTGACTTATCTGATCTATAACTGAGAGTTAAGTGTTAGAGTTTGCCAAATCCTATTCTTATTACACCTTTCCTGGTTCAAAGCAAGCTTAGGATGAGACTTACCCGGTAATTCCTTAGTTTGTGTACCAACGATCATAAGTGTAGGTAATAAAGGTTTATCCTTTATTGGGGTTTGAGTGTGCTTCCATCCCATCTTTGTGAGTTAGCCTGAGACTTACCCGGTAAAGGTTGATTCTATTCCCTTAGATGGTGTGTTAGTTTGAGGTTATAGTTCTTTATCTTGATTCCTTGAGACTTACCCGGTAATAGGAGTTACGGTTTAAGATTAGTGTGTAGTGAGACTTACCCGGTGATCTACTCCACTTTAGAAACACCTTCCCCACGCAAAAATCTCAGCTTTGTCCGCTTATCTATAGATCTTGAGTTAGAACCACAACTAGATGCTTTAATCCCTAGAATTGCATGTTTGCTTTATTGACTTCTTATTCATCTTTGATTGTGTTAATCGCTCTTGTGGTTAGTATTGACATAAGCACACCGTATTGACTTTGTTTCACCGAGTCCCTGTGATCGACCCCTGGAATTTTCTTGCTTTTACTACGATTGACCCGTACACTGCGGGTTCGCATCCTTGTTTTAAGCTTAAGTCTAGGGTAATAAATTTAAAGCTTGCACACACCGTTTGGAGCGAACAAGTTTTTGGCGCCGTTGCCGGGGAGTTGGTCTAGACCGAGCCGGTACGGTTTGCTCTTGGGGCACTTGCCCCGTTTCATCTAACCACTCTACTTGAGTGACTTTTGCAGGTTCTTTCTTAGGTATATACGAAGAACCCGCGCTGGGAAGGAAATCGTTCCTTACGATCCCGAACCAGAAAAGACATACAAGCGACGCTTAAGAGAAGCGAAGATGGCCCAATAAGACGATCGTGATCTTGCGGCCCAATTGAAAGAGGCGCTAGAGCTGCTACGCCTCAGCAAGGAAGAACTCAGGCAAGAGAAAGAAGAGAATCGCACCAAGACTGCAGCAATCGAAGCTGAGATAGCAGTCATACGAGAACAGATTCTACCTCGACCGAGGGAAGACCCTCCTGTTGACCCGCGACCGAGGCAGATTCCAGTACGTGACGCCCCGGCCGATGTACTCCCACCTCGGATGCCAGTCCGAGATGTTCTTCTCGCAGGAATCCCACAAACCCTAGGTCAAAGGATGGACCCTAATCAACAGCTGAGGCGTCCAGGAGTAAACCTAGGAGATCCAACAGATCATGACTACGAACTTCGACCGCAAGTTCTAGCCATGATTCGCCAATGCCAATTCGGAGGGCTAGAGAAAGAGTCGCCGCATCAACATCTTCAAAACTACGAGATCTTGATGGAAACCTTGCGACCGTCCAGAATTGAGAACAACAACTACAAGCTAAGACCTTTTTACTTTTCTTTAAAAGATAGAGCTCTTACTTGGTATCAATCTCTTCCTCCAGGAAAGATTAGCACATGGGAGGAGATGACTACGGAATTCTTGACCAAATTCTTTCCCCCCTCAAAGACCGCTGAAATGAGAGGGAAGATCAATGCTTTCATCATGAAGGACAAGGAGAGCTTGTCCAAATCTTGGGAGCAGTTCAAGGATATCCTCTTGGATTGCCCACATCATGGGATTCCAAAGATCGAGTTGTTGGAGATCTACTTCAAAGGACTGGACGGAAGCACCCAGTTCAATCTCCAACTACTCTCCGCCGGTACCTTCATGGACATGGCGATTGATGAGGCTTGGGACTTCATTGAGAAGCAAGCCTTGCACATGGAGAAATATACCCACCAAGGAGCTGAAGGTGGAGTTAAAAGAGTCAACTTTCAAGAGACTCAATCAAACAACAATCAACTCACGTCTTTGACGAATGACGTAAAGCAATTGAAGGAGCTCTTGATGGCTCAAACTAAGAAGGAAGAGCAAGGGCAAAGGAACAACAACAATAACGGGTACCGTAACAACAACAACGGTCCCCGAAACAACAACTACAACAACAACAATAGAGGATCCAATAGCAACAACTGGAGGGCGAATAACCAAAACTACGGTAACAACCATTCAAACTCCAACTCTAATGATTCCTCTAACCCTTTCCTCTCTTCCCCTTCTTCTTCTTCTACTCCATTGAAAAGCCAAGGGCAAGGATCAAGTTCGTCTCACCCAGAAAAGAAAGACGCAGTTCTGGAGGCAATCTTGATCAAGCTTAGCGCTATGGAGAATTCTATGACTTCATTTTCGAGGGCCCAAAAGTCCTTCGAACAACAACTTGCTAATAAGGCGAATGAAGCGCCAAGAGATCCAGGGAAGCTTCCAACAAAGACGGAAACTAACCCTAAGGGCCAATGCATGGCCATAACGACGAGGAGTGGACTTAAAACTGCAGATCCAGTACCTCGCTCGACGCAGACCACCTCGGTCCAGATCCAGTCGAAGAACACTTCGACCGAGATGCCAACCGAGGCGGGGCAACAGAAAGCAGGAGGGACGACAGAAACTTATGTTCCACCTCCTGCATACAAACCACCACTTCCATTCCCTCAGTCCAGAGCCAGAGCACATCTAGACAAGCACTTTGGTAAGTTTCTTGACTTGATGAATAAGCTACATATTAACATTCCTTTCCTTGATGCTATTTTAGTTATGCCCGCCTATGGGAAGTTCTTAAAAGAAATCTTATCAAGGAAGAGGAAGCTGGAGGATGTTGGTGAAGTTAGGATGACATCTAAATCTTCGGAGCTTATCAAAATCATGAAGGAAAAGATGCCACCTAAGTTGAGAGATCCCGGCTCATTTTGTATTCCCATTCAAGTTGGGGATGTCACTTGTGAAGCCCTTTGTGATCTAGGAGCCAGCGTGAGCATCATTCCGCTGGAGCTATGCACGAAGATCGGTCTTGGAAAGCCCAAGCCGGTCAAGATTCGACTTTACATGGCGGATCGCTCCATTACCCATCCCGTGGGCATTTTGGAAGACGTTCCGGTCAAGTTGGGTAACTTCTATCTACCCATAGATTTTGTCGTACTTGACATTCCCGCAGATTATCCTGTTCCTATTATTCTCGGGAGGCCATTTCTAGCAACTTCGGGTTGCAACGTGGATTGCAAGAACGCCAAGTTGAAATTCAACGTTGGTGGCGATGAGGTGGAGTTCGCGCTACTTGCGGCCATGAAAGGGGAGCAACTAACTGATGATATCTTCAACATTACGATGAAGAAGAATCAAGAGAATTGGTGAGCTCTATCCTTATTAATGATCAACTCGAAAGAGTTATTAGCTTCAGTTTAATGGAGGAAGGTATAGATGTTTCTTGTGATGCAGATATACGGAGCTTGAAGGCACTGGAAGAGGACCCAGGAGCTAAAACTGAGAAGCTAATCCAGGAGACGAAGATCTCCAATCTCGGATCCAGTAGCAGTACCTCGACCGAGGCACTTTCTGGACTGAGCGAGGCGACCGAAGAACATCTCGGTCAACGCTTATGCGACTCGACCGAGGTCGATGGCGAAATGATGTCAACTGAGATTACTGAGAATAACAAATTTCTTACTCCCTCCTCTGATATTCATCCACTGTTGGTGGAGCATTCCATCCACCAACTTTCTGATAATAAAGGTCCTTGGTATGCTGATATTGTGAACTATCTTGTTTGCCAGGAGACACCACCCGGATTGACGTACTCTCAAACGAAAAGATTCTTCAAGGAAGTACGACATTATTACTGGGACGAGCCGCTGCTATTCAAGCGCGGACCGGATGGGATGCTTCGAAGGTGCATTCCGGAGGATGAAGTTAATAGCGTCATAAGGCATTGTCATTCACTTCCTTGTGGGGGGCATGCTAGCACCGATAAAACATGCGCTAAGGTATTACGTTCCGGTTTCTTTTGGCCTACATTATTTAAGGATGTGCAATCTTTTGTTGTCTCTTGTGATGCATGCCAAAGAACAAGGAACTTGTCAAGGAGGAACGAGATGCCGCTTAATAACATCCAAGAAGTGGAAATCTTTGATGTATGGGGGATTGACTTCATGGGACCTTTCCCATCCTCCGGAGGAAACCTCTACATTCTTCTTGCAGTTGATTACGTCTCTAGATGGGTTGAAGCCATTGCTTCTCCCACTAACGACGCCAAAGTAGTTGTGAAGTTCTTGAATAGAACTATCTTTCCACGATTTGGAACTCCACGCATCATCATTAGCGATGGAGGAACGCATTTCATCAACCGGAAGTTCAAAACACTTCTATCGAAGTATGGGGTAACTCACAAGGTATCAACTGCTTATCACCCTCAAACTAGTGGACAGGTCGAGATCTCGAATAGAGAAATCAAGGCAATTTTGGAGAAGACCGTCTCTAGAACGAGGAAGGATTGGTCCATGAAGTTGGACGATGCTCTTTGGGCGTACAGGACCGCATTCAAGACTCTCATAGGTACCACTCCTTATAATTTAGTATATGGGAAGTCTTGCCATTTGCCCGTTGAATTGGAACACAAGGCATATTGGGCGATCAAATGGTTGAATTTCGACATCAAAGAGGCTGGTGAGAAGCGACTATTGGAACTCAACGAGCTGGAAGAGCTGCGTTTGAACGCTTATGAGAATGCCAAAATCTACAAGGAAAGGACGAAGAGATGGCATGACAAGCGTATCGTCCCAAAGGAGCTTAACGAAGGAGACTTAGTTCTACTCTACAACTCCCGCCTCCGCCTTTTTCCAGGTAAGTTGAAATCTAGATGGACCGGGCCTTACGTTGTGAAACATGTTTTCCCTCATGGTGCAGTTGAGATATGGGGCGAAACTAGCGGAAGTTTCAAGGTCAACGGTCATAGACTTAAGAAATACCAACCGGAAACGCCGGTTGAGGAGGTTGCACCAATATACCTCATTTGAGACGCATCATGGTCCAGCTAGCGACCTTAAATCAAGCGCTTCTTGGGAGGCAACCCAAGGTATTGCTTTCTTTTCCCGTTTTCTAGTCTAGTTTAGATAGTTTTTGTTTTTGCTTTGCTTTGCTTTGTTTTTGGCGTTCTGGACAGACAACAGGGAATATCTAAGGAAGGAGCACAACTGGAGGGACAGAAGTTCGAGATTTTGAGAAGACAGAAGCATCTCGGTCACTGTCAGAGCATCTCGACCGAGTTGATTCTTGAGCAACCGAGGCAACTAGGGTTTCTGCAGAACCACCTCGGTCCGTACCACCTCGGTCCAGTCGAGACCATCTCGACCGAGATGACAGCAGATCCAGTAAAAGTATAAAAAGGGGAAAAATTACTTTTCACTTTTTATTTCACCCTCCTCGACCGCGGCGACAGATCTACCTCGCCTCCTTCGTTTCTCGTTCGTTTTCAAAGATTTCCGCTTCCAAACTGCAATTAAAGAGTAGAGGATCATATTGCAACTGCAGATCTGCAAGAAATTCGAGTGAATCGGCCGGAACGAGGTAAAAACGATCGAAACCCTAACTCGTTAGTTTACTTCGATTTGGGCTTTGGTTGCCCTTAAATCTGTTGAGGAAAGGCATAAGTACCCCTTAGGAAGCAATTGTAGTGATTTTAGGGGGAAAAGAACTGAAAATCTGAGATTTGGAATCGAAACTGCTGCGCCTCGGTCCAGTCGAACTGCATCTCGACCGAGGTGTTCTTGGAGAGTGTCAGTGACCGAGGTAGTCTGACAAAGCTGAGTGAAAATGAGTTCAGATCGTCGCCTAGCCCTTAGAGACAGATCCTTACCCTCCCCTTCTCCTCTTCTTCCCGTCCTTACCGCCCGGTTATCCACGAGAGATGCCGGGTAGACTATGAGCGGATAGCTAGCCGTCCAGTTATCGCACCACGATTTATGGACGTGTCGGCTTTTGATTGCCTAGGGTTAGACGCTGACCTTAGGAGGATGATTGCTACCGTCGGGCTGGATCAGTTTACTGAGATCCGAGCCCCAGCTTACTTAGAGCCCACCTTGGAGTTTGTTAGCTCCTTCTCCTACCTCCCCACAGACCAGTCTGTGAAGTACCGGTTGATGAACCGGAACTTCATAGTTCCTTTAGAGGTGTGGAGAGAGATTTTTGGCTTTTCTGAGCCCACCGCCACCGACTTCCCCTCCCGATCCGTAGCTAGGGAGTTTTGGGGGCAGATAGCCCATATTACTGAGCATGCGGACAGATGGCGTCCTGGAGATTTCAGGAAGAGGGTCATCTTCCATCCAGCCTTCAGACTAGCCCACAGGATTTTGAGCGAGACACTTCTGGCGCGTACTGAGACGCCCCAGAAGATCAGACAGGGCGAGCTGTTCAGCCTCTACTGCATGGTGACAGGAGGTTTCCCTGACTTTGGCTTGCTCCTGGCAGAGGATCTGCACAGGATCAAGGCCAAGGCGAAGGGAGACATTTGCTGCGGAGGTCTAGTCACCCACATCGCTACCTACCACGGGATGGACCTCAGTGTTTGCACGATGGCGGCGGCTCCGAAGCCGCTGGGATTACAGGAGATGATCACACGGAGGATTCTGGTTCCCCGTGGTTTGACCACTCCATACGTAGCCATGCCTTGGGAGCGGACTGCACCTCAGGGGATCCGCTGGTCTGCCCAGTTCACAGTCTTTGATCCGCATTACTGGCAGACAGCTTGGGATACACTGATGGAGGATCACAGAGAGGCAGCAGCTGCCCCTGCTGAGGCTGAGGAGGATGACGACGACGATGAGGAGACGATGGACGAGAGAGACGGTGGAGTCCCGATGGATACAGGGACGGATACAGCAGGGACGAGCGCGCCACCGATCATCGACTTAGATGATGAGGAGGAGACGGAGCCTGCACCAGCTGAGACTTCTCCAGTAAGACCTGCTAGACGCAGGAGACATGGAGTGAGGGATCGAGCTGCTCACAGACGGATCGATGACCAGACGGATCAGGTTATTGACACATATGCTGCATTATCGCTGGATATCCGCGAGATGCAGGAGCGGCAGCACCATCAGCACATCATGGCCCAGCTTCAGTTCGAGCATGTCATGGGCTATCCGTACGATCCGACTCAGTATCCGTACGTGCCACCACCATCACCACCGGATCAGGATTATTTAGGAGCTGCAGGATTTTCTTTATTTTCTTTTATGCAGTTCAGCTATATATCCGGTGAGTTCTCTCATGTTTAGACTTTTTATTTGACCCACTGGGACAGTGTGTCCCAAGTATGGGGTGTTTGTATTACCTGACTACGTGATGTATTTTATTTGACTACTTGATGTATTATATTTATCGGATATTTTCGTATTTATGCTTCATTGCCTTTATATGATTATCTGATATTACATGCATACCTACAGGTTATTTGATTGAGAAAAACGTCGAAACCGAAAAAAAAAATGGTTTTAAAAAAAATAATAATAATAATAAATTTTTCGACCTCGACCGGGGAGATTCTGGCCAAACGAGGCATTTCACCTCGGTTGAACCAAGAACACCTCGACCGAGGTGTGTTAACTGAGAGTTTTCGAAAACGATTTTGTGTTACTTATCTGGATATGATCTCAGTGAAGATCTTGTTTACTGACTGGTTTTAAATTCTTTATGTGTTTGAAAGGTTTTATAATATGTTTAAGTTGCTAAATGCTTTGTTTGAAATTATTGGCATGTTTAATACTTTGTTTTTATCCAAATTATGTTGAATTTGAAGGTTGACACCGCAGGTTAAGTTCTCTCACTTTCTTCTTGGAAAGACCAAGGCAATTCATTCTCTTCTTCTTCTTCTTCTTCTTGATCATGCTTAGCCCCTCATATACATTTTGCCTCCCTTTACCTATCCGGGAATTTGGAAGCAAGCAAGTGGAGTTAAAGTTGAGGAGTGGCTGGAAGTGAAAGTGCTAGAAAGTAATAATAGGTTTGGGGAAGTCAATCATGAAGATGAGTAACTCGGCACCATTCACATAGCCGGGTGTTTGTGTCTTGCCAAAGTCGGATTGAGCGATATTCCTAACGGGTCATGGTATGTGCATCAAGGGTTTGATGCATCTCGAGAAATTGATGATTGCAGATTTCCTAGGCTTCGGTTATTGTGCACCTCTGTCCATGCATCCCAAAAAGTAAAGTAAAAAGAAAAAAGTGTGAAATAAGCAAAGCTTATTGGTGGAAGATGTTGCAAGTCAAAGTGAAAGTGAAGTTCATCCTTTTCCCGGATTCTAGCACCACATTACCTTAGATACGTCCCCACCCTACACGTTTCTTGACCTTTTCTTTTGGGAAGCCCTTGAGACCTTGAGCTTGTTGATTGACTTAGTGGTTTAAACTGGATTATACATGATTAATTTTGATAATTATGATTTATTATGCATTCTATGATTTTATGCAAAGATGAACAACTTTCCTATATTTATAAAATGTTTTGAGCATGTTGAGTTTTTAGTTCCAGGAAGTGCTCTCTTAGAGTGATCTATGGTAGTTGCACACCATAAAATGTTTTTGGAAGATTTTTTTTCATTGATTTTATTGACTTATAATCCATTCTACTTTGTCTTCTATATGAGGAACTTGCTTGGGGACAAGCAAGGGCTAAGTATGGGGTATTTTGATAGCATGAATTATAGTCTATATTTTGGGGTTTGTTTGGACGTTTTATCTTTCATAATCTGCATGTTTGTGTGTATGATATGTGATTATACTACCATTTCATCTACCTTTGTGAGAATCGAGGTCTACACCTAGTTTTGTTGTAATTGCAGGTAATTTGGTACGTTTTGCATCAAAAAGGAGCAAAAGGAGTCATGAGTCATTTAGAGCTACATCCAGGAAGCATAGCCATGGATTAAAGATTTACTTTGGACCAGTTTTGAGATATTTCGCATTCAGTTGTGACTCACCTCGGTTGACCAGAGATTCACCTCGACCGAGGCGATCCAGAGACGCCGACTTGACCAAGGCGAATACCTAGGACGCGGCGAGAATATTTTATTCTTGGGTGAGATCTTTTAAAATTGGAAAGAGATCTTATATTTTTGGGCTGGGCTCCTGGAAGGAAGGAGATATGCAGAATCATATATTTTACCTATATTTATGGGAAAATATCTTTCTAAGATTTATTATCTTTGGAGGGTTATTTTCCTATAAAAAGGGTCGGATTTCCCATAATTCCGGCATCCGCTTACACCGAAGAGGCCGCATACAATCCGCTTAGAGCTGGAGATCTCGCATACTTCCAGCAGCACCTTACTCCAGTTGGGAGAGATTTGAAGAACCTTTTTGAAGGTTGAAGGAAGGTTGAAGTCCATAGCTTTTATAGCTTTTGGAGGGTTTTGTAAGATTGTCTTCAATTCCCTCACTTGTTGTCTTGTCTTTTTTGATTGCTATCCAAGGAACGCTTTGTTGTGATATTTGATTCAGTTATTGAAGTCTTTTCATTAAATTCTTCTTTGTTCAAATATTCACCTTCTTCCCATATATTTGATTAATACTTTCATGATGATGAGTGGCTAATTTCCTTGTGTGATTCTAGGGTGATTGGCTGAAGGTTGTGGGAAAAACAATGATAGAATAATCTTAGATTCCAGTAGGATCCTGAAAGTTCGAGTCTTTAACCTTAACCCTAAGCATCTCGTTCAGTCGATGAACATCTCGGCCGGGGTGGAACTCTTCTGACCGAGGTGACTTATCTGATCCATAACTGAGAGTTAAGTGTTAGAGTTTGCCAAATCCTATTCTTATTACACCTTTCCTGGTTCAAAGCAAGCTTAGGATGAGACTTACCCGGTAATTCCTTAGTTTGTGTACCAACGATCATAAGTGTAGGTAATAAAGGTTTATCCTTTATTGGGGTTTGAGTGTGCTTCCATCCCATCTTTGTGAGTTAGCCTGAGACTTACCCGGTAAAGGTTGATTCTATTCCCTTAGATGGTGTGTTAGTTTGAGGTTATAGTTCTTTATCTTGATTCCTTGAGACTTACCCGGTAATAGGAGTTACGGTTTAAGATTAGTGTGTAGTGAGACTTACCCGGTGATCTACTCCACTTTAGAAACACCTTCCCCACGCAAAAATCTCAGCTTTGTCCGCTTATCTATAGATCTTGAGTTAGAACCACAACTAGATGCTTTAATCCCTAGAATTGCATGTTTGCTTTATTGACTTCTTATTCATCTTTGATTGTGTTAATCGCTCTTGTGGTTAGTATTGACATAAGCACACCGTATTGACTTTGTTTCACCGAGTCCCTGTGATCGACCCCTGGAATTTTCTTGCTTTTACTACGATTGACCCGTACACTGCGGGTTCGCATCCTTGTTTTAAGCTTAAGTCTAGGGTAATAAATTTAAAGCTTGCACACACCGTTTGGAGCGAACAAAGAACAACGAACTCATTCCTACCCGAACCGTAACGGGATGGCGGATGTGTATTGACTACCGCAAGCTTAACAACGCGACGAGGAAGGATCACTTCCCACTACCCTTCATCGATCAAATGCTTGAAAGGTTAGCACAACATTCACACTTCTGCTATCTTGACGGTTATAGTGGTTTCTTTCAGATTCCGATACACCCGGACGATCAGGAGAAGACCACATTCACGTGCCCATGGGGTACGTTCGCTTATAGGAGAATGCCGTTCGGGCTTTGCAACGCCCCAGCCACCTTTCAAAGGTGCATGATGGCCATCTTCTCCGAATACATAGAGGAAATCATGGAGGTCTTCATGGATGACTTCTCCGTATACGGTTCCTCTTTTGACAATTGTCTTTCTAACCTTGCTCTTGTTTTACAAAGATGTGAAGACACTAATCTAGTTCTTAATTGGGAGAAGTGTCAATTTATGGTAAAGGAAGGAATTGTATTAGGACACCTAATCTCTAGTAGAGGGATAGAGGTGGATAAGGCGAAAATAGAGACAATAGAAAAGCTTCCTCCCCCAACTTCGGTGAAGGGAATAAGAAGTTTCCTAGGACATGCTGGATTTTATAGACGTTTCATTAAAGACTTCTCTAAAATATCAAAACCGCTCACTAATCTATTGATGAAGGATGCAGTTTTTGAGTTTTCGCAGGAATGTTTAGATGCGTTCAACACAATTCGGCAAGCTCTAATTTCAGCACCCATTATCCAACCTCCGGATTGGACTCTACCTTTTGAGGTTATGTGCGATGCTAGTGACGTAGCTATAGGAGCTGTTCTTGGACAACGAAAGGAAGGGCGAACCCATGCCATATACTATGCTAGCAAGACGCTAGATGAAGCACAGCTCAACTACGCCACTACGGAAAAGGAATTTTTGGCCATTGTCTATGCTATTGACAAGTTTCAATCTTATCTTGTAGGTGCAAAGGTGATTGTCTACACGGATCATGCTGCGATCCGGTACCTCCTTGCAAAGAAGGATGTGAAGCCAAGGCTAATTAGATGGATTCTTCTCCTACAAGAATTCGATCTAGAGATCCGCGACAAGAAAGGTTCGGAAAATTCTGTTGCGGATCATTTGAGTCGCCTAACACATCTAGAGGACGACCACTTACCTATAGATGACTCCTTCCCGGACGAACACCTACACATTATTGAGGAGTGCATCGATGTGATCTCCAAAGGTAACGAACCATGGTTTGCTGATTTTGTTAACTATTTGGTTTGCCAAGAGATACAACCCGGACTATCCTACGCACAAAGAAAGAAGTTCTTTAAGGATGTTCGGGAATATTTTTGGAATGAACCTCTCCTCTTTAAGAGAGGTCCGGATGGCATCATTCGGCGATGTGTGCCGGAAGATGAGATGCAAAGTGTCATCCGCCATTGTCATTCACTACCTTGTGGAGGACACGCTAGTTCGAACAAGACTAGCGCAAAGGTATTGCAATCTGGATTCTTTTGGCCTACTTTATTTAGAGATGTCTCTAGGAGGAATGAGATGTCTCTCAATAACATCCAAGAGGTGGAGATTTTCGACGTTTGGGGAGTAGATTTTATGGGACCGTTTCCATCATCTTGTGGAAACCAATACATACTCTTGGCGGTGGATTACGTTTCTAGATAGGTGGAAGCGATTGCCTCTCCCACCAATGATGCCATGGTGGTGGTTAAGTTCTTTAACAAGACCATCTTCCCACGATTCGGAACACCAAGGACTATCATTAGTGATGGAGGTTCTCACTTCATTGCCCGGCGCTTTGAAGCTCTTCTAGCTAAGTATGGGGTTACTCACAAGATCGCCACCCCTTATCATCCACAAACAAGTGGACAAGTTGAGATCTCAAATCGGGAGATCAAAGGAATCCTAGAGAAGACGGTTTCAAGGACTAGAAAGGACTGGTCTTTGAAGCTTGATGACGCATTGTGGGCATATCGGACTGCGTACAAGACTCCCATAGGAACCACACCATACAACCTTGTGTATGGGAAGTCTTGTCACTTACCGGTGGAGTTGGAGCATAAGGCGTTTTGGGCTATCAAATGGTTGAATTTCAGCATGAAGGAAGCGGGAGAGAAGCGTCTCTTGAACCTTAATGAGCTTGAAGAACTCCGCTTGAATGCCTATGAGAACGCCAAGATTTATAAGGAGAGAGAAAAGCATTGGCATGATAAGCATATCATTCCAAAGGACTTCAAAGAAGGAGATCAAGTTCTCCTCTTCAATTCAAGGCTTCGCCTCTTTCCAGGTAAGCTTAAATCTCGTTGGACCGGACCTTTTCTAATTAAGCGTATTTTCCCCCATGGTGCAGTTGAAGTATGGGGTGAAGCGAGCGAAAGCTTTAAGGTGAACGGTCAACGACTCAAGAAGTACACGCCGGAACTCCAAGCTGAAGAGTTCGCGCCTACCGCACTCGAATAAGTGCGAGATTGGTCTAGCTACGGACCTTAAACAAAGCGCTTCTTGGGAGGCAACCCAAGGTATTGCATTTTTGTTTTTGTTTTCGATTCATAGTTTAGCTTAGTTTAGACGTTTTTGCTTTGTTTTGCCTTCGATTTCTTCCGGTATGTTCGTGTTTTTGGATGTAGGAACGATGGAAAAGGAAAAGGGAAGAATAATATTGAAGAAAAGTGACGAAACTTGGACTTTGGAGCATTACAGAGAGTTCCACGGCCTAAACCACGGTCGTGAGAGCTACAGTGACCGTAATTTCCAAAAGCCTTTGAAAAATCACCAAAACCACAGTTCCGTACAATTCCACGGCCGTGGAACCCCCCGACAGACCGTGATTTTCAAAATTTTGTCTGTCACTATATAAACCACAATTCTTCACAAAAACACTTCACAAAACCATTTCCACGACCCAAAACGCCGATTCCACACCCTTCACCACAAATCTCCGTTCGTTAATCGTTTTCAACGATTCTTCTTTCCAAATTGAAGCAAATTCGACCACCAACGAGATCCAAGCAACGAATCGAGCGGCAAATCACCAAGGAACGCACAATTCGGATTTTAAAATCCGAAACCTAGGTTTTCTTCCCTCTTCTTGATCTTTGTCAATTTGGGTTCGTTTTTGCTAGAAATTATAGGATAACTGCTTGAAACTGGAAGGAATTAGACTAGGGTTGCCTGATTGCTGAATTTGAGTGTTGTTTGTTGAGTTTTGAGAAAAACTGAGACGAATCACGGTCTTTGACAGTTCCACGGCCGTGGAAAAGCAAGAACATACCGTGGTTTTGAACAGTGATGGATTTTGTTAGGAGAGTTTCAGGGAGAATTAAGGAGAAGAAGAATGATAAGGAAAAGAACAAAAAGAGGAAGGGTAACCCCTCTTCCTCTTCATCCTCTAGAGCACCACCACCTTCCTCCCCTTCACCTCCATCCTCACCTTCATCAACCGCACCTCCTAGCCCTAGAGTACCGACCATTCATGAGGATCATCTCGATGTACTCGAGAGGATCCATAAGAGGGCAGTTATCGGACCTAGGTATCTATGGTTGGAGGATCTAGTTCCTCTAAACATAGTAGATGACCTTACTTGGCTCTTGGATAGAGCCGGTCTTATCGTCTTCTCGGCTATCCGAGAAGACGCTTATGAGGAGATTACGAGAGAGGTTGTGACATCGTTTGAGCACAGCCATGTGGACAGGACCGTTTCTTTCCGTCTTATGGAAAGAAACTATGATTTTACCATCCGTGAGTTTGGAGCCTTCTTTGGGTTCCAAGAGACCTTCAATGGTCGTTTTCCTAGTGGCGTTTACGCCAAAGATTTTTGGGAGGAGGTTGCTATGATTTACGCCAGCGAGGACCGCTGGCAACCTGCTGATACCAAGGCCAAGTTGATGTATCACTTGGCCTTGAAGATTGCTCACCGTGTTCTTTCGGAGTGTATCTTCCCTAGGACGGAGACACCTCAAAAGATCAAGACGGATGAGCTCTTTTTGCTGTATTCTATGTTGTATGGGCGCCCTGCTGACTGCGGCACCCTCTTAGCTGCTACCATGAGCAAGCTTAAGAACAAGAGGGCGGGGAACATTGGATATGGTGGGATAGTTACCCATCTTGCTAGGATGTTGGGGGTTGATTTTTCTGCATGCACACGCATACCAGCTGTACCCCTAGGACTCCAGGCCTTCATGACTAGAGGCTTTATCTTCCCTACCCATAGAGGTCCGCCTTACGCAGCCATGCCTTGGGAGAGCAGGACGGGGAGGGGCATTGAGTGGCTCCCAAAGTATTCCATTATGGCTGGACGCCATAATTGGAAGGCTACGTTCGCAGCTATGCATGCGAACAGGATTTCAGCTCCTCCGTATGTCCCACCACCGCCCGTAGTTGAGGAGGAGGAGATGAGGGATCAGCATGAGGGAGGAGGAGGAGCAGAGCAGGAGTTTGGTACGTTTCCGGATCAGCCGGATGCGGCCCCTGATGTGCCTAGACGTTCTCCACGTCCAGCCCGAGCTTCAGGTTCGTCTTCTCGCCGCGCCAGCGTGAGTGAGAGACCCACTTGGATGGAGACGCCTCCTGCATGGTACGGAGTTCCACCTCCATGGTCCGCACAGCAGCCACCAGCACCAGCACCGTCCGACGCTCCAGGGTGGTACAGCCAGGCCCCGGGATGGTATGAGCAGATGCTAGATTGGGCCACCGGCCTTTCAGAGAGAGTAGGAGCATTGGAGATTCGGGCCGATGCTAGAGATGGACGCATGGACGACCTCGATCATATGATGAGAGACATCTACCGCCAGCAGTTTGGGCGGCACTACGACTCCAGCTTCTCTCCATTCCCACCTCCACCTCCACCGCAGTGACGATGATGATGACCGACAGCTTTAGCCGCTCCACCGCCGCTTTGTGAGTTTCTTTTTCTTTTCTTTCTTTTTCTTTCTTTTATTTGAATATTAGGGACAATGTTTGTTCCAAGTATGGGGTGGGGTGTGACTAAAAGTTGTAATAACTCTTACTCACTTTGATTGCTTCTATCGAGACTATCATTGCATGTTCATTATATTGTTGCATGTTTCATTATTGCATTGCATGAAAAAGAGTTTGAAAAAACCCATAAAAATTGAAAAATTTTGAAAAATTTTGTGCTTCTAAGGAATTGAGATGATTTCTATGATAATCGCTACTTGTGAATTGAGTTTGATGACAATTGCATGCTTAAACGAATAGTGAATTGAAAAGAATTTGAATGAATTGATTATACCTCTTTTGCAAGTTTCATAATGTGATGAATGTTACCTAAATCATGTTCAGGAATTGAAGTTGAAATCGCACTATAAGTTCTTATGCTTCTTGTTGAGATGATTAAGGCAATTCGATTCTTTCTTTCTTCTTTCTTTGATCATTTAGCCCCTCATTGAAATATTGACCTCCTTTACCTATCCGGGAATTTGGAGGAGTTGATTGAAAAAGGCATATATGATGTGGGAGGGCCATGAAAGCAATACTTTGCATTCAAAGGAATAGAAAGAAATTGTAGGTTTGGGGAAGTCAATCATGACGATGAGTAACTCGGCACCATTCACATAGCCGGGTGTTTGTGTCTTGCCAAAGTCGGATTGAGCGATATTCCTAGCGGATTATGGTATGTGCGCTAAGGGTTTGAGGCATCTCATAAAAATTGAGAAACGCCAATCTCCTAGGCTTCGGTTTTTGTGCACCTCCATCCATAACTCCAAAAGTAAAGTCGAAAAATGAAAGGAAGAGAGCGAAGCTCTAAGTTGAAGGTGTTGTGGAAACCGCAAGAGAAGAAGAAAAGAGTAGTTGTCCACTTTTCCGGATTCATGCACCACATTCCTAAAAGTTTCCTTCCTTTTTCACATTCTAGACCTTTTTCTTTAAAAGTCCTTAAGATCAAAAGAATATTATATGACTTGGTGATCTAAATTGAAATTTCTTATGATTGATTTTGATAATGTTTGAAGGTTATGATGCTTGTATGGAAGTTTAATTGATTCATGAGCTTTCTTTACTCTCTACTCTTTGACTAAGTGTATGAAAGTCTTATAAACGATTGAAGCAAGATTTGAGAATGATCTATTATTTAGAAGGCACATTCACCAAAAAGAAGTATTGCTTTGAGAAGGTACACATATTTCATCGTAACTCTTGTTTTAAAGCTTTTGAAAGACCTTGCTTAGGGACAAGCAAGTGGCAAGTATGGGGTTATTTGTTAGCATGAAATATTGTGATATTTTAGGCACGTTTTCTAAGTGTATATGATCCATATTGATAGTCATTGATTGAGCATTGATGCATTTGTGAGCTAGTTTGTCTAAAATGTTAATATAGAGATCTACACAAGCTTTATGTTGATTATAGGTAATTAAGAGCTATTTCCGAACGGAATCGAGCAAGGATGGAGTTGTTGAGCAATGTCCATGAATTGAGGACATTCATAGGAGCTAAGGGAGTGCCAACTTGAAGGATGCACGAGGCTAAGGAAGAATCACGTTCTAGCCCTAAACCACGCTCTAAAATACGGCCGTATTGATTTCCACGAACAAGTCCACGGCCGTGGAACCTTGGCAAGGGAAGCGTGGTTCATTCCAGCAACTTCTACAGCCGTGGAGAAGATGGTTCAAACCGTGTTGATTTCCACGCTCTAAATTACGGCCGTGGAACCCTTCCACGACCGTGATCTTGGCGATCTTTTTCGCCATACTTTAAGCTACGATCTCCTACGCAATTGGGCCGGGCCGATATTTTATCTTACACTATAAAAGAACGGACGAAGGGAGATTCCGTCACCTCCGCTTACACCTCGCTTTAGACCTAGTTTTACGCATACGCTTGCGTTGGGAATTGCCCTAATTTCGCATTTGGCGGAGATTTTGTTGAGAGATTTTGGCGCATTGCTATTGTGATTTCCGGATTGACGGAAGATCGAAGATTCGGAAGAATGTTCGCAAGGAGATTTCGCTTCTTGCTTAGGTTTGATTTAAAAGACGGATTGACATCCCGTTCTTCCTTCTTATCTAAGATTGTGTTTGTTTGTTCTATTCCGAATCTAGTAACGATATTTGTTCTTGACTGTGACTTTGAGATTGGTTTGAAGTTTATTGAAGGTTTTCGGAAGTTTTTATTTTTCAATCTTTTAATTCTTGAATTTGATATCAATATGACTATTGTTGGCTAAAAACCCTTAACAATTCTAAGGTGAAGGGTTGATAGTTGTGGCTTAGATGATGATAGATCGATCGTAAACAGATTGGACCCTGAGAGTTAGAGAGAATCGCCGACGAACCCTAATCCACGGTCTGTTCTTGAGCTTCCACGGCCATGGAACTCAAGAACTAGCCGTAATTTTGTGTTAAGTTACGAACTTGCTTTTACTTTAATCCAAAGTTAAAGATTTGCTTTAACTTAGTTTAGGCTTGCCTTTTCTAGGTGGTAGTGAAGCCTCAACAACCTCTACCTCGATTGTGAGTGTCACAACCTTAATCGGTTTAGTTAGTCTTGATCCTTGGATTACAAGTTTGGGTATTTGACATTAATTCTTGCCTTTAGAATCTTTCTATATTGAAGCCTCAACAACCTGTATAGCGAGTTTCTTGTAGGTGAGTCATATAAGGTTCTTGGAACTTCACCGTACGATTACCTTACATTAGCATACCTTTGCATATCTTAACTCTGTCCTTATATCATTAGTATATCTTGAATCGATTGCCACAGCTGGATTCCTGGATCTTTAGGATTGTTGTTTTCCCAATAATTCGAAAAGCTTTTACATTTACTCGCTTGATAATCTATAACTGGATTTAACCCCCAAATCCCTGTGTTCGATACTCTGGAATTCTTGCTTAACTACGTCGATCCGTACACTGCGGGTTCGCTTGCTTGATTCTAGTTTTATAAATTTAAAGCTTATTTGCACGCACGCTAAGTGGCGAACAGGAGGTCATCAAGAGGAAGAGTTGAGAGATTCTGAGCTTCTTCAATGGCAGCCATCTTTGGTCCCCACTTCTCTTTAGGTAAGATCCTTAGAACCTTCCTAACTTTTTCTTAATTTGTGAAGACCTTTCCTAGTAAGTCCAGGTTGTTCACGATCTCAATGAATCTTGTGAACATTTCTTTGACTGGTTCATTTGGATTCATCTTGAATAGCTCATATTGTTTGAGGAAGATGCTAATCTTTGGTTCCTTGACTTGACTTGTTCCTTCGTATGTAACAAGTTTGTCCCATATTTCCTTTGCACTCTTGCATGATGAGATGTGGTTTAATTCATTTGCATCTAATCCGCAGTAGAGTAGGTTCATAGCTTTGTAGTTCTTTGACACACTGCCCAAATCATCTTGTGTGAAGTCAGCTTCCTTCTTTGGGACTTGGACACCTTCAACTGTCGTAGTTGGGACTTTAGGGCCATTTTGAATGATGCTCCATAGTTCCATGTCCTTATCAATAATGAACATACGCATGAGTGCTCTCCAATGGGCAAAGTTGTTGCCACAAAAAAGTGGTGGTGAAGATGAGGATCTTCCTTGAGCAAATCCTCCATCACCTACATGATTCATGATTAGTCTCACTAATGGTCAAATAAATAAACGTGAGTGTAAAAGCTAGGATTTTCGAATCCTAATAAAGGATGATTAAGGGTGATTAAGTTAATCATCGACATCAATTGACCCATAAATCGCGAATAGTGTGTAGATGACGAGTATGAATTCCACCATTATGATTTTGGCGTAAATTTGGACGTATGGGGGAAATTTTACTTTTTCCTCCGGGGAATAATTTTTACCCTCTGGTATTATTTGGAACATTTGGGAGCTTCAATTAATAAAATTGTAGTTGAGAGAAATGATCAGGACATCGGATATGTTCTAGATATGAAATAACATGGAAAGGCAAAATGGCCAAAAGAGTCGCTATTTCGTTTCTTAGCGGCTAAGAAAGATGACTTAGGAATACGCGTTTTCCGAGAAAGTTGCGGAATAATTATCCAAACAATATGTCAGATTTATTATTCCAATTTCGAGAAGTTTGGAGAAGGGGCTCAAACCGCCTTCGGATCGGTTAAAGGATAACTATCGACTTTGCTAAAGGATAATTATCGTCTTCGCTATAAATAGCGGAAATTCATTTATTAATTCATTTCCTTTCACGTTTCCTCGTAAAAGCTCTGATTTCTCTCAACCTTCAAATTCAGATCTACTCTTCATTTGTAATCCGATTTCAATTCCGTTTGAGTTTTCGGATTCCTCTCTTCGTCCTCTTCATTTTGGTACCAAGTTTCTGCGTTTCCGTTGAAGTTATGGCCAAGTCGAGAATCCCCCATATATGTCCGGTTCCGTCTTTCAGATTCCGGTGAATCTGATGGTGTCCGAGCGTAGCCTGCGTCGTTGTGATTCCGAATCTTCTTTCGGATCGTCAATCGGGTTAGTAACGAATAAGTTATGAATTTATTCGTTTTCAGTATTGCGATTTGGCCTAAATTGACCTTAGGTTTGTCAAAATGGATAATTGGAAATTCCATTATGCTCGTTACTTTATTATGGTGTTTATGGGATATTTGTTTGATGAGATCTGATGACAGTTGGGTTCAGAAACTGCCTGCGGGCAAAACGTTATTCTGATGAAATTTAATTAATTAATTAAATATTAATTAATTAAATTAGGAAGGTAGAAAATGCTATAAGCTGATTAAATTCAAAGGAATGAATTTAATTGATGTTTGAAGCAAAAAGTTTAATACGAGGAATATGATATTCTCGACAGGTGGTGTTGAAGACGGTAGACTAACTATAGCTTAGTTGCTCAGTGAGCGTATCCAGGTAAGTCTTCGAACTTACTTAGCTTCTATCTGCAGAAACCCGTGCCTGAGAGATTTATATCTCACTGTGTTGATATGTGTTGCTGTTTTGAAATGCCTTGTTGTGTTGAAATGTGAATGTTGATATGCATTAAGATGTGTTATGTGTGAAGCATGCTTGATGTGTTTATGATGAAAATGACGTTATGATGTGTAAAGCATGCTTAATGTTGTTGTGATTATTATCATGTCATAATTATGAGAAATGGTTAAATGAACATGTGTTAGCCTATTGAGGCGTGCTATTGAATGACATGATAAGCTTGTTGAAACATGATAATGTATAAGATGATAAGCCTTTTGAGGCATGCGATATGATGATGACCTGTAAAGGTCAATAGTATGTAAATTGTTAAGACTCTGAGCTAACCATTAGCCAGGTCACGAGCTATTGCAGTGAATGCCGGAGTTCGGCCAAACCCGGATCACTTGCGTTTGTATAAGAATGACACCGAGTCTGATGGACTTCAGGCTCGGGTCGCACACCTAATGAAAATGGTAAATGTTTGCATTAACATGAATGGCAAAATGTTGCATGTGGTTAGGGGTTAAGACCATAACCCACCACGAGAAAGCCTGGCCCGTAGACTTGATCAGTCTGGCTACGACCTAAGAGCAAATGTCTGAAGTAACCTAATATGTGCAATGGTGAGCTCACTCCAAAGCCAGAACCGTATAAGCAATGATTCCGGATTTGGTCCGGGACCGCAAATTGTAAATTTCATACTGCATTCACGTGCATCATTCATAAAAGCATGATATCATCTCATGAGCACGGTATATGGTATTTGAAATATTTGTTGTATTGTGATGTGATGATATAATCTCTCGTGGATAGATTATGATCGGTAGCTAACGGTTTTAAACCGAATCTTTTTAGGTAATGCTGATCGTAGGAACGCTTCAGGGATGTCAGTTGCAGTGTGTGGACAGCCGAGGCAGTGTTAACCCAAGGGTTGGTTGAACTACTTTTGAAACTAATCGCTTGCAAGCGAGTCTTTTGTTGGTTGTGTGCAACTGTGTACACATGTTGATTCAGGCTGAAGTTTTAAGACACCTGTTCAGGTGTCATGTTTTAAAGTGTCGTTTTGGGATATACATACTAACTACATGCACGGTTGTTATGAAAATGTTTTCTAAATGACAGGTTGAATGTTTTCATTATTTCTTCGTGCTTCTTGTTGCAATGTCCTATTTGTGAAGTTGTTGTCAGGCTAACTGATGGGACCCACTGTGTGGTCCTTAGCCTAGTGACGTCTTGAGTTACTTAAAACTCAGGTCGTTACAGATTGGTATCAGAGCTTAGGTTGACAACAAGGGCACATGTGACTTGAGATGAGACATGATAGTTCAACCTAACTACAACCCAGTTCGGGTTGGTTTTGAAAGGAAATTTAAGTTTTCAAAAGATTTTGGAAATTACTAACATATGGTTTTAATGGATTTAAAATCATATGCATAATCGGGATTGTGGGTAAAGACACTGCCTTCCACTCCTCAGCGTGACTCCTTGTAAGTGTAATTCTCTCTCTCTAACTTGTTAAGATTATAGTATTCTTATGGATATCACTATTGTTATAAGTAGTGGATATATATGAAGAGAGAACGATCGTGAATGTTCCGGTTTGTCGAAACCGTGATAAAGGCAACAATAAGCGTTTTGATTAAGAGACAAGGAAGTTGCAGCTTCATTACGAGTATGTCAATGGGAGCACAATGTGCAAGTGTGTCAGTGGAAGTACGACAAGCTAGAATTCATGAGAGTATAATGTTTAAAGTAAGTGGTCAAGGCCACGTACCTCTACCCATCGAGCTACATGAGATGAGAAGATGCAAGAATATAGCGGTAGAAAGGGTTATTGCTACGATAGAAACGCAAGGGCAAGCACGAGTTGTTGAACCCCAAACACTAGAAGTTCCATATGAGGAACAAGAAGGTAGTGAACTTCATTAGAGAAGTGACTAAGGCCATAAAAAGAAGAGATGTGTTAGTGTTTGCAAGAGCTTATGTAATGCAAGTTGATTGGCGGTTGAACCACATAAACATGAATTTTGGGGACATTGGAGGGCTAGAAAAGTATAAGATGAAACTTGCAGCAACCTTCATGCAGAACATCGGTGCATGTTGGTGGATGAGAAATCGTGCAATCATTGTGGATTACGAGACTTTCAAGAGTCGGATATGGACTAACTTGTTAAAGTCTTTTCTGAAAGCAACATTTGGAGGTTCTCCTATGAGGGAGATGAATTTCACAAGGAGTATACATCGTTGGATGAGAGTGCACCACTTTTTGAGCAATTGATAAGATTGTTTACGATAGGACGAAACGACTTCTTAGTTGGTGTTGTCACCTAAGATATGACGTTATTGGAGTATTAAGAGAGGATAATAAAGCTTGAAGCAAGACAAGGCTTTAGGAAAGAGGTGGATTCCTAAACTAGTGGAGGAAAGAGGCAGAAGTCTACTCCAAGTTTCTTGAACCTGCGAGTATGAGACGTGTGAGTCAAGAAACAAGGCCTTCTCCACAACCATGATCATAAAAGAAATTGGAGGGAAGAACATTTTAAATTGTGGAGACCTAAATTATTACAAGAAGGACTGATCAAAAAGTCCAACTACATGTTTCAAATGTAGTTAACCTAGAGATATGATAAAGTTTGTGAGGCTAGGGGATAATGTTAACTCAAGGATCTTGTCCTAATGTGAGAGGAGGAGAAAGTCAAAGTTTACGTGGAAGCTAGGCAAGTAAAGTAGCCAACCGATATCCTTATTACCGGATTGGATAATGATGATGTGATTCTAGGCATCGATTGGATGATCAAGTATATGGATAAGATAGATGATACTTGTCATGTGTTCAAAGGAAGTGAGCTACTAGACCCGCTAGTGATGATCTCTGCGATGAAAGCAAGTAAGCTGGTAAGGAAAGGATGTGAAGCATACTTATGTTATGCTTTAGAGAAAGAAGGAAAGATTCAATTGAAATACATTCCAGTTGCACGCGAGTTTAAGGATGTTTTTCAAGATGAATTACCTGGATTGCCACCTACTAGGCAAGTTGACTTTAGAATCGATCTAGAGCTTGGAACTAGACCAATTTCTAAAGCTCCGTACAGAATGACACATGTGGAAATGCTTGAGTTGAAGAAGCGGTTGGAAGAATTGGCATAAAAAGGATTTATTCGGCCAAATGTATCGCCATGGGTAACGCCAGTGTTGTTTGTGAAGAAAAAAGATGGTACAATGAGGCTATGTATCGACTATAGAGAACTGAATAAGATGACGATTAAGAACAAGTATCCACTGCCACGAATTGATGATTTATTAGGTCAGTTGCAAGGATCAAAGGTGTTCTCCATCATAGACCTACGGTCAGGCTATCACCAGTTGAAAATTCAAGAAAATGACATCCATAAGACAGCATTCAGGACTCGGTATGGACACTACGAGTTCGTGGTTATGCCATTTGGATTAACCAACGCACCTGCTGCGTTTATGGAATTGATGAATCGGATCTTCATTGGATACTTGGATAGGTTTGTTGTGGTCTTTACCGATGATATATTGGCTTATTCACGAAGTAGTGAAGAGCATAAAACATTTAAAAGCAATTCTCCAAGTATTGATGAAAGAGAAGCTTTATGTCAAGTTGTTCAAGTGTGACTTCTGGATTAATGGAGTAACATTCTTAAGACACGTGATCACTGGAGATGGAATCAGAGTTGACTCATCCAGAATTGAAATTATGCTAGCATGGGAACCACCCAAGAACGTCAAAGAGATACATAGTTTCCTAGGATTAGCAGGATACTATAGACGTTTTGTAAAAGGGTTTTCCATCATAGCAAGACCTATGACCAACTTACTTCAGAAGAAGGCAAAGTTTATATGGACTGACAAGTGTCAAGCAAGCTTTGAAGAGATAAAGAAGAGGTTGACTACTGCACCTGTGTTAGCTCAGCCGAATGGAACACTAGGGTTCATTGTTTACAGTGATGCATCTAAAATGGGCTTGGGATGCGTCTTGATGTAAAATGAAAGAGTCATCGCCTATGCATCAAGACAACTGAGACAATATGAGCAGAACTACCCTACACATGACTTGGAGTTAGCAGCAGTAGTTCATGCACTTAAGATTTGGCGGCATTACCTATTTGGGACGACGTTTAAGATCATGACAAATTATAAGAGCCTGAAGTACATTTTCACTCAAAAAGAGTTGAATATGAGACAAAGAAGGTGGTTGGAGTTGATAAAGGATTATGACTTAGAGATACTACATCATCCTGGTAAAGCTAATATGGTGGCTGATGCTTTGAGTAGGAAGTCAGCTCAAGAAAAAGCGATTGCTCGATTAACTGTACAAGTTGAAATACAAAAAGATCTGATTTGTAGTGGCATTGAAATATGGGTTCAGAAAGAACAAGGGTATTTGTGTACCTTGGAGATAGTGCCCAATTGGTTGAAAGAAATTCAACAAAAACAACTAAGTTGTCCTAATTTAATCAAAATAAGGTCAGTGATCGGGAATGGTGAATCTTCAGATTTCCATATCGATACTGACAATATAATGAGATATCAGGGAAGAGTATGTGTTCCTCAAGATGAAGAGATTAGAAAAAGGATTCTTGTGGAAGCCCATGCAATGCCATATTCCATACATCCAGGATCGAACAAGATGTATCGGGATATTAAACCTTACTTTTGGTGGCAAGATATGAAGAAGGATAATTATAGGGTTGTGGCATGTTGTCAAACATGTCAACAAGTTAAGATTGAACATCAAAGAACAAGAGGAGAACTTCCGTCACTTGAAATACCATAATGGAAATGGGAACATATCATTATGAATTTCGTAACCAATCTACATAGTAGCAAGGGTTATGGCACCATATGGGTGGTGGTTGATCGATTGACAAAGACTACAAGGTTCATTGTTATCAAGGAAACTTGGGTTGTGAACAAGTTAGCAAAGGAATTCGTGAACTAGATAGTCAGATTACAGGGAGTTCCTAAGACCATAGTTTCACACAGAGATGGACGATTTATTTCCCGATTCTGGAGTCAGGTACAGACATTAATGGAAACCAAGTTGAATTTTACAACAGAGTTTCATCCACAATCAGATGGTCAGTCCGAACGGACTATTCAGACTTTAGAAGACTTGTTGAGGTCATGTGTGCTTGATTGGGGACCGATATGGCCAGATCAATTACCGTTGGTCGAGTTCACCTACAACAACAGTTGGCATGCATCCATTGGGATGGCACCATATGAAGCATTGTACGGAAGGAAATGTCGAACCCCATTGTGTTGGGGTGAGCCTATTGATGTCATTGATACGGATCCAGATAAAGTTAAAAAGTGATATTGAAAAAGTTGCTTTGATTCGAGAAAGGATGTTGGTTTCACAAAGTAAACAAAAATCGTATGTTGATAAGCTCCAACGTCCACTAGAGTTTGACACAAGGACTCATGTTTGGTTGAAAGTTTCACAAACTCGTGGAGTTAAACGGTTTGGTATCAAGAGAAAGTTAAGTCCTTAGTATATTGGACCGTATGAGATTTTGGAAAAAGTTGGTAAAGGAGCTTATCGTTTAGCATTACCGCCACCAATGGGGATGGTGTACATTCATGTATCATAGCTAAGGCAGTATCAACCAGATCCGATCCATGTACTCAGCTATGATGCTATTGAGATAGAGCTTGATCAAACCTATGTCGAGTTCCCTATGGCCGTGCTAAACAGAAAGAAGAAGAAGTTAAGAAATAAAGAAATTCCATTAGTGAAGATCCAGTGGCCCCGAAGGGGAATGGAAGAGGCTATATGGGAAACAGTTGAACACATGGAGAGAAATTATCCAGAGATGTTTAGCTCTTTGATCAATGATTGGGACAAAAGCAAAGAGTAGTACCTAACTTTTCCACTAACTAATGTGCTTATATAGTTCTATGTTTATGTGACTTATGTGTGTGTGAATTGATTTGTGGTTGCTAACATAGGAAGTGATAGACTTTCCTAGTATGAGCGTGATGACCCCGCTAACGTGATAATAATCTATGCTTGCACGAAATGCAAAGATAGGTTAATTATGTGATTGACGGATTTAGTCTTCTGATGAGCTGTGTACTAAAGTTTCGGGACGAAACTTTTTCTTAAGGGGGGTGTGATGTAAAAGCTAGGATTTTCGAATCCTAATAAAGGATGATTAAGGGTGATTAAGTTAATCATCGACATCAATTGACCCATAAATCGCGAATAGTGTGTAGATGACGAGTATGAATTCCACCATTATGATTTTGGTGTAAATTTGGACGTATGGAGGAAATTTTACTTTTTCCTCCGGGGAATAATTTTTACCCTCTGGTATTATTTGGAACATTTGGGAGCTTCAATTAATAAAATTGTAGTTGAGAGAAATGATCAGGACATCGGATATGTTCTAGATATGAAATAACATGGAAAGGCAAAATGGCCAAAAGAGTCGCTATTTCGTTTCTTAGCGGCTAAGAAAGATGACTTAGGAATACGCGTTTTCCGAGAAAGTTGCGGAATAATTATCCATTCAATATGTCAGATTTATTATTCCAATTTCGACAAGTTTCGAGAAGGGGCTCAAACCGCCTTCGGATCGGTTAAAGGATAACTATCGACTTTGCTAAAGGATAATTATCGTCTTCGCTATAAACAGCGGAAATTCATTTATTAATTCATTTCCTTTCACATTTCCTCGTAAAAGCTCTGATTTCTCTCAACCTTCAAATTCAGATCTACTCTTCGTTTGTAATCCGATTTCAATTCCGTTTGAGTTTTCGGATTCCTCTCTTCGTCCTCTTCATTTTGGTACCAAGTTTCTGCATTTCCGTTGAAGTTATGGCCAGGTCGAGCATCCCCTTATATGGCCGGTTCCGTCGTTCAGATTCCGGTGAATCTGATGGTGTCCGAGCGTAGCCTGCATCGTTGTGATTCCGAATCTTCTTTCGGATCGTCAATCGGGTTAGTAACGAATAAGTTATGAATTTATTCGTTTTCAGTATTGCGATTTGGCCTAAATTGACCTTAGGCTTGTCAAAATGGATAATTGGAAATTCCATTATGCTCGTTACTTTATTATGGTGATTATGGGATATTTGTTTGATGAGATCTGATGACAGTTGGGTTCAGAAACTGCCTGCGGGCAAAACGTTATTCTGATGAAATTTAATTAATTAATTATATATTAATTAATTAAATTAGGAAGGTAGAAAATGCTATAAGCTGATTAAATTCAAAGGAATGAATTTAATTGATGTTTGAAGCAAGAAGTTTAATACGAGGAATATGATATTCTCGACAGGTGGTGTTGAAGACGGTAGACTAACTATAGCTTAGTTGCTCAGTGAGCGTATCCAGGTAAGTCTTCGGACTTACTTAGCTTCGATCTGCAGAAACCCGTACCTGAGAGATTTATATCTCACTGTGTTGATATGTGTTGTTGTTTTGAAATGCCTTGTTGTGTTGAAATGTGAATGTTGATATGCATTGAGATGTGTTATGTGTGAAGCATGCTTGATGTGTTTATGATGAAAATGACGTTATGATGTGTAAAGCTTGCTTAATGTTGTTGTGATTATTATCATGTCATAATTATGAGAAATGGTTAAATGAACATGTGTTAGTCTATTGAGGCGTGCTATTGAATGACATGATAAGCTTGTTGAAACATGATAATGTATGAGATGATAAGCCTTTTGAGGCATGCGATATGATGATGACCTGTAAAGGTCAATAGTATGTAAATTGTTAAGACTCTAAGCTAACCATTAGCCAGGTCGCGAGCTATTGCAGTGAATGCCGGAGCTCGGCCAAGCCGGATCACTTGTGTTTGTATAAGAATGACACCGAGTCTGATGGACTTCAGGCTCGGGTCGCACACCTAATGAAAATGGTAAATGTTTGCATTAACATGAATGGCAAAATGTTGCATGTGGTTAGGGGTTAAGACCATAACCCACCACGAGAAAGCCTGGCCCGTAGACTTGATCAGTCTAGCTACGACCTAAGAGCAAATGTCTGAATTAACCTAATCTGTGCAATGGTGAGCTCACACCAAAGCCAGAACCGTATAAGCAATGATTCCGGATTTGGTCCGGGACTGCAAATTGTAAATTTCATACTGCATTCACGTGCATCATTCATAAAAGCATGATATCATCTCATGAGCACGGTATATGGTATTTGAATATATTTGTTGTATTGTGATGTGATGATATAATCTCTCGTGGATAGATTATGATCGGTAGCTAACGGTTTTAAACCGAATCTTTTTAGGTAATGCTGATCATAGGAACACTTCAGGGATGTCAGCTGCAGTGTGTGGACAGCCGAGGCAGTGTTAACCCAAGGGTTGGTTGAACTACTTTTGAAACTAATCGCTTGCAAGCGAGTCTTTTGTTGGTTGTGTGCAACTGTGTACACATGTTGATTCAGGCTGAAGTTTTAAGACACCTGTTCAGGTGTCATGTTTTAAAGTGTCGTTTTGGGATATACATACTAACTACATGCACGGTTGTTATGAAAATGTTTTCTAAATGACAGGTTGAATGTTTTCATTATTTCTTCGTGCTTCTTGTTGCAATGTCCTATTTGTGAAGTTGTTGTCAGGCTAACTGATGGGACCCACTGTGTGGTCCTTAGCCTAGTGACGTCTTGAGTTACTTAAAACTCGGGTCGTTACAGTGAGTCTAGCTCTGATACCAATTGAAGAACCGTTAAGTGAATCTAAAGGATAAAAGATACTCTAGAAGGGGAGTTGAATAGAGTATGAAAAATTTTCGCAAAAACCTATCTCAAGGCTTTGAAACTTATTTCAAAGGCCTTAATGTCGATCTCAGCTCTTTGTGACACACTTTGATTTCAAGGGCTTTGAAACTGATTTCAAGGGCCTTGACTTTGTTCACCTGCAAAACAAAGTTAGTCACAATAAAGTAGATAAAGTGCGAAATGTAAATGATCGACACGAGGATATGTTTATGAAGTTCGTCTCTACATAGCCTACTCTCCGTCCCAAGGTATAGGCGTAAGATCTAACTATCTATTATCAGCTTCAAAGAGTCCTAGATACAAACTAGAAGAAATCTCCTTCTTCTTTCACTATAGCCAACGCTACAATCTAGCTCCACTTCTTCACCTAGCAATAATAGCCTAGTTACTTCGCAGAGTAACACACACTCTAGTATAACACTCTTTAGATATTCCAATGGAGCTCTTGAGTTTTTATCTATCTCTAGGTGATAACGCTTTAAGTAAAAGTGAGAAAGAAAAACTGTTTGATCGAATGAAGATTTTTTGAATCGCTTGAAGACTTTAGATGTTTCCGTGTAAGCTTGTGTCATGTTCTTCCATCGACATCTTCATTTATAGACTTCTATGGAGAGGTCTTCTAGCCATTGGGAAGATGACCGTTGAAGATGATTCTTCTTCTCCATGAAAGCCGCTTCTTGGTTGAGATGAGGTAGACGTTGTGGATCTTCTATCGTCTTCATCTCCTTGATGCACGTTGATTTCTCTTGTCCATAATCTTCTCGTATTTATCGTGAAGATATTAAATTCCATTTGAGAGAAGATCTTTGTGTTTTTGGTTGAGGATCGTTGCAAGATCCTGTTTCGAATCAAATCTTCCTTGGTCGGTTGAGATCTTCTTTGAGCATATCTTCTTAGAATATATTTTTTGATACTTGATAGATTCTATTTGTTGAATTTTGAATTCCTTCAGTGTGCGTTGTTCAGATTGGAGTTTCAAGGGCCTTGGCTTCTGATTTCTTGAAATGGCTTTCAAGGCCTATGTCTTGAATTTCTCTTAACTCTCTGTTTGTCCCTTGTAATCGATTTCAAGGCCTTCGAAGGTCCCTTGAAATGTGTTTCAAGACCTGCATACATTCTAAACAAACTACCAAGCAACTCGATATATAATCAATAAATTGTTAGTATATAAAACCACTTCATTTGTATTTAAGTCTTCCATCATCATCACCTATACAAATATATAATCAAGGTGGAGTTTTCAAAAACTAATACGAAAAATACGAGCTAAGTAAGTCCGGAGACTTACCTCGCCCCAAACGCTAACTCACGCAACACTCTCGCTTCCCTTGGGAAGAAGCCTACAACCTGCCCACAATAAGATATCTATATCAACAACTCGCTCAACTGAAGAAGTCTTAGACCTCTACAAAAATTATCTACGCAAGATCATTTGACTCTCAATCTAGGACCGCATCCTAGAATCCCTCATGCTCACATCACACTCAACACAAGCTAGAAGTCATTAGACTTCTAGACCCTATGATCTCGCAATATCATAACCGATAACACATACTAGGATAACATGCCTAGTCCCAACAAACTCAATGGAAAAAACACTATGCTAGGAAACGCATATCCTAGCCCATAATCTCAACAACCATATACTCCAAAACTCAAACCTCACAAGGACAACCCTACACTCATCACATGAACCACTCAAGATCATACATCCATCAAGCCTTAGAACATATCAAGATCCTCGAACACTCACCTTGGATACAAGCCACTACTTGGCATTCTCAACTATCTTAGGTCCAACTTAGTATACTTCTAATCATCAACACTCTCTAGGATCAACTATGAACACATACACAAGGGAGGGCACTCACCGGGCAAAGACAAGGGCGCGGGAGAAGGAAGAGCAGCCGCGAAAGGGAGAAGAAGACCGCAAGGGAGGGTTGGTTGAGCCAGTGGCTGCCCCTGCGGCCTGGGGCAGCTGCCCTTGCGGCTCAAGGCAGTAGCCGCCACCGCGGCGCTGTCCAGCCGCAGGTGTGGTCGAGTTCTAGTGCCGATCTGTGGCGGGCTTCTTCGATGGATCCTTGAGGTATGGAGGACCTCCTAGCTTCCTTGCTCCACCATGGATGTCCCAATACATAATCAACACCATAGCTTACGATCTCAGCAAGAACCATATACATGCAACACAAGAAGAGGGAAGAACATGGTGAATCCATGGCTTCCACCATCGGAGCTCAAGGAAGAGGATGAAGTATGAAGAAGGATGAATTATGAAGAAGGATGAAGAAGAAAGAGTGGACACTTACTAACTAACTCCGGATCTGCAGTGGTACTGTTAGACATCCAACAAGAGCTCCAAAGGAAAAGATGAGGAAGAGAGCACAAGAGGAAGCAAAGGAAGGAGACTAACGTGAAAGAGGAGAAAGGGAAAAGAGAGAGAAAGTCAAGGCTGCATAAGGGGGAGTAAAACAAGGGGTCAGCTGACCCTCTTCTCTCCTTGGTGCAAGCAATGAAGGGTCCAAATAGTAAAGGTGGATAACGAGGGGTCGGAATGGGGTTTTTGGGATAAAACCCGTCACTCAGCACCTCGTGTCTACGGAAAGACTGAGTTACACCTGCGGGAAGGTCGATAACTCGCTCACAAACTAGAATAAAAATTCCAGACGTTACATAATGGCCGATCATGAAGAGGATCTAAACTCCTATGTTGATGGTGTGGTAAGTACTATTATGTCGCAATCCAACCTAGAACTCACACAATTCCTTAAAGACTTTATCATATGTGATAAAGAACATGGGTAAGGATAAGTGCCTTAAGAGAAAAGCTTCTTAAACAAGAGAAACAGGTAATTAAATTGTCTCTGGAAGTTGAAAATCTTAACACTGAAAAGTTAGACCTTGATCGCAATATCAAGGCCTTGGAAGGCAATGAGGTTCTCAAAGTGGAAAGAATATTGCAAGAATTGACACAAAGTGGAAAGAATATTGCAAGTAGACACAACTAGTATGATAGAAAGTAGAGATACTAACTAGCACACCCAATGAAATGGACTCAATGTGTTTAGAGTAGAAAGAGTCAAGAAATAGACACACAAGAGATTAAGAAAAGAGTATTATGTACCTTGAACTTGTGAAGACAGAGAGAGAGATAGCCGGGATTGGTTTCGATCTTGATTGGGGCAAATCTCGGCCAAGATTATCTCAGGTGAGGCAAGATCGATCAGATGGGGTCGGTTTAGGCTCTGATTGGATCAAGGATGGTATAAAACTTCTTCTCTGAATGTCCTCTTGAACAGGGTGCACTTGAACTATTCAAATCAAACCGCAAAATTTCTTTGAAAAATTCACAAAAAGAGCGAATCTTGGATGGAATCTCAGCCGAGATTCTCAGTATCGGACCGAGATTGTCAAATCCTCGATGTTTGGATGACAATCAACGAATATGCTCTTGGATATGCTCCTCCCTTGTTGCCTTGATGATCCCTTCTCAGTTGGATCGCAATAACTCTTACCCAAAAGGCTTTCCTGCAGCTTGTAAGGATAAGTTGATGATATGAAACGGCGTTGCATATACGGTTGGAAATTTTATGCTTGGCATTTTTATGGAGTTAAGGAATAAGGGGGGGTCGAAGATATGGTTGTTACGTGGTTACAAGAAGAGATTTGGAATAGATATTCGGTTAGGATTTGAAAGATATGATTTGATCTCACCTACTATATAAGATCTTGACAATAAATATCTTGTAAATCTCCGTCTCCTTAAATATTGTAGTTGAGAATAAATAGAGCTGACTCAAATCTATATATTTATGATCTTTCTCTAGATAAAGATAATTTACGAAACTTGTGGAACAAGTAACAAAAAAGATCCCGGCTTTATGCACTTAATCTCGTGCGAGATTTTTGGTATAGGCCTAGCGAGGTTTGTTTAAGGTTATGGTTGGCCTTGTGTTTGGCTATGGTGTTTCTCTCTTCTCCAATAGACACAAGTCAACACACGTTAACATCAAATAATCTCGCAAGATAATCGTAACGAGAAAAGACTCAATTTTTATGTGACTCAAAGAAGACTAAATAAAATCTACTGAAACCTTTGGTGTGGCTAAGTTGGACTTCAACTGACTATTCTCTTATACCACTTTGATGCGGCTTTGAATCCGTTGTTCCCGATTGATTTGAAGTCCACGAAATCAATAACTGGAGCAAATCGCCGTTAGAATCTCGGACGAGATTCCTACTGATAGACCGAGATTTGTGATACCTGAACGCAAAAGAATGTGAGTTGATGGAGTGATAATGGATAGATAAGAAGATGATATTATGGATTGAAATTGGTGGAAATATAGAAAGATATGGACCAAGGTATTCTTGCAAAGAACTTTGACCAATTGGATCCAAACTCCTTAACAAAGAGCATACCTTAGCCCTCCATTCTTCTACCTTACACAAGCCTTCTAAATAAGACAACCACAAGGAGAGACTAGAATTGACTAGGAGCACCAACCTTTAAGAAGATTAACAAACACAAGCACAACCTAGCAATGACTCACAACTATTCAATCAAAGAATCTTTCTTTGATTGAATTGAAATGAATAAAACACAAACTTCATAAGCGAAGCAGCGAATATCTCACAATATTATAATAAATAATAATCAATCAAATCTACCCAATAATCTCGACCTCTAAGGCTATTTCTAGGCGAGATTTTTCTAAAACATAAGATAATATATTATCCTAAAAGATGTGATCAAAACAAAAGATACTTTCAGAATGTTTAGAGCTTTATAGTTATTAAAATAAATAAAAGATAACTATGACTAATAAGATCTCGATTGGATCTTATTGATCTCGACATACGTAAATCTCAGTCTGAATCTCGGGCTATGTCTCAGGGCAGAGATTTCTTCACTGGTTCTCTTAAGTCTTTTTCTAGTCACTTTCCTTGCTTCCTTGATCATCTTTACTCTTGTAAGGTCCTTCCACAGTATACAACAATGTCACTAAAGAAGAGTTAGACACAAGTGGAGTCTCTTTAGGTGTACATGTTGTCAATAAGCTAGCAACCTCTTATTTGATGGACTTTGCTCTTGATCTAGTGATAGATCCTTCCATGATAAAGCTTTAAGATGATGAAGCTTCCTTCTCCGTCAATGCCTTTGCTCTAACTCTAGTGATGGGTCCCTTAGGAAGTGTTGGGGATGGTCCCACATCAGTTTTTTTTTTTTTGATAATGGAAAGTTGTTCGAACCATTAAACGGCGCGCCTTCTAGTGGGTCGAAAGGCCGAAAAAGATCGGCAAACGGACTAACCGTCATGAAGGGAACAAACAAAGGAGAAAAGAAATACACAAGAATACATCAAAAAAACCCAAAAGCAAAAAAGTCTTCAAGGGGAAAGCATGTTGATCCAGCCAATAGGAGACAACGAGCACACATATTCATCTTCGAAGGAAGTACACAGGTAAGAAGCTTGGGGAACAACTATGGACACCTCAGATTTGGACTGCATCAGAGCCATCAGGAGTCGATCACAAATCCACGCCCCCTTCTCGACAAACACTCGAAACCACCGTCAAAAGACCACATCAAACCTCAGAAGACGAAACTGCAAAACACGGGTATCATGGTGTATAAAGGTGTAAGACTTGTTGTATAAAAGAATAGTGATTTGTAGGCAGAAAGTTGTTAGCAGGTTGATTTATGAATTGGTTTGAGACAAAAGAGAGCTTTTGTTATGATTTTTGATTGTTTAGACTTTGTTCCATTTTGTTTTAGAGATCTTATTTCCTTGGACAATAAAGATTTGAGCCTTTACTAATTCGAAACTTGATTTTAATTTTTTGCTTTTTATATTTGGTGTTTAAGGTGTTGTTAAGCCGATATCGGTGCCGTTAGGCCACGGACTTGGTTCCATCATGTCGAGATTACTAAATAACCTAGAACAATTTAAAAACTAAAAACAAAAATTTGAGTGCTTTTGCTTTGATTATTCTAGTCTTGTTCGAATTTGTTTTTAACGAGTAGAACATGATCGAGATTTAAGCCATAACTAATTCGAAATTATTTTTCATATTTGATTTTTGTTTTAATTGTTGGGTGTTTTTGGTACTGCTAGACCGAGAACGGAACCGTTAGGTAGCGAGATTGGTGTTGGTAGTTCAAGATCAGTGTTGGTGGTGGTTCAAGATCGTGAAACTTAGATGGTCTTCTTTTATATATATATATATATATATATATATATATATAACCAATGTAACGTGAGCATGGTTACTAGATTGTCACTTGGGTCATTAGGCCCAGTTAATCATATGGAAATAGGCGTTGGTGGAAGGTTGAAACAAACCCTAGAAAGAACTCGCCGCTGAATTCAAAACAAGCAAAGAAGAAGGAGATGGGCAGCTAGAATTCTTAATACAGAGAAGATGGAGTCGCGCAGTCAACGTAGAAACCTTGCCACCAAGGGCATGAAGGAGGAGGTGGTCCTCCATGGTTACGCCTCCATGGTTGTACCTTCAAGAGAAAGACACCAACAACCATAGAAGTGACCAAGAAGTTCGCCAGCAACCATAGATCTAGAGTAGAGGTAGGAGATCCGACCACTAGTAAAGATGATAGTCATGGAAGCACAAGAGAGGTTTGTCACAATGGATTGGTATTCGCCTTCATCACTACTTTAACAAAGAAATCAGGGATATAGTTTGATAGAGATTATGGAATCCCAGTATTATCACAAAATGCTCCCAAATTTTGAAATTGTTAACTTCGGATCACATTTGAAGTTGTTGGTTGTTGTTGAAAGAAGTTGTTTTGTTGAAAACGCGGAGAAAGAGGATAGTGGCCTGGTTGGCCTTGTTTGTAATATTACAAAGGAAAATTGTAGCCGAAATTGGGGAATGATTGTTGATCGATGGTTGTAGCCATAGGTTTTGGAAGGGAGGTCATCCCATGAAGAAGAAAATCTCCAGAAGAGGAGCCATGGTGGTGGCCGGAAGGTGTATTAGGGTTTGGATCCTTGGACGCTTCTTTGAAACAGTAGAGAGTGTTTCTCTCTTTTTCTTTTTACCTATGGGTCCCACATCAGTTTTAGATGAATCAATTTGTGCCAAAAGCAAAACTATGTTATTTGAAAGAATTTAGAAGGACTTGGTTTTGAGACTCGCGCTTTATCTTTACTTCAAGGATTTTTAAATATCACAAAAAGTTCCGGTCTTTGTACCTTTTATAGCTTTGTGCTATCCATGCGAGACTTCTTTTGGTCTTTTCTGGATTTCAAAGTGCTTATAGAGTTTTTTCTATGATTGTTGTGATTGCGAAAGCACCTCAAGTTGGTTTAAAAAAGTGTTTATTTGTCTATGATAGAAGTCTATTTTTGATGGTTACCTACATATTTGTTGATTGAAGTACATGTTATTCATACACTTGGTTACATATTTGTTCATTATAGTGGGGATAATTTCCTTCTTAGATCGTTTTCATTCAAAATACCATCTTTAAATCTTTATATTTACGTATGTTTTGACTTTGTGTTCCAACACTAAAAACCTCACAAAAACTATTTTTCCCTACCCTTCTCTTTCTTTTCATTCTTTGGCTTAACATATTTGTGTAATAATACATCCAATACAAACTTAGTCCTTTTTAAATTCGACACTCGATTTACTACAACTAACTCTATCATCCTTGCCGGTAAGTTTTAGGGCCATCAATAAGTTTCAAGATCATTCGGTGGATTGTGCATAACTCTTTCACCTATGTTTAGGGGAAATGAAAGAAAATACTCACACTCAACTAATATGCAAATATAATTAACCGTAAATTAACCAAGGTATTCTCAATCTCTACTGTGTACCTTTTCCTGTAAAGACACTTATGAATCAAGGTGACTTTTATAGGTTGTAACATGGCCAAGTAATGAGCAAGGGTGAGGATTTTTATTTAGCTTTGTGGTGCAAAAATATCCGGGAACCAGGACGTCTCAAGTTTCTCGGTTGATTTCTTCATGCAAGCCATATTCTTCACTATTACTCAAAGCACGTTACATTTCTTCGTTTCACCACTTTTGTACTTTGTAAACATTATGGAGTGACAAAGAAAGGTCAACACGTTACATTTATTCATTTCACCACTTTTGAAATTTTTCTTTCTTCCTCCAATGCAAGGTGTTACCTCCTAATTCCTAGATGAGTCAAATGAGGCTAAACATATAGAGATATTTTTATAAAACGACAAAGAAAGGTCAACACGGACCAAAAGGGGATAATAAGATTGATAATTATGCAAAAGGTAGTCAAAAAGGAACAAAAGGCTTAACAAAGGAATACCTCAATCATCTTCATACGTTGGAATTATAAAAGCAAGCATGCAATCTTGAAAGAGAGTCCATCGTAAGTTATAGATAATCAAAACATATAGAAGAACCCTCATAAAAAGAGAATACACAAACAATATGTGCCTAAGCCTAAAAGAAACCTCACAAGGCAATGTCATGAAAAAATGGCTTATCATTAAATCCAAACTCAACGGTATAGATAAAGTTGAAGAGCGAGAACTTGAGCCTCCTCAACTAGTATTAAAATTGGAAAGAGAGAAAATAAATTTCTGGAAATTAAGATAGCACAAAAACAAAATATGCATGTTGACAGAATATGAGTCAGATGAGATGAAGTCGAGCAAGGAGATCGGATGACCTACCTACCCCACATCGGCCGACCTACCCTGAACAAGTCGAGATTCATAGGCAGATGATTTGATTATTATTTCCACAATATTTCGAGATACTCGCTGCTTCGTTTACGAAGTTTGTGTTTTATTCATTCATATTCAATCAAAAGAGAGAGCCTTTGATTGAATCGTTGTGAGTCCTTGCTAGGTTGTGCTTGTATGTGTTAATCTTCTTAAAGGTTGGTGCTCCTAGTCAATTCTGGTTCCTCCTTGTGCTTGTCGTTTTTAAAAGGCTTGTGTAAGATTAAAGAAGGGAGGATGAAGGTAAGCTCTTTGTTAAGGGGTTTTGATCCAATTGGTCAAGGTTCTTTGCAAGAGTATCTTGGTTCGTAGCTTCCTATATTTCCATTATTGATTTCATATTCATCTTCTTATCTTACCATTATCAATCCATCAAACTCATGTTCTTTGTGTTCGAAGTTATACAAATCTCGGTCAATTCCACAAATCTTGCCCGAGATTTGCTTCTGTGTCGTGTCCGTGAACTTCAGTCTAGATCAGGAAACTACAACATCAATTCCGCTTCACATGGCCTTGTGGATCATGGTTCGTGATGGTGTTGTTGATATGGAAGACTTGTGTAGCTGGTCCACTCTTTATTGGGAAAATTTTCTGGGCGGGTCTAGAAAGTATATCCTTCAAGATTGTTGACCCCACATGGTGATCCTTCATGGATAACTTGATAAGGGGTAACATGAATAGTTGGTCCCTTTATAGATATGTCTTGGCTTGCATGGCTCATATGGCTCATATTAGGGGTGGGCAAAACCAATCCGATCCGCTGGTCCGGCCCAAAAAATCCGTCGACCCGATCTGGAAAAACCCGATATTTTAGTACCCGTTTTGATCCGGTCCGAATCCGATCCGATCCGGGAGATTTTGCCGGATCATCGGATTGGATACAGATCGGAGTTTTAGGCATCCGGATATCCGCCGATACCCAGATAAAAAACAGATATCCGGATAATCCCGGATATCCGGATACTCACGGATCACCGGATATCCGCGGATCATCGGATCGTCTCGGGTCACCGGATATCCGGATAGCTCCGGATCACTATATATTATCGGATATCCAGCTATATATTTTTTTATTATAATTATAAATATATTTGTTTTAGGAAGGATAAATCAAGATTGTATATTGCAATTCTGTACTAATATTTATGTTTAAAAATATATTAAATGGAAAAGTATTTGAGTTAGGTAAAGTAATGAATTAATAATGTGCATACTTAGTTACTTTATATCACTATGTAGTTTTGTATTAATACTTGTATTTGACATATATTATAATATACATGGTAAACTATTATAGTTAATCAAAGTAATGAATTAATAATATTTTTATATAACTTTACACGTACTCACATAGTCATATTAATCTTATTTAATTTAATTAAACATATATACATCTATAATATATACAACTTTGTACATACTCATATATTCATACCTTTTGGAATAAATACTCATAATATTTTTGTATTATAATTTGATCTCATTGTACGATATATCTTTTTATAAATACAATTATAAGTTGGTCTCAATGATAATATTTTATTAAAAGTTTGTCTTATTTAAATCAAATGTTCATAATAATCTTTTATTATAGGTTGATCTCATTTTAAGATGTTGAGTCTTATAAATATGATTATAAGTTGGTCTTAATAATAATATTTTATTGAATATTGATCTCATTTAGATGAACAAATGTTCATAATAATCTCTAATTATAGGTTAGTCTCATTTTCATATATAGTTTATATAAATATGATTATAAGTTGGTTTCAATAATAATCTATTATTATAAGTTAGTCTCATTTAAATGAATAAATATTCATAATATTTTTTTAATTATAAGTTGATCTCATTGTAAGACATAAGTTCTATAAGATGGTCTCAATAATAATCTTTTATTAGAAGTTGATCTCATTTATATGAACAAATGTCCATAATAATATTTTATTATAAGTTGATCTCACTGTGAGATATATATTTTTTATAAGTTGCTCTCTATAATAATATTTTATTAGAAGTTGATCTCATTCAAATGAACAAATATTCAGAATAATCTTTTATTATAAGTTGATCTCATTGTAAGGTATATGTTTTTATAAGTTAATCTTAATAATTATCTTTTAGTAGAAGTTGATCTCATTTAAAAGAACAAATGTTCATAATGATCTTTTATTATAATTGGTCTCATTGTAAGAATTATATTTTATAAGATGGCCTCAATAATAATCTTTATTAGAAGTTGATCTCATTTAAATGAACAAAATGTCCATAATAATCTTTTATCATAAGTTGATCTTAGTAAGATATATATTTTTATAAGTTGGTCTCAATAATAATCTTTTATTAGAAGTTGTCTCATTTAAATGAACAAATAATGATGATAATGATAATTGTAAGAACATACATATAGTAAAATTTATCATAAGGTTGTAAGAACATTATTAAATAATATAGGTCTGTAACGAGCATTTTAATTTCAATTCTTATCACCCTACTAAAGATAAGATCTGTGATACATGCCCATAATAATCTTTTTATCATAAGGCTGTAAAAACATTATTATATTTTAACATGGTTAAAAAAGAGTTAAACATATATATAATAAATTTTGATTCAAATAAGATTTCACTGTAATTCTAAAAATTCATTTTTATATATTATAATTTACTATGAATATTAAATAATATAGGTCTATAACGAGTTTTTTAATTTCAATTCTTATCACCCTATTAAAGATAAGATATGTGGTAAAGTCTTAATATAAGTTTCTCATTAATATAAATAATGATGATAATGAAAATTGTAATTTGAGTAAAAAATAAATTGGCAGAATAATTTTTAGAAAAGGCTTCTATAAAAAAATAATATAAATAAATTTAGATCCAACTAAAATTTCCTTTTCTACTTTAATTCTACAAATTATTTTTTAAAAGATATTAAATATAACTTTTGGTTTTAACATCTAGTTTACTATACAAGATTACAAGTACAAAATTACATGCTATAAGTTTATATAATGATGTTTTATAAGTCTAACTATTTTAACCATGTTAGTCATAAAATTTGTGTTAAAGTCTTAAAAATAAGTTTCTGAATAATATAAGTAATGATAATTATGATAACTATCACTTTAGTCATTTTTTTCTTAGTAAATCAACCTTTTTATTAGAAGATCGTCTCATTTAATGAAACCGCTTATATATACATTGATATATATGTATCTGTTTATATATATACAAGAATTTCATTTTAGAATATATACAAAGTTTTATATTATATTATAATTTTGCCTTAATATCATTTTTTTGTGTAATTATTATTCATAATATTTAAAATGAAATGCGATCAATTAGCTTTTGTTAAAATAAAAAAATAAGTTAATTGACTTTGATAATATTTAATAATAGCATTTGCTATATATTAATATTTTCAAGACTAAAAAAATAAATATTTATTCAAGTTAATAATTTACTTTTACTCTATCATTCTCATTTTTTTTATTCCGTATTGTATGAAGTGGTCTAAAAGTGTAAAGATAAAGATATCTATTGTTTTAAAACTTTATTTTTATTTTCTTATTATAATCATATAATGTACATTAATATTCTCATTTTTTTTATTATCTATATGATTATCGTTTTTATTTTGATTTTTTTTTGTGTCTTTGAATTATTTTTATTACATTTTATGATAAATAAAGTAGCGAATACATATCCGGATCAAATGGATATTCAGATCAAGCGGATATTCGGATCAATCGGATATTCGGATCCGGCTAAAGTCATTTTTTTCGGATCAAACGGATCAACCGGGTCAAACAAAAGTCATTTGGATCAAACGGATCATCCGGATATCCGCGGATAATAATCCGATCCGATCCGGCTAAGATCATTTTCGGATACTATATTTTGAAATTCGGATCAGCCGGATATCCGCGGATAATTATCCGATCCAATCCGGGAAAAAGTGCCGGATATGCGTCCGGATACGGATCGGATCCGGATCGGGAGTTTTATGAAAATTTCTATTCGGATCGGATCGATCCGTTGCCCACCCATAGCTCATATGGCTTGCATGGCTCGTGCCATTTCTCACTCTCATGTCTGCATGGCCTATGTGGATGAAAGGGAATCTTGCATGGTCTCCCCTCAAGTGTGCATGATTATGTCTCCTCCTATCGAGATGGATCCTCAAGGTCTCCTTAAGTCTTCTCCTAGCTTGAATTCTTAGAACATGACCGATCATGTTCTGATGTACTCTTGACCTCGTAGCTAGGTAGGGCTTGATCTTACTTTTCCTTTCAACAACGTTTTGATAGCATGCATTATAGTCTATATTTTGGAATTGGTTTAGATGTTTTATCATCATAAATCTGCATGCATGGCTGTATATTCTCGATGATTATGTCGTTTTGTTTACCTATTGCAAGAATTGAGGTCTACACCTAGTTTTGTTTTAATTGTAGGGAAAATGGCACGTTTTGGAGCGATATGGAGCCAAGGAATCTAAGGAGTCATTGGAGCTGCATTTTGAAGCATTGAGGAGCTACAAGGAAGACATAGGAACCATGAAAGTTGGATAGAAATTCAATATTGGACCAGTTTTGGAGATTTACATGTGACAACTCGTTCACCTCGGTTGACTACGTGATCATTTCGACTGAGATGGCTTGTTGGGCCTGGATCGAGACGGTCGGCCCATAGCCCATGAGATCTTTTATTTTTGGCATGATTTCCTATAAGATTGAAGATATTTTCTGGATGGAAGTAGGCTTAGTTAGCTGATTATTTTTGGGGATTGAAGATATTCCAAGGAAGAAGGAAGTTTGAAGGAAGATAGCTTTGGAGTGAAAGTTGAAGGCTTTGAAGGAAGTTGTAAGGTTTTCTTAGGGAATCTTGATTGTTGTCTTTTGATTCATTATTGAGGAACACAGTTTACTGATTGTTTTGGATTGATTGTTTGTTTGAGTTGATTATTGAGACCTTTTTGTTAAGGTTTTCTTGTTTGCTTGTTGATTCCTTTATTACATATTTGATTGTTATTATCATGATGATTGTTGGATAATATCCCTTGCGATTCTAGGGTGATTGACTGAAGGTTGTGGTAAGACGATGAAAGAGTGAACCTTTATCTTAGTGGACCTTGAAAGCTCGAGCCAAAACCTAACTGCACCTCACCTCGGTCGGTTCATAGAACATCTCGACCGAGATCGATATGAACTGAGCGGAACGTCTGACCTTATCCGACCAATCCTGAGTTTAGGTTTTAATTTTCCAAATTCTATCCTTGTTGCAACTTTCCTGGTTCATACGCAAGCCTAGGATGAGACTTACCCGGTGATTCTTTTGCTTGTATACCCATGATGATGAGTGTTAGGTAATAAAGGTTTATCCTTTATTAGGGTTTGAGTGTTCCTTCATCCTACCTTTGTGAGTTAGCCTGAGACTTACCTGGTAAAGGTTAGTTCTATCCCCTTAGGTGGTGTGCTGGTTTGAGACTATAATTCCTTTCTTTAGTTCCTTGAGACTTACCCGGTGAGAGGATCTTTGGTTCGGGATAGTGAATAGTGAGACTTACCCGGTGATCTATTCCCACCTTATAAATACTTTCCCTTGCAAACCTCATCTTTGTCCATGTTATCCTTAGATATCTTGAGTCGGAACCACAACTGGATGCTTTGACCTCAAGAATATGCATCCCTTTATCTGATTTATACATCATCTTTGTTTTGTTGCTTTGCTTTTGATTGACAACCTAATTTTTACCTTGGTTGATTTCACCATAGTCTTTGTGTTCGACCCTAGAGTATTTGCCGTAATTACAATTGATTCGTACAGTGTGGGTTCGCATATTGTTTAGGCTTTTATTTTAGGTTATAAATTTAAACCTATTTCCTTCACTACTTCACACACGTTTGAGAGCGAACACGTTCCTTCTTCTCCTATGTCTCCTGGATTCCATAGCTATCGTTGTCTCACCTTCATAGTTTTTATCTTCTTTTTCTTAGTAGGAGGCTTTGGATGTGATCTTGCAACCTGGTTGATCCTAAGCAAGGTCTTGGTGTTGCAAATGACCATGATGTCAGAAATGACCTTGGACGTGATCCTGGATATGAGTGTGATCCTAGAGATTCTCCCGCATCATCCCCTCCTCCTTTGGAAGGATTCGACCTCGAATCTTGTTCCTCTACTGTCGGGGCTATTGGGAAAAGCGATCGTGGTCTTGTAAATAGCACAAGTGAACACACTCCATTAGGATAAGCATTAAATTCAACGGTATAATTCTTAGTTTCTCATGATGTAATGATGAGAAAACTTAGAGGGAATAAACATCTAGAATGGTCGTGGTCGGGATAGAATGTAATATCATTGATCAACGTTGTTCACTCATACCCTTCAAAATGTACTCTAGTCTCCAATGAATATCATTAGTGTTTGACATGCGGCCATGGTATATGCAAATGTATATCATAGAAAATTCCAAAATCATCCCAAAATGCATCAACTAGTCCTAAGTACTACAGAAAAGGGATAATCTCATAGTACACGAATCTCAAGTTAGGCGAACGTACAAGTGTTTCTACGGAATGGGGACGTGGTGGAATCAAACTCAAATCCACAACAAGTATTGTCCATCCGCTAAATGGTGAAATGTAACTGTCTATTCTAGTGGTTATTCTTCTTCCAGTTTCCTGTGCTTTTGTTTCCTACTTGGTCCTACAAGATGTCGAGTGCTAGAGTATTCCATGTCATTACATGTATCAGTTGTAGGAGTATGAGAGGTAATAGGGGAATGCATATAATTATCAAGAAATTCCTATCTAAAAATTCAGCATGGGAATCGGGAAATAAATCATGATATTCTACGGACACATATTTAGTATGTTCCTCATTTAAATGATCATATAATATAGGATGAATAACAGGAGGTCTTATACCATCAATAGGCTCAGAAATCATCATGCAATCTAGCCATCTAGAAGATATGTTAGGATTACTTAAAGGAGAATATTCAGGAATCTCCTTAATTGGTTCAGCATGTGATATGGGAGATCTAGGAGTATATTCATGTGTCGCCGAAGATGATGTAGCATGATATCCAACAAATTCAGCATGTAATACATGGGATATATGATTATTATCATGAGATGTACGAGATAAAGAAAAATCAGCAAGAGCCTCATCTAGAAATGTCGATCCATCAACCATAAAGGAATCAATTTCAGCATTACTATCATAAGATTCAAGAGATATCTCAATGGATTCCCTCTCCTTTTGTGTAGAGTAAGTATCTTGAGATCCAAGCATAATCTCATCATCTTGCAATGGTAGTGAATTCAATTAACCTGATTCTCCTTCCTTGCTTGAAATTTCAACATTTATGTCCATAGGGTTAAAATAATTAGTTGAGGATTCTAGATGCAAAATACTCTACGAGGAGTCCTCTGTATCGTCGGAACAAGTGATGATGGTCTCATATCCTCCTCACCGATGATATGATCATGTGCCTCAACGGATGCATCAAGTGATGCGTCAACGGGTGCCTAAATGGATGTCGTAGCAAGTCTATCCCGTCGAGCTTTAGCCTCTTGACGGGCAGATGGTGTGACAAGTCTAGTTTCTCGCTTCTTATTCTCTCTAAAAAAATAATTTTTTTTTGGTTATCTTCTTTGCCAGAATCACCATTAGAGAGTCTGTTTCAAATCTTGAAAAAAAAACTCATAAAAACGCAAAAAAAACATTAAATCTCGTAAACGGTCCAATTTCAATTATTCCTGAAATAACCGAATCTTACTAAACTAACTAAATTCAAGCCTAAAATCATCATAAAACACAAATATAACAACTTCAAAAACTAACCTGAAATCGATCCACAAGATGTCTTTTACTTTGAGATTGTTGTGAACCTCCGACATTTGAATCTCGGACTATAGTTTTGACTCTTGAATCCGTTTGTTTTGATTTCGAGTTTTTCGGTCGACGTGTTTTTTTGGTTCAGCGGCGGCGGCCCAACAACAATCGAGAGGAAGAGAAGAACTATGGCACGGAGCGACCTAAATAGCGCCCTGACACGTATACGGCTGCATGCGTGCTAATCCAGACGCATACGCAAACCGCGCCTGCGTCACCCTGACGCAGGCGCGGCCCGCCTCCACCGTCTTATTTAATATTTGACGGTGCTAAATAGCATCACTCTTTTCATATACATACGACACTTTGCACAATTTACACATTTGAGCGTACAATAATGGGGGAAAGTAATTTCCAGGAAAAAGTATTACGACTTTTCATATTCATAAACGACACATAACGTTGTTTTTCATATTCACTAAACGACACATTGCACAATATACACCTCGGGGTCCCACCGAAAAACTAAAGGGGGAACTGCATTCATCGGGAGGTTTATATTCATTATTGTTTATGTGCACGGATGGCATATATGCTCCCATGGGGCAGCTAGAAATTGCATCTGCCATGAGACATACATCTCTCTCCTAGCTTTGCTGCGTTTCCCTCTCCTGTTTTCTTAGCAAAGCTGCAGTGAAGCCATGGTAGTGGTCGATGATTTACGGTTTCCCTTTCGAGTAACGCTGGAAGAGAATCAGAACGGTAGCAGCTCTGAGGAGTCATCGTCATCAGACCCCACCGACGCCTTGATTTTCGTCGGAGTCAGCTTGGTGCTCGGAATCGCATCTCGCCACCTTCTCCGCAGAACTAGAGTTCCTTACACCGTAGCTTTGCTCATTATTGGCATAGCGCTTGGGTCATTAGGTCAGCCCAAACTTACCTTACTTTCTTTCACTGCCTTACTCAATAATTGACTTTTATTATCCCTTATGCTTATCATCTCAGTCTCTGTCAGGTGAAAAATGAGTTTTGAAACATTAGTTGACTCTTATTTTTGCCAATTTGAAATCTGTTTTATTCTGTTTTTGAGAAATTTATGCGTTTTATTTTCACCGTCCCATTGGTTGCATATCTTGGGGATCACAGTTCAGTTCATTTTGGGAACTTGATGAGCTTTTCACGCACATATATCTTAGTTGACTTATACCTTCATCCCATATCTGTTTAAACGGTTACTAAAAAGAACACAATGTTTTTTTCCATCAAGAACACGGAGACAAAGTTGAACTAGGTGGACAGGAACTTTTTTTTTTTTGATGGTAGGTGGACAGGAACTTATTGCTGCAAATAGTTTACTCCTTGATCAGACAGCTACTTTTGATATACGGGGACCATGAAACTTGCATTCCTGTAATTTGTATATTTATATTTTAGCTTAATAATTACTTTCTTCTTCTTGTTTTTTGACTTTTTTGTTTTTTTTCCAATTTTTTCTTATTACTATTATTAATAGGAACTTGTGGTTAGGACTAGCTGTATCTGTTTTACAATTATGACTAAAAATAGCTGATTTTTTTTAGAATACGGCACAAAGCATGGTCTTGGAAGGTTTGGCCATGGCATCCGTCTTTGTAAGTTCAGAATCTTGTTCTCGTGGATTCATATGTGTTATGTTTGGTCATTGTTACTGAGGGTACTTTTTATGATTTACAGGGGAACATATTAATCCTGATCTGCTGTTGGCTGTGTTTCTTCCGGCACTTTTGTTTGAGAGTTCATTTTCAATGGAAGTTCACCAAATAAAGGTCTTTTTTCTCAGTTTCTAGCTCAAACTAACCCTTTGCATGACTTGCAAATTACCACATCTCACGTTTCTCCTGCACATCCCTATCTTCTTGGTGATCACGGGTGTGTTTGGAACCCATTTTTGGGAGCTTATGCAAGCTTATAAAGATTATGCAAAAAAAACATAAGTTCGGTGTTGAGTGTTTGGGAGGTCAAGCTTATGTTAGTTTACGAAACTTTACGGAACTTATATGTGCTTAACATAAGTTCGGTGTTCAGTGTTTGGGATTTCAAATTACCACATCTCACTTTTCTTATTTCATAAGCTACATGGAGGAACTTTACGGAACTTATGATAGCTTATTGAATATATATTGCAAATATAACCCAACAAAATTCAATTTTAAATGAAAAAGAAAATCCTTTTTAACCCATCAAGCTTATAAAAAAAGCTCGTTCAATCAACTAGCCAATAAGCTTCGGCTCCAGTAAGCTCACGGTTCTCAAATGGACCCCCTATATCTTTTTGAACAAAGACATTTCGACCTAAAAATCTACTTCTACATCTACCCCAATTAACTTCATTAAAATCAACGGAGCAAGCACACAAAAATGAATACAAATTATATGTGCTTAATATATAAAGCTTGACGTATTTCATTTGTTTATTTTCTTCTTATGTGCAATATTTGTCTAATTTTATGCTTCATAAACTATGCAAAAACCCTTCTATAAATTTATGGAAAATGCTTTGTTCATATTACAAGCACTAAAATGTATATTATAAACAATAAAATAAGAAGTCCTGGTGATATACTACTTGTGACATATATCATTGAACTCACTTGTTGGATATAATATGCTAAGTTGAAAACATGAAACCAATGTACTGCATATAGGCATATAGCTAATACTAAATGGTAAATTACACAAACCACTGAGGGATCAATTGCTACTTAATAACCCTCTATAATCGAAATTACCCAAAACTAGCCAGGAAAGGCACTTTGTCGTTGAAAAGCTATCCTACTTAAATGCCCTGTTTAGATTCATTTAAAGTTATGGTAAATTTCCCAGAAGGACTGAATGAACCTAACCTTTTTGAGTTTCAACAATGCTTCTGTTGAAATGTAGAAGCATACTATTGCAGAGATCTAATATGGTGAAGTGCATCACTAAATGGATGAGTGCTTTACATCAAACGTTATTAACAATTTTAAGCTTCGGAATCTGAATCAGTGCTATAAATCAAGTTGTATAGGGATTGGTTTCAAGTCGTAGTGTGAAAAGATTTTATTCCATTAAGAAACAAAGAGGAGAAAATTATAATCATTGCCAACTAATCATCTCACAGTCTAGGTATATATACCATAAACACATCACAAGCTAAATTCACAAAAGTGGCTCAATACCAATCAAAATTACAAACCAGCCACATAGCTTTACATTCCCTCCCCAAGTATGAATCATAAGGCCAAGTTGAACCAAGTGGCAAACCGTAAACCATGGGAAAACATTCCAAAGAACAATGGAGAATCTGGAACTGAAGCCTATTGGCAATAATTCATCAGATACTAATGCAAGTGATAAATGAGTAAAGTGAAGTGATGAACTTCCGTACATTTTTTGCAATAAAATAAATTAAAATAAAGGGATTGATTTTGAAGTGGCTGAAAGGTTTTTCAATAAAACTGAAGAGTAAAATTCACATGTAAGGGAATTTGGTTATTTTTAACAAAAGTTTGAAAGAATCCTTGATTCAGGTGGCATTTCGCTGACGAAGACTCGGAGAGAGCCTTTATGGGTAGTTTGGTGTGATATTGATCATAGTGGATTGTTTAAGTAAAAAGTGAGTCGTTTATCAAGTATTTTCTGTAACTTCCCCAATAATGAATCAATGACTATGATCTGTAACAAAATCGTATATTTTATGTATTAGATGAAATTTATACTTCATCTCACACAACTTTTCTTTTTGCTTTTCAGATTTGGTAAAAAAATTTACATTTTGTTGTGAAATTTAGTTTTGTAAAGGTGTTCCCATTAAATGCACTGTCTTTCAGCCTCAAATGATCAAAGGGTTAGTAGAGACTACTTCTATATTTATGAGAAATCAGTTGACTTTGAACATAGTTTCAATTGCAAGGAAATGAAAGAAGCAATGTGCTTCCATCTTGTTCACTTAATGGGGAAAGATTGGTTCTTCATCTAATGGGGAAAGATTGGTTCTTCATCTTCCACTTCTTGGGATGTCATCTGCACATTTCACTTGCTTAAAAATTGGAGATTTACAATGTTTAGGCACTTAATAAAATTTGTTTTTGAATTATACAATCGGTTGTCCATTCTTTCGGCAGAAATGTATATGGCATATGCTCCTGCTTGCTGGTCCGGGCGTTCTGATATCAACCTTTTGTATTGGATCAGCTTTAAAGGTACTCATCTCTTCGCTCAGTATGTAGTATATTGATTATTCCATATTTGTACCTATTTGTATTGGTTATAATTCCATTATCTGGTTCCAAGAAGTAAATTCATTGAATTTCAAATTGTTCTAATTGCGTGCACTATAGCTATCTTTTCCTTATGACTGGAGCTGGAAGACGTCATTGTTGCTCGGAGGACTTCTTAGTGCCACTGACCCTGTGGCTGTTGTTGCTTTGTTGAAAGAGCTTGGTGCAAGCAAGAAACTTAATACAATAATTGAGGGAGAATCCCTGATGAATGATGGGTACGTCTTCTATTTCTTATTTGCTTCTATTTATACTGCTTCCCTTTATTTTCTCTGAGAAACTGCTTTAAAATTGACTTGAATGGATGTCATGAGTACTTGAGCTCCTGATCACATCTTTCTGAAGGTGATTAATTTTTTTATTTTCAGGACTGCAATCGTTATCTATCAGCTATTTTACCAAATGGTCCTTGGGAAAAGTTATAACTGGGCATCCATTTTGAAATACTTGGCAGAAGCGTCACTAGGAGCGTAAGTAATAATTTGTTCCTAGTATAGTTTTAAAATGAATGGGAGAATCTGATTACGAAAACCCGAATCTGATTACCAAAACCTTTTCCTCTACTTTCAGTGTAGGGATAGGCCTAGCATTTGGAATAGCGTCAGTGTTGTGGATAGGATTTATATTCAATGACACAGTGATCGAGATCACATTGACACTTGCTGTCAGCTATATTGCTTATTTCACTGTATGTTGCTTCCTTCCACGTATTTGGGTGCATTTCACTGTTTGTGATTGGGTTCTTGACAATATTAAACATCGTGGTTGGTATCTTTTGTTGCATGAGTTTGCTTGTTCATATTGTGTTTCAATATTTGTCTTCATTAACAATAATTTTTGGCTGCAACCTCTTCTGCCATTTTGTTTTCATTTCTCAAATTGCCGAGTTAGTCGCTAGGATCAACGAGGGGATTGTAGAAAACTAGAATCCACTATCATGAAATTTACAAGCTAAATAGAGGATTAACTTCAGAATTTTAACACATCTATTCCTTGATATAAAATTTACAAGTTACTAAATCCACGTTTCTTTGACATCAATTATAAACGTATGGCAATTCCATTGCTATTTGCTTTTGTCTTATTTGGCTTATAAAGGGATAATACAAAATTACAAAGTAATTGGACTTGAACTCAAAGTTTGTATAATTTCGGCTGTGAACTCATTGTATTTTACTTTTCATTTCAGGTTTTACTTACCAAAGCTGTTTTTATTTTTTCTTAATGCAGGGTCAAGAAGGAGCTGATGTATCTGGTGTGTTGACAGTGATGACTTTGGGAATGTAAGATGAGTTATATCTGTTAAAATGCCAGTAACACATAAAACGTATTTTTCTTAAGCTGTTGTTTGATGACAGGTTTTATGCTGCAGCTGCTAGGACAGCTTTCAAAGGTGATGGACAACAAAGTTTGCATCATTTCTGGTAAGTATTATTCCCTAGGATCCTTCTTTTTCAAGTATTTGAAGACTTTTCTAGATGGAAATACATGAGAAAGCTCATTATCTGAATGTTTTTAAGGTCACAATTTGGGTATTTATTGGAAATTATCATTGAAGTAGCAAATGATAACTGATAAGCAAATACATTCACACATTTGTCTTTTCTACATGTAATCCCTTTACAACAGCAAAATTTTTAAATCTATGAAATCGTGGATTGCATTAGTGGATTGTTGTTGGGTTCTCGTGATGCATGAAACTCGAAAAGCTTACACATTCCCTTTAGATTATTTTATGTCATGAATGTACAATCTTAGTTTAGATCTCTCCTACAATGTACACTAGAATTTCGTTTTTTACATTATGCGTAAAATGATATGATTGTTTATATATATGCGTAGTGAGATGAAGTGTGGATTTATTTTTATTCAGTTTTGAGGGGGAAAAATGTCTAGCCTATGTTTTTGTATAGAAGTTGAATGCACCGAAGCAATTTAAAGATTGTAATCACATTCTCAACTCTGTTAATTTAGATAAATGTTGGAACAGTCCTTATTGATGCAGTTGCTTTAAGCGCATTAAGATATCTTCTACAGTTCTATATCCGTTGCTAAATATCTAAAGGTTTTTCTGAGTATTAGAACATTTTTTGGCTTGCGGAAAAAGCTATTTAACTTCCAATCACATAGTAGTATGAATTCAATAGTTTGTATGAGATCATTTGTTCTTTTCTTAAAACTACTCTGGTGTGCACTCTTCATTGGTCCACATATCTTGATCTTTTTGTTATTAATGATGGGTTCCCATACTTGTAATTTCTACTTTTGATTGTCTTATATTCTGTTTTCTTACTGTGTATGTTTTGCAGGGAAATGGTCGCATACATTGCCAATACGTTGATTTTTATCTTGAGGTAAGCTCAAAATGACATTGTTTTTTGTTTTTATCATTTTACACAATGGTATTTTATAAAGTGAAGACTATGATATTTCTTGGCATGAAGACCTGATGTCATCTGCAACCTTCTTTTTCTTTGACTCCTCTTGACCATCATTTAAGCAAATGAATAAGATGATCAGCATTGCTATAATCAGTTGTTAGGAGTCAGGATCTAAACTTCTTAATCTATATATTCTTTCATAAATGGCTAATGTTATAATTCAAATATATATGGAGCACAGACATCAATTCATCTTGTAATCAACTGGCTCTTGGATTATTATACTGTATTGTGTTTCGTAGGGCATCTCCATCCCTAATACCCTCTTGTAGTCTCTTAAACTCTTTTTTCGGCTTGTTCATTTGAACCAAATTTGACCTTCTATGAGAGATTTGTCTGTACTCATCTCCTCCATTTCTTAACCAAATTTGACCTTCTTTTTTTTCATTTTAAAAACAGTTAAAGATACTAAGATTCTTACATTTTGTGGGTTGAACTCTGAAGACAATTTTTACAGCTAGAGCCGACTTTTAGGCTTTATTATTTTCAGATTTAATGTAATTGTTTTTCAAGGCTTTTATTCGCACCCATTTAAAATTGATAGTGGCACCCACAAAAACTAAAGTCATTAAATTTTAACTCTCAACTGTAAAAATTATCTTTAACTCCCAACCATAACATTAAATGTATATTTCGGATTTGCGATAGACTAAATTTGAAAAAAAAAAAAGTCTAGGTGTGAAAGGTTAAATGTCAAAAAAGAAAAAGAAAAAGGTGCCACTGTAAAAAGTAACCGGGTGTCAATACCAACCCCTAAAACCCCTTTGTTTTTGCTAGTTCTTAGCTTGTGCTGTAGGTTCTACGGCTAGATCCTGGGATTTGACTTTAGTAGACAACTTTTACTTTTCAGTCCATGTTAGCTACTTCTTAGCTTGTCTCTCTTCTATATATATCTCTAGCTCTACCTTTGTACGGAGTAATAGATGTAAAGTTTGATCACAATGAAAGCTTACTCACATTTTCCTATTATACCTCCAAATATTCTCTTCTTCCTCATCATATTTGTAAATTTCTGTAGCTTCGCATTCGCTTATAGTTTAGAAATTTATCATGGGCGAAATGTTATATGGTAAGGAAACATTTGGTGTAAACATTACATGATAAGTTATTTTTTTCTCTTTTCATGGCACTGTGTATTGGTTGATCAATTGGTAAGATGTTTTCCATTTTAGCTACATCCTACGCCTATATTTTCTATGTTAAATTCCTCTAAATTATTTTATCGCTATGCAGTGGCACAATCATAGCAGAAAGTGCTTTGAGCAGTGATGGGTTGTCTATAAACAACGGTAAGCCTTGCAAACAATCAAATTTGTCCACATACTAAACTTCTCATGTTTGTTTGCTCGTCACTATCAGGAGTGATGTAGCATCATATTTTATCTGATACAATATAAAATAGATGAATATGATCTATTTATGTTGTTAAGATGATATGAGTATCTTTTCCTGAACAGACATCATATGTATAATTGCAAATTGACATAAATAGATGTCACATAAGGTCTAAAAACGTATTAGGTATGTAGATGCATCCTTTGTGGCACTAGAAGTGATATTTTCCAGCACCGAAATCATGTAGCATCTTTATCAATCCATATCAGTTTGCAAGATCACTTGCCTTCCATTGTGGCTCAAGAAATTTATGCTTGCATTTTGTAAGGTTATTCATGGGGCTATCTGATCCTCCTTTATGTATACGTCCAAATTTCTCGGGTAATAGTTGTTGGAGTGTTGTATCCATTTTTACGGAAGCTTGGCTATGGCTTGGATTGGAAGGAAGCTATTATCTTGATATGGTCTGGCCTGCGAGGGGCTGTGGCATTGTCACTTTCACTTTCAATTAAGGTACACTAGACAATATATCCTTTTAGGTACTTATGACACCACTGATATTGGTCTGTGTTATGTTTGAATAAAAAATTTACTCTTTTAAAAATCACTTGCATGATTTTGATGTTTAAGCATTTTTGAAAATTAAGTTGGTAAGGTAGATTGAACAGAATAATTTTTTGAAAAACTATTAGTAATTCGTAGCATGCAGTTTTAAAAACTGAAAATTCTGGAGTATTGAACAATCCCCGTTCGGAAAGGACTTTACTTGCTATACACTAGATTTGCATGATAAATATGTTTTGACTTTAGTCTTGCTATTGCACGATCAACTTAACATACTCACAGATGTAATTTTTTTTTTCTCTGCGTAGAGGACAAACATGTGTACATGCTTCTCCTATGAATCAGTTTATTTGATTCTATTATTGTTCAGTTAAGTGAGATCACTGTTTTTGGTAGTTCTTGTTTAGTGTTTTGAATTCAACTTCATTCTAATGCCACTTATGGCTATATATAATAATTCATTGCTTCAGCGTTCCAGTGGTAACACATCACGTATCAGCTCCGAAACTGGATCCCTGGTATGTGTTTTCGCTGGCATAGAAGGTTCTTGGACTATTTAGAGAACTATTAACGATGTGACCTTGTATTGAATGCAGTTTGTTTTCTTCACCGGAGGAATTGTATTCTTGACACTGATATTAAATGGATCAACTACACAATTTGTTTTGCATCTATTGAGGATGGATAGATTGCCATCTGCAAAGGCAAGCTGTCTTTCTTCCTGTCAAATCTTGGGTATTATTTACGAGGGATTTCATGATTAGCTAGCTCATGCAGGTGGTTTTGAGGAGGGCTTTCATGAGCACAATATCTTTTAGTATTAGTTCTTTCATTTATAAACATTAATCATACTGCTAAGCACAATTATATGTTATTGCATACTAAATCGTTTATTAGTTGTGTGCAAACCACATGATGTATAGCAGCATACCAGATCCAAAATAAAGACAGTATCTCACGCAAAAAGGCTTGTGTAACAAGCAAGATCTTGTGAGGTGTTAGAATAATGCAGGCCTCTGCAATCCAGTGGCAGAAAAGGCAGTTTTAGAAGGAGCCTGAAGAAAAAATAGTTTGGTTTGAAGGGATATTTATCTCAGTACTTGGGTAGGTGCAAATTAGTTGTGTAGCTAATATCAATAATTAGCAACTCATCTAGAGTTCCTTAGTGCTAATAGTAGGTGATATTAACTAGTGCTGCAATGTAAGATTGTTGTAGCTATGGTAGTGGTGTGGGTATATGCTTAATTTCTTACATAAATTCGAATATTACATATTATATGTATTTTCCACTTGGCTGATAAGTACACCATACTTGACAGAGACGGATATTGGAATTCACAAAATACGAAATGTTAACCAAGGCATTGGAGGCATATGGTGACCTTGGTGAAGATGAGGAACTGGGACCTGCTGATTGGCCCACAGTTAAGAGTTATATTAAAAGCTTAGACAATGTTGAAGGAGAACGCATGCAGCTCCATGATGTAACTGAATCTGGCAGCACATTGGATCCATCAAGCTTGAAAGATATCCGTGTTCGTCTTTTGAATGGTATATTTTTCCTGTGGAAGTGTTCTAGTCTTGTTTCCTCTACAAGATTGGCACAATAACTTTACTCTTCTTTGACACAAAATCTTCCATGTTGTGTGCATTTCAAAAACCTATTTGTCACTGATACTTCCAACTTGGCACCGTTTTGAAGGAAAAAGGGTATTTCCACAAGAAATACTAACTGTGGGTTCTGTATGATAATATGTTAATTGGAGTCATTTTCCCTTAAAATTCCTATTTTGTTCCTTGAGCTATACCAGATAAGGAGCTAATGTTGAATCTAAAGTGATTCATTTCCCCTATTTAGTAGATAAATATTTTGAAAGCAAAGGTCCCTGGTATATTTTCATATAGTTCAAGCTTCCAAAATTGTTATTCATTAAGAGAAGTTCCATTTAGGGGTACAAACATTATAAAATTCCACATGGAGTACAGTGGTATGTGTAATTTTTCTTAGATACCTTCAAGTTTTTTCTCACTTCAAGGACAGTGAAAACGAGGGAAACCCATCAGTAATTTCTTAGTTTACATTCAATGGTCTATCTCTTTCTTTTTCCATGCATTCTTATTCTTTTGGACTTTTAGTGGACAAGAGGAATGACAAGGAGGAATGTGGCTTATATAACTGATGGAAACAAATGGTTCTCACAATAGAAAGAGAACACGACGAAGGAAGGGTAAGAGAAGGGATGGCGTGAGTCAGTGGCCCTTAATTCGGGTAAATTTTAGAGTGAAGGTCCACTAGTGAATTACCTACACCATTGTACCCTATGTGGAAGTTCCCAACCTTGAGTACTCCTAAGTGAATATTTCATTCTGATCATTCTTAGATTGTGACTTTTATTTTCAGCTGTTTTTTTGGTTGTACGATTTCCTATAGTGCTTGTCTTTATCTTATTTCTTTTTAATTGCTCATGGCTGGAATAATTTCACTTATATATATTTATATATAGTTTTGGTACTGTTTCCACTGCTTAACCTTAGAACTTTCATTTTGGCACACATGACTGCCCAACTTTATATGTATACTCTAGAACTTTGTTCCTTGTTAAGCATGCTTTGTCATACATATAATGATTGGATTTTCCCCTTCTATTTATAGCCTTGACTCTGCCAAAATCATGGACAGTGTTGCATTGTTATCATAATTCTCTGATGATTCTGTCTTTTACCCAAATAATTGAAAAAAGAGTATATAGTGTCTAAGAACTAGGAAAGGAGATTCTTGTAAGTCAAAGAACTAAGGAATAACTAGAATAGGAAAAATCAAGCATAATAAAAATTTATAAGATAGAATTGTATCAGTAGCATTGGCTTTCATTAACACCGCAATCACATGAATTCTCAACTTTCTCCAGGATAAAATATGTGAGTATTTCTAGATGAAGCTTGACTTAATCGAATTAAGAGGTAGTCACCTGTACTCTATAGGCATTTTTGAGATGTTGAGACTATTAGAATTTAAGCTTTTTAACAAAGCTTTTTCATTTAGGTGTTCAAGCTGCTTATTGGGTGATGCTTGATGAAGGAAGGATTACACAAACTACTGCCAATATTTTAATGCAATCAGTTGATGAGGCACTTGACTTTGTAGCACATGAGCCATTGTGTGATTGGAAAGGTTTAAAATCTCAGGTTAATTTTCCGAGTTACTACAGGTTTCTTCAAATGAGCATTTTCCCACGTAAACTTGTGACATATTTCACTGTTGAGAGGCTGGAATCTGCATGTTACATATGTGCTGCATTCCTCAGGGCTCATAAAATTGCTCGGAGGCAACTGCGTGAGTTCATTGGTAAGTGCCCTACAATGTATGAACACTCCGTAAATTTGCATGTATTTCTATTTAAGAAAAAAGGAAGATATACACTCACAAACGAATACCTAGGTCCTCTTGGATTTAAGGCTTTTTTCCCCTCACATTTTAGGCAATATTTTGGTAACTGGTAAGCCATTTTCCATTTCCATTTCCTTTCTCCGAGTTTATGTTGTCAATCTGTACCCTCTTATACAAGAATCAAGTTTCTGAAGTGATAATTTGTCTTTTGATTGTTTATATTCTTCACGGAATATTGTTTGCTCTACTGATGAATCAAACTTGGTACTTATTTGAACATGATAGGACTTCCATGTTTGTTATCTGGATTAGATGATGACTTCAGTATTATGTTATTGAATGGCTCCATTAGGGCTATTTAGACTTCAGTACCTCATGATTCTTCTTTTCCTAAAATGTCCATCTCGATGTTCAATAACCATTTATGCAGGTGAAAGTGAAATTGCTTTTAATGTCAGTAATGAAAGTGAGGCTGAAGGAGAGGAAGCTAAAAAGTTCTTGGAAGATGTTCGGATGAGTTTTCCTCAGGTCATTTTTGTCCTAACACTGCTGCAGGCTTAATTTTTGTTGTATGAAAAGACAACTTTGGTTGTTTTTTTGTCCTTTGACAAGCAATTTCTAAAGATGACCTTTGACATGCAAAAACAAAAAAGAGGAATTCTTAACATTTGCAATATATTCAGGTTTTACGCCTTGTTAAGACAAGGCAAGTAACGCATGCTGTGTTGAAACATTTAATTGATTATGTTCAAAACCTTGAGAAGACGGGATTACTTGAGCAGAAAGAAATGGTTCATCTTCATGACGCTGTTGAGGTAAATTTCAAACCATATTCTAGTTGTATGTAATTGAGGATTTTTTCTTTATGCCATCTGAACTGTTGTGCAGACTGACATGAAGAGACTTCTACGGAATCCTCCTCTAGTTAAGGTTCCCAAGATTGGAGATATGATATCTGTTCATCCTTTATTGGGAGCCCTTCCTTCGACATCCCGTGATTTGCTCATTGATTCTACCAAAGAAGTAATGAAAACATGTGGCATGACGTTATACAAGGAGGGATCAAAGCCAAATGGTATCTGGTTGATCTGCAGTGGAGTGGTGAAGGTGATTCAAGATTATGAAATTGCTTTTAAATAGTATCGTTATTACATTTTTCAAGTTATCAACACACCTTCGATTGCAGTGGACCAGCAAGATCTTAAAAAGCAAGCATGCTCTTCATCCAACATTTACACACGGAATTACTTTGGGCTTGTATGAAGTCCTCGTTGGGAAGCCTTACATCATCGATATGATCACAGATTCTTTGGTGTTTTGCTTCTTTATTGAAACCGACAAGATTCACTCAGTGCTCAGATCAGACCCTTCTGTGAAAGATTTCTTTTGGCAGGTGAGTTCGTATATTTTGATATTTTCTTCAATTACTATGATCTTTAGTCTTATTCCACATGCACATGTATATCAGATAAATGCACATGTATATCAGATAAATGCACACTTAGGGCAGTAAGCTGCATCTTCAATGATCACCATGGTAATAAATAGCTGACATTTGAAGCCTAAGAACACATGGAACCTTACATAAGGCAGATATGAGATATGATAATAACAATAAATCCTGTAATTAGTTTAAATGATACAGTGATATTAATAAAGCGGCCTATAACAATAGGAAGTCGGCTCCACAAAGTTTCTATCTACTCGGCAGATGAACACCCTAAAAATAAAAAAAAATGGTGTCACATGTCACGAAACAAAGATTCATTAATATGGATGGGCAAAATTTGAAAATCAAAATACAGGAAAATATATATATATATATATATAATTATTCAACACTTAATTTATAGGACATTAAAATAAAAAATATTGATAATGAAATCTATATCATTTTTTAGGAGATCAATGCACAACAAAAAATTCATTAAAAATAACTTATGAATTAAAATTATTGATTATTATACTAAACCTATAATTTTTAAACTATTACCAAGTCTTATAAAAGACTATCCTATATTTTAAATAAAAAAATCTAACAATAGTATAGAGTTGACTAAAGTTAAATAAATTATAAATTTAATAAGAAATGCACTAATTGTACATACTACACATAAGTAATGTGATAATTAATCAGTTATGTAGATTAGAAGGGTTCTAGATGAATGAGACATTTTGTTTTGTAATTATTTTTTGTATTCAATCCTTAGGATATGTCCAAATTTTATATAACACATAAACAAGTCAAAAGATTCAGGAAAATTCAAATATCTTTTGATCACAGCTTGTGAGACTATGGTCCAAACCCCACTTGAGAATTGAGTTTGGGTCAATAACCCATCAATATAGCCCATTGGTCGAAGTTTCCCTCTTTCACATATAGCCAAAGCTGAAATACTCCCGTCCAGCGCTTTCCACATCTATCTAGTGCCATCTCGAGGTCGTCCAGACTATATCATGGATCCTCGAGATAGGCATCGGGTTCTCCAGTGTCTAGACGGCCGTCCAAGACGTTTTTTAGAACACTGTTATATGTTGAACAACCATATCATGAACCCTCATATACTTTGCTATTGGTCATTATAAAGTCAAGGAACAACCATAAATCTTAAAGACTGTTATATCATGTATCAAGTCACTGAAAACTCATGCCTCAGAACATCAACTTTTACAAGATTCTTTCTACACAAATCGAGTCAAGCTCACCAACCCTGAGTCCCTGACCATAAGAGAAACGGAAACAATTTACTCTAACGCACTGAAAACTGACATCCCCATAAAGGAGTACTAATGCATTGATCCTCATCTGACTAGAACACTTAGCCCAAAGTAGCACCTTCAATCCACAATTAACCTCGACAAAATCAAGCGATACTTCACCCCATAGGAATATACTGTAGAAGGAAACTGATTAAATATGAAAATCCTCTATAAACAGAAAGTTATCATAATTAGACTTACTAAGTATGGAGAGATATAGGCCTTGTTCAGATTAAAGGAGGAACAAATTTGATATGTTGGGCCAAAGCCGCTTTCCATACCTATTTGTCATTTGGACTTTTTTACACCAATTTATCACTTGAGGTCTATTTCTTATACTAATTTGACCATCTTAATTGTCTTTTGTAGGAAAGTGTAATTGTTCTTTCCAAGGTCTTGCTTCCTCGAGTATTTGAAAAGATGACAATGCAGGATTTGAGGCTACGTATTGCAGAAAGGTCAACAATAACTACATATAGTAGTGGAGAAATTATAGAAGTGCCACCACATTCAATTGGCTTTCTTCTGGAAGGGTTCATCAAAAGCCATACATTCCCTGAGCAATTGATCACATCCCCTGCAGTACTATGTCCTACTAATGGGGATTCTTCGAGTCCCCCAAGCCAAGCAGAAGCAGGTCAGCTTTCATTCTTGATCTTTTTCCTACATTTTTGTACTTGTGGTCAAGGCATTTGCTAAGCTGTGTTTTACAGGAGCAGAATCAGCGCGTTTCTGCTATAATGGGTCACAGTTCCATGCTGACAAAACAGCTAGAGTGATGGTGCTTGACATGGGAACATTGGAAACCGAGGCTCTTCAGAGAAGGTCATCTTCAATACTGCAACAGCGGGATAATTCAAGCAACTCATTAACTAGAGAGCATGGTGGTCTTATGAGTTGGCCTGAGCACTATCACCAGGCAGTGAAACGCCAACTTGACAGTGAGTCGATGGATGAACGTATGAACTTGTCAGCTAGAGCAATGCAATTGAGCATCTTTGGCAGCATGGTAAAGTTTACTGAACAACTTTGTGAAGACTGTTTTCTAAATGTTCCTTAAAGTGATTCTTGTCTGGTTCATTGTTCACATCTTAAGGTGACCAAGGTCCCATGGCGTGCAAATCGATCACATAGTCTTCCCTATCAAAGAGTTCCATCGAGTTATGGACGGCCTCTCATCTCTGTCAGATCTGAAGGATCCGCCATGAACAAAAGAGCCAAAGAAGAGTACAAACAACTGGATTTAGGACAGCCATTGCATACTGCAAAGCCTATTGTCATCATGGATGACTCGAGTGACGAGGAGGATGTCGTTGTAAGAATCGACTCACCGAGTGGACTCTCCTTTCACCATGTTTCATAAAGATATGCTCAATATCCTTCAACCTCGTTTGCCACTTCCTCTTATTGTTGCCTTGTAAGTGTTTATTTATTCCTGTTGGTTCAAATGGCTGTTAGTTATGCTTTCCAAGAAGCATAGGCTTTGATGCTCCCATTTAAAGCTTGTAACGATGCATGTTACGACGTGCTATACAATAAAATAGTTTCAACTGACGGTTCATAACCTAGATTTTGCAAATATTACAAAACTGAAACCCACACCGACTTTCAACCTGGACAAGGGGTTCCATGATTGAAGCCACCATGCAGACTAAGATCCCTCGGCACGAGTCACAACGTAGAAAATGCAGATAATAATGGAGACCCAATGCAATGCAGATATTGTTTTCATGTGGTGACTGGTAGGAACTTAAAGATAGAACCGAGTACAAGTATCTGGTAGACAGTAAGAAACAACTGCAACTTCATGAGATAATTCAAACAAATGCTAGTGAATACGAACTATCGCTAACATCTTATTATTTTCAAAATACCTGACTGTGCTCCCACGCTCTAACTGAGCTCGATGCTCCTGAAATTTCACCTTGTCCCACCTGGCCACCTTGTCCTCAAGGCGAAAAGAAGTAAATTGTTGTTTGACAAGGTCATAGGTCATTCGCTTATGAGATAAACACCGAAATGACACAGTTAATTAAAAAGATAAATTACTCATCATTTAACAGTCACAGATCTCATATTCATTCCTCCGAATCCTTCTCTTCTTCACACTCTTATACTCTCTGTTCTTTCAGCGGTTTTGTTTAGGAATGCGTTGCAGCTTTGTGTAATTTGATTGCTCTTCTTCATCAACACGACCTGTTTGCATCTGTTTCTTGTTCTTCCCATATTATAAATGGAGTTTAGTGCGACCCCACAGTTAGGGAAGAAATGATAAGCGGTTCCAGTTAGGTACACATTTGATTTGAATAATTGAACCAATCCACTTGTTTACATCTCCACAACTTTCATATAATCACTTTCATAATGTAGCTTTTGCCGCTACTAGGCTGTAGCAAGTACACATCCAACAAAAATGACCAAAAAATTCTTTTGACAATTAACACTTCTTCTGGAAAAGAATGACTTAAATCCATACCTTCTATTTTCTTGTAATAATTTCACTAACTTAAAACCACAGCCTCTACACACCTATACAAAAAAATATAATTACAATTTTTTGGGTATGAAAATTAGTGTAATTTATTTTCATTACCTGATGTATTGCTTGAGGTTCAGCACCAATCTAGTTTCTATGGAAAGGTGGCATGAACAACCAACATGTAGTTGCAGACTTGCGGTTTCTTTTATTTTAAATCATCTCTAGTCCATGCAGATGCTTCTTCATTCCTTGCCTGCAAAATTTATGTCTGTCATTACTTTATTACACTTCAGATGTCTTGATGAGATGAAAGCTGAATATATACTGCGTCTGCCAGAAAGAAAATTTTTTATCTTCTCCATTGTAGTTCTAAATGAACAAAAATATGTAAAGATAGTTACCAGGGTTTTAGATGCATCTAAATTTGTCTATCGAGCTACAGGATTGAGCCTTTGGTGCTTTCTGGTATCCGGCAACGGGTTAACTCTCTCAAAAGCTTCCACAAGCATCGAGACTTTTTTCTTTTGAGTAGGAGCTAGTTTCCCAACGACTTGTTGAAGTGCATAGTCAAGCATCCACTCTTCGCAGTTTTTCTCATCTATTATTTGTGTCCTTAGATGGACACTTTCCGCAGTCAAGTCAGGTTGTTGAAGAAGACGATGATCTTTGGGATTGCTTTTCTTCATTTTCTCCATTGCTTTGATGAATTTCTTACACAAGACGACTTTAGACAACACACTGTAGCTTCTGGGTAGTTCCTGACGAGCTTTATTGGCCTCCCTAGTCTTCTCATCTGCTGGGTGAAAATTTTCTTGGATGTTAGATGACATTTAAGATTCTTTGCATCAATGTGGTTTTAGACAAAAAAAAAATGGGATTAATCATACCTGAGTCTATTGCTTGTTCATCACAACTTTGGACCTCCATTTGCAGAATTTCATTGACTGCTTCCTCTACCAATTTGATAGCATCCTTTTGTTGGAGTTTAGTATTTGTGGATTCCAAATTTTGATCTGCATTTTCATTGTCAGTGGAACTCTGTAGAGAATCACATGGTGTCTCTTCATCATTTGCTGGCCCATATATATCAGTTTCAGTTGAAATCTGTTCTACATCTGCATCTGCATCTGGAATGTGCACTGCATCTGAATTTGGAAGTCCAGATTTGATATGCTTGTATATTAGGCGCCACATGCTTGAGTATTTCTGCCCATCCAAGAAGATATTGTTCCCACCATCATTGCTGGTATCTTTTCCAATGTCTTGAGATTGCGAAGATTCTCCTGAAGATTTTGTTTCCTCAGCCTTTTCATTGTAGATGTTGGATGGCCCTGTAGTTTCGAGGTCCTGGCATGATTCTAAAGATATCTCTTCCTGTACGTCTTCACTACCAGCAGAAAAAACAATGTCACTGGGGCTGGAGGTCTTGCACCGAGATTCTTTTTTTGTTTCTTCAGTGTCTGGACCAACTGTTTCAAAGGCTTCAATTAGCATGGCCACTTTTTGTTGTTGCATTGGAGCAAGTTTAGCAATTACTTGTCGTAGTGCATAATCAAGCATCCATGCTTCACTGTTGCTTCTTTCATCCATCAAACTTTGTCTTAAATTGACAACTTCAGCCTCTTGATCTGAAATGAGTGGGTTATGGTGGCACCTCTTCTTTTGTGCATACAACTTCTGCATTTTTTCCATGGCTTTGACAAATTTACTGCATATTATTGCTTTTTTCCATTTGTTGTGCCCCTGGAAAGCAATCTGTGCAGGCTTGCTGCCTTGGTCATTCTTTTCTGTAGAAATGACAGTGGCACCCTTGACATCATAATCCCCATCCGGAGAGTTCTGGTCCAAGGAAACATTTTTTGACAGTTCCTCCGAAGAGTTGCATTGTTGGAGAATCCCATCTACAGCTTCTTGTACCATCTTGATGGCATCACTCTGGGTGATTTCCAACTTCTTACCGGCTACATCATCAGTTTGATCATCACTGGCACTTATCTCAGTTGTTTGATTTTCACATTCAGCAGAACTATTTGATTTAACATGTTGATATATCAGCTGCCACATTTTGGAATATTTTCTTTCTCCTAGGACATATGTTTGAGCATTAGCCTTGTGCTCATCATGATACTTGGTCTTGAAGTCTGTATCTTTTTTGTACTCTGCTTGAATGTTGTCTGGGCAACCCGGAGGACAACCTGAAAAGGCCAAAAATTTAGAAGCCATGAGTTCAGATTGATGTGAACAAAACCATAGTTGTGCTGATGTTAGGAAAATGTTACTCCATCCCTCTCAAAACACATGTCGTTTTAGGCTTTAAAAATTGATTCAGAATAGAAGTTTTCTTTTTGTCTATGTAACATTTTTATCCTACACTTATCCTCAATGATTATGCTTATTCTAATTTACAATGCAAGTTTTAAGACTTTCTCCATTTCTCAATGTACGGTATTAGAGAAAAAATCACATACATTAAGAAAACTAAAAGTAGGTGTAATATTTATTGATGCACAATAATTTGAAAAGTTTGTATAAAAACAAAGGTTGAATGTGGAGAGTTATATGAGAATAGAGGAAAAAGTGTTTTGACAATATAAATAATAAATGAAAAGGTAGATAACTCTCTAATTCCATGTATTGAGAACCGGAGGAAGTATATAATTTACATCTTCAAGACAACTTTTGTACTCTATCTTCCTTGGTAATGAAAAAACTTGTCACCCTCCATTTCCCTCTATTGATGTCTAAATTAATTACATGTAATAATTTCTTAAAAGTGTGCACTATCCTAAAACAATATCTATTTTGAGACGGAGAGAGTACCTTCTTGCTGAATAGTAATTGCTGAAACAACACTTGCATCTTCAGGAATAAGATCTTCCGAGTGTTGGGGATTGTTATCATGTGTTAAGGGTGTATCATGATCCACAACAACAAGATTATCTTTTTCATTTTTATTCTTCGTTGACGAAGTAGTGTAATCTTCAGTTTGCATTTTCAAGCGACTGTACTTTGTATGCACCTGTTCAAATTCTGGAGTGATTGTTTCAAAAGCTTGGGTGAGCAATGCAACCCTTCTTTGCTGAGCAGGAGCAAGCTTGGAAATGACCTGTTGAAGTGCATTGTCAAGCATCCATTCTTCACTGTCTCTTCTTTCATCCATGCTTAAATGTCGCAGATAAACTTTCTCTGCAACTGGTCTCCCACTTACTTGTGAAGATGAGTTCACTGTCTGGCATGTTCTGATCTTTCTTAGTTTTTTCATAGTCTTGATGAATTTGGCAGATAATACCAGTTTCTTCAGCTTGCTTAAAGGCTTAGATGTTTGTCTTGGCAATGCCTTCTGATCATCTGTGTCTGTCTTCTCCGATTCTCTTATTTGAGTGTCTTTCAGTATCAAACTATGATCTGTGGGCTCCAGAGAACATAGATGTCCTTTTTTATCTGGTTTGAAGGGCCGCTGGTCAGACAATTGTTCATGAAGAAGAAGGAGTTCATCAATTGCTTCTTGCACCAACTGAATGGCATCGGCCTGCTTTACCTCATCCTTCACATCAATTTGGCCAAGGCTTGAATTAGAACACTCATTATAACTGCTTGCATTTCCATCTTCTTGTTCCTTCCCATCAACTTTCTGCTTTCCTGACATTCTTTCTTCATTGGCTATGAACTGCCGATATACATTGTGCCAAACATTGGTAAATTTTTCTTTGTCGAATGAAAAATTTGTTTCTTCACAATGGATATTGACTGTAGGATCACTAGCTGAATCTTGAAAAGGGTCATGCAGCGAGCTCACAACCTCCTTGTTTGCTTTCATAGGTTTCTCAAGTACCTCGTCCTCTGTTGTTTCATCAACCTGCTGCAAGATACTTAGCTTATCGTCTACCTCAAGTACAAGTTTTGCTCCACTGTCTATCACTCGAGGATGAATATGATCTTCAGCATTCACAGTTGCAACAAAAGCATTGTCACATAATCCAGAACTGTTGAGATCTAATGCTATGAATCTTTCTTCTTCTAGTACGTTGGTTGTTGGTGCCATGTAATTTGAGGGTGGGAGTTTTGATGGATCAGAATTTATATTTTCAAATGCTTCTACTAGAACTGTTACCCTCCGTCGTTGGTGAGGAGCCAGTTTAGCAATAACTTGTTGAAGTGCAAAATCAAGCATCCATTCTTCAGTATTTTTCCTTCCATCTATGCTGAGATGCCTTAACAGAATTTTCTCATCTTGAGACTTTGCCGCTGCAGACAGGTACCGTGGTTTCTGTGGGTTGATCCTTCTTAATTTCTCAATGGCCTTGATGAACTTTGCTGTGATAATCATTTTTCTCAATTTTTCAAACCCTTTGGATCTTTGTCTTCTTGGCTGATTTCTTTCACTTGAGACTTCCTTCTTTATTAGAATAGCACCATTTGGGCCTTCTTCTGCAGGATCAGATGGTGGTTCTTCATCTCTACAGACTCCAACATCGTTCGGGCTTAGAACTGTATTTGGGCTGACAGGGTAAAGAGGTGATTGCTCATCAAGGTGGAGAATTTCATCAACTGCTCGTTGTACGAATTCAATTGCCTCAGTCTGGCTAAATTCTAGTTTCTCCTTGTCTACAGCTTGGTTGTCCAGATTCATATTCTGATTTTCATCTTGCTGATCCTGATTCAGATTACAATTAGATCCTTCTGTATCCGTCGTGTTTGCATCCGTATTTTTTCCTGTTTCACCCTCTTCGTTGCTTCCGTCAGTTCCTGGCACTGGTAAATGCTTATATATCAGTTTCCACAAGTTGCTGTACTTTTTATCATCAATCAATATGTCTGTTTCTGCACTTTGCTTCTGAAGCTCGTCAGCTTTAACAGGCTTAGGCTCATATATTTGGACGAAGATTTCTTCATTACTGCCTTGAGTGTCACTAGCATTGTCAATCTGACTTTCAGACATAGGGTCTTCATGTACTTGCATTGACTGCTTCATTCGTAACACGTCTCTTGCTTCTGTCGTGGACCTGCGTTTCAGCCGAATACTCCTTTGTTTTTTCAACAAGCGCCGTTTAGTTGATATGAATCCTTTAAGAGGAGGCGAAGGAGCATGTAGATGACCATGAAGTGAACAATAAGTATACGGACATACATGCCCTATCAGCTGGCTGTCAGTTTCACATTCACCTGAAATGTGATGAGGTTTTGCAGCCTTGGTACTCTTTAGAGTTGAAGAGCATGTAGCACGGTCAAACTTATTGACTGGACGCCTTTTTGATCTTAGACTTGGCATCTTCCATAGAGTCCTTGTGGGCTTTATACCAGCTACACTTGCTGAAATTTTCATTGATTTCTAGTAACAGAAAACACAAGTGAGTTTCCTCATTCCGGCTGATATTTATATTTGTTCTATAAAATATGAAAAAGTAAGCGATGATCAAACTTTTCTTACTTGTGTCACGTTGAAGGAGCTGGTACTCTCTGTATAAATTGTTAGCAAGTCTGACATTAAATCCTCAGATGATAGTTCCTCATCATCTGTCATGAAAACTGAGGGCTGATGAAGCTGGGATCTGGACCACCGTCTTCTAGACAACTTAATGCTTCGAACTCTTGCAATTTTGATGGATCCTGATCTAATCAGCTTCAATTTTGGCAGGGCTACTTCGATTGTGCTATCCTGATCTCGTCTGCTTGCACTACTTTGATTGGGTAATTTCCTCATTCTTTTCAAACTATACATCCTCTTTAGACCTTTTGCAGATTTTGTTGGAATTGAACTATCAGCTGTGATAATAAGAATAATAATAGCATTTCCTAGAACTGGATATAATAATGGATACTACAGATTTTGAGATTTACCTGCATTAGGTTGCGAAGATCCTTTTCTAGCATTGAAACAAGTGGTCGGCTTCATGTAATTTGGACTCTCTTTGCTCTGCAAAGGCTTATCCAGTGAATCGTGTTGGAGGACAATACCCTGGCTTAGTCTGGATTTACTCCTCCTCATAGAGAATCTGAATCTATCAAGGTTTGTAACCTTGATTGATCTCAACCTGTTTAATTTCGTTCCTGGTTCATCTGATTGTTTCGAAGAATTGCCTGGAATTCCCATATTTTTCCAGCTTAGGGGGATCTCCGTGATGAGCGGGAATGCGAAGAGATTTCTGCGGAAACAAGAAATCTAGTCACCGAAAAATGTCATCTGCGGTAGGGTTTTTACTTGGTAGCATTGAGATGTGGAGAGAATGTTTGATGAAAAGGAGAGCAGTTTTATGAATGCAAAATTTGTCCTTGCAGTCGGTATTTAGCTCTTCTTTACTTGAGATCAGGCAATGCTTTTGTGTGTATTATTATGGCTGAATCGGATACTTTTTCAAGCTGATTGGTTTCTTTATTATTTTATTGGTGAACCGGAAATTTAACCTTAAGACTTGTTCAAACGAGAAGTGATGTTTGACGATTGAATAAGCTCATATGACTTGGTCTAGTAGTAGCCTAGTTGGAATTGGAAAAGGGAATTTTCAAACAACAATTTTGAGGCCACTCATCTAGGAAAGGAAACTCTTCTTTCATAATCGGATACTTTAGTATTGAATATTACACACCTATATATTTCTTAAATACCTACACTACTTTAGTATACATACAAAATTAGACAAACTTGAATAGGGGAATAATAAGGATATAAAAACTCTACAAGGGTTAAATAGAGTATGGAAATTTTTCGCAATATCTTATAACAAGGCTTTGAAACTAATCTCAAGGTATTAAAGTCGATCTCTGCGCTTAGTGACGAAAATATTTCTCAAGGTTTTAAAATGTATCTCAAGGCCTTGACTTCGAAACCTGTGTAGAAAGTTGTTAGTCACAATAAAACGCGATATAAAGTGCGAAATGTAAAAGATCGACGCAACGATATGTTTACGAAGTTCGGCCCTAACAGTCTACTCTCCGCCTAAGGTTTCCGACCCTAGGATTCTAACTATCTATTATCAGCTTGTTTTGAGTCCTAAATAAAGGAATTGTGTACTTTATCCAAGGTGCAATTACTGATGATGAGATAGGACATTAAATATAGGGATATATATAATCCGATAATATTAGGGGTCATGGCGTTTTGCTAGAAGCTAACCATGATCGGTACAATTTATATGATAAAATGTGTTGCTAGTATTATTGGGTCCTACGAGGTCACACCATAACGAGCAGGAGAACTGAATCAATTAATGAGAGAATTACCATATAGGAGTATATGGTGGAAAATGATATATTTTGTAGGAGTACAAAATATATTTTGGAGTTGGTAATTAATAATAGATAAGGGATTATTTATTTATTAATTACTAAACATATATTTTATATTTTAAGGTCGGGCTTTTTAATAGTTAAAAAGTCCAACCCTAATTTTATATATTCGATCGATTAGGAGAATTTCACGTAAGAAAAAACCAGCCGTCGTGTATCAGGTATACCGTACGTGTTCTTCCTCTTCGATCCCTCTCTCAAAAGCTTCATCCTTTGTTCTAGCAATCGAAGGTTAAAGCGATTCTTGTTCAGTCTCGGGTGGACCAACTAGAGGAGTAACACTTGGACTCTACATATTCTTGAAGGAGTTATTGAACACGCATCAAAAGGTATTCCTTTTCCCCCTTATCTAATCTATTATGCATGCGATCTATGTTTAGATGTTTAGTAAATCGTTTCCTGAAATTCCGCTTTTACACATCTAAAATTCTAACAGTGGTATCAGAGCCTCTTGCATAAATTGATTAGATCAAATTAAAAAGGCCATGTTTATTGTTTTATTTTGATTATGAAATCATATTTATCTAGATATAATATCTCATATAATATCTTTTAGGAAGCAAATCTTATCTTTTTATTTTAGGGTATAATTTAACTAAGTTAATATATCTCATATCTTAACAAATTAAAATTATTTATTTTCAACTTGATAAATCATATTTATCTAGATATCATATCATATATAATATCAAGATCGAAATAAATAAATTTAAATTTGTTAAGATATGAGATATTTTAACTTAGTTAAATTATATCTTAAAATTAAAAGATATTATATGAGATATTCTATCTAGATAAATATGATTTATTTTCCTTTTGAAATAAAAATTTTTTTAGGATAAATATGATTTATCTTATTTGGAGATTATAATTTAATTATATTAGGATATATGATATCTTACTTAATTAAATTTTATCTTAAAATAAAAGATGCCCACCTTTTATGGAAAATTGCTTATTTTTTATATGAGGTCTTAATTTAGAAATGTTCTAAATTTTGACAAGTTACTAAAATAATAAATATGTCTAATCTTAGCAATGATCTAACATTAGAAACGTTCTAATATTAGCTAGTTACTAATTTTAGAAAGTTACCATAAATAGAAAGTTACTAATTTTGGAAAGGTTCCGAATTTAGAAATTTTACACCTTTAGCATTTTAATGATTAATATATGATATTAATACCATACACAATATGATTGATTAAAACAATACCGGAAAGGAGTTTCCAATTCTTTTTTTTTTCCCCTTTATGTGATAAAGTGGTTATGTGTTTTTTTTTTTTTAAATATCATATATGCCATGCTTGTATGTATGTGTATGGTGATATGCTCGTGCAGGCGGTTACTAGTTTGGCCCCAATCTTAGGATAGTTAAATACGATATGCGCATCGTTATGGTTTTATTGTATACGATCTGCGTATCGTTATGTATTTTTGTAATTTTCAATTTCTGCAAGAGTTATTTTAAATTCATTATACAAGAAGACCAGAGTCCTAAGGAGCCCGAAGGATGGAGATCCATGGAGGTCCAAGAATGAAGATTCTTTTTTAGGGGTCATACTAGGAACCATTTATTTAATGCGTTTTTTTTTAAATGCCTTAAATTCCCACTTGTATGCTTGTTTGTTATTTTTGTTATGAGTTCACTTTAAAATAACAACCTCGCATGCTTAAAAACGTCCTTTAAAAGAATATTGAGAACTGTCTTCCCATATCATAACCGATCCCTATCTAGGAATTTGTAGGATAGCTTCCGTCAAAGCGGGGTGTCCTTACTTTGACCTAGATATATTGCGGGTATGCTCATATTAAGGGGCATGCTGCTTTGATATGGTTAACTCAACAAAAGACCAAAAGATAAAGTTTTGGATTTTGAGACATAAGGGTGAGTTCACATGAGATGTGTTCCCATCAACCAAGAATTATAAGGAGTTATAATTAGTAAAGGAGTTTACTTACCTTGATTATATGAGACTTAGGGCAGTGCCAAAGTACGCTAAGGTTCATATATGATAGGATCTTGGAATCATTTTTGCTCACTAAGGGAATTGATAATATGAGTAGAAATGTGCAAAAACTTCAATTGTTTATAATTGTTATAACAGTTTATAGCTTTTGCAAAATCAATCATAACTTATCTGCATTTTATTATTCTGTGTTTTTTGTAGTCCACCATGTCAAACAAAAACCTCATATCTTCTTTACGCTCCATACTCGATAAAAAGAAAATGAACGAACACAACTTCCTTAATTGGGAGAGAAATCAGAGAATTGTTCTCAGGTCGGAGAACCAAGAGGATGTCTTGGAACATCCAATTCCTAAACTCACATTGAACTCATCTGATGAGAACCATGTGACGTACATGGAGGATAAGAAGCAGCGGAATGTCTCCACTTTGGGTATTCATGTTGTTGAAATTTTGTCAACTAATTCTATTTCATGGGTATTGGATACCGGATGTGTTTCTCACATTACTTCGAATGTACAAGCACTAAGAAATAGAAGGACGTTGCGGAAGGGAGAGGCAGATCTACGAGTTGGTAATGGAGTAACAGTTGCTGCTGTTTCCATTGGAGATTATTGCTTGACTTTACCTTCTGGCTTAGAGATAGAACTTAATAATTGTTATTTTGTTCCATGCATTACTAAGAACTTAATTTCAATTTCAGTTTTGAACCGTGAAGGTTATACATTTACCATTACTGATCACATGATGATGGAGATTTATAGGAATGGTATTTATTATGGTCGTGCGAATATGAGTAGTAATGGACTATACATATTAGACCTCAAAACTGAGATATATAACATTAATACAAAAAGTCGAATGAAACAAACGAAGCAAACCTATGGCATTGTCGATTGGGTCACGTAGGCATAAAGCGCATTAAGGAACTCCAAACAGTTGGATTACTTAAACCATTTGATTTGGAATCATTTGAAACATGCGAGTCGTGCCTAATGAGAAAGATGACAAGGTCACCCTTCATTGGTAAGAGTGAACGGACTTCTGAACTTCTAGCCCTCATACATACGGATGTATGTGGACCTATGAGTAAAGAGGCTAGGTCTGGCTATCGCTACTTCATTATATTTACTAATAATTTTAGTAGATACGGGTATATCTACTTAATGAAACAGAAATCAGAATCCTTTGAAAAGTTCAAGGAATTCCATAATGAAGTGGAAAGACAAACAGGCAAGAAGATAAAAGTGCTTCGATCAAATTGAGGAGGCGAATATCTGAGCCATGAATTCGATCATCATTTGAGAAGTTGTGGAATTGTGACACAACTCACTCCCCCGGGCACTCCACAACTAAATGGTGTGTCTGAGAGGAGGAACAGGACTTTGTTAGACAGTGTCCGTTCAGTGATGAGTTTTGCGGATCTTCCATTATCCTTTTGGGGATATGCTCTCCAAACAGATGCGTTCGTTCTAAACAGGACTCCGTCACGTTCAGTTGACAAGACACCATATGAGATATGGACAGGAAAGGTTCCTCACTTGTCATTTTTGAGGGTCTGGGAGTGCGAAACTTATGTAAAACATTTACAATCAGATAAACTAGCACCGAAATCAGACAAATGTTACTTCGTAGGATATCCCAAGCAAACAAAGGGGTATGATTTCTACCATCCCATAGAGAACAAAGTGTTTGTTGCTCGGGATAGTGTCTTTTTGGAAAAGGAATTCTTTTCCAATAAGCCAAGTGGGAGAAAAGTTCAAATTAATAAGATTAATTGTGAGCAAGAAACGCAACAACACGAGGACATATAAGATGTCACTGAGGAACTTGACTATTTTAATTAACCTCTTATGAGGCAAGTTAATCCAGTTCAAGAATCAATTCCTACAGTAGATCAGGCTGAAGAGGAACCACATATTGATGTGGAGAACTCTACAAATGAGGAACTGCATAATGATGTAGGAAATCATACATCTGAAATCTCTCCTATTGTTGGCCCAAATTGGAGATCAAACAGGGTAAGGCAACAACCTAGACATTTGGATGACTATGTGTTGCATGCCGAGATTGAAGTGCTCCTCATGGAGCATAACGAGCCCGCTTCCTACAAGCAAGCTGTGACGGATCAGAACTCCGAAAAATGGCTTGAAGCCATGAGAACCGAGATGGAATCCATGTCTGAAAATCAAGTATGGGACTTGATTGATTTGCCTAATGGGGTAAAACTTATTGGTTGCAAATGGGTCTTTAAAGTAAAGACAGACAAGGGTGGAAATATCTCTGTTTATAAAGCAAGGTTGGTTGCTAAGGGATTTAAACAAATTCATGGTATTAACTATGAGGAGACATTTGCCCCGGTCGTCATGATCCGGTCCATTAGGATAATCCTAGCGATTGCCGCCTTCTATGATTATGAGATATGCCAAATGGATGTCAAGACCGCATTTCTAAATGGCTATTTAGAAGAGGATGTATATATGATGCAACCTGAGGGTTTTGAGGATCCGAAAATTCTAGGAAGGTTTGCAAGCTTAAGAAGTCCATTTATGGACTGAAGCAAGCATCCAGGAGTTGGAATCTTCGATTTGATGAAGTGATCAAACAGTTTGATTTCATCAGATGTGAAGAAGAACCATGCGTTTACAAAAAGTTGAGTGGGAGCAAGGTGACTTTCCTAGTCTTGTATGTGGATGACATACTACTCATTGGGAATGACATTTTGATGCTGGAAACAGTAAAGGGATGGCTTAAGAAGCATTTCTCAATGAAAGATCTAGGGGAGGCCGAGTACATACTAGGTATCAAGATCTATAGAGATAGATCTAGAAGGCTTATTGGTCTCAGTCAAGGAACTTATATAGATAAGGTTCTACAGAAATTCAAGATGACAGATTCCAATAAAGGATATCTGCCTATGCAACATGGGATCCATCTCAGCAAGACCTAGTGTCCTAAGACACCTGGTGAGATTGAGAGGATGAGCAAGGTTCCCTATGCCTCTGCTATAGGATCCATCATGTATGCAATGACCTGTACTCAACCAGATGTTGCATATGCTTTGAGTATGTGTAGCAGGTACCAGTCGAACCCCGTTGACATTCACTGGCAAGTTGCGAAGAACATCCTAAAGTACTTGTGAAGGACTAAAGATGATCTACTAGTATATGGAGGTGATGATGAGTTAGTCATCAAGGGCTATACCGATGCTAGTTTCCAGACTGACAGAGATGGCTTTGAGTCACAGTTTGGATACGTCTTCATTTTGAATGGAGGAGTGGTAAGTTGGAAAAGCCAAAAGCAAGACACGGTTGCGGACTCAACCACAGAGGCAGAATACATTGCTGCGGGAGAAGCGGCTAAGGAAGCGATCTAGATTAGGCAGTTTATAGCTGAGCTCAGCGTTGTCCCTAGCGTGACGAGGGCAGTTGACGTCTATTGTGACAACAATGGCGCGATTGCTCAAGCGAAGGAACCTAGCTCAAGCTCCAAATCCAGACATGTTTTGCGGAAGTATCACATGATCAGACACTATATTGATCAGGGTGATGTAAGGGTGTGCAAGGTGCACACAGATGATAACATTGCAGACCCACTGACTAAACCCATGAATAGGCCTAAGCATGATAGTCATATTCGGGCCAAAGGGCTCAAACACGTTAGAGAATTCTTTTGAACTTCTGTGTTTGGATTGAGAAAATGTTTGTTTTTGTCATGGAGTTTATGATTGTTTTATATATGAGTTTTCATATTCTTATTTGATTATTACTTGAATATTACATAAAGTATCCAAACAATTTATTAATTATCAAATGTGCTTACTGGAAAAGTTCCGGTGAATGAAACCACATTAAGTGAACTGAAATTATTAAATTGAAAGGATCCATGGTTTGAGTCGTTAACTTGGATACAAACGACTCTAAAGTAGACCATCTTGTGAGTGAATGATGAATGTGGGTTTCATAGTTCATAGGACATGGAGATGTCCAATCGCTTACATAGATGAGTATGGTGATACTCATCGGATAGACCGATCCTATGGCTTTCATGACTTATTGAGGAGTTATAGCGATTATCATTATAAGTGAGTTCCTTAACATGAGCTTGATATAACTTTCATTTGAAGGATGGCATATCTTAGATACTGTTTAGCGCTGACCGTAACAGGCAGTTATAAAGGCAGTAATCAGGGTGGTCAAAATTTGAGTGGGAGTTATAGTCGTTGCAAGATTGGATTAATCCTCCTATACCGGCATACTTTGATGTGTTGGGAAGGATTGGTGTCCCCGGCCACTTGAAGAGTGAGAACTGTGTAAACGCATGGCCATGCTCAGATTTGATCTGTACTGACAGTTTGATCTCAGGAGTTCAAGAAACATATCTGATGGCAAAGATGGTTTCCATCACATAGTCAGATAAGGACATTAAGCGATAAGGGAATTTTAACATTGCACACTTGTATGAAAGTACAAGTGGGAGACTAAAGGAATTGTGTACTTTATCCAAGGTGCAATTACTGATGATGAGATAGGACATTAAATATAGGGATATATATAATCCGATAATATTAGGGGTCATGGCATTTTGCTAGAAGCTAACCATGATCGGTACATTTATATGATAAAATGTGTTGCTAGTATTATCGGGTCCTACGAGGTCACACCATAACGAGCAGGAGAACTGAATCAATTAATGAGAGAATTACCATATAGGAGTATATGGTGGAAAAGGATATATTTTGTAGGAGTACAAAATATATTTTGGAGTTGGTAATTAATAATATATAAGGGATTATTTATTTATTAATTACTAAACATATATTTTATATTTTAAGGTCGGACTTTTTAATAGTTAAAAAGCCCAACCCTAATTTTATATATTCGATCGATTAGGAGAATTTCACGTAAGAAAAAGCCAGCCGTCGTGTATCACATATACCGTATGTGTTCTTCCTCTTCGATCCCTCTCTCAAAAGCTTCATCTTTTGTTCTAGCAATCGAAGGTTAAAGCGATTCTTGTTCAGTCTCGGGTGAACCAACTAGAGGAGTAACACTTGGACTCTACATATTCTTGAAGGAGTTATTGAACACGCATCAAAAGGTATTCCTTTTTCCCCTTATCTAATCTATTATGCATGCGATCCATGTTTAGATGTTTAGAAAATCGTTTCCTGAAATTCCGCTTTTACACATCTAAAATCCTAACACTAAATACAACCTAGAAGAACTTCTCTTGTTCTCTCAATGTAGCCTCAATGCTACGATCTAGTCAACTCCTATTCTAGCAATAATAGCTTAGTTACTTCGTAGAGTAACGTTGTGTATAACACTCTCAAGATATGTCAATGCAACTTTTGTGTTTTTCTAGCTCTCTCTAAACTAAATCGTTCTTGAGAATAGATAAACGTGGTTGATGAAGAAAGCTTTAAGATTTGCGTGAAAGCGCTGCTCTTTTCTTCGCCATGGCGGAATTCTTTTATTAGCTTATGTTGAGGCTATTCTTCTCAACCGTTGAAACGTGTTCATTCTCTCCACTAAATCTTCATCAGAATCCAAAATGTTTGACCGTTGAATTTTTTGCCAACAAATCTTTTACAAAATCTTTGTTGTTTTGAAGATGACTTTTGAAGATCTTGCTTGTTAGCCGGAAGGTCTTCCTGTTATCTTCTGTTGAATCAGTCCGGATCCTCTATGACATTAAGTATTGCCTTCTCTGCTGCATTTTTCTTATTGGTCCACATGTCACACTAATTAATATAGTTAAAACTAAATAAATTAGTGTATCAATTAAATTATATACTTTCCTTTTTCTTTTAACTTCCTTCTTCTTACTGGGTTGCAATGCACAGAGATTCCGCCGGAGAAGATGACCCTTTCCCGTCCGATACGATGTACACCTCGTGTTATCTATGAATCGATTCTCCTCAACTATTAATAAATTGGACATTTTTTTATAAAGTTAATTAAGTCTAGTGAGAGGAACCCATAAATTTGAAATAAGAAAACTGTCAGTTCATCTTACCGGAACAAACCCAACATTAAAATGAACAACACCTTCCTCACCATTTTACAATGGGAATCTCAAGCACATATGTAGCGTCAAAACTAAAGCATGTAGTAATTTCGACTTTGTTAACAATTGATCAGGATCGAGATAGACTAAGTGAAGCTTTATTTGTGAAGATGAACTATCGGAGTCGACGGATGATCGACTTTTATACATGATTAGTCAAAATAGCTAGTGCAGTCAACACACAACATAAGTATGACAGTATTTAGAAGGTTTATCAAAAACAAAACGAAGCTTTTAATGGAGAGTGTTTTGGTTTCAAAAAATATGCAAAGTTAGTTTTTAAAATGGATATCGATCATATTTTGACGGGAAATTGCAATACTTGACAATCAATTCTGTGTTTTGGTTCTTCTTCACTAATGATCATATTTTGAAGAAATCCAAAAAGAACAAACAGTGGGATTAGAAATTAAATTTCTTACAACTCCCTCAAGATGCCGTTTAGGATTTTCTTCTTGGTCACCCATCAAGTATAGATTTACTTGATCACTTTTAGTATCAATTTCACTAGAGGAATCCAAGTCACTTCTTGAGGCTACCATTGATTTCTTCTTTCGATCATTCTTCCGATGGTTATTCCTTCTCTTTTGTGGACACTCATTCACTAGATGATTTTTTTCTCCACATTCAAAACGCGTTAGTACATAAGATTTCTTACTGGAGTTATAATACTTACCTTTATATTTTGATGATCTAGGGTACTCTCTGTTTGAGAATTCTTTCGTCATCTTCAAAACTCGAGCAAGTCCTCTTGTAATCAAAGTAAAAGGATCTTTTTTGTCATTCTCACTTTCTTCATCTTTTGATGAATCTTATTCCCTTTTGGATTTTAGAGCCAAGTTTTTTTCAGATTTGAGTATAGTTCTCCATCTTCTTAATTAAGAACCATTTCGTAAGTGATAAGCTTTCCTAGTAGATCGTCCAAGGGTAGAGTCCTCAAATCCTATGTTTCCTCAATAGCAGTCACCTTTGGCCCCATTTCGACTTAGGTAGACTTCTCAAGATTTTCCTGACATTCTTCTCATTTGTGAAAACTTTGCCTAGAGAATATTAGATTGTTCACAATTTCAGTGAATCGTGTGAACATTTCATTTACCATCTCATCATGTGTCATCTTGAACAACTCATACTGCCTTAGAAAAAGGTTAATCTTGGTTTGCTTTACTTGACTCGTTCCTTCGTATGTTACCACCAATTTATCTCATATCTCTTTTGCACTTTTGCATGATGAGACACAGTTGAACTCGTTAGCATCCAATCCACAATAGAGTAAGTTCATGGCTTTGTAGTTCTTAGCCACCTTCTCGAAATTAGCTTGGTTGAAATCATCTTCCTTTTTAGGCATAATAGTTCCAGTATCTTTGGTCTTAGTTGGAACTTTTGGACTAGTTTTGATGATGCTCCATAGTTCCAGATCCTGATCAATAACAAACATTTGCATTAGAAATTTCCATTGTATAAAATTATTGCCACAGAAATGGGATGGTCGAAAGGTGGATCTTCCTTGTGCGAATCCTCCATCACCTACTAAATTCATGATTAGTCTCACTAATGGTTAAATCATATATAAGTGAGTCTAGCTCTAATATCAATTGAAGAACCGAGTAGGGGAATAATAAGGATATAAAAACTCTAGAAGGGGGGTTGAATAGAGTATGAGAACTTTTCGCAATATCGTATATCAAGGCTTTGAAACTAATCTCAAGGCCTTGAAGTCGATCTCTGCACTTAGTGACAAAACTGTTTCCCAAGGCTTTGAAGTGTATCTCAAGGCCTTGACTTCGAAACCTGCAGAAAGTTGTTAGTCACAATAAAACGCGATATAAAGTGAGGAATGTAAAAGATCGATGCAACGATATATTTACGAAGTTCGGCCCTAATATCCTACTCTCCGCCTAGGGTTTCCGACCCTAGGATTCTAACTATTTGTTATATGCTTGTTGTGAGTCCTAGATACAACCTAGAAGAACTTCCCTCCTTGTCTCAATGTAGCATCAATGCTACGATCTAGTCAACTCCTATTCTAAATAGCCTAGTTACTTCGTAGAGTAACGTTGTGTATAACACTCTCAAGATATGTCAATGTAGCTCTTGTGTTTATCAAACTCTCTCTAAACTAAAACAAAGATCGCTCTTGAGAATAGATAAATGTGGTTGATGAAGAAAGATTTAAGATTTGCGTGTAAGCGCTGCTATTTTCTTCACCATGACAGGATTCTTGTATAAGCTTATGTGGAGGCTATTCTTATCAACCATTGAAACGTGTTGATTCTCTCCACAAAATCTTCATCATAATCCAAAATGTTTGAACGTTGAATTTTCGCCAACAAATCTTTTACAAAATCTTTGTTGTAATGAAGATGCCCTTTGAAGATCTTGGTTTAGCCAGAAGATCTTCTTGTTATCTTCTGTTGGATGTGAAGATCTTCTCTCTCATAGCCGTTTGAAGCTCTAACAACCTGCACAAATCTTGTAACAAACATATCCACATATATAATAAAAATTTATTATGTTTTCTATTATTTTGTCTTCCATCATTCCTAAAAAACAGTTTAACGATCATCAAGATGGAGTTATCAAAACTCATAACATATTTTATGTTATTCTCCGTATATGTATAGAGCGTTAGAATATGTGAGAACAAGTGTTACGGTAAAAAAATAAAAGCGTATCTTAAATGTCGGATTAAATAATAAACAATCATGATTTAACGTTTAAATGGTAAGCATACATACATTTTACTTCAGGCGATATTTAATGAAGGCTTGCTATATTTTATTAAAAGAAATACAATATATGAAGTTTGTAAATAAATGTCGCATTCATAATATAACACGAATAGTCAATGAGAGAAGCGGAGTGAAAATGTATAAATAGAATGCACAAATGTGCAACTTGAATCAACATGTATTCATGCACGAGTAGTGAATGGGAGGAGCGGGGCAATCAAAAAAGGTATACGTTTTATTTGCAAATGTACGAGCACGAATTCAAGATAACGAGTGTCATAAGCACGAGTACATAAACATATTTCCATAAATGCGCTAGTACACAAATATGCACGAGTACAAAGTAATGAGCACGACTAGTACATTTCTATAAGCACGCTAGTAATTGTCATATGCACGAGTACATAACCGTACTATTAAGCATACACGCATGCAATAGTGTTTGTGCATAGTGCAACTCGTATGTGTGAATCATAAGCACGAGTACAATTAGTGAATGATTAGATCATAGTAACATGAGTATATAATGTGCAAGCCACCATATGTCATATATGCACAACAAAAATAGGTTTTATAGACGAATACAATTAAATATGAGCACTAGTAATGTTCAATGCATGCACGAATGAGAATAGTTTCTTTGGACGATGGAACGGAAAGACGATGAACACAAATATCTTGTTAATTAGGTAAACATGTATATTTAATTATGGAAATTGATTATTCCTTTCTTGTTAAGAAACATATTAATTATTATTCATAAATATCATGTATCATAACCTTTAATTTTATTATCATATTGAGATGTGTTCTTGTTCTTACTTGATTCGAACCCCGTCCCTCTCTCTATATATATATATATATCTCTATCTCTATATATATATATATATATATATATTATTTTGGTGTGATTGAGCATCCACAATAATAGATATTGATTAGATATGTACTATAAAATTTACCCTCTCCACGCGAAAAATAAGAAGAATTGAATGTGAATGATGATAAAAGTTATTTGTTCATCGGTCAATCTATTCATACTTAGATGGTCAGTGGTCCAATCGACCCATAAAAGAATTTGAGAAAAATCTTAACCCGTATCGAACAGTATATATGACTGTGAATTATTTGTATGATCTAGACCGTAGAATTTGGTAACGTATTTGGAAAAGTTGTTGAGTTTTGTGACTTGACTTTAAATAAAAGCTCTCTCAAGTCTCAATAAATGACATATTCTCCCGTAAATACACTTGTAACAGTCCATATGCACCCATTTTTGTCAAATAACTGCACTACAAAATTACAGGCAAAGGCAATATAAAATCCAAATAAATATTATGGGTATGAATGATGCAGCTAAGTACACTAGATCATATTAAAATATAACTTTATCGTTTCTCGACGGAATAACCAAACGCGTTTTGCGTAGATAGTGGGCCCTATTTAGCTGGAAGTCGCCGGATCACCGACCGTTATTGACGGATGCCGGTGGCTTGTGGGGTCCTTGCTACTATCATGCAGGATTCAGGCGAGGCTGTATTCGATACACTATCTTATATGGCCTTAAATGGGCCTTTTTAAGCAAAAGCCCACTTGGGCCCATATCCATTGTTAGATTCTTCCAAGGTGGGCTTTGGTACCTAACCGGCCCATATCAATATGTCTGATTCTGCCTTGTCCCAACTGAACCAACTTCTATTAATTAATGTAGGAGGCTATTCGATCGCCAGAAGAACTGAACCGAGCTTTTTCGATTAGGCTTTCCGTACAACGTTTCCCTATTTACAGTTGGATTCTGAGCGATGATCATCTCTATAAAGGTTTCGATTTTTTTTATTAATAAAAACACCTTTTAAGTCCGTTCAATAAAACTTTTTTTTTGGCGTGTTATATGCACAATTTTAAATTTACTTGGTACCGAATATGAACGATTTGCGGTGGCGCTCAAATAAATCTCAGCGTTTTGCGACGGCGCTCAAATCTTAAAATAAATACAAAAAGACAAAAAATAAGAAAAAACAGGGTTTTGAGCGGCGGCACATGCCCTTTTTTTTATTAAAGATTTGAGCGCCTTCGGAAGGCGCTGACGCTCAAATTCTTTGTTTTTTTTTTAACGCCATCCGAATGCGTTTGTTTTTAACGCTACTAAAACAAACCTCGTACATTTAGCTTTTTCGGTTTTTTTTTTTTAAATAAAATGCTTCATTAAATGCGTTTTACATAATTGCACCAGGAATAATCATTCTATAAAGTAAAACTTATGTTATATGACTAGTCTTTTGTTTGTTAAGTTTATTAGTTTTAATTATTTATTTATAAATTTTATTTAAATAAATAATTTTAAATTACATTGTGGTAAATATTATTACACATAGTCACAAACTATCTTTGTTTCTTTATAATACACCCTCATTTAATTTTATACGGAAATTTTAAAAATAAAATCAACAATATTTTTTAATATATCATAAATAGTGCTTTGATAGATCTTACAAATTAATTCATCTATAAAAAAAATTAGCTGCATTATTAAAAAAAATAAGTCAACTAAATTTTGAAATAAAAAGGAATAATAGTGTAAAATAACTTTTTAATTACATAAGAGTATTCATCAAATGATCTACTATTTTACTAAAAATAATAGAAATTTAAATTTCATTTTCTCTTTCTTAAATATGACGTCTTTTAAAAGGTTTATATATATATATATTAAAATATAGAAAAATATAGAAAAATGTGGTTATTACAAAACATATAAGGCGGAAGATTTTTTTTTCAAGTATTTGTAAAAAGTATGAAATTGACATTCTCTTGGAATCGGATTGCAAAATTGTTGTTGATGCATTGAATATATGACTATTGATTTGCAAAGTTGTTGTTGATGCATAAAATATATGACTATTGATTTGTTTGTGATAGCAGAAATAAAAATCAATCAATATATACTACTAAAGTAGAATTCTAACCTGCTGTGACATGGCACTCCCAGAATTAAAAATTTTAAAATACAGTTCCCTCTTTAAAGATATAAAAACTTTTTTTTTAATTACTAATTTATTAAAGTTGATTATAGAAAACATCTAAAAATACCAAGAAACTAAAAACTATAATTAAATATTATTGCTTTTCAAAAAAAATTATGCTTAAAAAATATTGTTTTGATTTGGCCGGTAAGTGATTTAAAAAATATTTTTATTAATAATAATATGCTTTAAAAAATATTTATATCGAATTTTTTAATATTTTTATTAAAAATCACATTTTGTTTTACATTGAATTTTTTTTCCATTAAATATATATACTGTATCTTTAACAAATAAATGTTTTTAACGTTGGATTAATATATATATTTTTTATTTTAATTACTTTCAAAATCTATTTGATTTAAACATAGCATGAAATGTTTTTTAATAAATACTTATTCCAAAAATCACTTTTTATTCAAATATTAAAATTTTCTAATTTTTTAATATTTTTATTAAATACTGAATTTTTAAGAAATATTTATTTCGTAATTTTAAACATTTTTATTAAAAATCAAATTTTGTTTTACATTGATTTTTTTAACTTATTAAATATATATTATGTATTTTAACAAATAATTTTTTTAATGTGGGATTAATATACTATTTTTATTTAACAGAAAATTACTTTCATTATCTCTTTGATTAGAACCTAGAAACCTTTTTTTCATGAATTGTTTTTTCAATAAATACTTATTTCGAAAATCACTATTTTTATTTAAACCTTGAATTTTTCTATTTTTTTTAGTATTTTAATTAAATAATTTTTTTTCTACGAAATATTTAATTTTGACATTTTTAATATCAATCAATCATCAATATCAATATCAATCAATCAATCAATATATACTACTAATCAATCAATATATACTACTAAAGTAGAGTCCTTATCTGTTGACATGGCATTCCCAAAATCAAAAAATTTAAAATGGAGTTCTCGCGCTAAAGCTATAAAATCTTTTTTTTTTGAATTATTACTACTCCATGAAAGTTATTTATAAGATTATATGAATTAATTTTTTTTAACTAATCCTAATCCTAACAAACTGAGAGATTTTTTTTGAATTATTACTACTCCATTAAAGTTATTTATAAGATTATATGAATTATTTTTTTTTAACTAATCCTAATCCTAATCTGCTGACATGGCACTTCGTGGTGAGTATTTTAAAATCGAGTTTTCTCAATTAAAGTCAAATTTTCTTTTTTTTTTATATTATCAAAATAAATTTTTTATAACTATCAAATCAATCACAACCAATATTTGATAAGAAGATCCATACAAAATTAAAATAATGATTTTTTAATTAATTTTTTTTAGAAAGATTTTTATTTCTTTAATTTATTTTTGAAGGATTATAAGCTCAATCTATTTACGTTAAATATTTTTCAGGGATTTTGGTATCACACATCGATTATCAAGTAAGGTTGATTGTCTGATAAATTGTATAAATAAAGGTTTAAACATTACACAAATCAAACATTTCTTGGCCTTCTTACTAAGTTGATGTATAACTTTATTCGTAACGGTTTAATATATGTTTAATATATACTACTAAAGTAGAGTCCTTATCTGCTGACATGACATTCCCAAAATCAAAAAATTTAAAATGGAGTTCTCGCGCTAAAGCTATAAAATCTTTTTTTTTTTGAATTATTACTACTCCATGAAAGTTATTTATAAGATTATATGAATTAATTTTTTTTAACTAATCCTAATCCTAACAAACTGAGAGATTTTTTTTTGAATTATTACTACATTAAAGTTATTTATAAGATTATATGAATTATTTTTTTTTAACTAATCCTAATCCTAATCTGCTGACGTGGCGCTTCGTGGTGAGTATTTTAAAGAGAACATTGGTGATATAAGGTATTTTTTGCATCTTAGATACAAACTAGGCACCCTAATTTCATCAATAAAAAATAAAGATAAATGAGTTGGATAATCAATAAAAAATAAAAGATTGTGTGAAAGATAGGATTCGAACTCTGGACGAGTTCCCCACCCCCCCACCCTTATACCAGTTATACTAATCAAACTTCGTGTATTCTTTTGATGAAACACAATATTAATACACAATTTTAATACATAATTTCAATTACACAATGTCCGTACACAATTTCAATTACACAATGTTAATACATATAACACAAATATCAGCTACATAAAATGCATTGGGCATACATATTATACACTCCAAGATATATTATCCATGTTTACTACATAATTGTAATAATTGTGTAAAAAGTCACAAAAAATATGTATTCATAACGGATTCACAAGGAATACACATCTACTACATTATTTTGTTGAGTTATATAGAACATATCTTCATCGACTTTCGTCTTATGTAGCACCGACTTTCATCTACAATCCTCCATTGTTGATCGTAATTAAGAGCTCTGATATATATATCTCGCTTAACAATGGAGAGCTTCAGATAATACGCAATATTAGTATATATTTACAGCAAATCAATTAGGAGAGATTCTAGGAACATTTTAAAAACTATTTCCTATAATAACCTATCAGCAAATCTGTTACAATATTTATTAGGAAAACATTTAATTTTTTATGGAAGAGAATATCTCCAAATTAGGTAAATAGATGTCATTATTTTCAATTAAATCTTTTTCTACTTAATTCTAAGTGCCTACTTTATCTACACATTACAAAACATACCTATTATGTACACAAAAATACGTTATGTACCTACTTAACCAACTCACCCTATTTTAAAATCGAGTTTTCTCAATTAAAGTCAAAATTTCTTTTTTTTTATATTATCAAAATAATTTTTTTATAACTATCAAATCAATCACAACCAATATTTGATAAGAAGATCCCATACAAAATTAAAATAATGATTTTTTAATTAATTTTTTTTAGAAAGATTTTTATTTCTTTAATTTATTTTTGAAGGATTATAAGCTCAATCTATTTACGTTAAATATTTTTCAGGGATTTTGGTATCACACATCGATTATCAAGTAAGGTTGATTGTCTGATAAATTGTATAAATAAAGGTTTAAACATTACACAAATCAAACATTTCTTGGCCTTTTGACTAAGTTGATGTATAACTTTATTCGTAACGGTTTAATATCTATTTTGAGGGTCATTGACCTACTATTTTGTGGGTTGTTGACCTAATATTTTCAATCTCACATCGATTATCAAGTAAGATTGATAGTTTGATGACTTGTATAAACAGAGAGTTTGAAGATTAAACAAATCAAACATTTATTTGCCTTCTGGCTAAGTTGAAGTATAATTTTATTTTTACTGAACTGCCTATTATTTTGTGGGCCGCTAGATGATAGTTTGATAGCTTGTATAAATAGAGGGTTTAAAGATTAAACAAATTAAAAAAAAAATTGGTCATTTGGCTAAGTTGAAGTATAATTTTTATTCATAACGAATTGACTACTGCTTAATTTGTGGGCCATTGAAGTAATGTTTTGTGGGTTGCTAAATATTTTTAATCCCACATTGATTATCAAGTAAGAATGAGGGTTTGAAAACTTGTATAAATAGAGGGTTTGAACATTAAACAAATCATACATTTCTTGACATTTTGGCTAAGTTGAAATATAACTTTTATTCATAAAGAATTAATATCTGTTTTGTGGATCGTTGACCTACTTCTTTGTGGGTCGTTGACCTACTATTTTGTTGCTAAATATTTTCAATCTCACGTCGATTATCAAGTAAGGCATAAAGTTTAATAACTTTGAAGATTAAACAAATCATGCATTTCTTGGTCTTTTGGCTATGTTAAAGTATAATTTTTATTCATAAAATTTTTATTTATAACAGATTAATATCTGTTTTGTGGGTTAGTCGCCTACTACTTTGTGGGTCGTTGACTGTTTTGTGAATTGTTAAATATTTGCAATCCCACATCGATTATTAAGTAAGGGTGATAGTTTGATAACTTGTATAAATATAGGGTTGAAGATTAAACAAATCAAACATTTTTTGGTCTTCTGGCTAAGTTGAAGTATGATTTTTATTCATAACGGATTAATATCAGTTTTGTGAGTCATTGACCTACTGCTTCGTGGGTCGTTGACCAAATGTTTTGTGGATTGCTAAATATTTTCAATCTCACATCGATTATCAAGTAAGACTGATAGTTTGATAACTTTTGGGTCGTTCGCCTACTATTTTATAGGTCGTTGACCTAATATTTTGTGGGTTGCTAAATATTTTCAATCCCACATCGATTATCAAGTAAGACTGATAGTTTGATAACTTGTATAAATAGAGAGTTTGTAGATTAATAAACCATACATTGATTGGTCTTTTGGATAAGTTGAAGTATAAATTTTATTCAGAGCCCATTAATATCTGTTTTGTGGGTCATTGGTCTACCTACTACTTTGTGGATCGTTGACCTAATATTTTGTGGGTTGCTAAATATTTTCAATCCCACATCGATTATCAAGTAAGGCTGATAGATAACTTGTATAAATAGAGGGTTTGAAGATTACACAAATCATATCTTTATTGACATTTTGGCTACGTTGAAGTATAATTTTTATTCATAACAGATTAATATCTACTTTGTGGGTCGTTAGTTTACTGTTTTGAGGGCCGTTGACCTAATTTTTGTAGATTATTAAATATTTAAAATCTCACATCAATTATCAACTAAGACTGATAGTTTGATAACTCGTATAAACAAATGATTTGAAGATTAAACAAATCATACAATTCTTGATCTTTTGGCTAAGTTGAAATATGATTTTTAGTTTGATGGACTAGGTTCCGTGTCTCTTTCGAAATCAATCCGATTGTATTTTTTGTCAAAATATCATTTCTATTATTTTAACTAAAGATTTCATTTGTTATCAATTGCTGAATGAATTTTATTTATTTTTAAATTTGAAACTCAGTTAAAATTATATATATATATATATATATATATATATATATATATATATATATATATATATATATATATATATATATATATTCTATTTTGCTTATGGAAAATTATAAAAGTTTTTAATCTAAATTGATGACTACTATTTTTTATGAAAATTAATTGATAATTTTTTGTTTTGTTTTTTCGATAGAAAGTAGTCAAATTAATTTTAATCTCCCCAAAATCTCTCCGGCCGGGCAATTATGGACGTTGAGTATATAATTGGATACGAGTCAACCACCTAAGTATTGTCTTTATATTATACATTCAATAATTATATGGTAATAAATACTCGACGTATATCTACGTATATTATCAATGTATTGAAAATTAATATATTTTTCAAATACCCGTGCAAGGCACGGGTCCTAAACTAGTATAAAATCAAACCTTGTTATGGTGCAGGTTTTGGTAGTATTTGTTTTTTTTTATAATTTTTTTTTTGATAATTTTTGGTAATATTTGTTTTATCCCATCAACTGATCTTGCGGGAAAGTTACATTTACTATAGAAAAATAATCTTTTTATCAATGAAAAATTCTTTATTTGTCATAAAAATGAAAAATTCGTTATTGTAGAGCATACTAATTTAGAAATTAATTTCTCCTTCAATATCATTCTCATCTATGTCCCAAATGAAAGGTTCAAAGAAGAATAAACCCGTTCTCCTTATGAGAGATTTTAATGATATTTTAAGCCCTTATGTAAAATCAGGTGGTTCCATTCGAAGTAATAATCGATATCAAAGACTTCAGAATGTTATGAAAAAATGTAATTTGATGGACTTGTTTTCTAAGGGAAATGAGTTTACTTGGCTTAGGAAAAAGGAAAGTGACAATAATTCAATTGAAAACTTGATAGAGCGATGACACACTTTGATGTGATTATTGCTTACAATCAAATTTATGTTTGGAATCATGTTTTTACTTCATCAGATCACTACATAATTTCGATTGATTTAAATAACACAAAATGAAATTTAAAAGTTAAACCTTTCCACTTCGAATTAATGTGGATTGAAAGGGAAGATTGTGAACAAATTATCAAGCAAGTTTGGAGAACCCGGTTCCCTAGAATACATATGTTTAATCTCGTATGGAAATTTAATTTGGTTAAAACTAAACTTAAAAGTGTGGAGTACTCAAATTTGGTAATATAAATAAACAAGTTTGCGATATTGACTCATCAATTGACAATCTTCAAAAGTTAAAATTTTAAACTTTCTTTATTCAGCAAAATGATAAACTAAAAAGATGAGTGTTTAATTGAGTTCTAACAAACGTATTGGATGCAATGAGAAAAATCAAATTTGCTTGAGCTTGATGACAAGAATAATAGATATCATCGAATGAAAGCAAGTGGGAGAACAAATAGATACTCTATTTTAGGGAATGTTAGACTTTTGAAGAATTTTAAGGGGTTTTTTTTATCCAACAATTCCCTATTACAATCCCTAAAATAGGGAGCTTGGGAAAAATATGCATTTGTTTCCCTATATTTGCAACAAGGAGAAGCTTCTCCAAATATCTCTCACCTACAAAATTTAACAATTTTTATCTTTATTTTAAAATAAAAAATAAAAAATATATAGATGACTCCTATTATGGAGAAGCTATTGGGTTTCAAGACAAAAATAATTTAGAGAAAACAAAAGCTCTTTCTCCATTTTGAAGTATTTTTGGAGAAGCTGTTGCACATCCCCAACTCACTTATTAGTTTAGATGACCCAACGTTGAATAACGAAGACAAAATAATTAACAAAATTTTCAAAGATTATAATGATCGGTTCCGATCAAACCAAGTTAATGGAGAGCCTTGAATCAATACCTTGAAGTTATTACAAGCAAAGCAACCGAGCCGGAAAATTTGGAATTAATTAAACAATTCTCCAATGAGGATATTAAAAATAGTTGTATCTATATATACTACTAAAGCAGCACCCATTTTGTCCACGTGTCAACCTCTAAGGTTGTCCACGTCAGCTTTTTTCAATTTATTTACAGATTTGCCACGATGTATTTACAGATTTGCCATTAATTATTTTATATAAAAAAAAATTTTATTAGAATTTGTAAACAGTCATCTTGCCACGTCAATTTTATTAATATAAATAATTAAAAATAAATAAATCTACCTATCTACCAATCAAAAATAACAAACCGATCTATTGTAACTCGATTTGTTGAGAAAATCTAACGCAAATCTTCTAACAAGATTTGACGCATTTGTTTAATTTAAAACTAAATCAAAATTTGCTTCTCTATCTAAATCTAAGTAAAAGTGATAATATATTAAGATATAAATATAATACTCGAATAATAATCTTTGTAATATAATTTTAATTATGTTCTATTATTTATTTAAAAAAAATTAATCCTCATATGTTAGTCATATTAATTAATAAAAATAATTTTTACTATAAATTGATATCAAATATAATGATGCGTGAAAGTATAAATATAATATTTATTTAGACAATCCCGCACAAGGTGCGGGCACTAAACTAGTTTGATATCTGTAGTGACACTTCACCGGTCCAGATGGTATGCGTGCCATAATCTTCCAAAATTATTAGAAAAGCATAGGTCCAACTGCTATCCGTGCAGTGAACTGCTTCTATCGTACGTGGATAATCCTAAAACAAGTCAATCATTCCTTCATTACATTAATCCCAAAAAAACAATAATCGAACTTTGACTAATGATTATAGACCTATTAGTATATGCTCAATAACGTATACAATTATTGAAAAAAATTGGCTTCCAGACTTAAAACAATCTTACCTAAGTTAATTCATCCTCTTCAAAGTGCCTTTACAAAAAATAGATGAATCATTTATAATATTCTTATTGCTCACGAAGTTTTCATGGGTTTAAAGCTAAAAAGGAAAGATGGATATATGATTATTAAACTTGACATGGAGAAAACTTAAGATAGGATGGAATGACCCTTTATTCTTGTTGTTTTGAAAAATTTGGTTTGAGAAGAAATTCATTAAATGGATTAGAGAGTATATTACTACCGTTCAAATACTCCATTCAAACTAATGCAAAACCTACAAATCTAAACATCCCTAAAAGAGGTTTATGGCCAGACGACCCTATTTCTCTCATGTTATTTAATTTATGTGCGGAGGTTCTTGCACGATATATCCATAAAGAAAGTAACCTTAATAAGAAAACAATTGGATTCCCTATAAGTAGGAGGTTTTGTCATTCCATTTCTTGCATTTGTAGACTATATTAATATATTTACCAAAACCCCTATTGGTGCTAGTTCTAAAATTCTGGAGCTATTGATTGGTTTCTGCCATATTTTGGGGCAAAAACTTAATTTTTTACAAATCGAATTTTCAAACTTCTAAGATTGTGGGGTGTTTTTTGGATAGACAAATCTAATTGAATATGGAATAACAACTAAAAATTGCTTGAAAAAATATATCGGTTGTTCAATAATTAACGATAAAGTAAATAAGAATGTTTTTGAAGATGTAATAACAAAGTCTAAACAACAGTTTACTGAATGAAAGACTTCTTCGTTGAATAAAGAAGGAAGAACGACACTTATTAAGACAAACCTTAATGCTAAACCAAATTTTATCATGTAGAGTTTGATGGTCCCATCTTGTATTTAGAAGCAACTTGATCAAATTAATAGAAATTAATTTTGAAACAAAAGAGCCTAATTACCACCCGCTTATCAATTGGGATAGGAGATGTAAACCTAAGCAAAACGGTGGTGTGGGAATTAAGAAAGCAAAGGACATTAATAAGGTCCTCCAAATGAAACTTTTATGAAAAACTATGGTTGAACCGGATAATATTTGGGTTAAAATCGTAAACAAAAAAATATCTTAAAGGTTCCTTTTTGTGGAATTATAAATCTGAAAGCAATACTTCTTGGCAATGGAAAAGACTCATAAATCTTAAACTTTGATTTGAGTCGGTTTTCAAGTAGAATGTAAGTGATGACAAGACTGCTAAGTTTTGGAAAAACCTTTGGGTGTCAGACCAACCACTTACTAAATTACTTAAGAATAATGTAGATATTGATGAGGATGAAATAGTTAGTAACCACATAATAGAAAATAATTGAGATACCAAAAAACTGGACTCTAAATTAGGAACCTCCCTTTCTATGAGGATTTTAATTGCTATTAAGTCTTATCAACTCCCGAAGTCGTTTATTCAAGATCGTCTCTACCGGGTACCTACAGATAAAGGATCATTCTCTACAAAATCGACTATGGATCTTATCCCTCATAAAAGAGGGTTAACATTGAAACCTAATGCTTGGATTTGGGATTTGGACTCCCAATCAAGGAAAACCTTGAAAAAATAAAAGATATCAGTTCTTATGCAATTTACTCTTGTAACCACCCATATGAGTTAGTTAACTATGTACTTTTAGATATCAATTTTTAATGAATGATATAAAAATTGAAAAAATCGGGGAGGAACTCGCTGGTTAATGATACAAATCACATCATTTCCAATATGCTTACCATGCTTAAGGACAAACTAGGTGATAAAGTTTTTATTCAACTGGTTATTACTTGGTGGAATATATAGTTTTCCTGAAACCAAAGCATTTTCAATTAATAAAAAAAAAACTCAAAATATTGATATAACAGTTCAAACCCAAATAAATGAATGGTTTGAAGCAAGCAAAAAAAAAGAGCCAAAATAAATCTAAATATCTAAGAACAAGAGGAAAACTCGGAATAGCCATTGGATTAAACCCGAGAAGAAAGTCTCCTTCTCTAAGGCTACGTTTTGGTTTTGGGTCCATATCTGGAGCCTACCTATCTGATCTTTATCAACACAAGACTTGGAGCCCCCTGCTCAAACAAAAGGGTAATCATTAGGATTCCTTATTATAGCGGAGAAATTTATCAAATTAAATTTGGATGGTTCTAAATGTGGATCTGGAGATTCTACTTTTGGTTTTATACTTACATATCACTATGCCTCGACAATTACCCTTGACTATAGACAATGTGAAAACATATTGATCCTTCATGTTGAAGAATGCTCGCTACGGGAAGATTGATTAAAGCATGTGATTTGAGTATTAACAAAATTGAAATTGAAATTGAAGGGGATAATCTAACAATTATCAATTACATCAAACAAGTTTGAAAGCCCCTTGGAAACTTTGAAAATCCCAAATTCTAGGAACTCGAGATGCTACGGGCTAAGAACTCATAATGGGTCCTGACCTTTAGCTTGACAACAATTTCACCGGATCTTGCAACAAAACACAAATAAATGAAAACTCCAAAAATAAAATAGAGTATCAAAATGGTTTAACAACCATAAAAGCAATAGACTATCAGCCGAGTTCTATAACGATAACTCCGTATCCTGTCCTATAATATACGGGACTCCCGGATGACCACTCTGACTAGATTACTCGGCAAAATCTCTATACGACAAGGCATCTACACAACGGATAAATCGTTAACTAACATTCTAAGAATTAAAATATATATAACACACACATAGATAAGTAAATCACACAATTCCGTTTATTATCTTTCACTAAGTCATACACTTTTCCAGTTCAACTTCTTTTATGACACGAGAATCTCCCAAAACTCGTCTTTGTCCCCTTATCCAAACATTAATGGATCCGATGCATCTCACCGTTTACCTACCTGAACTAGTCGCAAAGAACCTCCTAGTCTCTTGTAGAACTAGACAAGTTGTCACCACCTGGTTTATCATACACTTGGGTCAATCAGCATATAAGGTCATCCTAGCATGTTCTTAATCATAAAACATCTAGCACACATCACTATCATAACTATGCTAACACATAGGAGGCAGCTAAGTGAGTCCAAGGAACTTGTAACAAAGGTAATCTCAGTTCCAATAACGCTCAACTTCCCGCATGAAAGGAATCTATGCATGTTCAAGGCATCCCAGATCAAAATCTCCCGACACGCTAGAAGTCTTCACTTGTAGTCTCATTGACCTCTACAAGGTCAAACTAAAACTTGCTAGAAGGATACTACTTGTAGTCTCAATGATCTTACCTAGATCACACCACCATGCTAGGATGTACTACTCCTAGTCTCAAGATCCTCATGGATCAACATCAACACAACTAGATCAAGGGTTCTAAACCACTTCCAAACACTTAGAAATCCACAAGCCACTAACTAGCATTCACACCAGTTCATCTATATCCATCCTAACATGATCTAACTCTAGGAACGATACATGAACAAGGAGAGAAGTGACATACCACAAAGACGGTACCCACTAGAGGTAAGGCGCGACCGCGGGTAGGGAAGACGCGGTGACAGAGCTTCGGATGCCGCGACCGCGGTGGCAAAGAGGTGCAGGGGCGGCGACTTAGGGAAAGACGCGGGTGCGGGTCTGCACAGGCGCGGGTGCGGGGATGCTCCAGGTGCGGGAATGCTCCAGGGTGCGGGTCCTTCAACGAACAACAACTCCTCCAAGACAACTCTACTCTCCTCTGCGGTTCTTACAACACAATCACCACTAAGACCAGGGTTCACATAACAACAACAACAGGTATAAGACATGCATAAAATCAAGACTCCATCTTGATTTTTTTCCAAGAAGAAGAAGAAGAAGAAGAAGAAGAAGAAAAAAAAGGACTGCAGAAGAAGAACAAGAGGGGGGAGACTTATTGATCGGATCTACAATATCAATCCCACGTGATGAAGGTTGCAACTCTGGATCTTGGATGAAAGAAGCACAAGTGGATGAAGAGAATGGAAGAGAGGAAGAAGAAGGAGTTATGTAAGAGAAGAAGAAGAAGGAGTTATGTAAGAGAAGAAGAGCAAGATTGGAAAAGAGAAAGAGGAGTAGGCTGCTAGGGTTAGAAGTATAGGAAGGAACGACCTACATGGAAGATAAGATCTTCCAAATAAGGAAAGACGGACAACGTTTACAATAGATCGCATGCGATTTGTTACAAAAACCACACTCTCGGCATGTCCCTGTCATGACCGCGGCGACCTGGTCTCCGCGCCCGCGGCTCCTAGGCCGCAGGTGCGGAGACTTATTTTCGGCATCACTTGAGTGGTTCCGAAATAAGTCTCAAGGCTCAAAACCGGAACGAAATTTTCAGTTGTTATAAACTTGACATTATTTCGGATATTTCTAATACTTTGGCTAGTTTTTGTCAGGTCAAAATACATCAGTCTTGAGGGAGGTCAATGGTGTTGCATATACGTTTGTTGATTTAGGACACTGTTTTCCGCAATTTTTATCTTCAACCATTGTCGTGGTGGATGATCTCATCGGAAAGATGCTCTAGGCTGGAAATTTTCCCGAAGATTTGATCCAACGTAGTTTCTTACTGTAGAATATAAAAAAGAAGTAAAAATGGAAGGAGACCGAGACTAAAACCGGGTATAGAAAAGAAAAGTATTATGGGCCGACAGTCGGACTTTCCAGCTGGTTGGGCAATATTGATTTGGGCCAAAGCCCATATTTCATAAAGAAGCGAACGACGTACGGAGGGGAAACCATAGCTGTTGTTTCAGTCTTCGACTTGCAGTCTTCAGTTCTTCTGAGCTTTCTCCCTGTTTGCTTGCTCTGTTCGATCCGATGCTCTTTGGTCTAAAGAGACTCAAGAGTCTACGTTCATTCATCTCGAACTCAACCTTCTCTTCTTCTGCCACCGCCGCATCAGACCAAACCATCATCACCTCCGTTGCCTCCACCACAAAGGCAAACCCCATTAAACCCCTCACTAAACCTCAGCTTGAAACCCTAGTTCACAACCACTTCAAAGGCGGAAAATTTTCATCCCTGCTTCTAAACGTCGTCGCTGAACCCTCTGTCCTTCTAGCCGCCTGTCAAAACCTCGCCCCCCACACCCATGGAGATCCCGATTCGCCTGTCTGTCTCTCGCTGTCCTCAGTATCAAATTGGTTCGACCTCGAGCAATTATCAGGTCAACTTGCCCGGAACGAGTTCGACCCGGCATCCTGCTGTGTTAGATTTCGGAGTTCTTTTGCGAATGAGAGGAAGACCAGGGTAGCAGGTCAGTATATCGTTTTGCCTAATTTGAAATTGAAAGTTGTGATTGAAGCTATAAGAATGGTGTTGGATGTTGTGTATGGTGATGGGTTTAGAACTTTTGTGTATGGGGGGCGGAATGGAATGGGAAGACACACTGCTTTTAGATACTTGAAGAATTCTGTTGAAAATCCGACTTGGTGGTTTACTGTTGTGTTTAATCGCTCAATGTTCAATTCCAGGCACGTTTCTAGGCTTTCTTCGATAATGGGGGAGAAAATTGATGATGCTTTATTCATTGGATTGATTGAGAGGTTGTTCGAGTCCGAGGCTGTGAGAATCGAACTGGGTGCATTTTATCTAGGCAGGGGATTGCCCCAGGAGAGCAATCTATGTTCAATTCTTCTCAATGTTTACTTGAATGGGTTTGATAGGAGTGTTCAAAAGTTTCGTATTCGAATGAATGAGGAGAATGAAAAAATTAAAATTGAACAAGAGAATGGGTATGAGGATCAAGGAAATTTATTCTACAAACCGGTGAAGCTTTATGCTGTTAGGTACTTGGATGAGATGTTGGTGATCACATCGGGTTCAAAAAAGCTGACTATGGATTTTAAGAACTGGGTTTGCAAGTACTTGGAAGAGAAACTGGATCTGAAGGTGGATAGAGCTAGGACAGTGATCCATAGTACTGTTTCTGAGAAAATTGAGTTCTTGGGGATGGAGCTCCGTGCTGTTCCTCCTTCAGTTTTGAATCCACCTATGTCAGAGAAGGCGAAGAGAGCATTGAAGAAACACCTTAGACAGAAGGAAGTTCAGGCGTTGGAGTTAAAGAATGCTCGAGAGAGGAATAGGAAGAAGCTAGGGTTGAAGATATTCGAGCATGTCTTCAAGAAATCGAAGCAAAGCGAAGGGTTTAAATTCGACTACCATATTGAGAATGAAGTAAGAGAGATTTTCAGAACTTGGGCTGATGAAGTAGTTCGAGAGTACCTTGCATCCATGGATGAAAAATGGGAATGGCACCGACATCTCACAGCGGGTGATTTCCTTTCCTTGCCAAGGATCAGGAACCAGTTGCCACCTGAACTGGTGGACGCTTATGACAAGTTTCGAGTGCAAGTTGACAGGCATTTGAATCCTGCAAAAGCACAAAAGGCCTTGGAAGATGAAAAGAGGAGAACAGAAGAGGAAGAAGAAAGAAAATATAGTGAGAGGACAGTCAAGGATCTCACAAAGCTATCCATGAAGGTGACTGCACCTATTGAGCTTGTGAGGAGGGCAGTTAGGCTGGTTGGATTTACCAACAAAATGGGCCGTCCGAGGCCGATCAGTTTACTCAACGCTCTCGAAGATGCTGACATCATCAAATGGTATGCAGGGGTAGGTATAAGATGGCTTGATTTCTTCTGCTGTTGCCACAACTTCAATATGGTGAAGACTGTTGTGACATACCATTTGAGATTCTCTTGTATACTGACATTAGCCGAGAAGCATGAATCGACGAAGAAACAGGCAATGAGACACTACAGCAAGGATTTACAAGTTGCGGGCTTGGATGGAAGAGAAGAATATTATTTCCCAACAGAAAGGGAGGTTAAGAAGATGGGTGCTGTGAACCTATCAGATCCCAAGCCGGTTGATGGAGCTCTAGGTTTGACTTTGATAAGATTGGCTTCGGATGAGCCTTCATACTCGTGCGCAGCTCATTTTTGTGTGAGGAAAGACACGACTGTTTACCGGGTTCATCTGTTGCAAAGCCGATTGGACGAGGATCAATGGGTGCAGGAGGTGGCTGCAATCCATGAGTCTTTGAATAGGAAATGCTTGCCATTGTGTCCTGATCATGCAAGTGAAATGTACATGGCCAGAATATGTCTTCAAGATGTTGATTGTGCTGCGTTTGTAGATTTGGACTAGAGCTGCCCATCAGGGATGCCGTAATTTAGATTAGATGTTGTTAACTTCGAAAATGTGATAAATATTTTTTTGGAAATTTCTTTTAACAGGTTTTTTGCGGCTCGCTGTGTCTGGCAGAATATAAACTGGAGACTTATCCTCACTCACATATTCATATGGCTGCGAAGCGGTAGATGTAAGCTCTCCTCTTTGTCCAGAATTACAAAAATGTACATATCCCATTGAAGTGCTTTTGGGCCAATACAATACCTAGTTACCAATATTTTCGGGTTATGATATGTAATATCTGCCTACGTGGTTGGTCACGCATCCTGCCTACGTGGATGTTGTAACCTTTGAGATTTGAACGTTGTAATCTGAACGTTATAAAAGTGACCGTTATAATTGAAACGTTATTGATTTCCATCGGTAATATATAGATAGTAATAGAAGAGGTGAATAACGCTCACAAAATCTTCGAAAAAACAACCCAACATCTTCTGAAGAACAGCTGCGAGAATGTCAACACACGAGGATGATGAGATGATGATTCCGACGATACAAAATTTAGTGACCCAAACGAGTTTCTTCGACATTTCGAGGTAAGTACTTTATAACCGAAAAATATAGAAAAACTAGAAATGTTATATATAATGTATGTTTACGTTAGAACATTAGACCTAGTTGCAATTTATGTTAGAAACCTTTGATATAATTCGTGTTTTTATGATTTGAAATTATTGTTTTATAAAACTAGGAATCATTGAGGATTAAACCGAAAGCTAAAAATTTTATAGTTTTTTTTTCTATGTGAACTAGGGTTTTCCGAATTATTCTCGTGACGAAGAGACTGATTATGCGCGAATGTTTGAAATTCACGATTTTTTCCAAGATCGCGAGACAATAGTGGATTGGGCTCGATTCATGGGAGGAACTATGAACATGGTGTTGATTACTAGTAGGTCGTGGAGAAACTCATGGGGATTCGTTACATTTTGTTTGACATGCGAACGTTTTGGAGCCCCTCGTAAGAAGAAAGACGTTGATCCTGATACCGAGTCATCTTCTAGCCGAGCACAGAAATCGAAGAAAGACGGATGTTGTTTTGAGCTTGAGGGCGTACAAAGCGAGGCTGAGAAGTGGACGTTGCATGTTATAAACGGAGTGCACAATCATACACTTTTCGAGCAGTTAAAGGGACACACATATGCCGGCAGATTGACGGAGAAACAATTTCGGAGGGTGGGATGTGAGCTTGGGTCGGGTTTCAAGCCGAAAAATATTTTGAAGTCAATAAAGTTAGATGATGCATACAACGTTAGCACAATAGAACAAATATACAGCACTGGAATGAAGATTAGGAAGCTACAAGCCGAAGGGCGAAGTCCTCTCCAACAAGCACTACATATGTTAGAGCAACGTCGTTATTACGCCAATGTGAGAAGATGCTCGGAATTGGAAGAAATTTCAGATTTTTTTTATCATGCATCCAGATTCAAGACATCTCCTCAACATATTTCCTTATGTCATCATAATAGACACGACGTACAAGACGAACGAGTAAGTTTAAATATACATATTTTTCCGAATTTTTTTTATATTTCATGAACTTTTGGTTTGATGTCGAACAAAACTGTTAATATGTCCTATATATGTACAAAATGCCGTTGTTAGAGATTGTCGGTATCACTAGCACGAGGTTCACGTTTGCATTACGGAGACTCTGATATGTGTGTGGAAATGTTACACCGGAAGTGATTGTGACGAACAGAGAGCTAGGACTCATAAGTGCACTCGGTGTTTTTTTTCGGATGTGAAGCACATGATTTGCAACTTTTATATAAATTGCAACATCCAACATAGATCTTGGGCGGTGACACGGTCAAAGGAATTGCAAGTTGTTTTTGCATCACACTACCATGCTCTTATTGAATCTAGATCTCCTGAGAGTTACGAGCGGCGTTTGGGTGAAATAAAAGTGCATTGGCAAGCTTATCCGAGGTTGATGGAGTATTTGGAAACTACATGGCTAATCTCCTACAAAGAAACAATTGTTTGATATTGGTGCGACTTGCATCTACACTTTGACAGAAGGACAACGAATGCGTAAGAACTTATTTCTATATTGTTTACACTTGTTTTCTAATAATTATTGAGGATTAATGTATTGAATTGATATTGGTTGTTAGGTGTGAGTCCGCACACTCATTGTTGAAGGGTACATTGCGTTCTAACGTGCAAGGATTTCAGTTGGTGATGGAGAACATTGACTTGATGATAAATGATCAGATTGATAAAATTCAAGCGTCAATAGAGATGTCACGTGAGAGGTTGTTGTTGGTTGTGCGGGTGCTTATATTTGATTTGCTCCGAAACAAAGTAAGCAACGAGTGCTTCCTTTTGTTGTTGGAGATTTACGAGAAGGCAAAGCAAATTAGGAGCTTGACAACATGTAAGGATTCATATTGGAGGGAAGCTCATGAATTGCCTTTGTATGCACGAGTTCTTTATTGCTATGAGACATCGGGAGCCAATACGTTTGAATCATATTCACCCTTATTGGAAGCAAGTACGATGGGAAAGATTGAATCCGACGCATGAAGACGAGGTTGTCCACATTTATCTATACATGGAGTCACTCAATGACTTTAGGGAGCGATTGAACAAGAATTTGCTTCCGAGAGATGTGCTTGAGCGGATGGCTTCATCATATGATGATATTAGAAATTCCAGGCAATTCAACGTTGAGAGTACCAGAGCAAAAAGTTAGAACTAAAGGAAGACCACCAAAGTACGACATTCTTTCAACAAAGAGAGAACCAAGTGGGTTTGAACATGGTTCTGGATCGGCACATCCACGTCCCCGATGTCGTCCACCAAAAGCAAGACAACATGTGAAAGTTAAGGTTGAGGAGGCCGAGCCTGAAGAGGTCGAACCTGAAGTTAGGTTGAGGAGGTTGAGCCACGTGCTAAGAAAATCACCACCAAACGTTCTAAGAACTATCGGTTCAAGGGTGATCAGATGTAGAAAATCATGAAACCCTTCATCCTTTCAGCCTATGATGTTAAAGGAGATGGGCATTGTGGATTTAGATCTCTTGCCGTGGTTTCAGAATACTCGGAAGAAGATTACTTGATTGTTAGAAAGGAATTGGCTACAGAGTTGTTCATGAGAAAAGACTTGTACGCACATGTGAGTATTTCTTTTCTTTGCTTAACTATATTTTGTTGATAAAATGATAACAACTACTTCACTTATAATTGTTTTTTTTGTCAACAGTCGGCGGTAAAATGAACAGTTGATGAAGTTATCGAGGCCACTTGGTGGACTGATCCTATACCTTGTGGGCCGGAGAATTGGATGAAGTGTCCACTTGTTGCAACGACAGTAGCAACATATTACCGGTGCACAGTTGTTATACTTGGATCAAGTCCCGAGACATGTTTACCAACTATTGCAACGGTTGAGAACCAAGAATCCCCCACGGAGATTCGTGCAATCGCGTAGGTTGATGGCAATCACTTTGTAGCCGTAAGTTTTCTTTTTATACCTTTTATATCTCCTACATTCCGTTACTTTTATTCAAGAAGGACAAAAAAAGGTAATCACTTTTTCATTTGTCAATCATTTTTCATTAGGTTTGACTCAAACCAGACTCTCCATTACCACCTTTGATCATTACATGGAGGCGTGAACATGATTCTAGCGTTGATGGATGGGATGCACACTTCCGTGATAGATTCAATTTGTTCGACAAACACCGGCACAAAGAGTGTCCTAGAAAAATGACAATCAATCTCTCATCTTCTTCTTAGGTTATATGTGTTTCATGGATGTTTGGTTTGTTGTCATTTTCGTTGTTGTCAGTTTATATGTAATTTATGGAAAAAGAGTAATATAACTTGTGTTTTGTTGTTATTTTCATTTGTGAAAATCAAAAGTCTTGAACTTTAAAAACAATGTAAAGTATAGAATAAGCGAGATTAGTTGATGAAGTCTTGAACTTTAAAAACAATGTAAAGTATAGAATACGCGAGATTAGTTGATGAACTTTAAAAAACAAAGTAAAGGTAAATTATAGAACATTGAAAAACAAGACATAACCAAAATGTAAAGTATCATACAACACATAAAATGTAATATGTACAACAAAAGGTAAAGTATCATACAACACATAAAAAAACAGGATTCAATCTCGTCTTGGCTGCGTCGCCCTGACCTGAGATGGTGATATACGAACCTCCTGGGCAACCGACTCGTCATATATCGCATGTATATCCTCCATAGTCACTGAGCCACGACTAATAATATCCCGGAGGCAGGTCTGGATGATGTGTAGCCTCTGTATTGGAATATAAAGTTGTGAGCGCTAAAGGTAAATTATAGAACTTTAAAAACAATCAAATAAATATATCAACACATACCCGAGTATGTGAAACAGGGACCGGAGGAGAACGATCTGCTGGTGGAGTTTGTATAGCCGAGCCAGGAAGGAGAAATGGATGGTCCTGCTTGCTAAACCATGACATGTAGTCCTGAGATACAGTCCATGGGTAAGGGGCCCTAGTCTAACCCTGAAGCGTAAATCGGCTCGCCTCCTCGTGTCTAGCAGCCCAACGATCATCTGCGCCTTAGAATCTGACCCTATACCCCCTACTGCCAGAAGCGGGGCGCTGCTCCAAATAAGGGACGATCCTCTCAAGGGGGATCGTCTGAACGTAACCAAACTGACGGAGGACTCAATCCGGCATGTATGTCTCGACGATATCTCCTATCTGGATCGTCCCCCGGCACGTCGAAACAACAAACTCGCCCTCAAAATTCAACACTCTGTCGCTATAAGGCATGAACTTGATGTCCTCCGCTCTCATCTAATCCAACTGTGAGCGCAAGGATCTCATCCTCTCAAGAGTGGATGTTGGGGTCCTCGGGACAAAAAGTCTCGAAGCCCATCTCGCCGATCCATGACGTCCTGGATCCTCTGCCGCAGAACAACCCAAGGATGGAAAGTGGGCGTTGATCTAGAACTGTACGTAAACATTAAATTAAATGAAAGTTAATAATAATAATAATAATAATAATAAATGAAAGTTCTTACTTGAGGTAACTAATTACAATAAATGTTCTTACTTGTAGCAGTGATGTACAACCTCCAATCGTCTTCACCTTCAACCGTGAAACGTCGCCCAACATACTATAGGGAAAGTTCAAATTTGTCATTTGTCATAACAGTAATAATAGAAAGTTATTAATTACTGAAGTAGAGTGATAGTTATACGTACGAGTACAAGTACGCTAACACGCCGGTGCCCCAAGCATAGTCTCCAGTCTGGTCATGAACACGTACCAAGTCGATCAACCTAGGTCGAATCTTGTTCGTCGATTTTTCGACGAACAAGGATGAGCCCAAAAAGAAGAGAAGAAATCCATAAGCAACCTCCTCAGTTGGGGTAGTTGGGTCGCGCCAAATGACATCATATGTAGTCCTCAGCAAATCAACGGGTAGAGCTGTCTGGTGACTCCGAGCCTCCACCTCTGGTATACGGAATGTGTCACTCAACCACCTAGTCCTCTCTCGTGCCAACATAGGTGTGACCAAGACCTCTCCATCCATCCTAATGCCTAGGATGACGGCTACATCGTGCAGGGTGATGGTAATCTCACCCCAAGGTAGATGAAAGCTGTTAGTCTCTAGATGCCAGCGCTCTACGAATGCATGTATAAGGGCGTGGTCAACTCCAGCAAACAAGACGTCAAGCAAACCCGTCGATCCACTTTGAGATGCAACAACAAACCACGAAGTGGGGTCGGCTCTGTCAGCGTCTGAAATCCATATAGTTAGCGCGGAAATGTGCTTTATCCGCCGTAACGCGGTCATCGGCCTCCTATAATCCTCCTTCATAACACAACGAATATTCAATTAAATGTTTTATTAATTTAGTTTTTGTAACATAATGTGTTTAAACTTTGATTGGTTATCTACCTCTCCCATCCAAACACCGCGAGCACGGTGTCCGGCGTAGCAAGTCAGCACATCGTTGATCAATGGTGCCCCTGTATCTGCAACTACACGACCTCAATCAGCCAGTATAAATGGCTCATGCGGCGGTACTACAGGATTTGTAGTTGGAACATCAAAATCAAACTCTCGTTGCTCAATATGGTCGTCAGCTGGTGGCTCTACCTGCTTCTCAGCAGGAATATCTGTAGCTGGCTCAACCTGTTCGTCAGCAGTAATATCAACATGCTCGCCAACTGGTGGATCTATCTCCCCTAGCTGTATAGAAGGAGCGTCCCCCTCCTGGTCCGAGTATGATCCGTAAGTCGGCAATGGAAGAACCTCCTGAGGGAGAGCCGGTGAAGGATCTGATATGCATGGTCTCAATGGCTGCTGTGGTGGTGGTGTGTCGGCCGCCGAACCAGCTATCTGGGAGCTCATCTCTATCGTAGCGAGTCTATCTCTACGAGCGGAGGCCGTAGGACGCCTCCGTCTCTGCATGGCCTGTAATATCTATATTTGATATTTTAGTTTAATTTAATTAATTTTATTTTATGTAGTTTACTTTACTTTCATTTGAGATGAATTTAAAGGAAACTAAATGAGATTAAATGAAATCAATTAAAAAGTAATTGTATTAATTTTATTTTATTTAATTTTTTATCTTACTATTTTAAATGAAAGTAAAAATTATTAAACAAGATTAAAAGATAAATAAATTAAATTAATTTATTTACCTTTTAATCTTGTTTAATAACTTTAGATTATAATTACATTAATTACAATTAAAGTAATTGTAATTACATTAATTACAATTAAATTAATTAAATAGTAAAAGTAGAGATTTTAATTTAATTTATATTTATTCCATTATATTTTACATTAAAGTAATTGTATGAAATTAAATAGTAAAGGTAGATATTCTAATTTAAATTATAATTACAATAATTACAATTAAATTAATTAAATTAAATTATTAATTAATTTAAATTAATATAAATTAATAAAGATTAATTAATATTAATTATTATAAATTCATAATTTATATCATTTAATTAAAAGTAATTAGGATAAAGTAATTACATTTGTTCAAATTGTATTTACATCATTTAATTGAAATAATTTAAATTAATTAATCTAAGTTATTATAAATTATAATTTAATCAATCTACTTTATTATAAATTAAAATTTTATATCATTAAATTAAAAGTAATTAGGATTAAGTATTTACATTTATTCAAATTGTATTTATATCATCTAATTCAAATAATTTAAATTAATTAATCCAAATTATTATAAATTATAATTTAATTAATTTTAATATTCTTTGATTAATTTAATTTAATTTAAATTAATTTAATATAAATTAATGCATTGGAATGCACTATAATGTATTATAATGCATTCAATGCATTTTACGATGAACAATGGCTCCACGGTTTTGCAATGCGTGACCGTGTGCCACTATTCATCGTTTTCGACAATCCGCCTTCAACGGCGGACTGTCGAAGGTTCGTTCCGGTTCCGTTCATCAAATACACACTCAATCAACCTAAAACTATCACAATCAACAACAATCTAACCTATTACACTCAATTTCATCCTCAGTTACGAACCCGAAAGCAAAAAATGAAAACCGAACAAAATCGAAACAAAAACCGAACAAAAATCAAACATACCTCTCTCGGATCCTGTTTTCGCTTTTGAAATGGCCTACCTCCGTTACCGTCTTTATCCATTGCTTGTTTTTGTGTGAAATGGTAAGATTGGATCGAATTTGGCCAACGCCTTCTCGTCTCCTTCGTCGCTGCTGCCTTCGCCTTTTTTTGTATGAATGAGGCGCTTACGGGATGAGATCCCGTAAGCGCTTTTAGGGCATTAAACTGCCACGATTACGCATTGCGAATGCGTTGTGCCAATAAGACATCTTGAACCGTGCGGATACGACTTCCGTTAATACAAACGTAATAAGAGAGGGAGAGTCATTCTTTCGAAACTAACCACCCTAATATGATCTTCAACATCTTGTGGAAGCGAATCAATACAGTCGTCCAAGGTAGGTCTAAGCAAAGTCAGTCGGTCAACCACCGTGTCGATTTCTCGGAAAGTATGGTGGGCATTGTAAAGGCTGAATCTAGAAAGTGAGGCAGAGATATCCGAGATGATCATATCAACATCCCAAGGCGGTTCCCACATGTGATTAATCGAGTTGATAAGCATCAAGTTGACACCCTCAATTTCAATAGCTAGAAACCCAAGACATGTTGCCTTAACGACGTCCTTCCGGAGGGCAAAAGCTACTGCTTCAAGAACAGAGTTTGTCAAAACCAAAAGCAAGAGGCTTAACAAGGTTGTTTCTAATAATGTAACCAAAAAAAATTTATCAGACGGGTTTTTTGAGGCATCAAAATTAATTTTGACCGAGTATGAGCACATTTTTAAGTTCGTTTAAATTTATGTTCAACTTGAGCTCAACTCGTTAACTCAAATTACAGAGTTTGTCAAAACCAAAAGTAAGAGGCTTAACAAAGTTGTTTCTAATAATGTAACAAAAAAGAGAACTAATCATACAAGTTTTTGAGGCATCAAAATTGATTTTGACCAAGTATGAGCACAATTTTAAGTTCGTTTAAATTTAGGTTCAACTTGAACTCAACTCTTTTAACTCGAATTACGGTCCTAAAGATGGTTGTTTGAGTAAATTTTTAATTTTTTTAAAAGGCTATAAAATATATAATTAATGTTAGGAAAGGAAAATTTGTAAAGTGTGTTTATAAAAGGTAAATATTAAAATATATTATAAGTATGAAATACATGATAAAATTCAAAAAATGGCCAATTAAATTTGAGGGTAAGAGGAAGTCAACTTGGTTTCCATACCATCGAAAGATGAAATCATGATATAGCTACTCGGCTTTTCACCAAGTTGATGCTGCTTCACAAGTCGTCGTAGGTATATTGTCAAAATATAAAGAGGATCATCATACATTGCATGATATATGGTGGGTGGATTCCATTTCACAACCCTCTTTAAAAGTACATCCTTCACAACAGGTTGCACAGGTAGCCTACACTTCAACGTAAATCCTGTAAATCGTTTTGGCTCACTATATTACTGTATTATATTCTTTTTTTCTCTTCCACCGAAACCCGAAAGTGAAAAAACGAAAACCCGAAGCAAGAAATCAAAAAAATTCACCTCCAGTGGATCAATCTTCCGAGTTCTACACGATGGCAGTGGGAAAAGAAGATAATCACTCGAGAAACGAAAAGACACAGCGGAAGAATTTTTTTTATCATTTTTTTAATGATTAGATTATGTTATATTGGAACCGATCAGGTTATGTTAGATTTGAATGACTTTTGGTGATAATGAGATGAATAGCCGAAAAATTTGAGCTTGTGATAGAATATGTAAATAAGAGTAAATAGAGGTCTGCCTTGTGTAAATATGTAACTACGTTCTGACTATTAATATGGCCCATCAATCGATGGAAACCTAGGGGAATTTATCCAATTCTCACATGGTATCGGAGGGTTAACTTTTTTTTTTTTTTTTCAGGCGATAGAATATGTAAATAAGAGTAAATAGAGGACTACCTGTATAACTACGTTCGAGCTATTAATATGACCCATCAATCGATGAAAACCCTAAGGGAAGTTATCCAATCTTCTCATTCTCACAGCTTGGATCAAAGGGTTCATTTCGGATGTGTTTTGGAGACACTCAAGGCCCGATGCCCACTAGGATTACGTGTTACGCCTAGATCACTAGACGCGTGATCACACTTAGCGCACTTTTTTTAAAAAAAATCTTATTAATAATAAATAAAATCTTAATTATAATTATTAAGTAATACATTTTTTATTAATCTATATATACTACTATACTATACTACACTAATGCTGACGTGTCATTCTCACAAAATTTTCAGGGTTAAATCTTTTTTAATTAACTTATTAAACCATATAATTTTTTTTATTAATCCAAAAATAAAACAAAATTTTGTAAAATTAACTAACAAGATCTCCTAAATATTTTAAAAATAATTTGGTTTACGTATTTCTTTTATTTCTAAGCCGTCGAAATTTAAGTAATTTATTTATTGGAAAGATTTTTATTTTTTTCTTAATTTATTTTAAAAGGATTATAAGCTCAATCTATTTACGTTAAAAAATTTCACAGAATTCCCCATCCCACATCGATTATAAGTAAGTCTAATAGTTTGATAACTTGTATAAATAGAGGGTTTGAAGATTAAATGAATCACACATTTCTTGGCTTCTTGGCTTTTTGGCTAAGTTAAGTATAATTTTTATTCGTAACGGATTAATATCTGTTTTGTGAGTCGTTGGCCTGCTGTTTTGTAGGTCACTGGCCTACTGTTTTGTGGGTCGTTGACCTACTGTAATGTGGGTCGTTGACCTATTGTTTTGTGAGTCGTTCTGGCCTACTGTTTTGTGGGTCGTTGGCCTATTATTTTGTGGGTCGTTAAATCACTGTTTTATGGGTCGTTGGCCTACTGTTTTGTGGGTCTTTCAGCAATTTTTTGCTAATTTTAAGTATAACTTTTATTCATAAATTAATATCCGTTATATAGGTCGTTGACGTACTAAAAGTCATCTTGTATAAATAGAGGTTAATAACGGATATTGAAGATTAAACAAATGATACATTTTTTTGTTCTTTTAGCTAAATTTAGCTATAATTTTTATTCATAACGGATTATTATATGTTTTATGGGTCTTTGACCTACTTTTTTATGGGTCGTTTACTTACTGTTTTCAACGAATTTGTTATCCCACGTCGATTATCAAGTAAGACAAATACTTTGAGAACTTGAAAAGCGTTTATAATTGTCTAAATTAATACTAATTTATCCGTTATTGTAAAATTTCATAAATATATCTTAAATTCGTACAACTAATATTATAAAGATACTCGCACAAGGTACGGGCTATACACTAGTTATTACTAAATTTAGAAGTGCTTTTGTAGTTTTCATAGATAAATAAAAAATTTAAATAAATTTATAGTGATTATTATGGAATAATAGTCTATAATGGTTCCTAGCCTTTTGTATCAAATATTGACGATTATACAACGTTGGAGACACCCTACGACCTTAGTATGCCGAGACAACCAAGTGTAGACTTTCTTCAAGGTTCCTACGGTTCAGACACCGGTTGCCGAGGTAGTTGGATATCAACGTTCTATTGCCCTGTCACAAGTTAAGGCATCGTAACAACAATGATAAGTTGTTTACACTTTTGTTGGATGTTATGTCGTCCGTATTTGTATTTAGACGACATTCTCATGTTGGGTTTCAATTATATAACATTGTGTTCAGTAAGACAACATGATCAAAAATGCAAAATTTTTACCTCAAAATAAAATCTTATATCTAAATATCAAATCCATATGCACCTTTTCAGTGATAATTCATATGCACCTTCGTCCTTCCAACGAAAAGCTTGTATCATCCATTGACACTATAATCGTGACCGTGACTCCATACGGGTGATACAGGAGGCGATGAGACATCCTCTTTTAGCCAAACCTATACATCAAACAAAAGAGGGGAAACAGGCTTTTTGAAAATAGTCACACTTGAAACGATAACATATTCAGGTAATCATATTATTTTCTCGCTACTACAAAATTGTGTTCAGTCTCCAATCAATGGTATCATACAAATCTTTGTAGATGGGCCTTGGTTTCGAACGGTTTGCATCATCTATAAACACGTTTGTAGGCTTGTTCTCTCTCTCATATTCCACGCAATTTTAATAGGGTTGCAAATTTGTTAGGTTTCGGTTTCGATTCAGTCAACTACGTCTACTTGGGTTCCATTTTGGATCAATAGTGAGCCCTAATTCAAATATGGGTCTTATGAATGAAGTTATGGAAAGAAAGCAATTGGATCTATAAAATGGGCGTCATGGGATCATTTGGCCCATATAGACTTGAACCGTGGGAACAAAAAACAAGATAGAGGAGGGTAATTGTGTAAAAGCAGGTGCATTGTAGGAGTTGGACCCACATAAAGAAGAAGAGTTGTGGGTCCCATCTGATGTGGGGCCACTCGGGAAGAGCGAAATGTATGATTTGACAAGACAACCACACGCTTGTCGGCCTTCTTTGTCCTCAACAATTTAACCTCCCCCATTAATGTTGCTTCTCTCTCTCCTCTGCTCAATTTCTCTCCTCGTCCATGAAAATTAAGATTACCAAAACTCTCTCTCTCTCTTTCTGATATATACACATATATTGTTGACGGAAAAGTGATCTACTCGATCGATCACGTAATTCTTTTTGCTTTTTTAACCTCAGGGTGAAAATGAAGCTAGCTGGTCAAATGTTCTTCTTCAACTGCATGCACTGTAATTTTCAAGTCTAAAGTGGTTATAGGACGCACGTGCATTATGCAGGGCAATTAATCTCTTGTTTTTTACCACTCTACCCCTCTCTTTATGTAGCTTTGTCTGTGTTTGAATATACTCTAGTGAAAACTTTTCCTTCTCCTGCAACGTCTTCTTTCCTCTTTTTGTTTTTCACTAAAGTGCAATAGAGCAGTTAAAATTGATTTAACTGGAAGAGAAATAGGAAAAGGAAGTGGTTTGCAGGGTTCATACTTCATTGTGCTATGTATACATAAGCTTCAAATCATTTGAATGGATTGATTTTGGTAGGTTTGAAATGATGGTTGACAACGACGGATAAAAGGGATACAAATTACCCTAGATTCATTTATTTTGATAGTTTTTTTGGAATTAATTTATACATACACCCCTATTTTCTATTTTTTAACCTATAATTTTGTAAAATCTATATTAAAAGTATCTAATATCTAATAAGTTACATTTATATCCTTACTATCACTTTAAGTCATATTTTATAATTTTTATGTGATCATATCATTTGGTATTATAGCCCATTAGTTAAGTAAAGTCATAAGATTAATTAAAAAATTTAAAAAATTAAGTAAAATTGGAGGCTTCCGAAAATTGTCCATATAAACTATCACCACATGCAAAACATTTAAATGTTGGACAAGGTCATCACGAAACTATTTTAAATGCTATCATCGACGATATTGCAAATTTAAAAGTGGGATTAGTTAAGTTGCGAGCAAATTTTACAAAATATAGGGACGGAATATCTGCTATTTTACTATCTATCAAAGAAGAAATAAAAATATTAATTCTTGAAATTACCAACGAAATTAGACAACTTGGAGCAATAACAATCTTAAACACTCCAACTAAAAAACCAGCTGGTTTTCCTTATAAGTATTCATTTCAAAAAAATCCCTAAAAGAAATTTTGAATAACAAGTTTAACTAAAAAATCCAAAACAAAAGAAGAACCAAAAGAAGAGATAGAAAATTAAGGAGACGCTTGATACGCTTGACAAAGAAATGAGTTCTTTGAGTAGTGACGAATCTAGTTACTACACCGATTAAGAAAAAATGTATCAGCAAATGAGGTTAATCCTATGATGCACAGACACTTTTAGAAGAAGGCAGAGTGTCGCATGCCCTGTCGTGTCGGACACGGGGACGCGGCAGGACAAGGTCAACGAAAGTTTACCCTATTTTTAAGGTTAAAAAAATTGTTTTAAAATCTTAAAGAAAAACTAATTTATCGTAACGTTTTTTCTTCTTCCCCATTTTTACCCGACTAAACCTAACCCCCACATGACCACCTGCGAGATTGTTGTTGCCGGAAGCAGGACACATATTGATCTTCTTCTTCTTCTTCTTCTTCTTCTTCTTCTTCTTCTTCTTCTTCTTCTAATGTTGAAATGTTGTTCCGTTAACCGAATTTTCTCTCCATTCTTCTTATGATTTCATAAATTAACTTTAAATCTTTGGTTACTAATTTATTATGTAATCTTTATTTGTTAAATGTTGAGTGTATTATTCTAATTTTGTGACCTTTTCTAATTTACAAATTTTTATTATTGTTTCCTTGGTTGATCATGTTGTTCGGTTGTTGATTTACAAAATGGATAATTCGTTCTTCAACTTTGAAACTAAGCATGCTTATTTGAGATTGTAAGACTAAATATGCTTATTTCTATGTTCTGAGACTGAAAATGTTTATTTCTAAGCTTTTATTTTGGTTATTTTGTTATTATGTTAATATTTTATCTACTCATATATCATTGAGTTGTTCTTATATATGTATCTCATTATGATGTATGGATTCTACATTTCAATAGCTTTAAATGATATATTATTTGTTTTTCTCGTCGGGTCCCCGTTTCCTATACTTTTGAGAATTGTTGCTTCCTCATTTCTCGCTGTGCCCGTTATCCGTGTCCGTGTCCATGCATCATAGGGTTAATCAAATTAAAAGACCTAGAGACCATACCCTTAAGTGAAGTTATAAGAAAATTAGGTAAAAAGGTGGGAAAACAAGTTATAGATGTTAATAAAGTGGAAGAGAAATTAGTTCCAAAATAGAAAGTTAACAAAACCACTAGATCTTGTTACCGAGAATATATGAAGAAGGTCAACGTGTCAACAAAGAGTTAATTTAAAACCCAAAGAGTTTTTAGAGAAAACGGATAGTTTCATAGTTAGAGTTATGTCAAACCATATACCTAACAAAAAGAGAACTTCTGCTTGAACTCATTAGTGAAACTGAATATAAGCTTAATCTAGATGGAGTAAGAAACGGAGAGGATGTGCTAGACTTTTGGAAGAAAAGTATGATGAACGTCTTAAACATGAACGTTGAATGGAGATCTACTAATTTCCTAAATTATATCGAGCTTAGTTTGTTTGGGACTGTGGCAGATTGGTATGAATGAATCAATGAAGAAATTAAAGAAACATTATCGGGAGTAGAACCTCCAGATATTATGGTTAGGCAATTATACAAAGCATTAGAACTTAAGTTTTTTTAGAGACATATATGATAAAGATAAAAAAAATTTATACAATAAAGAAGAACATTAAATATACTTGAAATTTGTAATATGAGATACTTAGAACATTATCTTTAAGAATTTAAGTATTATTACATTAAGGTGGGAGAAAACGGGATAAACCTATAATTGTTATTCGATAAACTCCCTAAATTCATAAATGAAGAAATTACTGAAGGGTACCAATGATGAGTAGAAAAGTACAACTCGAAGGATACCCTAGGAAATAAATTAAGGTTCATTAGAAAATGGGTAGAGGGAAAATGTCGAGAATTTAAGGAAACTCAACACATGAAAAGACAATTTCTAGATGGTTGGAATCTTCTTGGAGAATGGGGATGTAACCGAAGAGATAACCAAAAAATGGTTATGGAAGAAAGTATTATAGGAAAAACGATTTATTAAACAAAGAGGAGACAAATATCAAAAAAATATTGTTGAAAACCCTTTATTAAGAAGGTTCTTTAGAAATACATCTTACTGTCCAGAGAAGAAGAAGACTTGCAAATATTGGGTATGCGGAGAAATAGGTCATTATGCTAATGAATGCAAAAATAGAAAGAATAATAAACTTGTTTGGACTTTAGGGATCTTAAATTATATTGATAACAGAAGAATAAACTCTTGACCTAGCCTTGAATATTAATAAAGGAATTGTAGATGTAGTGGAGGAACATGAAGAATTTGAAAGTTCAAATTATGAGGAAGTACGTGAAATGATTAAAGGAGAAAATAGTGAAGCTCACATAAAAATGGAAGAAATGGTTTATTTAGAAGAAACAACTACTCTATCCCAACAAAAACTTAATACTTCCGTCGACAAATAACAATTGGAAAAAATACATAGATCAGGGAATGAATTCCCGATCATTGCTAAAGGGTAGTTCTTTAAATGAACATTCATTCCAATATTGTCAAAGTTCGTATGTGAAGAAATGGTTGGAAATATCGTAGTAAAAGATAATAAAAATCAAGCTACTGAAATAAACCTAATAAATTGGAAGAATATAAAAAAACACAACAAAGATAAAAATATAAGTACATTTATGTTTGTGCAATTCAAGTCATCATTACTCCATTACAAGACTTTGGTAAGAATGTACATTAATTGCATGAATTTTGTTTGTGACACGAGGCACACAAAATTTTAGTGACCAAACTATTAGTGGAGTAATATGCAATCTAAGTCAAGGACCAATATATTGAGTATGTATACCAAATTATTATGTAAGTCTTGAAGATTAGTATGTGCATAAATTCTTACCATTAAAATTGTTAACTGAAGGAATTAGTATGCACAAAGGGACTTGTCCTTTACAGTTGAAATGGAAGATGATTTATAAACTAGAAAATACTACCAACCCACCTTCTAGAACTCAAATGGTAGAACTAGATAAATATAAAGTAGTTGGCCCAAGACAAAAAGTTGTACCAATCAAAGTACGGTCAGACCAAATAAGTTAAAAGACAATGTGGATCAATGCCTTCGAAAATCCTTCTATTCCAAACCAAGGAAGAACTTTAACTATTGATGAAGATGATAGAATTCATAGGAATGCTCACTCACCTCCAATAAATAGAAGTCTTTCCAGGAGTAATTGTTATAAGCATAATCCTCATTTCAATTTGCCTCCACAAAATCAAGTATGTCTTCCAACTAGAAATCCTAGAGAGAAACCTTCCTTTAAAGTAGATAATGAATTGTCAACTTATTAGCAACCTCAAAAAGAAAACTAGAAGCCAATAAATTGGGAAAAAACTATTAGGAAACCTGCTAGACATAGTATAGATCTGGAAAACACTAGATCTAACTATAGACCAAATCTAGAAGGTCCGGGCACTAGTAGTCAACTTAATACGTCATAGATACAAGGAGAACCTTCGAGTTAAAAAAAAACTAATTGGCTATGAAACAAAGACAATTAGTCAACTTGTCTTTGAAGATGATGAAGAATTTAATCTCCAAATTGAAGCATTCTTATGGATTACTAATCCAAATAGTATCTACATTCCTATCACCATATGCATAAAAGATTTTAATAATTATGATTTATATACATTTGTTAATAGTGATTGTTCTGTTTGCTTTAAAAAGAAAAAATATTTCTTGCATTTATGTAGAAAATTACATCTAAACTAATTCAGGTTAGGATAACTGATAATAGTATTATGACACATTATAAGGTTATTTAAGATTTACCCATAATGTTATGAGGTTATCCATGTTGAATTGCTATACTTTGGGCTATAGAACAAACATTACATGACATGATAATATGAAATAACTTTAACGATGATATTCTCCATGCACTCAATGTGTAATGAAATAATATTCACTATTAATAGGGAAAACATGGGTAAAAAAAAATGAGAGAAGCCTACACTCATCAAACTGTTGAATTCAGGTGCAATATACGTGGTGAGGAATATATTGTTCCCACTCAAAAATAATTTGCACTTGCTATAAATATAGTAACCCTTAAGGAACAAATCTTAGATCAACAAAAAGAGTTGTACAAACAGTTATATTTTGAAAATCCTATAAATTTTGGGACAAATATAAATCATTTGCTACAATAATGTTAAAGGATCCTAAAATGGTCATTAGAGTTAAGCAGATGATTTACACTTATATAGACCAACAAGAATTTAAGGAACAAATAGTTGAGTTACTTACAAAGAATTTGATTAGAGAAAATAAGAGTTATCATTCTACTCCTGAATTTTTTGGTTAGAAATCATGTTGAAGAAAAAAGAGGTGAAGCTAGAATGGTGATCAACTATTAAAAGCTAAATGATAATACTATCTTTGATGACCATTATATCCCTAATAAAACAATCTTACTCAATAGAATCCAAGGAACCACTTGATTCTCTATAATGGACTAAAAAAGTGGATATTGACAAATTAAGATGGATAAAGATAGTACTCCGTTAACAACATTTAGTAGATATTAATTAGTTGTGCCATTTGGACTAACAAATGCACCTCAAATATTTCAAAGAAGAATGGATAAGATATTTGAAAATTTGAAACATTGTTGCCTGATTTACATTGATGATATCTTTATATTGTCAAAAACACTAGAATAACCCACGCATGATCTTAAGGTTGTAACACAAGAATGCATAAATCATGACATCATCTTAGAACAAAAGAAGTACATCTATGCGGAATAAGAAATAGAATTTCTTTAATTAAAAATAAAAGCTCGGAGAAATAGTATTGCAAGGACATGTCCTAGAAAAAATAGAAAAATTTCCAAATAAAATAGAAGATAGAACGCAACTAGAAAGGTTTCTAAGATGTCTAACATATGTTTTGGACTTTATTAAGGATTTAGCTAAGATTATAAATCCTTTACAAGTTAAGTTAAAAAAAGGAATAAACTTGGACTTGGACCACTCTGGATTCTCAAATAGTTCAAGATCTTAAAAAACGTGGTATGAATTTACTAGTCTGAACCTTACCAAATGTTGATGATGATCTAGAACTTGAAAATGATGCAAGCAACTACCACTGGGGAGCTATCTTAAAAATAAAAAAAGACATTAAGATTTGCAGGTATAGTATTGAAAGTTTCAATAAGGCCGAATGTAATTACACCACTATGGAGAAAGAAATAGTTGCTATCCTAAAAGGGATAGAAAAATTTATTTATTTTTTTTGCTCCAAAATATTTCACTATCAAAACTAATTGTAAAAGAGTATTAGGTTTTGTTTGAAATAATCTGAGTAACATGAAAGCGCAAGGGAGACTCATGCGTTGTCAACTCACACTTAATGAATATTCCTTTGATATTGAACATGTGCAAGGATAAAAAAATCTCTCTAGCAAATAGCCTAACTCGAGAGCTTGCGTATGAGTCTTCCGAAGCAATCGATGACATCTTCCAACAATTCAAAATGAAAAAAAGGTAACTGAAAATCATATCAATCCCATGGACAACAACCGAGAAAGAAGAGTTGGACGAGATGGTGCAATATATCCTCTGCATGCCAATAGAGGAGGTTGACAAACAAAAATATAAAGAAGAAACCGATTATCATCTAAGATGAATATCACCTATTACTTATTATTATGTTCACCTTATGCAAAAAAATTTCAGAGTACAAAGAGTTTCCTACTCGATATTTTTATCAGAAAAAGATTATCAGAAAAAGATCTAGAAATGGTTTGATCCTATCCTATGATAGAATGATTCGAAGAATTATGGAGTTGGAGTTAGTTAAGTTTATGCTTTACCTTCCTTTTGAAGTCAAGAGAAACTGAAAGATTACTAAGAGTACAAAGAGTTTCCTACTCGATATTTTTATGTGATGAGCGGAATAAAATATTCATATTACGATATCAATGAACGCTACTAAAATAATTGATATACATTATGAGAATATGAACAAATTAGAATAAAGTTTGAACATAACAAAAAGTAGACTTTGGCTTCGTACCCCTACACAAGATGAAACCTATAATTAGAGTAAAAATAGATTGTTGGGCAAAACCATTGTTTACTGTGTGAATGAGGTAATGATTCAAGAATGAGCATGAGCGGCAGCAAAGAGGTAGATTGATGGCAATAATGAAGATTGCAGCTATTTTCCTGTCGAAAATGAAGCTGTTCGTTTCTCATACAACTATATGTCTGAGAGATAACATGTTCAACTGTTTGATATATTAAATTAACATTAAGGAAGACAAAAGGAATGAATGAATCGTCCAATACATCTGACATGATCCACCTACTGAAAACGATCACTCACAGTTCCTACCTGCTTCTCTTCTCTTCTGTATAGCGTCTCCTCCTGTTTCACTATAATCTTCCCCATACCCTCCGACAAACAAATAAACAATCATACAAAGCATAATCATGGTTAGTATTACGCATCAAAATCAGTGCCGTTAAGATTAACTAAAAGCAAAAGATAATGACATTTCTTTCAAAAAAGGGTACTGTGTAAGGTCTGATCTGAGTTGAGTCAGCAGATAGATCGGATGATGCGTCACTTCATCTGTCTTGTCTTTTCACCCAATTTCCCTTTCCTTTTCTATTCAATATTCATTACATTTGGAGATGACTCAACTTACCCATACAATAACTTGTCCTACTCACTGCTATGCAAAATTAATGTTAAATTTAATTAATGTACATGAATTGAGAGGTATTGGACTCTACGTTTTCGATCATGTTTTTCATTTTATTCAACATTTTGCGTTGCTTTCATGTTAGACTTGCCATTTTATAAAGAATACAACTTCATTTTGGTTTGGATGATATTAATGTACCATTATATGTTTCGGAAATTGCTGCATTTTGATTATATCCCTCTTTATTTACATAATCACCCTTCGATATAGTTTCTTTGATGCATCCCATTTAGATTTGCATCCTCATGACTAATGAGTTTGCTTTGATAATTTGCATTGACAGCAATAATTATTAGTTGATAAGTCCGGCCCTCCAAGACCCACTAGCCAACCGGCGAAAGCAAGGCGCCAAGACATGGACTCAAGGAGGAAGGGTCGAAGGCGTCACCTCAACAATGATTGTCCAACAGTTAAAAGGGTCTCCTTGAGAGACCATAAATTAGGATCTTATGTAGTATATCAAGTTTATGAAAAAGAATAAACTAGGAAATAGGCGTTTACGAGCGCAAGCTTACGGAGATTATGGTAGCTTATTGGAGTTTATGGAGCTTACACGTCTTTATTGAATGATATATTACAAATATAACCCTGTAAATATTAATATTAAATAAAAAAGTCAACGCTTTAAAGTAATTTATACGAATATAAGCTACAATAAAATTCTTTCTCCTAAACACCCATCAAACTTATAGAAAAAAGTAGTTCAATCAACTACTAATTTCAACTACCAATAAACTTCAACTTCAACTCCATTAAGCTCATGGTTTTAGAACGGACCCTAAAACGACACACTCGATATTTATGGGAAAAATCCAACATTAATGGAAAAAAAATAAATGTAATTGATTGTGTGTAAATCCCGAAACTTGTTCCAGAAAATATAGGCTAAGAAAGTAATATGAGGATAAGCCGTTCAAAAGTCCATAACTTTCGACACCAACAAGGAAACACTCGATATCGATTTTTGTTATAGGAATCATTCAAATGTATGGCACGAGCGAAGGATATCGTAAATAATGAAGGGAATGATCCGATGATTGTGATGGATCGGTAGATGGATATATCAAGGTCGGACCCTATGAAACAACTTGGAGTACACTAGGGAAACTAAGGCCTTAATACACAACCAAAAATGATCGTGGAACCCTTCGGTTACAATCTTCTTACACAAAGGGAAACCATGCCCCTAGAGCATAAGAAGGAGGCTTGTGAATGATTGAGAACACCTACTTATCTATTCAAATGACACAACACAAAATAGTCCAATGTATAAGGTCAAAAGAGGTTTCACTCCCTCACTCTCCACAAAGAAAGAAAATAACACATGAAGTGCAAAAGAAAATGTAATGATCAAAGTTTTGAAAAAGGGGTTCAAAGATCATCCTAAAAAGATGGGGAAACAAGCTGAAAATCATCAAGAAAAATCTCTCTAATCTGATCTAAAAATAAACCAAACCTTAATTTAAAACTAATTTAAAACACTCAATAACTTAAAACATAAACCATAATAAAAGTTCTTTTAATTATGAACCGGAAAGTAAGATCTAACTAGACCCAAATCAACAACATAAATCCTCCTCTCTCTTCCTTTATTTACACGTTAACAAGCATGCGGACATTGGTTTTCATGCACATATAATATTTGATATATGCATGTATCCAACTTGCTTGATCTGGTTCCTTTTTTCATGCAAGCCTCTTATCCTTTTCATTCTTTTTCATGTGATCATTTCAGTTCTTCTTCTTCTTCTTCATCTTCTTCTCCTTAGATCTAACTTCATCCCTTTTCTCCTAAAGAAGGCTAAGTCTTGGCATACTCCCGCTTCAAAAAGTCAATAGAGAGATAACAAAAATTCCAGTGAACCCTAGTTATTTTGAATAATCGATACTTGCACTTAACACAAAAATAAAAGGTCTTTGCACTCATTCAACCCTTTGTTCTTCATCCTTACGTTACTCCGTATTCAACCCATCAAATCGTAATCTTACTCAATTGTTTGGTTACTCGTTCATCTAATTAATGTTTTGCTCGAGACAGTCACAATAGATTTTAGGCTAAATAGAGTTTCCCACCTAGGGTAAGTCACATATGGAAGTTCATACACTTTAGAGGGAGCTACGATAACTGAGTTGAAGGAATTGATGGAAATCCAAGGATATAGAAGCTGGTCGATCCCAAGTAGTCGAGACCGAGAAAGAAAAAGTCTAATTTTTGGAGGAGAACGATATTGTCAAGGCTTAACTCCTAACCTTGTAGGTAAATCCTTAATAATCATGGGCTAATAGGGAATTATCAAAATCCCTTAAGAATCATGTCAACATGTCAACCATCCCCGATTCCTCTCTCAGGATCAACTCAAATCTCCTTTCTAGGGTCGTCGTTTAAAACCCCGGATGCCCTCTAGTCTCCACCTCTAGGATTTTGGTCTCAAGCAATGGAGTCTTATATCAATCCCAACGAAGTCGGTAGTACCATGTTTCCCTTCACACCCTAGGTTCACTCCACGGGGTTCTAACCACGATATGAGTGGTTGGTCCAAGCCATGCACTAGATTCACCCTATCAAGGTGTCACACAGTCCAACAGTCTCCCCTCGTCCCTTGATAGCACTTAAATTAGCGCCTTTTTTCATCACCATTCACTCCACTCCCTTCCTCTTATGAATTTATTTTCATATCATATCGGTCTATTTCTATCCTATTAGTGTTTCGGAGATATACCGATTGATTTATGTAATTGTAGACATTCCAACGGTTACGGAGCTAAAATTAAGCAGCTATCTTCGATGGAATGACCTCATACATACTAAGGATATTTCTACGGTCAAAGTAGTCAAGGTAAATATAGAAATGACTAAGATCCGAGAGTGTGACATATTATTTTAGGAAGCATGTAAGATTGATCGACAAGTAATAAGGCCGATTAACCTTGTATTAGTCATCCTTGCACATGACCCACAATAACTTATTGTTAAAAAAACTATCGTCAAGGATTAAATTCTAGGCCAAGCCCAACAACCTAGCCTTGTAAGGCCGATCGGCCCTATATATTGATGAGCCCACTTCATCGACACTTATTTTCTCCTTTTCTCCCTTTTATTTGGGCTGGACTTCCAGCCGTCCACTTGGACGTTTTTGTGTTTATAGTTATCTAATTGGGACAAATATGTCTTTAGTTAAGACATGATTTGGTTTTAGATAAGATTTTATCTTATTAGATTAAGATAGATCTAGGGAATTAGGTTAATTCCTGTTCCTATAAATAAGGCTTGCATCCATTAGGTTTTATCATCTCCCACTTTACAATTTTACAAATTTTGTCCCCGGCATTTTGCCTAAGGCCGATCATCCCCATTGTTCCTCACCGATCGACTAGCCCATTTTTTAGTCTTCAATGAAGAACCGTATATGTGAATATAAAGGATATAAATACTCTAGAAGGGGGGTTGAATAGAGTATGAGAACTTTTCGCAAAAACCTATATCAAGGCTTTGAAACTTATTTCAAGCCTTGATGTCGATTTGAGCTCTTTGTGACACAACTGGTTTTCAAGGGCCTTGGCTTCGTAAACCTGCAAAGCAACGCTAGTCACAATAAATCAAGATATGATGCGGAAATGAAAAGATCGACAAGGTGATATGTTCACGAAGTTCAGCTCTAACAGCCTACGTCTCCATCCTAGGGTTTCTTTATCCGTAGGATCTAACTATCTATTATCAGCTTCAAAGAGTCCTAGATACAACCTAGAAGAAATTCCTATCGTCTGTTACAGTAGCCAATGCTACGATCTAGTTCCAACTCTTAACCTAGCTATAATAGCCTAGTTACTTCGCAGAGTAACACAAACTCGAGTATAACACTCTCTAGATATTCCAATGAAGCTCTCGTGTTTTTCTCTCTCAAAGGAAGTAAGCTTTTGTACTCGAAGAGGAAGAAAAACTTTTGGAACAAAATGAAGATGCTTTGATCGCTTGAAGACTTAAATGTCTCCGTGTACGCTTGTTGTATTTTTCTTCAATTGTGATCTTCATTTATAGTCTTCGATGGAGAAGTCTTCTAGCCGTTGTGAAGATGACCGTTGATGATATTCCTTCTTCTCCATAGAAAACGGTGTATATTGAGATGAAATAGCCGTTGTAGATATTCTAATCTTCTTCATCTCCTTGACACATGTTGTGATTCCTTTTCTCCGAGATCTTCTCTTGAAAAGAGATGTTGAAGATCTTTGTAAGATCCGTTGGGAAGAGATCTAAAATAGGGCAGCTCTTATGTTCAACAACTCCGTTTTGTTGAGGAGTTCTAGGAGCTGAAAAGTTTTGTAAAATACACAAAACAAATCAAACTTTAGTTGACCAAATTCTCTACCATGATAGCTTCTTATGGAAACAATAGGTAGGTTTTTCAAAGTTTACAACTCCTTACACAATTTTGAAAACTCAAACAAGGCTTCAAAATTTTCCCGTAAGAATGAGATCCATGTAAGACGAGAAAAATCATCCACAATGACAAGGATGTATTGTTTTTTTTACCTTTGAGAGATTTGACACGCATAGGACCACATTGATCCATATGTAAAAGTTCAATGGGTCGAGAGGAACTTACAACCTTCTTGGTTTAAATGAACCTCTTATTTGTTTACCTTATGTGCGAGCCTTACATAGTTCATCTACCTTAAAGTTTAGGTTTGGCAATCCACGTACCTAATCCTTTGAAAGTAATTCTTCATTGTATGCATGCTTACGTGACCAAGTCTTCTATGCCAAAGCTTTGGATCGTCAGTCAAGGCCTTGAGACACTTTAGCTTAGTTCCTGAAACTTGGTTAGTACTCCTTGAATAAAAATTGTTACATCTAGGAGCTGTAAGCACAACATCACCCGATATCTTATCTTGAACTTCATATTTTTCTGAATAAAAAATCACCTTGTTGCCTTTATCACATATTTGATAGTACTAAGCAAATTGTACTTCAAACCGTCAACAAGATATACATCATCAATGAAGAAAGATGAATTATAAACAATTTTACCAATACCAATAGTGTTACACTTTCCTTTATCACCAAGTGTAATGGTTCTAGATGACTGCTTCTTTAGATTCGAGAATAGTGAGCTTTTTCCACTCATATGTCTTGAGCAACTACTGTCTAATATCCATTTATGCTCCTTTACCTTGGTGATATCCTGCAAAACAACAAATATCAACCTTTCCGGGTCGACCAAATGGCATATTTTGGTCCATATTCAGGCTCAATCTTGTTTGGTGGTCTAGTACTTTAGGAACCCATATTTGCTTAACTTGTTTCCTTAAACATAAAGGATAAGTGTTTCTAATGATGTAAGGATCATTTCTTCTATATGGACATGTTGATTTTACATGACCCTTTTTACAACAATAGAAAAATGTGGGCATATGAATATTTCCTTTAGCATTGACAAAGGTGGTAGTCGTTTTTCTAGGAAAACTAACGTAATAGCCTATACCATTTTTGTTAAGAGAAGATTGTTGCTCACCAAACATCCTTTCAAGGTTAGCTTTTGAACGAGTGAATTGAATAAGTGTAGCCTTCTGGTCTTGACACGTCATAGTTAGATCAACCTTTTCTTTCTCTAGATCGATATATTCTCGATGGAGAGAAGAGAGATTGCCCTTGAGAATCACATTTTCTGATTCCAAGGCTTTGATATTGATATTAAGGCTAATTTTTCAGTGTTAAGATTTTCAATCTCCAAAAACATATCACTTAATCGTTTTTCTTGGTTGAGAAGCTTTTCTCTTAAAGAACTTATCCTAACCCTATGTTCTTTATCACATATGATTATGTCTTTAAGGAATTGTTTAAGTTCAGATTCGGGTTGAGACATAATTGTACTTACCACGTTATCAACATAGTGATCTAGATCTTCTTTATGATCGGCCATAAGACAAAGGTTTGCTTGTTCTTTTTCGTCTTCTGATTCATTTGTGGAATCTGAATCACTCCATGAAGCTACCATAACTTTCTTCTTTCAATCATTCTTCCTAAATTTGTTCCTCTTCTTTTGTGGACAATTCTTTATGAGATGATCTGTTTCACTACATTCAAAAAAGTCAGAACTTTAGTTTTCTTGTTAGGGTTAGAGAACTTACCTCGATGTCTTGATGTTCGCGGATATTCTTTATTGTTTACAAACTGCTTCTTCATTTGAAGAATCTTCACAAGACCCCTAGAGATCAAGGCAAATGGATCTTCCTCATCTTCATCATCACCATCTTCCTCCTCTGATGGTATCTCATCCTTCTTAGATCTTAGAGCTAGGTTCCTTGTGTTTGATGAGAGCTCTCCATCTTCTTCACCAAGAACCATTTTGTGAGTGATGAGCTTTTCAAGAAGGTCGTCAAGAGGAAGTGTTGTGAGATTTTGAGCTTCTCCGACTGTAGTCACCTTTGGTCCCCATTTGGCTTTAGGCAAGCTCCTTATAACCTTCCTTACTTTCTCTTCGTTTGTGAAGACTTTTCCAAGTGAGTCCAGGTTGTTCACGATTTTTTTGAATCTTGCGAACATTTCTTTGACTGATTCATTTGAGTTCATCTTGAATAGCTCATATTGTCTGAGAAAGATGTTTATCTTTGTTTCCTTGACTTGAATTTTTCCTTCGTATGTGACAACAAGTTTATCCCACATTTCTTTTGCACTCTTGTATGATGAGACACGGTTGAATTCATTTGCATCCAATCCACAGTAGAGCAAGTTCATGGCCTTGTAGTTTTTTGAAACACTATCCAAGTCGGTGAAGTCAGCTTCCTTCTTTGCGATTTGGACTCCTTCCACCGTGGTTATTGGGAATTTAGGGCCATTTTGAATAATGCTCCATAGTTCCATGTCATGATCAATAACAAACATTTGCATTAGTGCTCTCCAATGGGCAAATTTGTTGTTGCAGAAGAGTGGTTGTCGAGATGTGGATCTTCTTTGAGCAAATCCTCCATCACCTACAGTGTTCATGATTAGTCTCACTGATGGTTAAATCAATATATGTGAGTCTAGCTCTGATACCAATTGAAGAACCGTATAGGTGAATATAAAGGATATAAATCCTCTAGAAGGGTGGTTGAATAGAGTATGAGAACTTTTTGCAAAAACCTATCTCAAGGCTTTAAAACTGATTTCAAGGCCTTGATGTCGATCTGAGCTCTTTGTGACACAACTGATTTTCAAGGGCTTTGACAGTAATTTCAAGTGCCTTGACTTCATAAACCTGCAAAGCAACGTTAGTCACCATAAAACAAGATACGATGCAAAAATGAAAATATTGACACGATGATATGTTCACGAAGTTCAGCTCTAACAGCCTAAGTCTCTGTCCTAGGGTTTCTTTACCCGTAGGATCTAATTATCTATTATCAGCTTCAAAGAGTCCTAGATACAACCTAGAAGAAATTCTCTTCTTCTGTTACAATAGCCAATGCTATGATCTAATTCCAACTCTTAACCTAGCTATAATAGCCTAGTTACTTTGCAGAGTAACACCACACTCGAGTATAACACTCTCTAGATATTCCAATGAAGCTCTCGTGTTTTTCTCTCTGAAAGGAAGTGTAAGGGTCTTTGACTTTGGAGCCTAGATGAGCTAGTGTGTGCCTAGCCTTGGCCTGCCAGCCGCCCCTGCGCACCACATGGGCCGCCCCTGCGCCACAGAGGAGCCGCCCCTGCGCCATAGTCGGTCCGCCCCTGCGGTTTTGTGCGGCTGCAACCACCTTTGTTGACTTTTGATCTTGCTTTTGGGGAAACTTCGTATATAAGCCTCCCCAATCCTCTAATGAAGGGTTTCTTCACTCCTTTGCAGCTCCTTCATCATCTTACGTTCTTCTTCTCCTTCATTTTCTTATCTTTACTTCTTCTTGATCTTGTGAGAGAGTTTTGAGAGTTTTGAGTGTGGCTTTGGCTTTGGATGACCTTGCTGATGTTGCTGTATATTGTTGTTGATGTGTTGAAGTGGTAAAGGGTGTGGATACTCCATAGTTGCAGCCTAGGGTGGAGTGGTAAGTCCTTTCTCTTCTTCTCTCTTCTTTCCTTCTCCTTGCTTCTTTCTTCTTCTTTCTAGCCTAGGATCACAAGTTGGACTTGTGATTTGATCCTTCCTGGATGTTGTGATGATCATATGTGTGTATATTATGCATATGTGTTGCTGTGATGTGTTGAAGACGTGAAGAGAATCAAGAAAGGAGTCGAAGAGAAGTCGGGACCAACTCTCTGCACAGTTGGCCGCCCCCTGCGCCTGATCTGAGCCGCACATACGCCTGGTGTGGAGACGCCCTTTCGCCTCTGATGAGCCGCCCTTGCGCCTCAATGGTCTGGCTGGTGTGTTCTTGCTTCTGTTGGTGCATACCTTGTTGGTATGTCTTCCTTCCTTCCTTTCCTTTGGCCTTGGCTTAGTTGATAGCTAGGTTAGGATGGTTAAGATGAGTTGTATGCTAGAGATGTGCCTTAGGCACCTGTGTTGATGTTGAGAGTATGCTATAGGTATATGTGAGCTTGTGTGACCCTGAGGTTGTAGGTTGGTTCTGGTTATGGAGACGAGTCTCCTAACCCCTTTCAAGTTGTGATGTTGTGTGCCTTACTCTTGCAGGCGTTGGTTTCTTCCCCGAGGGGAAGCTGTGACGTGGTATAGGATACGAGAGTATCAGGTAAGTCCATAGGACTTACTTAGCGTACGGTTGTGGGTTGTATGATTGTGATGGTTGTGTGTGTTCATATGTTTGTGCATTTATAACTTAAACCGGACTAGGACGACCATTCATTATATTTATATGCCCCAAGTGTATTATAACGGGCGGTAACCACCGGTCTCCGCCTACTGGGTTAGGAGGAGGTGCCCTGAAGATGATCTCACAGGAGGGGACGAGTGACGGTCACCCCCATGCTAAACTCATGTGTTACGTTGGATGGGGCGGGGTTCTTGAGGCTCCTCGTGTTACAAAAGAAGTTGAATTAGTAATGGTATAACGTAATTAAAGATAATAAATGAATGTGCGTGGCATTGCATGTATGAGATGTGGTGTGTTTGTGTTATTACGATCATGCTTATCTATTGCTGTAGCTAACGGTGTATACCGTGTTGTAGGTGATCTGTACGTTAGGAAGACTGCAGAGTGAGCCAGATGGTTTGACCAGCCGAGGACTTCTGTACATTAGGATGCGTGGGTTGGGGATCTTTTATATCAGTTGATGTAATTGTTATGGTTTTGTACTCGGCTTTGTTTTTGTAAACTCTTTTGGATGTATCATACAACTTTTATGTATTTGTTTTTACTCTACTTGTGCCTTGTTGTAAGATCCAGTGAACTTGTTGTCAGGCTAGGGTCAGGATCCATTGTGAGATCCTAACCCAATGTAGCACGCCGAGTCCCGCGGATTCGGGGTGTTACAGAGTTGGTATTAGAGCCTTAGGTTGACAACAATGGCACTTGCTATCTGCAATAAAGGTAGAGTGGATAAATAAACAGAACCCACATGGGGTCTGACGTTTTAAAGAGTTTTGGGTTTTAAAGCGAGTACAGATGTTTTGGGATAGTGTGTACAGAAGTCGTCACCCATCTGAGGATTTTGACAGTATGTATATATATATATATACCTTTTATATGATGATATGTGTGCGTGTATTATTAAGTATTATATATATATATATATATATATATATATATATATATATATATATATATATATATCTATACATATGGCCTATATAGAGCCTTATACGTTAGGTGTGCATACCCCGTAGATGGCTCGGACTAGGGCTACTACTGTAGGTAGAGGTAAACGTAGACCACCTCTTCCTCTAAGAGAGAGGAGACAGGGACCAGCTACCGCAGTAGATCCACCAGTGGTGAAGGAGGCTCATAAGGAGGTTGCTAAGAGCTTTGTTCCAGCTACGAGGAGTGGTAGGTCCAGGAGACAGCAGACCCATCTAGGCCAGTCTGATAGCTCAGACCGTGTCTCCATGGGTTGATCAGAGTTCAAGGAGTATCTCAGACAGTTTGAGGAGGCCATCAGAGCTGGTCGACGAGCCCCAGACTTACCAGGGCAGGAGGGATTATCTGAGGAGTCTTATGGAGCTACTCAGGTGCCAGCTGTACCAGTTCGTGTAGCTGAGCCAGCTCGAGTTGTGGAGAAGACTAGAGGGCCTCGACCAGATACCTGGTTGAAGGCATTCCACCAGCAGGGAGTACCACACTTCTCTGGGGAGACCGGCCTAGAGACTGAGGTGTGGATTGGGCATGTAGACTCAGCTTTAGAGTCTATTCGTTGCCTAGAGGACAAACGGATAGAGCTAGTAAAGTCTCTATTCCGTTACCTGGCACATCAGTGGTGGAGGACAATTAGAGCACGAGTCACTACTTATGAGCAGATGAGGACATTGCTGAGGGAGTAGTTCTGCCCTGCCTCCCCGAGGAGGGAGAAGCTGCAGGATTTTGTGGAAGCAGGTTTTGAGGACGTACCCATTACAGATGCCATTCACCGCTTCCGGACACAGTTAGCTTTGCTGGGTCCAGGTGCACCTTCTGAGGGCCAGTATGTATACCTATTCTCCCGACGTCTGAGGGAGAGTACGCGTTCATATATGGCGGGATTTCATTGTGACTCATTGGCAGACTACCAGGATCGGGCCTCTGCTTATGAGAGAGAGGGCTAGCCAAAGGAGGACTTCTCAGACCGGACGGTCTGAGAAGAGACAACGTACAACACCGACCGGTGTAGGAGCATCTGGATTCGGGTGAGGTCAAAATCAGGGTCGCTCGAGTATTCCAGGGTCTGCACAGACCACTGATAGAGGCCGTCAGTATTACAATTGCGGGGCCTATGGACATATGAGGACTGATTGCCCTAGAGCACCGTTGACTTGCTTCTCATGCGGGAAGCCAGGACATATAGCTACGTTTTGCTGTCAGGGCAAGGCGCCATCACAACAGGGTTCTTCCCCTGCAGGTGCAGCAGGAGGTGGGCCGAGACCGCCTTAGCATCAGGGACAACAGAGGGTCCCAGGGACACCTGCTACTCAGGGTTCAACTCCTGGACCAAGTAGGGGTACAGGTAGATAGGCTAGTATTAGTGATGCCCGAGGAGTTCGAGGCCATGCTTTTGAGTTGAGGAGTGCTGAGGAGCCGCCAACACCAGCTGCTACAGGTACCATTTTGTTACATGGTTTACCTGTTAGAGTTTTATTTGATACGGGTGCTACACATTCCTTTATTTTTGCCCGCCCATTGACTAGTCTTTTGAGAAAGACTACTAGATTTGTATGGACCGACCAGTGTGCTAAGAGTTTTGAGGAGTTAAAGAAGCGTTTGACTTCTGTTTCTGTCTTAGCATAGCCAGAGGGTTTTGAGGATTTTGTGGTCTATAGTGATGCATCCAAGCTAGGCTTGGGGATGTGTGTTGATACAGAGGGGCAGGGTGATTGCATATGCGTCTAGACAGCTGAAGACGTATGAGGAGAACTACCCGACTCATGATCTGGAGTTAGCAGCGGTAGTTCATGCTTTGAAGATCTAGATACATTACCTGTATGGTGCTACATGCCAGATCTTCACAGACCATAAGAGTCTGAAGTATATTTTCACACAACGGGAATTGAATAACCGCCAGCGTCGATGGCTTGAATTGATCAAAGACTTTGACCTTCAGATTTTGTATCATCTTGGCAAGGCGAATGTGGTAGCTGACGCCTTGAGCAGGAAGACGCCTCGAGAGAAGGCGATTGCCGAGCTTATTGTACAACCTCAGCTTCAGAAGGATCTAGCTTGGCTAGAGATGCACATCCAGTTTCCTGATGAGGATGCCCAATTGTTTACCTTAGAGGTTCTACCTGGTCTGTTGGATGAGATCCAACAGAAGTAGGGGACCTGCCCGACCCTGGCGAGGATCAAAGATAGGATGTCTCGTGGAGAGGCACCCTAGTTCACTATTGGGGTAGGTGGAGTTATGAGGCGACATGATCGTATCTCCGTTCCTGCAGATACAGAGCTGAGACAGCGGATATTACAGGAGGCTCACTGTACACCTTACTCAGTACACCCTGGTACGAGTAAGATGTACCATGATATGAGATGTTCATTTTGGTGGGGAGGGTTGAACCCCGATGTAGCCCGATTTGTGGCTCAGTGTGCGACCTATCAGCAGGTCAAGATAGAGCATTTCAGGCCTAGAGGTGAGCTCCATCCACTGCCAGTGCCGTAGTTGAAGTGGGAGGACGTCTCCATGGATTTTGTGACTGGACTGAAGACCAGTAGGAGCTTTGATGCCATCTGGGTAGTTGTTGATAGACTGACGAAGACAACACGTTTCATTCCCATCAGAGAGACGTGGCCCGTGAGCAGACTAGCCGAAGAGTACACTAGACAAATAGTGAGACTCCATGGAGTACGGAGGACGATCGTTTCTGATCGTGATGGACGATTCACATCGAGATTCTGGCATCAGATTCAGATTGCTTTGGGGACGAGTCTACACTTCACGACTGCGTTTCACCCCCAAACAGATGGTCAATATAAGGGACCATCTAGACCTTAGAGGACATGTTGCGAGCCTGTGTGTTGGATTGGGGACAGGGATGGTCTGATTACCTCCCACTCGTTGAGTTCTCAGCGGTAGTTCATGCTTTGAAGATCTAGAGACATTACCTGTATGGTGCTACATGCCAGATCTTCACAGACCATAAGAGTCTGAAGTATATTTTCACGCAACGGGAATTGAATAACCGCCAGCGTCGATGGCTTGAATTGATCAAAGACTTTTACCTTGAGATTTTGTATCATCTTGGCAAGGCGAATGTGGTAGCTGATGCCTTAAGCAGGAAGACGCCTCGAGAGAAGGCGATTGCCAGACTTACTGTACAGCCTTAGCTTCAGAAGGATCTAGCTTGTCTAGAGATGGACATCCAATTTCCTGATGAGGATGCCCAATTGTTTACCTTAGAGGTTCTACCTGGTCTGTTGGATGAGATCCAACAGAAGCAGTGGACCTGCCCGACCCTAGTGAGGATCAAAGATAGGATGTCTCGTGGAGAGGCACCCCAGTTCACTATTGGGGCAGGTGGAGTTATGAGGCGACATGATCGTATCTGCATTCCTGCAGATACAGAGTTGAGACAGCGGATATTACAGGAGGCTCACTGTACACCTTACTCAGTACACCCTAGTATGAGTAAGATGTACCATGATATGAGACGTTCATTTTGGTGGGGAGGGTTGAAGCCCGATGTAGCCCGATTTGTGGCTCAGTGTGCGACCTGTCAACAGGTCAAGATAGAGCATTTCAGGCCTGGGGGTGAGCTCCATCCATTGCCAGTGCCGCAGTGGAAGTGGGAGGACTTCTCCATGGATTTTGTGACTAGACTGAAGACCAGTAGAAGCTTTGATGCCATCTGGGTGGTTGTTGATAGACTGACGAAGACAACACATTTCATTCCCATCAGAGAGACGTGGCCCGTGAGCAGACTAGCCGAGGAGTACACTAGACAGATAGTGAGACTCCATGGAGTATGGAGGACGATCGTATCTGATCGTGATGGACGATTCACATCGAGATTCTGGCAGCAGATTCAGACTGCTTTGGGGACGAGTCTACACTTCACGACTGCGTTTTACCCCCAAATAGATGGTCAGTATAAGAGGACCATCCATACCTTAGAGGACATGCTGCGAGCCTGTGTGTTGGATTTGGGGACAGGGATGGTCTGATTACCTCCCACTCGTTGAGTTCTCATACAACAACAACTCGCATGCATCTATAGGGATGGCTCCTTATGAGGCATTGTATGGACGTAGATGCCGTACACCGTTATGCTAGGACGAGCCTAGCAGTATCAGTGGGATAGTGCCAGAGCAGATTCAGGATGATATGACTCGAGTAGCGCTGATAAGAGAGAGGATGCTGGCTGCACAGAGCCGCCAAAAGTCATATGCAGACAAGAGGCGTTGTTCGCTCCAAACGGTGTGTGCAAGCTTTAAATTTATAACCCTAGACTTAAGCTTAAAACAAGGATGCGAACCCGCAGTGTACGGGTCAATCGTAGTAAAAGCAAGAAAATTCCAGGGGTCGATCACAGGGACTCGGTGAAACAAAGTCAACACAGTATGCTACGTTAGTTCTAACCACAAGAGCGATTAACACAATCAAAGATGAATAAGATGTCAAATAAAGCAAGCATGTAATTCTAGGAATTAAAGCATCTAGTTGTGGTTCCAACTCAAGATCTATAGATAAGCGGACAAAGCTGAGATTTTTGCGTGGGGAAGGTGTTACTAAGTGGAGTAGATCACCGGGTAAGTCTCACTACACACTAATCCTAAACCGCAACTCCTATTACCGGGTAAGTCTCAAGGAATTAAGATAAAGAACTATAACCTCAAACTAACACACCATCTAAGGGAATAGAATCAACCTTTACCGGGTAAGTCTCAGGCTAACTCACGAAGATGGGATGGAAGCACACTCAAACCCCAATAAAGGATAAACCTTTATTACCTACACTTATGATCGTTGATACACAAACTAAGGAATTACCGGGTAAGTCTCATCCTAAGCTTGCTTTGAACCAGGAAGGTGTAATAAGAATAGGATTTGGCAAACTCTAACACTTAACTCTCAGTTACGGATCAAATAAGTCACCTCGGTCAGAAGAATTCCACCCCGGCCGAGATGTTCATCAACCGAACGAGATGCTTAGGGTTAAGATTAAAGACTCGAACTTTCAGGATCCTACTGGAATCTAAGATTATTCTATCATTGTTTTTCCCACAACCTTCAGCCAATCACTCTAGAATCACACAAGGAAATTAGCCACTCATCATCATAATGAAAGTATTAAAATATATAGGAAGAAGGTGAATATTTGAACAAAGAAGAATTTAATGAAAAGACTTCAATAACTGAATCAAATATCACAACAAAGCGTTCTTTGGATAATAATCCAACAAGACAAGACAACAATTGAGGGAATTGAAGACAATCTTACAAAACCCTTCAATAAAGCTATAAAAGCTATGAACTTCAATCTTCCTTCAACCTTCAAAAAGGTTCTTCAAATCTCCCAACTTGGAGTAGGCTGCTGCTGCGTATTTTTCGGTGTAAACGGGGTCTAAGCACGATCGGATTTGTGGAAAATCCAACCCTTTTTATAGGAAAATAACCCTCCAAAGATAATAAATCTTAGAAAGATATTCTCCCATAAATATAGGTAAAATATATGATTCTGCATATCTCCTTCCTTCCAAGAGCCCAGCCCAAAAATATAAGATTACTTTCCAAGTTTAAAAGATCTCCTTCAAGAATAAAATATTCTCGCCGCGTCCTAGGTTTTCGCCTCGGTCGAGTCGGCGTCTCTGGATCACCTCGGTCGAGATGAATCTCTGGTCAACCGAGGTGAGTCACAACTGAATGTGAAATCTCTCAAAACTGGCCCAAAGTAAATCCTTAATCCATGGCTATGCTTCCTGGATGTAGCTCCAAATGACTCTTGACTTCTTTTGCTCCTTTTTTGATGCAAAACGTACCATATTACCTGCAATTACAACGAAACTAGGTGTAGACCTCGATTCTCGCAAAGGTAGATGAAATGGCAGTAAAATCACATAATGTATATACAAACATGCAGATTATTGAAGATAAAACGTTCAAACAAACCCCAAAATATAGACTATAATTCATGCTATCAAAATACCCCATACTTAGCCCTTGCTTGTCCCCAAGCAAGTTCCGCATATAGAAGACAAGATAGAATGGATTATAAGTCAAGAAAATCAATGAAAAAGCCTTTCAAAAACATTTTATGGTGTGCAACTACCATAGATCACTCTAAGAGAGTACTTCCTGGAATTTAAAAACTCAATATGCTCAAAACATTTTTTAAATATAGGAAAGTTGTTCATCTTTGCACAAAATCATAGAATGTATAATAAATCACAATTATCAAAATTAATCATGTATAATCCAGTTTAAACCGCTAAGTCAATCAACAAGCTCAAGGTCTCAAGGGCTTCCCAAAAGAAAAGGTCAAGAAACGTGTAGGGTAGGGATGTATGTAAGGTAATGTGGTGCTGGAATCCGGGAAAAGGATGAACTTCACTTTCACTTTGACTTGCAACACCTTCCACCAATAAGCTTTGCTTATTTCGCACTTTCCTTTTACTTTACTTTTTGGGATGCATGGACAGAGGTGCACAATAACCGAAGCCTAGGAAATCCGCAATCATCAATTTCTCGAGATGCATCAAACCCTTGATACACATACCATGACCCGATAGGAATATCGCTCAATCCGACTTTGGCAAGACACAAACACCCGGCTATGTGAATGGTGCCGAGTTACTCATCTTCATGATTGACTTCCCCAAACCTATTATTACTTTCTAGCACTTTCACTTCCAGCCCACTTCTCAACTTTAACTTGCTTTCACCACTTTGCTTGCTTCCAAATTCCCGGATAGGTAAAGGGAGGCAAAATGTATATGAGGGGCTAAGCATGATCAAGGAGAAGAAGAAGAAGAGAATGAATTGCCTTGGTCTTTCCAAGAAGAAAGTGAGAGAACTTAACCTGCGGTGTCAACCTTCAAATTCAACATAATTTGGATAAAAACAAAGTATTAAACATGCCAATAATTTTAAACAAAGCATTTAGCAACTTAAACATATCATAAAACCTTTCAAACACATAAAGAATTTAAAACCAGTCAGTAAACAAGATCTTCACGGAGATCATATCCAGATAAGTCACACAAAATCGTTTTCGAAAACTTCTCAGTTAACCCACCTCGGTCGAGGTGTTCTTGGTTCAACCGAGGTGAATCACCTTGTTCGGCCAGAATCTCCCCGGTCGAGGTCAAAAAATTTTTCGGTTTCGACGTTTTTTTTTTTTTTTTTTTTCAATCAAATAACCTGTAGGTATGCATGTAATATCAGATAATCATATAAAGGCAAATGAAGCATAAATATGAAAATATCCGATAAATATAATACATCAAAAGTAGTCGAATACATCACGTAGTCAAGTAGTCAAATAACAAACACCCCATACTTGAGACACACTGTCCCAGTGGGTATAATAAAAGTCTAAACAAGAGAACTCACCGAATAAAAGCCGAACTGCATAAAAAAGATATAATAATAAAGTCCTGCAGCTCCTCAGTAGTCTCGATCCGGTGGTGGTGGTGGTATGTAGGGGTACTGAGTCGGGTCATAGGGATGGCCCATGATACGCTCAAACTGTAGCTGAGCCATCATGTGCTGATGATGCTGCCGCTCCTGCATCTCGCGGATATCCAGCGAAAGTGCAGCGTATGAGTCGATAACCTGATCCGTCAGGTCATCGATCCGTCGGTGTGCAGCTCTGTCCCTAACTCCACGCCTCCTGCGTCTAGCAGGTCTGACTGGAGATGCCTCAGCTGGCGCCGGCTCAGTGTCCTCCTCGTCATCATCCAAATCAATAATAGGTGGCGCGCTCGTCCCAGCTGTATCTGTACCTTGTCCATCGGGACGCCACCTCCTCTCTCATCTACTGTATCATCATCATCGTCGTCCTCGTCCTCAACCTCCTCCTCAGCCTCAGCAGGGGTAGCTGCTCCCTCTCTGTAATCCTCCATAATGAAAGTATTAAAATATATAGGAAGAAGGTGAATATTTGAACAAAGAAGAATTTAATGAAAAGACTTCAATAACTGAATCAAATATCACAACAAAGCGTTCTTTGGATAATAATCCAACAAGACAAGACAACAATTGAGGGAATTGAAGACAATCTTACAAAACCCTTCAATAAAGCTATAAAAGCTATGAACTTCAATCTTCCTTCAACCTTCAAAAAGGTTCTTCAAATCTCCCAACTTGGAGTAGGCTGCTGCTGCGTATTTTTCGGTGTAAACGGGGTCTAAGCACGATCGGATTTGTGGAAAATCCAACCCTTTTTATAGGAAAATAACCCTCCAAAGATAATAAATCTTAGAAAGATATTCTCCCATAAATATAGGTAAAATATATGATTCTGCATATCTCCTTCCTTCCAAGAGCCCAGCCCAAAAATATAAGATTACTTTCCAAGTTTAAAAGATCTCCTTCAAGAATAAAATATTCTCGCCGCGTCCTAGGTTTTCGCCTCGGTCGAGTCGGCGTCTCTGGATCACCTCGGTCGAGATGAATCTCTGGTCAACCGAGGTGAGTCACAACTGAATGTGAAATCTCTCAAAACTGGCCCAAAGTAAATCCTTAATCCATGGCTATGCTTCCTGGATGTAGCTCCAAATGACTCTTGACTTCTTTTGCTCCTTTTTTGATGCAAAACGTACCATATTACCTGCAATTACAACGAAACTAGGTGTAGACCTCGATTCTCGCAAAGGTAGATGAAATGGCAGTAAAATCACATAATGTATATACAAACATGCAGATTATTGAAGATAAAACGTTCAAACAAACCCCAAAATATAGACTATAATTCATGCTATCAAAATACCCCATACTTAGCCCTTGCTTGTCCCCAAGCAAGTTCCGCATATAGAAGACAAGATAGAATGGATTATAAGTCAAGAAAATCAATGAAAAAGCCTTTCAAAAACATTTTATGGTGTGCAACTACCATAGATCACTCTAAGAGAGTACTTCCTGGAATTTAAAAACTCAATATGCTCAAAACATTTTTTAAATATAGGAAAGTTGTTCATCTTTGCACAAAATCATAGAATGTATAATAAATCACAATTATCAAAATTAATCATGTATAATCCAGTTTAAACCGCTAAGTCAATCAACAAGCTCAAGGTCTCAAGGGCTTCCCAAAAGAAAAGGTCAAGAAACGTGTAGGGTAGGGATGTATGTAAGGTAATGTGGTGCTGGAATCCGGGAAAAGGATGAACTTCACTTTCACTTTGACTTGCAACACCTTCCACCAATAAGCTTTGCTTATTTCGCACTTTCCTTTTACTTTACTTTTTGGGATGCATGGACAGAGGTGCACAATAACCGAAGCCTAGGAAATCCGCAATCATCAATTTCTCGAGATGCATCAAACCCTTGATACACATACCATGACCCGATAGGAATATCGCTCAATCCGACTTTGGCAAGACACAAACACCCGGCTATGTGAATGGTGCCGAGTTACTCATCTTCATGATTGACTTCCCCAAACCTATTATTACTTTCTAGCACTTTCACTTCCAGCCCACTTCTCAACTTTAACTTGCTTTCACCACTTTGCTTGCTTCCAAATTCCCGGATAGGTAAAGGGAGGCAAAATGTATATGAGGGGCTAAGCATGATCAAGGAGAAGAAGAAGAAGAGAATGAATTGCCTTGGTCTTTCCAAGAAGAAAGTGAGAGAACTTAACCTGCGGTGTCAACCTTCAAATTCAACATAATTTGGATAAAAACAAAGTATTAAACATGCCAATAATTTTAAACAAAGCATTTAGCAACTTAAACATATCATAAAACCTTTCAAACACATAAAGAATTTAAAACCAGTCAGTAAACAAGATCTTCACGGAGATCATATCCAGATAAGTCACACAAAATCGTTTTCGAAAACTTCTCAGTTAACCCACCTCGGTCGAGGTGTTCTTGGTTCAACCGAGGTGAATCACCTTGTTCGGCCAGAATCTCCCCGGTCGAGGTCAAAAAATTTTTCGGTTTCGACGTTTTTTTTTTTTTTTTTTTTTCAATCAAATAACCTGTAGGTATGCATGTAATATCAGATAATCATATAAAGGCAAATGAAGCATAAATATGAAAATATCCGATAAATATAATACATCAAAAGTAGTCGAATACATCACGTAGTCAAGTAGTCAAATAACAAACACCCCATACTTGAGACACACTGTCCCAGTGGGTATAATAAAAGTCTAAACAAGAGAACTCACCGAATAAAAGCCGAACTGCATAAAAAAGATATAATAATAAAGTCCTGCAGCTCCTCAGTAGTCTCGATCCGGTGGTGGTGGTGGTATGTAGGGGTACTGAGTCGGGTCATAGGGATGGCCCATGATACGCTCAAACTGTAGCTGAGCCATCATGTGCTGATGATGCTGCCGCTCCTGCATCTCGCGGATATCCAGCGAAAGTGCAGCATATGAGTCGATAACCTGATCCGTCAGGTCATCGATCCGTCGGTGTGCAGCTCTGTCCCTAACTCCACGCCTCCTGCGTCTAGCAGGTCTGACTGGAGATGCCTCAGCTGGCGCCGGCTCAGTGTCCTCCTCGTCATCATCCAAATCAATAATAGGTGGCGCGCTCGTCCCAGCTGTATCTGTACCTTGTCCATCGGGACGCCACCTCCTCTCTCATCTACTGTATCATCATCATCGTCGTCCTCGTCCTCAACCTCCTCCTCAGCCTCAGCAGGGGTAGCTGCTCCCTCTCTGTAATCCTCCATAAGTGGACCCCATGCTGTCTGCCAGTAGTGTGGATCAAAGACAGAGAACTGTGCAGACCATCTGATGCCCTGAGGTGCAGTCAGCTCCCATGGCATAGCAACGTAAGGTGTAGTCAAACCACGGGGAACTAGAATCCTCCGTGTAATCATCTCCTGAAGTCCGAGCGGCTTGGCAGCCGCCACCATGGTACACCTACTCAGATCCATATCCTGATACCTAGCGATATGGGTCACTATCCCTCCGCAGCATATATCTCCCTTCCCTTTGGCCTTGATCCTGTGCAGATCCTCTGCCAGCATCAATCCAAAGTCAGGGTATCCACCTGTGACCATGCAGTATAAAGAGAAGAGCTCCCCCTGTCGGACCTTCTGGGGCGTCTCAGTACGCGCCAGAAGCGTCTCGCTGAAGATCCTGTGTACCAACCGAAAAGCTAGATGATAGATAAGCTTTGCCCTGGAATCACCAGGGCGCCACCTGTCTGCATGCCTCGTAATGTGGGCAATCTGACCCCAGAACTCTCTAGCTACAGCTCGGGTCGGGAAGTCTATAGCAGTGGGGGCAGGGAAGCCAAAAATGTCTCTCCAGTGGTCAAGAGGTACTAAGTAGTTCCGGTTCATCAACCGGTACTTCACAGCTCTCTCTGTGGGGAGGTAAGTGAAGGAACTGACAAACTCGAGGGTCGGCTCAAGGTAGGCTGGGGCTCGGATCTCAGTAAACTGATCCAGCCCGACGGTGGTGATCATCCTCCTAAGCTCTCCATCTACGTGGAGACAATCAAAGGCAGAAACGTCCAGAAATCTAGGAGCGATAACTGGACGACTAGCAATACGATCATAATCTACCCGGTGTCTCTCGTGAATCACCGGGATAGAAGGTCGGGATGAAGAAGAAGAAGGGGAAGGAGAGGATCTGTCTCTAAGGGCTAACAATCTGTCAGAACTCATCTTAAAACTGTACTGTCAGACTACCTCGGTCGACTGACAAACTCCAAGAATCGCCTCGACCGAGGTGCAGGTCGACTGGACCGAGGCGAAGGCAGTGCGATTTCCAACTCTCTGAATTTCAGTTCTTTTCCCCCAAAAATCACTACCGATGCTTCCTAAGGGGTACTTAAAGGTTTCCTCAACAGAATCAAGGGCAACCAAAGCCCAAATTTCAGTAAACGAACGAGTTTAGGTTTTCGAACGTTTTTACCTCGTTCCGGTCGAAACGCTCAAATTTCTTGCAGATCTGTAGTTGCAATCGACTCCTCTATCCTTCAATCTCGGTTTGGAAGCAGAAAACGTCGAAAACGAGCAAGAAACGAGGTGAGCGAGGTGCGTCTGTTCGCCGCGGTCGAGGAGGGTAAAAAAAATGAAAATGTAATTTTTCCCCCTTTTATACTTTTACTGGATCTGCTGTCACCTCGGTCGAGATGGTCTCGACTGGTCCGAGGTGGTATGGACCGAGGCGGTTCTGCAGAAACCCTAGTCGCCTCGGTTGCTCAAGAATCAACTCGGTCGAGGTGCTTTGACAACGACCGAGGTCTTTCTGTCTTCTCAGAATCTCGAACTTCTGTCCTTCCAGTTGTGCTCCTCCTTAGATATTCCCTGTTGTCTGTCCAGAACGCCAAAAACAAAGCAAAGCAAAGCAAAAACAAAAACTATCTAAGCTAGACTAGAAAACGGGAAAGAAGAGCAATACCTTGGGTTGCCTCCCAAGAAGCGCTTGATTTAAGGTCGCTAGCTGGACCATGGTGCGTCTCAAACGAGGTAGATTGGTGCAACCTCCTCAACCGGCGTTTCCGGTTGGTACTTCTTAAGTCTATGACCGTTGACCTTGAAATTTCCGCTAGTTTCTCCCCATATTTCAACTGCACCATGAGGGAAAACATGTTTCACAACGTAAGGCCCGGTCCATCTAGATTTCAACTTACCTGGAAAAAGGCGGAGGCGGGAGTTGAAGAGTAGAACTAAATCTCCCTCGTTAAGCTCTTTTGGAACGATACGCTTGTCATGCCATCTCTTCGTTCTTTCCTTGTAGATCTTGGCATTCTCATAGGCGTTCAACCGCAGCTCTTCCAGCTCGTTAAGCTCCAATAGTCGTTTCTCACCAGCCTCCTTGATGTCAAAGTTCAACCATTTGATAGCCCAATATGCCTTGTGCTCCAGCTCAACGGGCAAATGGCAAGACTTCCCGTATACCAAATTGTAAGGGGTGGTACCTATGGGAGTCTTGAATGCTGTCCTGTACGCCCAAAGAGCATCGTCCAATTTCATGGACCAATCCTTCCTCGTTCTAGAGACGGTCTTCTCCAAAATTGCCTTTATTTCTCTATTTGAGATCTCGACCTGTCCACTAGTTTGAGGGTGATATGCGGTTGATACCTTGTGGGTTACCCCATACTTTGATAGAAGTGCCTTAAACTTCCGGTTGATGAAATGCGTTCCTCCATCGCTGATGATGATGCGGGGAGTTCCAAATCGTGGAAAGATAGTTCTATTCAAGAACTTTACAACCACCTTGGCGTCGTTAGTGGGAGAAGCAATGGCTTCAACCCATCTAGAGACGTAATCAACTGCAAGGAGAATGTAGAGGTTTCCTCCGGAGGATGGGAAAGGTCCCATGAAGTCAATCCCCCATACATCAAAGATTTCCACTTCTTGGATGTTGTTAAGTGGCATCTCGTTCCTCCTTGACAAGTTCCCTGTCCTTTGGCATGCATCACAAGAAACAACAAAAGATTGCACATCCTTAAATAATGTAGGCCAAAAGAAACCGGAACGCAATACCTTAGCGCATGTTTTATCGGTGCTAGCATGTCCTCCACAAGGAAGTGAATGACAATGCCTTATGACGCTATTAATTTCATCTTCTGGAATGCACCTTCGAAGCATCCCATCCGGTCCGCGCTTGAATAGCAGCGGCTCATCCCAGTAGTAATGTCGTACTTCCTTGAAGAATCTCTTCTTTTGAGAGTACGTCAATCCGGGCGGTATTTCCTGGCAAACAAGATAGTTTACAATATTAGCATACCAAGGACCTTTATTATCAGAAAGTTGGTGGAGGGAATGGTCCGCCAACAGTGGGTGAATGTCAGAGAAAGGAGTAAGAAAATTGTTATTCTCAGCAATCTCAGTTGATATCGTCTCGCTGTCGACCCCGGTCGAGGCGCAAAGGCGTTGACCGAGGTGTTCTTTAGTCGCCTCGCTCAGTCCAGAAAGTGCCTCGGTCGAGGTATTGCTACTGGGTCCGAGGCTGGAGATCTTCGTCTCCTGGATCGGCTTCTCTGTTATAGCTCCTGGATCCTCTTCCAGTGCCTTCAAGCTCCGTATATCTGCATCACAAGAAGCATCTATACCTTCCTCCATTAAACTGAAGCTTATGACTCTTTCGAGCGGATCGTTAATAAGGATAGAGCTCACCAATTCTCTTGATTCTTCTTCATCGTAGATGTTGAAGATATCATCAGTTAGTTGCTCCCCTTTCATGGCTGCAAGTAGTGCGAATTCCACCTCATCGCCACCAACGTTGAATTTCAACTTGGCGTTCTTGCAATCCACGTTGCAACCCGAAGTTGCTAGAAATGGCCTCCCGAGAATAATAGGTACTGGATAATCTGCGGGAATGTCAAGTACAACAAAATCTATAGGTAGATAGAAGTTACCTAACTTGACCGGAACGTCTTCCAAGATGCCCACGGGATGGGTAATGGAGCGATCCGCCATGTAAAGTCGAATCTTGACCGGTTTGGGCTCTCCAAGACCGATCTTAGTGCACAACTCCAGCGGGATGATGCTCACGCTGGCTCCTAGATCACATAGGGCTTCACAAGTGACATCCCCAACTTGAATGGGAATGCAAAATGAGCCGGGATCTCTTAACTTAGGTGGCATCTTTTCCTTCATGATCTTGATAAGCTCCGAAGATTTAGATGTCATCCTAACTTCACCAACATCCTCCAGCTTCCTCTTCCTTGATAAGATTTCTTTTAAGAACTTCCCATAGGCGGGCATACCTAGAATGGCATCAAGGAAAGGAATATTAATATGTAGCTTATTCATCAACTCAAGAAACTTACCGAAGTGCTTGTCAAGATGTGCTCTGGCTCTGGACTGGGGGAATGGAAGTGGTGGTTTATATGCAGGAGGTGGAACATAAGTTTCTGTCGTTCCTCCTGCTTTCTGTTGCGCCGCCTCGGTTGGCATCTCGGTCGAGGTGTTCTTCGACTGGGTCTGGACCGAGGTGGTCTGCATCGAGCGAGGTACTGGATCTGCAGTTTTGAGTCCACTCCTCGTCGTTATGGCCATGCACTGGCCCTTAGGGTTAGTTTCCGTCTTTGCTGGAAGCTTCCCTGGATCTCTTGGCGCTTCATTCGCCCTATTAGCAAGTTGTTGTTCGAAGGACTTTTGGGCCCTCGAAAATGAAGTCATAGAATTCTCCATAGCACTAAGCTTGATCAAGATTGCCTCCAGGACTGCGTCTTTCTTTTCCGGCTGAGACGAACTTGATCCTTGCCCTTGGCTCTTCAATGGAGTAGAAGAAGAAGAAGGAGAAGAGAGGAAAGGGTTAGAGGAATCATTAGAGTTGGAGTTTGAATGGTTGTTACCGTGATTTTGGTTATTCGCCCTCCAGTTGTTGCTATTGGATCCTCTATTGTTGTTGTTGTAGTTGTTTCGGGGTCCGTTGTTGTTGTTACGGTACCCGTTATTGTTGTTGTTGTTCCTTTGCCCTTGCTCTTCCTTCTTAGTTTGAGCCATCAAGAGCTCCTTCAATTGCTTCACGTCGTTCTTCAAGGACGTGAGTTGATTGTTGTTGGGTTGAGTCTCTTGAAAGTTGACTCTTTTAACTCCACCTTCAGCTCCTTGGTGGGTGTACTTCTCCATGTGCAAGGCTTGCTTCTCAATGAAGTCCCAAGCCTCGTCAACCGCCATGTCCATGAATGTACCGGCGGAGAGTAGTTGGAGATTGAACTGGGTGCTTCCGTCCAGCCCTTTGAAGTAGATCTCCAACAACTCGATCTTTGGAATCCCATGATGTGGGCAATCCAAAAGGATATCCTTGAACCGCTCCCAAGATTTGGACAAGCTCTCCTTGTCCTTCATGATGAAAGCGTTGATCTTCCCTCTCATTTCAGCGGTCTTTGAGGGGGGAAAGAATTTGGTCAAGAATTCCGTGGTCATCTCCTCCCATGTGCTAATTTTTCCTGGGGGAAGAGATTGATACCAAGTAAGAGCTCTATCTTTTAAAGAAAAGTAGAAAGGTCTTAGCTTGTAGTTGTTGTTCTCAATTCTGGAAGGTCGCAAGGTTTCCATCAAGATCTCGTAGTTTTGAAGATGTTGATGCGGCGACTCCTTCTCTAGCCCTCCGAATTGGCACTGGCGAATCATGGCTAGAACTTGCGGTCGAAGTTCGTAGTCATGATCTGCTGGATCTCCTAGGTTCACTCCTGGACGCCTCAGTTGTTGGTTAGGGTCCATCCTTTGACCTAGGGTTTGTGGAATTCCTGCAAGAAGAACATCTCGGACTGGCATCCGAGGTGGAAGTACATCGGCCGGGGCGTCGGGTACTGGAATCTGCCTCGGTCGAGGATCAACTACTGGATCCTGCATCGGTCGAAGTAGAATCTGGTTCCGAATGGTAGCAATCTCAGCTTCGATTGCTGCAGTCCTGGTGCGATTCTCCTCTTTCTCTTGCATGAGTTCTTCCTTGCTGAGGCGCAGCAGCTCCTGCGTCTCTCTCAATTGGGCCGCAAGATCGCGATCGTCTTGTTGGGCCATCTTCGCTTCTCTCAAGCGTCTCTTGTATGTCTTTTCTGGTTCGGGATCGTAAGGAACGATTTCCTTCCCAGCGCGGGTTCTTCGCATATACCTAAGAAAGAACCTGAAAAAGTCACTCAAGTAGAGTGGTTAGGCAAAACGGGGCAAATGCCCCAAGAGCAAACCGTACCGGCTCGGTCTAGACCAAGTCCCCGGCAACGGCGCCAAAAACTTGTTCGCTCCAAACGGTGTGTGCAAGCTTTAAATTTATAACCCTAGACTTAAGCTTAAAACAAGGATGCGAACCCGCAGTGTACGGGTCAATCGTAGTAAAAGCAAGAAAATTCCAGGGGTCGATCACAGGGACTCGGTGAAACAAAGTCAACACAGTATGCTACGTTAGTTCTAACCACAAGAGCGATTAACACAATCAAAGATGAATAAGATGTCAAATAAAGCAAGCATGTAATTCTAGGGATTAAAGCATCTAGTTGTGGTTCCAACTCAAGATCTATAGATAAGCGGACAAAGCTGAGATTTTTGCGTGGGGAAGGTGTTACTAAGTGGAGTAGATCACCGGGTAAGTCTCACTACACACTAATCCTAAACCGCAACTCCTATTACCGGGTAAGTCTCAAGGAATTAAGATAAAGAACTATAACCTCAAACTAACACACCATCTAAGGGAATAGAATCAACCTTTACCGGGTAAGTCTCAAGCTAACTCACGAAGATGGGATGGAAGCACACTCAAACCCCAATAAAGGATAAACCTTTATTACCTACACTTATGATCGTTGATACACAAACTAAGGAATTACCGGGTAAGTCTCATCCTAAGCTTGCTTTGAACCAGGAAGGTGTAATAAGAATAGGATTTGGCAAACTCTAACACTTAACTCTCAGTTACGGATCAAATAAGTCACCTCGGTCAGAAGAATTCCACCCCGGCCGAGATGTTCATCAACCGAACGAGATGCTTAGGGTTAAGATTAAAGACTCGAACTTTCAGGATCCTACTGGAATCTAAGATTATTCTATCATTGTTTTTCCCACAACCTTCAGCCAATCACTCTAGAATCACACAAGGAAATTAGCCACTCATCATCATAATGAAAGTATTAAAATATATAGGAAGAAGGTGAATATTTGAACAAAGAAGAATTTAATGAAAAGACTTCAATAACTGAATCAAATATCACAACAAAGCGTTCTTTGGATAATAATCCAACAAGACAAGACAACAATTGAGGGAATTGAAGACAATCTTACAAAACCCTTCAATAAAGCTATAAAAGCTATGAACTTCAATCTTCCTTCAACCTTCAAAAAGGTTCTTCAAATCTCCCAACTTGGAGTAGGCTGCTGCTGCGTATTTTTCGGTGTAAACGGGGTCTAAGCACGATCGGATTTGTGGAAAATCCAACCCTTTTTATAGGAAAATAACCCTCCAAAGATAATAAATCTTAGAAAGATATTCTCCCATAAATATAGGTAAAATATATGATTCTGCATATCTCCTTCCTTCCAAGAGCCCAGCCCAAAAATATAAGATTACTTTCCAAGTTTAAAAGATCTCCTTCAAGAATAAAATATTCTCGCCGCGTCCTAGGTTTTCGCCTCGGTCGAGTCGGCGTCTCTGGATCACCTCGGTCGAGATGAATCTCTGGTCAACCGAGGTGAGTCACAACTGAATGTGAAATCTCTCAAAACTGGCCCAAAGTAAATCCTTAATCCATGGCTATGCTTCCTGGATGTAGCTCCAAATGACTCTTGACTTCTTTTGCTCCTTTTTTGATGCAAAACGTACCATATTACCTGCAATTACAACGAAACTAGGTGTAGACCTCGATTCTCGCAAAGGTAGATGAAATGGCAGTAAAATCACATAATGTATATACAAACATGCAGATTATTGAAGATAAAACGTTCAAACAAACCCCAAAATATAGACTATAATTCATGCTATCAAAATACCCCATACTTAGCCCTTGCTTGTCCCCAAGCAAGTTCCGCATATAGAAGACAAGATAGAATGGATTATAAGTCAAGAAAATCAATGAAAAAGCCTTTCAAAAACATTTTATGGTGTGCAACTACCATAGATCACTCTAAGAGAGTACTTCCTGGAATTTAAAAACTCAATATGCTCAAAACATTTTTTAAATATAGGAAAGTTGTTCATCTTTGCACAAAATCATAGAATGTATAATAAATCACAATTATCAAAATTAATCATGTATAATCCAGTTTAAACCGCTAAGTCAATCAACAAGCTCAAGGTCTCAAGGGCTTCCCAAAAGAAAAGGTCAAGAAACGTGTAGGGTAGGGATGTATGTACGGTAATGTGGTGCTGGAATCCGGGAAAAGGATGAACTTCACTTTCACTTTGACTTGCAACACCTTCCACCAATAAGCTTTGCTTATTTCGCACTTTCCTTTTACTTTACTTTTTGGGATGCATGGACAGAGGTGCACAATAACCGAAGCCTAGGAAATCCGCAATCATCAATTTCTCGAGATGCATCAAACCCTTGATACACATACCATGACCCGATAGGAATATCGCTCAATCCGACTTTGGCAAGACACAAACACCCGGCTATGTGAATGGTGCCGAGTTACTCATCTTCATGATTGACTTCCCCAAACCTATTATTACTTTCTAGCACTTTCACTTCCAGCCCACTTCTCAACTTTAACTTGCTTTCACCACTTTGCTTGCTTCCAAATTCCCGGATAGGTAAAGGGAGGCAAAATGTATATGAGGGGCTAAGCATGATCAAGGAGAAGAAGAAGAAGAGAATGAATTGCCTTGGTCTTTCCAAGAAGAAAGTGAGAGAACTTAACCTGCGGTGTCAACCTTCAAATTCAACATAATTTGGATAAAAACAAAGTATTAAACATGCCAATAATTTTAAACAAAGCATTTAGCAACTTAAACATATCATAAAACCTTTCAAACACATAAAGAATTTAAAACCAGTCAGTAAACAAGATCTTCACTGAGATCATATCCAGATAAGTCACACAAAATCGTTTTCGAAAACTTCTCAGTTAACCCACCTCGGTCGAGGTGTTCTTGGTTCAACCGAGGTGAATCACCTTGTTCGGCCAGAATCTCCCCGGTCGAGGTCAAAAATTTTTTCGGTTTCGACGTTTTTTTTTTTTTTTTTTTCAATCAAATAACCTGTAGGTATGCATGTAATATCAGATAATCATATAAAGGCAAATGAAGCATAAATATGAAAATATCCGATAAATATAATACATCAAAAGTAGTCGAATACATCACGTAGTCAAGTAGTCAAATAACAAACACCCCATACTTGAGACACACTGTCCCAGTGGGTATAATAAAAGTCTAAACAAGAGAACTCACCGAATAAAAGCCGAACTGCATAAAAAAGATATAATAATAAAGTCCTGCAGCTCCTCAGTAGTCTCGATCCGGTGGTGGTGGTGGTATGTAGGGGTACTGAGTCGGGTCATAGGGATGGCCCATGATACGCTCAAACTGTAGCTGAGCCATCATGTGCTGATGATGCTGCCGCTCCTGCATCTCGCGGATATCCAGCGAAAGTGCAGCATATGAGTTGATAACCTGATCCGTCAGGTCATCGATCCGTCGGTGTGCAGCTCTGTCCCTAACTCCACGCCTCCTGCGTCTAGCAGGTCTGACTGGAGATGCCTCAGCTGGCGCCGGCTCAGTGTCCTCCTCGTCATCATCCAAATCAATAATAGGTGGCGCGCTCGTCCCAGCTGTATCTGTACCTTGTCCATCGGGACGCCACCTCCTCTCTCATCTACTGTATCATCATCATCGTCGTCCTCGTCCTCAACCTCCTCCTCAGCCTCAGCAGGGGTAGCTGCTCCCTCTCTGTAATCCTCCATAAGTGGACCCCATGCTGTCTGCCAGTAGTGTGGATCAAAGACAGAGAACTGTGCAGACCATCTGATGCCCTGAGGTGCAGTCAGCTCCCATGGCATAGCAACGTAAGGTGTAGTCAAACCACGGGGAACTAGAATCCTCCGTGTAATCATCTCCTGAAGTCCGAGCGGCTTGGCAGCCGCCACCATGGTACACCTACTCAGATCCATATCCTGATACCTAGCGATATGGGTCACTATCCCTCCGCAGCATATATCTCCCTTCCCTTTGGCCTTGATCCTGTGCAGATCCTCTGCCAGCATCAATCCAAAGTCAGGGTATCCACCTGTGACCATGCAGTATAAAGAGAAGAGCTCCCCCTGTCGGACCTTCTGGGGCGTCTCAGTACGAGCCAGAAGCGTCTCGCTGAAGATCCTGTGTACCAACCGAAAAGCTAGATGATAGATAAGCTTTGCCCTGGAATCACCAGGGCGCCACCTGTCTGCATGCCTCGTAATGTGGGCGATCTGACCCCAGAACTCTCTAGCTACAGCTCGGGTCGGGAAGTCTACAGCAGTGGGGGCAGGGAAGCCAAAAATGTCTCTCCAGTGGTCAAGAGGTACTAAGTAGTTCCGGTTCATCAACCGGTACTTCACAGCTCTCTCTGTGGGGAGGTAAGTGAAGGAACTGACAAACTCGAGGGTCGGCTCAAGGTAGGCTGGGGCTCGGATCTCAGTAAACTGATCCAGCCCGACGGTGGTGATCATCCTCCTAAGCTCTCCATCTACGTGGAGACAATCAAAGGCAGAAACGTCCAGAAATCTAGGAGCGATAACTGGACGACTAGCAATACGATCATAATCTACCCGGTGTCTCTCGTGAATCACCGGGATAGAAGGTCGGGATGAAGAAGAAGAAGGGGAAGGAGAGGATCTGTCTCTAAGGGCTAACAATCTGTCAGAACTCATCTTAAAACTGTACTGTCAGACTACCTCGGTCGACTGACAAACTCCAAGAATCGCCTCGACCGAGGTGCAGGTCGACTGGACCGAGGCGAAGGCAGTGCGATTTCCAACTCTCTGAATTTCAGTTCTTTTCCCCCAAAAATCACTACCGATGCTTCCTAAGGGGTACTTAAAGGTTTCCTCAACAGAATCAAGGGCAACCAAAGCCCAAATTTCAGTAAACGAACGAGTTTAGGTTTTCGAACGTTTTTACCTCGTTCCGGTCGAAACGCTCAAATTTCTTGCAGATCTGTAGTTGCAATCGACTCCTCTATCCTTCAATCTCGGTTTGGAAGCAGAAAACGTCGAAAACGAGCAAGAAACGAGGTGAGCGAGGTGCGTCTGTTCGCCGCGGTCGAGGAGGGTAAAAAAAATGAAAATGTAATTTTTCCCCCTTTTATACTTTTACTGGATCTGCTGTCACCTCGGTCGAGATGGTCTCGACTGGTCCGAGGTGGTATGGACCGAGGCGGTTCTGCAGAAACCCTAGTCGCCTCGGTTGCTCAAGAATCAACTCGGTCGAGGTGCTTTGACAACGACCGAGGTCTTTCTGTCTTCTCAGAATCTCGAACTTCTGTCCTTCCAGTTGTGCTCCTCCTTAGATATTCCCTGTTGTCTGTCCAGAACGCCAAAAACAAAGCAAAGCAAAGCAAAAACAAAAACTATCTAAGCTAGACTAGAAAACGGGAAAGAAGAGCAATACCTTGGGTTGCCTCCCAAGCTAGACTAGATGAGGTAGTGTGTGCCTAGCCTTGACCTGTCAGCCGCCCCTGCGCACCACATGGGCCGCCCCTGCGCCACAGAGGAGCTTCCCCTGCGCCATAATCGGTCCGCCCCTGCGGTTTTGTGCGGCTGCAGCCACCTTTGTTGACTTTTGATCTTGCTTTTGGGGAAACTTCATATATAAGCCTCCCCAATCCTCTGATGAAGGGTTTCTTCACTCCTTTGTTGCTCCTTCATCATCTTACGTTCTTCTCCTTCATCTTCTCATCTTTACTTCTTCATGATCTTGTGAGAGAGTTTTGAGAGTTTTGAGTGTGGTTTTGGCTTTGGATGACCTTGCTGATGTTGATGTGTATTGTTGTTGATGTGTCGAAGTGGTGAAGGGTGTGGATACTCCATTGTTGCAGCCTAGGGTGGAGTGGTAAGTCCTTTCTCTTCTTCTCTCTTCTTTCCTTCTCCTTGCTTCTTTCTTCTTCTTTCTAGCCTAGGATCACAAGTTGGACTTGTGATTTGATCCTTCCTGGATGTTGTGATGATCATATGTGTGTATATTATGCATATGTGTTGCTGTGATGTGTTGAAGATGTGAAGAGAATCGAGAAAGGAGTCGAAGAGAAGTCGGGACCAACTCTCTGCACAGTTGGCCACCCCTGCGCCTCACTGGTCTGGCTGGTGTGTTCTTGCTTTTGTTGGTGCATACCTTGTTGGTATGTCTTCCTTTCTTCCTTTCCTTTGGCCTTAGCTTAGTTGATAGCTAGGTTAGGATGGTTAAGATGAGTTGTATGTTAGAGATGTGCCTTAGGCACCTGTGTTGATGTTGAGAGTATGCTATAGGCATATGTGAGCATGTGTGACCTTGAGATTGTAGGTTGGTTTTGGTTATGGAGATGAGTCTCCTAACCCCTTTCAGGTTGTGATGTTGTGTGCCTTGCTCTTGCAAGCATTGGTTTCTTCCCCGAGGGGAAGCTGTGACGTGGTAGAGGATACGAGAGTATCAAGTAAGTCCATATGACTTACTTAGCGTACGGTTATGGATTGTATGATTGTGATGGTTGTTTGTGTTCATATGTTTGTGCATTTATAACTTAAACCGGACTAGGACGACCATTCATTATATTTATATGGCCAAGTGTATTATCACGGGAGGTAACCACCGGTCTCCGCCTGCTGGGTTAGGAGGAGGTGCCTTGAAGATGATCTCACAGGAGGGGACGAGTGACGGTCACCCCCATGCAAAACTCTTGTGTTACGTTGGATGGGGCGGGGTTCTTGAGGCTCCTCGTGTTACAAAAGAAGTTGAATTAGTAATGGTATAACGTAATTAAAGATAATAAATGAATGTGCGTGACATTGCATGTATGAGATGTTGTGGTGTGTTTGTGCTATTACGATAATGCTTATCTATTGCTGTAGCTAACGGTGTATACCGTGTTGTAGGTGATCTGCAGGTTAGTAAGACTGCAGAGTGAGCCAGATGGTTTGACCAGCCGAGGACTTCTGTACATTAGGATGCGTGGGTTGGGGATCTTTTGTATCAATTGATGTGATTGTTATGGTTTTGTACTCGGATTTGTTTTTGTAAACTCTTTTGGATGTATCATATAGCTTTTATGTATTTGTTTTTACTATACTTGTGCCTTGTTGTAAGATCCAGTGAACTTGTTGTCAGGCTAGGGTCAGGATCCATTGTGAGATCCTAATCCAATGTAGCACTCCGAGTCCCGCGGATTCGGGGTGTTACAGAGTTGGTATCGGAGCCTTAGGTTGACAACAATTGCACTTGCTGTCTGCAATAAAGGTAGAGTGGATAAATAAACAAAACCCACGTGGGGTATGATGTTTTAAAGAGTTTTGGGTTTTAAAGCGAGTACAAATATTTTGGGATAGTGTGTACAGAAGTCGTCACCCATCTGAGGATCTCGATAGTATAGATATATATATATATATATAGATACCTTTTATATGATGATATGTGTGCATGTATTATTAAGTATGATATATATATATATCTATACATTTGGCCTATATAGAGCCTTATACGCTAGGTGTGCATACCCCGTAGATTGCTCGGACTAGGGCTACTGCTGCAGGCAGAGGTAAAGGTAGACCACCTCTTCCTCCAAGAGAGAGGAGACAGGGACCAACTCTCGCCGCAGATCCACCAGTGGTGGAGGAGGCTCATAACGAGGTTGCTGAGAGCTTTGTTCCAGCTACGAGGAGTGGTGGGTCCAAGAGACAGCAGACCCATCCAGGCCAGTCTGATAGCTCAGACCGTGTCTCCATGGGCGGATCAGAGTTCAAGGAGTATCTCAGGCAGTTTGAGGAGGCCATCAGAGGTGGTCGACGAGCCCCAAACTTACCAGGGCAGGAGGGATTATCTGAGGAGTCCCATGGAGCTACTCAGGTGCCAGCTGTACCAGTTCGTGTAGCTGAGCCAGCTCGAGTTGTGGAGGAGACTAGAGGGCCTCGACCAGATACCTGGTTGAAGGCATTCCACCAGCAGGGAGTACTGTTAGCATGAAATATTGTGATATTTTAGGCACGTTTTCTAAGTGTATTTGATTCATATTGATAGTCTTTGATTTAGTGTTAGCATGAAATATTGTGATATTTTAGGCACGTTTTCTAAGCGTATTTGATTCATATTGATAGTCTTTGATTGAACTTTGTGCATATGTGAGCTAGTATTACCTATATTGTCGATATGGATGTCTACACTAGTTCTATGTTGATTATAGGTGATTTGGAGCTATTTCCGAACGGAATCGAGCAAAGGAGAGTTGAGTTGATATGTCCATAGATTGAGGACACTCTTTGGAAGCAAATTGGAGTTTTAGCTTGAGGAATGCACGAGATTAGGGAAGAATTACGTTCTTGCCCTAAACCACGCTCTAAAATACGACCGTATCACGTTCCACGTTCAATTCCACGACCGTGGATTTAGAGTCAGAAATTGATGTTCATTCCAGAGGATATTACGGCCGTGGAATATATGGTGCAAACCGTATTTGTTTCCACGCTCTAAATTACGGTCGTGGAACACTTCCACGACCGTGATCTTGGCGAATCTTTTCGCCACTCTTTGAAGCCACGATCTTTTAAAGATTGGGCCGGGCCGACGTTTTGCCTTGCACTATAAAAAGACGGACGAAGCAAGAATCCGTCAGGATCGCTTAGAGGCTCGCTTACACACATCGCTCCTCACCGCTTAGACGCGCTGACACCTTTCCGCGCTAAGGATTGTTTAGCCCTTGCTTGGAAGCATCGACATCTCTTTGGGAGATCGAAGTTCGTGTTTGGGAATTACCCCTAATCTCGCACTTTTGGTGGAGATTGCTGTTGAGATCTCCGGATTGGCGGAGGATCGAAGTTTCGGAAGATTTTGCAAGAAGATCTCTCTTCTTGTTTAGGTTTGATTCGGAAAACGGATTGACATTCCGTTTCCCTTTCTTTCCTCGGATTACGATTGCTTGTTCTATTGTGAATCTTTTGACAATATTCATTCTTGATTGTGACTTTGAGATTGAATTGAAGATTATTGAAAGTTCTTGAAAGTTTTCTCTTTTTATCTTCTAATTCTTGAATTGATATCAACATGACTGTTATTGGCTAAAAACCCTTAACAATTCTAAGGTGAAGGGTTGATAGTTGTGGCTTAGATGATGATAGATCGATCGCAAATAGATTAGACCCTGAGAGTTAGAGAGAATCGCCGACAACCCTAAATTACGGTCTGTTCTTGAGTCCACGGCCGTGGAACCTCAAGAACTAACCGTAATTTCCCTTAAGTCTACGAACCTGCTTTTACTTTAATCTAAAGTTAAAGATTTGCTTTAGCTTAGTTTAGACTTGTCTTTTCTAGGTGGTAGTGAAGCCTCAACAACCTCTACCTCGATTGTGAGTGTCACAACCTCAATCGGTTAAGTTAGTCTTGATCCTTGGGTTATAAGTTTGGGTATTTGACACTAATTCTCATCTGCAGAATATTTCTATATTGAGCCTCAACAACCTGTATAGAGAGTGCCTTGTAGGTGAGTTATATGAGGTTTTTGGAACTTCACCGTACGATTACCTTACATTAGTATACCTTTGCATATCTCAATTCTGTCTTTATATCATTAAGTACATCTTGAATCGATTGCCACAGCTGGATACTTGGATCTTTAGGATTGTTGTTTTCCCAATATTTGCAAAACTCTCACATTTACTTGTTTGATAACCTGCAATCGAGTTCGTTCCCACCCAAATCCCTGTGTTCGATACTCTGGAATTCTTGCTTAGCTACGCCGATCCGTACACTGCGGGTTCGCTGCTTGATTCTAGTTTTATAAATTTAAAACTTATTTGCACACACCTTTAGGGGCGAACAAGTTTTTGGCGCCGTTGCCGGGGATTTGGTTTCGGCCGAATCTGGTAGCCGGTTGTCAAGCTTGGGAGCTTGCTCTCGTTGTTTGATATCTCTTTGAGTGCATGCGCAGGTCTAGGAACACCGAAGATCTCTTACCTCTTGATCAAGAGCTAGAGAAAACCTTGAGGCAAAAGCGCAAGGAAAAGAAGATGGCTGAAGAACACGAACGTGATCTTCAAACGGAGTTGGCGGAGAAGGAAGCTCAACTCCGATGGAATGAGACTCTCCGCCAGGATGAGATGGATCGTCATCAATCTCAAGTTAACAGTCTACAAGACATGATCTTCCAAATGAGGATAGAGATGAGCGACCTTAAGAATAAGGGAAGCAAGAAATCCTCAAGAAGGAGATCAAGGTCTAGAAGAAAAAGTCACTCATCCGCTGATGATAGTGACTCTTCCATGCCACCGTTAGAAGAGATTGATCCCACGATCAATATGAATCCTTTCCATCCACAAGGAGCTGCTAATCGCCGCATTCCACCTAGGAATGTGAGAGTCGAACGTGTGGATAATGAGCCAAGAACTCTTGGCCAGCGGATGGATCCAACACAACAACCATGCCGCTTGGGTGTGAAATTTGATGCTGAAGATGTGCAAGGGTTTAGCTTTAACCCTCAAGTTATCACTCTTGTTCGCCAAAGCCAATTTGGCGGTACAAGCGCTGAATCTCCACACCAACACTTGCAAAACTTTGAGTGTATGATGGAGACGATGAGACCGAAGAACGCTACTACCAACAGCTATAAGCTCAAACCTTTCTTTTTCTCTTTGAAAGGGAAAGCGTTGTCTTGGTACCAAGCTCTTCCCAATGGGAAACTAGACACGTGGGAAGACCTTTCCGCGGAGTTTCTCACCAAATTCTTTCCGCCCTCCAAAACGGCGGAACTTAGAGGTAAGATTAATGCTTTTTCGATGAGACCTAACGAAAGTTTGTTTCAATCTTGGAAAAGGTTTCAGGACTTGCTCTTGGATTGCCCTCATCATGGCATATCCAAACTTGCCTTGCTGGAGATCTACTACAAGGGGCTGGATGCGGGAACGCAATTCAACCTCCAATCCCTCTCATGCGGAACGTTCATGGACATGAGAGAAGATGACGCTTGGGACTTCATTGAGAAGCAAGCAAGAGTCATAGAGAAGTATTCCCACCGGAAAGTGGAGGGAAATCGTGTGGAGCAAGGAGCGAAGCTCACACATGAAGCTCAAAATCAGATTTTCTCCCTCAACAATGAGATCAAAGAATTGAAGGAGACTATCAAGACCAACTTCCCAAAGCAACAAGAGAAGGATGTTGGCTATTTGGGCAACAACAATGGCGGTGATAACACCAACCGCAACAACAATAACCGGAACAACAACCGGAATAACAATTGGAATGGAAACAACAATAATCGGAACAACAATTGGAACAACAATAGGGGTTCAAACAACAACAATTGGCGCTCCAATCAACAAAATTCCGGTAACTCCTATCCTTCCAATTCTAATTCACTAACTCCACCTTCCTCTTCCTCTACTCCTTTGAAAAGCCAGGGGCAATCATCTAATGGAGGAAACAATGCGGGAAAGGAGAAGCCCGATCCCATGTTGGAAACGATCTTGGGAAAGCTTCAAGGGTAGGAGAACCGCCTCATCAAGGTTGATGATCAAGTCTCTAAGGTTGACAAAGCTCAAAAGGTTTTGGAAAACCAATTGTTCAACCACGCAAAGGAAGTTCCTAGAAATCAAGGGAAACTTCCAGGAAAGACGGAGGACAACCCTAAGGGAAGGGTAATGGCGATTACAACTAGGAGCGGAGTGACCATCACCGATCCGCAGCCTACGTTCGTTGAAGTCCCCGTAGAGAAGGACAAAGGAAAGGGGAAGGAGAAGGAAGATGTCTATGTTCCTCCTCCAGCTTACAAACCTCCCCTACCATTCCCTCAATCTAGAGCGCGAGCGCGCCTAGACAAACAATTCGGTAAGTTCATAGAACTCATGAGCAAGCTGCATATTAATATACCCTTCATTGATGCTATTGTAGGTATGCCGGCTTATGGCAAGTTCTTGAAAGAGCTTCTCTCCAACAAGAGGAAGCTAGAAGATTTCGGAGAGGTCAAGATGAGTTCGGATTCTTCGGATCTCATCAAGACTATGAAGGAGAAAATGCCCCCAAAGTTGAAGGATCCGGGGTCATTTTGCATTCCCATTGGAGTGGGAGATGTCACATATGACGCTTTATGTGACTTGGGAGCAAGTTTGAGCATCATACCACTTGCATTATGCAGGAAGATCGGTTTAGGCGATCCTAAACCGGTAAAGATGACGTTATACATGGCGGATCGATCCATCACTCACCCCGTCGGTATTGTAGAAGACGTCCCGGTCAAGTTAGGTAAATTCTTTGTCCCCATTGATTTTGTCGTGCTTGACATTCCTGCAGATAGTCCGGTCCCGATCATACTCGGAAGACCGTTCCTTGCAACTTCCGGCTGCATGGTCGATTGCAAGAATGGAAGACTCGCTTTTGATATCGGAGAAGAGAAAGTAGAGTTCGTTCTTTCCACTCTAGTAAAGGAGCCAATCTTTGATGAGGATATTTACGATATCCAAGATGAAGAAGGTTTGTCTAGAGAAGAGGTAAGTGCGATTCTCTTTAACGATCCTTTACAAAAGGTTATCACTATGAGTCTAACCAATGTAGGGGAAGAAGAAGAGTGCAAAGAGGCAATTGAAGCCTTAGAAGCACAAGAAGAGATGCATGAAGTGGAGTTTGAGAAACTCCACGATGAGGTTGAGAATATTAGAATCCACGGTCATACTGTGTATTCCACGACCGTGGATTTCACCACCAAAATCAACCTCCATTCCAGTGGATTACACGGCCGTGGAACATCTGGAGGGCCCGTAATTCTGACCGTGGAAGAGGGTGATCGGCATACTTCTTCAACTTCTTCTGATTCTTCTCCAACTCATTCAACACCCTTAGAAACTTCTAAGGAAACATCGGATGCTCCCCAAGGACCATTGGAAGCTCCTAAAGTGATGGAACTCAAACCACTTCCTACTCATCTAAGGTACGCTTTTCTTGGATCTAATTCTACCTTTCCGGTCATTGTTAGCTCCGAACTAAGCATAGATGAACATGAACAGCTCATGATTGTCCTTAGGAAACATAGAAAAGCCATAGGCTACACTATCGAGGACTTAGTAGGAATTAAACCCTCCCTATGCATGCATAAGATACTAATGGAGGATGACTTTATAACTTCAAGACAACCTCAAAGGCGGTTGAATCCGACCATGAAGGAGGTTGTCAAGAAGGAAATTCTTAAACTTCTTGATGCAGGTATCATCTATCCTATCTCCGATAGCAAGTGGGTGAGTCCAGTTCAAGTAGTTCCGAAGAAGAGAGGAATGACGGTCATCACCAACAAGAACAACGAACTCATTCCTACCCGAACCGTGACTGGATGGCGAATGTGCATCGACTACCGCAAGCTCAATAACGCAACGCGGAAGGATCACTTTCCCTTGCCATTCATCGATCAAATGCTTGAAAGGTTAGCACAACATTCACATTTTTGCTACCTTGACGGTTATAGTGGTTTCTTTCAGATCCCGATACATCCGGACGATCAGGAGAAGACCACATTCACGTGCCCTTGGGGTACGTTCGCCTATAGGAGAATGCCGTTCGGGCTTTGCAACGCCCCATCCACCTTTCAACGATGCATGATGGCCATCTTCTCCGAGTACGTAGAGGAAATCATGGAAGTCTTCATGGACGACTTCTCCGTATACGGTTCCTCTTTCAATGATTGCCTTTCTAACCTTTCTCTTGTTTTACAACGTTGTGAAGACACTAACCTAGTTCTTAATTGGGAGAAGTGTCAATTCATGGTTAAGGAAGGAATCGTATTAGGTCACTTAGTCTCTAGTAGAGGGATAGAGGTAGACAAGGCTAAGATAGAGACCATAGAGAAACTTCCTCCCCCAATTTCGGTGAAAGGGATAAGAAGTTCCTAGGACATGCTGGATTTTATAAACGTTTCATTAAGGACTTTTCTAAGATATCAAAACCCCTCACTAATCTATTGATGAAGGATGCGGTTTTTGAGTTTTCGCAGGAATGTTTGGATGCGTTTAACACCATTCGGCAAGCTCTAATTTCAGCACCTATTATCCAACCTCCGGATTGGACTCTCCCCTTCGAGATTATGTGCGATGCTAGTGACGTAGCTATTGGAGCTGTTCTTGGACAACGAAGGGAAGGACGAACCCATGCCATATACTACGCTAGCAAGACGCTAGACGAAGCACAGCTCAACTATGCCACTACCGAGAAAGAGTTTTTAGCCATTGTCTATGCCATTGACAAGTTTCGCTCTTATCTTGTAGGTGCAAAGGTGATTGTCTACACGGATCATGCTGCGATCCGATACCTCCTTGCGAAGAAGGACGCGAAACCAAGGCTGATTAGATGGATTCTTCTCCTACAAGAATTCGATCTTGAGATCCGCGACAAGAAGGGTTCAGAAAATTCTGTTGCGGATCATTTGAGTCGTCTAACACATCTAGAGGACGACCACCTACCCATTGATGACTCCTTTCCGGACGAACACCTACACATCATAGAGGAGTGCATCAACGTGATCTCCAAAGGTAACGAACCATGGTTTGCTGATTATGTTAACTATTTGGTTTGCCAGGAGACACCGCCCGGACTATCCCACGCACAAAGGAAGAAGTTCTTTAAGGACGTCCGGGAATACTATTGGAACGAGCCTCTCCTCTTTAAGAGAGGTCCGGATGGCATCATTCGGCGATGTGTGCCGGAAGATGAGATGCAAAGTGTCATCCGCCACTGTCATTCACTACCTTGTGGAGGACACGCTAGTTCAAACAAGACTAGCGCAAAGGTATTGCAATCTGGATTCTATTGGCCTACTTTATTTAGAGATGTGCAATCCTTTGTTTCTTGCTGCGATGCTTGTCAAAGAGCAGGCAATATTTCTAGAAGGAACGAGATGCCCCTCAACAACATCCAAGAGGTGGAGATTTTCGACGTTTGGGGAGTCGATTTCATGGGACCATTCCCATCTTCTTGTGGAAACCAATACATACTATTGGCGGTAGACTACGTTTCTAGATGGGTGGAAGCAATTGCCTCTCCCACAAATGATGCCATGGTGGTGGTTAAGTTCTTCAACAAGACCATCTTTCCGCGATTTGGAACACCAAGGACGATCATTAGTGATGGAGGTTCTCACTTCATAGCCCGTCGCTTTGAAGCTCTTCTAGCTAAGTATGGGGTTACTCACAAGATCGCTACCCCTTACCATCCACAAACGAGTGGACAAGTTGAGATCTCAAATAGGGAGATCAAGGGAATTCTAGAGAAAACGGTTTCAAGGACTAGGAAGGATTGGTCCTTGAAGCTAGATGATGCGTTATGGGCGTACCGGACTGCGTACAAGACTCCCATAGGAAACACACCATACAACCTTGTGTATGGGAAGTCTTGTCATTTGCCGGTAGAGCTGGAGCACAAAGCGTTTTGGGCTATCAAGTGGCTGAATTTCGGCATGAAGGAAGCGGGAGAGAAGCGTCTCCTAGACATCAACAAGCTGGATGAACTTCGCTTGAACGACTATGAAAACGCTAAGATCTACAAGGAAAGAGCAAAGCGTTGGCATGATAAGCATATCATTCCAAAGGACTTCAAAGAAGGGGATCAAGTTCTCCTCTTCAATTCAAGACTTCGCCTCTTTCCAGGTAAGCTTAAATCCCGTTGGACCGGACCTTTTCTAATTAAGCGTATTTTCCCCCATGGTGCAGTTGAAGTATGGGGTGAAGCTAGCGGAAGTTTTAAGGTGAACGGCCAACGACTCAAGAAGTATACGCCGGAACTCCAAGCTGAGGAGTTTGCGCCTACCGCACTCGAATAAGTGCGAGATTGGTCTAGCTACGGACCTTAAACAAAGCGCTTCTTGGGAGGCAACCCAAGGTATTGCATTTTCATTTTTGTTTTCGATTCATAGTTTAGCTTAGAATAGACGTTTTCGCTTTATTTTGCCTCGATTTCTTCCAGTATGTTCGTTTTTTTGGTTGTAGGATCAATGGAAAAGGAAAAAGGGAGGATAATGTCGAAGAAGAGTGACGAAATTTGGACTTTGAAGCTTTACAGAAGGTTCCACGGTCTAAATTACGGTCGTCATAGCTACAGTAGCCGTAATTCTCAAAAGCCTTTGAAAAATCACAAAAACCACGGGTCCGTACACTTCCACGGCCGTGGAACACCCCGACAGACCGTGATTTTCAAAATTTTGCCTGCGACTATATAAGCCACATTCTTCACAAATTTGCCCCAAAAATCCCCTTTCCACGACCTAAATGCCGAAACCCCACGACCCCCTCAAAATCTTCGTTTTCTAATCGTTTTCAACGATTCTTCATCCTAAACTGCAGCAAATCAAACCACGAACAAGATCCAAGCGACAAACCAAGCGGAAATCCATCAACAAACGCGCATTTCGGGTTTTTCAATCCGAAAAAGAGGTTATTCTTTCTTCTTGATTTTCGCGGATTTGGTTCGTTTTTGCTATAGATTTTTAGGAAGAACTGACAAAGACTGGAAGGAATTAGATTAGGACTGCTTGTCGTGGTGATTGTTGGTGAATTTGTTGAGATTCGCAAGATTCTGAGACGAATCACGGTCTCTGGGTAAACCACGGCCGTGGAACCTGAAGAACAGACCGTAATTTTGGTGAAAAATGGATTTCGTAAGGAGAGTGTCGGGAAGGATAAAAGAGAAGAAGGGATAGCAAAATAAGAAAAGGAAAGGCAACCCCTCCACCTCTAGGGCACCACCACCCTCATCTCCTTCACCCCCATCTTCACCTTCACCTCCATCCTCACCTCCTCACCCTAGCATCCCGACCATACATGAGAACCACCTAGCTGCATTTGAGAGGATCACGGAGAGGACAGTGATTGGTCCTAGGTATTTGTTGTTGGAGGATCTACATCCTCTCAACATAGTTGATGATCTCACATGGCTCTTGGATAGAGCCGGATTGCTTGTCTTCACGAACATTCGTGAAGACGCCTATGAGGAGATCACCCGGGAGGTTGTGACGTCTTTTGAGCACAGCCACGTAGATAGGACCGTCTCTTTCCGTCTCATGGAACAAGACTACCATTTGAGTATTGTTGAGTTTGGGACCATTTTCGGGTTCCATGAGACCTACAATGGTCGATTCCCGAGTGGTATTAACCCTAAGGATTTCTGGAAGGAAGTTGCGATGATTTACGCCGACGAGGACCGTTGGCAACCCGCCGATACCAAGGCTAGATTGATGTACCATCTAGCCTTGAAGATAGCTCACCGCGTTCTTTCGGAGTGTCTCTTTCCTAGGACGGAGACGCCCCAAAAGATCAAGACGGATGAGCTATTCTTGCTCTATTGCATGCTCTATGGACGCCGTGCAGATTGTGCTACTCTTTTGGCGGCTACGATGAGCAAACTCAAGAATAAGAAGAAGGGGAACATTGGATATGGTGGGATAGTTACCCACATTGCTAGGAGTTTTGGTGTGGATTTTTCTGCTTGCACTCACATACCGGCCGTTCCTTTAGGGCTACATGCATTCATGGTTAGGGGACTCATCTTCCCCACACATGGAGGTCCGCCTTATGCGGGCATGCCTTGGGAGAGTAGGACGGGTAGGGGTATAGAGTGGCTGCCGGAGTACTCCATTATGGCGGGACGCCATAACTGGAAGGAGACGTTCGCTGCGATGCATGCGAACAGGATAGTAGCTCCCCCTTACGTCCCACCGCCGGTTGTAGAGGAGGATATGGGAGATCAGTTCGAGAGTGGATGAGGAGCGGAGCAGGAGTTTGGCACGTTTCCGGATCAGCCGGAGGCGGCCCCGGATGTACCTAGATGCTCTCCACGTCCAGCAAGAACCTCAGGCTCGTCATCTCGCCGTGCTAGCGTGAGTGAGAGGCCCACGTGGATGACCACACCTCCCACATGGTATTCCACCCCACCTCCTTGGTCCACGGAGCAGCCAGCAGCACCACCACCACCACCAGCACCAGCACCATCCGACGCCCCCGCATGGTACAGTCACGCCCCGGGATGGTACGAGCAAATGCCGGATTGGGCTACCGGACTTTCAGAGAGAGTTGGAGCATTGGAGATCCGGGCGGACGCTAGAGACGGACGCTTAGACGACCTTGACCACATGATGAGGGACGTCTACCGCCAGCAGTTTGGGCGGTTCTATGATCCGAGTTTCTCCCCATTCCCACCTCCGCCGGCGCCACAGTGATTGATGCATGATCGTTCGTTTTAGACATTCCCGCCACCACTTTGTGAGTTTCTTTTTCTTTTCTTCTTTTCTTTATTTCTTTTGAACATTAGGGACAATGTTCGTCCTAAGTATGGGGTGGGATGTACTAAAAAGTTTGTAATAACTCTACTTCTTATGTTCGCTTTCATTTGAGACTATCGTTGCATATTCATTATGTGTTACACGTTTCCTTATTGCATTGCATGAAAAATAACTTGAAAAACCCATAAAAATTTGAAAATTTTGAAAATTTTGTGCTTCTAATGAATTGAGATGATTTCCATGATAATCACTACTTGTGAAATGAGTTTGATGACAATTGCATGCTTAAAAGGATTGTGAATTGAAAAGAATTTGAATGAATGAATTTTACCTCTTTTGCAAGTTTTATAATGTGAAAATGTTACCTAAATCATGCTAGGAAATTGAAGTTGAAATCACGTTATAAGTTCCTATACTTCTTGTTGAAATGATTAAGGCAATTCGATACTTTCTTTCTTCTTTCTTTGATCATCTAGCTCCTCATTGAAATATTAGCCTCCTTTACCTATCCGGGAATTTGGAGAAGTGAATGAGAAAAAGGCATGTTTGATGTGGGAGGGCCATGAGAGCAATTATTTGCAATCAATTGAATAGAAAGAAATTATAGGTTAGGGGAAGTCAATCATGACGATGAGTAACTCAGCACCATTCACATAGCCGGGTGTTTGTGTCTTGCCAAAGTCGGATTGAGCGATATTCCTAGCGGATTATGGTATGTGCGCTAAGGGTTTGAGGCATCTCTTGAAAAATTGAGAAACGCCGATCTCCTAGGCTTCGGTTTTTGTGCACCTCTGTCCATAACTCCAAAAGTAAAGTCGAAAAATGAAAAGAAGAGACCGAAGCTCTAAGTTGAAGTGTTGCGGGAACCACATAAGAAGAAGAAGGTAGTTGTCCACTTTCCCGGATTTATGCACCACTTTCCCTTAAAGTTTTCCCTTCCCTTCCATATTCTAGACCTTTTCTTTGAAAGTCCTTAAGATCAAAAGAATGTTATATGACTTGGTGATCTAAATTGAAGTTTCTTGTGATTGATTTTGATAATGTTTGAGGGTTATAATGCTTGTTTTGAAGTTAAATTGGTTCATGAATTTTCTTTGCTTTTTACTCTTTGATTGAGTGTGTGAAAGTTTGAAGAACGATTGAAGCAAGGTTTAAGAATGATCTATTCTTTAGAAGTCACATTCACCCAAAAGAAGGTACACGTATTTCATCCTAACTCTTGTTTAAAGCTTTTTGAAAGACCTTGCTTAGGGACAAGCAAGTGTTAAGTATGGGGTTATTTGTTAGCATGAAATATTGTGATATTTTAGGCACGTTTTCTAAGCGTATTTGATTCATATTGATAGTCTTTGATTGAATTTTGTGCATATGTGAGCTAGTATTACCTATATTGTCGATATGGATGTCTACACTAGTTCTATGTTGATTATAGGTGATTTGGAGCTATTTCCGAACGGAATCGAGCAAAGGAGAGTTGAGTTGATATGTCCATAGATTGAGGACACTCTTTGGAAGCAAATTGGAGTTTTAGCTTGAGGAATGCACGAGATTAGGGAAGAATTACGTTCTTGCCCTAAACCACGCTCTAAAATACGACCGTATCACGTTCCACGTTCAATTCCACGACCGTGGATTTAGAGTCAGAAATCGATGTTCATTCCAGAGGATATTACGGCCGTGGAATATATGGTGCAAACCGTATTTGTTTCCACGCTCTAAATTACGGTCGTGGAACACTTCCACGACCGTGATCTTGGCGAATCTTTTCGCCACTCTTTGAAGCCACGATCTTTTAAAGATTGGGCCGGGCCGACGTTTTGCCCTGCACTATAAAAAGACGGACGAAGCAAGAATCCGTCAGGATCGCTTAGAGGCTCGCTTACACACATCGCTCCTCACCGCTTAGACGCGCTGACACCTTTCCGCGCTAAGGATTGTTTAGCCCTTGCTTGGAAGCATCGACATCTCTTTGGGAGATCGAAGTTCGTGTTTGGAAATTACCCCTAATCTCGCACTTTTGGTGGAGATTGCTGTTGAGATCTCCGGATTGGCGGATGATCGAAGTTTCGGAAGATTTTGCAAGAAGATCTCTCTTCTTGTTTAGGTTTGATTCGGAAAACGGATTGACATTCCGTTTCCCTTTCTTTCCTCGGATTACGATTGCTTGTTCTATTGTGAATCTTTTGACAATATTCATTCTTGATTGTGACTTTGAGATTGAATTGAAGATTATTGAAAGTTCTTGAAAGTTTTCATCTTTTTATCTTCTAATTCTTGAATTGATATCAACATGACTGTTATTGGCTAAAAACCCTTAACAATTCTAAGGTGAAGGGTTGATAGTTGTGGCTTAGATGATGATAGATCGATCGCAAATAGATTAGACCCTGAGAGTTAGAGAGAATCGCCGACAACCCTAAATTACGGTCTGTTCTTGAGTCCACGGCCGTGGAACCTCAAGAACTAACCGTAATTTCCCTTAAGTCTACGAACCTGCTTTTACTTTAATCTAAAGTTAAAGATTTGCTTTAGCTTAGTTTAGACTTGTCTTTTCTAGGTGGTAGTGAAGCCTCAACAACCTCTACCTCGATTGTGAGTGTCACAACCTCAATCGGTTAAGTTAGTCTTGATCCTTGGGTTATAAGTTTGGGTATTTGACACTAATTCTCATCTGCAGAATCTTTCTATATTGAGCCTCAACAACCTGTATAGAGAGTGCCTTGTAGGTGAGTTATATGAGGTTTTTGGAACTTCACCGTACGATTACCTTACATTAGTATACCTTTGCATATCTCAATTCTGTCTTTATGTCATTAAGTACATCTTGAATCGATTGCCACAGCTGGATACTTGGATCTTTAGGATTGTTGTTTTCCCAATATTTGCAAAACTCTCACATTTACTTGTTTGATAACCTGCAATCGAGTTCGTTCCCACCCAAATCCCTGTGTTCGATACTCTGGAATTCTTGCTTAGCTACGCCGATCCGTACACTGCGGGTTCGCTGCTTGATTCTAGTTTTATAAATTTAAAACTTATTTACACACACCTTTAGGGGCGAACATTTAGCGATGTTGCATTTGTGAGCTAGTTTGCCTATATTGTCGATATAGATGTCTACACTATCTTTATGTTGATTATAGGTGATTGGGAGTCATTTCCGAACGAAATCAAGCAAAGAAGAGTTGATTGAGTATGTCCATGGATTAAGGGCATTATAAGGAGCAAATTGGAGTTCAACTTGAGGAATGCACGGAGCTAGGGAAGAATCACGTTCTTGCCCTAAACCACGCTCTAGAATACGGCCGTATTACAAACCACGTTTAGTTCCACGGCCGTGGAACCTTGCAAAGAGAGGCGTGATGCATTCCAGTAACTATTACGGTCGTGGAAACCATGGTTCAAACCGTGACACTTTCCACGCTCTAAATTACGGTCGTGGAACCTTCCACGACCGTGATCTTGGCGATCTTTTTTGCCACACTCTGAAGCCACGATCTTTTGAAGATTGGCCGGGCCGATATTTTATCTTGCCTTATAAAAAGACGGACGAAGCAAGATTCCGTCATCTTCGCTTAGCGGCACAACCCTCGCTTGGATGCATTTACATCTCATTGGAGATCGAAGTTCGTATTGGGATTTTGCCCTAATTTCGCACCTTTGGTGGAGATTGCTGTTGAGATTTCCGGATTGGCGGAAGATCGAAGCTTTTGGAAGATTGTTACAAGAAGACTTCTCTTCTTGTTTAGGTTTGATTTGGAAGACGGATTGACATCCCGTTTTCCCTTCTTTCCTAAGATTGTGATTGTTTGCTTTATTCTGAATCTATTGACAACATTTGTTCTTGGTTGTGACTTTGAGATTGGTTTGAAGAATATTGAAGGTTTTCGGAAGTTTTCATCTTTCTATCTTTTAATTCTTGAATTTGATATCAACATGACTGTTATTGGCTAAAAACCCTTAACAATTCTAAGGTGAAGGGTTGATAGTTGTGGCTTAGATGATGACAGATCGATCGTAAACAGATTAGACCCTGAGAGTTTGAGAGAATCGTCGACGAACCCTAAATCACGGTTTGTTCTTGAGTTCCACGGCCGTGGAGTCTCAAGATCTACCCGTAATTTCCCTTAAGTTTACGAACCTGCTTTTACTTTAATCCAAAGTTAAAGATTTGCTTTAACTTAGTTTAGGCTTGCCTTTTCTAGGTGGTAGTGAAGCCTCAACAACCTCTACCTCGATTGTGAGTGTCATAACCGTAATCGGCTAAGTTAGTCTTGATCCTTGGATTACAAGTTTGGGTATTTGACATTAATTCTTGCCTTTAGAACCTTTCTATATTGAAGCCTCAACAACCTGTATAGAGAGTGTCTTGTAGGTGAGTCATATAAGGTTTTTGGAACTTCACCGTACGATTACCTTACATTAGCATACCTTTGCATATCTCAACTCTGTCTTTATATCATTAGTATATCTTGAATCGATTGCCACAGCTTGATACTTGGATATTTAGGATTGTTGTTTTCCCAATATCTGCAAAACTCTCATATTTACTCGCTTGATAATCTGCAATTGAATTTGTTCCCACCCAAATCCCTGTGTCCAATACTCTGGAATTCTTGCTAATCTACGTCGATCCGTACACTGCGGGTTCGCTTGCTTGATTCTAGTTTTATAAATTTAAAGCTTATTTGCACACACCTCTAGGGGCGAACAAGTTTTTGGCGCCGTTGCCGGGGATTTGGCTTCGACCGAATTCGGTAGCCGGTTGTCAAGCTTGGGAGCTTGCTCTCGTTATTTGATATTACTTTGAGTGCATGCGCAGGTCTAGGAACACCGAAGATCTCTTGCCTCTTGATCAAGAGCTTGAGAAAACTTTAAGGCAAAAGCGCAAGGAAAAAAAGATGGCTGAAGGACACGAACGTGATCTTCAAGCGGAGTTGGCGGAGAAGGAAGCTCAACTCCAATGGAATGAGACCCTCCGCCAAGATGAAATGGATCGTCATCAATCTCAAATTAAAAATCTACAAGACATGTCTTCCAGATGAGGATAGAGATGAGCGACCTTAAGAATAAGGGAAGCAAGAAATCCTCAAGGAAAGCATCAAGGTCTAGAAGAAAAGGTCACTCATCCGCTGATGATAGTGATTCTTCCATGCCACCGTTAGAGGAGATTGATCCCACGATCAATGTGAATCCTTTCCATCCACGGAGAGCTGCCAATCGTCGCGTTCCACCTAGGAATGCGAGGATCGAACGTGTGGATGAAGAGCCAAGAACTCTTGGCCAGCGGATGGATCCAACACAACAACCACGCCGTTTGGGCGTGAACTTTGATGCTGATGATGTGCAAGGGTTTAGCTTCAACCCTCAAGTTATTACTCTTGTTCGCCAAAACCAATTTGGCGGGACAAGCGCTGAATCTCCACACCAACACTTGCAAAACTTTGAGTGTATGATGGAGACGATGAGACCAAAGAGCGCTACTACCAACAGCTATAAGCTCAAGCCTTTCTTCTTCTCCTTGAAGGGAAAAGCGTTATCTTGGTATCAAGCTCTTCCTAGTGGGAAACTAGACACGTGGGAAAACCTTTCCGCGGAGTTCCTCACCAAATTCTTTCCGCCATCGAAAACGGCGGAACTTAGAGGTAAGATTAATGCTTTTTCCATGAGATCTAACGAAAGTTTGTTTCAATCTTGGGAAAGGTTTCAGGATTTGCTCTTGGATTGCCCTCATCATGGCATATCCAAACTTGCCTTGCTGGAGATTTACTACAAGGGGTTAGATGCGGGTACGCAATTCAACCTCCAATCCCTCTCATGTAGAACATTCATGGACATGAGAGAAGATGACGCTTGGGACTTCATTGAGAAGCAAGCAAGAGTCATAGAGAAGTATTCCCACCGGAAAGTGGAGGGAAATCGTGTGGAGCAAGGAGCAAAGCTCACACATGAAGCTCAAAATCAGATTTTCTCCCTCAATAATGAGATCAAAGAGTTGAAGGAGGCTATCAAGACCAACTTCCCAAAGCAACAAGGGAAGGATGTTGGTTATTTGGGCAACAACAATAGCGGCGATAACAATAACCGGAACAACAACCGGAATAACAATTGGAATGGAAACAACAACAACCGGAACAACAATTGGAACAACAATAGGGGTTCAAACAACAACAATTGACGCTCCAATCAACAAAATTCCGGTAACTCTTATCCTTCCAACTCTAATTCACTAACTCCACCTTCCTCTTCCTCTACTCCTTTGAAAAGTCAGGGGCAATCATCTAATGGAGGAAACACTTCGGGGAAAGAGAAGCCCGATCCCCTGTTGGAAACGATTTTGGGAAAGCTTCAAGGGTTGGAGAACCGCTTCATTAAGGTTGATGATCAAATTTCCAAGGTTGACAATGCTCAAAAAGTTTTGGAAAACCAAATGTTCAACCATGCGGAGGAAGTTCCTAGGAATCAAGGGAAACTTCCAGGAAAGACGGAGGACAACCCTAAGGGAAGGGTTATGGCAATCACAACTAGGAGCGGAGTGACTACCACCGATCCGCAGCCTAAGTTCGTTGAAGTCTCCGTAGAGAAGGACAAGGAGAAAGAGAAGGGGAAAGAGAAGGAAGATGTCTACGTTCCTCCTTCAGCTTATAAACCTCCCCTACCATTCCCTCAATCTAGAGCGAGAGCACGCCTAGATAAACAATTTGGTATGTTCATTGAACTCATGAGCAAACTGCATATTAATATACCATTTATTGATGCTATTGTAGGTATGCCGGCTTATGGCAAGTTCTTGAAGGAGCTCCTCTCTAACAAGAGGAAGCTAGAAGACTTCGGAGAGGTTAAGATGAGTTCGGATTCTTCGGATCTCATCAAAACCATGAAGGAGAAAATGCCCCCAAAGCTAAAGGATCCGGGGTCATTTTGCATTCCCATAGGAGTGGGAGATGTCGCATACGATGCGTTATGTGACTTAGGAGCAAGTGTGAGCATCATGCCACTTGCATTGTGTAGGAAGATCGGTTTAGGCGACCCTAAACCGGTGAAGATGACGTTGTACATGGCGGATCGATCCATCACTCGCCCCGTCGGTATTGTAGAAGACGTCCCAGTCAAGCTAGGTAAATTCTTTGTTCCCATTGATTTTGTCGTGCTTGACATTCCTGCAGATAGTCCGGTCCCGATCATACTCGGAAGACCGTTTCTTGCAACTTCCGGCTGCATAGTCGATTGCAAGAATGGTAGACTCGCTTTTGACATAGGAGAGGAGAAAGTAGAGTTCGTTCTTTCTACTCTAGTGAAGGAGCCAATCTTTGATGAGGATATTTTCGATATCCAAGATAAAGAAGGTTTATCTAGGGAGGAGGTAAGTGCGATTCTCTTTAACGATCCTTTACAAAAGGTTATCACTATGAGTCTAACCAATGTAGGGGAAGGAGAAGAGTGCAATGAGGCTATTGAAGCCTTAGAAGCACAAGAAGAGATAAGTGAAGTGGAGTTTGAGAAACTTCACGATGAGGCAGAAAACGTGAGAATCCACGGTTATACCCTATATTCCACGGCCGTGGATTTCACAACCAAAATCATGCCTCACTCCAGGGAGTTATACGGTCGTGGAGAAGATGTGACAACCGTATTTCCCTTCCACGCCCTAAACCACGGCCGTGGAGGACAAGATCCACCCGTAATTTTGGCCGTGGAAGAGAGTGGTCGAGACACTTCTTCAACTTCTTCTGACTCTTCTCCCACACACTCATCACCCTTAGAAACTTCTAAGGAGACATCGGATGCTTCTCAAGGATCATTGGAAGCTCCGAAAGTAATGGAACTCAAACGACTTCCTACTCATCTAAGGTACGCTTTTCTAGGATCTAATTCTACCTTTCCGGTTATTGTTAGTTCTGATCTAAGCATAGATGAACATAATCAGCTCATGATTGTCCTTAGGAAACATAGGAAAGCTATAGGCTATACTATTGAGGACTTAGTAGGAATTAAACCCTCCCTATGCATGCATAAGATACTAATGGAGGAAGATTTTAGAACTTCAAGACAACCTCAAAGGCGGTTGAATCCGACCATGAAGGAGGTTGTCAAGAAGGAAATTCTTAAGCTTCTTGATGCAGGTATCATCTACCCTATCTCCGATAGTAAGTGGGTGAGTCCGGTTCAAGTAGTTCCGAAGAAGGGAGGAATGACGGTCATCACCAACAAGAACAACGAACTCATTCCTACCCGAACCGTGACTGGATGGCGGATGTGCATAGACTACCGCAAGCTCAACAATGCAACGCGGAAGGATCATTTTCCATTTTCATTCATTGATCAAATGCTTGAAAGGTTAGCACAACATTCACATTTTTGCTACCTTGACGGTTATAGTGGTTTCTTTCAGATTCCGATACACCCGGATGATCAAGAGAAGACCACATTCACGTGCCCATGGGGTACGTTTGCTTATAGGAGGATGCCGTTCGGGCTTTGCAACGCCCCAACCACCTTCCAACGGTGCATGATGGCCATCTTCTCCGAATACGTCGAGGAAATCATGGAAGTCTTCATGGACGACTTCTCCGTATACGGTTCCTCTTTTAACGATTTCCTTTCTAACCTTTCTCTTGTTTTGCAAAGGTGTGAAGACACTAACCTAGTTCTTAATTGGGAGAAGTGTCAATTTATGGTTAAGGAAGGAATTGTATTAGGGCACTTAGTCTCTAGTAGAGAGATAGAAGTAGACAAGGCTAAGATAGAGACCATAGAGAAGCTTCCTCCCCCAATTTCGGTGAAAGGGATAAGAAGTTTCCTAGGACATGCTGGATTTTATAGACGTTTCATTAAGGACTTTTCTAAGATATCAAAACCTCTCACTAATCTATTGATGAAGGATGCGGTTTTTGAGTTTTCGCAGGAATGTTTAGATGCGTTTAACACCATTCGGCAAGCTCTAATTTCAGCACCTATTATCCAACCTCCGGATTGGACTCTTCCCTTTGAGATTATGTGTGATGCTAGTGACGTAGCTATTGGAGCTGTTCTTGGACAACGAAAGGAAGGGGCAACCCATGCCATATACTATGCTAGCAAGACGCTAGATGAAGCGCAGCTCAACTACGCCACTACCGAAAAAGAGTTTCTAGCCATTGCCTATGCTATTGACAAGTTTCGCTCTTATCTTGTAGGTGCAAAGGTGATTGTCTACACGGATTATGTTGCGATCCGGTACCTCCTTGCGAAGAAAGATGCGAAGCCAAGGCTAATTAGATGGATTCTTCTCCTACAAGAATTCGATCTTGAGATCCGCGATAAGAAAGGTTCAGAAAATTCTGTTGCGGATCATTTGAGTCGCCTAACACATCTAGAGGACGACCATTTACCCATCGACGACTCCTTCCCGGACGAACACCTACACATTATTGAGGAGTGCATCGATGTGATCTCCAAAGGTAACGAACCATGGTTTGCTGATTTTGTTAACTATTTGGTTTGTCAGGAGATACCACCCGGACTATCCTACGCACAAAGGAAGAAGTTCTTTAAGGACGTCCGGGAGTACTATTGGAACAAGCCTCTCCTCTTCAAGAGAGGTCTGGATGACATCATTCGGCGATGTGTGCCGGAAGATGAGATGCAAAGTGTCATCCGTCATTGTCATTCACTACCTTGTGGAGGACACGCTAGTTCAAACAAGACTAGCGCAAAGGTATTGCAATCTGGATTCTTTTGGCCTACTTTGTTTAGAGATGTGCAATCCTTTGTTTCTTGCTGGGATGCTTGTCAAAGAACAGGCAATATCTCTAGGAGGAATGAGATGCCCCTCAACAACATCCAAGAGGTGGAGATTTTCGACGTTTGGGGAGTCGATTTCATGGGACCATTCCCATCATCTTGTGGAAACCAATACATACTATTGGCGGTGGATTACGTTTCTAGATGGGTGGAAGCAATTGCCTCTCCCACCAATGATGCCATGGTGGTGGTTAAGTTCTTTAACAAGACCATTTTCCCGCGATTTGGGACGCCAAGGACGATCATTAGTGATGGAGGTTCTCACTTCATTGCCCGGCGCTTTGAAGCTCTTCTAGCTAAGTATGGGGTTACTCACAAGATCGCTACCCCTTACCATCCACAAACAAGTGGACAAGTTGAGATCTCAAATAGGGAGATCAAAGGAATTCTAGAAAAGACGGTTTCAAGGACTAGGAAGGATTGGTCTTTGAAGCTTGACGATGCATTGTGGACATACCGGACTGCATACAAGACTCCCATAGGAACCACACCATACAACCTTGTGTATGGGAAGTCTTGTCACTTGCCGGTAGAGTTGGAGCACAAAGCGTTTTGGGCTATCAAGTGGTTGAACTTCAGCATGAAAGAAGCGGGAGAGAAGCGTCTCCTAGACATCAATGAGCTGGATGAACTCCGCTTGAACGCTTATGAAAACGCTAAGATCTATAAGGAGAGAGCAAAGCGTTGGCATGATAAGCATATCATTCCAAAGGACTTCAAAGAAGGAGATCAAGTTCTCCTCTTCAATTCAAGGCTTCGTCTCTTTCCAGGTAAGCTTAAATCTCGTTGAACCGGACCTTTTCTAATTAAGCGTATCTTCCCCCATGGTGCAGTTGAAGTATGGGGTGAAGCAAGCGGAACTTTTAAGGAGAACGGCCAACGACTCAAGAAGTATACACCGGAACTCCAAGCTGAGGAGTTCGCGCCTACCGCACTCGAATAAGTGCGAGATTGGTCTAGCTACGGACCTTAAACAAAGCGCTTCTTGGGAGGCAACCCAAGGTATTGCATTTTTGTTTTTGTTTTCGATTCATAGATTAGCTTAGTATAGACGTTTTTGCTTTGTTTTTGCCTTGATTTCTTCCGGTATGTTCGTGTTTTTGGATGTAGGAACGATGGAAAAGGAAAAGAGGAGGATAATGTCGAAGAAAAGTGACGAAATTTGGATTTTGGAGCTTTATAGAGGGTTCCACGGCCTAAACCACGGTCCTGACAGCTACAGTACCCGTAATTTCCAAAAGCCTTTGAAAAATCACCAAAACCACGGTTCCGTACACTTCCACGGCCGTGGAACACCCCGACAGACCGTGATTTTCAAAATTTTGCCTGCGACTATATAAGCCACATTCTTCACAAAATTCACCCCAAAAACCCTCTTTCCACGACCTAATTGCCGAAAATCCATGACCCTCTCTCAATCACTCGTTTCCTAATCGTTTTCAACGATTCTTCTTCCTAAACTGAAGCAAATTCAACGACAAACAAGATCCAAGCGACGAATCGAGCGGAAATTCACCAACGAACGCACAATTCGGATTTTTCAATCCGAAAAATAGGTTTTTTCTCTCTTTTTGATTCTTGGCAATTTGGTTCGTTTTTGTTATAGATTTTTAGGAAGAACTGATTAAGATTGGAAGGAATTAGACTAGGACTGCCTGTTGTTGAGATTGATTGCTGATTTGCTGAGATTTGTGATTTTCTGAGACGAATCACGGTCTTTGGGGGAATTACGGCCGTGGTTTTCACGAGAACAGACCGTAATTTTGAGCAGAATGGATTTTGTGAGAAGAGTCTCGGGGAAGATAAAAGAGAAGAAGAATGATCAGAATAAGAAGAGGAAGGGTAATCCCTCCTCCTCCTCATCCTCTAGGGCACCACCACCCTCTTTCCCTTCACCCCCATCCTCACCTTCACCTCCATCCTCACCCCCTCACCCTAGAGTCCCGACCATACACGACTATCATCTCGATGCACTCGAGAGGATCAAGGAGAGACCGGTGATTGGCCCTAGGTACTTGTTGTTGGAGGATCTAGCTCCTCTCAACATAGTTGATGACCTTACTTGGCTCTTGGATAGAGCCGGACTTATTGTCTTCTCGGCTATCCGAGAAGACGCCTATGAGGAGATTACACGGGAGGTTGTGACATCCTTTGAGCACATCCATGTAGATAGGACGGTCTCTTTCCGTCTCATGGAAAGGGACTACCATTTGAGCATCCGTGAGTTTGGGACCATTTTTGGGTTTCATGAGACCTTTAATGGTCGATTTCCTAGTGGCGTTTACGCCAAAGATTTTTGGGAGGAGGTGGCTATGATTTACGCTAGCGAGGACCGCTGGCAGCCCGCTGACACCAAGGCTAGGTTGATGTACCACCTAGCCTTGAAGATAGCTCACCGCGTTCTTTCGGAGTGTCTCTTTCCTAGGATGGAGACGCCCCAAAAGATAAAGACGGATGAGCTTTTCTTGCTTTACTCCATGCTTTATGGACGCCGTGCTGATTGTGCTACTCTCTTGGCTGCTACTATGAGCAAGCTCAAGAATAAGAAGAAGGGCAACATAGGATATGGTGGGATAGTTACCCACATTGCTAGGAGCTTTGGTGTTGACTTTTCTGCTTGCACCCGCATACCGGCCGTACCTTTAGGGCTACATGCTTTCATGGTTAGGGGTCTCATTTTCCCCACACATAGAGGTCCGCCTTATGCGGATATGCCATGGGAGAGCAGGACGGGTAGGGGTATAGAGTGGCTACCGGAGTACTCCATTATGGCGGGACGCCATAATTGGAAGGAGACGTTCGCTGCCATGCATGCGAACATGATAGCAGCTCCCCCATATGTCCCACCGCCGGTTGTTGAGGAGGAGATGGGAGATCAGTTTGAGAGCGGAGGAGGTGCTGAGGAGGAGTTTGACACGTTTCCGGATCAGCCGGAAGCGGCCCCCGATGCACCTAGACGTTCACCACGTCCAGCTCGAGCTTCAGGCTCGTCTTCTTGCCGCGCTAGCGTGAGTGAGAGGCCTACGTGGATGACCACACCTCCTACATGGTATGGCGTTCCCCCTCCTTGGTCTACAGAGCAGGCAGCAGCACCAGCACCACCACCAGCACCATCCGACGCTCCAGCATGGTACAGTCAGGCCCCGGGATGGTACGAGCAGATGCCGGATTTGGCTACCGGACTTTCAGAGAGAGTAGAAGCATTGGAGATCCGAGCCGATGCTAGAGACGGACGCCTAGACGACCTCGACCACATGATGAGAGACGTCTACCGCCAGCAGTTTGGGCGGTTCTATGATCCTAGCTTCTCTCCATTTCCGCCTCCGCCAGCACCGCAGTGATTTGATGGTTGACCGTTCGCTTTAGACATTCCGCCACCACCTTGTGAGTTTCTTTTTCTTTTCTTATTTTCTTTCTTTCTTTTGAACATTAGGGACAATGTTCGTCCTAAGTATGGGGTGGGATGTACTAAAAGTTTGTAATAACTCTTACTCACTATGCTTGCTTCTATTCGAGACTATTTGCATGTTCATTATATTGTTGCACGTTTCATTATCGCATTGCATGAAAAAGAACTTGAAAAAACCATAAAAATTGACAAATTTTGAAAATTTTGTGCTTCTAATGAATTGAGATGATTTCTATGATAATCACTACTTGTGAATTGAGTTTGATGACAATTGCATGCTTAAAAGAATAGTAAATTGAAAAGAATTTGAATGAATGGATTTTACCTCTTTTACAAGTTTTATAATGTGATGAATATTGTCTAAATCATGTCGAGAAATTGAAGTTGAAATCACACTATAAGTTCTTATACTTCTTATTGAGATGATTAAGGCAATTCGATTTTTCTTTCTTCTTTCTTTGATCATTTTAGCTCCTCATTGAAATATTGACCTCCTTTACCTATCCGGGAATTTGGAGAAGTGAATGAAAAAGGCATGTTTGATGTGGGAGGGCCATGAGAGCAATTATTTGCGATCAAAAGAATAGAAAGGAATTCTAGGTTTGGGGAAATCAATCATGATGATGAGTAACTCGGCACCATTCACATAGCCGGGTGTTTGTGTCTTGCCAAAGTCGGATTGAGCGATATTCCTAGCGGATTATGGTATGTGCGCTAAGGGTTTGAGGCATCTCATAAAAATTGAGAAACGCCAATCTCCTAGGCTTCGGTTTTTGTGCACCTCTATCCATAACTCCAAAAGTAAAGTCGAAAAATGAAAAGAAGAGAGCGAAGCTCTAAGTTGAAGTGTTGCGGAAACCGCAAAAGAAGAAGAAGGATAGTTGTCCACTTTCCCGGATTTATGCACCACATTCCTTAAAGTTTCCTTCCCCTTCCGCATTCTAGACCTTTTCTTTGGAAGTCCTTAAGATCAAAAGAATGTTATATGACTTGGTGATCTAAATTGAAGTTTCTTATGATTGATTTTGATAATGTTTGAAGGTTATGATGCTTGTTTAGAAGTTTAATTGATTCATGAGTTTTCTTTGCTTTTTACTCTTTGGATAAGTGTATGAAAGTCTTATAAACGATTGAAGCAAGGTTTGAGAATGATCTATTCTTTAGAAGGCACATTCCTCCAAAAGAAGTATTGCTTTGAGAAGGTACACATATTTCATCCTAACTCTTGTTAAAAGCTTTTTGAAAGACCTTGCTTAGGGACAAGCAAGTGTTAAGTATGGGGTTATTTGTTAGCATGAAATATTGTGATATTTTAGGCACGTTTTCTAAGTGTATTTGATTCATATTGATAGTCTTTGATTTAGCGATGTTGCATTTGTGAGCTAGTTTGCCTATATTGTCGATATAGATGTCTACACTATCTTTATGTTGATTATAGGTGATTGGGAGTCATTTTCGAACGAAATCAAGCAAAGAAGAGTTGATTGAGTATGTTCATGGATTAAAGGCATTATAAGGAGCAAATTGGAGTTCAACTTGAGGAATGCACGAAGCTAGGGAAGAATCACGTTCTTGCCCTAAACCCCGCTCTAGAATACGACCGTATTACAAACCACGTTTAGTTCCACGGCCGTGGAACCTTGCAAAGAGAGGCGTGATGCATTCCAGTAACTATTACGGTCGTGGAAACCATGGTTCAAACCGTGACACTTTCCACGCTCTAAATTACGGTCGTGGAACCTTCCACGACCGTGATCTTGGCGATCTTTTTCGCCACACTCTGAAGCCACGATCTTTTGAAGATTGGTCCGGGCCGATATTTTATCTTGCCCTATAAAAAGACGGACGAAGCAAGATTCCGTCATCTTCGCTTAGCGGCACAACCCTCGCTTGGACACATTTACATCTCATTGGAGATCGAAGTTCGTATTGGGATTTTGCCCTAATCTCGCACCTTTGGTGGAGATTGCTGTTGAGATTTCCGGATTGGCGGAAGATCGAAGCTTTTGGAAAATTGTTACAAGAAGACTTCTCTTCTTGTTTAGGTTTGATTTGGAAGACGGATGGACATCCCGTTTTCCCTTCTTTCCTAAGATTGTGATTGTTTGCTTTATTCTGAATCTATTGACAACATTTGTTCTTGGTTGTGACTTTGAGATTGGTTTGAAGAATATTGAAGGTTTTCGGAAGTTTTCATCTTTCTATCTTTTAATTCTTGAATTTGATATCAACATGAATGTTATTGGCTAAAAACCCTTAACAATTCTAAGGTGAAGGGTTGATAGTTGTGGCTTAGATGATGACAGATCGATCGTAAACAGATTAGACCCTGAGAGTTTGAGAGAATCGTCGACGAACCCTAAATCACGGTTTGTTCTTGAGTTCCACGGCCGTGGAGTCTCAAGATCTACCCATAATTTCCGTTAAGTTTACGAACCTGCTTTTACTTTAATCCAAAGTTAAAGATTTGCTTTAACTTAGTTTAGGCTTGCCTTTTCTAGGTGGTAGTGAAGCCTCAACAACCTCTACCTCGATTGTGAGTGTCATAACCGTAATCGGCTAAGTTAGTCTTGATCCTTGGATTACAAGTTTGGGTATTTGACATTAATTCTTGCCTTTAGAACCTTTCTATATTGAAGCCTCAACAACCTGTATAGAGAGTGTCTTGTAGGTGAGTCATATAAGGTTTTTGGAACTTCACCGTACGATTACCTTACATTAGCATACCTTTGCATATCTCAACTCTGTCTTTATATCATTAGTATATCTTGAATCGATTGCCACAGCTTGATACTTGGATCTTTAGGATTGTTGTTTTCCCAATATCTGCAAAACTCTCATATTTACTCGCTTGATAATCTGCAATTGAATTTGTTCCCACCCAAATCCCTGTGTTCGATACTCTGGAATTCTTGCTAATCTACGTCGATCCGTACACTGCGGGTTCGCTTGCTTGATTCTAGTTTTATAAATCTAAAGCTTATTTGCACACACCTCTAGGGGCGAACAAGTACCACACTTCTCTGGGGAGATCGGCCTAGAGACTAAGGTGTGGATTGGGCATGTAGACTCAGCTTTAGAGTCTATTCGTTGCCCAGAGGACAGACGGATAGAGCTAGTACAGTCTCTATTCCGTTACCTGGCACATCAGTGGTGGAGGACAGTTAGAGCACGAGTCACCACTTATGAGCAGATGAGGACATTGCTGAGGGAGTAGTTCTGCCCTGCCTCCCCGAGGAGGGAGAAGCTGCAAGATTTTGTAGAAGCAGGTTTTGAGGACGTACCCATTACAAATGCCAATCGCCGCTTCCGGACAATGTTAGCTTTTTTGGGTCCAGGTGCACCTTCTGAGGGCCAGCATGTATACCTGTTCTCCCGACGTCTGAGGGAGAGTACGCGTTCATATATGGCGGGATTTCATTGTGACTCATTGGCAGACTACCAGGATCGGGCCTCTGCTTATGAGAGAGAGAGGGCTAGCCAAAGGAGGACTTCTCAGACCGGACGGTCTGAGAAGAGATAGCGTACAACACCGACTGTTGTAGGAGCATCTGGATTCGGGCGAGGTCAGAATCAGGGTCGCTCGAGTATTCCAGGGTCTGCACAGACCACTGATAGAGGCCGTCAGCATTACAACTGCGGGGCCTATGGACATATGAGGACTGATTGCCCTAGAGCACCGTTGACTTGCTTCTCGTGCGGGAAGCCAGGACATATAGCTACGTTTTGCCGTCAGGACAAGGCGCCATCACAACAGGGTTCTTCCCCTGCAGGTGCAGTAGGAGGTGGGCAGAGACCGCCTTAGCATCAGGGACAACAGAGGGTCCCAGGGACACCTGCTACTCAGGGTTCAACTCTTGGACCAAGTAGGGGTAGAGGTAGAGAGGCTAGTACTAGTGATGCCCGAGGAGTTCGAGGCCGTGCTTTTGAGTTGAGGAGTGTTGAGGAGCCGCTAGCACCAGCTGCTATAGGTACCATTTTGTTACATGGTTTACCTGTTAGAGTTTTATTTGATACGGGTGCTACGCATTCCTTTATTTCTGCTTCTTGTGTTGAGCGTTTGAGTTTTTCTACCATAGAGGGGGCACCCCTTACTATAGGGTTACCTGATGGTAGTAGGGTCAGAGGTACCCAAGAGATACGTAGTTGTCCCCTACGCTTAGGGACTCGTATACTACTTGTTGACTTCTTAGTCATGCCTTTGATGCAGGAAGAAGTCATATTAGGTATGAATTGGATGCGTAGACACCATGCGGTGTTAGATGTGGGTAAGAGGACTGTTATAGTCTCTACCGACTTAGGTCCGATAGAGGTCTTCCGGGGTTGGGACCTTGGGAAGAAAGGATCTGTCATCAGTGCTGTACGAGGAGCTAGACTGATTGCACAGGGATGTGACGGCTTCTGGTGCTACGTCATGAAGGATGGAGAGAGTCCAGCTTTGGAGGACATACCGGTGGTCTGTGAGTTTACACACGTATTTGCAGAGCCATCTAGCTTGCCACCTCAGAGGAGCGTAGATTTCGGAATTGATTTAGAGCCGGGCACAATACCCATCTCGAAGGCCCCATACCGTATGACACGTGTCGAGATGTTGGAGCTGAAGAAGCAACTCGAGGAGTTGGCTGATTAGGGCTTCATACGCCCTAGTGTTTCACCATGGGGTGCACCGGTCCTCTTCGTGCGGATCGAGTCTGTTGCTGCATGGATGACACCGACGAACGTCAAGGAAGTGTGTAGCTTTCTTGGCTTAGCCGGTTATTATAGACGCTTTGTGGAGGGATTTTCTGTGATCGCCCGCCCATTGACTAGTCTTTTGAGAAAGAGTACTAGATTTGTATTGACCGACTAGTGTGCTCAGAGTTTTGAGGGGTTGAAGAGGCGTTTGACTTGTGCTCCTGTCTTAGCACAACCAGAGGGTTCTGAGGATTTTGTGGTCTACAGTGATGCATCCAAGCTAGGCTTGGGATGTGTGTTGATGCAAAGGGGCAGAGTGATTGCATATGCGTCTAGACAGCTGAAGACGTATGAGGAGAACTACCCGACTCATGATCTGGAGTTAGCAGCGGTAGTTCATGCTTTGAAGATCTGGAGACATTACCTGTATGGTGCTACATGTCAGATCTTCACAGACCATAAGAGTCTGAAGTATATTTTCATGCAGCGGGAATTGAATAACCGCCAACGTCGATGGCTTGAATTGATCAAGGACTTTGACCTTGAGATTTTGTATCATCTTGGCAAGGTGAATGTGGTAGTTGACGCCTTGAGCAGGAAGACGCCTCGAGAGAAGGCGATTGCCAAACTTACTGTACAGCCTCAGCTTCAGAAGGATCTAGCTTGTCTAGAGATGGACATCCAGTTTCTTGATAAGGATGCCCAGTTGTTTACCTTAGAGGTTCTACCCGGTCTGTTGGATGAGATCCAACAGAAGCTAGGGACCTGCCCGACCCTGGCGAGGATCAGAGATAGGATGTCTCATGGAGAGGCACCCCAGCTCACTATTGGGGCAGGTGGAGTTATGAGGCGACATGATCGTATCTGCGTTCCTGCAGATACAGAGCTAAGACTGCGGATATTACAGAAGGCTCACTGTACACCTTACTCAGCACACCCTGGTACGAGTAAGATGTACCATGATATGAGATGTTCATTTTGGTGGGGAGGGTTGAAGCCCGATGTAGCCCGATTTGTGGCTCAGTGTGCGACCTGTCAGCAGGTCAAGATAGAGCATTTCAGGCCTGGAGGTGAGCTCCATCCACTGCTAGTGCCGTAGTTGAAGTGGGAGGACGTCTCCATGGATTTTGTGACTAGACTGAAGACCAGTAGGAGGTTTGATGCCATCTGGGTGGTTGTTGATAGACTGACGAAGACAACACGTTTCATTCCCATCAGAGAGACTTGGCCCGTGAGCAGACTAGCCGAGGAGTATACTAGACAGATAGTGAGACTCCATGGAGTACCGAGGACGATCGTTTTTGATTGTGATGGATGATTCACATCGAGATTCTGGCAGCAGATTCAAACTGCTTTGGGGACGAGTTTACACTTCACGACTGCGTTTCACCCCCATACAGATGGTCAGTATGAGAGGACCATCCAGACCTTAGAGGACATGCTGCGAGCCTGTGTGTTGGATTGGGGACAGGGATGGTCTGATTACCTCCCACTCGTTGAGTTCTCATACAACAACAACTGGCATGCATCTATAAGGATGGCTCCTTATGAGGAATTGTATGGACGTAGATGCCGTACACCGTTATGCTGGGACGAGCCTAGCAATATCAGTGGGATAGCGCCAGAGCAGATTCAGGATGATATGGCTCGAGTAGCGCTGATCAGAGAGAGGATGCTGGCTGCACAAAGTCGCCAGAAGTCGTATGCAGACAAGAGGCGTCGACCTCTAGAGTTCAGGGTAGGAGCTCATGTCTGGTCTAGAGTATCTCCGACGCGAGGCGTCAGATGTATTGGCATTAAGGGGAAGTTGAGTCCCCGATATGTAGGCCCTTTTGAGATACCTGATAGAGTGGGGCGAGCAGCTTACAAATTAGCTTTGCCTCCGAGGTTGGAGGGTGTTCACCCCGTGTTTCATGTGTCTCAGCTGAGGGAGTACATACTAGATCCGAGGCACATCGTGAGTTATGATGATCTAGTGGTTCAGCCGGACCACACGTTTACAGAGCACCCTATCACAGTCCTAGAGCGAGGTGTGAGACGCCTGCGTTCGAAGAACATCCCTATGTTGAGGATAGAGTGGTCTAGACGAGGACCAGATGAGGCTACCTGGGAGACAAAGGATAGTATCTAGAGGAACTATCTAGAGTTTTATGCGGAGTTAGAGGCACCAGTAGGGTCTATGAGTAGATCTTAGCGCCTTCTTGGTAAGTGCTTGTATGTTATGTGCTTATGTGATATGTTATGTTTCCGTGCTAGTTGTTTGTGCTTATGATCTGTTAGATCCTGTTTGCTAGCACGAGATAGGTATAGCTGGAGATGGTTCTTTCCTCCATGCTATGGTGTATGTGTTAGGATTAGCAGGAGATGGTTTTTCCCTCCATGCTATCTTTGATGGATATAGTGTGAGTGGAGATGGTTTTCCTCCACATAGTAGTGTTATGTGTACGTGGTGGCTGGAGATTGTTTTCCTCCATGCCAGTGTGCCGTGGTTAGTGTTTGGCTAGAGATGATCTTCCTCTAGGCCTTGTGTAGAGTTGTGATGCTGGAGTTATGATACCTCCATGCTATGTTGAGGATATAGAATGTTATAGGCTTTGACCCGACGTTCTTGAGGAGAGTGTGTTACCTCGGCGTACAGGTCCGAGAGGTTTTGGGATTCTGCAAGTTTCGGGACGAAACTTGTTTTTAGGAGGGTGAGATATAAGGGCCTTAGACTTTGGAGCCAAGATGAGGTAGTATGTGCCTAACCTTGACCTGTCAGCCGCCCCTGCGCACCACATGGGCCGCCTTTGCGCCACAGAGGAGCCGCCCCTGCGCCATAGTCGGTCCGCCCCTGCGGTTTTGTGCGGCTGCAGCCACCTTTGTTGACTTTTGATCTTGCTTTTGGGGAAACTTCGTATATAAGCCTCCCCAATCCTCTGATGAAGGGTTTCTTCACTCCTTTGCAGCTCCTTTATCATCTTACTTTCTTCTTCTCCTTCATCTTCTCATCTTTACTTCTTCTTGATCTTGTGAGAGAGTTTTGAGAGTTTTAAGTGTGGCTTTGGCTTTGAATGACCTTGCTGATGTTGCTGTGTGTTGTTGTTGATGTGTTGAAGTGGTGAAGTGTGTGGATACTCCATAGTTGTAGCCTTGGGTGGAGTGGTAAGTTCTTTCTCTTCTTCTCTCTTCTTTCCTTCTCCTTGCTTCTTTCTTCTTCTTTCTAGCCTAGGATCACAAGTTAGACTTGTGATTTGATCCTTCCTGGATGTTGTGATGATCATATGTGTGTATATTATGCATATGTGTTGCTGTGATGTGTTGAAGACGAGAAGAGAATCGAGAAAGGAGTCGAAGAGAAGTTGGGACCAACTCTCTGCATAGTTGGCCGCCCCTACGCCTGGTGTAGAGCCGCCCTTGCGCCTTTGGTGAGCCGCCCCTGTGCCTCACTGGTCTGGCTGGTGTGTTCTTGCTTCTATTGGTGTATAACCTTTTGGTATGTCTTCCTTCCTTCCTTTCCTTTGGCCTTGGCTTAGTTGATAGCTAGGTTAGGATGGTTAGGATGAGTTGTATGCTAGAGATGTGCCTTAGGCACCTGTGTTGATGTTGAGAGTATGCTATAGGCATATGTGAGCTTGTGTGACCTTGAGGTTGTAGGTTGGTTCTGGTTATGGAGACGAGTCTCCTAACCCCTTTCAAGTTGTGATGTTGTGTGCCTTGCTCTTGCAGGCGTTGGTTTCTTCCCCGAGGGGAAGCTGTGACGTGGTAGAGGATACGAGAGTATCAGGTAAGTCCATAGGACTTACTTAGCGTACGGTTGTGGATTGTATGATTGTGATGGTTGTGTGTGTTCATATGTTTGTGCATTTATAACTTAAACCAGACTAGGACGACAATTCATTATATTTATATGGCCCAAGTGTATTATAACGGGCGGTAACCACCGGTCTCCGCCTGTTGGGTTAGGAGGAGGTGCTCTGAAGATGATCTCACAGGAGGGGACGAGTGACGGTCACCCCCATGCAAAACTCCTGTGTTACGTTGGATGGGGCGGAGTTCTTGAGGCTCCTCGTGTTACAAAAGAAGTTGAATTAGTAATGGTATAACGTAATTAAAGATAATAAATGAATGTGTGTGGCAGTGCATGTATGAGATGTTGTGGTGTGTTTGTGCTATTACGATCATGCTTATCTATTGCTTTAGCTAACGGTGTATACCGTGTTGTAGGTGATCTGCATGTTAGGAAGACTGCAGAGTGAGCCAGATGGTGTGACCAGCCGAGGACTTCTGTACTTTAGGATGCGTGGGTTGGGGATCTTTTGTATCAATTGATGTGATTTTGATGGTTTTGTACTCGGCTTTGTTTTTGTAAACTCTTTTGGATGTATCATACATCTTTTATGTATTTGTTTATATTCTACTTGTGCCTTGTTGTAAGATCTAGTGAACTTGTTGTCAGGCTAGGGTCAGATCCATTGTGAGATCCTAGCCCAATGTAGCACTCCGAGTCCCGCAGATTCGGGGTGTTAGAGGAAGTAAGCTTTTGTACTCAAAGAGGAAAAAATATTTGGAATGAAATGAAGATGCTTTGATTGCTTGAAGACTTAGATGTTTCCGTGTACGCTTGTTGTATTTTTTTCAATCGTGATCTTCATTTATAGTCTTCGATGGAGAAGTTTTCTAGCCGTTGTGAAGATAACCGTTGATGATGTTCCTTCTTCTCCATAGAAAACGGTGTATGTTGAGATGAAATAGCCGTTTTAGATCTTCTAATCTTCTTCATCTCCTTGACGCATGTTGTGATTCCTTTTCTCCGAGATCTTATCTTTAAGATCTTCTCTTGAAAAGAGCTGTTGAAGATCTTTAAGATCTTTGTAAGATCCATTGGGAAGAGATCTTCAATCTTGCGACAATTTGGTTAATGTTCGCCCCTAAAGTGTGTGCGTCAAAGTCTTAATATTTATATCTAGAACTCAAAGCAAAGTGAACCCGCGGTGTACGGATCGGCTGTATTAAGGTAAGAATTCCAGAGTCGAACTCAGGGATTTGGTGAGAGTAAATTCAAATTCAATTGTCTAGAGAAGATGCAAAAGCTTTTGTGATTAATAAAGGGGGAAATGATTCGAAGGATTCAAGTATCCGATTTGGCTTTCGATTCAAGACACTTCTAATGGATATAAGGACAGGGTTTATATTGCCAAGATTATGTGTTCAAAGGTAGGTATCGTACGGCGAAGTTCCGAAACCTATTTGTCTAGTCCAAAGGTTCTCTCTATAAGGGTTGTTGAGGCTGCAATATAGATAGATCTAAAGACAAGAAGTATGTTCAAACTAACTATCTAAAACCCCAGGATATGACTCTCCAAGGTAAAGAATAGAAAGTACACTTAGAATCTTAATAAAGGATGTTGAGTCTCTCTATTACCCAAATCTTGTAATCTTAATCTATTAAATGTAGAATCAAGGTTGAAGTCTCTTCATACACTCAAATAGAGGTTAAAAAGGTTAAACAAGGTTAGGATTTAGACAAGGATTAGTTTTGGTTAAAGATTAATTCAATTAAAGTTCGTCAGAAGAATAAATCGTGCTGTTCATAGGAAAATCGGCCGATTTACCTCAAGAACAGGTCGATTTTCCTGTTATCGCAAAACTAAAATCTAAACTCTCAAGGTCCAAATGTTTGAATGAGTTCAGTCTATCATCATCTAAGCCTTAATCATCAACTATTCTCCCTAGAATCACAATGGTTTTAGCCAACCATTTTCAAAATCGAATCAAATTAAAGATTGAGTGAAATAATTCAAATAAACCCTAATCTTGAATAAAAACTCAATAACCTTCAAATCTGTAAACCAATCTCGAAACTAATCAATGTATCTCTCAATTAACTCAATATCGTGTTCGAAAACCACAAAGACTTCAATGGACAAATAAATCTCACAAATAGCTTCAAGATTGACTTCCCGGCAAAAGTGCTTCAATCCTTCTCCAAGAATCCTCAATCTCTTACTAACGTGTAAAGATTTCCCGCTGCAGCCTTATCGTTTTCGTTCCTAGGGTTCCATAAAACCGTTTACCCATAAAACCGTTTGATTTTAATGATAAAAATCGTCCGATTTATATAGTAAATGGCACGATTTTCTTCAACAGAAAGTGCTCGTCTTTTGGCTTGTTTTCTTCCTCTTCTTTGTGCTTCTTTTACGCAACTTCTTTTCTCTTTGTGACTTCTCTAAGACTCCTTTAGCTTCCTTAATGACCTTAGATGCTCCTTGCTCCACTTTTGCTTTCGAATCCACTCCATTTACCCATAATTCAACCGAAACTCGTGTAGACCTTCATTTCTGAAATATTATTGAATAGAACACAAAAGGTACACAAGTTCTCCCTAAATGCAAGGTAAATCGAGGTAAACCTATACATTATGCATGATTATAATGGTATATAATTCATGTCATCAAAATACCCCATACTTGCCCCTTGCTTGTCCCTAAGCAAGACTCAAATTTAGAATACAAGATGTCATGGATTATATATGTATGAAAACTCAAAAACTTTTCTTTTGATAGTGCTTCTTCTTATTGGATCACCCTCAAAGTGATGTTTCAAGGCATAGGAAGGCAAGGTATGTATCAATAATAACAATAACATGGACTAACTCTCTTTTCTTTCCCAAAAACACGAATAAAGGACATGATAAAGATGTAGAGGTAATTAAAATCAAACAAGTCTAAGCCATGAAGTCTTAAATACATGCATAAAAGTCTCAAGGTCTTCTAATCAAAGATAAGGTCTAAGAAACGTGTTAAGGGAGGGAATTCTTTTAGGCAATTGTGGTGCTAATCCGGGAAAGAGAAATAATATAATATTTTCAAGAACTTTACTTCACCGCACATGCTTTGCATGTAAAAGCTTTGCTTTCTTTATACTTTACTTTTTGAGAGTATGGATAGAGGTGCACAATAACCGAAGCCTAGGAGATCGGGGTTTCTCAATTTTGAGATGCCTCAAACCCTTGATGCACATACCATATCCCGTTAGGACTTGTCGTTCAATCGGACTTTGGCAGTACACAAATACCCGGCTATGTGAATGGTGCCGAGTTACTCATCCTCATGTTCAACGTCCCTAAACTTATGAATTGCTACACTTTCACTTAACATATTTTCATTGGCCCTCCCACATCAAACATGCCTTTTTTCCAATCACTTATCCTAATTTCCGGATGGTAAAAGGAGGGTCACATATTTCATTGAGGAGCTACCATGAGCAAGATATTGAAAGAGAAAAGAAGTGAATTGCCTTGGTCATTCTTATATGATGCAAAAGAACTTGCAATATAGCTTCGACTATTATCTCATTCTCTTATCAAAACATCTAAATCATACATTTTATTCATGTGTTCAAGTAACAAAAGTAAGCTCATTCATGCTATGATTAAAATCTCAACATAACCAAGTCATCTTTTTGCCTATCCACATCACAATTCTCATCATAGAGGTCATTTCCATCATAAGAAGCACAAAATTATTTTTGAAAACTCATAGTAATTGAAAAAGAGCATGCAAATGTGAATGTCATAGTGGAAAGCAAATAGTGCAAGAGTTATTACAAGCCAAATCATCAAGAGTAGTACAAAGTGTATAGAGTGCTAAGATGAAGTAAAAGATATTGTAAGTACCCCCATCCCATACTTAACATCCACATTGTCCCCAATGTGAAAATCAAGCATAAGATGGAGAAAAATACTTACAATGTAAAAGAAGTGGAAGCTCAATCCTCGGTCGGTGGTGGTGGAGGTGGAGGATATGGATACATCGGTGCACTAGGATCATAGAAGTGGCCGAACCGATGGTAGTATAAGTCTCTCATCTGGCCGTCGTAGGAGGAGTGCCTGGCGTCCGTCTCTTGCCGGTATTCCTTGAACTGAGTGTTCAAGGTGTCATAGTCGGTGTGGAGAGCGTGATAGTCGGTGTGGAGGCTCTGAAAGCTAGAGACTAAGTCTCTAAAGTGGCGGGGAGGTCGACGTCCTCGTCCATGGCCTGGGGCATATGCAAAAGAGTGGCGAGGTGGCTGCATGTCGTCCTCTGTCTCCTCAGTGCCTCTACTAGTTCTGCTAGGTCCTGCACCATGAGTGTTGGTGTCCATGGCATCCGTGGCATGACCACTATGAGTGTCACTCTCGAACTCGAGCATGTTCCTCTGGTGTGCTCCATCCTCATCATCCTCCTCATCCTTAGTGTCACCTGCATCATCATCATAATACAAAGGAGGAGATATCTCCTCAAGCATCAATTCGAATGTCTCCTTCCAATTCTTCTTGTTCCGAATAGTGTATTCGGACTTCCAAATGATCTCGGATGGCTTCTTCTTTGGATCTTTTGCCCATGGCATGGGCACATGAAGGGTTTCTCTCCCTCGAGGATCAAAACCTGTCGAGCAACTAATCTCTGTGAACCTAAAGGCTGGGCACTCTCAGCTAGAGTGCAACCCAAGAAGTCTAACCCCAATGCCTTAGCCACATGAGTGACAAGGCCTCCAGCACAATTGTCACCCTTAGCCTTGTTGGCTATCTTTCCTAGATAGTCAACAAACATGGAGGTGATGTCGGGGACGGTGGTGCATGTCATACAGTATAAGATGAAAAGCTCGTCAGCCTTGAGCTTCTGTGGGGTCTCCGTCCGTGCAAATAAGCACTCACTAAGGATCCTATGTACTACCTTAAAGGAGAGGATGTACAAATATGCTAAGGAACTCTAGAAGGCACTAAAATGGTCTCCCAGAAGGCTTAGCACTAACTCCTCTCGCAAATGTGCCTGCATCAGAGTAGGAAAAACCAAACAAATCTCCAAAGGTATCAATAGACATAGCATGATTTTGGGTCATGAGGCGGAAGGTAACCATCCTCTCTCTAGGGTCATGTTCAAATATGCTAAGGAACTCTAGGGTGATCGCGGTGTATGAATCTTCCCTAATCAAAGAAAACTGTCTCAGCCCAACTCTATCGAGCATCATGTCCACATCCTCTCGAACAAACAAGGAGTCTAAGTCGTCTAGCATGATGTATCGAGGAGGGGTGAATGGGCGATCTAAGATACGTTCATATCTTTTCTTGTGTTTGGATAGGGGATGTGGAAGCTATGGAATGGTTTGAGAGGGTGGTGGAGGTGGGGAAGGGGCTTTGGAAGAAGATCCCTTCTTCTTTCCCGCATTTCTAGTTATTCTCTTCAAGACATCCATTTCTGTAACTAAAAATCGACTTGTTCTTGGGAAAAATCGGACGATTTTTTTGGGTTGAGTCGATTTTTCTGTCGATTTCAATGGTTCTCACAATTCGGTAAACTTCTGACTAAACTATCACCACAGACAGTCTCCTATAGTAATTCCTAAGCAAACCCCTCAATCAATTGCAACAAACAAACAACTTCTAGGCAAGAATCAAATTCGAATGAAAAACTTAGGTTTCGGAATGAAAAACCTGAATTCCGGATGGATGAGTCGATTGCCGAGCTTGTTGTTGCTAGAACCTTGTTCCTTGTCAAAAATGCTTCAGTTTAGGGCCAAGAATCGTTCAAAACGATTAAGGAATGAGGAAATGAGAGGGTGGGCAATTTTCGGATCTTTTGAGAGAAGGAAATCGGGAATGGAGGTTGTGTGGAATGAGGGAATCGAGTGTTTAAGTCTTTATATAGGCTTGAGATTTAATGAAGAAAATCGGACGATTTATCTCGGCGATTTTTTCGTCGGGACGATTTTCTTTCATTTTCTCAGAACACAAAGAAAAATCGGACGATTTATCTAGAGGGGGTCGATTTGGTGGGTCGATTTTTCTTCCTGTTGTAAAAAATTGACTTGCTCTGTTCCCGAACGATTTGCTTTGTGTAACTCGATTTCCTTCCTTGTTCTTCTTGAAAATTGAGAATTGAACTAATTTAAGCTCCCCTACTTCATTGATCTCTCAAATTGGACCTAATTTCTTGTAATCATTGACATAACAAACCAAGAGTGCATCGAGGAACAAACAAAAGCGAAAATAAAAGAAACAAAACAACTAATCTAAGCTAACTAAGTGATGAAAGAAGGGAAAAGTTATAATATCATGGGTTGCCTCCCAAAAAGCGCTTGATTTATCGTCTTTAGCTGGACGGTGTATGGTTTTATGTTTAATGGAGGAGGATAGGAGCTATCTCCTTAACCGGAGCTTCCGGTGTGTATTTCTTCAACCGTTGGCCATTAACTTTAAAATTTCCGCTTTGTTCACCCCATACTTCAACTGCACCATGAGGGAAAATTCGTTTAATTACATAAGGTCGTGTCCAACGAGATTTAAGCTTACTTGGGAATAGTCGAAGCCTTGAGTTGAATAGAAGGACTTGATCTCCTTCTTTCAGAGCCTTTGGAATGATATGGTTATCATGCCAACGCTTCGTCCTTTCCTTGTAGATCTTTGCGTTTTCATACGCATTTAGACAGATCTCATCTAGCTCATTGATATCTAAAAGCCGCTTCTCTCCGGCTTCTTTCATGTCAAAGTTGAGCCACTTGATGGCCCAATATGCTTTATTCTCTAGCTCTACAGGAAGATGACAAGATTTACCATAAACGAGATTATATGGAGTCGTACCTATCGGTGTCTTAAAGGCAGTTCTGTACGCCCATAATGCATCGTCTAGCTTCATTGACCAATCCTTCCTTATTTTAGAGACAGTTTTCTCTAAAATTCCCTTGATCACTCAATTGGATATCTCAACTTGTCCGCTAGTTTGCGGATGATATGGTGTAGCTATCTTATGGGTCACCCCATACTTAGCCAATAGAGTCTCAAATCGACGGGCTGTGAAATGCGTTCCTCCATCACTAATGATGGTTCGGGGAGTTCCGAACCTTGGGAAGATCGTTCTATTGAAGAACTTCACCACTACCATTGCATCATTAGTAGGAGAAGCGATTGTCTCAAACCATCTTGAGACATAGTCTACGGCAAGAAGTATATATTGGTTTCCGCAAGAAGATGGGAAAGGTCCCATAAAGTCTACTCCCCATACATCGAAGATCTCTACTTCTTGTATGTTGTTGAGAGGCATTTCATTCCTTCTAGATATATTACCTGTCCTTTGAGAAGCATCACAAGCAACAACATATTTTGCACATCTTTGAATAGTGTAGGCCAAAAGAAACCGGAACGAAGTACCTTCGCACAAGTCTTGTGGGAACTAGCATGTCCTCCACATGGATGAGAATGGCAATGGCGGATGACACTTTCCACCTCATCTTCTGGGATACATCTCCTGTATATGCCATCGGGACCTCTTTTGAATAGAAGAGGTTCGTTCTAATAGAAGTGCCGGACGTCCTTAAAGAACTTCTTTCTTTGAGCATATGAAAGTCCGGGGGAATCTCCTGACAAACAAGGTAATTCACAATGTCAGCAAACCATGGATCATTACCTTTTGAGATATGCTGAAGACACTCTTCAATCTCGTGTAGTTGCTCGTCAGGGAATGAGTCGTCTATAGGAAGTTCATCCGTCTCGTCGGTGAGGTGTGGAAGACGCCTAAGATGGTCAGCAACGGAGTTTTCCGACCCCTTCTTATCACGAATCTCCAAATCAAACTCTTGTAAGAGGAAGATCCATCTTAGAAGCCTTGGCTTCGCATCCTTCTTCGTGAATAAATAGCGAATTGCTGAATGGTCTGTATAGACAATCACCTTTACACCTACAAGATAGGAACAAATTTTTCAAAAGCGTAAACTACAGCTAAGAGTTCCTTTTCCATGGTGGCATAGTTGGATTGAGCCTCATCTAGCATCTTGCTAGCATAGTAGATGGCATGAGTGCGACCATCTTTCTTCTGTCCAAGTATGGATTCTATAGCGACGTCGCTTGCATTGCACATGACCTCGAAAGGAAGAGTCCAATCGGGTGGTTGGATGATTGGTGCTGAAATCAAAGCCTCTTTGATCCTGCAAAAAGCATCTAAACAATCTTTCGAGAATTCAAAAGTTGCGTCTTTCATTAAAAGATTAGTTAAGGGTTTTTAAATCTTAGAAAAATCCTTTATGATTCTCCTATAGAAGCCTGCATGTCATAGGAAGCTTCTTATTCCTTTTACAGAAGAGGGAGGAGGTAGCTTCTCAATAGTTTCTATCTTAGCTCTATCAACCTCTATTCCTCTTTGTGATACTAGATGACCTAACACAATCCCTTCAGTGACCATGAAGTGACACTTTTCCCAGTTTAAAACTAAGTTAGTATCCTCACATCTCTTAAGAACTAATGAAAGGTTAGAGAGACAGTTATCAAATGAAGAACCGTATACCGAAAAGTCGTCCATGAAGACTTCCATGATATTCTCTACGTATTCGGAGAAGATTGCCATCATACACCTTTGAAAGGTTGCTGGAGCGTTGCATAGATCGAACGGCATTCTTCTATAGGCGAACGTACCCCAAGGGCACGTGAAAGTCGTCTTCTCTTGATCATCCGGGTGAATGGGAATATGAAAGAAACCGCTATATCCATCTAGATAACAAAAGTAAGAGTGTTGGGCTAATCTTTCCAACATTTGATCAATAAAAGGAAGGGGAAAGTGGTCCTTCCTAGTAGCTACGTTCAGCTTACGGTAGTCGATGCACATTCGCCACCCCGTAACTGTCCTTGTGGGAATAAGTTCGTTGTTTTTGTTGGCAACAACGGTAATGCCTCCCTTCTTTGGTACTACCTGTACTGGACTCACCCACTTGCTATCGGAAATAGGGAAGATGATACCTGCATCAAGTAGCTTAAGGATTTCTTTCTTCACGACCTCTTTCATGACCGGATTTAACCGTCTTTGAGGTTGACGTGAAGGCTTGTAATCCTCTTCCATTAAAATTTTATGCATACATAGGGAAGGTTTTATAACTACCAAATCATCAATAGTATAGCCTAATGCTCTCCTATGTTGCCTTAAAACATTCATGAGCTTCTCTAGTTCAACATCATCCAATTTCGCATTAACTATAACCGGATATGTAGAATTAGTGCCAAGAAATGCGTACCTTAAGTGTGTAGGGAGGGGCTTCAATTCCAATGAGGGAGGTGCTTTGACCGATAATTCATGACCTTCCAATGTCATGGGAGAAGCTTTTGAAGGTGGGGAAGGTGTATCACCAGAGTTGAGAATAACTGTAGTCAAGTTTGTAGGATCCGGAGAATTCTTCGATAAATCGACCTCCCTTGAGGAAAATCGGACGATTTGTTGGTCGATTTTTCTTCCTGTTGTCAAAAATCGACTTACCTTTTCAGAAATCGAACGATTTATTTCGTGTAGGTCGATTTTTTTCACAGTTTTCGGGGTTAATTCTAGCTCTTCAAATCCTGTTCCTGATTCTTCCTCCACATCTTCTAATGCTTTCACATCATCGTCAAAATCATATTCTACTCCTTCCTCCATGATGCTCATACTAAGAACCTTTTGAAGAGGGTCTTTCATTAAGATTGAACTTACTACCTCTCTAGACTCTTCTTCATCAAAGATGTCAAAGACATCTTCTCTCAAGGCTGGCTCCTTGATTAAAGAGGAGAGTACGAACTCCACTTTCTCTTCACCTATATTGAAGGATAGCTGGCCATTCTTGCAATCTAACATGCAACTGGATATTGCAAGGAATGGTCTCCCAAGAATGATGGGAACTGGATAATCTGCAGGGATGTCAAGAACGACAAAATCTATAGGAATGTAAAACTTACCGAGTTTTACAGGAATGTCTTCTAATATCCCAACTGGCTTTGTGGTGGAACGATCAGCCATGTAGAGTGTTATCTTCACCGGTCTAGGCTCTCCTAGACCAACTGCCTTGCATAAAGCAAGTGGTATGATACTCACACTTGCTCCAAGGTCGCAAAGTGCATCATAAGTAGCCTCTCCCAAAGTGATGGGTATGCAAAATGATCCTGGATCACGTAGCTTAGGTGGCATATTTCTGTCATAGTCTTGATGAGTTCGGATGACTCCATACTCATCTTGACTTCTCCAATGTCTTCCAATTTCCTCTTGTTAGAGAGGATCTCCTTGAGAAATTTCCCATAAGCTGGCATACCTAATATTGCATCCATAAAAGGTATATTAATATGCAGCTTACTCATAAGTTCAATAAACTTACCGAAGTGTTTATCTAAGCGTGCTCGCGCTCTAGATTGAGGAAATGGTAGAGGCGGTTTGTAGGCGGGAGGAGGAACATAGACATCTTCCTTCTCTTTTCCCTCTCCTTATTTGGTGGTGGTTTCAACTACTTTAGGTTGAGGATCGGTAGTTGTTACACCACTCCTAGTAGTGATTGCCATAACCCTTCCCTTTGCGTTATCTTCTGTCTTCCCGGAAAGTTTCCCTTGATCTCTTTGAACTTATATGGCTTTGCTAAATACTTGGCTTTCCAAAGCTTTGTGAGCTTTATCAACTGAAGTTATATAGCTCTCCAATCCTTGTAGTTTCCCTAGGATCGTCTCCAACATGGGATCGGGTTTGTTTGATCCATTTGATGACTGTTCGTGGCTTTTCAAAGGAGTAGAAGAAGATGGAGATGTTAGAGCTTTTTCAGCATGGGAATAAGGATTACCTGGATTTTGTTGATTTGACCTCCAATTGTTGCTATTCGAGTTCCTATTATTGTTATTCCAGTTAGAGTTACCGGTTGTTGCTCCGGTAGTCATTCCTTTGATTGTTATCCCTTCCCATATAGTTGGCTTCCTACTCCTTAGTCTTTTGAAGACTTGTTTTGATTACTTCCTTCAACTCTTTGATCTCATTGTTGAGGAAAAATATTTGTGTTCGAGAAGCATGGTTCAACTTAACTCCTGGATCACCTTGATTCCGGCTATTTGATTCCACTTTCCGGTGGGAATACTTCTCAATCACTTGGGCTTGCTTCTCAATGAAGTTCCAAGCGTTATCCTCTCTCATGTCCATGAATGTGCCACAAGAGAGAGATTGGAGGTTAAATTGTGTTTCCACATCCAATCATTTATAGTAGATCTCCAATAATTCCAGCTTTGAAATGCCGTGGTGTGGGCAATCCAACATGAGATCCTGAAACCTTTCCCAAGATTGAAACAAACTTTCGTTAGGTTTCATAGAAAAAACATTTATCTTACCTCTCAATTCCGCCGTTTTGGATGGCGGGAAGAACTTGGTGAGGAATTCCGAAGATAAATCCTCCCATGTGGCTACCTTTGCAGCTGGAAGTGTTTGGTACCAAGCTAGAGCTTTGTCCTTCAAAGAAAAGAAGAACGGTTTGATCTTGTAATTGCTTGTAGTAGCCTTCTTTGGCTTCATAGTCTCCATGAGAATCTCGAAATTCTGCAAGTGTTGATGTAGAGATTCAGCGCTTGCTCTACCAAACTGACTTTGGCGAACCATGGTGATAACTTATGGTGAGAAGCTAAACTCCTGGATGTCTTCAGCTCCGAAATCCACACCTAGACGGCGTGGTTGCTGAATTGGATCCATCCGTTGTCCCAAAGTTCGGGGTCCATCACCTTCATTAGCAACTCTCACATCCCTAGCTGGGAAGCGAGGAACAACCGGTGGTCATGGGTTGTTTCGAAGAGGATGGATCAATGGATTGATCTCCTCAAGTGCCGGCATGTCCGGGTCAAGTTCTTCATCATCGGATGAATCATCTCTAGTGGACTTAGTTGACTTCTTGACTTTCTTCTTCTTCTTCCTAGCATCATTCAATTCCAACTTCATGTCCAACATCATAGCCTTGAGTTCATCAATTTGGAATTGATGACTCATTTCAGAATCTACACGAGCTTTCTCACTCAACTTTTGTTAACGTTGAGCTTCATCCAACTCAGCCTGGATGTTTCTCTCGTTATTTTCAGCCATTTTCTTTTTCTTCAACTTTCTTCTTAAAGTTTTCTCCAATTCGGGATCGAAAGGAACTAGATCTTTAGTGGATCTAGTCTTTCGCATATACCTACTGAACCCGCAAAGATCACTCAAGTAGACTAATCAAATCACAAGAGCGAGAGCTCTCAAGCTAGACAACCGAAAACCGAATTTGGTCTAGACCAAATCCCCGGCAACGGCGCCAAAAACTTGTTCTCCCCTAAAGTGTGTGCGTCAAAATCTTAATATTTATATCTAGAACTCAAAGCAAAGCGAACCCGCAGTGTACGGATCGGCTGTAGTAAGGTAAGAATTCCAGAGTCGAACTCAGGGATTTGGTGAGAGTAAATTCAAATTCAATTGTCTAGCAAAGATGCAAAAGCTTTTGTGATTAAAAAAGGGGGAAGTGATTCCAAGGATTCAAATATCCGATTTGGCTTTCGATTCAAGACACTTCTAATGGATATAAGGAAAGGGTTTATATTTCCAAGATTATGTGTTCAAAGTTAGGTATCGTACGGCGAAGTTCCGAAACCTATTTGTCTAGTCCAAAGGTTCTCTCTATAAGGGTTGTTGAGGCTGCAATATAGAAAGATCTAAAGACAAGAATTATGTTCAAACTAACTATCTAAAACCCCAGGATATGACTCTCCAAGGTAAAGAATAGAAAGTACACTTAGAATCATAATAAAGGATGTTGAGTCTCTCTATTACCCAAATCTTGTAATCTTAATCTATTAAATGTAGAATCAAGGTTGAAGTCTCTTCATACACTCAAATAGAGGTTAAAAAGGTTAAACAAGGTTAGGATTTAGACAAGGATTAGTTTTGGTTAAAGATTAATTCAATTAAAGTTCGTCAGAAGAATAAATCGTGCTATTCATAGGAAAATCGGCCGATTTACCTCAAGAACAGGTCGATTTTCCTGTTATCGCAAAACTAAAATCTAAACTCTCAAGGTCCAAATGTTTGAATGACTTCAGTCTATCATCATCTAAGACTTAATCATCAACTATTCTCCCCAGAATCACAATGGTTTTAGCCAACCATTTTCAAAATCGAATCAAATTAAAGATTGAGTGAAATAATTCAAATAAACCCGAATCTTGATTAAAAACTCAATAACCTTCAAATCTGTAAACCAATCTCGAAACTAATCAATGTATCTCTCAATTAACTCAATATCATGTTCAAAAACCACAAAGACTTCAATGGAACAAAGAAATCTCACAAATAGCTTCAAGATTGACTTCCCGGCAAAAGTGCTTCAATCCTTCTCCAAGAATCCTCAATCTCTCACTAACGTGTAAAGATTTCCCTCTGCGGCCTTCTCGTTTTCGTTCCTAGGGTTCCAACCTATAGTTTCTTGCTAATGGGCCGTTTGGAAAATCCCTTCTCAAGCCCAAAAATGATGGGCTTTGTGTCGTCTTTACCATTTGGCTGAAAAACGAAGAAAATCGGGCTGGCCGATTTACCCATACAACCGTTCGATTTTTAATGATAAAAATCGTCCGATTTATATAGTAAATGGCGCGATTTTCTTCAACAGAAAGTTCTCGTCTTTTGGCTTGTTTTCTTCCTCTTCTTTGTGCTTCTTTTACGCAACTCCTTTGCTCTTTGTGACTCCTCTAAGACTCCTTTAACTTCCTTAATGACCTTAGATGATCCTTGCTCCATTTTTGCTTTCGAATCCACTCCATTTACCTATAATTCAACCGAAACTCGTGTAGACGTCCATTTCTGAAATATTATTAAATAGAACACAAAAGGTACACAAGTTCTCCCTAAATGCAAGATAAATCGAGGTAAACCTCTACAGTATGCATGATTATAATGGTATATAATTCATGTCATCAGTTAAGATCTTTGCAATATCTTTTTGTTGGGCCGAATCTTCTTGTTGGTCAAATCTTCTTGATATCTTCTTGGAAGATCTTCTCTTGATCCTTGGTAGATTTGGTTGTTGAGATTGAATCTTGAATTTCAAATTCCTTCCAACCGATGTGTTCTTTGTATTATGTTTCAAGGCTTCGGCTTTGATCCCTTGAAATGGTTTTCAAGGCCTGCTCGTTGAATCTTTGAAACACTTTCGTATCTTTGCGCTTGTACCTTGTATCTGTTTTCAAGGCCTGCACACATTTGACAAACACAAAACCAAACTATGCAATCTTCAAATATAATTGATATTTGTTAGTATAAAAAACCGCTTATTTGTGTTAAGACTTCCATCATCACATATGCAAATTTGTAATCAAGGCGGAGTTATCATTCAATAAAGTATTTGAGTCTTGCTAGATATGTCTGGCTAACTCCTATCTTTTTTAGGGTCTAGAGATCCCAATTGCATTGATCTATGATGTTAAATTGATATTATGTATTAGATGTATGTTTGTATGAGTTATGGTACTCAATAGATTATTCCTTGCAAAAATGCGAGAGATGAGTTTAGGATCTTTCTTTGTTATATGTTCTATAAGATGTTGATGGAAAAATGCAAGAGACGAGTTATTGATACTTCCATGTTGAGTTCGATGTGAAGAATATGCACCGTCCTGGGTATGTGACAATGAACTTGAGTGGCAACCATTGATGTATGTCAAGCGATATAAGACCCATTTTTTGCTTCACCGCCCCCGCGGTGAAGGGAGCCGCCTGCGGCAGGGCGAACCGCCCCTGTGGTTTTGCCACAAATCGTGCCGATCTATTTTTTTGTTCGTCTTATTTCTTTCCATATATAGAAGATTCGATCTTCTAACTTATGGGCCGGATTTCCTATGATCTTATAAACCCTAAAACGTCTTTCCTTCTATATTTTCCCACTGTTTCTATAAATTTTCTCTTTCTCTTCCTTTTTCCATTTCTTGCATACGTTCTTCTTCAACCTCGAAAGTTGCAGCCTTTCTTCCTTGTGATCTCTTGCTGTACATGTAACTTTCCTCCTTATTTGTTTCTCCCTCATGTTCATGAGTTGCTGCATGCCTTTCCCTTCTGTTTCACTTTCTTCTTTCGTTCTCCCTTTTCTTCTTCACAAGAATTAAGTTTGAGCCTTGATTCTTGTTGACCTTTCCGTGGTTGATTCGTTGATGTTCACATGCTCTCTTGGTCGAGTTATGACATGTATGTGTGTTGAGAGAAGCAAGCTTTGGCCTTTGCTGAGTTCCTTGTTGTCAAAGGAGTTGACAATCGCTTTTTGTCACGCCACCGCCCCCGCGCTTGCACAGACCTCCCCCACGGGATTGCTAGTGCCACCCCCGCACTCTGTCCAACCGCCCTTGCGGTTTTGTCTGCAGTAGCCAGGTCTTTGATGAGCTGCTTTCCTTCCTTGCTTCCCTCGTTCCTTCCCTTGGCTTGTGTTGATGTTATTGACCATTCTTGATATGTAAGACTAAGGTTGAGACCTTATCTTGTGGAGATCTCTTTGAGATTATTGAGACTAGAAGTTATAGACTTCTAGCAATCGTTTGTTCCTGATTCATTATGCCTTGTTGAGGAGGCTTTCCCTCCTTCTTTCATGCGTTCTTCTTCAACCTCGAAAGCTGCGGCCTTTCTTTGTTGTGATCTCTTGCTGGACGTGTAAGTCTCCTCCTTCTTTGTTCCTCCCTCATGTTCATGAGTTGCTGCATGCCTTTCCCTTCTCTTTCACTTTCTTCTTTCGTTCTCCCTTTTCTTCTTCACAAGAATCAAGTTTAAGCCTTCATTCTTGTTGCCCTTCCCGTGGTTGATTCATTGATGTTCACAGGCTCCCTTGGTAGAGTTGTGACGTGTGTGTGTTGAGAGAAGCAAGCTTTGGCCTTTGCTGAGTTCCTTGCTGTCGATGGAGTTGACAATCTCTTTTTGTCACGCCACCCTTCCGCGCCTACACAGACCACCCCCGCGGGATTTGCCAGTTCTGCCCCCATGCCCTGTCAAGCCGCCCCTACGGTTTTGTCTACAATAGCCCCTTCTTTGGTGAGCTGCTTTCCTTCCTTGCTTCCCTCGTTTCTTCCCTTGGCTTGTGCTGATGTTGTTGACCCTTCTTGATTTGTAAGACTAAGGTTGAGACCTTAGCTTGTGGATATCTCTTAGAGATCATTGAAACTAGAAGTTATAGAGTTCTAGCAATCGTTCGTTCCTGATTCGTTATGCCTTCTTGAACAGGCATTCCATCCTTTTGTCCTGCGGGAAACTGAGTTATTTCTTGACCTTTGAGTTTACCTTTGATTGAGGTAAGTCCCTTGGACTTACTTAGTTGCATTCCGTATATTAGTTTGATTGTTTTGACTTGTTTGTGTTGTTGTTTATTGTTATAACAGATAACCAAATTATGATTGACCTTTATAATCGTAATTGACCCAAGTGTATTATAACTGAGTGGTTACCACCTGTCCAATTCAGAATGGGGAAACCGGGAGGTGCTCTTGCAACCAGTCCAACAGGTGACAAAAGGATGCATACATTCTATTCTTATTGGTGAAAGGGGACAGAGGCGAGATCGTCACGACTCTCATGTGACAACATAAGTTGAATTAATAAAAAGAATAACCTTATTGAAAGATAATAACCGATTAAGTGCGAGCATGCTATATGTTTATATTACCTTATGTCTGTTTGTACCTTTACTAGTCTTTTTGATATCTAGAATGTTAGGTAACAGATTATACCGATGTTGTAGATGCCTTGCAGGATATAGGTGCTGTTGAGTGATCCGGATGGTGTGGTCAGCCGAGATTCCCGTACATTGTAGGAGGGATATGGTTTATATTTCAGTTGTTGTTCTTTTATTTTGTTTTGAGCTCAGATGCGAGTCTTTTAAGTTTTCCCTTGTTATAACCTTTTGTTATATATAAGTTTTGGTTTTCATTTATTTGTGCCTTGTTGTAAGATCCGTTGTGTCATTACTACTCTGAGGGCCGGGACCCATTTTGAGATCCTAGCCCGTAACACGTCGGGTTCCCAAAACTTGGGGTGTTACAAGCAGCATGATAACCATGTGATAATCCAATAAAGTTGTTTTCCACATAACTAGACTTATCTTCAATTGTGAAAATGTCAATTGAGATCTGTCGTATACGGATGTTGTGGTGATTTGGACATTAAAATTGCTCTATCGATTTCTATCTTATTCTCTATTTTTCTATCTTCAAACTGCTTGGTTTCAAATCTTATAAAGATACAAACTTCCCCCTTTATTTCTTCCTTATTGTTTTATGTGGTTTTTTTAGGAGGTCGATCGATATTGCCCCTTAAGACCAACCGGCCTTACTAAGGCCTTTCGCTCTTTTCGCTTTGATTTTGTTTCCGGTTTATTCTATATTTAATTTTGAATAAAGTTTGCAACTTTGGAGGTTTGACTCTACCGAGGCCGATCGGCCTTACTAGTTTCATACTTCCGATTTACGTTGTTTGCTTTTTGTATATATATTCAGTTATTATTATTTTAGTTTTTTAAATAAATTTGTCAAACTAAAACACCACCTTCTATGTGTTCGATCTTGATTCTCTATACTACAGTGGACCTTGTAATTATTCGTGAGATATGATGGTCACACTTCAGCCCTCATCATCGTTCTACGGGCCATGGCACCTCACACACGAACTTACTTTCTCAAATTTGCCCAATAATTGTTTGCATGTAATGTAGTCCCTCGAGAAGGCGTCACCGCTGGGGGACAACAAAAGGGTGTTCATCCAACGATTATTGGAGGAGGGTTTGTCATCCGTCCACGATAGGTTTTATATAGTTATGAGGCTCCCTCTTTCTATTTATACTAACTGTTTCTGACTATGAGAATTATTAGGGATGAAGTTTTGAGTTTCATTCATTCATCTAGATTGAATCAAGTTTGTTTCTTTCCCTTTAATTTGTCAATTCGGTTTCACTTTAGCTGTTTGTTCTTGTCCTAGACACATACTTCTTCAATCTATGTCCATTGACTTTAAAGTTTCCGTAATGTTCCCCATACTTTAACTGCACCATGGGAGAAGACCTGTTTTGCAACATTATCCATCTAGATTTAAGCTTACATGGAAAAAGTCAAAGTCTGGAGTTGAAGAGAAGGACAAGACCCCCTTCTTTCAAATCCTTAAGAATGAAGTACTTGTCATGCCACATCTTGGTCCTTTTCTTGTAGATCCGTGCATTCTCATAGGCATTCAAACGGATCTCCTCTAGCTCATTCTTGTTCAAGAGGCATTTCTCTCCACCTCCACCGGAAGATGACAAGACTTCTCATAGACAAGATTGTATGGTGTGGTTCTTAAGGGAGTCTTGATGTAATATCCGGAATTTTTATTCCGTTTAATTTCGAATCAAATCGAATTTCGATCCGTTGACTGCTTCTCATTCTATCTAGTATTTCTTCCTCCACAAATTTTATCATTTTATGTAGAATTTAGTTCACATAAAATGATAGGATTATATCAAACCCTAATTCTTTTATTTGGTTTAGAACGACGACTTGTGACGAGACCATGACAAAGCTAAGACGAGGTCATGACGAAGCCCGACAACTTTGTGACAAGACCATGCATGGGCTTGACAAAGCCATGACACGTTTTGCAAGGCTGTGACAAAGCCTTGACAACATCAGCTCTTATTCTTACCTTGTTTTCAGCCCATGTTCCTTGTTGGATTCACTTGCCCAGCCGCAGCCCAGGAGAGCCTTGTTTACAAGCCCAGTAGCAGCTCCCTTCATACAGGCCGTACAACTTCCCTCTCCAGCTCAGTTTGCCCTTTCTTGTGTGATGGCTCAGCTACACGTTTCAGCCCAGGAAGATGGTAACAGCCGGCCCCCCTCTCCCTTTTCTTCACACGTAACAGCTGTTGAGTTGAAGGATGACATTTTGTAACGGCTCCTTAAATCACGCAGCAAGATCCATTCAGCCTGCAAGTTTTCCCTTCTACCTCACTGCGTACAAAAATCCATTTGAAAGCAACCGTTTCAAGCAACTCTTCACACAGCAAACAACATAGCCTCCCTCGTGTGTCAAGCTGGTGTGCACTCAGAAGATAGAATCCGAGCCCGTACTTTTCTGTTCATCTAGCTCCAGTAGACGACACACAAGTAAGCGCGCCATCTCTCTTTCTTTTGATTATATATGTAGAAGAATTTGACCCTAATCCTTGTAGTGGATTGGTTGACGAAGACGACACGATTTATTCCTATTAAGGAAACGTGGCCGGTATCTCGTTTAGCCGAGGAGTTTACCCGACAAATTGTGAGGTTCAATGGAGTGTCGAGGACGATCATTTCCGATAGGGATGGGCGTTTTACCTCAAGGTTCTGGCAGCATGTACACGCCGCCTTAGGCACGAGCTTACAGTTCACCACGACATACCATCCTCAGACGGACGGGCAGTCTGAGAGGACTATTCAGACTCTTGAGGACATGTTGAGGGCACGTGTGCTTGATTGGGGTCAGGTATGGCCCGACCATCTTCCTTTGGTGGAGTTATCTTATAACAATAGTTGGCATTCGACTATTGGGATGGCTCCTTATGAGGCACTATATGGACGGAGGTGTCGTACACCTTTATGTTGGGATGAGCGTGGGAGGATGAGTGGTGTGGTGCCTGAGCAGGTACAGGATGAGATGGCTCGGGTAGCATTGATCCGAGAGCGAATGTTGACCGCACAGAGCTGTCATAGATCTTATGCTAATAAGAGGCGTAGGCCTCTAGAGTTCAGGTTTGGAGCACAGGTATGGTTGAGAGTGTAACCGACGAGGGGTGTTTGACTTTTCGACATTAAGAGGAAGTTGAGTACCCGATATGTCGGGCCCTTTGAGATCCTTGAGTGGATAGGAGAGGTGGCCTATAGATTGGCATTGCCACCTCGATTGGAGGGAGTCCATCCAGTTTTCCATGTGTCTCAGTTGAGGGAGTATGTGCATGACCTGAGACACATAGTGAGCCATGACGACCTAGTGGTGGACCCGGATCATACATTTGCAAAGCACCCGATAACAGTTTTGGAGAGAGGTACGAGACGCCTTCGATAGAAGGTAATACCCATGATGAGAGTGCAGTGGTCGAGACGAGGGATTGATGAGGCCACTTGGGAAACAGAGGATAGTATCCGGTGAAACTATCCCGAGTTTTATGCGGATCGAATTTCAATCTGTTGACTGCTTCTCATTCTATCTAGTATTTCTTCCTCCACAAATTTTATCATTTCATGTAGAATTTAATTCACATAAAATGATAGGATTATATCAAACCCTAATTCTTTTATTTGGTTTAGAACGACGACTTGTGACGAGACCATGACAAAGCTGAGACGAGGTCATGACGAAGCCCGACAACTTTGTGACAAGGCCATGCATAGGCTTGACAAAGCCATGCACGTTTTAAAAAGGCTGTGACAAAGCCTTGACAACATCAGCCCACTCTTATTCTTACCTTGTTTCCAGCCCATGTTCCTTGTTGGATTCACTTGCCCAGCCGTAGCCCAGGAGAGCCTTGTTTACGAGCCCAGTAGCAGCTCCCTTCATGCAGACCGTACAACTTCCCTCTCCAGCCCAGTTTGCCCTTGCTTGTGTGATGGCCCAGCTACACGTTTTATCCCAGGAAGATGGTAACAACCGGCCCTCCCTCTCCCTTTTCTTCACACGTAACAACTATTGAGTTGAAGGACGACTTTCTGTAACGGCTCCTTAAATCACGCAACAAGATCCATTCAGCCTGCACGTTTTCCCTTCTACCTCACTGCGTACATAAATCCATCTGAAAGCAACCGTTTCAAGCAACTCTTCACATAGCAAACAACATAGCCTCCCTCGTGTGTCAAGCTGCGTTTAGGGCTCCATCTGCGTGCACTCAGAAGATAGAATTTGAGCCCGTACTTTTCTGTTCAGCCAGCTGCAGGAGACAACACACAAGTAAGCTCGCCATCTCTCTTTCTTCTGATTATATATGTAGAAGTATCTGACCCTAATCCTTATTGTTTCCCTCCCGATGCCCCTAGATCGCACCACAGTAGGAGTCCAAGTGCTGTCTGTGTCACGTGGAATTAGAGAAGGAAACATCAGTACTTCGAGGTACACCAGTTCGCCCAGAAACAAGATCGAAGCTTGATTAAAACAATAAGTGCAACCACCTTGGAGAGACTTCTATATAGATGTAACTAAAGGGCTGAACTATGATTTTATGTGTGTATCGATTCAATAGGACTTGAAGGGAAGAGTTATGCTCACCGAATCGTTGGGGGAAGTAGAGGCTGCAACGGCTCAAACCTGAGGTGTGTTGGAGAGTCCAGAAACGAACTAACCAGGTGTGACAATCGCAAATGAGATCCCATGCTGTTTCTTGAATTTTTGTTATTCCAAAAACTATGCTGAGCAGTCAAGTTTGAGCATAAATTTCGATGCCTTAGAAATAGAATTCACCGTTCAATTTTTAGTATGTTATAGAGTGATATGCATACTGTATGGTGTCAAAATGTGGGACTTACCCAACGGTTAGATTTATGTTTGTGAAGGTGCAAAGTGGACTACCTAGGCTGTTTGTGAAATAATCCAGAAAAAATGCTAAGTATAGAATTTCATGTTTTGGGTTCAACTTTAGAGATTTTTGTAGAAGTAATGGCCGAACAGTTTTAAGAACTTCTTGCTCCTATGAGTAGATTGGACATCATAGCTAATTTAGAGACTTATTTCAGAATTTTTATACGTTTATTTTAATTTCATATTTGAAGTTGTAGTTGGACCTTAATGACTTTTCGGGAAATAGAAAAGTGGGTAGTTTCTCTAGCTTTTACCTAAAATCATCCTAGAGAGTAGAATATGGTTAGTTAGCCTCAAGTAAGAATTTAAGTACGTATTACAAGTTTTTGGAAGTTCCGGGACCAAGGGTAAAATAGTCATTTTACCTTAAATAAGCACTGTAATAATTTCTGCAAATAGGATCTTACATCTTAGGAGTTTTAGACTTCTAAGTACCTAGGGAAATGTGTTGATCCACGTGCCTCCATTGACAGGCAACTGAGTTTCTACATTTACCGATTTGAGTGGTGGTTAAGAGAGAGTCGAGATTTGATTCTGGTAAGTTCACAGACTTACTTAGTTGGCTTCTTGTATGAGTGTAATGTGTATGAGTGGTGTTTGATAGTTAAGATAAACAACGAAACCTGAATAGGCCGACTTTAGTATATTGTGTAATTGTCCCAAGTGTATGATAACGGTCCGTGACATCATCTGCCTAGCTCTTGCGAGAGTCTAGGAGGTTCCCTGCGACCAGCCCAGTCTAGTAGACGGTTAAATGCATTAGTACCATTCCGCGTTGGTAAACGGGAACAGGGGCGAGGTTTGGGATTCCCTCGTGTCACAAAATAAGTATCATTAGTAATGATATATCACCTAATTAAAGATAACAAAAGGAATGAGTGTTGCATGCTGATTTTGTATGTTGTGTGATTGTGCTTCTACCTATATACTTATGCATAGATTGTTAGCTATCAGTTTTATACCGCTTGTAGATGCCTTGCAGGTTAAGGAGGCGATCGAGTGATCCGGTGGTAGTGGGCAGCCGGGGTTCCGTGCATTATAGGACGGGACTGCTATCTTTTTATTTCACGATTGTTGAGACTGATGTTGTTATTTTGGTTTTCAGACTTGGCTGTATTGTTTTCTGATTTGTACTTTTCCTTTCGCTCATGATATAAAACTCTATGATTTGCCTTTTTATTTGAGCCGTGTTATAAGGTCCGATGAAGTTGTTGTCAGGCTACGGGCCGGGACCCATTGTGAGGTCCCAACTCGTAGCATTCCGAGTCCTCTAGGATTTGGGGTGTTACACTTGACCACTTGTTTGAGGATGATATGCCGTGGTTTCCTTGTGAGTTACCCCATACTTCGATAGGAGTGTTTCAAACTTCCGGGCGGTGAAGTGTGTTCCTCCGTCGCTAATGCTGACTCGGGGCAAACCAAATCTTGGGAAAATCGTTCTATTAAAGAATTTCACTACCACCTTGGCGTCATTAGTAGGAGAAGTAATGAATTCTACCCATCTAGAAACGTAGTTGACAAGCGTATTTTCTTAGTTCGTTATATAAACTTATCGAAGTTAAATTCGAACTTAATACTAACCAAAGTTTCACGATTAAGCAAGGGTCGAACCCAAGAGAGTGAGAGATAATTAAACTACAATTAAGATTCAATTATCAATAAATAGTAACCAGAGGGGGTTTGCAATATGTGACAAGACAAAAGCATATGTAAACAAAGTAAAGACGGTGAAAATAATATTAAGACAAACACTACACTAGGTTAAATTTCCGCTTGCATATAACTCGGTTGGTTCTTTTTAGAAGCTTTCAACAATTGTTCTCATCTTGATCATATTTATGCATTAAGCCAACCGACATTAACACAACTTAACAAGTTATCGATCCGTAAACCTACAAGACCAAGTAACAAGTTAGCATTCATGCAAAGATAAAGAGATACATAAAAGATAAACAACCCGCTAATCTTGTTATGTAGTTATATTCCTTTACACTTAGATAATCCCAACCCGTTATCAACTAAGAGTTTGCTACTGGATTAATGACCCGAACCCGGAGCCAATTAACCTTAGCCTTTTGCATGCAATTATACAACTTAGTGATCAAACTAAGTAGAAAACAATCATGCAAACTAAGTTAAACACAAGGAATATAACACAATTGATAACCTGAATAATACTTCTATTGAAAAGAACTTACAACCAACTTATATGAAGCTTCAATCAACCCAATGTAGCTAGGAGACTTAGCACTCCATACAAATAACAATTAAACAAAGAGAAGTTTGTGGGAAAATAAGGATGATTCTAACAATTAGCCAAGGACCTCTATTTATACTAGAAATGATAGTAAATGGGAGTAAGTAGGCTGTGTAAACAGCTACCTTAATGTCCATAAAGGTGGGTCTATACATGCAGAGTTAAGTCGTCTGTTGCACAACCGCGGGCGCGGATCTGGGAGCCGCATGGGTGGTTTAGTGCAAAACACTCCATCTTCAACTTGGCCGTTGGGGCGGCGTGGCAGAGCCGGGGGCCGCATCATAAATGCTCTGGAACATCTGCCGCTTGATCTTCTTGAAGTTTATGCCTTCAATTCGCAAGGGCGGCTCAATGTCACCGTGGGGGCGGTAACATAGACGCTTTGGCTTCACTGGTCCATTGGCAAGAGGCATAGGGCATCGACATTGATCTTTAATCCTTGTCACCGCGGGGCGGGTCTTGGTAACCGCGGGGGCGGCTGAACGACAAAAAGCCTTCTTGGTTGTCTACTTTGATCTTCTTTCTCTTCCAAGTGTTGATAAACCTTTATAATTCTTCATTTCTAATTTCATCAGCTAGATGTACATATTAGCAAAACCAAACAACCAATATGACTCTAATAACATGCTAAAACAACGTAGATATGATTGATAGTGATTCCATCACCTATTAGTAGTCTATTGCCAAAAATATGTAGAGGTTCCCACAAGATGACGGGAATGATCCCATTAAATCCAAAGATCTCAATTTCTTGGATGTTTTTTAGAGGCATCTTATTTCTCCTAGATATATTTTCTTTTCTTTGACAAGCATCACAAGAAACAAAAAACTTTTGCACATCTCTAAATAGGTTAGGCCAAAAGAAACCGTATTGGAGTACCTTAGCGCATGTCTTGTGGGAACTAGCATGTCCACCACAAGGAAATGATTGACAATCTATAATAACACTTTCCACTTCATCTTCTGGGATGCATCTTTTGAACATCCCATCCGGTCCTTTCTTGAAGAGAAGAGGATCATTCCAATAGTAATGATGTACATCCTTGAAGAACTTTTTCTTTTGTGCAGAGGACAGTCCTGGAGGTATTTCTTGACAAACTAGATAATTAACAATATCAGCAAACCATGGTTTCATTACCTTTTGAGAATTGGTGAAGGCAATCCTTAATTTCATGAAGCTGTTCATCCTGAAATAAGTCATCTATAGACATGCCATCCTTCTCAAATGCAATAGGAGGTAGCCGACTAAGATGATCTGCTACCGAGTTCTCGGGTCCTTTCTTATCCCGGATCTCAAAGTCAAAATCTTGTAGAAGGATGATCTATCTAATGAGGCGTGGTTTACATCCTTCTTTGCGAGCAATTACCGGGTTGTTGCGTGGTCGGTGTAGATAATGACTTTTGCTCCCACAAGGTAGGAACGAAATTTATCGAAAGTGTAGACCACCTCTAGTAACTCCTTTCCATTGTGGTGTAATTTAGTTGAGCTTCATCTAGCATCTTGCTAACATAATAGATAGAATGAGTGCATCCATCCTTCTTTTACCCAAGTACAGCTCCTACGGAAACATAGCTAGCATCGCACATAACCTCGAAGGGGATGCTCCAATCCGGAGGTTGAATAATAGGTGTTGTTATCAAGGCTTCCTTAAACCTTTAAAATGCATCTAGACAATCCTTCGAATACTCAAAAACCACATCCTTTATTACTAGGTTAGTCAATGGTTTAGAAAATCTTAGAAAAGTGCTTAATAAATCTCCTATAGAAACCTGCATGTCCTGAAAAGGTTCTTACCCCCTTTACCGAAGAAGATAGAGATAACTTCTCAATAGTCTTGATCTTTTCTCTATCCGCTTCAATTCCGCGGTTGGAGATCAAGTGACCTAGAACAATGTCTTCGCTAACCATAAAGTGACACTTCTCCCAATTCAATACAAGATTAGTTTCTTCACATCTTTGTAAAACTAGAGAAAGGTTAGCTATGCAATTATCAAATGAAGAACCATAGACATAAAATCATCCATAAAAACCTCCATAATGTTTTCAATGTATTCGGAGAATATAACCATCATGCACCGTTGGAAAGTAGCTAGTGCGTTACAAAGTCCAAAAGGCATTCTCTTGTAAGCAAGCGTTACCCCAAGGATACACAAAAGTAGTCTTCTCTTGATCATCAGGATGCATGGGGATTTGGAAGAATCCACTATACTCATCCAAGTAGCAGAAGTGTGAGTATCGTGCCAATCTCTCAAGCATTTGATCGATGAAAGGAAGGGGAAAGTTATCCTTTCTTCTTGCTACATTCAGTTTCCTGTAATCAATGCACATTCTCCATCCCATGATTGTTCTAGTAGGAATCAACTCGTTGTTTTCGTTGGTGACAACGGTCATTCCTCCTTTCTTGGGAACCACATGGATGAGACTCACCCACTTGCTATTAGAAATAGGAAAGATGATACCTGCATCAATTAATTTAAGAACTTACTTCTTCACAACCTCTTTCATGATCGGATTTAGCTGTCTTTGAGGTTCACATGAAGGTTTGTGATCATGTTCGGTAAGAATTTTATGCATACATAAAGAAGGCTTAATACCAATAAGATTATCAATAGTATAACCTAAAGGTTTCTTATGTAATCTCAACTCATGCATCAGGTTGTTGAGCTCATCCTCATTCAAATTAGCACTAACAATGACAAGATATGTAGAGTTAGGTCCAAGAAAAGTGTACCTTAAGTGTGAAGGAAGGGGCTTCAATTCCAAAGTAGGAGGCTCTTTGTTTGAAGAATTCTGGCCTTCTGAAACATCTCGGGATGCTTCCATAGCTGTAGAAGGAGTGGGGAAATGTCCTAGATCATTTCTAAGCAACTTCGGAGAAGATTCCGAAATTTCAAAAATCTCGACCCCTTTGTTAAATTTTGGAAAATCTTGACCGAGATTTTGGTTGAAGTTGCTTTTGACAAGGAAAATATCGGGTGAATTAAATAAAATCTCGGCCGAGATTTCTTGTACTTGACCGAGATTTTTGGCATCACTCGTGCCACCTTTTAACATTTCAAATCCAGCCATGGGATCTTCCTCTAATTCTTCAAAAGCTTGGACTTTAATATTGTAGTTCTCCTCTATTCCTTCCTCCGTAATTCTCATGCTTATGACTTTTTCAAGCTGATCTTGAGCAAAATTGAGCTTACTACTTCCCTTAATTCTTCTTTATCATGGAGGTTGAAAATATCCTCTCCAAGGGCTGACCCTGTAACCATAAAATGAAACTCAATATTCTCCTCACCAATGTTAAAGGAGAGTGTGGCGTTCTTGCAATCCACCATACAACCGAAAGTTGCAAAGATTGGTCTTCCAAGAATAATTGGGACCGGATAATATGCGGGAATGTCTAACACAACAAAATCAATGGGAACATAGAACTTACCTAGCTGTACGGGAACGTCTTCAAGAATTCCCACCAGATGCGTTATTGACCTATCCGCCATGTAATGTGTCATCTTGACTGATTTTCCAAGTTCAACCTTTTCGCATAATGCAAGCGGTATGATGCTTACACTTGCTCCAAGGTCGCACAAGGCCTCATAAGTCACCTCTCTGACTCCAATGGGAACTACAAAAGATCCCGGATTCCTTAGCTTTGGTGACATCTCTTCTTTCATGGTTTGGATAGTTTGGATGACCTATTTGTCATCCTCACTTCCCCAACATCCTCTAATTTCCTTTTGTTAGAGACGATTTCCTTCAAGAATTTCCCATATGCGAAATTCCTACAATGGCATCCATGAACAGAATATTAATATGCAATTTACTCATGAGTTCAAGGAACTTACCAAAGTTCTTGTCAAGGCGCGCTCTAGTGCGAGATTGTGGGAATGGAAGTTGTGGTTTGTATGTTGGAGGAGGTACATAAACTGGTTCTTTTTTCCTTCTCCTCCTCAATTGGCTTTGGATTTTCCTCAACCATCACTTGCTTTCGCTTATCAACATTCTTGGACAGTGGCTCATTAATCTTCAATCTGTTTCTAGTAGTGATAGCCATAACTTGCCCTTTAGGATTATTCTCAATCTTTCTAGGAAGCTTTCTTGGATCTTTAGGAGCTTCTCCTACTTTGTTGAACACCTGATTTTCAAGGCTTTTTTAGCCTCAGAAATAGAAGTAACGGTGCTCTCCAATCCGCTCAATCTCCCCATCAACTTCTCGAACATCATCTTCGTCCGATCCTTGGGAGGTTGATTAAATCCCGGTGGAGATTCTTGAGTCTTTGGTGGTGGAGCTTGACTATAGTAAGCTGGAGGATGCAATGTACCATCCCGATTTGAGTAAGAAAATCCGGGATGATTATGATTAGGCCTATAATTATTTCCTCAATGGAAATTCCTGTTGTTATAATTTTGTGGTCTTTGATAATTTCCTCTACCCATGTAGTTCACATCTTGCTCCTTAGGCAGCACCTTGGCTTGTGCCGGTGCTTGAGTGTGAGCACTCATAAGCTCCTTCAATGCTTTAATCTCAATGTTAATAATATCAAATTGAACATTATTAGTTGTAGTGGAACTGACCCATAGACTCAGGGTCTCTGGAGTCCCTCATCGACTCTTTTATGGGAATATTTCTCAATTACTAAGGCTTGCTTCACCGCAAACTCCCTTGCTTCATCAACTGTCTTTTCCATAAAAATCCCTAAAAAAAGGGATTGAAACTTGAATTGGGTTTCCTTATCCAAACCCTTAAAATAAATCTCAAGAAACTCGATCTTTGGAATGCCATGCTAAGGACAATATAGCAAAACGTCCTTGAACCTTTCCCATGACTTGAACAAGCTTTCCTTGTCCTTCATCAAAAAATAATTAATTTTACCTCTATGTTCTACAGTCTTCAACGGTGGGAAGAATTTGGTAAGGAATTCGGTAGTCATCTCCTTCCAAGTGCCAACTCTTCCACATGGCAAAGATTGATACCAAGCAAGAGCCTTATCCTTCAAAGAAAAGGAAAATTCTCTCAACTTGTGACTATTGTTCTCTAGTTTTGGAGGTCTCAATGTCTCCATAAGTATCTCATAATTTTACAAGTGTTGGTGTGAAGACCCCCCCTCTAATCCTCCAAATTGATTTTGACGGATCTTCGTCAAAACATTAGGACGGAGCTCATAATCATGATCTGCGGGATTTCCGAAATTTACTCACGGAAGGCGTGCTTGTTGCGTTGGATCCATCCTCTGGCAAAGTGTTTGTGGTCCTGCCACAAATGGATCAAGTCTAATATTCCTCACTGGTTGGTGAGGTGCAACTGCTAGTGCGGCGGGTAGAGGTATCTCTACTCGAACATTGTCTCCTCTTTCAAGAAGCAATTGCCTCATATTAGCTTGCATCTCAACCATTTGTGGTCTAGTCGTATCTTCTCTTTCATGTGGTACTGCTCTTTCGTCTTCTAAGGCTTTATCTCTAAGCCTTATTTGGTCCAAATCATCATATAGTTCGGCTTGAATATCTCTTCCAATCATCTTTTCCTTATCTTCCCTTAGTCTATAAGTTTTCTCCAGTTCAGGATATTAGGGAACAAGTTCTTTACCGGCGTGAGATCTTCGCATAAACCTAAAAAGAAAGGGAATTCCTACAAGAACAACTACTTAAAGAAAAAAGATTAATAGTAAAAGCAAAAATCTAAGCTAGACAACCGAAATTACCGCTTGGTCTAGACTAAGTCCCCGGCAACGGCGCCAAAAACTTGTTCGCGTTCAGACGTGTGTGAAATATGAACGAAAATTGCTTTAACTTTATAATTGAAATAAAAGCCAAAGCAAATAAGCAAACCCCGAATCAATCGCAGCAAAATCAAATTTTCCAAGGTTGATCACACGGGCGCGGTGAAACCAAATAGTAACACATCAAATCTAGAATTGATAATTGCAAGCATCAATGACTGAAAAGAACAAAAACAATTATATATATGAATATATGATAGTTGGGAAAGTGCAAATTCTAGAGATCAAAACATCCGGTTGTGGTTTACGATTCAAGACTTCTAAAGATCTATGGACATAGCTGAGATTGTTAAGGAAAGGTGTTTCTAAGGTATGAAAGATCACGGGTGAGGTCTCACTATCTACTATCCCAAACCAAAACTCCTATTACCGGGAAAGTCTCAAGGATTCAAGAAAAGGAACTATAATCTCAAACCAACCGCTCAACCTAAGGGTCAAGAACTAACATTTACCAAGTAAGTCTCAGGCTAGTTCACTCATGCAAGAAGAAGGCACGGTCAAACCTCATAAAGGCTAAACCTTTATTAACTAGAACTTGTCATCTTTGGTAAGCAAAGAAGGGAATCACCGGGTAAGTCTCTTCCCAAGCTTAGATGTAAGCTTAAAAGGCTCAACAAGGTTGGGGTTTGGGCAATCTATAACCGAAGCATAAAAATATATCAAAAACGGAGCAACTGAAGAAATCTCGGGTTGTTCTTGACTTAATCTCGGCCAAGATTCTTGAAGAACAAACCGAGATTTGTCTTTGCGAAGGTTAAACCAACTCTTTAGGGTCCAATCTAACTTAAAGGCTCAATATATCATCATCTAGACCACAACCATCAACCAATCACCCTAGAATCGCAAGGGTTTAGCCAACAACACACATATTCAAATCAAGAAAGATATATGAAATCAAGAAACTCATAAACTCAATAAAACCAAAAGAAAAGTAAGAAATACTTAGCGAGGTGTCTTCAATATCCAAAACTGTAGTGAAAGCAATAACAAAGATCCAATCTTGTGTTCGAAGCAATGAAATCCAAAAAAACTAAGTGTTCTCTCCAAAAAACTTCACAATCTCTCTCAATCCTTAATGTTGTTGTAACTAACTATGATGTAATGTCCGTAATATGATGTTCTTGAACCGTGTGTGATGCTTGTGTCGTCCCCCTTGATTGCTGCATCCTTGCTTGATTTATAGAAAGATCTAGGGTTTCGAAGCTTTATGCCATGAGCTATTTTACACTAAATTTCGGATGATCCCAATAGAAATCTCGGACGGTATTCTTTACATGTCGGACCAAGATTCGTAATTTGTAATGTCTCTTCTTTGCTCTTTTCTCTCATTTGATCATGCCCTAGCCTCCTTTATGCTCCATAATGATCCTATGTGATCCACTTTGATGCCTTGTCCTTGTATGTTCTGTTTCCATTTCAAAATGTGTCAATTTACCTTCAATTGCAACAAGAATATATGTAGACCTCTATTCTAACAAAGTAGGCAAATACAAGCTCAAATGTTATGGATTCATGTCTATTCATGCAAAATATAGGAAAAAATTACCTAAATACATGTTTATAACTAGATCATAATTCATGTCATCACTGTCTATGAATTTGGAGAGGATATATAGGCCGGTGTATGTCAAACCACTTTGGTCCATGAGAACACACATGGTCTTATAATACTGCCCAAAATATAGTGGAGGAGACATGATCTTCAAAAATATAAATACAATAAGAGGAGTTTATTCAACAATAAGAAGATAACAGTTGGTGGATTAAATTGGTTTCACAATCTACGACACACAGTGGGGCTTGGAAGAGCTGACCAATAGAAAACCACAAAAGGAACGTTGTCCTGGCTCCTAAATCGGACAACAAAGAAGATAACAGTTGGTCGATTAAATTTTGGTTTCACAATTCTAACAAAGTAGGCAAATCCAGGTCTATCATTCTCCAAAATTCTTTTATTACTTCACTCACCGATGAATATGTAGTTGGAGAGGTACCTAAAATATTTTGGAACACAATCATGGTACGTGTTATGGTTGAGGCCCATTAGCATAATCTTCCACGACTGGTCTACGTTTATAGATGCACCAACTTTCAACGGGCAATTTGAACAACTAAAGATGACTCATTTGCTTGAATTCTTTGTCTTTGTTTCGAACTTTCTGAACGAATTCTCTTGTACTTTTCAACGATATCAACTTGTCCAGGTTTGATCTTCTATGAAGTTCTAATCCTTATTTGGAATTCGTTTGCCTTTCCAAAAGCATGACAAAAGTCCAATATGTCATCAGTACTTGCAAAAGTCGTTCCAACACAAGGGCTAATGATGTTTCATTAAACTAAACTAGAGATGCATAACTAACTAGAAAACAAATTTCCAGTGTTCATTATTGTACGAGTATGTGTAGTGAGTACGAGATCTTCGAGCAGATGTGATGGAGTTTAATCGGGGTTATGAACGAAATAATATTGATTGATCAACGAGTTATATTCTCAAACAAGACTAGAAAATCAAAGAATATGAAATTAGAAAATTATGGCAACTATATAGGCATGGTCACCCAACTTAAAGGAGTTAATGTGTAAGAAAAAAATTTAATGTTAGAACCAATGTGTATGGTAATCGGATTGATTTCTATTTGTTTTTTATATGATGGGGTAAAACACTCTTAAACTTCCATCCCACAAAAGTCATAACCTATTTTTTTATATCAAAAGGGTAAGATGTTTAACTACACCAAAAATATTTGGTGTATTGAGAGGCTGAAAACCGACAAACGGACAAAGTGTCATGCAATTAGCAAAAAACCGAGGTAAAACAACAAACATCATAAAATAATGAGCAAAAATGTTAGAAAAGATCCAAAAAGTTAGAAGAAACAAACCACGGGAGAAGACCAGGAACATTCAAGGTTGGCAAAATATGGAGAGGGCACAGGATAGATGAACTAGCGCGGTGTCTCGCCGTCGGAAAGCAGGATAGTAGAAATCATTTTCAAGGGGATGGCATACCTCCTGCGGAAATGTGGATCCCACAAATTCCGGCCCCCACCTAAATGGAGGATTTTCGGAGACCTCAACACGACCACGATCAACAAAGGCATGTGACCACGATATCTTCCGAAATATTAGTTCAGACCACACTCGAGAAATGTCATCAAAAGAAGACTCATCCCAACTAAGCAAGGTCATAGACTTCCTCTTCTTCTTCTTCTTCTTCTTCTTTTCCTCATCTTATTATTATTTTTCCTTTTCCGGAAAGCCTTTAGAGACTCTTACAAAGTCCAAAACTTTTTTTTTCATGAATGTCTTAGAAGACATGTTTAGATTACAAACGGGATAATAAACAATTTCTGAATGATTTAAAATGGACGGATCCAGCAGGTTAAGTAAACCAAACTCTCTAGCACCTTGTCAGTTACCACGACTGAACAAGGAAACATGGGTAATCATGCACAAGAAGTAAGTTATTTTTTGGACAATTATCACAACAGATGTTGTACAAAATAACGAAGTTTGAGTTAAAAAGATTTTGGTTGAAGTTTCAAGCTTTTTCAATATTTTATGCAATTCTTCAAAAAAAAAGGTTTGTCACCCCTTGTTACTTTTGCAAAAAGCCAATTGTAGGAAAACCGGAAAGTTTTCATATCTATCATTAATATAATTTTAGATTTAGATCTGATGGGTTCTCGAAGGATAAAATATTCTTAGTAGGTGCATCAAAAGGAGGAGAGCTACCAATTAGGTGTCCTTAGCTCACAAAAGCCTTTGGAAGCAAAAGAGGTTAAGTTGGAAAACACCAAGACGTAATTGTAGCTCTCATAAATAATCGAGAGATCATCTCTTTCAATAGTGTTCCCAAGAGCATTAATCGCTCGAGCTTATTGAAGAAAGTAGCTAAGCACTATTATTCAGAGAGTATACTTGGTTACTTCAAATTGTGTTAGGAAGTGTGTAGGATTCAAGAAAACCAAGACTTTTCGCTCGAGCTTTTGAGATAAGTTTCAAATAAGGCCGAAGATTAGAGGTACACGAAAGGAGGTAGAAGTTAAGACGTTTAAGAGTAAATATCGCTTAAAGAGGAAGTTGAATTTAGAAATATGTTTTTTTTTTCAATAGAAAGATAATAAAAAGAAAGGGGACATGTGATTTAAGAAGTTAGCCTTACAAAAAAGTAGATTAAATCGAAGATCAATCAATGATCTCATTTGACAAACACAAACCACCTGAAAAGTAGAAAGACAAGTCTAAACATTTCAAAAACCTCATATTTGCTTTCCAAGAAAATAGATTTCAAAACTCACCTTCCCAATGAAGACCATAACTACAAAATCATATATAAGCAAAGAACATGAAGAACAAAAGAAAAGGATGAAAAACTCATACTATAAGATGAATTTGCAAATAGTTTTGATTGGAAAACAAAGAAAAGAAGCCGTTGAAGTTAAAGTATAAATTATGAAAGACAAAACAAAAAAAAAAGTGAAAAGAGAAAATTTAAGATAAATTATTCCCTTAAATTTTCTACTACCTTAGAGATGGATGGCATTTTTCCTTAAAAACATTATTTTCATTATTAAGGAGCAAAGTTACCCTTGTGTTGTTTAGTCTTTGTTTTAGCTTTTGAGTGATCAATGTTATTCCTATTTTCATTAATTCATGTTGATCGATATATAACTCACTATCTTTATTGTAGGGAATATTATAACAATCATTTACAACTTATCCCGCTATTCTTGCATTTTTACCTTGTTCATATTTCTCTCCGAATTACAATTTTTGACATCACCATCGTGTTCTTTGTTGTGATCAATAATTTGGATTTGTTATTGATAATAAATGTTATTCCTAGGGTTGTTAACAAAACTTTCTTTGGTAAGAAAGTATACAATTTTCTCTCTTTCAAGTTGTTCCTCATAGCTTGGGATGAGATTGTATCGCCTTCCCTTGAAATGTTGGTGATGTATATTTATTTATTTTTATTTTTTATAACGGAAAGCGGTTCGATCCTATAGACGGTCCGTCAACTATTGGATCGAAAGGCCGAAAAGGATCGGCATACGGACTAACCGTCATGAAAGACCACAATAAATGAGAAAAAAACAAAAAAAAATACATCATAAAGACCTGAAGTAAGGAAGTCTTCAAGGGAAAGCAGAATGATCCGGTCAATCGGAACCGACGACCATGAGCGTCCATCTTCGAAGGAAATACACATGTAGGAAGCTTGGGGAACAACTGTAGACACCTTAGATTTGGATACAATAGAGCGTCAGGGGTCGATCACACATCCACGCCTCCTTCCCGACAAACACCCCAAACTCCATCAAAGACAACATCAAAACAAAGAAGACGAAGCTGCAGCACACGGGTATCGTGATATAAAAATGTGTACAACTTTGATGGTTTAAGGAATAACAATTTTCAAGGGAAACATTGATCGAAACATAGTTTGTTTAACTGATTAATGCAAAGGGCTTTGCAAAAGAGAAGTGCTCTTGTTTTGATTGAGAAGAATTTAATTATAAATTTGAAATCTTTATTGACATGGGCAATAAATATTTGAGACAAAACTCAATCGAACTTAATTATTATTTTTGTTAATCAAATTTGTTGTTAATGGTGCCGTTAGGCCGGAATCGGTGCCGTTAGGCTGCTATATTGATGACCTAAGGGCGAGATTAACCGCCATATACTACGAAAAGCCTCTCACAGAAAAAAATAAAATATTAGAATGAGAATTTTGTAAAATTCAAATTTTAAATTAAATCTTCCCACTAAAGAAAGTGAATTGGTCATTTTAGCGTTTTTTTTAAGTTCGGTTTAAAGAACATACGGGAGCGTTTAAACAGACATAGTGGTTGGTGGGATTTCCCCAACGAGGTTGGAAGTTTTTTTTTTTTTTTGGAGTTCGGACATTGCAAAAGAGAAACGCTTTTGTTTTTAAAATCATTTATTGCCTTGGACAATAAATAAGTGAGACTTAACTCAATCAATTTTTTTCTCTCTTCCTTTTCGATGTTTTAGGGGCCGTTAGGCCAAAATCGGTGTTGTTAGACCATGAGAATGTCAAGGTGTTTAGTTGAATGTTGAAAACAACTTTTTTTGGGGGTAAATTATCAAGTATATGATAATTTTAAATCCTATTAAAATGCAACCAACACATTTTGATGCTTTTTTAGCCTTTGATTTAAAATGATTAATTCAACTAAATGAAATCTAATACCAAACTTTAAAACGTAAATCAAAGCAAAGCAGCCTCTCCGTTCAAAGGCGATGATAATAGTGACGTATCCAGACTCACAAGGTCGAGACAACAAAGATGAATCTAGACTCGAAGGGTGGTGAGTGTTATGGAAACCGAAATGAGGCAACATCAGATCATTTTAGTTTTGGGAGTTAGTCCGGGAATGAAAAATCCATTTTGTTGTAACCGGCTCCTGGAGAGACAAAGCAAATGCCTCCAAAGAGTATAGTCCGGTAGAGAACGAGGACGAGTTCTTCATCCAGAAATTATGTAGATCTAGGTCATTTTGTTGATGAAGGAGAAGATGTTTTGATTCCAGGATCTCACCGATACTGGAGAGTATCTAGTGAGAAAGGAAATTTGCCATGGTGGTGGCTAGAGGGAGGAGGTAGATTACGTCCATCCCTATTAGAGTCGGAGTTCGAGATAGGGTTTGGGGAAGCGTCACTTTCCTTTGATTTCGAAACAAAGGTTTAGTTCAACAGAGATTGTGATTCCCCTTTTGCGCTTACCCATTCACAAAGCAGAATTGAGGAAAACATCCTTCTGCTTGCATAAGTCGATTTAGGCGTTGGTTCGACAAGTTTTTCTATTACTTTTTGTATGTCCGCCTTCCCAATAGAGACTTTACAAAACGTTGCTCCTTTGACGGAAGCCTTCTCCTTGTTCTGATTTGGGGTTTTCATCTAGCTTCAATCTCTTTGTGTTTTTTTTGGTTAAATAAGTAGTTCAACCTTTAGGTGTTTAGCACTTGAAGTGTAGTTAGACAAACAAAGCTTTTCTTCATCTATTTTCGAAGTAGGGGTAAACAAGTAGTTCAACCTTTAGGTGTTTAGCACTTGAAGTGTAGTTAGACAAACAAAGCTTTTCTTCATCTTTATTCGAAGTAGCATAAAACCACCTTATGAGACTAGGAAAGAGCGATGCTAGATATGAATCTTCACTAGGACCCATCTCTAGAAACGTCCTTTGTAAGATCCCGGATTTGCCTTCACCGCCCCACGGTGAAGGAAGCCGCCCCTGCGGTTGAACGCCCTATGGCAAGGTAAACCGCCCCTGTGGCAGGGCGAACCACCACTGCGGTTTCGCCACAGATTATGACGATCTGATTTTTAATCCGTTTTATTTCTTTTCATGGATAGAATATCCGATCTTCTATCTTATGGGCTGGCTTTCCTATCAGGTTTTTAACCCTAGAACGTCTTTCCTTGTATCTTTTCCCATCGTTCCTATAAATTACCACCCTTTGATTCGTCTACACGTTGAGACTAGAAGTGTAAGTCTTCATCCCTTTGATTCGTCTACACGTTCATGAGGTTGTTGCATGTCCCTTCCTTATGTTTCTCTTTTCGTTCTTCTTCTTCTACACAAGAATCAAGTTTGAGCCTTGATTCTTGTTGGCCTTTCCGTTGTTGATACGTTAATGTTCATAGACTCCCTGGGTTGAGTGTTGATGTGTGTGAAGAGTGAAAGAACCAAGCTTTGACCTTTGTGGAGTTCCTTGCTGTCAAAGGAGAAGACATAGTTTCTGTCACAAAAACCGCCCCGCGGATGCACATCCCCGCCCCCGCTACTACCTGTTTCGCCGCCCCTGTACCTCTGTCTGGCCGCCGCGCGGTTTTTCTACAGTAACTCCTGTTCTTGGTGAGTTGCTTCCTTTCTTGCTTCCTTTACTCTTTCCTTATGCTAGATCATGTTAGGCTGGACCTAGATAATTAGTGTAAATGCCAGTTAGTGGCTTGTTGATCCCTTTGAGTTGGTTATGCCTTTGAGCCATGTTGTTGATGACATTCCTTGCAAACCTTGAGACTAGGAACCCTTATCCTAGCACGTTGAGATCTTTAGCGATCATTGAGACTAGAAGTAGGGAACTTCTAGCACTCTGTAGTAGATATATTAGAGATCATTGAGACTAGAAGTGTGTAGGCTTTTAGCATTCGTTCAGTTTCTGATTCCCGATGCCTTGTTTGAGCATGCATCTATCCTTTCCTTCGGGAAGTTGAGCAGTTGAGGATTCTTGAGTTACCTTTGAGTGAGGTAAGTCCCTTGGACTTACTTAGCTGCGTTACGTATATTATTTTGACCGTATTGGTGGTGTTTGTTTATCTTTATCGTTATAACGGAAAACCGGACTAGGATGACCTTTATACCCTTAATTGGCCCAAGTATATGGTAACCGGACGATGACCATTTGTCTAGTTATGTAGGAGACTAGGAAGTGCTCTTGCAACCCACACCCACAGGTGACGGATAGTATTGATCTATTCTTGTCGGCAAACGGAAGCGGAGGCGAGTTTCGGGAGATTCTCGTGTGACTAAAGAAGTTGAATTAGTAACAAATAACTTAACGGAAGATAATAACTGGTTGAGTGCAAGCATGATATATGTCTATATTACCTTATGTGCGTTTGTGTCTTTACAGTCTCTTTGATATCTAGAATGTTAGCTAACGGTTTATACCGTTGTTGTAGATGTTCCGCAGGTTAGGGATAATGCTAAGTTATTCGGACGGTGTGGTCAGACGGGGTTCCCGTACATTATAGGACGGGATCGGGTTTTATATTTCTAATGTTATTTTCCCTTTTATTTTGAACTCGGTTGCGAGTCTTTTACGCTTCTCTTTGTTAAAACCTTTGGTATTATAAGTTTTGGTTTTCATTTATTTGTGTCTTGTTGTAAGATTCGTTGTGTCGTTGCTACTTTGATGGCCGGGACCCATTGTGAGGTCCTAGCCCGTAACACTTCGAGTTTTTAAAACTTGGCGTGTTACATCCTTGTCCCCTCCAGACTTGATTCCATCGAAATCATCATTTTATTTTCTTTTAGTCTCATTCTTGTGAGACGGGATCCAAATCGAGAAATTGTATAGGAGCTTTGCTTGAAAACAACCATAAGATTATGTATGTTTATGTTCTTCAAATTGGGTTGTTTCATCCCTACAAAGAAAACATAATAAACTCCAGGATTGTTTTGTTCATATGGTTTCCGATTTATTTTGTTTTATATGCTCATATTGGTAGTGATTTTGCTTACTTTTGATAGATTTCGGGTTTAAAACCCACACAACCACACATGGTATAACTTTATTAAACTATATTTATAGCAATTACAAAGGTATATTTTACGGATTGATAAGATTATGTAGAATCTAATAATATCCGATAACATATATATATATATATATATATATATATATATATATATATATATATATATATATATATATATATATATATATATACTAGCCTAATATATTTGATGGTACTATCTTTAATATCCTAACATTCCCCCGTAGTCAAAGCGTGGGTAAACAAATGATAAAGATTGAAACTAAAATCTAAACACAAAATAAAGACGTGTCAAATATCTTGTTCACAAACTGATCTTGTATTCTTCACGGATGAAGTCAATGGTTGGGTTCGGACAAGCTGATGATGCTTTCATGAATTTTGAGGTTGTTACATTCGGACAAGCCGATTTTTAACCGAAGCCAATGGTTGGGTTCGGACAAACAATTTTGAAGGTTAAAAATCGGACTAAAGCGAGGTCGATAGAGATCCGTAAAATGGCGGTTTGGGTCATGGATGAAGTCGGTGTCGCTCTCGGATGAAATAGGTGTTCTACTCGGACATGCCGATGTCGTTGTGTTTGGGCAAAAGTTGATCCCATTTGTAGTTGAGTGAGTGAATAGGATCAAGAGTGTTGTTAGGCAAAACGCTATGATACCATAACAGTTCTAGGGTTTAAAACCCACACAAATGTTGGTGGGAGAAACACACAAGGTAAAATTTTATTAAATTATATTTATAGCAATTACAAAGATAGATGGTAGTGGATACACTCAAAGATATCCGTAAATATCTTATCAGATATCCAATTTAGAACCCCAGAAAACCTATACAGAACACGCCTTGTCACGCGCCTAGCAAATCTTCCTCCATAGAACAAAAAAACCCTAGCAACCTTAAACAAAGATAGTGTGAACCCACAACAAATCGACCATGTAAACCCACAACAAAGCTGAAGCTATTTCGACAACGGAAGAAAGTAAGACAAACCCAAAGCCCAAAACACTGGCAAGATCAAGAAGAAAGAATGAGATTTTATGTGATTTGCTTTCAATCCGACTTTCTTCCTCTAAAATCATCAGACGGCTCAAAGAGATTCGGTATTTCGTTCTAAGGAAGAAAACACATAGAGAAAGAGGAGGAAGAGCGTAGGCGCTCCAGATTATCAAAGGAAGTCGATAAGTGATGGGGTCTGCGTCTTACCATCTCCATTTCAGAAAGCGGAAGAAATTTCATATCTGTGAACTTCCCAACACTCGAATTCAGAAGAATTGGTCTGTATCAAAATCAAAACCAGGAAGAAAGATCCCGGAGGAAAAGAAAGAAGAAAACCCATGAAGAATCAACTCCTAAAGGTATTCTGAACAAAATCTTATGGCAATCTAGAGGGTTTTGGGGCTTAAATATACTTGATCTATCTGAAAAACTCTGTTTCAACCCTTGTTCGAAGTTGAGCAGCTGTTTACCTTAATTTTTCAGCTACTCTGCTATCTAATTATGAACTCAAGAATAATATGATCATTAGTACCAAAACTCAAATTGGTTTTGTGATGAACCTCATTCTATGCAATCTAAACAAACTCCAATTATCTAGAATTTTGATTTTTGACAGTTCTATCCATATGTAGCGTTTTATTTTTCTTTGTGAACAATTTTATGACTAGAGTCGTGAATACATAGGCTCTACAAGTGAACACACTATGAATGAACAAAACAAATCTGTCAAAGAAGTTGCTTGCCAACTCAAAACTCTTCCACAACAAATCAATGTGAAATCAGATAAGGTAGAACAACAAGAAGATAAGAACAATGAGAGTGAGCAAATATGACTAACAATAAACCCACTAGATCTTTCTATGTATTATTTTGTATGATGGTTTCAAATTGCTGCCATTGTGTTTCCTGCTTTGCAATTTTGTCCAATGCAAGCTCAATTTTGTATTGTACCAGCATTGATGAAAGATGGATTAACAAAAGACTACTTATTGAGAGGCAAACACAAATTAAGGTCACCAACTATCTAGAAATTAAGGATGAACTTCCATGTTACTGATATCCTATTTTTCATACATCTTGACAATTAAAATGTCCATGAATAAATTCATTTCTATTATCCAGCTTTTGTTTCATGTGTAGTTTTGTCATTGCATACGCAATAATAGCGTTGTTGGAATGGATGCCCAACAAGCACGAGGAACCTAGACTAACGAAGAAAAATGAACAAATACTACAGTAGAAGAACAACCGTGAAATGCTTTCTTTGTAATGACTCCCTTTTTAGTTTTCCACTGGATACTAAAATAAAAATAAGAATAATCTTCCTCATTTCTGAGATCTGGTTGTTTCCATGTTTATTTGAACTCCTGGAGAAATCATGAAGTTTTAAAAAAAATTTATTCTTGAAAATTTGATGATTTACATCTATATGTTGTTTCAACTTCCCGTAAATTGGGATGCATCATTCCGAATGGTGCTCCACCATGAATGTGAGATCCCAATGGGATTGCATGGACAGAACAACGAGGACTTGTCCACCCTATAAATCACAAGTTGATCCTAAGTGGGATCAAAAGCTTAATATGAAAATTTGCAAACGTTGGTTTGAACTATGCACTCTTCAAACTCTCTCTTATGTAGTTAATGAAGGTGATGAATAAGATTAGCCTATTTTCAAAAAAAGTTTAGGTATTCATTACCTATAGTCGACTTGTCATATTTACTTCGCGAAATTATCATGTGATCAAATTTAATCAACATGTCTTCTAGTCGGGCTATGTACGTTTGTGCAGACATGCATCATATAGCGTTATTGATATAAACTAAAGAAACAAGAAAATAAATCCCGCACCAAAAAACAAGGAAATTATTTCCTTATATGACCCAACCTCAGATGAATCAATGTGGCCTAAACAAAAAACACATTCTTTCAAGATTTTGGAATGCAGATTTCACCATTTCAGAATTTTTGGGATGACCTTCCTTTATTGAAGATGTTTCTCGAGTGTGCCTAAATGATTGTCTTGGAAGATGCCGTAGTCACATGCCCCTGTTGATCGTATTGATCGTGGTTGTGTTTGAGGTCTCCGAAGATCCTCCATCTAGGTGGGGGCAACGTCGTGGATCCACATCTCCGCAGGAGGTATGTCATCCCCTAAAAAAGGTTTCTACCCTCCTGCTTCCCGGCGGCGAGACACCGCGCCAGTTTCAGCTAGCCCGTGCCCTCTCCATGTTTTGCCAGCCTCGAGTGTTCCGCGTCTTCTCCCAAGGTGTAGTTGTTCCGATTTTTTGGATCTTTCTCACATTTTCGGTCTTTGCTTGTGGTGATTGTATTGTTTCCTTTTTTATTTTCCTATTTGCATGACGGTTTGTCCGTTTGCCGGTTGTCGGCCTCTCGATGCATCAATTATCTTTGGTGTAATCGAGTCTCTTACCTTCTTGATCAAAAAAAAAAAAGATGGTAGTGGATAATGTGTGTATATATATATATATATATATGTCTAATATATTTGATGATATGGATAAGTTTGGTATCGGACGATTACGCAGACGAAGATGAGGACGAAGAGAAATATTTAGATGAAGAATTAAGAGGATGAAATTGTTTAAGATGATGAATATGAATATAAGTGAAATGAGTGTTTTGTAAAATAAAATGATTGTGGGTAAAATTATAAAAAAATTACGTGTTATATTTTTGTATAGATGGAAGAGATGAAAAAAAAAAGTGGGGTAAAAGTGAGATTTTACCCTCAATAATCTTGATAATCCTTATAATAAAAGTTTTATATTATTACAAAATTCTCATAATCTAATTCCGTTAATCTCCGCAATTTAATCCTTTAATTCCCTTATCAAACCATATTACGATAATTATTTCTCCCTTTTAATCCTCATAATGTTAATCACATTAATTTATGTTCTTACAAATGACCCAGTTAATTTATGTTCTTACAAATGACCCCAGTTAAATATCCTAGGCAATTTACAACAAAGGAAGGCAGCATAGACATAGCCGTCATCCTCTTTCAAGAGTCGAACCTTTAACTTTCACGCCGGAGACACCATGGAACATAGGAATTTTTGAATTCAGCAGTTTGTTCAGATTGGTATTGCCCATAATCACCAAAATCACAGAAGTCGGATGGACTTGCATATTTCGTTTAACAAAGAATACCCACAAAACTACAAGTAACCCAAATCTGCAGAGGGTAGCGGATGAGATTTTATCATCCTTCAAATAAGTCCATAACATCATAGACATAGTATTGGTTGTCATCGGTGAAGAAGTATCTGATTATGAGCAAGTAACTTTCCATCCGTGAGTCTTTGACTGCTTAAAACAAAGACAAAATATGGCCCCCAAATCCATAGTAAACTCTTTTTTGGTGTCAGCTGTTTAATGACTTTATATGAAAAGGGAATTCCCTTCCTTGACAACCAATTCTCCATGGCCATGATTTGAAGAACTAGCACTTCTAGTTTTCACGCTTTTGATTGCAAGCTTCTGTCGCTGTAAGCTTTTCCTGTTGGGTCTTATCCTGCAAGTTTGGGGAAAACGAGCCCTCATCAGTCATCATTATCTCTGCTCTCACCCTTTAGCAATACCCACTTTGGTGTTCTGCTCTTTTCTATTTTACCGCCATCAGGGTGTATTTTGTGTGAGCCAGGTTATAACTTAACACCATCTTTATCCCATAATTTCAAATTTTGAGTTTTTATCTTATTTTTTGAAAAGTTTTTTAAGTTAAAATAAAACATAAATTAAATCTAAAAAGTAAAACAAAACTCTAAAAGTAAATAATTACAACTTTAACGATATAAGTATAGTAAATTTTTAATTTTCGAATTAAATTTTAATTTTAATAGTCTAATAAAGTATATATAAAATTAATTCTGTACCCTTATACAAAATAAAAGGATAGTAAATTTTTATTTATTTCGAATTAGATTTAAATTATTTATAATTAAAAAATAAAAAACACTTTTATACATTATTTAATATTTAAAAAATTAATATCTAATGTGGTCATAATTAGTTCTCAAATTATTTTCCTAAATTTTTTAATTGAATTTTTAATAAAAATATATTAAGAAAATTATAGGTAGGAAACAAATCAAACCATAAAAAAATATCAAAAAAAAACTTAAAAATTTATAGAAATTAAGAGAAAAAATTCAAATTTAAAAGACACCAAAAATAAAAACACTAAAATTTAAGTTATAATATTAAATATGATTCATTAACGGCCCGTAGGTTTTCATTGCCTACGTTATCGAATACCTTCCGTGGGTTTGATTGGATAAAATCCTATATATATGAAAACATGATTACATAATTACTTTAGTCTATATATATATATATATATATATATATATATATATATATATATATATATATATGGTACAGTTCCGGTGAGGAGAACCCTTACAGATAGGAATGAGGAGAGCCGGGGTGGTGACATGTGGCATGCCACATCACCGGGTTTTTTTTTTCAATTTTCTTTTTGTAAATAAAAATTGGTGTTCATATTTTTATAAATACGTGTTCATTTTTTAAAGAGTCATTGTTCATATTTTATCAATAAATGTTCATTTTTTCTCAACACTAACTATTTATTTTTTAACATTAATTGTTCATTTTTGTATTTTTTTAAACATTTTTTTGGATTTTTTTTTGAAAATTATGCTATTCTTTTAAATCATGTTAATAAAATATGATGTTCATTTTTTTCCAAGTATGTATTCATTTTTTTTTACAATTATGGTGCTTATAATATGATGTTCATTTTTTTTTTGAAAATTATACTTTTCTTTAAAATCGTGTTTATAATACTCAGAGATCGATTACATAAAAAATTGTGAAATCAAAGAGAATACAAGACGATTCAGGTTTGTTTTTTCGAATTTCTACTCTCACTGTTTAGATTTTCATTCTTAAGGTTTAGGTTTCATTATGATTGATGTTTGTTTACGAAATCCAATTTGTTTGAATCGTTTTGTGTTTGATAAGTTTGATCGAGAAAATACATGTATATACATATGTTGAGTTGGTCTAATAGCTCCAATTGAATAATCTATATGCTCCTTTAAGTGTGCATGCAACTGTTCGGAAAAAGGCCTTATAGAAAAATAGTTTATAATATTTACAGGAACAATGACATAAAAAGTATGAACAATGACGAATAAAAAGATGAACAATGACATATAAAAGTATGAACACCGATGAGTTATCTATAACTTTGACACATACATAACATATTATGATAATCTTTTAACGTTTTATGATGAGTTTTTTTTTATTTTTTGTGGTTATATACTGTAAATGAACATCTATGCATTATAAAATGAACACAAAATAATAAACTGACATGACACTTTGATGAATAAAATATTATGAACACCGATGTATAAAAACATGAACAATAACATATAAAAGTATGAACACTGATGACTATTTTGAACGTAAGGGTATTTTTCCAGATTTTAAGTCAATTTACAAAAATGCCATTAATGATGAGCGTGTGAGAGCCCTTGATTTAAATTCATCCAATGGCTTACAACACTCCTAATTCCTATCTACAAGCTCTCTCCTCACTTGAACTAAAATCTATATATATATATATATATATATATATATATATATATATATATATATATATATATATATATATATATATATATATATATATATATTCTGGTTCAAGTGAGGAGGACCCTTGTGGATAGGAATTAGGAGAGTTGTGGTGATGCCACGTGACATATCACGTCACCGTTTTTTTTTCCGAAAAAAAAAGTGACGTGGCATGCTACGTGGCACCACCATAAATGAACAGTTACTAATAAAAATATGAACACTGCCTATAACAAAAAAATGAACCATCATTATTAAAATTATGAACACTTACTTTTAAAAATATGAACACTTACTTTAAAAAATATGAACACTTACTCTTAAAATTATGAACACACACTTGTAAAATAATGAACATCATATTTTTTTTACACGATTTGAAACAAAAAGAAAATTTTTACAAAAATACAAAAATGAACATTTAGTTTTATTACATGAACAATTAGTGTTTGGAAAAATGAGCAGTTATTAATAAATATGAACACTTCCTTTAAAAACCATGAACATTTACTTTAAAATCTATGAACACCATAGTTGTAAAAACAATAGAACACATACTTGTAAAAATATGAACAACGTTTTTTTTACAACCATGAACACCATATTTTTATTACTAACTGTTAATTTTGTGGTGGTGACACGTGGCATGTCATGTCACCGTTTTTTTTTCCGAAAAAAACCGGTGACGTGGCATGCCACGTGTCACCATCCTAGCTCTCCTTATTCCTATCCACAAGGGTGCTCCTCACCGGAACCAGCCTCTCTCTCTCTCTCTCTCTATATATATATATATATATATATATATATATATATATATATATATATATATAGGGTGTGGTTCCCATGAGAACACGCTTATCGTGTAATCATGAATACAATCTTAGACCGTCGGATGGTGAGTATTAAGGGTCGAGATTTAAGGTAGATATCATAATTAATAATAACTACGAATAATAATAATTAGGAATAACCCATTCAACCAAAAATAATTACGAATAATCCACTCAACCAACAATAACTACGAATAATACATTAAACGATATGACACCTTCGTAACAAAACTAATAATAATTACGAATTTGTTCTCATGATTACACGATAAGCCTGTTCTCATATGATCTATACTCTATATCCATAAATTTTTTAAGGACGTATTACCTTTTTCTTTAAATATCCATAAATTTTTTAAAAATTTTCTTAGTGTCCTCAAACTTTTAAAACATTCATTTCCTTACCCATTTTTAATTTTTGTATTAGTTTATAAAAAAAAAACCCTAAAAAGCTAAGGAAAACACTTCTCACCAGCCGTGAACCCCTTCTTTAATGGCCACAAGCCACCTCTACAACAAGGACGCCGCTTCTTCACGGCTATGGAACATGAAAGCCACCTCAACTCCTCCACCTATGCCAATGCCCACCGACGGGGCACCAAAATCTCCATGTTTATCACATATATGGCATCGGCTCGTTTTGGTGGTTTCTTCAAGCCTTCCGACTGAATCACGAACTTCATCACCAAGATCCAAGCCGAAACCGCTAGTGTCCTTACCATGACTCTAATTCTCACCACCAACGCTTCCATTCGTCCTGATTTTGGCACCACCGCTACTTCCCCCCATATCAGATGCCTTTTCTTGGGCGCCTTTGCAAACATCCCCCAGCTCTTGCTCCAACCAACGTAGGAATGAGTAAAACCCCCAAAACCTTCACTCACTACAAATCCTCTTTCCGTCGGATGGGAGTAGGTACAATGGGTGAGGTTTGGTGTCGGATTTGGTGGTTAAGGTGGCCAAGACTCCATGAAATCCTTTTTTGGTTTGATTTGCCTTCAAAACTACAAAAAAGACACAAGCCCGTGTTGTTGTGTGGATGCAAAACCCCTTGACCTTGTTGATTTGTAAGCAATAGCTTTAACTCCTGTTGCTTACTAAATCTCTACAAAAACAAAAATGTTATATTACAACCCCCTTATCGGATGCCTTTTCTTGGGCGCCTTTGCAAACATCCCCCTAGCTCTTGCTCCAGCCAACGTAGGAATGAGTAAAACCCCTAAAACCTAATCCCGAAACCTTCACTCACTACAAATCCTCTTTCCTTGGGACGGAAGTAGGTACAATGAGTGAGGTTTGTTGTCGGATTTGGTTGTTAAGGCGGCCAACACTCCATGGAATCCTTTGTTTTGTTTGATTTGCCTTCAAAACTACAAAAAAAGACACAAGCCCGTGTTATTGTGTGGATGCAAAACCCCTTGACCTCGTTGATTTGTAAGCAGTAGCTTTAACTCCTGTTGCTTACTAAATCTCTACAAAACAAAAATGTTATGTTACAAGTCAGGTCACCCTACTTTTACAATCCAAAGACCAATGAGTTCTTCATTCTTTATGATTCTACTACTTCCTCGTTATTGTGGCTCATCCTTCTGATTTTTTTTGTTTGATTTGATATCTACGGTTTTCTGATGTGAATGTTGTATCGAGTTCTATCGTCATTGCCAAAGTATGTTAAGAGGTACTAATAACCTACAAAATGGCTCACAGCTGACTCAAACCAACAAATATAACTATGCTTTCCAGAAGTTAAACAACATATTAACCTATTTTAAAGGTATTAACAACCTACGGGCCAATGCTCAAACAACCAAATTATGATGTCAATGTTTTGAAGAAGAAGTTTCATGTACTATGATTTTTAAGGGTGTAAAAGACCCATGGATCTGTTTTTGTGATAACTACAATTATACTAAAGTATACCGAAAAAATTTATGGTTTTATCTTCTACATTCTCAGAACCAATGTAAATTGGAAAAATAAAATTAAGGTCATGTGAATTTTCACAATACATGATATGCAAATGCCCTACTGCATTTTGACCTACTACATTTTGGTCTAGCCTATAAGTGTGAAAAACACATTAAATCTAAACCAACAAACAACCCTTTTAAAAAAAAAAATATATCAAAACGTTAAAATGACCAATTCTCCTCCTTTATTAAGATGGTATGAAATAAAAAATGGATTTACAAAATTTTCATTCTAATTTCTTAAACAAAGATTCAGTGTTGTTTACCAACTCTTTTCGAACAATGTTTCCCTTGTAAATCACTACTCTTTAAACAATCAAAGTCGTACATATTCTATATCATGATACCCGTATGTTGCAACTTCGTCTTCTCTGTTTTGATGTTTTCTTGGTGGCGGTTCGAGTGTTTATCGAGAAGGGGGTGTGGGTGTGTGATCGACTCCTGACGGCTCTGCTGTAGTCCAAATCTGAGGTGTCCACAGTTGTTCTCCATGCTTCCTACCTGTGTACTTCCTTCGAAGATAAACGTTGATGCTCGTCGCTTCCGGATGACTGGATCATTCTGCTTTCCCTTGTAGACGTCCTTGTTTCGGGTTTTTATGATGTATTTCTTTGTTTTCTTTTTCTCCTTTGTTGTGGTCCGTCATGATGGTAAGTCTGTTTGCCGATTCTTTTCTGCCTTTCGATCCAATAGTCGGCGCGCCGTCTATGGGATCGGACCGCTTTCCGTTTTAAAAAATAATTGTGTTAATTTATAAATATTTCATTAATTAATAAATAAAGGATTAATTTTTTTATAAAATAAACAAGATAAATAAAAGTGAACTCATTTTTATAAACAAAGAAAAATACGTCTCATTCTATATTTTGTTTAATTTATAAGAAATAAGTTAATATTTTTATACTATATACAAAATTAAAAATTAAAGATTAACCGTGTAATAAGGGTTATGATATATGAAAATTATTTTCTTACATAGAATATAATAATTTAACTTTTTATTTTGTTTACTTTATAAAAAATAAAAAATGGGTAAGGAGAGAAATGTTTTAAAAGTTTGAGTACATCAAGAGATATTTTAAAAACTTGGGAATATCAAGAGAAAAAGACAATACATCAAGGGTACCAAGATACAATTCTCAATATACTATCTATTATACCCTTCAGTTACAAGAGGAGGAGGCCACATGTTGACATGAATCCAAAGTCCAAACATACACTACGGGATAACCCTTTTGTGAAGATGGCAATGTACTTATAAGCAAAGGGTACATGTAAAACTCGGACCAAGCCAATGATGAATCCCTTAACTTATAAATTTATGTTAATGTCAACATGTTTCGTTCGTTGATAGCGAACTAGGTTGCGGGTAAGATACACGACACTTACATTGTGTGTGAATATAATAGAGGCGGTCATTGTGGGAGTTTTAACCAAATAATTAACAACAACCTCCCCGCAAAAATACGAGATCGGATGTAGTATATTCGGTTATCGAATTCACATGGACCACATATGAGTTGGTAGATACCAATAATCAATTATTCTAAGTAAAAAGAGGGAAGAAGGCTAACAATAATAGTTAGCGAAAGTAGTGATTTTTGTAGCCAAATAATGAATGAAAGATATCTAAGGAAACAAGAATTTCACTATAATGAATTAAAGTAATATTGCATATATGAGACTCATGAACATTTATATGTGCACAAAACAAATAACCATCTAAAATAACCTTTGGCATAGACAAACAAAGACTATGTTTTCCAACTCAAGTAGTCCTCAATCCGGCGGTTCGGAAAATACTGAAAAACCCTTTTAGAACTTAGAAATCCGGAAAAAGACCAAGTGAAACCTTCACTTGTGGCTCTTTAGTTAGAAAAGGTAAAAAGACTTAAACTTTTTACGATAACTAGAATTCTTCGAGACAATGATCGATAAACTAGCATTCGCAAAACCAAGTTTTTTTTAATTAATCCAATAAAACAACCTTCACTTTTGGCTCTTCAACTATTTTATCTAAACCAAATATAAAGCCACTTCTTTCGAATATAAATAAAAGTTGAAAACGAAGTACTTTGTAAAGAAGCAATATCACAATCTCAATTCATAAACATATATGTAATAATAAATCAAACCATTATAGGGATCTTCCAATCCTTAGATGAGGAGGGAGATTAACTAGACATGATCAAATTAATATAAAACAAAGTATATATAAAATTATAAAGGATATAAACTCACAAGTTTAGTTCCAGCAAGGCGAACCTTTATTTTAAAGCTACTTGATGACTATGGGAACCAGAACAAGATGGCAAGAGGCGTGTAATATGAGGGTTTCCGAGCATGCCCTAACCCTAAGGTTGACATATGCTTATATGGAAAAAAATCTCAGAGTGTGTGGTTACACAAAATATATCTTTTCAAAAGATGATCGAAATATATATTTCCATCTTTAATGTAGCCGAAAAGGGGTAGGAGGGGGTGAAGACGACATTGAGAGGGCTTGGGACCCCTTCTCACATTGTCTGGACAAGCCATTTCGCTTAATCTAGGCATGGACCTGCTCTAGGCCTTGGAGGCGTCCATTTAATGTGGTGATTGTGGTCCAGACGACTTCACAACGACATAGGAAGCCGTCTCACAAGCAATTTGGCTTGCACTATTGCTCGATATCATGGATCTTATCATAGGGTGTCTTCAAGGGACATGTGTTGCAGTTCCTCAATCATTTATGGTCTTCTCTTCACCTATGACTTCAGGGAGGATGTACTTTTGGGACAATTGATTTCAAAAATTACTGAAACAAGCAACTCAAAGTATGAAATGCATGATTCTATAGTCTACATGATGTTACATTTATCCCTCATCAAATACCACATACTTAAACCTTGTTTATCCTCGAGTAAGATAATGTTATATGCAAACTATGTGTAAGAACAAATGAGTGTCTCAACTAAGAGTAAAACAAGCAACTCAAAGTATGTTAACGTAACATCAATCATTATAAGAAGATAAATAAATAATCATATCCATCTAAACCCCTCAAGGGTAATGTGTTTGTTCTCAATCTCGCAAGATGTGTTTATGCATATATTAATAATCACTTAAACTCAACAGACAAGAAAATATCTTACTATAAGGTTGTCGAGGTGTTTTCAAGGTCATCTGTTCGCCACTTAGCGTGCGTGCAAATAAGCTTTAAATTTATAAAACTAGAATCAAGCAAGCGAACCCGCAGTGTACGGATCGGTGTTGTTAAGCAAGAATTCCAGAGTATCGAACACAGGGATTTGGGGGGTTAAATCCAGTTATAAATTGTCAAGCAAGTAAATGTATGAGCTTTGCAAAAATATTGGGAAAACATCAACCCTAAAGATCCAGGTGTCTAATTGTGGCAATCGATTCAAGATATACTATAGATATAAGGACAGAGTTAAGAGTTGCAAAGGTATACTAAGGTAAAGCAATGTACGGTGAAGTTCCAAGACTTTATATGACTTATCTAAAGACACTCTCTATAAAGGTTGTTGAGGCTTCAGTATAGAAAGGATCTAAAGACAAGAATTAATATCAAATACCCAAACTTGTAACCCAAGGATCAAGAATAACTAAACCGATTAAGGTTGTGACACTCGAAATCGAAGTAGAGGTTGTTGAGGCTTCACTACTACCTAGAAAAGGCAAGCCAAGACTAGATTAAAGCTAATCTTTAACCTTGGATCAAAGTAAAAGCAAAGTTCGTAAACTGATGTAAATTACGGGTGGATCTTGAGTTCCACGGCCGTGGAACCTCAAGAACAGGCCGTGATTTTGGTTCGTTGGCAAATCTCTCTAACTCTCAGGGTCCAATTTGTTTACGATCGATCTATTAGAGTCTAAGCCACAACTATCAACCCTTCACCTTAGAATTACTAAAGGGTTTTAGCCAACAACAGTCATTATGATATCAAATTCAAGATTAAGAAGAATGAAAGATGAAAACCTTCGAAAACCTTCAATAAACTTCAAATCAATCTCAAATCCACAAACAAGGGTATAATGTATATCAGATTGGGAATAACACAAACCAATCACAATCCTTGATGAGAACGAAGAGCGGGATGTCAATCCGTCTTCTAATCAAACCTAGGAACAAAAGCACAACTTCCAAATCATCAAGCCTTCGTAAATCTCCGTTGCAAAATTGCAATTCTCCGCACGTCCAATGAAACCCTAGGCACGTGTAAGCGAGCGTAAGAGAAGGTGCCAAATTCTCCCTCCTTCAGTCCTTTTATAAGGAAAGATAGAATAACCGTCCGGCCCATATGCGTAGACAATGTGTCCATATTTTATTCGTCAAAAGATTGCCTAAATCACGGTTTCATGGAGTTCCACGGCCGTGGTTTAGAGCGTGGAAGTGGATTACGGTTCTTCAAAACTTCCACGACCGTACTTTATACCGTGTAACTCTCTGGAATGCTCCACGTTCATGTTGCCAAGATCCACGGCCGTGGTTTTGGGCGTGGACTTCATTACAGCCGTATTTTAGAGCGTGGAAGCATAGATTGCTCGTAGTTTCCTTTGTTTCATGCCATTCCTCATCCTAGCATCTTCCTTGGCTTCTTTGTGGTGTCCTCAATCCTTGGATGTGCTCAATTCATCTCCATCCTCTCTTAATTTGTTCGGTTTTAGCTCTTATTTGCCTACAATCAACACAAAGCTTATGTAGACCTCTATATCGACAATATAGACAAACTAGCTAACAATTGCTTCAATGCCTTATCAATGAACACTATAATGGATGAAAAATATCTAGAAAACGTGCCTAAAATATCACAATATTTCATGCTAACAAAATACCCTATACTTGCCACTTGCTTGTCCCCAAGCAAGGTTTTTCAAAAGTTTTAGAACTCAAGTTAGGATGAAATATGCATGCAATCTCAAAAACAAAACATCTTTTAAGTAAATGTGCTTCTAGTCAATAGATCATTCTCAAACCTTGCTTCATTCATTCACGAGACTTTCATATACATAAGCAAAGAATAAAGAGAAAGGAAACATCGTGAATTGATCAAACTTCAATGTAAGCATCATAACCTTCTAACATTATCAAAATCAATCATAAGAAACTTAAATTTAGATCACCAAGTCATATAATATTCTCTTAATCTTAAGGACTTTCAAGTAAGGTCTAGAATGCGGAAAGGGAAAGGAAACTATAAGGAATGTGGTGCATGAATCCGGGAAAGTGGATAACTAACTCTTTTCTTTTTCTCTTGCGGTTTTGCAACACTTTCAACTTAGAGCTTTGCTCTCTTCTTTTGCACATAATTTTTCGACTTTACTTTTGGAGTTATGGACAGAGGTGCACAAAAACCGAAGCCTAGGAGATTGGCGGTTCTCAATTTTGCGAGATGCCTCAAACCCTTGATGCACATACCATAATCCGTTAGGAACATCGCTCAATCCGACTTTGGCAAGACACAAACACCCGGCTATGTGAATGGTGCCGAGTTACTCATCGTCATGATTGACTTCCCCAAACCTATAAGTTCTTTCTATTCTTTGAATGCAAAATTTTGCTTTCATGGCCCTCCCACATCAAATATGCCAAATATCAACTCCTCCAAATTCCCGGATAGGTAAGGGAGGCCATTATTTCATTGAGGGGCTAAATGATTAAAGAAAGAAGAAAGAAAATCGAATTGCCTTAATCATTTCAACAAGAAGTATAAAAACTTATCATGTGATTTCAACCTTGATTTCTCAATATGATTTAGGTAACACTCTTCACATTATGAAACTTGCAAAAGAGGAATAATTAACACATTCAATTTCTTTTCAATTCACTATTTGTTTAGGCATACAATTGTCATCAAAAACTCAATTCACAAGTGGTGATTATCATAGAAATCATCTCAATTCTTAGAAGCACAAAGTTTTCAAAAATTTTCGATTTTTATGGGTTTTTCAAAAGCTTTTTCATGCAATGCGATGATGAAACGTGTAACAATGGAATGAAACATGCAAAGTGTTCTCGATTAAAGCAAGCAAAAGTGAGTAGAGTTATTACAAACAAATAGTCACACCCCACCCCATACTTGAGACAAACATTGTCCCTAATGTTCAAAAAGAAATAAAGAAAAGGAAGAAAGAAAATGAACTCACAAGACGGCGGTGGAGCGGCTAATGCAGTAGATCATCATCATTCTCACTGGGGTGCCGCTGGTGGTGGAAATGGGAAGAAGCCGGGGTCGTAGTTCCGCCCAAACTGCTGGCGGTAGATGTCTCTCATCATCCGGTCATGTGCATCGGCTCGTGCATCCCTAGCATCTGCGCGGATCTCCAAGGCTCCGACTCTACTGGAAAGGTCGGTGGCCCACTCCGGCAGCTGCTCGTACCACTCCGGCGCCTGGCTATACCAAGCTGGTGCATCTGATGGTGCTGGTGCAAGTGGTGACTGTGCATGCCAAGTCGGTGGAGCTCTCATTCACTTCGGTTGTGTGCTATACCACTCAGGAGGGGTCGCCATCCATGTCGGCCTCTCACTCACGCTAGCAAGGCGAGAGGAAGAGGCGGAAGCTCTAGCAGGGCGGGGAGAATGTCTAGGGAGGTCGGGAAATGTATCCGGCTGATCCGGAAAGGTACCAAAGTCGTGCTCCTCACCTCCTCCCTCAAAACCATCATCTCCTCTCATCTCCTCCTCATCTGCAGCAGGTGCCTCTGGTGGAACGTAAGGAGGTGCTACTAATCTGTTGGCATGCATAGCAACGAATGTCTCCTTCCAGTTATGGCGTCCAGCCATAATGAAATACTCGGGAAGCCATGCTACACCTCTACCTCCTCTATCCTCCCAAGGCATGGCGGCGGTGGGTGGACCTCTATGTCTAGGGAAAATCAGCCCTCTAGTCATGAGACTCTGAAGTCCTAACGGCCTCGCCGCTATCCTAGTGCAGGCGAAGAAGTCTACTCCTAACTGTCTAGCAATGTGGGTGACCATCCCACCATATCCAATATTGCCAACCCTCTTGTTCTTTAGCTTACTCATGGTAGAAGCTAAGAGGGTGGCACAGTCAGCAGACCTCCCATGCAGCATCGAATACAACAAAAACAACTCGTCTATCTTGATCTTCTGAGGAGTCTCCGTCCTAGGGAAGAGACACTCAGAAAGCACTCAGTCGGCAATCTTCAAGGCTAAGTGATAAATCAACTTAGCCTTGGTATCAGCAGGCTACCAGCGGTCCTCGCTAGCATATACCATGGCGATGTCCTCCCAAAAATCTTTGGCGTACACGCCACTAGGAAATCGACCATTAAAGGTCTCATGGAACCCAAAGAAGGCTCCAAACTCTCGGATCGAAAACTCATAGTTCCTCTCCATCAGCCGGAAAGAAACTGTCCTATCCACATGGCTATGCTCAAATGAGATCACAAACTCTCTAGTGATCTCCTCATAAGCGTCTTCCCGAATAGCGGAGAAGACGATCAATCCAACCCTATCAAGTAACCAAGTAAGGTCACCTACCACATTCAGTGGCTCTAACTCCTCAAGAAGCAAGTAACGAGGTCCTACGACCGGTCTCTTCACAATTCTCTCTAAAGCATCTAGAAAATCATCATGAATTTGTGGAACTCTAGGGGTGGGGGTGATGGTGGTTCACTAGGGGGTGCCTGGGAGGAGGAGGAAGCATTACCTTTCCTCTTCTTGGTCCTATTAGACATTCTCCTAACAAAGTCCATATTCTGTTCAAAACCACGGTCTGTTCTTCAATTTCCACGGCCGTGGAATACCCAGGAACCGTGGTTCGGTTCGTAAATCCTCAAAAATCACTCAATCAACACCACAATCAGCAGATAGCAGCCCTAGACTAATTTCAATCCAGTTCCAATCAGTTCTCTTAATATATCTTGCAAAAACAGAATCGAATCGACAAAGTGAAAGAAGAGAAGAAAAATCTAGGTTTTTGGATTTTAAAATCCAAATTCCGTCTTCTCCGGCGATTGTTCACTCGAATCGTTGCTTGGATCTTGTAGATGATCGAACTTGGTCCAGCTTTGGTTAAAGAATCGTTCGAAACGATTAACGAACGGAGATTTGAGAGAGGGGGATCAATTCGGCATTTTTGGTCGTGGAAAATGGTGTTTTGGTGTGTTTTATGAAGAAACGTGGTTTTTATAGTGGCCGTAAATGTTTTAGAAAATTACGGTCACTCGGGGGTTTTCACGGCCGTGGAAATGTACGGAACCGTGGTTTTGGTGATTTTTCTCAGGCTTTTGCAAATTACGGTCACTGTAGCTGTCACGGCCATGGTTTTGGCCGTGGAACTCTCTGTAATGTGCCAAAGTCCAAGTTTCGTCAATTTCTTCTAAGTTTCTCTTCTTTCTTCCCTCTTCCACGGATCTTACATCCAAAAACACGAACATACCGGAAGGTATCGAAGGCAAAACAAAACAAAAACGTCTAAACTATTCTAATCTACGAATCAAAAACAAAAACGTAAGTGCAATACCTTGGGTTGCCTCCCAAGAAGCGCTTGTTTAAGGTCCGTAGCTAGACCAAATTCACACTTATTTGAGTGCGGTGGGCGCGAACTCTTCAGCTTGGAGTTCCGGAGAATACTTCTTGAGTCGTTGACCGTTTACCTTAAAGCTTCCGCCCTTTTCACCCCATACTTCAACTGCACCATGGGAAAAAACACGTTTGATTAGATAAGGTCCAGTCCAACGAGATTTAAGCTTACCTGGAAAGAGACGAAGCCTTGAATTGAAGAGGAGAACTTGATTCCCTTCTTTGAGGTTCTTTGGGATGATATGCTTATCATGCCAACACTTCGCTCTTTCTTTATAGATCTTGGCGTTCTCGTAGGCGTTCAAGCGAAGTTCTTCAAGCTCTTTGAGGTCTAAGAGACGATTCTCTCCTGCTTCCTTCATGCTAAAGTTCAACCACTTTATCGCCCAATACGCCTTATGCTCCAATTCTACCGGTAAGTGACAAGACTTCCCATACACAAGGTTGTGTGGCGTTGTCCCTATGGGAGTCTTATATGCAGTCCGGTATGCCCATAATGCGTCATCTAGCTTCAAAGACCAATCCTTCCTTGTCCTTGAAACCGTCTTCTCTAGGATCCCTTTAATCTCCCGGTTCGAGATCTCCACTTGTCCACTAGTTTGTGGATAATAAGGGGTGGTGATCTTGTGAGTCACCCCATACTTAGCCAATAGAGCTTCGTATCGTCGGGCAATGAAGTGAGAGCCTCCATCACTAATGATAGTCCGTGGTGTCCCAAATCGTGGGAAAATGGTCTTGTTAAAGAACTTAACCACAACCATGGCATCATTAGTGGGAGAGGCAAATGCTTCAACCCATCTCGAAACATAATCCACGGCTAAAAGTATGTATTGGTTTCCACAAGATGATGGGAAAGGTCCCATGAAGTCTACTCCCCAAACGTCAAAGATCTCCACCTCTTGAATGTTATTAAGAGGCATCTCGTTTCTCCTAGATATGTTCCCTGTTCTTTGACAAGCATCGCAGGAGGAAATAAAGGTTTGCACATCTTTAAATAAAGTAGGCCAAAAGAATCCAGATTGCAATACCTTAGCGCTAATCTTGTTCGAACTAGCGTGTCCTCTACAAGGTAGTGAATGACAATGACGGATGACACTTTGCATCTCATCTTCCGGCACACATCGCCGAATGATGCCGTCAGGACCTCTCTTGAAGAGGAGAGGTTCATTCCAAAAGTATTCCCGAACATCCTTAAAGAACTTCTTTCTTTGTGCGTAGGATAATCCGGGTGGCAATTCCTGGCAAACCAAATAGTTAACAAAATCAGCAAACCATGGTTAGTTACCTTTGGTGATCACGTCGATGCACCCCTCTATGATATGTAAATGCTCGTCCGGAAAGGAGTAATCTAGAGGTAGATTGTCGTCCTCTAGATGTGGTAGACGACTCAAATGATCCGCGACAGAGTTTTCCGAACCCTTCTTGTCACGGATCTCTAGATCGAATTCTTGTAGGAGAAGAATCCATCTAATTAGGCTTGGTTTCGCATCTTTCTTTGCAAGCAAATACCGGATCGCAGCATGATCCGTGTACACAATCACCTTAGCACCTACAAGATAAGAGCGAAACTTTTCAAATGCATATACAATTGCTAAAAAGTCCTTCTTGGTAGTGGCGTAGTTGAGCTACGCTTCATCTAGCGTCTTGCTAGCGTAGTAGATAGTGTGGGTTCGTCCTTCCTTTCTTTGCCCAAGCACAGCCCCTATAGCTACGTCACTTGCGTCACACATAACCTCAAATGGAAAATTCCAATCCGGAGGTTGAATAATCGGGGCTGAGATTAGAGCTTCCCGAATCATATTAAACGCATCTAAGCATTCTTGCGAGAAATCAAAAACTGCATCCTTCATCAATAAATTAGTGAGCTGTTTTGATATCTTGGAGAAATCCTTTATAAAACGTCTATAGAATCCAGCATGTCCTAGAAAACTTCTTATCCCTTTCACCTAAGTTGGGGGAGGAAGCTTTTCTATAGTCTCTATCTTAGCCTTATCCACTTCAATCCCTATACTAGAGATTAAGTGTCCTAATACAATACCCTCTTTCAACATAAATTGGCACTTCTCCCAATTAAGAACTAGGTTAGTGTCTTCACACCTTTGTAACACAAGAGCAAGGTTAGAAAGACAATTATCAAAAGAGGAACCATAAACGGAGAAATCATCCATAAAGACCTCCATGATCTCCTCTATGTACTCCGAGAAGATAGCCATCATGCACCTTTGAAAGGTGGCTGGGGCGTTGCAAAGCCTAAACGGCATTCTCCTATAAGCAAACGTTCCCCACGGGCATGTGAATGTGGTCTTCTCTTGATCGTCCGGATGTATCGGGATCTGAAAGAAACCACTATAACCGTCAAGATAGCAAAAGTGTGAGTGTTGTGCTAACCTCTCAAGCATTTGGTCGATGAAGGATAGTGGAAAGTGATCCTTCCTCTTTGCGTTGTTTAACTTGCGGTAGTCTATGCACATCCTCCATCCTGTAACGGTTCGTGTGGGAATGAGTTCATTGTTTTTATTGGTGATGACCGTCATGCCTCCCTTCTTTGGAACCACCTGTACGGGACTCACCCACTTGCTATCGGAGATAGGGTAGATGATACCTGCATCAAGTAGTTTAAGAATTTCCTTCTTGACAACCTCCTTCATGGTCGGATTTAACCGCCTTTGAGGTTGTCGCGAAGTTCTAAAGTCTTCTTCCATTAGGATCTTATGCCTGCATAGGGAAGGTTTGATTCCTACTAGATCCTCTATAGTATACCCTAAGGCTTTCCTATGTTTCTTAAGAACAACCATAAGCTTACTATGTTCATCTATACTCAAATCGGAACTAACAATTACCGGAAAGGTAGAATTAGGTCCTAGAAATGCGTACCTTAGATGTGTAGGAAGTGGCTTCAATTCCATCACTATAGGAGTCTCTAATGGCTCTTGAGGAGTATCCAATGCTTCCTTAGAAGTGTCTATGGTTGTAGAAGATGTTGGAGAAGAATCAAAAGAAGTGGCGGAGAGGATACAATCTCCTTCAAATTCACCCAAAATTACGGCTCCCCTGTTTCCTCCACGGCCGTGGTTTTGGGCGTGGAAATTAATTACGGTGCCTCTGTTTGTTCCACGGCCGTGGTTTTGGCCGTGTAACTTACTGGAGTGCTCTGAATAGCTGATTACGGTCATGTTGGTAGATTCCACGGCCGTGGAATAGCACGACTGGCCGTGGTTTCTTACGTTTTCTGACCCATCGTAGAGTTTCTCAAATTCTTCTTCATACACTTCTTTCTGTTTCTCTAAAGCTTCAATTTCCTCATTGCATTCCTCTTCTTCCCCTATATCCATAATGCTCATAGAAATAACTTTTTGCAAGGGATCTTTGAAGAGAATCGAACTTACCTCCTCTCTAGATAGCTCTTCGTCATGGATGTTGAATATATCCTCATCGAAAGCTGGTTCCTTCACCAAAGTGGAGAGAACGAACTCTACCTTTTCTTCTCCTATGTCGAAGGCGAGTCTAGCATTCTTGCAATCAACTATACAACCGGATGTTGCAAGAAACGGTCTTCCGAGTATGATCGGGACCGGACTATCTGCAGGAATGTCAAGCACAATGTTAGCATGAAATATTGTGATATTTTAGGCACGTTTTCTAGATGTATTTCATCCATATTGGTGTTCATTGATAAAGCATTGAAGCAATTGTGAGCTAGTTTGTCTATATTGTAGATATAGAGGTCTACATAAGCTTTGTATTGATTGTAGGCGAATAAGAGCTAAATCCGAACGGATTGAGAGAGAATGGAGATGAGTTGAGCATATCCAAGGATTGAGGACACCACAAAGGAGCTAAGGAAGATGCTAGGATGAAGATTGTCACAAAACAAAGGAGATTTACGAGCAATCTATGTTCCACGCTCTAAAATACTGCCGTAATGGAGCCCACGCTCTAAACCACGGCCGTGGAACTTTGGCAACCCAAGCGTGGAGCATTCTAGTGAGTTACACGGCCGTGGAAGCTGTGAAGCACCGTAATCAAATTCCTCGCTCTAAACCACGGGCGTGGAACCCTCTATGACCGTGATTTAGGCGATCTTTTAACGTACAAATTAAAGCCACGATCTTTTACACAATGGGCTGGACACTTATTCTATCTTGCCCTATAAAAGAACGGAAAGAGAGAGATTCCGTCACCTCGGCTTAGACTGCGCTTAGCCCTATTGAGAATTCCGAATTGACGGAAAGGCTTACAAAAAGGGTGAAGATTTGGAAGATTGTTCGCACGGAGATTACGTCTTTTGTCCTTAGATTTGAATTAGAAGACGGATTGACATCCCGTTCTTCGTTCTTATTAAGGATTGTGATTGTTTGTGTTATTCTGAATCTGATATACATCATTACTCTTGTTTGTGGATTTGAGATTGATTTGAGATTTATTAAAGGTTTTCGAAGGTTTTCATCTTTCATTCTTTTAAATCTTGAATTTGATATCATAATGACTGTTGTTGGCTAAAATCCTTTAGCAATTATAAGGTGAAGGGTTGATAGTTGTGGCTTAGATGATGATAGATCGATCGTAAACAGATTGGACCCTAAGAGTTAGAGAGAATCGCCGACGAACCAAAATCACGGTGTGTTCTTGAGTTCCACGGCCGTGGAATCTCAAGATCCACCCGTAATTTCCCTTAGTTTACGAACCTTGCTTTTACTTTAATCCAAAGTTAAAGATTTGCTTTAACTTAGTCTTGGCTTGCCTTTTCTAGGTGGTAGTGAAGCCTCAACAACCTCTACTTCGATTCCGAGTGTCACAACCTTAATCGGTTTAGTTAGTCTTGATCCTTGGATTACAAGTTTGGGTATTTGATATTAATTCTTGTCTTTAGATCCTTTCTATACTGAAGCCTCAACAACCTTTATAGAGAGTGTCTTTAGATAAGTCATATAAGGTTTTGGAACTTCACCGTACATTGCCTTACATTCGTATACCTTTGCAAACCTCAACTCTATCCTTATATCTTTAGTATATCTTGAATCGATTGCCACAGTTGGATTCCTGGATCTTTAGGATTGTTGTTTTCCCAATATTTACAAAAGTTCTTACATTTACTTGCTTGACAATTCTATAATTGGATTTAACCCCCCAAATCCCTGTGTTCGATACTTTGGAATTCTTGTTTAACTATATCGATCCGTACAGTGCGGGTTCGCTTGCTTGATTTCTAGTTTTATAAATTTAAGACTTATTTGCACGCACGCTAAGTAGCGAACATACAGCAAAATCTATAGGAACATAGAACTTACCAAGCTTGACCGGGACGTCTTCAACTATGCCGACGGGACGAGTTATGGATCGATCCGCCATGTATAACGTCATCTTCACCGGTTTAGGTTCGCCTAAACCGATCTTCCTGCATAAGGCAAGCGGAATGATGCTCACGCTTGCTCCCAAATCACATAATGCATCATATGTGACATCTCCCACTCCTATAGGAATACAAAATGACCCCGGATCCTTCAGCTTTGCGGGCATCTTTTCCTTCATTGTCTTGATGAGATCCGATGAATCCGAACTCATCTTAACCTCTCCAAAATCCTCTAATTTCCTTTTGTTAGAGAGGATCTCCTTTAGGAACTTTCCATAAGCTGGCATACTTACAATTGCATCAATGAAAGGTATATTAATATGCAATTTGTTCATGAGTTCAATAAACTTACCGAATTGCTTGTCTAGACGCGCTCTTGCTCTAGATTGCGGGAATGGTAGGGGAGGTTTGAAAGCTGGAGGAGGAACGTAGATGTCTTCCTTCTCCTTCTCCTTCTCTTTCTCCTTCTCGACGGGAACTTCTACAAACTTAGGCTGCGGGTCGGTGGTGGATGCTCCGCTCCTAGTTGTGATAGCCATTACCCTTCCTTTTGGGTTATCCTCCGTCTTTCCTGGAAGTTTTCCTTGATTCCTAGGAACTTCCTCAGCATGGCTAAACATTTGGTTTTCTAAAACCTTTTGGGCTTTATCAACCTTAATAATGTGATCATCGACCTTAATGATGCGACTCTCCAATCCTTGAAGCTTTTCCCAAGATTGTTTCCAACATGGGATCGGGCTTCTCTTTCCCCGAAGTCCTTCCGCTATTAGATGCTTGTTCCTGACTTTTCAAAGGAATGGAGGAAGAAGAAGGTGGGGTTAGTGAATTTCCTGAATTTGGATAAGAATTACCGGAATTGTGTTGTTGGTTGGACCGCCAATTGTTGTTGTTTGAACCCCTATTGTTGTTCCAACTGTTATTCCGGTTGTTGTTGTTGTTCCAATTGTTCCGGTTGTTGTTCCGGTTGTTGCGGTTCGTATTCTCATTCCCATTGTGGTTATTGTTGTTTCCCAAATAACCCACATCTTGCCCCTTTTGCTTTGGAAAGTTGGTTTTAATGGCTTCCTTCAACTCTTTAATCTCGGTATTGAGAGAAAATATTTGAGATTGAGCAGCTTGTGATAGCTTTGCTCCTTGCTCCACATGATTTGCTTCTACTTTCCGGTGAGAATACTTCTCAATGACTCGGGCTTGCTTCTCAATGAAGTCCCAAGCGTCATCTTCCCTCATGTCCATGAATGTGCCACATGAAAGGGATTGGAGCTTGAATTGTGTTTCCACATCCAGCCCCTTATAGTATATCTCCAATAAACCCAGTTTTGAAATGCAATGGTGTGGGCAATCCAATAAGTCCTGAAATCTTTCCCAAGATTGAAACAAACTTTCGTTAGATCTCATAGAAAATGCATTAATCTTACCTCTCAACTCCGCCGTCTTGGATGGCGGAAAGAATTTGGTAAGGAATTCCGCAGAAAGATCCTCCCATGTGTTAAGTCTCCCATTTGGAAGAGCTTGATACCAAGATAAAGCTTTCCCTTTCAAAGAGAAGAAGAATGGCTTGATCTTGTAGTTGTTAGTGGTTGCATTCTTTGGCTTCATTGTCTCCATCATGATCTCGAAATTTTGTAAATGTTGATGTGGAGATTCAGCACTCGTTCCTCCAAACTGATTTTCGCGAACGATGGTAATAACTTGTGGGTTGAAGCTAAACCCTTGCATATCATCAGCATCAAAGTTCACACCTAAACGGCGTGGTTGCTGAATTGGATCCATCCTTTGGCCAAGAGTTCTTGGCTCTTCATCTACACGAGCGGCTCTCGCATTCCCAGCTGGAACACGATAATTGGCAGCCGGTCTTGGAACAAATGGGTTCACATTGATCGTCGGATCAATGTCCTCTAGTGGTGGCATGGAAGAGTCGCTATCCTCGTCGGATGAATGGGTATTAACCGATCTTGACGGTTTTCTGCTTTTCTTCTTCTTAAGGTCGCTCAATTCCATCCTTATTTGAAATATCATATCCGTTAGATCATCAACCTTCGATTGATGACGCTCCGATTCCTCCTTGCGAGTCTTCTCGCTCCATCTAAGTTGAGCTTCGGATTCCGCTAACTCCGTTTGGTAATCTCGTTCTCTTTCTTCAGCCATCTTTCTTTCCTTGAGGTTCTTCCTCAAAGTCTTCTCGAGTTCTTGATCAAGAGGTAAGAGGTCCTTGTTGTTCCTAGACCTGCGCATAAACCTAAAATAACCTGCAAATATCACTCACAAAAGATATCAAATAACAAGAGCTAAGCTCCCAAGCTTGACAACCGGTAACCGAATTCGGCCTTGACCAAATCCCCGGCAACGGCGCCAAAAACTTGTTCACCACTTAGCGTGCGTGCAAATAAGCTTTAAATTTATAAAACTAGAATCAAGCAAGCGAACCCGCAGTGTACGGATCGGTGTAGTTAAGCAAGAATTCCAAAGTATCGAACACATGGATTTTGGGGGTTAAATCCAGTTATAAATCGTCAAGCAAGTAAATGTATGAGCTTTGCAAATATATTGGGAAAACAGCAACCCTAAAGATCCAGGTGTCTAATTGTGGCAATCGATTCAAGATATACTATAGATATAAAGACAGAGTTAAGAGTTGCAAAGGTATACTAAGGTAAAGCAATGTACGGTGAAGTTCCAAGACTTTATATGACTTATCTAAAGACACTCTCGATAAAGGTTGTTGAGGCTTCAGTATAGAAAGGATCTAAAGACAAGAATTAATATCAAATACCCAAACTTGTAACCCAAGGATCAAGAATAACTAAACCGATTAAGGTTGTGACACTCGAAATCGAAGTAGAGGTTGTTGAGGCTTCACTACTACCTAGAAAAGGCAAGCCAAGACTAGATTAAAGCTAATCTTTAACCTTGGATCAAAGTAAAAGCAAAGTTCATAAACTGATGTAAATTACGGGTGGATCTTGAGTTCCACGGCCGTGGAACCTCAAGAACAGGCTGTGATTTTGGTTCGTCGGCGAATCTCTCTAACTCTCAGGGTCTAATTTGTTTACGATCGATCTATCATCATCTAAGCCACAACTATCAACCCTTCACCTTAGAATTGCGAAAGGGTTTTAGCCAACAACAGTCATTATGATATCAAATTCAAGATTAAGAAGAATGAAAGATGAAAACCTTCGAAAACCTTCAATAAACTTCAAATCAATCTCAAATCCACAAACAAGGGTATAATGTATATCAGATTTGGAATAACACAAACCAATCACAATCCTTGATGAGAACGAAGAGCGGGATGTCAATCCGTCTTCTAATCAAACCTAGAAACAAAAGCGCAACTTCCAAATCCTCAAACCTTCGTAAATCTCCGTTGCAAAATTGCAATTCTCCGCACGTCCAATGAAACCCTGGGCACGTGTAAGCGAGCGTAAGCGGAGGTGCCAAATTCTCCCTCCTTCAGTCCTTTTATAAGGAAAGATAGAATAACCGTCCGGCCCATATGTGTAGACAATGTGTCCATATTTTATTCGTCAAAAGATTGCCTAAATCACGGTTTCATGGAGTTCCACGGCCGTGGTTTAGAGCGTGGAAGTGGATTACGGTTCTTCACAACTTCCACGGCCGTACTTTATACCTTGTAACTCTCTAGAATGCTCCAGTTCATGTTGCCAAGATCTACGGCCGTGGTTTTGGGCGTGGACTTCATTACGGCCGTATTTTAGAGTGTGGAAGCATAGATTGCTCGTAGTTTCCTTTGTTTCGTGTCATTCCTCATCCTAGCATCTTCCTTGGCTTCTTTGTGGTGTCCTCAATCCTTGGATGTGCTCAATTCATCTCCATCCTCTCTTAATTTGTTCGGTTTTAGCTCTTATTTGCCTACAATCAACACAAAGCTTATGTAGACCTCTATATCGACAATATAGACAAACTAGCTAACAATTGCTTCAATGCCTTATCAATGAACACTATAATGGATGAAAAACATCTAGAAAACGTGCCTAAAATATCACAATATTTCATGCTAACATCATCCACCTATCAAATGAAACTAAAATGCAAGATAAATATCACGATGTATTTTTTATAAGGGTGTAAATGACAAATGAAATTAAAATTGTAGTTTTAAACTACAATTTCTTCATAAACTTGTTTGAAACAACGGGTCTGTTCCGAACCTGCATCCTATTTTCGGAATTAATTTTATTCCGTTTTTAAAATAAGTTTGTTTTGTTATTATTTTAGAAAAATAAGTCGCAGAACATCGTAGAGCTACTATGAACATTTAACCATAAAAATGGTTATATTTATACGTGATGATAGGCCCAGCGTAGTTGAGCCATTTCCATATATCTGTGACAACTTCAACCTAACCATCATCTATTTACAAAGCTAATCCCATAATACACAACAACAAGATGAAGCAAGAATAATCAACATCATTTCACATTTCCCTACCTATATGGCACTTGTCAAGGGAAATTATTTAAGAATAATGGCTGGAAAGGGCCCATATATTTACTATCAAAAACAAAATAAGTTATTTTCATAAAAGCGTTGCAAAATTGGTTGATTAAACAAAAAAAAAAAAACTAAGCAGTAGCATCCGAGCATGAACATAGAAAATGTTGACTTGTTAAACTAAAACCGCCATTGTTGTGTGAAGTATCCAAGTTTTTAGGGTTGCAATAATAGAAACAAAAATGGGTGGAAGGGATAATGGGTTGACTCGAATTTCACCCACTACAAATGGGAAATTATGTGATTTGACCTTAACAACCTCCACACAAAAGCCCATAACCAGAACCCTTAACTCAAAACCCCACTTCCCTTGTAAGCCAAGGCTGGGATGGGATTACTCATTACTCATATCATTCTTTAGTTGCCAATACATCAAAATCACCATCTTCATATGGATCACTACCATCAAATCGAGGAGAATCTTGAGATGCCCAACTAAATTGTGTCTATATATTGAATGGATTCAATACATGTAGCATTTGACTTTTCCCAAGCAACTAATGTTTTCATGACTCGATGTTACTTACTGTCTCTTGAATTGATATATGCATCATTAAGTGCCTACCAAAATTGTGTCTCTACATTTTATGCTCCAACGCCCATATTAGGTATTAATAACAATCAACAATGGGATACACCCACATCCTAACTCCAACTAACATTGTTGTAGTAGTGTTCTTATCCATGAATACACCTAAAACACAAGTTTGTATAAACCATTACTCAATCATCGATTGGATACTAAGATCCTACCGCACACAACAATACATCATACCACAACTTAATTAGCATGTACAAACTTTTTCACATATATAACCTTATCAATAAAGGTCGATTGGATTATGGACTTGAACGTCTCACATGATACCGACTTTGTTATAGTTGATCGTATCAACTGACACTAACTTTATCATGACTCACTGTTTTCAAACGACACTGATCGTGTCAATGACATGGACCTTCTTCGTGACCGAACGTGTCAAACGACTTGTGTCTCGTATATCGTGTCACACGAAGCTAGCCAAGGTGCTCCAAATCGGCGGTTACCCCTGCAACATCGCTGTCATCGGTTTTTTAGGGCTCGGGAGGAACTAGTGCAACCCCTAAGGTAAGTGATCTTACCACATCTTCTACATCTAGGGATATCGAGTGTTTTATGTGTCAAGGTAGAGGACACATGATGAAGATTGTCCTAATAAACAAACTTTTATGATTAATGAGATGAGACTATACGAGACTAAGGATGAAAATGAAATTACTATTCGTGATAATCCTTTATTTGATGATCAACGAGCCTGAGCATAATAATGGCCTAACTAGTGGCGAGGAAGGAATGCCTAGTTGTTAAGACCTTGCGTATTAGACATATACCTTGTGAGGATAACCAAATAGAGAGATGGTTTCACACTAGATGTAAGGTGAAGGGTAAGGTTTGCAACTTGATTATTCTTCATGGTAGTTGTACCAATGTAGCTAGTACTAACATGGTCATAAGTTACAACTCCCTAACTATGATCAACCATCCTAGACATTACAAGTTAATTGATGAGTTCCAAATATAACATTATATAACCTTTAGAATTATTCATTTCATACATTGCTTGCATTCATATTTTTCACCTTTAGTATAGAGAGCTTTTCTTTTTCATATTTCGGTGTTTATCTTGATTATTTTGTATTTGAGGCGTTTAAGGTCAATTTCAGCATCAATTGGTGCGAAATATGAAGTATTCATTCATCCGTGAAGTTAGAGCCACAAAAAAGTATCATATGTAATTGAAGATTGAAGAAGAAAGTGACACAAAGTCCCCTAAAGAAGCCTTGAATGCAATATCAAAGATCGCGGCAATGTTCGAAATAAGATGACTTCATAGACGGCGTCTAGACGTCCTCCTAAGCCGTCTCATGGCCGTCTTGTCACATCATTCAACCTAACACTGAACCAGCCCAAAATATGCTCCAAATGACTTCCCGTACGACATTCTAAGTCATCTTACATGCCGTTACCATGCCGTCTCCAATATGTCTCGACTTCGTTGTTTACCTAAGATCATATCTTTCGATCTTATATTTGGAAGAATATATTTTGTAACCCTAAAACTCCGATTTCCGACCCAATATATACATGTATCATCCTAGGGTTTTGTTATCGTGATATCATCCCGCATCCAATTCCGATAGCCATCAAGTAGCTTTAGAATAGATTTCAATTCCACTAAAGGTTTTCCTAGTTATGATGGAACCAAAAAATGTGCATTTGTCCATGCAAATTATATATATAATATTATGTTTTATATTCAATGATGTTTAGCTAATCTCCCTTTTAATCTAAGGATTGAATGATCCCTGTAATAGTTTAATTAATTATTGCATATATGAATTATAAAATTGAGCTTGTGAATTTGCTTCTATTCAAAGAGTTTTATTCTTATCTTTTATTTACCTTCGAATGAAGTGGCGATTATAAAAGATTTTAAATAGAAACGGTCTTTTGCCAAAATCATGCTAGTTTTATTGGAAAATTTGAAAAGAACTTTGTTTAAGGGATTGAATCCTTCCTTTTACTTCGATGACTTCTAACTATCTTACAAAGTTATGGTCTTTGTACCTGTTCTAGCTCATATGCCAAACACGAGGCTTTTCTTGGTCTTTTCTGGATTTCTATGTTCTTAACTACTTTTCCTCATACTTGATACAGTTGCGAGAGCACACTCAAGTCGGTCAACACACACTTCATTTGTCTATAGCGAAGGCTATATTTGATGGTTACTTGCAATAATAATTCACGTATCAGTGTTCATAATATTCATATAGTTGATTTTACTTCAATTCATTATAGTGATGATTCATGTCTACTTAGATCGTCTACCCCCATTATTTGTCAACAACAATCATTACTTTTCCTCTTTTTTCCTTTTTAACACAACTTCCAAAAACATATTTTTACTCTTCCGTATCTCTTTCTCTTTCTTTTTTTACTTAGAATAATTATTAATAGGTAATTTTTAACTCAGGCGTAATCCTTGTGAACTCGACACTCGGCTTACAACAACTGACCTAATCATTCTTGTAACATCCGGAATTTTTACTCCGGTTGTTGGGTGGTTTATCGATCTTCCCGCAGACGCGGCTCAGTTTTTCCGCAGGCACGATCTGTTGAGTGACGGGATTTTACCTCGTTTCCGTTCTGACCCTTCGTTTGGATGAGTGACCATTAGTTTTAGGAAAACCGACCCCTCATTGCCCTCTTCCTTGCTTACCTCTCAGCTGAGTTTCCTCTAACTCTCACGAGAAAGTGTTTCTCCTCTCCTCTCTCTCTCTCTCTTTTGGCTTGGGAGCTCTTGATGGCTTCTCCATGGAAATCACCCTTCCTCATCCTCTTGTGTATATGTCCAGCAAGTTTAGGGGCTGCTGATCCGAGATAGGGTAAGCTCGTACCTTTCCTTCTTCTTCATCTTCTTCCTTGAGCTTCAATGGTGGAAGTTAAGCCTTTGGTTTCACCCAAGATCTTCCTTTTTTGGCTTGCATGTGTGTGGATCGAGTATGATCAGTATCTGATGATGATATTGCGTGTGGGACATCCATGGTGGAGAATGGGAGTTAGGAGATTCTCCACACTTCAAAGAACCAATCGAAGAAGAGCTCGGAATCGCCTTTCTGGAGTTCAACCGCACCCGCGGTTGGACAGCGCCGCGGGGGCGACCACTACACCTGAGGTACAGGGGCGGCCTAGTGAGCCGAAGGGGCGGCCACTAGTGATAAAACGATTTATGACGTTAGTTTAGGCATCCATTTAGATAGTTTTTCCCGCTATTCATGCATAGTTTGGCATTAGTTCATGACGTTTACGTTTGATTCATGCATATTGTCGAGATAGACGTCTACACGCACTATTGTCGGTTTTGTAGGTATTTTGGGGAGCTTTTGGAGCTTAATTGACACATTCGAGGATCATTCCTCGCGATGACACACTTCCGGACTTATTAAGAAGCAAGTTAGGAGCTAAGGAGAACACATGGGACCTTGTTGGTGCATCTCTTGCACCAACTCATGACTTAACTATCAAAAGAGAGCTGTGTGAGCGAAACCACGGTCCAGACCCAGATTCCACGCCCGTGGTTCTGACCGTGATTCTCTCTGGACAGCTGTGACAGTTGTCCCACGATCTCTATAGCCGACTCTTGCCCTTGATGGAGGATATAAGTGGTCCAGCAGGCTGATGCTAGGGGATCCTCTCCCACACTCTCTCATTCTACAACATTCCATTGGAGGCTAATCTTGGAGGAGAGCAAAAACACTCTCATTTGGAGAAGAAGAAGAAGAAGAACATTAGTCTTAGAGTTTTTAGAGTTTTTGAGTGATTTTTGAGTGAGTTTGTTTGAGACATTTGCAAGGATTTTGTAAGGAACGATTTGAACCTTCTTTTGAAGGGTTGTAAGTCTTTCTTAACATACATTCAGCTTGGTTTTTTTGTTCTACTTGTTTCATTTCTCTTTCATTTCATTTTCTTGCTATGGAAGCCATGAATGTATGCTTGTTGAGTTTGATTGTTAAAATGCATGTTGTTGGCTAAGTACTTGAGATTCTAGGGTAAATGAATGATGGTTATGGCTTGGATTATGATAGAATAGACTTAAACGTATCTTTGGATGATTTGCTTGCTCGTACTTAACTGATATTACAAATAACGGTCTGTTCTTATGCTTCCACGGCCGTGGTTCTGATGATCTACCCGTGATTTTCTTCTGTTGTTCTTGTATTGATAAATCTGAATGTTAGGATGTTAGATTGTTGAAATCCTAGTGTTTGTTAAGCTAGCCTAGGGTGACCTAATGCTAGCAAACTAAGTGAGGAAAGAGACCTACCGGTGATTTCCGACCTGAGGTACCGAAGATGACGAACTCTAGGTAGTAGTGAGCCTCACAAGCCGCTATTGGACTGAATGTGCTAGGATTGATGTTTAGAACTTGCCTTCCCGAGACTTACCCGGTGAGGAGAGGTTAGACTCCTAGATAACAATTTGGTTTGTGTAGATGTCCCAACCTTAGGCTCCTAGAGACTTACCCGGTGATAGGACCTTAGTTGTGAGATTAGTGGATCATGAGACCTACCCGGTGATTGATCCCATTTGAGAAACATTCCTTCCCAACATATTATAGCTAGTCCAAGGTTGATTTGAAGCTTGAGTCCAATGCCATAACCGGAATTTCGAACCCCTAGAATCCGCTTTTCTCTCTTTGATCACATATCTCGTGTTTGTTTTGCTTGTTATTATTGCTAGTTTAGTTGTTCGTTTGATTTGTTAATCTTGCATGATTTGTGATCCTTGCTTGATCACCACAAAACCAATCCAAAAATATTGTGATTTTCTTTTCTTTATTCCTTTCTCTTTTTTAGACTAGATTTACACTATCCTTAGTCACTTATTTGATTCAATTGCACCTTAGTATTTGTGTTCGACCTCGGAATACTATCCTTGCTACAAAACGACCCATACACTGTGGGTTCGCTAGGAGTTAGGAAAAATATATCGAGTTATAAATTTGAGACTTTTGTTCTACACAATCTTAGCGTAACAAGTTTTTGGCGCCGTTGCCGGGGACTAGGTCTAGATTGAGTCATTGTTTGTGATTGTTTATAGTGTAGGTCTTTCTTGTTTCTTTTGATCTTGTTTGGCTTGTGTCTTTGAATTTTCAGGACATCTCTCATTCTTTAGGTGCATGCGAAGATCTCGTGGCAATGATTTAGCTCCATTCAATCCCGAACCGGAGAAAACCCTTAAAGCTAGATCTAAGAGCATTAAGAAGAAGAAGGAGAAGGTCGCAAGAGATCTTCAAGCTGAGTTGGATGATGCCTTGAAGCAAATTAGGTTAAGAGATGAACTCTTGGAGAATGAGAGGAGACTTTCAAATGAGAGGCAAGAAGCAACTAGGAGGGAAATTGAAGAGATTAGGCAAGCTCTTGTACAAAGAGAGCTTAATCGTCAACAACCTCCACCACCACCACCACCGCAGCCGGCGGTCAATATTCGGTTTGAGCCGATCATGATTGAGGAGCCACAAACGTTAGGGCAACGTATGGATCCGGCCCAAAGAGTGCACCGTCCGGGTGTGAACTTAGGAGATCCCGCATCCCATGATTATGAACTCCGCTCTCAAGTGCTACAAATGATCCGGCACAATCAATTTGGAGGGATGGAAGGAGAGTATTCTCATCAACACTTGATGAACTATGAGATCTTGATGGAGACTCTAAGGCCGCCTAGATTGGAGAACAACAACCATAAGCTTAGGGATTTTTCGTTCTCACTTAAGGATAAAGCCTTGGCTTGGTACCAATCGATTCCACTAGGGCGTGTGAGTACTTGGGAGGACATGACAACCAAGTTCTTGACCAAGTTCTTCCCACCTTCCAAGACAACCGAGCTAAGAGGAAAGATCAATGCCTTCGTGATGAAGGATAGAGAAAGCCTATTCAAGTCTTGGGAGAGGTTCAAGGACCTCCTCCTAGATTGTCCACACCATGGTATACCGAAGATAGAGCTATTAGAGATCTACTTCAAGGGGCTTGATGAGGATAGCCAATTCAAGCTTCAATCGCTTTCCGATGGAACATTCATGGAAAAGAATGTGGATGAGGCTTGGGAGTTTGTAGAGAAGCAAGCCTTGGTGATAGAAAAGTACTCCCATAGGAAGAGTGATGGGAGAAAACCGGGAGTTTATGAAGTGAGTGAAGTCACCATGAGTAACTACAGGCTCGATGCAATCAACAATGAGCTAAAGTCTTTGAGGGAGTTGTGTGCAACCACCTTGAAGAATCAAGCTAGTCCTCAAGTGCAAGTGCAAGCAAATTTGGCTTCCAAAGAGGAGGATGTAAATTACATGGGAAGGGGCAATTACAACAATTATCAAGGTCCTAGGAACTTCAACAACAACAGCCGGCAATTCAACAATTACCGGCCTAATCACAACCATCCCGGGTTCTCCTATTCTAACCCGGATGGAGCCTTGAACCCTCCCGCTTCCACAAGCGCAACACCACCACCTAAGACTTCACAGGAACCTCCACCCGGTTTTGCTCAACCTCCAAAGGATAGAACCGAGATGATGTTTGAACAATTTCTTGGAAGGTTGAGTGGACTTGAGAGCACGGTGACTTCCATTTTTAAAGCTCAAAAGGTGCTAGAAGCACAAGTATTCCAAAAGGCGGGTGAAGCACAAAGGGATCCGGGAAAGCTTCCTAGAAGGACCGAGGATAACCCAAGAGGCCAAGTGTTGGCCATTACAACAAGGAGTGGGCTGAGCATGAAGGATCCCTTACCAATGGGGAATGACAAGGGAAAGCAAGTAGTGGTGGAAGAAGAGCCATTGCAAGAAGAAGGAGGCAAGAGCAAGGATGATGATCCAACATATGTGGCACCGCCTCCATACAAGCCACCACTACCATTCCCACAATCACGAGCAAGAGCTAGTTTGGACAAACACTTCGGTAAATTCCTTGAACTTATGTCTAAACTGCATATTAATATTCCGTTCATGGATGCTATTCTAGGTATGCCGGCCTATGGAAATTTTTGAAGGAGATACTCTCCAACAAGTTGAAGTTGGAGGAGTATGTAAAGGAGTATGTAGAAGTGAGGATGACAAAGAGATCTTCGGAGTTGATTCAAACTATGAGGGAGGAGATTCCTCCTAAACTAAGAGATCCGGGATCTTTTTGTGTGCCAATTGGGGTTGAAGAAGTGCAATATGAGGCCCTTTGTGATCTTGGAGCAAGTGTAAGCATCATCTCGCTTGCACTTTGCAACAAGGTTGGGCTAGGATAGCCAAAACCGGTCAAGATGACCCTCTACATGGCGGACCACTCCATCACTCACCCCGTAGGAATCTTAGAGGACATACCGGTTCAGCTTGGGAAGTTCTATATTCCAATTGACTTCGTTGTTTTGGACATCACGGCGGACTACCCGATTCCTATCATTTTAGGAAGGCCATTCTTAGCCACCTCCGGATGTTTAGTGGATTGAAAAAAATAGAAACCTCTCCTTCAACATAGGGGAAGAGAATATTAAGTTCAAGCTATCCACAATGATGAAGGGGCCAACCCTTGGTGAAGATGTGTTCAACATTGTCGAGCAAGAGGAATGTAGAGAAGTTATGAGCTCAATCTTGATCAAGGATTCCTTGGAGAAGGTTCTTAGCTTGAGTTTGATGGAGGAAGGAGTTGAGGATGATTGCAATGAAGAAATCAAGGCTTTGGATGCATTGGAAAAGGAGACAAGTGCTGAATTTGAAATGCACGAAGTTATGCTGAACCACTATAGAAACCACGGCCAGGGAGATGGAACCACGGCCGTAATTTTGCCCGTGGAACTCTCTGGAATGCTCAAATATGCCAGCTTCTCAGATTCCACAACCCTGGTTTTGCCAGAGACCGTAATTTTGCCCGTGGTTTCTCCAGAAAAAGCCTTAGTGGTTGATCAAGCTTCAAGGAGTCTTGGAGAGTCTTCCATAGCTTTGGAATCATCTCAACCTACATTGTATGGAGCGTCTCCAACCGATAAAGGTCCTCCTAAACTTGAACTTAAGCCCCTCCCCTCTCATTTAAGGTATGCTTTTCTTGGTGAAAATTCTACTTATCCGGTTATTGTGAATGCATCTTTGAATGATGATGAGCTTGATAGATTGTTGCATGAGTTGAGATTGCATAGAAAAGCTATTGGTTATACCATTGATGATTTAGTTGGCATTAAAATTTCCTTGTGCATGCATAAAATCTTGATGGAAGATAACCATAAACCTTCAATTGAACCTCAAAGAAGATTGAACCCTATAATGAAGGAGGTAGTCAAGAAAGAGATCCTTAAATTGCTAGATGCGGGAATCATTGTCCCGGTTTCGGATAGTAAGTGGGTTAGTCCCGTTCATGTTGTTCCTAAGAAGGGTGGTATGACCTAGTAACTAATGAGAACAATGAACTAATCCCAACTAGGACGGTTACGGGGTGGAGAATGTGTATTGACTATAGGAAACTAAATGTGGCCTCTAGGAAAGATCACTTCGCTCTTCCCTTCTTTGACCAAATGCTAGAGAGATTAGCTCAACATTCACACTTTTGTTACCTAGATGACTATAGTGGATTTTTCCAAATCCCTATTCACCCCGATGACCAAGAGAAAACAACATTTACATGTCCTTGGGGAACATTTGCATATAGGAGAATGCCATTTGGGTTGTGTAATGCACCCGCCACCTTTCAAAGGTGTATGATTTCCATTTTTCTGAATATATTGAAAACATCATGGAAATGTTTATGGATGATTTCTCGGTTTATGGATCTTTATTTGATGATTGCTTAGATAACTTGTCTTTTGTGCTAAAGAGATATGAGAAAACTAACCTTATTTTGAATTGGGAGAAATGCCATTTCATGGTTAGTGAAGACTTTGTGTTGGGACATTTGGTTTCCCAACGAGGTATTGAGGTCGATAGGGCAAAGATAGAAACAATAGAGAAGTTGCCACCACCTACCTCGGTAAAGGGGGTAAGGAGTTTCTTAGGGCATGCCGGTTTTTACCGGAGGTTTATAAAAGATTTCTCTAAAATTTCTAAGCCTCTCACTAACCTACTAATGAAAGATGTTGAGTTTGTTTTCTCCAAGGATTGCCTTGAAGCATTTTGTAGGTTGAAGAATGCCTTGATCTCCGCTCCTATCATGCAACCTCCGGATTGGAGCCTTCTGTTTGAGATAATGTGTGATGCAAGTGATGTGGCCGTTGGGGCTGTTTTGGGGCAAAGGAAAGATGGGCTTACATATGCCATCTATTATGCTAGCAAGACGCTAGATGATGCCCAACTTAACTATGCCACAACCGAGAAGGAGTTGCTAGCGGTGATTTATGCCTTTGAGAAGTTCCGGTCATACCTTGTGGGAGCCAAGGTCATTGTGTACACGGATCATGCTACAATCCGTTATCTCCTCACAAAGAAGGATGCCAAGTCTCGCTTGATACGGTGGATCCTTCTTCTCTAGAGTTTGACTTGGAACTTTGGGACAAGAAGGGTTCCGAAAATTCCGTGGCGGACCATCTTAGTAGGCTACCACCATTAGAGATTGAAAGAGATGACATCCCGATTGATGACTCATTCCGGGATGAGCAATTGTAAATGATGGAGGAGTTCTTACTTCAAGTGTCTAGAGGGAGTGAGCCATGGTATGCCGACATAGTGAACTACCTTGTGTGTGAGGAGGTGCCACCCGGTCTATCATATGCCCAAAAGAAAAAGTTCTTCAAGGATGTGAGGCATTACTATTAGAGCGAGCCTCTCTTGTTCAAGAGAGGGCCGGATGGAGTCTTGAGGTGGTGCATCCCGGAGGATGAGGTGGAGAGTGTGATCCGCCATTGTCACTCCTTGCCATGTGGAGGCCATGCTAGCTCACACAAGACGTGTGCAAAGGTATTGTAATCCGGCTTTCATTGGCCTCACTTGTTTAGGGATGTGCAGAATTTTGTAGTGGCATGTGATGCTTTCCAAAGGACGGGTAACATTTCAAGGAGGAATGAGATGCCCTTGAATAACATATAAGAGGTTGAAGTGTTTGATGTGTGGGGTGTGGACTTCATGGGACCATTCCCCTCTTCATGTTGCAACCTCTACATTCTCTTGGCGGTGGACTATGTGTCGAGATGGGTGGAGGCAATCATCTCTCCCACTAATGATGCCAAAGTCATGGTGCGATTCTTCAACTGAGTCATCTTCCCTAGGTTCGGAACACCGAGAGTGATCATAAGTGATGGAGGGAAGCATTTCACCAATAGGAACTTTGGGACACTTTTGGCTAAGTATGGGGTGACTCATAAGGTGGCAACACCTTACCATCCCCAAACTAGTGGCCAAGTGGAGATCTCTAACCGGGAGATAAAGGGGATACTTGAGAAGACGGTTTCTAGGATAAGAAAAGATTGGGCTATGAAGCTTGATGATGCTTTGTGGGCATATAGGACCGCCTCCAAGACACCGATTGACACCACTCCCTACAAGCTAGTTTATGGCAACCTTCCGGTGGAGATGGAGCATAGGGCGTATTGGGCCATAAGGTGGCTGAATTTTGACCTCAAGGAAGCCAGTGAGAAGAGATTTCTAGACATCAATGCTCTTGAGGAGATCCGGTTGGATGCCTATGAAAACGCCCGGATTTACAAGGAAAGGACCAAGCGTTGGCATGACCAACGTCTCATCCCCAAGGAGTTGAGTGAAGGTGACTTAGTCCTTCTCTTCAACTCAAGGCTGCGGCTCTTCCCCGGAAAGCTAAAGTCAAGATGGACGGGTCCTTATGTGGTGAAGAAGATCTTTTCCCATGGAGCGGTTGAGATAGGAGGGGAGCATTGTGGAGATTTTAAGATGAATGGGCACCACTTGAAGAAGTATATCCCGGGAGCTCCGGAGGATATGATTGCCCCATTTCACCTTGAGTGAGACACCCCCGAATTTGGTCAAGCTAATGACCTTAAAGAAGCGCTTATTGGGAGGCAATCCATTGGTACATGTCTTTCCCTTTTTGTTTTTGTTTTGGTTTTCATTTTTTTTCTTCTGTTTTTGTGTGTTTGTGTGTTTTTTGTGTTTGTGTGCTAGAGTCTAAGTAGCATGGAAGTCTTGCAAGGCATGAGGAAGGTGATGATGATGATCCCGCATCAAACGTGGGTGGAGCGGATGTGGGACTTGGATGGCTAGCGGTACTTAGCGCGGGTCCCGAACCCATAATGAACATCAAGAGCTCTCTACCACCTTTGATTGATCATCCACCATCACTCCACATGAGTGAACCAAAACACCAAAGCAACACCATTTTTTACCTTGTGAGGACCCTCTTTCACTCTTCTTTACTTGATTTGCACATTGGGGACAATGTGTTTCTAAGTATGGGGTGGGATTTTCATGATCACTTGAATGATTAGCATCTAGGATAGTTTCTTTTTGTCCCATTATGTTTTGCATTGTACATACATATTTTGAAAAATCCAAAAAAATCAGAAAATTTTAAAAAACAATTTAGTGCTTCTAAGCTTGGGTATAACCCTTATGATGAGATTGTCTTGTGAATTGTCTATGGATGACCTTATGTGTTGAATGAATGTATGCATATGTGGACTTGAATTACTTATCTTGAATCCTATGTATGGATTGTGATCATGATGTTTGCCTTGATTGGATTGAGGATTGATAGTCGAAATTACATGCTAGTTCTTGCACATCATTTAGGAGTGATTAAGGCAATTCATCTTTCTCTATTTCTCATCTTGATCATGTTGTTTGAGCACCTCAATTTATATAAAATTTGACTTCTTTTGACCCATCCGGGAATAGGAGCATGCTAGTGTGTTGATTGTGTGAAAAGCAAGTGTGGGGTGAAGTTGTTGATGAATGAATGTTGTGAATGAAGTGTTGAATTTGTGGTGAAAAGTGTAGAAAAAAATATAGGTTAGGGGACTTTGGTTTTGATGATGAGTAACTCGGCACCATTCACATAATCGGGTGTTTGTGCCTTGCCAAAGTCGGATAAACCGAATGTCCTAACGAGCCTTGGTATGTGTGCCCGGTGTGAGGCACCTCGGAAAAATCCCGAGGTCCGCTAATCACCAAGGTTTCGGCTTTTGTACACCAATGCCATTGTCTCAAAAATAAATGAAAGAAAAAGAAAGTGAAAAAGAAAAGAAAACAAAGAAAGATGGAGAAAAATATGCACTTGTGGGGAAGATGATCAAAAAATGAAATTGTGGAGTTAGTTCCTTTCCCGGATTAGCATCACATGACCTAAAAATTCCCACCTATTCACAACATTTCTTGGCCTCTTCTTTCCTAAGCCCTTGTGACCTATTTGCATGTGTGTAAGACTTAGTGATCTAGATTGGATATACTCATGATCATCTTGACTTCTTCATTTTCACCTTTCGTGCATGCTTTCTAGTTAAGTATAATTGTCTTTACATGCCTTCATTCATTTGATGCATGATTGCTTGTCCATTGCCGTGAAACATGACTATGATGGTGATCCAATGTTAGAAGCACAATTCCAAAAAGATTTTATGTTGTTTTTCTGCATTCATAAATCATGTCATCTCTTAGCCTATAGTTGGACCTTGCTCGGGGAGGAGCAAATCTTAAGTATGGGGTATTTTGATAACACGATTTATGACGTTAGTTTAGGCATCCATTTAGATAGTTTTTCCCGCTATTCATGCATAGTTTGGCATTAGTTCATGACGTTTACGTTTGATTCATGCATATTGTCGAGATAGACGTCTACACGCACTATTGTCGGTTTTGTAGGTATTTTGGGGAGCTTTTGGAGCTTAATCGACACATTCGAGGATCATTCCTCGTGATGACACACTTCCGGACTCATTAAGAAGCAAGCTAGGAGCTAAGGAGAACACATGGGACCTTGTTGGTGCATCCCTTGCACCAACTCATGGCTTAACTATCAAAAGAGAGTTGTCTGAGCAAAACCACGGTCCAAACCCAGATTCCACGCCCGTGGTTCTGACCGTGATTCTCTCTAGACAGTTGTGGCAACTGTCCCACGATCTCCATAACCGACTCTTGCCCTTGATGGAGGATATAAGTGGTCCAGCAGGCTGATGCTAGGGGATCCTCTCCCACAGTCTCTCATTCTACAACATTCCATTGGAGGCTACTCTTGGAGGAGAGCAAAAACACTCTCATTTGGAGAAGAAGAAGAAGAAGAACATTAATCTTAGAGTTTTTAGAGTTTTTGAGTGATTTTTTAGTGAGTTTGTTGAAGACATTTGCAAGGATTTTGTAAGGAATGATTTGAACCTTCTTTTGAAGGGTTGTAAGTCTTTCTTAACATACATTCAACTTGGTTTTCTTGTTCTACTTGTTTCATTTCTCTTTCATTTCATTTTCTTGCTACGGAAGCCATGAATGTATGCTTGTTGAGTTTTATTGTTAAAATACATGTTGTTGGCTAAGTAGTTGAGATTCTAGGGTAAAGGAATGATGATTATGAATTGGACTATGATAGAATAGACTTAAACGTATCTTTGGATGATTTGCTTGCTCGTACTTAACTGTTGTTACAAATCACGGTCTGTTCTTATGCTTCCACGGTCGTGGTTCAGATGATCTGCCTGTGATTTTGTTCAGTTGTTCTTGTATTGATAAATCTGAATGTTAGGATGTTAGATTGTTGAAATCCTAGTGTTTGTTAAGCTTAATCTAGCATAGGGTGACCTAATGCTAGCAAACTAAGTGAAGAAAGAGACCTACCCGGTGATTTTCGACCTTAGGTACCGAAGATGACGAACTCTAGGTAGTAGTGAGCCTCACAAGCCGCTATTGGACTGAATGTGCTACGATTGATGTTTAGGACTTGCCTTCCCGAGACTTACCCGGTGAGGAGAGGTTAGACTCCTAGATATCAATTCGGTTTGTGTAAATGTCCCAACCTTAGGCTCCTAGAGACTTACCCGGTGATAGGACCTTAGTTGCGTGATTAGTGGATCATGAGACCTACCCGGTGATTGATCCCATTTGAGAAACATTCCTTCCTAACATATTATAGCTAGTCCAAGGTTGATTAGAAGCTTGAGTCCAATGCCATAACCGGAATTCAAACCCCTAGAATCCACTTTTCTCTCTTTGATCACATATCTCGTGTTTGTTTTGCTTCTTTGTGTTGCTAGTTTAGTTGTTCGTTTGATTTGTTAATCTTGCATGATTTGTGATCCTTGCTTGATCACCACAAAACCAATCCAAAAATATTGTGATTTTCTTTTCTTTATTCCTTTCTCTTTTCTTAGACTAGATTTGCACTATCCTTAGTCACTTATTTGATTCGATTTCACCTTAGTCTTTGTGTTCGACCTCGGAATACTATCCTTGTTACAAAATGACCCATACACTATGGGTTCGCTAGGAGTTAGGAAAAATATATCGAGTTATAAATTTATGACTTTTGTGCTACACAATCTTAGCGTAACAACTAGCTCAACCAACCCTCCCGTGCGGTCTTCTTCTCCTCTTCGCGGCTGTGCTTCCTTCCTTCCGTGCCGTGTCTTTGCCCAAGTGATTATCCTCTTTTGAGCATGTGTTCATAGCTTATCTTAGAGTTTATACATGTTAGAAGCATGCTAGGATGAATTTAGATAACCTTGTGAAATGTCATATAGTGGCCTTGGATCTTAGATGCGAGTTTGAGGTTATCGATGTTCTTAGACTTGTTGAGTGTTGGGGCTTGAGTTGGTTGAGTGTATGGCTGTCCTTGTGAGGCTCGGGAGGTTTTTGAGGATTTTATGGTTGTAGTTACGCATTGGTTGAAGTTGTAGAGTTTGGAACGAGCGTATCCTATCTTGTGTTTTGGGTTTATGATCTTGCGAGATCGTTAGGACTAGAAGTCTAAGGAGTTCTAGTACACGAGAGTGTTATTGAATATTGTGCCTTGTTTTGAACAGGCTTTGGTTATATTCCTACGGGAGACGTGATTCGGTTGATCGTTGGGACGAGGTAAGTCTTCGGACTTACTTAGCTAACTTTTATGCATTATTTGGATACGTGATGGTGGTGTGTTTTTTGGTTTTGGTTATAATCATGAAACCGGATTACAACGACTTTGTTATATATATGTATATTGTTGGCCCATTGTGTTTTATTGTCGGGCGGTGACATCACTACCCAGCTCCCGAGCGAGAAATGGAGGTTCTCTACGATCAGGCCATACATGGTATATGGACGGGCTTCTTCACCAGTCCACGTGGTATACGGGAAGAAATCCGCATCACTCATGTTGGTTACACGGGGACAGGTGAGAGTTATAAGACTCTCATTTCACCCTTTGGAACGAATGGAAATAGTAATGGAATGACTTAAAAACAAGATAAGAATCGAATTGTATGTTTATGAGCATGATGTGTGTTATGTGTACTTATGTGTGTGTGTGTGCCCTTGCTATCTTTATAATGCCTAGAATGTAAGCTAACGGTTTTATACCGATTGCTACAGTTGATGTAAAGGTTAGGTGTGGCCGAGTGATCCGGAGGAGTGGGTTGTTGGGGTTCCATACATCATAGGTCGAGTTGGAGGATTTGAGCCCGTGTTTTGTTGTTGTATATTGTGTATTTTTGGCGTTGTTGTATAGACGGCTTATGTCTTTAATTTCTTTATGTATTCGGAAATCATATCATTGCATAAAGGTAGTGTGAAGAGTATAGAAGAAAAGTTAAGTTGATGACGTCGAGGAGGCAAGCTATAATCTGACCGGTTGCAATCAAGAACGCACATGTGCAGGATTGCCTAATGACGAGTATGGAAACAAAAGAGTAAACAACATTGTGGAATATAGTGTTCGGTGACCAGAGGTGGTGTATGCCCAGCGATTCAATGCCAATGGTAAGTAGGTGTATTATCTAAGGTTTATGTCTTGGTCATTTAACGAAAAGAGGTTAAAGCAAGTAACCATAACCGACCTCCCAAGGAGGGATTGTAATGGCCTTACATGAACTTTTGCGGTCATGGGATTGACACGTGAGGGAACGGCTTGGATATGGACCTTTAAAGTTTAAGCATGATTAAGAGGACTAGTGGATTATGGGGAAGGTGAGATTTCCTTTGTGCTTTACGGAAATGTGAATGTAAAGAAAGAAGATGCACTATACTTTCTTCTTACGAAACGGATGATACATAGTCGCGAATAAGAGATGAGTCAAAGTTTCTTTATGGTGTGGGATTGAGGACCGAGATTATAGTAACGTGTTAAGTTTTAAGCTTAAAGTGGTGTTACTTGAGAATTTATGAGTTGGAAGTTCGGTGGTTTTGAATGGGAAGTTTCTCCGGGTTTTCCCCACAGGGCATGTTGGATCGGTTTTTTAGGAAAGGTACGAGGCGGAAAAGTTATACTTCGATTATCGAGAGATGTGTATGCTTAATGACAAGTAGAGGTATCTTCTCTGTAGTAGGAGTCTCGTTAAGACTAGTTGAATATGATTGCTATGTTTTATAAGATCGACTTGTAGTCAAGATACCACCAGATTTGGGTGGTGAGAAGAAAGGACCTTCGTAAGGTGGCATTTAGGGCTGATATGGTCACTACTAGTGTGGTGAAGCCATTTAGGATCACAAGTATGTTGGATAAGTTTGATTTTATATAGATGCGTATCCATCGGATTATTTAATCGGGTTGCGATGAAGTCGCACAATTTGTGGTGTTTCAGGGGGATCCAAAGCGTACCCTAACCTAAGGATTGTAATGGAAATTATTGATGCATGAGTTGCACGAACGAGTCTTTATCTTCTTACGTTTGAAGATGTCTCGTTGTACTTGCGGATTTGAGAGGCACAAGTTTGGACATGGGGCGACAATGATACGGGTTACGCAGGATAAGAGAGTAACCAGAGTTGTCTAAGCAAGATAGGACGTCCGAGGTTACTTCCTAAAGGGCGCAACGATTTTGGATAGTATCCAGTTGATCCAATGAGGATGAGGTGATAGTTTCAGTCATACCTCCAAGGTATGTACAGGAACTATGGAACCTATAAGTTGGTGGACCATAACTGCCGAGTTACGGGATGGTTTTGACACTTCTACCTTTCTGAGGAAGTTGATTAGATCATGGGGACCGAGACGTGTCCATGGAGCTTCATTAGAAGCAGTAGAGGTGAGTGACCTTCATTCGAATTTCTTTGACACAAACATTGAGTCATGGGGAATATACGTCATGATGAATACGTCTAAGTCGAGCTCGAGATACGTGTGAAGCAACGAAAGAGGTTTCACATGTGTGTTAGACGATTGTGGGCATATAAGGAGAATGACCGAGGAACGAGAAAGAGTTGGGCACTTTAATACGCGCACTTAAGATGATGACGGTATTTGCGTGATGAGCGACATGTTAGTTGTGTACAGACGATAAGAGTATGGTATGTGTATATATTGCTCTGTAAGGGTTGAATACCCACCAGAGGTGATGGTTAAAGTTGGTTTAGGACTGCGGTCTTATGATTTTGATATCATCCGGGGTAGGTGAATGTGATCACCGAAACCCTTAGTAAGTGGACGCTTTGTGAGGAAGCAATAACTTAACTGACGGTTCAACCTCAGTTTGTTAAAGAAAATGATCTATGAAGAGATCTAACGGAATCGCAAGATTGGAAAGGCTTTGAGAAAAAAATCCGGGAGAGAGGGTCCCGAGGAGAGACCTCATAGTTACCTTTATGGGATAACGGTTTTGTTGAGACGTGTTCGCTCTCAGACGTGTGTGTATGATGAACGATATAGCTTTAAATTTATAACCTAAAATATAAGCCTGAAACAATATGCGAACCCGCAGTGTACGGATCAATTGTAATAACGGCAAATACTCCAAGGTCGAACACAAGGACTCTGGTGAAACAAAGATCGGTAATTCAGGTTGTCAATAAAAAACAAGCAACAAAGCAAAGATATCAAAGATGATGTAATAACCAGGTAAATAAAATGCGGATTCTAGAGGTCAAAGCATCCGGTTATTGTTCCGACTCAAGATCTCAAAGGATAACATGGACAAAGATGAGGTTTGCAAAGGGAAGGTGTTTCAAAGGTGGGAATAGATCACCGGGTAAGTCTCACTACACACTGTCCCAAACCGAAGATCCTTTCACCGGGTAAGTCTCAAGGTACTAAGGAAAGGAACTATAATCTCAAACCAACACACCACCCAAGAGGATAGAATCAACCTTTACCGGGTAAGTCTCAGGCTAACTCTCAAAGATGGGATGAAGGCACACTCAAACCCCAATAAAGGAAAACCTTTATTACCTAACACTCATGATCTTAGGAATACAAACAAAGGAATCACCGGGTAAGTCTCATCCTAGGCTTGTGTTGAACCATGAAAGGTATAACAAGGATAGGATTTGGCAAACATAAACCTCAACTTAGATAAGGATCAGGAAAGGTCTTGCCTCGCTCAGTTCATGTTCCATCTCGGTCGAGATGTTCCACGACTAACCGAGGTATTCGTCGGTTAAGGTAAAGGCCCGAGCTTTCAGGGTCCACTAGGGTAAAGGCTCATTGTTTCATCGTCTTTTCCACAACCTTTAGCCAATCACCCTAGAATCTCATAAAGAACTTAGCCAACAATCATCATGATAACAATAATAAAAAATATAAGAAAGGAATCAATATTCAAACAAGAAAACTTTAACACAAAGGTCTCAATAACTCAATCTAAGAATTAAACAAACATTCAAACTGCGTTCCTCAATCACAACCAGTAAGACAACAAATCAAAACAAACTAAGGAAATCTTACAATTTCCCTCAACCTTCCTTCAAAGCTAACTTCCTTCCTTCCTTTGATCTTTAACCTTCCAAACTTCCTTCAACTTCCAACTTGCTTTATGATCTAGAGATCTGCAGCTTTGAGATATTTTCATATCCATAAAATACACCTCTTTATATAGGATAATCACCTTCCTAAAATAAAATATCTTCGAAGACAACTTCCTTCCTTAGAATATCTTCCAATCTTCCAAATAAATCAGCCAAAAAGACATACTTCCATCAAGAAAATCCATCCTAAAATATAGGAAAATCACTTGCCAAAAATATGAAGATCTCAGCTAATAATAAAGACCTCGTGGGCGGTGGATTATTCGCCTCGGTCCATCCCATCCTGAAGATCACCTCGGTCGAGGTGATACTGTGGCCATCCGAGGTGAATCTCAGCTGCGTGTAAATCTCTCTAATCTGGTCCAAAATCAATCTTCCATCCCATTTCCATGGTTCCTGAGCTTTTCTTGTAGCTCCTCAATGCTCCATAATGTAGCTCCAATGACTTCTTAGCTCCATATCGTTCCAAAACGAGCTATTTTCCTACAATTACAACGAAACTGGTTGTAGACCTCGATTCTTGCAAAGGTAAACAAAACAACATAATGATCAAAGAATATACATCCATACATGAAGATTTATGAAGATAAAACGTCCAAACCAATCCCAAAATATAGACTATAATACATGCTATCAAGACGCCAAGAGCATCTATGTGTACTTATAGCAGAGAGCTGAGATAGAGCCTCCAAGATGCTCGCACTACCCTTACTAGTTCACCTTGGTACTGCTAAGAGGTATCCAGATTGGCGATGTTCACATTGGTGAGACGGCCTTAAGGACGAGGTGGCTAAGTACATAGCCATTATGCGACCCGTCATCAGGTCAAGTTCGACCACCATAGGACGGAAAAGAGGGCTTCATCCACCGCAAGTTACGCAGTGGGAGTGGAAGGATACCTCCATAGAGGTTATTACCGGTTTGAGACCATGTGATGGTTGTGACAAGTTTGGGACAGTATGGACCGACATATGGAGATAACGCGTTTTACACCCTATTAGGAAACAGGGTCGATGAGTCGACTAGTTGTGGGATATGTTAAGCCATAGTGAGATTTCATGGGGTACCAAGTAGCATCGTTCGGATTGAGATGGACGATTCATCTCGAGATTGTTGGGCAGCGGGATGGTTCAGCTTAGGGGCCCAATTGTCTTTCATGAAAGTTTAGTTCTCAGACATATGGTTATTAGATAGGGCTTTTCAAGCCTTAAAGGATGTGTTGGGAGCCTTTGTGCTAAAGTGAGAACAAGTGTAATCCGAACACTTCCCTTCGACCGAACTTTCGTATTATGATAGTTGGGATGAGTTGTTTGTGATGGCCCTTTGGGAGGTATTTTATGGACGGGAGTATGGTACACCGTGGTGTTGGATTTTGGATAGTATGTAGGGATAGCTTGAGCAGTTACGGGATGACCTCGCTCGAGTAGCGGTGGTCCAAAGGCGGATGCTAGCCGAGTTGAGTTGCCGGAAGGCGTATATATATATATCAATGAGAGGCGCAAACCTCTAGAGTTTAGTTATGGAGTAGGTACGGTTGAGTCGAGAGTTTTACGGGCACGAGATGCCAATTGTTTGGCTTTTAAGGAGGTTGAGTATCCGTTTTACGGACCTTTTTGAGAGATGAGCACAAGTAGGATGTGATTTATAGATTGGTGTTGCCACCAAGTGTGGATGGTGTTTACCCGACGTTTCTTGTGACAGTCGAAGGAGTACATGTGTAACTCGAGTTATGATATTAGTCGTGTTTATCTAGTGGAAGACGAGGAGCCGTTGAGGCTACTGGGAGGACATGGGGTAGTGTCTTTGGTTGAGTTTTTACGACCAGCTAGTTCCATTGATATGGTCAATGGGTTAGATTTTACATGCATGCGTGAGTTTATGTGTTGTGTGCCCCGAGTGGGAATGTGTTGGGTATTCGGTTGGTTTGTGACTTGGTATTTTATATGCGGTTCATGTGTGTATATATCTCGGCCTTGTGAGGTCTTGACGTGGGTATACGAGTGCGTTTTGGTTATCGAGTAGAGAGTTGGCACATTTACGGCTTTTGAGTGGTCACCGAGGTAGTTTTTCCCGAGAGTTATGTGTTATCAAGTTTTGGGACGAAATTTGTTTTTAGGGGGATTAGTTGTAACATCCGGAATTTTTATTCTAGTTGTTGGGCGGTTTATCGATCTTTCCGCAGGTGCGGCTCATTTTTTCCACAGGAATGATGTGCTGAGTGACGGGATTTTACCTCGTTTCCGTTCTGACCCTTCGTTTGGATGAGTGACCCTTCGTTTTAGGGAAACCGACCCCTTGGTGCCCTCTCCCTTGCTTACTCCTCAGCTGAGTTTCTTCTCTCCTCCCATTTCACTCTCACGTGAAAGTGTTTCTCCCCTCTCTCTCTCTCGCTCTCTGCTTGGGAGCTCTTGATGGATTCTTCATGGAAATCACCCTTCCTCATCCTCTTGTGTATATGTCCAACAAGTTTAGGGGCTGCAGATCTGAGCTAGGGTAAGCTCTTACCTTTCCTTCTTCTTCATCTTCTTCCTTCTCCTTCCTTGAGCTTCAATGGTGGAAGCCATTGATTTCACTCAAGATCTTCCTTCTTTAGCTTGCATGTGTGTGGATCGAGTATGGTAAGTGTCTGATGATGATATTGTGTGTGGGACATCCATGGTGGAGCAAGGGAGCTAGGACATCCTCCACACTTTAAAGAACCAGTCGAAGAAGAGCTCGGAATCATCTTTATGGAATTCGACCGCACCCGTGGCTGGATAGCGCCGCGGGGGCAACCACTACACCTAAGCCACAGGGGCGGCAAGCCTGAGCGGCAGGGGAGGTCTAGTGAGCCGCAAGGGCGGCCAGCCTAGGCCACAGGGGCGACCATTGGCTCAGCCAACCCTCCCGTGAGGTCTTTTTCTCCTCTTCGCGGTTGTGCTTCCTTCCTTCCGTGCCGCGTCTTTTACCCAATGAGTATCCTCCCTTGAGCATGTATTCATAGCTTATCTTAGAGTGTATACATGTTAGAAGCATGCTAGGATGACTTTAGATAACCTTGTGGAATGCCATGTAGTGGCCTTGGACCTTAGATTCAAGTTTGAGCTTATCGATGTTCTTAGACTTGTTGAGCGTTGAGTCTTGAGTTGGTTATCATGTGGTGAGTGTATGGCTTTCCTGGTGAGGCTCGGGAGGTTTGTAAGGATTTGATGGTTGTGGTTACGCATTGGTTGAAGTTGTAGAGTTTAGAACGAGCGTATCATATCTTGTGTTTTGGGTTTATGATCTTGCGAGATCGTTAGGACTAGAAGTCTAAGGAATTCTAGTATGCGAGTGTGTTATTGATTATGTGCCTTGTCTTGAACAGACTTTGGTTATATTCCTATGGGAGATGTGATTCGGTTGATCGTTGGGACGAGGTAAGTCTTCGGACTTACTTAGCTCACTTTTATGCATTATTTTGATACGTGATGGTGGTGTGTGTTTTGGTTTGGGTTATAATCATGAAACCGGATTAGGAAGACTTGGTTATATATATGTATATTGTTGGCCCATTGTGTTTAATTGTCGGGCGGTGACATCACTGCCCAACTCCCGAGGGAGATTGGGAGGTTCTTTGCGACCAGGCCATACATGGTATATGGGCGGGCTTCTTCACCACTCCATATGGTATACGGAAAGAGCTTTGCATCACTCATGTTGGTTACATGGGGACAGAGGCGAGAGTTATAAGACTCTCGTGTCACACTTTGGAACAAATGGAAATAGTAACGGAATGACTTAAAAACGGAATAAGAATCAGATTGTATGTTTATGAACATGATGTGTGTTTTGTGTACTTATGTGTGTGTGTGTGTGCCCTTGCTATCTTTATAATGCCTAGAATGTGAGACAACGGTTTTATACCGATTATTATAGTTGATGTACAAGTTAGGTGTGGCCGAGTGATCCGATGAAGTGGGCAGTCGGGGTTCCATACATCATAGGTCGAGTTGGGGGATTTGAGTCCGTGTTTTGTTGTTGTATATTGTGTATTTTTGGCGTTGTTGTATAGACGGTTGATGTCTTTTCATTCTTTATGTTTTCGGGAATCATATCATTGCATAAAATTTATTTTTGGTTTTGGTTTTTATTTGTGTGTTGTTGCAAGATCCGGTGAAGTTGTTGTCATACTAAGGGTCGGGACCCATTGTGAGATTTCCGCCCATAGCATCCCGAGTCCCGCGGATTTCGGGGTGTTACAATTCTTACGGTAAGTTTTTGGGACTATCATTAACTTGGATGAATGAGTGTGGAGAATTGAAGGTTAACAACTAAGTAGTAATTACCTTTATCATATGAGCCTATGAGAATGAAGTCTTATGTGATGTAACACACAGGTATTCATGCCATCATTTGTTGGGAAGTCCCTGAAAATACGATAAACCAATCATAATTATAGTGACTAGGAGCATCCAAGATATATTGAAGACTTGTAGTTTGCTAGTTGCTACCTATATTAGACTTGAGGAAGAGTGTTCTATTTTAGAAGGTCCTTTGAAGATAGGCATGATTTTGGAGATATTTATTTGTTACTTTAGGACATAGGACCTTTAGGTTTGTTACGTGTGCTTTTTAAGGTTTCTAATGTTAATGGTGATCTTAAGGATGAGAGAAGGGAGGTAAAAGTCTACACATCATCACCTACTTCACCTAGCTCCCGCTTGGCCTTATCCTTTGGGATGTTTGTTCATTATGTTGTTAGTTGTGTTGTTGTTGAGTCAACTAACAACATGAGGAACAAAGTTATCTTAGAAACATAAGAGAAGAAGTTAAGGGAAATTCTCATTACGCCTGATTTTGAGTACTTGATTGAGAATTACGACACTTATATATTATCTAATTTTTTGTATCAATTTCATATACATCAAGACAACAACGTGAGGATAAATGTAATACCAAGCTAGGAAGCATAAGACATGACACCCTACAACTAGAAGCTTGATTGGAGTGTGAAGGTAAATATTCATAACGAATCTTGTGAAAGAAAAAGAGGAATGATAAATGATCATTCAAGTACTTACACCCATAAGTTCACTCTAAGAAGGAGAGTCAAGAGGAGATACTTTCATATAAGAAGAGAAAAGAAGATCAAATATAAAAGAGTGAGGCATCAAGGGTTAAAATGACCAAGATTTGAGTCAAATCAATCCGGCCAAACTAGATGTATGTAAACAACACACGAAAGTTTATGATATGCAAGCACCTGTGGGGAGAGGATAATTTCTAACCTTGAAATTATTCTAATTCCATCCCATTTAACATTATTTAGACTCTTGGGATTTTGTCTTCTTCAAGTTGAACCTTTCTATGTGTTTAAACTCGTGGACTTTAGTTATTTTCTTCTCATTTTTAAGCATTATTCTAGACTATAATAGGCATGAAAACATGACATTTTCGGCACCTTGAAATTGAGTATTGACGTTAGAAACGTTTTGTGTTGCTTCTTGTATTCCCCATAGTTGAGGGACATGAGTGAGAGATAATCTTGTTTGTCTACATAACTTGGTTTGTTATTGGGTGTATATCGATTCATTGAGAACTTCGTGCTACCACACATTCACAAGCCTCTTCATAGTGCTCTCTTAGCTTTGTTCCTTGATTGTATTAGGTTGTATAAAGGAGGGTTTCTTGACTTTCGTCTTTGGTTTTGATCAATCGAAATCAAGGTTTTATGCGTGGTTTCAAGAGGTTTGACCTACGTATCCAACATCTATAGTTCAATCCCATTTTTCCCCTTGCCGCCGCAACCCTATTAGTACCATCCTTGGATCTTGCTCCTTAGGGTTCAAGATAGCATCTTTTTTTTTTTTTTATTGTCAAGATCGATTGTCTACGGTTAATCCTATATGAGGTTAATTTGCATCCGAAAATCTTATTTGTCGAAAAGATTACATTTCAGAAAACAATTTGACCAAAATTTCCACTAAAAGGTTTACCAATTGAATTTCATTTTTATTTTACCCTGTAAATAAAATTTATTAATTATTATTTCTTTTTAAAAATGTATCCCCAAATTCGAACTTTATAGCATATAAATCATATTTGTATTACTTAAATAAAATATAAGACTTTAATAATAGTTTAAAATATTAAAAATATCATAATAAACTTATATTTCTATCTATATATACTACTAAAGTAGCACCCATTTTGTCCACGTGTCAACCTCTAAGGCCGTCCACGTAAGCTTTTTTTCCAATTTATTTACAGATTTGCCACAACGTATTTACAGATTTGGCAATAATTATTTTATGAGAAAATTTTTTATTAGAATTTGTAAACAGTCATCATGTCATGTCAATTTTATTAAAATAAATAATTAAAAAAAATAAATCTACCTATCTACCAAGATTTGACACATTTGTTTAATTTAAAACTAAATCAAATTTTGCTCATCTATCTGCTCATCTATCTAAATCTAAGTAAAAGTGATAATATATTAAGTTATAAATATAATACTCGAATAATAATCTTTGTAATAGAATTTTAATTATGTTCTTTTATTTATTAAAAAAAAACTAATTCTCATATGTTAGTCATATTAATTAATAAAAAATAATTTTTACTATAAATTGATATCAAATATATGATGCATGAAAGTGAAAATATAATATTTATTTATACAATCCCGCACAAGGTGTGGGCACTAAACTAGTTTTTACCTATAATATCATTACATTTGCGAAGATTTTCATCAAACACAATTAACACTATAATTTTTTTTCAATCAGAACATTTGTATATAAATTTAAAAAATTATAGCATTGTAATATATATTTAACCGAAAAATTATATAAAATTCTTACGAGGTGCATAGCACGTGTCTGTTTATCTAGTGTTTATGAAAGAAGACATTTTCTTTAAAATTTATTGATGGGGACAAATGTTAAAAAAACTTTTGATGTAATATGATATACTTATCCAATTCGAAAAGTTTCTATCAAGATTATATAGCCTAAAGCCCTAAACTTATCCCAAAGGAAAACAACACAGAATGATGGAATTGGAGTAGGTATGATCCTAGTTCGTTTTTTGACTTCAAACCACCTATATGAGATTGTGATGCTAGCTAGATTCATCAAGAAATATGTGGACAAGATATAAAGCCAAGAAATGATTGAAATGTTAGGTCCAATAACATATCATTTAAATGTCAACTATATATACGTTCTTTTATAAGGAAAAATAATTTGAAGAAATAGATTATCCTGTTAAATTTAGAGATTGAAAAATTTGGTTAGTGGTTTAAGTGCTATAAGAATAAGCAAACAAAGTAATGCATGTGATCAAAGAACAAACAATACATACTACGTTGGATGATAAAAAATCTCAGAAGTCGGTTGAGTATGATAAAAACACTAGTGAGTTCAAACTCACACGACGTCACACATCAGGAAAGGACAACTCTCTCAAGGCAAGTATAATAACCCTCAGGGAACAACAAGTCAACCACACAAATCATACTCTTCTAGATGAGTTGAGGGATTTATTATGTCCTACGTTGACCCAACAACTCGAGTCACATTGACAAATGCATCGAGTTGCTTTCGAGTTACCACAAACCCAAGGGAAGAAGAGACTTTACCTAGGTCACGTTCTAAGTCAGGCAAGGAAACTCGAGGGAATAAGGAGTAAACTGGAGCCAAGTGTATACTTCTCATTCAAGCTTATTCTTGAATTTCTGGATCAGCTCCTTCTAGGAGCATCTTCCAAACAAACTGTTACAAGTTGATGCACTTGATTATACGGGAACGGTGTCTTTGAGAGCCTATATAAGGCCCTTGAGTGAATGAAATTGTATCATCTATTTAATCTTTACACACTACTTCATCTACTCTCTTGGTTACTCTTCTAAGATTACTCTTCTAAGATTTGGAACACTTATTTGGAGTATTTGGGACGGAATTTTGGAACAAATCAAGAAAAAGTTTGGTATTCTTCATTCGTTAAATCTTATTTTGCTCAAAACTTTTGATTGGTAAATCTAAATTCGTTCATTATTTTTCCTACATCTCTATTTTGTCGTCTACTATTTTGTATGACATTTATGTCCACTATTAAGCTGCCCAAATTTCCGATGGCTAAGTAGTTTTCTATCTAGAAAATCCCCGTATAGTGTTTATTCATGTTATAGGGGAAAATTCAAGCATGATTAATAAATAATAGGAGGGACAGAATTTTGGATTTATCTATCATTCATTTGGATTTACCTCATTGTTTGTGGTTTAGACTATTGCTAGTTTAAATCTACTTGTTAAAGCATTGTATTCTTCCAAGCATAAATGATTGATTGCTAGAATAATCATCATAGTCGAGACTTACAAGGTTATATGTTGATGATTATGCATTGTTTAGATCTCTATCATGCTAAAGTAGAAACGGTTGGGGCCGAGAGGATGATTGGTTCTAATTGTGATGATTTATCCATGTAATGTTTATAATAGATAATGTATGCTAATATATATCAAACATAGTGTGATGCTTATATTGTTTAGTATGATCATGATTGTGACCTAAGCTTATTCAATTAAATTGTGGCTTGACCATAGCATAATTTGATTGATATGATCTTCAAAAGAAGATTAGGATTCTTTGATGAACTCACTTACATGTCATTACCTTTCATTGACTGAATGTTATAACTAAATCTTGTAGCATATCACTTTGTTTGTTACTTGCTTTTGGTAACTCAACTCACCTTAAATTACTGATCTTTTGATCACCCTTTTTGCTTTGTTTTACACTCTTAAATTTTCTTGAATTTGATTCCAATCAAGCTATATAGACTTCTTATTGAATTCGACCTTGATGCATCTATCATACTAGTACTCCATTGACAATGGTCGTGCACTTGCGGTTTTGTGTGATTATTGAGTTTACATATCACATCAACTTGTCGGCAAGATCGACTACTTATTTGTTAGCATGCATGTTTTGTTACGGGTATTTATATATTCCTCGGAAATTTTTATATTACTCTATGACTCTATATCGGTTAATAATACTTGAGATCTTTCTCTTCAACATGGTTTATGGCATTTACTTTTATGTACCATGGTGAGTGATTATGCTCTATAACATGCCCCGGTGAGGATTTTTATATCAAAATGTATTCTATACAAGTATGTTCCTTTTTCGAGAAGTGATCTCCTCTATACTTTTGATTCTCTAGAACTTACTATTGACTCTCTTTCAAGATTACATGTTTGTTCTTGCTTTGACATATATGAATATGATCGAGACTTGTCTTTGTTAAGCCTATTATTCTCTTCCTACCGTTGTTATGATTTTAATCTTCTTAACCTCTTTGAGGATTGAATGCCCTTTCTTTGTGCAAAAATCATCATTCTATTTGATTCCCTACCTCTTTCCATCTTCTTAACATCTTGTCAACCTGTTCAATTAGATGTTTTATCTTTTGTTGTTGATCTTATTTTATTAGAAGATAAGATAATGGCATATCTAGGGTTTCGGGATATACCCTGTCCTTATAATGAGGCATTTAAAATATTAGGTTAGGTATCTTTTTCTTCTCTTTTTCACAACTTTTTGCCTCCATCCTCTCATTCCGCAACCGTCAAGTAGTTATAGAGTATATATCAATTCCTCACTTGAAGGTCCGCCTTGTTGTGCTGGAACCGAACATTGTGAGTTTGTTTATGCGGTTTCAATATTCAATTAATATAGTTTTACATTCAATCATGTCCGGCTAATCTATCTCCTGATATAAGTATATTTTTGTGAATTAAGATTGTGATATTGCTTCTTATCAAAGTACCTCATTTCTACCTTTTATTTACCTACGAAATAAGTGGTGTTTATAATTGGTTTAGATAAACCAAGTAAAGAGCCAAACGGGAAGGGCATTATATTTTGATGTATTAAAAAGCACTTGGTTTAAGAGATTTGAACCTACCTTTACTTTGAGGATTTTTAACTTTCGTAGAAAGTTCCGGTTCTTTGTATCTTTTCTAACTGAAGAGCCACAATGAATGTTTCTTGTGGTCTTTTTTCGAATTTTTAAGTTCTTAAAGGGATTTCCCATACTTGCCAAACTACCGCATTGAGGGTTACACGAGTTAGAAAGAACGATCTTTGTTTGTCTATGCCCAGACTATTTTATATAGTATCGTGCAATACTCAGATATCAATGTTCACGAGTCTCATATATGCAATACAATTTTAATTCATTATAGTAGGAATTCTTGTTTCCTTAGATCATCTCCCCCTATTATTTGCCTACAATAATCATTGATTTCTCTTATTTTCCCTTTTATCATAATTCTCAAAAGACATATTTTCCTGTGACCTTTCTTCTTCTTTCCATCCTTTAAATTAGCATAATTGTGTGTTAATTACATAAAATATAGACGGGGTCATTTTGAATTCAATACCTGAAGATACCACATTTGATCCCGTGATACTTGATGGGGAGGTTGTTGATACCATTCGGTAAAACTTCCACCATCATGTTTTTGGCGCCGTTGCCGGAGACTGTAAATAGATTTGGTTGTTTCTAATATTCAGTTATTCTAGGTTTCTTGTTACTTTTGATCTTTGGTTTTATTTGTTTTTGTTCCAAAAGTTGGAATCCCAAAAAACAGAGTTGGACAAGGTTGATCAACCGCGCACACTGGAAGCAAGGATGGATCCTAAACAATCCGTTTTCACTAATGCTTGGATGCTTCCAAACGATGAATTGGGATAATTTTCTCTGAGTGTTGGATTATAGAATTGATTCAGATATGTGCGTTTTGATACGAGAAAATTGAAATTCCTCACCAACACTTGAGGAATTTCGAAGATATAATGAATACCATCACTCTCCGCAATGTGTCAGACGACGCCATAAGGATGCGAGCTTTTGTATTCTCTCTAGATTGAAAAGCTCATAGCTGGTTCAATAGAGTACCAATAGGTAAGTACACTACATGAGAGAAATTCACTGCTGAATTTATATGTTTTTTTATTTCCTCTAAGCAAGACCCAAGAATGCCGAAAGAGCCTTCTTAACTTTTGAACAGAAGATAACGAAGATATACATCAAGCTTGGAAAGATTCAGAAGGTGGATATACATTTGTCCAACATGGAATCTCAAAAGTCGCATTATTAGAATTTTTTTACTACGGTTAAAATGATGTGGCAAGAGATATGGTTGATATGGTTGATCGTCACACGTTCACCAAGTTAGATGTAGAAGACGCTTGAAACTATCTCGTTGATGCAACTAAACATGTTGGAAGATTCCCCTCACGAAAGAGGAATCAAGAGATAGAGTCCTGCAAAGAAAAAGGTAATTGTCAAAGGTTGTTATTCAACTAACTAGCTTGTGCTAAATGTGTAGTAAAAGGCACGAAACTCCTCAATGCCCTACTTTCATCGACTGAAACATCATATTCCACCAATTATGACTCCCATAAAGATAATGATAGAAATTGTAATAGCCAGTTTTGGCTGTCAATGCCCCCGCGGTGACAACAGCTTCTCCAACGGCAATTGAGCATGTCACCCGCTCCTACGGTGATAGTGATCTGCCCCCGCGGCTGGCCGCCCCGCGGAAAGGGCAAACCGCCCTGCGATGTTGCCTTAGATCGCGAATATCTTCTTTCCTTTTTTGTTTGTATCTTGTTTTCTTTCTTAGAAGATTTGATTTTCTTATCTTTGGCCGGTTTTCCTGGATTTTCTAAACCCTAAAACGCCTTTCCTTCTTCTCCCATCAGTTCCCTATATAATCCCGTCTTCTCTTCTTTTTCCCGTTCTTGCACACGTTATTCATCAACCCTGAGAGCTGCAACCATTGCCCTCATTCCCTTTTCTAAACATGCTCCCTTGGTTGAGTTGCAACGTGCGAGAGTATTGAGAGAAGCAAGCTTTTGCCTTTGCTGCATTCTTTGTTGTTGAAGGAGTCGACATTCATTTTTGTTACGCCACCACCCCCGCAACTATTTGTTCTGCCACCCCCGTGGTCTGTCCAGCCGCCCAAGCGGTTTCCTATGCAGTATCTCCGTCTTTGGTGAGCTGTTTCCTTCCTTGCTTTCTTCGTTCTTTCCCTCGGCTTATGATGTTGTTGTTGACCCTTAGTGATCTGTAAGACTAAGGGTGAGACCTTAGCTTGTGGAGATCTCTTAGAAATCATGGGGACTAGAAGTTATAGACTTCTAGCAATCGTTTCGTTTCCTGATTCGTGATGCCTTGTATGAACAAGCTTTCCTTCCTCATTTTATGCGGGAAACAAAGTTTTTGTTGATCTGTGAGTTACCTTCGAGTGAGGTAAATCCCTTGGACTTACTTATCTTCATTTCTCGTATTGGATTGAGTCTTTTGGCTTATTTGTGTTGTTTATTGTTATAATGGATAACCGGAACTAGGATTAACCTTTATAACCGTATTTAGCCATAGTGTATGATAACCGGGAGGTGACCAATTGTCTAGTTCTACAGGATACTAGAAGGTGCTCTTGCAACCCAGGCCTGTAGTTAACGGATAGTACTAATATATTCTTGTTGGTAGACGGAAGCAGAGGCGAGTTTCGGGAGTTTCTCGCGTGACAAAAGAAATTGAACTATTAATGGGATTAACTTAATGAAATATGATAACCGCTTGAGTGCGAGCATGCTACATGTTTATATTACCTTCTGTGTGTTTGTGCCTTTACCACCTTTCTGGTATCTAGAATGTTAGCTAACGGTTTATACCGATGTTGTAGATGTTTTGCAGGTTAGAGATGTTGCTGAGTGATCCGGACGTTGTGGTCAGCCGTGGTTCTTGTACATTATAAGACGAGATCGGGTTTTATGTTTCAGTTGTTGTTTCCTTTTTTTGAGCTCGGCTACGAGTCTTTCATCCTTCTCTTTGTTTAAATTTGTGGTTTTATTATTAGTTTTGGTTTTCATGCATTGTGTTAAAATCCGTTGTGTTGTTGCTACTCTGAGGGTCGGGACCCATTATGAGGTCCTAGCCAGTAACAGTTCGAGTTCCAAGAACTTGAGGTGTTACAATATGGTATCAGTAGGTTAGGAACAATGGCACTCGAAATCTTCTAAAGGTCGAATAGATAAATAAATAGAACCCACAAGGAGTCTAAGTTTTCAAAGGGGGTTTTGTTTTAAGCTTGTGAGTCTAGGATAGATGTACGGGCGACCACTACTACCTCCGCGAATCTCAGTAGTTATTTTTCTTTTATGATGGCCTTTAGGTGTGCTTTTTTCTGGATTTCTTCTTTAGAATAGCGTGGCCTTATATATATTTTTATGTATCTATCCTTATAGCAGATGACACGTAGTAGAGCTACATTTGCTATGAGGAAAGGAAGGGGTCGACCACCTCTTCCACCTGTTGTCCGTGGACGAGGACGTGCAGGGAGACCTCCACTAGCTAGAGGTTGGGGCCAAGCCCTAGTTGCTGATCCGCCTATCGCTGAGGCGTTCTTTGAGGAAGTTGCTGGGAGCGTTGTTCCTGAGGCTGGGAACGGGACCGCTGCTAGATCCAGAGCACAAAGAGCGCAGTTGACTAAGTCTAGTCCAGTATCCATCAAAGCTTCTGCATATCGTGATTACGTGCAAAGAGTGGAGGATGCTATCAAGACCCGAGGACCTGCACCAGTGCCGCTAGTTCCCGCGAGATCAAGTGAGGTTTCGTAGAGAGTTACGCCGGTTGTTGTTGCACCTGCTAGAGTTGCTGAGATTGTTAGATTTCCGGAAGAGGCGAGAGAGCCTAGACCCGACTGTTGGTTGAAGGCTTTCAACCAGCTGAAGGTTCCTTCTTTCATGGGAAAGACTGGATTGGAGGTAAAGTGGTTGCTAGGAAAACTGAATTCTGCTATGGAGGCGATCGATTTCCTAGAAGGACGTCGAGTCGACATGGAACAAACGTTGTTGAAGGATCAGGCTCATTCCTGGCGGAGGACCGCTCGTATAAAGGTAACCAAGTATGAGCAGATTAAGACAGTGATCAGGGATCGCTACTGCCTTGTAGCTATGAGGAGAGATCGACTTCAGAATTTCCTCGAGGCTGAAATCGAGGATTTTCCTATTGTTGAGAGTGTTAGCAAGTGTCAGGAGGAATTATCCTTCCCGGGTCCGTCTGCACCACTTGAGAATCAGCATGTTTATCTTTTCTCTCGGAGGTTGAGAGAGTCTACACGCTCTTATCTTGTTGGTTTCCGTTGTGATTCTTTTACGGACTATCAGGATAAAGCATCTACTTATGAGAGAGACCGACCGGGTCAGAGGAGAACTTCTCAAACAAGAGGTCTTGAGAAGAAACAAAGGACTGGACCAACCAGTACTAGAGTTGGAGCTTCTGGTTTTGGGCGCAGTCAGACACCAAGACGCTCTGATGTCCAGCAAAGTTCAGATAGAGGACGACAATGTCATAACTATGGAGGTGAAGGACACATCCCAGCTGATTGCAAGAAGGTTGCGGTGACTTTCTACGCTTGTGGCAAGCCCAGACATAGAGGTGAAGTCTTCCATCAGTGCAAGGCGGTATCTCAGCAGGGATCTTCACCTGCTTGCGTTGCAAGAGGTGGACAAAGACCTCAATATCAGTAGTAGCAGCAACAAAGAGGTCGTGGTTCTACCGTTCCTCAAGGTTCCACTCCGAGTCAGGGCAAAGGACGAGGAGGTGGTACTTTTGACACCAAAGGTGCCTCAGCTAGAGTTTATGAGCCGAGGAGTACAGTGTACCATTCATATTAATGGTTTTACTGTCAGAGTTATTTTCAATACTGGTGCTACACATTCTTTTATATCTGATGCATTTGTAGATAGATTGCCCTTACTTACCCCAGAAGGTAGATCCTTCTTTATAAGATCACCTGATGGGGGTAAGATTAGAGGTACACGAGAGGTTTGTGATTGCCGTATTAGACTGGGAGGTCGCGATTGGCCAGTTAACTTCTTCTTCATGTACTTAGTACATGAAGAAGTTATTTTGGGCATTAATTGGATGGATCGATATCACGCTGTCTTGGACATCGGCACAACGACAGTGACGGTAGCTATAGAGTCTAGCCATGTGGAGATTTTCCGAGGATGGGATCTCGGAAGGACTGGTACAGTCATTAGTCTAGTCCGACCTACAAAACTTATCGGTCAGGGTTGCGAGGCTTTCTAGTGCTATTCTATGAAGGATATTACAAGCCCAACTTTGGAGGAAACTCCGGTAGCATGCGAGTTTACTGACGTCTTTGAAGAGCCATCAGGTTTACCTCCACAGAGGAGTGTAGACTTTGACATTGATCTAGAGCCCGTGACGAGACCGATCTCGAAGGATCCTTACCGTATCGCGCCTATCGAGATGCTTGAGCTTAAGAAGCAGCTCGAGGAGTTAGTAGAGAAGGGCTTCATATGCTCTAGTGTAACTCCTTAGGGCGCACCAGTACTCTTCGTTAGGAAGAAAGATGGGTCGATGAGGTTATCTATTGACTACCGAGAGCTTAATAAGGTGACGATCAAGAATAGGTACCCATTGCCCCATATCGACGACCTTTTGGATTATATGCATGAAGCTTCCGTGTTTTTGAGGATCGATCTGAGATCCGGATATCACCATCTGAGGGTGAGAAAGTACGACATAACTAAGACGGCATTTCGGCCAGATATGGACACTACGAGTTCGTAGTGATACCTTTCGGGCTTACGAATGTGCCTGCAGTTTTCATGGAGTTGAAGAACAACATCTTCATCGACTTCCTAGACTAGTTTGTAGTTGTATTCATAGATGACATTCTGGTATACTCTCGTAGTAGAGAGGAGCATGTAAGACTCTTAAGGATTTTACTCCGAGTTCTGCATGATAGAGAGCTTTACACCAAGCTCTCTAAGTGTGAGGTTTGGATGTCCGCGGTAGCATTCCTTGGTCATATTATTTTCGCTGAAGGGATCAAGGTAGATCCAGCGAAGATCGAGTCAGTATCATCTTGGCTGCCTCCTAAGAACTTTAAGGAGGTACGCAACTTCATAGGATTGGCAGGGTACTACCGGCGTTTTGTGAACGACTTTTCAGTTATCGCCCGATGATAGGTGATGAAATCACTATCAATTAGGATAGTTTTTAGCATCTTTTTAGTGTCTTAGAGTCGGTTTGTATTGCTAACATCTTAATCCAGAAGAAGAAATCCAAATGAAGCAAAAGAGATGTTAGAAGCACTTGGGAGTTGAAGATCATTCACGAAGACAAGTTTCTGTTGCCACACCGCCCCCACAGAGCAGTGTCACCGCCCTACGGGTGGCACTACACTCTGGAACACAACCTGCGCCTTCGCCAGCACCCAGAACAAGCATGTCACCGCCCCTGCGGCCACCTCGGGACGCCCCTGCGGTGACTTACCTTGAAAAAGTAAATCCGGTGCACCAACGCCTCTACCTGCGGACCAACCTGCGGAGATTGTGAAGCCGAAGAGCCAGTGTCACCGCCCCTGCGGTGACCTTGGGCCGCCCCTTCAGCTCGACATCAAAAGCGACAGAAATATGAAGAGTCAGACGTTTGCAGAGCATTAAAGACCAGACCCTGCGGGATTGCCATGCCGCCCCTGCGGCCAAGAAGAACATCCAGTGTTTTGGCCTAAACCGCCCCTACGGCCCTGAAGCCCGCCTCCGCAGTTTAGCGCCAGAGGATTTTACCCCGGTTGTTTGCACCACCTTTATGGCATTAAAGGTGGCTGTTTAGGACGGCCATTTACTCCCATTTACTGTCAATTTTAGTATAAATAGAGCTATGGCTGATTGCTAGAATCATCCATCATTTTCCCACTTAAGCTCTTGATAACACGATTTATGACGTTAGTTTAGGCATCCATTTAGATAGTTTTTCCCGTTATTCATGCATAGTTTGGCATTAGTTCATGATGTTTACGTTTAATTCATGCATATTGCCGAGATAGACGTCTACACGAACTATTGTCGGTTTTGTAGGTATTTTGGTGAACTTTTTGAGCTTAATCGATACATTCGAGGATCATTCCTCGCGATGACACGCTTCCGGACTCATTAAGAATCAAGCTAGGAGCTAAGGAGAACACATAGGACCTTGTTGGTGCATGCCTTGCACCAACTCATGGCTCAACGACCAAAAGAGAGCTGAACCACAAAAACCACGGTCACTGGCACTTCCACGCCCGTGGAATTGGGCCGTGATTCTCTCTGGACAGCTGTGACAGCTGTCCCACGATCTCCATAACCGACTCTTGCGCTTGATGGAGAATATAAGTGGTCCTTGCAGACTGATTCCAAAGATCTTCTCCCACACTCTCTCATTCTACAACATTCCATTGGAGGCTACTCTTAGAGGGGAGCAAAAACACTCTCATTTGGAGAAGAAGAAGAAGAACACTAGTCTTAGAGATTTCATAGTTTTTGAGAGATTTTTGAGTGAACTAGTTGAAGACATTTGCAAGGTTTTGTAAGGAACGATTTGGACCTTCTTTTGAAGGGTTGTAAGTCTTTCTTAACATTTATTCAGCTTGGTTTTCTTGTTATACTTGTTTCATTTCTCTTTCACTTCATCTACTTGCTAAGGAAGCCATGAATGTATGCTTGTCGAGTTTGATTGTTAAGATGCATGTTGTTGGCTAAATAGATGCGATTCTAGGGTAAGGGAATGATGGCTATGGCTTGGACTATGATAGAATAAACTTAAATGTATCTTTGGATGATTTGCTTGCTCGAACTTAACTGCTGTTGAAAATCACGGGTTGTTCTTCCCCTTCCACGGCCGTGGTTATGATGATCTGCTCGTGGTTTGATTTTGTTTTGCTTGTATTGATAAATCTGAATATTAGCATGTTAGATTGTTGAAATCCTAGTGTTTGTTAAGCTTAATCTAGCCTAGGGTGACTTAATGCTAGCAAACTAAGTGAGGAAAGAGACCTACCCGGTGCTTTCCGATCTTAAGTACCAATGATGATGAACTCTAGGTAGTAGTGAGCCTCACAAGCCGCTATTTGACTGAATGTGCTAGGATTGATGTTTAGGATTTGCCTTCCCGACACTTACCCGGTAAGGAGAGGTTAGACCCCTAGATAGCAATTCGGTTTGTGTAGATTTCCAACCTTAGGCTCCTAGAGACTTACCCGGTGATAGGACCTTAGTTGCGGGATTAGTGGATCATGAGACTTACCCGGTGATTGACCCCATTTGAGAAACATTCCTTCCCAACATACCATAGCTAGTCCAAGGTTGATTAAAAGCTTGAGCCCAATGACATAACCGGAATTCCTAACCCCTAGAATCCGCTTTTCTCTCTTTGATCACATATCTCGTGTTTGTTTTGTTTATTTGTGTTGCTATCTTGCTTTGTTAGTTTGTTTTATAATCTTGCATCATTTGTGATCTTTGCTTGATCACCACAAAACCAACCCAAAAACACTATGATTTTCATTTCTTTATTCCTTTCTCTTTTCTTAGATTAGACTTGCACTATCCATAGTCATTTATTTGATTCAATTTCACCTTAGTCTTTGTGTTCGACCTCGGAATACTATCCTTGCTACAAAACGACCCATACACTGTGGGTTCGCTAGGAGTTATGAAAAATATATCGAGCTATAAATTTAAGACTTTTGGGTGCTACATTCTTAGCGTAACAAGTTTTTGGCGCTGTTGCCGGGGACTAGGTATTGATTGAATCATTGTTTGTGATTGTTTATAGTGTAGGTCTTTCTTGTTGCTTTTGATCTTGTTTGGTTTTTGTCTTTGAATTTTCAGGACATCTCTCATTCTTTAGGTGCATGCGAAGATCTCGTGGCAAGGATTTAGCTCCATTCGATCCCGAACCGGAGAAAACCCTTAAAGCTAGATCTAAGAGCATTAAGAAGAAGAAAGAGATGGCCGCAAGAGATGGCCGCAAGAGATCTTAAAGCTGAGTTGGATGATGCCTTAGAGCAAATTAGGCTAAGGGATGAACTCTTGGAGAATGAAAGGAGACTTGCCAATGAGAGGCAAGAAGCAACTAGGAGGAAAATTGAAGAGATTAGGCAAGCTCTTGTGCAAAGAGAGCTTAATCGTCAACAGCCTCCACCACCACCACCACCGCAGCCGGCGGTTAATATTCGGTTCGAGCCGATCATGATTGAGGTGCCACAAACGTTACGGCAACGTATGGATCCGGCCCAAAGAGTGCACCGTCCGAGTGTAAACTTAGGAGATCCCGCAGCCCATGATTATGAGCTCCGCCCTCAAGTGCTAAAAATGATCCGGCATAATCAATTTGGAGGGATGGAAGGAGAGTCTCATCATCAACACTTGATGAATTATGAGATCTTGATGGAGCCTCTAAGACTGCCTAGATTGGAGAAAAACAACCATAAGCTTAGTGCTTTTTCCTTCTCACTTAAGGATAAAGCCTTTGCTTGGTACCAATCGATTCCACTAGGACGTGTGAGTACTTGGGAGGAGAAAACAACCGAGTTCTTGACAAAGTTCTTCCCACCTTCCAAGACAACCGAGCTAAGAGGGAAGATCAATGCCTTCGTGATGAAGGATAGAAAGATCCTATTCAAATCTTGGGAGAGGTTCAAAGACCTCCTCCTAGATTGTCCACACCATGGTATACCGATGATAGAGTTATTGAAGATCTACTTCAAGGGACTTGATGAGGATAGGCAATTCAAGCTCCAATCGCTTTCCGGTGGAACATTCATGGAGAAGAATGTGGATGAGGCTTGGGAGTTTGTAGAGAAGCAAGCCTTGGTGATAGAGAAGTACTCCCATAGGAAGAGTGATGGGAGAAAACCGGGAGTGTATGAAGTGAGTGAAGTCACCATGAGCAACTACAAGCTCGATGCAATCAACAATGAGCTAAAGTCTTTGAGGGAGTTGTGTGCCACAACCTTGAAGAATCAAGCTAGTCCTCAAGTGCAAGTACAAGCCAACTTGGCTTCTAAGGAGGAGGACATTAACTACATGGGAAGGGGCAACTTCAAGAATTATCAAGGCCCTAGGAACTTCAACAACAACAGCCGGCAATACAACAATTACCGGCCAAATCACAACCATCCCGGGTTCTCCTATTCTAACCCGGATGGTGCCTTGAACCCTCCCGCTTCCACAAGCGCAACACCACCACCTAAGGCTTCACAAGAGCCTCCACCCGGTTTTGCTCAACCTCAAAAGGATAGAACCAAGATGATGTTTGAACAATTGCTTGGAACGTTGAGTGGACTTGAGAGCACGGTGACTTCCATTTCTAAAGCTCAAAAGGTGCTAGAAGCACAAGTGTTCCAAAAGGTGGGTGAAGCACAAAGGGATCCGGGAAAGCTTTCCGGAAGGACCGAGGATAACCCAAGAGGCCAAGTGTTGGCCATTACAACAAGGAGTGGGATGAGCCCACATATGTGGCACCGCCTCCATACAAGCCACCACTACCATTCCCATAATCACGAGCAAGAGCTCGTTTGGAAAAACATTTCGGTAAATTCCTTGAACTTATGTCTAAATTGCATATTAACATTCTGTTCATGGATGCTATTCTAGGTATGCCGGCCTATGGAAAATTTTTGAAGGAAATACTCTCCAACAAGAGGAAGTTGGAGGAGTATGGAGAAGTGAGAATGACAAAGAGATCTTCCGAGTTGATCCAAACTATGAGGGAGGAGATGCCTCCTAAACTAAGAGACCCGGGATTTTTTTGGGTGCCAATTGGGGTTGGAGAAGTGCAATATGAAGCCCTATGTGATCTTGGGGAAAGTGTAAGCATTATCCCGCTTGCACTTTGCACCAAGGTTGGGCTAGGAGATCCAAAGCCGGTCAAGATGACCCTCTATATGGTGGACCATTCCATCACTCATCCCGTAATAATCTTGGAGGACATACCGGTTCAGCTTGGGAAATTCTATGTGTTGATTGATTTTGTTGTTTTGGACATCCCGGCGGACTACCCGGTTCCTATCATTTTGGGAAGGCTGTTCTTAGCCACATCAGGATGCTTGGTGGATTGCAAAAATGGAATCCTCTAGGAGAAGAGAATATTAAGTTCAAGCTATCCACAATGATGAAGGGGCTAGCCCTTGGTGAAGATGTCTTCAACATTGTCGAGCAAGAGGAGTCTAGAGAAGTTGTGAGCTCGATCTTGATCAACGATCCCTTGGAGAAGGTTCTTAGCTTGAGTTTGATGGAGGAAGGAGTTGAAGATGATTGCAATGAAGAAATCAAGGCTTTGGATGCATTGGAAAAGGAGACAAGTGGTGAATTTGAAGTGCAGAATGTTGTGCTGAACCACTATAGGAACCAAGGCCAGGGAGGGAGAACCACGGCCGTAATTTTACCCGTGGAACTCTCTAGAATGCTCAAATATGCCAGATTCTCAGACTCCACGACCGTGGTTGTGCCAGAGGCCGTAATTTTGCCCGTGGTTTCTCAGAAAGTGCCTTAGTTGTTGATCAAGCTTCAAGGAGTCTTGGGGAGTCTTTCATGGCTTTGGGATCATCTCAACCTACATTGTATGGATCGTCTCCACCCGATAAAGGTCCTCCTAAACTTGAACTTAAGCCTCTCCCCTCTCATTTAAAGTATGCTTTTCTTGGTGAAAATTCTACTTATCCGATTATTGTGAATGCATCTTTGAATGATGATGAGCTTGATAGATTGTTGCATGAGGTGAGATTGCATAAGAGAGCTATTGGTTATACCATTGATGATTTAGTTGGCATTAAACCTTCCTTGTGCATGCATAAAATTTTGATGGAAGATAATCATAAACCTTCAATTGAACCTCAAAGAAGATTGAACCCTATCATGAAAGAGGTAGTAAAGAAAGAGATCCTTAAATTGCTAGATGCGGGAATCATTTTCCAGATTTCGGATAGTAAGTGGGTTAGTCCCGTTCATGTTGTTCCTAAGAAGGGTGGCATGACCGTAGTAACTAATGAAAACAATGAACTAATCCCTACTAGGACGGTTACGGGGTGGAGAATGTGTATTGACTATAGGAAGCTTAATGTTGCCTCTAGGAAAGATCACTTCCATCTCCCCTTTATTGACCAAATGCTAGAGAGATTAGCTCAACATTCACACTTTTGTTACTTAGATGGCTATAGTAGGTTTTTCCAAATCCCCATTCACCCGGATGACCAAGAGAAAACAACATTTACATGTCCTTGGGGAACATTTGAATATAGGAGAATGCCATTTGGGTTGTGTAATGCACCCGCCACCTTTCAAAGGTGTATGATGGCTATTTTTTCTGAATATATTGAAAACATCATGGAAGTATTTATGGATGATTTCTCGGTGTATGGATCTTCATTTGATGATTGCTTAGCTAACTTGTCTTTGGTGTTAAAAAGATGTGAGGAAACTAACCTTGTTTTGAATTGGAAGAAATGCCATTTCTTGGTTAATGAGGACATTGTGTTGGGACATTTGGTTTCCCAACGAGGCATTGATGTTGATAGGGAAAAGATAGAAACGATAGAGAAGTTGCCACCACCTACCTCGGTGAAGGGGGTAAGGAGTTTCTTAGGGCATGCCGGTTTTTACCCGAGGTTTTGATAGCTTGTATTATAGTCTATATTTTGGGACTTGTTTAGACGTTTTATCTTCAATAATCTGCATGTTTGAATGTATATTATGTGATTATATTGTCGTTTCATCTACCTTTATGGGAATCGAGGTCTACACCAAGTTTTGTTGTAATCGTAGGTAAAATGGCACATTTTGCATCAAAATGGAGCTAAGGAGCAAATGAGTCATTGGAGCTACATTCAGGAGCTTAAAGAGGAGCTTAGGAAGTATGGAATTAAAAAAGAAGATTTACTTTGGACCAGATTTGAGAGATTTCACCTTCAGCTGAGATTCACCTCGGTTGACCACAAAGTCACGTCGACCGAGGTGATCTAGAGGAGCTCCCCGACCGAGGCGAATACCCTGACGCGGCTGAGATATTTTATTTTTGGAAGGAGAGATCTTATATTTTTGGGCGGATTTCTGGAAGGAAGATCATATATTTTGGAGATCTATTTTGGAGATATGGATATATTTTATTAGAAAATTATCTTTTTAAGATATTATTATCTTTGGAAGATAATTCTCCTATATAAAGGGTTGGATTTTTCACAAGTTCAACCATGCTTACCATGCTTAGAGGGTGAAAGTATCCAGCAATTAAGGGATTTTCTGGAGTTTTGAAGGAAGCTTTGATGGAAGATTGAAGATCAATCAAGGAAGGATTGATAGCTTGTTATATCTTTTTAAGGGGATTTGTAAGACTTTCTTAGATTCTCTTCTTGTTGATTGTCTTGTTGGATTTGTAATCCAAGGAACGCTGATTTGTTTATTTGATTCAGTTATTGAAGCCTTGTTCTTAAGGTTTTTGTGTTCAAATATTCATTCTCTTCCCATATATTTGATTATTGCTTTCATGATGATGAGTGGCTAATTTCTTTGTGCGATTCTAAAGTGATTGGCTGAAGGCTGTGGGAAAAACAATGATAGAATAATCTTAAATCCAGTAGGACCCTGAAAGCTCGAGTCTTTATCCTTAACCTTAGAACATCTCGTTCAGTCGATGAACATCTCAGCCGGGGTGGAACTTGACTGACCGAGGTGACCTTTTCTGATCCGTAACTGAGAGTTAAGTGTTAGAGTTTGCCAAATCCTATTCTTATTACACCTTTCCTGGTTCAATGCAAGCTTAGGATGAGACTTACCCGGTAATTCCTTAGTTTGTTTACCCTTGAACATAAAGGTAATAAAGGTTTATCCTTTATTGGGGTTTGAGTGTGCCTTCATTCCATCTTTGTGAGTTAGCCTGAGACTTACCCGGTAAAGGTTGATTCTATTCCCTTAGTTGGAGTGTTCGTTTGAGATTATAATTCATTTCCTTAGTACCTTGAGACTTACCCGGTAATAGGAGCTTTTGGTTTGGAGTTTGTGAGTAGTGAGACTTACCCGGTGATCTATTCCACTTTAGTAACACCTTCCCTTTGCAAAATCTCAACTTTGTCCGCTTATCTTGAGATCTTGAGTTGGAACCACAACTAGATACTTTAATCCCTAGAATTTGTATATTTCCTTTAATTGACCTTATTATCATCTTTGATTGTTTTAATCGCTTTTGTGGTTATTTTCAATATTGACAACCTATACTTGCTTTGTTTCACCTAAGTCCTTGAGATCGACACCCCGAAATTCTTGCTTTTACTATAATTGATCCGTACATTGCGGGGTCGCATCCTTCTTTTAAGCATACTTCTTGGGTTATAAATTTAAAGCTTGCACACACCATTTGGAGCGAACAAGTTTTTGGCGCCGTTGCCGAAGACTTGGTCTAGACCAAGCCGGTTACGGTTGTCTTTCGGGGCTATTGCCCCTGTTGCTACTAACCACTCTACTTGAGTGACTTTCGCAGGTTCTTCTTTTTAGGTTTATGCGAAGAACCCGTGCTAGGAAGGAAATCGTTCCTTACGATCCAGAACCAGAAAGACATATACGAGACGCTTAAAAGAAGCGAAAATGGCCAATCGAGATGATCGCGATCTTGAGGCTGAATTGAAGGAGACGATGGAACAACTGCGCCTCAATAAGGAGGAATTGCAGCGTGAAAGGGAGGAAAATTGCACCAGAACTGCAGAGATTGCAGCTGACATGGCTGAGTTACGAGCTCAGATTTTGCCTCGACCGAGGCAGGATCCCGCTCCAGCTGCCCCGGCCGAGATACTTCCACCTCGGATGCCAGTCCGAGATGTTCTTTTTGCTGGTATTCCACAAACCCTAGGGCAGAGGATGGACCCAGAGCAGCAAGTGAGGCGTCCAAGAGTCAACCTAGGAGATCCAGCGGAGCATGATTATGAACTTCGACCGCAAGTTCTTTCCATGATCCGCCAATGCCAGGTTGGCGGTTTAGAAAGGGAGTCTCCGAATCAACATTTACAAAACTATGAGATTTTGATGAAAACCTTGAAACCATCAAGGGTGGAAAATAATAATTACAAGTTAAGGCCTTTTTACTTTTCTTTGAAAGACAGGACGCTTACTTGGTACCAGTCTCTTCCTCCCGGAAAGATCAACACTTGGGAGGAGATGACGACGATGTTCTTAACAAAATTCTTTCCCCCCTCCAAAACTGCTGAAATGAGAGGGAAGATCAATGTATTCATCATGAAGGACAAGGAGAGTTTGTCCAAGTCATGGGAAAGATTTAAAGATGTTCTTTTGGATTGCCCACATCATGGGATTCCAAAGATAGAGTTGTTGGAGATTTACTTCAAGGGATTGGATGGAGCTACCAAATTCAACCTTCAACTACTATCCGCCGGCACATTCATGGACATGCCGATTGATGAAGCTTGGGAATTCATTGAAAAACAAGCTTTGCACATGGAGAAGTACTCGCACCAAGGAGCTGAAAATGGAGTTAAGAGAGTTAATTTCCACGAAGCTCCATCAAACGATAATCAACTCATTTCCCTCAAGAATGATGTGAAGCAATTGAAGGATCATTTGGTTTCTCACACCAAGAAGGAAGAGTAAGGATATCAAGGCTCAAGGAACAATAATAGTTACCAGAACAACAACAACAACAACAACAATGGTTCCCGGAACAACAACTACAACAACAATAGAGGGTCCAACAACAACAATTGGAGGCCCAACAATCAAAATCAAAATCCGGGTAACCTTACTCTAACTCCAATTCAAATAATTCTTCTAATCCTTTCCTCTCTTCTTCTTCTTCTACTCTATTGAAGAGTCAGGAGCCTGGATCAAGCTCATCCCAGCCAGAAAAGAAAGATGCAATGCTGGAGGCTATCTTGATCAAGCTCAATGCCATGGAGATGTCCATGACTTCATTTTCGAAGGCTGATAGGTGATGGAATCACTATCAATTAGGGTAGTTTTTAGAGTCTTTTTATTGCATTAGTATCTGTTTATGCTACTAACTCCTTGGTACAGAAGAAGAAGATTAAAAGAAGCTAAAGAAGGAGTTATAAGCACTTAGGAGTGAAGATCGATCACGAAGCAAAGCTTTTGTTGCCTCACCGCCCCAACGGATCCTTGCAGCCGGCCCTGCGGGTGACGCCTTACATCTGTGCGCTCCCTCGCCTTCACCAACGCCAACCATGAAGCGTGTCACCGCCCCTGCGCCACCCCTTGGCGCCCCTGCAGTGTCCTCCATTGAAGAAACAAAGACCAACTCCTTTGCACCTTCCACTACGGCGCTTCCTACGCCTCAACATGGGAGCTGGAAGACAAAGAGGCTGTGTCACCGCCCCTACGCTGACATAAGGACGCCCCGGCGGCTTGGGATCAGAAACGCCAGGAAAGCGAAAGGTTAGACGTTGAAGTGCATTGAAGATCCACCCCAGCGGAATTGTGTAGCCGCCCTAGCGGCTCTGAAGAAGATCAACCGATTCTGCCTAAACCGCCCCTGCGGTTCCTGAAGGCCGCCCTTGCGGTTTAACGCCAGAAGCTTTACTCCGGCTGTTTACACCACCTTTATGGCATTTAAGGTGGCTGTTTTGGGCCGGCCATTTACTCCTATTTAGTGTTTTTTGTAGTATAAATAGTCCTTGGTTGATTGCTAGAATCATCCATCTTATCATCTTGTTAATCAACAAATTATCCACTTAGATTATCTTGCTACCTTGTAATGAGTTGCTAACTCCCTTGCTACATTGGGTTGGTTTGAAGCTGCATTGTTACTTTGGTTGTAAGTACTTTATAATATAAGTTTTCATTCAGTAATACTTTCTGTTTCCTTGATCTCCATTGTCTAATTGCATGTTTACTCTTGCTTGAGATTGATCACCTTAGGTTCTAAAGTGCATTTAAACCACTAGGATTAATAGGTTCCGGGTTCGGGTCTTTAATCTAGTAACAACTTTAAGTAATAACGGGTTGTGATTACTTAAAGAAAAGGAACACAAATATAAAGATAAGTTTAACGGTTTTAATCTTCTCTTTATATCCCTTAGTCTTTGTTTGAAAGCTAACTTGTTATTTGTTCTTGTAGGTTTACAGAACTTTAACCTGTTAAGTTGTGTTGATGCCGGTTGGCTCAACACATATATACGATTGAGATGGGATATTACTTGACAGCTTGTAAAAGGAACTCACCAAAGTAGCAATTGCATGCTTAGAATCAACCTAGTGTCGATTCACCCATCATTGTCTTACTTGTCGCATTAATCGTTTTCATAAGTTTTTGTGCATCAATTCAACCAACACCCCCCCCTTGTGTCACTTGTCACTATAATCGATAATTGCATCTAAAACACCTTAACTCTCTTGGGTTCGACCCTTACTTAATCACTATACTTGTTCTTAGTGCTAAGTCAGGATTTACTTTTGATTGGATATAGACGACCATAGAAATACCTTCGGTCAAAGGCACAAAAAGCCTTAGAACAACAATTCTTTAATAAGGCGAATGAAGCACCAAGAGACCCACGGAAGCTCCCAGCAAGGACAAAGAGCAACCCCAAGGGACAGATCATGGCAATTACGACGAGAATTGGATTAAAAATTGCAGATCCAGTGCCTCGGTCGATGCCAGTGAAGAACACCTCGGTCCATGTACAGACGAAGAACACTTCGGTCGAGGTACCAACCGAGGTGGAGTCACATAAAGAGTCGGACAAAACTGAAGTTTATGTCCCACCTCCTGCATATAAACCACCACTTCCATTCTCCCAGTACATCTAGACAAGCATTTTGGTAAGTTCCTTGACTTGATGAATAAATTACATATTAACATTCCTTTCCTTGATGCTATTCTAGGGATGCCAGCCTATGTGAAGTTCTTAAAAGAGATTCTATCAAGGAAGAGGAAGCTGGAAGACTTTGGTGAAGTAAGGATGACATCTAAATCCTCGGAGCTCATTCAAATCATGAAGGAAAAGATGCCACCCAAATTAAGAGATCCCGGCTCATTTTGCATTCCCATTCAAGTTGGGGATGTCACTTGTGAGGCATTGTGTGATCTAGGAGCCAGCATGAGCATCATTCCGCTGGAGCTATGTGTGAAGATCGGACTTGGAGAGCCCAAGCCAGTGAAGATAAGGTTATACATGGCGGACCGCTCCATTACCCATCCCGTGGGCATTTTAGAAGACGTTCCGATTAAGTTAGGTAACTTCTATTTACCTACAGACTTTTTGGTTCTTGATATTCCCGCATATTATCCCATTCCTATCATTCTCGGGAAACCATTTCTAGCAACTTCGGGTTGCAATGTGGATTGTAAGAACGCCAAGTTGCAATTAAACATTGGCGGTGATCAAGTAGAGTTTGCATTGCCTTGATCTCCGCCCCTATCATGCAACCTCCGGATTGGAGCCTTCCGTTTGAGATAATGTGTGATGCAAGTGATGTGGCCGTTGGGGTTGTTTTGGGAAAAAGGAAAGATGGGCTTACACATGCCATCTATTATGCTAGCAAGACGCTAGATGATTCCAAACTCAACTATGCCACAACCGAGAAGGAATTGCTAGCGGTGGTGTATGCCTTTAAGAAGTTCAGGTCGTATCTTGTGGGAGCCAAGGTCATTGTGTACACGGATCATGCTGCGATCCATTATCTCCTCACAAATAAGGATGCCAAGCCTCGCCTCATTCGGTGGATCCTTCTCCTCCAAGAGTTGACATGGAAATTCGGGACAAGAAGGGTTCCGAAAATTCAGTGGCGGACCATCTTAGTAGGCTACCACCATTGGAGATTGAAAGAGATGACATCCCCATTGATGACTCATTCCGGGATGAGAAATTGCAATTGATGGAGGAGTGGTTACTTAAAGTCTCTAGAGGTAGTGAGCCATGGTATGCGGATATAATGAACTACCTTGTGTGCGAGGAGGTGCCACCCGGTTTGTCCTATGCCCAAAGGAAAAAGTTCTTCAAGGATGTAAGACATTACTATTGGAGCGAGCCTCTCTTGTTCAAGAGAGGACCGGATGGAGACTTTAGGAGGTGCATTCCGGTGGATGAGGTGGAGAGTGTGATCCGCCATTGTCACTCCTTACCATGTGGAGGCCATGCTAGCTCACACAAGACGTGTGAAAAGGTATTAAAATCCGGTTTTTATTTGCCTCACTTGTTTAGGGACGTGCAGAATTTTGTAGTGGCATGTGATGCTTGCCAAACAACGGGCAACATCTCAAGGAGGAATGAGATGCCCTTGAACAACATACAAGAGGTTGAAGTGTTTGATGTGTGGGGTGTGGACTTCATGGGGCCATTCCCCTCTTCATGTGGCAACCTCTACATTCTATTGGTGGTAGACTATGTGTCGAGATGGGTGGAGGCAATCGCCTCTCCAACAAATGATGCCAAAGTCATGGTGCGGTTCTTCAACCGAGTCATCTTCCCTAGGTTTGGAACACCAAGAGTGATCATAAGTGATGAAGTGAAGCATTTCACCAATAGGAACTTTGGGACACTTTTGGCTAAGTATGGGGTAACTCATAAGGTGGCAACACCTTACCATCCCCAAACTAGTGGCCAAATGGAGATCTCCAACCGGGAGATAAAGGGGATACTTGAGAAGACGGTTTCTAGGACAAGAAATGATTGGGCTATCAAGCTTGATGATGCTTTGTGGGCTTATAGAACCGCTTTCAAGACACTGATTGGCACCACTCCCTACAATCTAGTTTGTGGAAAGTCTTGCCACCTTCCGGTGGAGATGGAGCATAGGGCGTATTGGGCCATAAGGTGGCTGAATTTTGACCTCAAGGAAGCCGGTGAAAAGAGATTGCTAGACATCAATGCTCTTGAGGAGATCTGGTTGGATGCCTATGAAAATGCCCGGATCTACAAGGAAAGCACCAAGCGTTGGCATGACAAGCGTCTCATCCCAAAGGAGTTGAGTGAAGGTGACCTTGTCCTTCTCTTCAACTCGAGGCTGCGGCTCTTCCCCGGAAAGCTAAAGTAAAGATGGACGGGTCCTTATGTGGTGAAGAAGATCTTTCCCCATGGAGCGGTTGAGATAGGAGGGGAGCATTGTGGAGATTTTAAGGTGAATGGGCACCGGTTGAAGAAGTATATCCCGGGAGCTCTGATAACACGATTTATGACGTTAGTTTAGGCATCCATTTAGATAGTTTATCCCGCTATTCATGCATAGTTTGGCATTAGTTCATGACGTTTACGATCAATTCATGCATATTGTCGAGATAGACGTCCACACCCACTATTGTCGGTTTTGTAGGCATTTTGGGGAACTTTTGGAGCTTAATCGATACATTCGAGGATCATTCCTCACGATGACACATCTCCGGACTCATTAACAACCAAGCTAGGAGCTAAGGAAAATCCATAGGACCATGTTGGTGCATGCCTCGCACCAAATCATGGCTCAACGATCAAAAGAGGGCTGAAACACCAAAACCACGGTCACTGGCACTTCCACAGCCGTGGAAATGGACCGTGATTCCCTCTCGACAGCTGGGACAGCTATCCCACGATCTCCATAACCGACTCTTGCTCTTGGTGGAGGCTATAAGTAGTCTTGCAGGCTGATTCTAATGGGGACCTCACCTCACACACCCTCTCCCACATTCTCTCATTCAACAACATTCCATTGGAGGATACTCTTGGGAGGGAGCAAGGACACTCTCATTTGGAGAAGAAGAAGAAGAACAATAGTATTAGAGTTTTGCTAGTTTTTGAGTTGATTATGAATGAGTTTTGTTGAGGACATTTGCAAAGATTGTAAGGAACGACTTGAACCTTCTTTTGAAGGGTTGTAAGTCCTTCTTAACATTTATTTAGCTTGTTTTCTTGTTCTACTTGTCTTATCTCTCTTTCATTTCATATTCTTGTTACGGAAGCCATGGATGTATGCTTGTTGAGTTTGATTGTTAAGATGCATGTTGTTGGCTAAATAGAAGTGATTCTAGGGTAAGAGATTGATGATTACGGCTTGGACTATGATATAATAGACTTAAATGTATCTTTGGATGATTTGCTTGCTCGTACTTAAGTGTTGTTAGAAATGACGGTTTTTTCTTATGTAACCACTATCGTGGTTCTTATGATCTGACCGTGGTTTGCCTCTGTTACGCTTGTATTGATAAATCTGCATGTTAGGATGTTAGATTGTTGAAATCCTAGTGTTTTTAAAGCTTAATCTAGCCTAGGGTGACCTAATGCTAGCAACCTAAGTGAGGAAAGAGACCTACCCGGTGATTTCCGATCTTAAGTACCAAAGATGATGAACTCTAGGTAGTAGTGAGCCTCATAAGCCCCTATTGGATTGAGTGTGCTAGGATTGATGTTTAGGACTTGCCTTCCCGAGACTTACCCGGTAAGGAGAGGTTAGATCCCTAGATAACAATCCGGTTTGTGTAGATTTCCCAACCTTAAGTTCCTAGAGACATACCCGGCAATAGGATCTTAGTTGCGGGATTAGTGGATCATGAGACCCATCCGGTGATTGGTTCCATTTGACAAACACCCTTTCCCAACATACTATAGCTAGTCCAAGATTTGATTAGAAACTTGAGTCCAATGCCATAACCGGAATTCCTAACCCCTAGAATCCGCTTTTCTCTCTTTGATCACATATCTAGTGTTTATTTCGCTCGTTTGTGTTACTAGCTTAGTTTGTTCATTTGATTTGTTAAACTTGCACTAATTGTGGTCTTTGCTTGATCACCACAAAACCAATCCAAAAACATTGAGATTTTCATTTCTTTATTTCATTCTCTTTTCTTAGACTAGATTTACACTATCCTTAGTCACTATTTGATTCGATTTCACCTTAGTCTTTGTGTTCGACCTCGGAATAATATCCTTACTACAAAACGACCTATACACTGTGGGTTCGCTAGGAGTTATGAAAAATATATCGAGCTATAAATTAAGGACTTTTGGGTGCTACATTCTTAGCGTAACAAGTTTTTGGCGCCGTTGCCGGGGACTAGGTCTAGATAGAATTATTTTTTGTTATTGTTTATAGTGTAGGTCTTTCTTGCTGCTTTTAATCTTGTTTGGTTTGTGTCTTTTCATTTTTAGGACATCTATCATTCTTTAGATGCATGCGAAGATCTCGTGGCAAGGATTTAGCTCCATTCGATCCCGAACCGGAGAAAACCCTTAAAGCTAGATCTAAGAGCATTAAGAAGAAGAAGGAGATGGCCGCAAGAGATCTTCAAGCTGAGTTGGATGAGGCTTTAGAACAAATTAGGTTAAGAGATGAACTCTTGGAGAATGAGAGGAGACTCGCCAATGAGAGGCAAGAAGCAACTAGGAGGAAAATTGAAAGGTTAGGCAAGCTCTTGTACAAAGAGAGCTTAATCGTCAACAACCTCCACCACCGCCACCACCGCAACCAGCGGTCAATATTCGGTTTGAGCCGATCATGATTGAGGAGCCACAAACATTAGGGCAACGCATGGATCCGGCCCAAAGAGTGCACCGTCCGGGTGTAAACTTAGGAGATCCCGCAACCCATGATTATGAGCTCCGCCCTCAAGTGCTACAAATGATCCGGCATAATCAATTTGGAGGGATGGAAGGAGAGTCTCCTCATCAACACTTGATGAACAATGAGATCTTGATGGAGACTCTAAGGCCGCCAAGATTGGAGAACAACAACCATAAGCTTAGGGCTTTTTCCTTCTCACTTAAGGACAAGGCCTTGGCTTGGTACCAATCCATTCCACTAGGACGTGTGAGTACTTGGGAGGAGATGACAACCGAGTTCTTGACTAAGTTCTTCCCGCCTTCCAAGACAACCGAGCTAAGAGGGAAGATCAATGCCTTCATGATGAAGGATAGAGAAAGCTTATTCAAGTCTTGGGAGAGGTTTAAGGACCTCCTAGATTGTCCACACCATGGTATACCGAAAATAGAGCTTTTAGAGATCTATTTCAAGGGGCTTGATGAGGATAGCCAATTCAAGCTTCAATCGCTTTCCGGTTGAAATTTTATGAAGAAGAATGTGGATGAGGCTTGGGAGTTCGTAGAGAAGCAAGCCTTGGTAATAGAGAAGTACTCCCATAGGAAAAGTGATGGGAGAAAACCGGGAGTTTATGAAGTTAGTGAAGTCACCATGAGCAACTACAACCTCGATGCAATCAACAATGAGCTAAAGTCTTTGAGAGAGTTGTGTGCTACAACCTTGAAGAATCAAGCTAGTCCTCAAGTACAAGTGCAAGCCAATTTGGCTTCCAAAGAGGAAGATGTTAACTACATGGGAAGGGGCAATTACAACAACTATCAAGGCCCAAGGAACTTCAACAACAACATCCGGCCATTCAACAATTACCGGCCTAATCACAACCATCCCGGGATTTCCTATTCTAACCCGGATGATACCTTGAACACTCCCGCTTCCACAAGCGCAGCACCACCACCTTAGGCTTCACAAGAGACTCCACCCGGATTTACTCAACCTCCAAAAGATAGAACCGAGATGATGTTTGAGCAATTGCTTGGAAGGTTGAGTGGTCTTGAGAGCACGGTGACTTCCATTTCTAAGGCTCAAAAAGTGCTAGAAGCATAAGTGTTCCAAAAGGTGGGTGAAGCTCATAGAGATCCGGGAAAGCTTCCCAGAAGAACCGAAGATAACCCAAGAGGCCAAGTGTTGGCCATCACAACAAGGAGTGGGTTGAGCATGAAGGACCCTTTGCCTAAGAGGAATAACAAGGGAAAGCAAGTAGTGGTAGAGAAAGAGCCATTGCAAGAAGAAGGAGGCAAGAGCAAGGATGATGAGCCAACATATGTGGCACAACCTCCATACAAGCCACCACTACCGTTCCCACAATCACGAGGAAGAGCTCGTTTGGACAAACACTTCGATAAATTCCTTGAACTTATGTCTAAATTGGATATTAACATTCCGTTCATGGATGCTATTCTAGGTATGCCGGCCTATGGAAAGTTTTTAAAGGAAATACTCTCGAACAAGAGGAAGTTGGAAGAGTATGGAGAAGTTAGGATGACAAAGAGATCTTCGGATTTGATCCAAACTATGAAGGAAGAGATGCCTCCTAAGCTAAGAGATCCGCGATCTTTTTGTGTGCCAATTGGGGTTGAAGAGGTACAATATGAAGCCCTTTGTGATCTTAGAGCAAGTGTAAGCATCATCCTGCTTGCACTTTGCAACAAGGTTGGGCTAGGAGAGCCAAAGCCGGTCAAGATGACCCTCTACATGGCGGACCGTTCAATCTCTCACCCCGTAGGGATCGTAGAAGACATACCGGTTCAGCTTGGGAAGTTCTATGTGCCAATAGACTTCGTTGTTATGGACATCCCGGCGGACTATCCGGTTCCTATCATCTTAGGAAGGCCTTTCTTAGCCACATCGGGATTCTTGGTGGATTGCAAAAATGGAATTCTCTCTTTCAACATAGGAGAGGAGAATATTAAGTTCAAGCTGTCCACAATGATGAAGGGGCCAACCCTTGGTGAAGATGTGTTCAACATTGTCGAGCAAGAGGAATGTAGAGAAGTTGTGAGCTCGATCTTGATCAAGGACCCCTTGAAAAAGGTTCTTCGCTTGATTTTGATGGAGGAAGGAGTTGAGGATGATTGCAATAAAGAAATCAAGGCTTTGGATGCACTATAAAATGAGACATGTGCTGAATTTGAAGTGCACGACGGTGTGCTGAAACACTGTAGGAATCACGGCCTGTCACCAAGAACCACGGCCGTGGACTTACCCGTGGAACTATCTGGAATGCTCTAAAGTGCCAGCTTCTCAGATTCCACGCCCGGGGTTTTTCCAGAGACCGTGATTTTGCCCGTGTTTTCTCCAACAAGTTCCTTAGTTGTTGATCAAGCTTCAAGGAGTCTTGGAGAGTCTTCCATAGCTTTGGAATCATCTCAACCTACATTGTATGGAGCGTCTCCAACCGATAAAGTTCCTCCTAAAATTGAACTTAAACCCCTCCCCTCTCATTTGAGGTATGTTTTTCTTGGTAAAAATTCTACTTATCCGGTGATTGTTAATGCATGCTTGAATGATGATGAGTTGACTAGATTGTTCCATGAGTTGAGATTGCATAGCAGAGCTATAGGCTATACCATTGATGACTTAGTTGGCATTAAACCTTCCTTGGGCATGCCGGTTTTTACCGGAGATTCATAAAAGATTTCTGTAAAATTTCTAAGCTTCTTACTAACCTACTAATGAAAGATGTTGAGTTTGTTTTCTCCAAGGATTTCCTTGAAGCATTTTGTAGGTTGAAGAATGCTTTGATCACCGCCCCTATCATGCAACCTCCGGATTGGAGCTTACCGTTTGAGATCATGTGTAACGCGAATGATGTGGCCGTCGGGGCTGTTTTGGGACAAAGGAAAGATGGGCTTACACATGCCATCTATTATGCTAGCAAGACGCTAGATGATGCCCAACTCAATTATGCTACCACCGAGAAGGAGTTGCTAACGGTTGTGTATGCATTTAAGAAGTTCCGCTTGTACCTTGTTGGAGCGAAGGTCATTGTGTATACGGATCATGCTGCGATCCATTATCTACTTACAAAGAAGGATGTCAAGCCTCGTTTGATTCGGTGGATCCTTTTTCTCCAAGAGTTTGATTTGGAGATCTGGGATAAAAAGGGGTCCGAAAATTCTGTGGCGGACCACCTCAGTAGGCTACCACCATTGGAGATTGAGAGAGATGACATCCCGATTGATGACTCATTCCGGGTTGAGCAATTGCAACTGATGGAGGAATGCTTGCTTCAAGTGACTAGAGAGGGTGAGCCATGGTATGCAGATATAGTGAATTATCTCGTTTGTGAAGAGGTGCCACCCGGTGTATCGTATGCCCAAAGGAAAAAGTTCATCAAGGATATGAGGCATTACTATTGGAGTGAACCGCTCTTGTTTAAGAGAGGGCCGGATGAGATCTTTAGGAGATGCATACCGGAGGATGAGGTGGAGAGTGTGATCCGCCATTGTCATTCCTTGCCATGTGGAGGCCATGCTAGCTCACACAAGACGTGTGCAAAGGTGTAGCAATCCGGGTTTTATTGGCCAAGTTTGTTCAAGGACGTGCAAAATTTTGTGGTAGCTTGTGATGCTTGCCAATGGACGGGTAACATCTCAAGGAAGAATGAGATACCCTTGAACAACATACAATAGGTGGAGATATTTGATGTTTGGGGTGTGGACTTCATGCGGCCATTCCCGTCTTCATGTGGCAACCTCTACATCCTATTGGCGGTAGATTATGTGTCGAGATGGGTAGAAGTAATCGCGTCTCCCACAAATGTTGCCAAGGTTGTGGTGCGGTTCTTCAACCGAGTGATCTTCCCTAGGTTTAGAACACCAAGGGTGATCATAAGCGATGGAGGAAAGCACTTCATCAATAGGAACTTTGGGACACTTTTGGCTAAGTATGGGGTGATTCATAAGGTCGCAACACCTTACCATCCCCAAACTAGTGGCCAAGTAGAGATCTCCAACCGGAAGATATAAGGGATCCTTCAGAAGACAGTTTCTAGGACGAGGAAAGATTGGGCTATAAAGCTCGATGATGCTTTGTGGGCATATAGAACCGCTTTCAAGACACCAATTGGCACCACCTCCTACAAGCTAGTTTATGGCAAGTCTTGCCACCTTACGGTGGAGATGGAGCATATAGCGTATTGGGCTATAAGGTGGCTGAATTTTGACCTCGAGGAGGCCGATGAGAAGAGGTTGCTAGACATCAATGCTCTTTAGGAGATCCGGTTGGATGCTTATGAAAACGACCGGATCTACAAGGAAAGGACTAAGCATTGGCATGACAAGCGTCTCATCCCGAAGGAGTTGAATGAAGGTCAATTAGTCCTTCTCTTCATCTCAAGGTTGCGGCCCTTCCCCGGAAAGCTAAAGTCAAGATGAACGGGTCCTTATGTGGTGAGGAAAGTCTTTCTCCATGGAGCGGTTGAGATAGGTGGGGAGCATTGTGGATATTTTAAGGTTAATAAGCACCGTTTGAAGAAGTATATCCCGGGAGCTCCGGTGGATATGATTGCCCCACTTCACCTTGAGTGAGACGCGCCCGAACTTGGTCAAGCTAATGACCTTAAAGAAGCGCTTAATGGGAGGCAACCCATTGGTAGACATCTTTCCCTTTTCGTTTTTGTTTTGGTTTTCATTTTTCTATTTTTGTGTCTTTTTGTGTGCTTTGTGTTTGTGTGTGCTAGAGTCTTGGTAACATGGAGGCCTTGCAAGGCATGAGTTGATGATGATGATCCCATATCAATTATGGGTGGAGCGGACGTGGGACTTGGACGGCTAGCGGTGCTTAGCGCGGGTCCCGATGCCATAACCAACACCTTGAGCTCTCTACCATCTTTGATAGATCATCCGCCATCAATCCACTTGAGTGAAGCCAAATACCAAAGCAAACCATTTTACATTGTGAGGACCCTCTTTCACTCTTATTTACTTCATTTACACATTGGGGACAATGTGTTTCTAAGTATGGGGTGGGGTTTGCATGATCTTTTGCATGATTTGCATCTAGGATAGTTTCTTTTTGTCACATGTTTCACTAGCTTTTGCATTGTACATATATATTTCGAAAATCCAAAAAATCAGAAAATTTAAAATTTTTTTAGTGCTTCTAAGCTTGGGAATGACCCTTATGATGAGATTATCTTGTGAATTGGCTATGGATGGCCTTGTGTGTTGAATGGATGTCTGCATATGTGGACTTGAAGTACTTATCTTGAATCCCATGAATGAATTATGATTATGATGTTTGCCTTGATTGGATTAAGGATTGATGGTCGAAATTACATGTTAGTTCTTGCACATCATCTAGGAATGACTAAGGAGATTCATTTTCCTCTACTTCTCATCTTGATCATGCTGCTTGAGCACCTCAATTGAAATGAAAATTTGACCTCTTTTGACCCATCCGGGAATAGGAGCATGCTAGTGTGTTGACGTGTGTGAAAAGCAAGTGTGGGGTGAAGTTGTTGATGAATGAATGTTGTGAATGAAGTGCTGAATTTGTTGTGAAAAGTGTAGAAAAAATATAGGTTTGTGCCTTGCCAAAGTCGGATAAACCGATAGTCCTAACGAGCCTTGGTATGCGTGCCCGGTGTGGAGCACCTCAAAAAATAAAAAAGCCCGAGGCCCGCTAATCACTAAGGTTTCGGCTTTTGTACACCAATGTCATTGTCTCAAAAATAAGTGAAAGAAAAAGAAAAGAAAAGAAAGAAAAGATGGAGAAAAATATACACTTGTGGGAAGTTGATAAAAAATGTGAAGTTGTGGTTGTTTAGTTCCTTTCCCGGATTAGCATCACATGACCTAAAAATTCCCACCTATTCACAACATTTCTTGGCCTCTTCCTTCCTAAGTCCTTGTGACCTATTTACATGTGTGTAAGACTTAGTGATCTAGATTGAATATACTCATGATCATCTTGACTTCTTCATTTTCATCTTTCATGCATGCTTTCGAGTTAAGTATAATTGTCTTTTCATGCCTTCATTCATTTGATGCATGATTGCTTGTCCATTTTCCATTAAACATGACTATGAAGGTGATCCAATTTTAGAAGCACAACTCCAAAAAGATTTTGTTGTTTTTCTGCATTCATAAATCATGTCATCTCTTAGCCTATGGTTGGATCTTGCTCGGGGACGAGCAAACCTTAAGTATGGGGTATTTTGATAACACGATTTATGATGTTAGTTTAGGCATTCATTTAGATAGTTTTTCCCGCTATTCATTCATAGTTTGGTATTAGATCATGACGTTTACGATCAATTCATGCATATTGTCGAGATAGACATCTACACGCACTATTGTCGGTTTTGTAGGCATTTTGGGGAACTTTTGGACCTTAATCGATACATTCGAGGATCATTCCTCGCGATGACACATTTCTGAACTCATTAAGAAGCAAGCTAGGAGCTAAGGAGAACACATAGGACCATTTTGGTGCATGCCTTGCACCAACTCATGGCTCAACGATCAAAAGAGGGCTGAAACACCAAAACCACGGTCACTGGCACTTCCACGGCCGTGGAATTGGACCGTGATTCCCTATGGACAGCTGGGACAACTGTCCCACGATCTCCATAACCGACTCTTGCTCTTGGTGGAGGCTATAAGTAGTCTTGTAGGCTGATTCTAATGGGGACCTCACCACGCACACCCTCTCCCACATTCTCTCATTCAACAACATTCCATTATAGGATACTCTTGGGAGGGAGCAAAGACACTCTGATTTGGAGAAGAAGAAGAAGAAGAATAGTCTTAGAGTTTTGCTAGTTTTTAAGTGGATTTTGAGTGAGTTTGGTTGAGGATATTTGCAAAGATTGTGAGGAACGAATTGAACCTTCTTTTGAACGGTTGTAAGTCCTTCTTAACATTTATTCAGTTTGTTTTCTTGTTCTACTTGTCTTATCTCTCTTTCATTTCATATTCTTGTTATGGAAGCCATGGATGTATGCTTGTTGAGTTTGATTGTTAAGATGCATGTTGTTGGCTAAATAGAAGTGATTCTAGGGTAAGGGAATGATGGTTACGGCTTGGACTATGATAGAATAGACTTAAATGTATCTTTGGATGATTTGCTTGCTCATACTTAAGTGCTGTTAGAAATCACGGTTTGTTCTTATGTAACCACGGCCGAGGTTCTTATGATCTGACCGTGGTTTGCCTCTATTACGCTTGTATTGATAAATCTGCATGTTAGGATGTTAGATTGTTGAAATCCTAGTTTTTGTTAAGCTTAATCTAGCCTAGGGTGACCTAATGCTAGCAACCTAAGTGAGGAAAGAGACCTACCCGGTGATTTCCGATCTTAAGTACCAAAGATGATGAACTCTAGGTAGTAGTGAGCCTTATTAGCTGCCATTGGATTGAGTGTGCTAGGATTGATGTTTAGGACTTGCCTTCCCGAAACTTACCCGGTAAGAAGAGGTTAGATCCCTAGATAGCAATCCGGTTTGTGTAGATTTCCCAACCATAGGTTCCTAGAGACATACCCGTTAATAGGATCTTAGTTGCAGGATTAGTGGATCATGAGACCTACCCGGTGATTGGTTCCATTTGAGAAACACCGTTTCCCAACATACTATAGCTAGTCCAAGATTTGATTAGAAACTTGAGTCCAATGCCATAACTGGAATTCCTAATCCCTAGAATCCGCTTTTCTCTCTTTGATCACATATCTAGTGTTTGTTTCGCTCGTTTGTGTTACTAGCTTAGTTTGTTCATTTGATTTGTTAATCTTGTACTAATTGTGATCTTTGCTTGATCACCACAAAACCAATCCAAAAACATTGAGATTTTCATTTCTTTATTTCATTCTCTTTTCTTAGACTAGATTTACACTATCCTTAGTCACTATTTGATTCGATTTCACCTTAGTCTTTGTGTTCGACCTCGGAATAATATCCTTACTACAAAACGACCCATACACTGTGGGTTCGCTAGGAGTTAGGAAAAATATATCGAGCTATAACTTTAAAACTTTTGCGTGCTACATTCTTAGCGTAACAAGCTCCAGTGGATATGATTGCCCCACTTCACCTTGAGTGAGACGCCCCCGAATTTGGTCAAGCTAATGACCTTAAAGAAGCACTTAATGGGAGGCAACCCATTGGTACATGTATTTTCCTTTTCATTTTTGTTTTGGCTTTCATTTTTCTATTTTTGTGTGTTTTTGTGTGGTTTGTGTTTGTGTGCTAGAGTCTAAGTAGCATGGAAGCCTTGCAAGGCATGAGGAAGGTGATGATGATGATCCCGCATCAGATGTGGGTGGAGCGGACGTGGAACTTGGAAGTCTAGCGGTGCCTAGCGCCGGTCCCGACGCCATAATGAAGATCAAGAGCTCTCTACCACCTTTGGTTGATCATCCATCATCACTTCACATGAGTGAAGCAAAATACCAAAACAACACCATTTTTACATTGTGAGGACCCTCTTTCACTCTTCTTTACTTGATTTGCACATTGGGGACAATGTGTTTCTAAGTATGGGGTGGGGTTTTCATGATCATTTGCATGATAGCATCTAGGATAGTTTCATATTGTCACATGTCTCATTATGTTTTGCATTGTACATACATATTTCGAAAATTAAAAAAAAATCAGAAAATTTTAAAAAAAAATTTAGTGCTTTTAAGCTTGGGTATGACCCTTATGATGATATTGTCTTGTGAATTGGGTATGGATGGCCTTGTGTGTTGAATGGATGTATGCATATGTGGACTTGAATTACTTATCTTGAATCCCATGTATGGATTGTGATCATGATGTTTGCCTTGATGGGATTGAGGATTGATGGTCAAAATTACATGCTAGTTCTTGCACATCATTTAGGAGTGATTAAGGCAATTCATCTCTCTCTACTTCTCATCTTGATCATGTTGTTTGAGCACCTCAATTGATATAAAATTTGACCTCTTTTGACCCATCCGGGAATAGGAGCATGCTAGTGTGTTGATGTGTGTGAAAAGAAAGTGTGGGGTGAAGTTGTTGATGAAAGAATGTTGTGAATAAAGTGCTGAATTTGTTGTGAAAAGTGTAGAAAAAATATAGGTTTGGGAACTTTGGTTTTGAATGACGAGTAACTCGGCACCATTCACATAATCGGGTGTTTGTGCCTTGCCAAAGTCGGATAAACCGAATGTCCTAACGAGCCTTGGTATGTGTGCGCGGTGTGAGGCACCTCAGAAAAATCCCAAGGTTTGCTAATCACCAAGGTTTCGGCTTTTGTACACAAATGCCATTGTCTCAAAAATAAGTTCTAGAAAAAGAAAGTGAAAAAGAAAAGAAAACAAAGAAAAGATGGAGAAAAATATACACTTGTGGAGAAGTTGATCAAAATGAAATTGTGAAGTTAGTTCCTTTCCCGGATTAGCATCACATGACCTAAAAATTCCCACCCTATCACAACGTTTCTTAGCCTCTTCTTTCCTAAGTCCTTGTGACCTATTTGCATGTGTGTAAGACTTAGTGATCTAGATTGGATATGCTCATGGTCATCTTGACTTCTTCATTTTCACCTTGCATGCATGCTTTTGAGTTAAGTATAATTGTCTTTCTATGCCTTTATTCATTTGATACATGATTGCTTGTCCATTGCCATGAAACATGACTATGAAGGTGATCCAATGTTAGAAGCACAATTCTAAAAAGATTTTGTCGTTTTTCTGCATGCATAAATCATGTCATCTCTTAGTCTATAGTTGGGTCTTGCTCGGGGACGAGCAAACCTTAAGTATGGGGTATTTTTTTAACACGATTTATGACGTTAGTTTAGGCATCCATTTAGATAGTTTTTCCCGTTATTCATGCATAGTTTGGCATTAGTTCATGACATTTACGTTTAATTAATGCATATTGTTGAGATAGACGTCTACACGAACTATTGTCGGTTTTGTAGGTATTTTGGGGAACTTTTGGAGCTTAATCGATACATTCGAGGATCATTCCTCGCGATGACACGCTTCCGGACTCATTAAGAAGCAAGCTAGGAGATAAGGAGAACACATAGGACCTTGTTGGTGCATGCCTTGCACCAACTCATGGCTCAACGATCAAAAGAGAGCTGAACCACCAAAACCACGGTCACTGGCACTTCCACGCCCGTGGAATTGGGCCGTGATTCTCTCTGGACAGCTGTGACAGTGGTCCCACGATCTCCGTAACCGACTCTTGCGCTTGATGGAGGATATAAGTAGTCCTTGTAGATTGATTCCAAAGATCCTCTCCCACACTCTCTCATTCTACAACATTCCATTGGAGGCTACTCTTAGAGAGGAGAAAAAACACTCTCATTTGGAGAAGAAGAAGAAGAACACTAGTCTTAGAGATTTCATAGTTTTCGAGAGATTTTTGAGTGAACTAGTTGAAGACATTTGCAAGGTTTTGTAAGGAACGATTTGGACCTTCTTTTGAAGGGTTGTAAGTCTTTCTTAACATTTATTCAGCTTGGTTTTCTTGTTATACTTGTTTCATTTCTCTTTCACTTCATTTACTTGCTATGGAAGCCATGAATGTATGCTTGTCGAGTTTGATTGTTAAGATGCATGTTGTTGGCTAAATAGATGCGATTATAGGGTAAGGGAATGATGGTTATGGCTTGGACTATGATAGAATAAACTTAAATGTATCTTTGGATGATTTTCTTGCTCGAACTTAACTGTTGTTGAAAATCACGGGTTGTTCTTCCCCTTCCACGGCCGTGGTTCTGATGATCTGCTCGTGGTTTGATTTTGTTGTGCTTGTATTGATAAATTTGAATGCTAAGATGTTAGATTGTTAAAATCCAAGTGTTTGTTAAGCTTAATCTATCCTAGGGTGACCTAATTCTTTAAAACTAAGTGAGGAAAGAGACCTACCCGGTGATTTCCGTTCTGAAGTACCAATGATGATGAACTCTAGGTAGTAGTGAGCCTCACAACCGCTATTGGACTGAATGTGCTAGGATTGATGTTTAGGACTTGCCTTCCCGAGACTTACCCGGTAAGGAGAGGTTAGACCCTTAGATAGCAATTCGGTTTGTGTAGCTTTCCCAACCTTAGGCTCCTAGAGACTTACCCGGTGATAGGATCTTAGTTGCGGGATTAGCGGATCATAAGACTTACCCGGTGATTGACCCCATTTGAGAAACATTCCTTCCGAACATACCATAGCTAGTCCAAGGTTGATTAGAAGCTTGAGTCCAATGCCATAACCGGAATTCCTAACCCCTAGAATCCGCTTTTCTCTCTTTGATCACATATCTAATGTTTGTTTTGTTTATTTGTGTTGCTATCTTGCTTTGTTAGTTTGTTTTATAATCTTGCATCATTTGTGATCCTTGCTTGATCACCACAAAACCAACCCAAAAACATTATGATTTTCATTTCTTTATTCCTTTCTCTTTTCTTAGATTAGACTTGAACTATCCATAGTCATTTTATTGATTCAATTTCACCTTAGTCTTTGTGTTCGACCTCGGAATACTATCCTTGCTACAAAATGACCCATACACTGTGGGTTCGCTAGGAGTAAGGAAAAAATATATCGAGTTATAAATTTAAGACTTTGCATGCTACAAATCTTAGCGTAACAACTCTATTTTCCCTTACTTCCAAGTGTAAAGAGTTTCTAAGTTCGTTGCTACATTGGGTTGTTTTGAAGCTGCATTGTTGCTTTGGTTGTAAGTTTTTATCAATATAAGTATTATTCAGTTATATGTGTTATATTCCTTGAGCTCTAAACTTATGTTTGCATGTTTCTTACCACTTACATTGATCACCTTAAGTGTCTAATTGCCTGAAAAGAACTAGGATTAATTGACTCCGGGTTCAGGTCCTTAATCTAGTAGTAATCCATTAGGAAACTGGTTGTAATCTCATAAAGGAAAAGGAATATAATTATAAAGAAAGTCTAACGGTGTTTATGCTTTCCTATATATCTCTTTGTCTTTGTTAAAATGCTAACTTGTGCTTTAATCTTGTAGGTTTATGGATCACTAATCTTCTTAAGTTGTGTTGATGCCAATTGGCTCAACACATATTTAAGATCAAGACGAGACATTGATGAATAACTTGAAAAAAGAACCAATCAAAGTAGTGTGCATGCTAAGACTCAACCTAGTGTAGCTCTTTCCTCCATTCTATTATCACATCTTTACTTGTTTTCGTTTTGCTTTTGTTTTGTTTCGTTACAATCCAACCCCCCCCCCCCCCAATTTGGTTACATATATCGAAAATTGAACCTAATCATCGCTTGACAAGGATCTCTTGGGATCGACCCTTACTTACACTATACAAATCAATTAGTGTAACTTTAGGCAATTACTTTGACTTAAGCTAAAAAAGACAACGACCTTAGGATTTTAGTCTCGTCAAATTTGGCGCCGTTGACGGGGAGTTCTTGTTTTTGTTTTGATTTACTTCGATTATTGATTATTGGTTTGGACCATTTTCATGGTTCAAACCCGTGCTAATAACTCTGACTTTGCTCCTTTTGATTCAAAAATTGAAAGAAGGCACAATCGACTTTGTAGGCAACAACGAACCCGAGAAGAGATGGCTAGCCGAACTCTTTGTCAACTCACGCAGCCGGATTTGACTCAACACCCTCTTGCGGTTACCATACTGGTAATTGGGGAAGGAGTCAACTCTGAGGTCAAACCAGGGCTGATCCACTTGCTCTCATCCTTCCATGGGTTAAGTGGTGAAGACCCCATCAAACACCATGGGAGGTTCCATACCGTGTGTATGAGCATGAAGTCGGTCAATGTCACCGAAGAGCAAATCAAGATGAAAGAATTTGACTTCACTCTCAAGGACGGGGCGGATGATTGGTACTGCCACCTTCCGTCCGGTAGCATCGGCACATGGGACAATCTCCACAAAGCCTTTTTGGAGAAGTACTTCCCCGCTAAGACGGCAAACAACTTGAAGAAGGCCATAAGTAACATAGAGCAAGAAGCGGACGAAACTCTTTTTGAGTACTTCGAGCGCTTTGCCAAATTGAGGTCAAGCTGCCCCTTTCACGGCTACTCCACGCAGGACTTAGTGCTCTATTTGTACAATGGTTTTTTGGACAATGAAAGAAGGATAGTGGATGCCGCTTGCGGAGGTAACATTCTTAACTCTACTCCTGAAGTTCTTATGGAAAAAATGCAGGGAATGGCGGAAGGTACACGGAACTTCGGAAGACCCTCTACCAAGAGAGGACCCATGCCATTAATCCAGCCGTCCAAAGATTGTACAAGAAATAGCTAAACTAAAAGAGATGATTAAGAGGCTGACTTTGATGGGAACCCTACAACAGCTCAAGGCTTGTGGAGTTTGTGCTGATCCTTTCCACCCTACGGACTTATGTCCACAAGTCCAAGACGATGCTTCAGAGGTGAATTATGTAGGTTATGGTCAACAATAGCAGCAGCGTCCAAGGAATGATCCATATGCACAAAATTATGTGCCCACTTGGCGTGATCAACAAAACTATCGATGGAGGGATCAACAAAACCAGCAGCAGCAGCCCCGCCAAGGTAAGTCTCAATCCACTGAAGATATGCTGCAGGTTTTAACTAAACACTTTGCTGCCCATGTCCAAACTACAAATTCTAGCATCAAAAACCTCGAAAAACAGGTTGGACAAATAGCGGAGGCCATTACAAGGATTGCAGCTCGATCCTCCGGAAACTTACCGTCCTAGACGGTTGTAAACCCTAATGAGAATGTTAGTGCTCTAACAATGAGGAGTGGGAAGCAAGTCCAACAAAAGCCAGCAACATAAGCTAAGGAAAAACCCTCTGACGAGTCTGACACTGCCATAGCCTCCCCTACGGCTGCAACTGCGTCAGCCCTTGTGCAGACGTCGTCCCTGCGGCTGGATGTCACCGTCCCTACGGTGACAGCCCCTGAACCGCCCCTACGCCTGCAAGCTTCTGCCCCTACGGAAAAGACGACAAAGGGTTCTGCTGAAGAGGATTCTTACATCCGTCCAAGTTTTTGCCCTCTATATGTTGAGAAACCTCCAACTCCCTTTCATGAAGCACTAAAGGATCGAAGAGTGATTGAGGATAAGGATCTCTTTGAGACCTTTGCAAAATGCGAGGTAAATATCCCCCTCCTTAAACTTGTGAGGAGTATTACTAAATATGCTCGTTTTTTGAAGGAACTATACAACATTAAGAGAAACCAGAAGCTGAAGGGAAAGCAGAAGGTGCAAGTTAGTGAGCATGTGTCAGCTATCTTCCAACGCCAAATGTCCAAAAAGTGTAGTGATCATGGCATCGTAAGCATTCCTTGTGTTATTTGGGAAACCCGTTTTGATAAAGTAATGCTTGATATAGGTGCTTCTATCAATGTGCTTCCTTACTCCATCTACCAATCACTTGGCCTTGGGCCACTCATTGAAACTCGGATTGTAGTCCAACTTGCTGATTGATCAAATTTTTATCCGAAAGGAATTATTAAAGATGTATTAGTAATGGTTGATAATCGGATTTTTCCTGTTGATTTCTTTGTGATGGATATGGAAAATGACTCACATGCTGCAGCTATATTGTTGGGAAGACCTTTTCTGAAAACCGCTAGGATGAAAATTGATTATGTTAGTGGTAAATTGACTATGGAATTTGATGGGGAGGTAGTTGATTTTAACATTTATGATGCAATGAAACACCCTATTGATGATCATTCTCTTTGTGCTATTGATGTTATTGATCCTATTATTCAATATGTTTTTGACATATCCGATATAGATGAATTGAAAAACATAATTGAACACGACATTGCCATTCGTACTTCGGAATATGCCTTAACATCTAGCATGCAGGAAGTTTAGTTCAATTGGATGGGCACAAAAGGCTCCCTATCTCAACTTTGGCCATTGGGCCCACAATACTAACTCCAATCGAAAAGCTTGTTCCGTCTATAGTGCATGCACCTGAGATAGAATTGAAGGACTTTCCACCACATCTCAAATATGCTTTTCTAGGGGAAAACAACACCTTGCCGGTGATCATCTCTAGCAAGTTGTCCACCGTTCAAGAAGAGAAGTTGGTGAAGGTTTTGAAAGAGCACAAGACGGCTCTTGGTTGGACCATTGTGGACATCAAGGGGATTAGTCCCTCCACATGTATGCATATGATCCTCCTTGAGAAAGAGGCGAAACCATCTAGGCAACCACAGCGAAGATTGAATCCGCCAATGATGGATGTGGTCAAAAAGGAGGTATTGAAGCTCCTTCAAGCGGACATGATATTCTCAATTTCGGATAGCAAGTGGGTTAGTCCAACCCAAGTGGTTCCGAAGAAAGGAGGTATCACCATGGTGGAGAACCAATACGGTGAGATGATCCCAAGCAAGACACAAACCGGATGGAGAGTTTGCATTGACTACCGCAAACTAAACACGGTAACTCATAAAGATCACTTTCCTTTACCCTTTATTAACCAAATGCTTGAACGCCTTGCAGGTCATCCCTATTACTATTTCTTTGATGGATATTCGGGCTATTTCTAAATATCCATCGCCCCGGAGGATCAAGAAAAGACGACCTTCACATGTCCTTTTGGCACTTTTGCATACCCTAGAATGCCATTTGGACTTTGCAATGCTGCCGGCACCTTCCAACGGTGCATGATAAGTATTTTTTAGAATATATTGAGAATTTTATTGAAGTTTTTATGGATGATTTCACCGTCCATGGGGATAGTTTCGATGCATGCTTAGGACATTTAAAACTTGTTCTTCAAAAATGCGTAGAAACCAATTTAGTTCTTAATTCTAAAAAATGTCATTTTATGGTCAAACAAGGAATTGTATTAGGACATGTAATATCTTCAAAATGGATAGAAGTAGATAAGACAAAAATTGATGTAATTCAAAGTTTACCTTACCCTACTAATGTGCGTGAAATTCGTTCTTTCCTAGGTCATGCAGATTTATATTGGCGATTCATCAAGGACTTTTCCAAGATCTCAGCGGCATTGTGTGAGCTACACAAGACGGAGGCAACTTTCATTGTTGACGAAGATTGCAAAAAGGCGTTTGACACCTTGAAAGATTGCCTCACTAGTGCACCTATCATCCGATCTCCAAAATGGGAGAAGCCTTTGAGATCATGTGCGACGCCAGCGATTATGCTGTAGGAGCCGTCCTAGGACAAAAGGACGGAAGAGCATCACATGTCATCCATTGTGCATCCATGACGCTTAATGGAGCTCAAAGAAACTACTCCACCACCGAGAAGGAGATGTTAGCGGTGGTGTTTGCACTAGAGAAGTTCAGATAATAGCTCCTTGGTGTAAAGGTAATTGTATTCACTGACCATGCTGCCCTTTGGTACCTCATGACAAAGAAGGAAGCAAAGCCAAGGTTGATTCGGTGGGTGCTCCTTCTAAGAGAATTTAATTTGGAAATATGGGACAAGAAGGGAGCTGAGAACCTTGTGGCCGACCACTTGAGTAGGCTGGTGAAGGAGGAAGAAGATCCAGGAAGAGGATGAGCCATACTAGGGAGTTTTCCAAACGACATATTCTACACAACTCTTTGTTGTGTAACCGCCCTTGCGCATCCAGAGTCCCACCCCCGCGCATTGCCGCTCCTGCGGCTAGAGTCTGGTGCCCCTGCATTTCCTACACCCCTGCGTGATGTTCTGGCCGCTCCTGTGGATTAGACGACAAAGGTTCTATTTATGCTTCACTCTTTTAAACCATGGTTCGCTGACATTGTAAATTTTCTTGTTAGAGATGAGTACCCTCCAGACTTCACCAAAGCACAACGAGAGAAGGTGAAGGCCGAAGCAAGGCACTACATTTGGGACGATCCATACCTTTGGAAGCATTGTAGTGATCAGTTAATACACCGTTGCGTCCCGGATAATGAGGTACAATCTGTTCTCTCATTGTGTCATTCTGAATCATGTGGGGGACATTTTGGGGCCAAAAAAATAGCTAGGAAAGTCTTAGATGTGGGATTCTTTTGGCCACACATCTTTAGAGACGGTTTTGCGTTTTGTAAGGTGTGTGATAGGTGCCAAAGAGTGGGTAATGTTTCTAGGAGAAATGAAATGCCTCAATCATCACTTTTATTTTGCGAAATTTTTGATATTTGGAACATAGATTTTATGGGTCCTTTTCCTCCCTCTTTTGGGCATACTTATATATTACTTGCGGTGGACTATGTTTCCAAGTGGGTGGAAGCAAAGACCACCAAAACTGATGATTCTAAAGTTGTTACAACATTTCTTAAGGACAACATTTTTGCAAGGTTTGACATCCCCAAGGCTTTGATAAGTGATAGGGGAACTCACTTTTGCAACAAGACAATCACCGCTCTCCTTAAGAAGTACCATGTCCATCTACGTGTATCAACGGCCTACCACCCACAAACAAATGATCAAGCGGAAGGGTCAAACTGGGAGATAAAAACCATACTTGAAAATAAAGGTTTCCCCCAGAAGGAAAGATTGGAGCTTGAGGCTCAATGACGCTTTATGGGCGTACCGAACAGCGTAAAAGACTTCTATTGGAAAGTCCCCATTCCGACTTGTGTTCGGAAAGGAATTCCACCTTTCGGTGGAGAGTTTTGGAAGCTCCAATTGCAAGAGATGGAGTAGTTAAGGCTCGATGCATATGACCATGCCACAACATTGTTTGCCCAAAAGCGTGCGTGCAAATAAGTTTTAAATTTATAAAACTAGAATAAGAGCAAGCGAACCCGCAGTGTACGGATCGGCGTAGATTAGCAAGTATTTCAGAGTATCGAACTCAGGGAATTGGTGAAACAAAACCACTTTTAAGTAATCGAGCAATGAAATTATAGAAGCTTTGCAAATATTGGGGAAAACAGCAACCCTAGAGATCCAGGTATCAAATTGTGGCAATCGATTCAAGATATTCTATAAGTATAAAGACACAGTTGAGAATTGCAAAGGTATACTTAAGTAAGGTAATGTACGGTGAAGTTCCAAAAACCTATATGTCTAACCGAGAGACTCTCTCTATAAAGGTTGTTGAGGCTGCAATATAGAAAGGATCTAAGGATAAGAATTAATCTCAAATACCCATACCCAAACCCAAGGAATCAAAGACAAGCCAAAACGGTTAAGGTTGTGACACTCGAAATCGAAATAGAGGATGTTGAGTCTCACTACTACCTAGGAAAGGCAAGCCAAGGCTAGGTTAAAGCTAATCTTTAACTTTGGATCAAAGCAAAAGCAAAGTTCGTAAACCAGGGAAAATCACGGCTAGATCTTGAGAACCACGGCCATGGAACCCAAGAACAAACCGTGATTTAGGGTGTCGACGATATTTCTCTAACTCTAAGGGTCCAATCAAATTACGATCGATCTATCATCATTTAAGCCACAACTATCAACTCTTCACCTTAGAATTGCTAAAGGGTTTTAGCCAACAATCATTGTCATGATATCAATATTCAAATTAAGAAGAATAAAAGATGAAAACCCTCGAAAACTCAAATAAAACTCAAAGTCAATCTCGAAATCCAAACACAAAGGTAATATGTTTATGAATCTAGAAGAATAGGAACAGAAACCTCACAAAGATCTAGAGAAGTCACAAAAAGCGGGGTGTCAATCCGTTCTCGAATGAAAACCCTAGAATATCCAAGTACACAATCTTCCGAAAAGTACGTCCTTCAAAATCTTCAATCCTCAAGCAAATCTCCCAATGACGGCTAAATGTACGCGAAAGTAAGCGATGGTAAGCGAGTGTAAGCAAACGTCCCGAAAACTCTCTTCTCTAGCCTTTTTAAAAGGTGAGGTAGGGTTACGAGAAAGCTCAATAACGTGGCTGACGTGGTAAAATATGACACGTCACAGAATCACCGAAATCACGGCCAAGTACAACTTTCCACGATTGTGGTTTAGGGTGTGGATTTCAAATTACGGTGCCTTAGGATTTCCACGACCGTACTTTAGACCGTGTAACTCTCTGGAGTGCTCCAAACTCAAGTCCACGTTCATGATGTCAAGTCCACAGCCGTGATTTAGAGCGTGGTTCTTCAAATCCTCTTCCACGACCGTAATTCAGGGCCTGGAGTTGCTTTTCTTCTTTCTTTGCCTTTGTTTCGTGAAATCTTCCATCCATGCTCCTTCCTTAGCCTTCCTAATGCATCTCCTTGCCATCAAATGTAATCGAACACTCCTTTCCTTCCTCATTTTGCTCCAATCCAAGCTTTATTCACCTAAAAACACAAAGAAGCTAGTGTAGATCTCTATATCGACAAAGTGGGTGAACTAGCTCACAATTGCTTCAAACACATATCTAAGAACACTATAAAGAGGGAAAAACAACTAAAACAAGTGCCTAAAATATCGCCATATTGCATGCTAACAAAATACCCCATACTTGCCACTTGCTTGTCCCCAAGCAAGATTTTTTTTAAAAGCTTAGAACATAAGGTAGGATGAAATATGAATGCAAAACAAAACAAAACAATCTTTTTGGTTGGTGTGCTTCTAATCAATAGATCATCCTCAAACCTCGCTTCATTCATCCTTGAAAACGCTTATATCCATTAACTAAAATATGCAAAATAAAGAAACTTCATAAATTGCAAATACTTCAAGACGAACATCATAAACTTCAAGTATTGTCAAAATCAAGTATGTAAAACTTCAATTTAGATCACCAAGTCAAATAACACTCTTATGATCTCAAGGACTTTCAAATAAGGCCAAGAATGCGGAAGAAGGTGGGCAACTTGTAAAGGAATGTGGTGCATAAATCCGGGAAGAAGGACAACAAAAACTCTTTTCTTTTTACCATTTGAACTTCCACCAACTTAGAGCTTTGCTCTAGACTTTTGCACATAATTTTTCGACTTTACTTTTGGAGTTATGGACAGAGGTGCACAATAACCGAAGCCTAGGAGATTGGTGTTTCTCAATTTCGAGATGCCTCAAACCCTTGATGCACATACCATAATCCGCTAGGAATATCGCTCAATCCGACTTTGGCAAGACACAAACACCCGACTATGTGAATGGTGCCGAGTTACTCATCATCATGATTGACTTCCCCAAACCTAGAATTTTCCTACACTTTGAAAACAATTGCTTTCATGGCCCTCCCACATTAAACATGCCAAATTCAACTTCTTCCTAAATCCCGGATAGTTAAAGGAGGCAATTATTTCATTTGAGGGGCTAATTGATCAAAGAAAGAAGTAAGAAATTCGAGGTGCCTTAATCATTTGATAAAGAAGTATAAGAACTTATATTGTGATTTCAACCTTTGTTCCTCAATATGATTTAGATAAAACCTCCACATTATGAAATTTGTATGAAAGGATAAACAACATACTCAATTTCCTCACAATTCATAATTCAATTTAAGAATACAATTGTCATCAAAAACTCATTCCAGAAGTTGTTTTCATCATACAAATTATCTCTAATCTTAGAAGCACAAATATTTTCAAATTTTTCAAATTTGTATGGGTTTTTCAAAGTCTTTTTCATGCAACGCAATAATGAAACGTTTGACAATGAAAGGAAAATGCAAGTGTTCATAGAATCATCCAAGCAAAGTAAGTAGAGTTATTACAATGCATAGTTACACCCCACCCCATACTTGAAACATACATTGTCCTCAATGTTCAAAAGAAATAAAGAAAAGAAAGGAAAACAAAGAAACTCACTAGATGGTGGTGGAGTGGCTCATACCAATGGTCGATCAACATCATCACTGTGGAGGAGGCGGCGGTCGAAATGGACGGAACTCGGAGTTGAAATTCTGCCCAAATTGTTGGCGGTATATGTCTCTCATCATCAAGTCATGCTCCTCAGCCCCTACATCACGAGTGTCCTGGCGGATCTCCAAGTCTCCCACTCTCCTGGATAGATCGGTAGCCCACGCTGGTAGCTACTCATACCAAGCAGGTGGCTGGCCATACCATGCAGGTGTGTCCTGAGGAGCTGGTGTTGCCAATGCCTGTGCATACCATGGTGGTGGAGCTCCTCTGTACCAAGCGGGAGAAGCGTCCATCCAAGTTGGCCTCTCACTCACACTAGCTCGGCGAGAGAAAGAAGAACCGGAAGGTCGGGGAGAACGTCTAGGAGGGTCGAGAAACTGTGCCGGCTGATCCGGAAACGTACCAAAGTCCTGCTCATCACCTCCTCCCTGATAATCATCACCTCCTCTCATCTCATCATCAACACCCGCAGCTGGGACCACATCCGGGACATAAGGAAGGGCTACTAGTCTATTCGCATGCATAGCTGCGAATGTCGCCTTCTAGTTATGGCGTCCGGCCATAATGGAATACTTAGGAAGCCAAGGGATGCCTCTACCACCTCTATCCTCCCATGGCATGACTGCGGTAGGTGTAGCCTGGTGGCGGGGGAAGATGACACCTCTAGTCATGAGACTATTGAGACCCAAAGGTCTCGCCGCTATCCTAGTGCAAGCGGAATAGTGTATCCCTAGCTACGTGGCTATGTGAGTAACCCTGCTCGATATCCTATGTTCCCGGCCCTCTTATTTTTCAGTTTGCTCATGGTGGAGGCAAGGAGGGTAGCACAATCAGCGGGTCAGCCATAGAGCATGCAATAGAGGAGAAAGAGCTCATTGGTCTTAATCTTTTGGGGGGTCTCGGTCCTAGGGAAGAGACACTCGGAAAGGACGCTATGAGCTACCTTCAAGGCTAAGTGGTAGATGAGCTTAGCCTTGGTGTCGGCCGGTTGCCAACGATCCTCACTAGCATAAGTCATAGCGATATCCTCCCAAAAGTCCTTAGCGTATGCACCACTAGGAAATCTACCATTAAAACTCTCACGGAACCCAAAGAAGGCTCCAAACTGAACAATGGAGAACTCGTAGTATTTCTCCATTAGCCTAAAGGATACGGTTTGGTTCATGTGGCTATGCTCGAAGGAGGTGATAAACTCCCTAGTGATCTCCTCATAAGCGTCCTCTCTAATGGCGAAGAAGACAATCAGTCCGGCTTGATAGCATGAATTATAGTCTATATTTTGGGACCTGTTTAGATGTTTTATCTTTAATAATCTGCATGTTTGAATGTATATTATGTGATTATATTGACGTTTCATCTACCTTTGCGGGAATCGATGTCTACACCAAGTTTTGTTGTAATCGTAGGTAAAATGACACGTTTTGCATCAAAATAGAGCAAAAGGAGCTAAGGAGTCATTGGAGCTACATTCAGGAGCTTAAGGAAAAATCCAGGAAGCATGGAATTGGATTAGAGATTGACTTTGGACTAGATTTGAGAGATTTCACTTTCAGTTCAGAGTCACCTCGGTCAGCTACAGTACCATCTTGACCGAGGTGATCTAGAGGAGCGTCCCGACCGAGGCGAACACCTTGGACGCAGCGGGATATATTTTCTTCTAGGCTGAGATCTTTTATTTTTGGAAGGAGAGATCTTATATTTTTAGGCTGGATTTCTGGAAGGAAGATCATATATTTGGGAGATCTATTTTAGAGATAAGATATATTTTTATTAGGAAATTATCTTTTAAGATATTTCCTATAAAATTATCTTAGGAAGATATTTATTTTAGGAGATATGAATATATTTTATAGGAAATTATCTTTTTAAGATATTTTATCTTTGAAAGATAATTCTCCTATATAAAGGGTTGAATTTTGTACAATTCACCCATCTTCGGATCAAGAGATTTCAGATCTTCGGATCACCGGATGCTTAAACGGCAAGAGGCAGCATCCAACAGTTGGGAAGGATTTTTGGAAGGTTGAAGGAAGGAAGTTGATAGCTTTTATAGCTTTTGTGAAGGATTTTGTAAGATTCTCTTAGATTCCCTTTTTGTTGATTGTCTTGTTGGATTGTGATCCAAGGAACGCTTGTTTGTTTGATAATTGACTCAGTTATTGAATCCTTGTTCTTAAGGTTTTTGTGTTCAATTATTCACCTTCTTCCCTTATATTTGATTATTGCTTTCATGATGATGAGTGGTTAATTTCTTTGTGTGATTCTAGGGTGATTGGCTAAAAGTTGTGGGAAAAACAATGATAGAATAATCTTAATTCCAGTAGGACCCTGAAAGCTCGAGTCTTTAGCCTTAACCCTAGAACATCTCGCTCAGTCGATGAACATCTCGGCCAGGGTGGAACTTGACTGACCGAGGTGACCTTTCTGATCCAAAACTGAGAATTAAGTGTTACAGTTTGCCAAATCCTATTCTTATTACTCCTTTCCTGGTTCAATGCAAGCCTAGGATGAGACTTACCCGGTAATTCCTTTGTTTGTTTACAAAAGATCATAAGTGTAGGTAATAAAGGTTTATCCTTTATTGGGGTTTGAGTATGCTTTCATTCCATCTTTGTGAGTTAGCTTGAAACTTACCCTGTAAAGGTTGATTCTATTCCCTTAGGTGGTGTGTTGGTTTGAGGTTATAGTTCTTTTCCTTAATTCCTTGAGACTTACCCGATAATAGGAGTTACGGTTTGGGATTAGTGAGTAGTGAGACTTGCCCGGTAATCTATTCCACTTTAGTAACACCTTCCCTTTGCAAAATCTCAGCTTTGTCCGCTTATCTTTAGATCTTGAGTTGAAACCACAACTAGAAGCTTTAATCCCTAGAATTGCATATTTCCTTAATTGACTTTTTATCATCTTTGATTATTTTAATCGCCTTTGTGGTTAGTAGTTGCATTGACAACCTATACCTGCTTTGTTTCACTAAGTCCCTGTGATCGACCCCTGGAATTTCTTGTTTTTTACTACGATTGACCCGTACACTGCGGGTTCGCATCCTTGTTTTAAGCTTACATCTAGGCTTATAAATTTAAAGCTTGCACACACCGTTTGGAGCGAACAAGTTTTTGGCGCCGTTGCCGGGGACTTGGTCTAGACCGAGCCGGTTGCGGTTGGCTTTCGGGGTGCTTGCCCCTGTTTCTACTAACCACTCTACTTGAGTGACTTTCGCAGGTTCTTTTTCTTAGGTTTATGCGAAGAACCCGCGCTGGGAAGGAAATCGTTCCTTACGATCCTGAACCAGAAAAGACATACAAAAGACGCTTGAAAGAAGCGAAGATGGCCAACCAAGACGATCGCGATCTTGAGGCCGAATTGAAGGAGGCGTTGGAACAACTACGCCTCAGTAAAGAAGAACTGCGACTGGAAAGGGAAGAAACTCGCACAAGGACTGAGGCGACCGAAGCAGATATGGCAGCTTTACGAGACCAGTATCTACCTCGACCAAACCCAGATCCTCGACCGAGGCAAGACCTAGTTCCATATCCTCGACCGAGGTAGAACCCAGTTCCTGCTGCCCCGGCCGAAATTATTCCACCTCGGATGCCAGTCCGAGATGCTCTTTTTGCGGGTATTTCACAGACCCTAGGGCAAAGTATGGACCCCCATCAGCAACTGAGGCGTCCAGGAGTCAACCTAGGTGATCCAGCGGACCATGATTATGAGCTTCGACCACAAGTTCTTTCCATGATTTGCCAATGCCAGTTTGGAGGGCTAGAGAGGGAATCTCCGCATCAACATCTACAAAACTATGAGATCTTGATGGAGACCTTGAGACCTTCAAGAATAGAAAACAACAACTACAAGCTAAGGCCTTTCTACTTCTCTTTGAAAAATAGAGCACTTACTTGGTATCAATCTCTTCCTCCAGGAAAAATCACTACTTGGGAGGAGATGACGACGTAGTTCTTAACTATATTCTTTCCCCTCTCTAAAACCGCTGAAATGAGAGAGAAGATTAATGCATTTATCATGAAGGACAAGGAGAGTTTGTCCAAGTCATGGGAGAGATTTAAAGACATTCTTTTGGATTGCCCATATCATGGGATTCCGAAGATAGAGTTGTTGGAGATATAATTCAAGGGACTGGACGGCAACACCCAGTTCAACCTTCAACTACTATCCGCATGCACGTTCATGGACATGCCAATTGACGAAGCTTGGGAGTTCATAGAAAAACAAGCTTTGCACATGGAGAAATATTCCCAGCAAGGAGCTGAAGGTGGAGTTAAAAGAGTCAACTTTCAAGATGCTCCACCAAACAATGATCAACTCTTTTCTTTGAAGAATGATGTGAAACAATTGAAGGAACTCTTAGTTGCTCAAACCAAGAAGGAAGATCAAGGATCAAGGAACAACAATGGGTACCGGAACAACAACGGTTCCCGGAACAACAACTACAACAACAATAGAGGATCCAACAACAATAATTGGAGGGCGAACAACCAAAATTCGGGTAACCCTTACTCTTACTCCAATTCGAATGACTCCTCTAATCCTTTCCTCTCTTCTTCTTCTTCTTCTTCTTCTACTCTATTGAAGAGCTAGGAGCAAGGATCGAGTTCGTCCTAGCCGGAAAAGAAAGATGCGGTGCTGGAGGCCATCTTGATCAAGCTTAACTCTATGGAGACATATAACTTCATTTTCGAAGGCACAAAAAGCCTTAGAACAACAATTTTTTAACAAGGCGAATGAAGCGCCAAGAGATCCAGGGAAGCTTCCAGCAAGGACGGAAAGCAACCCTAAAGGACAGATCATGGAAATAACGACGAGAAGCGGACTGAAGACTGCAGATCCAGTGCCTCGACTGATGCCAGTACAGACGAAGACCACCTCGGTCCAGGTACAGTCGAAGAACACTTCGGCCGACGTGCCAACCGAGGTGGAGCCACAGAAAACGGAGGAGAAATCTGAATTTTATGTTCCACCTCCTGCATATAAACCACCACTTCCATTCCCCCAGTCAAGGGCCAGAGCACATCTAGACAAGCATTTTGGTAAGTTCCTTGAATTGATGAATAAACTACACATTAATATCCCTTTCCTTGATGCTATTCTAAGGATGCCCGCCTATGGGAAGTTCTTGAAAGAAATTCTATCAAGGAAAAGGAAGTTGGAAGACTTTGGTGAAGTAAGGATGACATTTAAGTCCTCGGAGCTTATTCAAATCATGAAGGAGAATATGCCACCTAAATTGAGAGATCCCGGCTCATTTTGCATCCCCATTCAAGTTGGGGATGTCACTTGTGAAGCCTTGTGTGATCTAGGGGCCAGCGTGAGCATCATTCCGTTGGAGCTATGTGTGAAGATCGGACTTGGAGAGCCCAAGCCGGTAAAGATACGGTTATACATGGCGGACCGCTCCATTACCCATCCCATGGGCATTTTGGAAGATGTTCCGGTCAAGTTAGGTAACTTCTATTTACCTATAGACTTTGTTGTACTTGACATTCCCACAGATTATCCCGTTCCTATCCTTCTCGGGAGGCCATTTCTAGCAACTTTGGGTTTCAATGTGGACTGTAAGAACGCCAAGTTGCAATTTAACATTGGCGGTGATCAAGTTGAGTTTGCATTACTTGCGGCAATGAAGGGAGAGCAGCTAGGAGATGATATCTTCAACATCTATGATGAAGAAGAATCAAGAGAATTGGTGAGCTCTATCCTTATTAAAGATCCACTTGAAAAAGTTATTAGGTTTAGCTTAATGGAGGAAGGTATAGATGCTTCTTGTGATGCAGATATACGGAGCCTAAAGGTGCTAGAAGAAGATCCAGGAGCTAAATTTGAAAAACTAATACAGGAGACGAAGATCTCCAGTTTCGGTTCCAGTTGCAGTACCTCGACCGAGGCAGTTTCTGGACCAAGCGAGGTGACTGAAGAACATCACGGTCAACCTCTTTGTACCTCGACCGAGGTCGAAATCGAGATGATATCAACTGAGAAAAACAAACTTCTTACTCCCTCTTCTGACATTCATCCTCAGTTGGTGGAACATTCTCTCCACCAAATTTTTGATAATAAATGACCTTGGTATGCTGATATTGTTAATTATCTTATTTGCCAGGAAATACCACCCGGATTGACGTACGCTCAAAGGAAGGAATTCTTCAAGGATGTACGCCATTACTACTGGGATGAACCGCTGTTATTCAAGAGAGGTCCGGATGGGATGCTTCGAAGATGCATTCCTGAAGATGAAGTTAATAGTGTCATACAACATTGTCACTCACTTCCTTGTGGAGGGCATGCTAGCGCCAACAAGACATGCGCTAAAGTATTACGTTCCGGTTTCTTTTGGCCTATATTATTTAAGGATGTGCAAACGTTTGTCGTCTCTTGTGATGCATGCCAAAGAACAGGGAACTTATTTAGAAGGAATGAGATGCCACTCAATAATATACAGGAGGTTGAGAAATTTGATGTATGGGGAGTAGTATTCATGGGACCTTTCCCATTATCTAGAGGAAACCTCTACATTCTCCTAGATGTCGACTACGTCTCTAGATGGGTTGAAGCCATTGCCTCTCCCACTAATGACGCCATGGTGGTTATAAAGTTCTTTAACAAGACTATCTTTCCACGTTTTGGGACTCAACGCATCATCATCAGCGATGGAGGGACGCATTTCATCAACCGGAAGTTTAAGGCACTTTTATCGAAGTATGGGGTAACCCACAAGGTAGCAACCCCTTATCACCCTCAAACTAGTGGACAGGTCGAGATCTCAAATAGAGAAATTAAAACAATCTTGGAGAAGACCGTCTTTAGGACGAGGAAGGATTGGTCCATGAAGTTGGACGACGCTCTTTGAGCTTACAAGACCACATTCAAGACTCCCATTGGTACCACCCCTTATAAATTGGTATATGGGAAGTCTTGTCATTTGCCCGTTGAGTTAGAACACAAGGCGTATTGGGCGATCAAATGGTTGAATTTTGACATCAAGGAAGCCGGTGACAAGCGGCTATTGGATATTAATGAGCTGGAGGAGCTGCGTTTGAACGCTTATGAGAATGCCAAGATCTATAAAGAGAGGACGAAGAAATGGCATGACAAGCGTATTATTCCTAAGGAGCTTAAAGAAGGAGACTTAGTTCTACTCTTCAACTCCCGCCTCCGCCTCTTTCCAGGTAAGTTGAAATCTTGATGGACAGGACCTTATGTTGTGAAACATGTTTTCCCTTATGGTGCAGTTTAGATTTGGGGAGAAACAAGTGGAGGCTTCAAGGTCAATGGTCATAGACTTAAGAAATACAAACCGGAAATCCCGGTTGAGGAGGTTGCACCACTATGCCTCGTTTAGGGACACCGTACGGTCCAGCTAGCGACCTTAAACCAAGCGCTTCTTGCGAGGCAACCCAAGGTATTGCTTTCTTTTCCCTTTTCTAGCTTGGTTTTAGATAGTTATCTTTTGCTTCGCTTTGCTTTGTTTTTGGCATCCTAGAAAGAAACCACATACTTTCTAAGGAAGGATTACAGCTCAGGAGCTACACTAGAAGGATATAAGTTCGAGAAATTAAGAGGACATAGCTTGATTGAGACACATCTCGGGTGCAGTCACAGGACCTCGACCGAGATGTTCTTCGACAAGCGAGATTGTCTTATCTGGGAGCTGTTTCTTATTTCTTTATGCAACTCAGCCTATGTCTGGTGAGTACTCTATTTTTCAGACTTATTTTGACCCATTGGGACAATGTGTCCCAAGTATGGGGTATTTGGATGTATTTATATGACTTATGTGTATGCTTTGATGACTCTACCGGATATTATTGTTTTATCTTGCTCTATGTGTTTATCTGAGATTACATGCATGCATACAAGTTATTTGATTGAGAAAAACGTCAAAAACTGGTTTGAAAAAATTTTTATTGACCTCGACCGATGTGACTCTGACCAATCGAGGTATAGTACCTCGGTTGACTTAGAACATCTTGACCGAGGTGGCTTAACTAAGACAGTTTTCGAAACGATTTTTGTGCTTCTTATCTGGATATGACCTCAGTGATGATTTTGTTTGCTGACTGGTTTTGAAATCTTCATATGTTTGAAAGGTTTTATAACATGTTTAAGTTGCTAAATGCTTTGTTTGAAATTTTTGGCATGTTTAATACTTTGTTTTTATCCAAATTATGTTGAATTTGAAGGTTGACACCACATGATGAGTTCTCTCACTTTCTTCCTGAAAAGACCAAGGCAATTCATTCTCTTCTCTTCTTCTTATTGATCATGCTTTAGCCCTTCATATACATATTTGCCTCCCTTTACCTATCCGGGAATTTGGAAGCAAGCAAGTGAAAAGCAAGTGAAAGAAAAGTTGAGATGTTGGCTGAAAGTTAGAAAGAAACAAATAGGTTTGGGGAAGTCAATCATGACGATGAGTAACTCGGCACCATTCACATAGCTGGGTGTTTGTGTCTTGCCAAAGTCGGATTGAGCGATATTCCTAACGGGTCATGGTATGTGCATCAAGGGTTTGAGGCATCTCGAGAAATTGATGATTGTTGATTTCCTAGGCTTCGGTTATTGTGCACCTCTGTCCATGCATCCAAAAAAGTAAAGTAAAAAGTAAATAAGCAAAGCTTATTGGTGGAAGATGTTGAAGTTCAAAGCAAGTGAAGTAAAGATCCTTTTCCCGGATTCTAGCACCATATTCCTTATATACATCCCACCCTCACACGTTTTTTCACCTTCTTTTGAAAGACCTTGAGACCTCGAGCTTGTTGATTAACTTAGTGGTTTAAACTGGATTATACATGATTAATTTCGATAATAATGATTTATTATGCATTCTATGATTTTATGCAAAGATGAACAACTTTCTTATATTTATAAAATGTTTTGAGCATGTTTTGATTTTTAAATTCCATGAAGCATTCTCTTAGAGTGATCTATGATTGTAGCACACCATTAACATATTTTGAAAGACTTTTTCATTGATCTTTATGACTTATAATCCATTTTATCTTGTATTTAAGATTTGGAACTTGCTTGGGGACAAGCAAGGGACAAGTATGGGCTATTTTGATAGCATGAATTATAGTCTATATTTTGGGACCTGTTTAGACGTTTTATCTCCAATAATCTGCACGTTTAAATGTATATTATGTGATTATATTGTCGTTTCATCTACCTTTGCGGGAATCGAGGCCTACACCAAGTTTCGTTGTAATCGTAGGTAAAATGGCACGTTTTGCATCAAAATGGAGCAAAAGGATCTAAAGAGTCATTGGAGCTACATTCAGGAGCTTAAGGAAGAATCCCGGAAGCGTGGAATTTGATTAGAGATTTACTTTGGACCAGATTTGAGAGATTTCACTTTCAGTTCAGAGTCACCTCGGTCAGCTACAGTATCATCTCGACCGAGGTGATCCAAAGGAGCGTCCCGACCGAGGCGAACACCTTGGACGCGGCGGGATATATTTTATTCTTGGCTGAGATCTTTTATTTTTGGAAGGAGAGATCTTATATTTTAAGGCTGGATTTCTGGAAGAAAGATCATATATTTGGGAGATCTATTTTAGAGATAAGATGTATTTTATTAGGAAATTATCTTTTAAGATATTTCCTATAAAATTATCTTAGGAATATATTTATTTTAGGAGATATGGATATATTTTATAGGAAATTATCTTTTTAAGATATTTTATCTTTGGAAGATAATTCTCCTATATAAAGGGTTGAATTTTCTACAATTCACCCATCTTCGGATCAAGATATTTCAGATCTTCGGATCACCGGATGCTTAAACGGCAAGAGGCAGCATCCAGCAGTTGGGAAGGATTTTTGGAAGGTTGAAGGAAGGAAGTTGATAGCTTTTATAGCTTTTGTGAAGGGTTTTGTAAGATTCTCTTAGATTCCCTTCTTCTTGATTGTCTTGTTGGATTGTGATCCAAGGAACGCTTGTTTGTTTGATAATTGATTCAGTTATTGAAGCCTTGTTCTTAAGATTTTTGTGTTCAATTATTCACCTTCTTCCCTTATATTTGATTATTGCTTTCATGATGACGAGTGGCTAATTTCTTTGTGTGATTTTAGGGTGATTGGCTGAAAGTTGTGGGAAAAAAAATGATAGAATAATCTTAATTCCAGTAGGACCCTGAAAGCTCGAGTCTTTATCCTTAACCCTAGAACATCTCGCTCAGTCGATGAACATCTCGGCCGGGGTGGAACTTGACTGACCGAGGTGACCTTTCTGATCCGAAACTGAGAATTAAGTGTTAGAGTTTGCCAAATCCTATTCTTATTACACCTTTCCTGGTTCAATGCAAGCCTAGGATGAGACTTACCCGGTAATTCCTTTGTTTGTTTACCAAAGATCATAAGTGTAGGTAATAAAGGTTTATCCTTTATTGGGGTTTGAGTGTGCTTTCATTCCATCTTTGTGAGTTAGCTTGAGACTTACCCGGTAAAGGTTGATTCTATTCCCTTAGGTGGTGTGTTGGTTTGAGGTTATGGTTCTTTTCCTTAATTCCTTGAGACTTACCCGGTAATAGGAGTTACGGTTTCGGATTAGTGAGTAGTGAGACTTGCCCGGTAATCTATTCCACTTTAGTAACACCTTCCCTTTGCAAAATCTCAGCTTTGTCCGCTTATCTTTAGATCTTGAGTTGGAACCATAACTAGATGCTTTAATCCCTAGAATTGCATATTTCCTTAATTGACTTTTTATCATCTTTGATTGTTTTAACCGCCTTTGTGGTTAGTAGTTGCATTGACAACCTATACCTGCTTTGTTTCACTAAGTCCCTGTGATCGACCCCCGGAATTTCTTGCTTTTTACTACGATTGACCCGTACACTACGGGTTCGTATCCTTGTTTAAGCTTACATCTAGGGTTATAAATTTAAAGCTTGCACACACTGTTTGGAGCGAACAAGTTTTTGGCACCGTTGCCGGGGACTTGGTCTAGACCGAGCCGGTTGCGGTTGGCTTTCGGGGCGCTTGCCCCTGTTTCTACTAGCCACTCTACTTGAGTGACTTTCGCAGGTTCTTTTTCTTAGGTTTATGCGAAGAACCCGCGCTGGGAAGAAAATCGTTTCTTACGATCCCGAACTAGAAAATACATACAAAATACGCTTGAAAGAAGCGAAGATGGCCAACCAAGACTATCGCGATCTTGAGGCCGAATTGAAGGAGGCATTGGAACAACTACGCCTCAGTAAAGAAGAACTGCGACTGGAAAGGGAAGAAACTCGCACAAGGACTGAGGCGATCGAAGCAGATATGGCAGCTTTACGAGACCAGTATCTACCTCGACCGAACCCAGATCCTCGACCGAGGCAAGACCCAGTTCCAGATCCTCGACCGAGGCAGAACCCAGTTCCTGTTGCCCCGGCCGAAATACTTCCACCTCGGATGCCAGTCCGAGATGCTCTTTTTGCAGGTATTCCACATACCCTAGGGCAAAGGATGGACCCCAATCAGCAACTGAGGCGTCCAAGAGTCAACCTAGGTGATCCAACGGACCATGATTATGAGCTTCGACCACAAGTTCTTTCCATGATTCGCCAATGCTAGTTGGAGGGCTAGAGAGGGAATCTCCGCATCAACATCTACAAAACTATGAGATCTTGATGGAGACCTTGAGACCTTCAAGAATAGAAAACAACAACTACAAGCTAAGGCCTTTTTGCCTATTTTAGAGAATTACGGTCATTGTTATTTCCACCACCGTAGTTTAGGGCGTGGAAGTCTCTGTTGTGTGCCAACATTCAAGTTTCGTCAATTCCTTATAACTTTTGCATCTCTCCTTTAGCTCAATCCTTATTCCTACATCCAAAAACATAACATAACAGAGGTATCAAGGGAAAAACAAAGCAAAAAAAACTAAACTAAACTACTCTATGAAAGAAAAACAAAAGCGTAAATGCAATACCTTGGGTTGCCTCCCAAGAAGCGCTTGTTTTGGGTCCGTAGCTAGACCGTTCCTATGTTTATTTGAGGGTAATCGGTGCGAGTTCCTCAACCGGCAGATCCGGTGAATACTTCTTAAGGCGTTAGCCATTAACCTTGAAACTTCCGCTCTTTTTACCCCATATTTCAACTGCACCATGGTGAAAAACACGTTTGATTAGATAAGGTCCAGTCCAACGAGATTTAAGCTTACCTGGAAAGAGATGAATTCTTGAATTGAAGAGGAGAACTTGATCTCCTTCCTTGAGATCCTTTGGAATGATATGCTTATCATGCCAACGCTTCGCCCTTTCTTTGTAGATATTGGCGTTTTCATAGGTGTTCAAGCGGAGTTCTTCAAGCTCATTGAGGTCTAAGAGGAGCTTCTCGCCTGCTTCCTTCATGCCGAAGTTCAACCACTTCACAGCCCAGTACGCCTTGTGTTCTAGCTAAACAGGGAGATGACAATACTTCCCACAAGGTTGTATGGTGTTGTACCTATGGGAGTCTTGTATGCAGTCCTATATGCCCATAATGCATCATCCAACTTCAAGGACCAATCCTTCCTCATTTTTGAGACCGTTTTTTCAAGGATGCCTTTGATCTCTCAATTCGAAATCTCCACTTGTCCACTCGTTTGTGGATGGTAGGGGGTGGCGATCTTGTGAGTCACCTCATACTTAGCTAGTAGAGTTTTGAATCGCCGGGCAATGAAGTGAGAACCTCCGTCACTAATGATGATCTGTGGTGTCCCAAACTTTGGGAAAATAGTTCTATTAAAGAACTTAACTACAACCATGGCATCATTAGTTGGAGAGACAATAGCTTCAACCCATCTCGAAACATAATCTATAGCTAGAAGTATGTATTGGTTTCCACAAGATGATGGGAAAGGTCCCATAATGTCTACTCCCCAAACGTTAAAGATTTCCACCTTCTGAATGTTATTTAGAGGCATCTCGTTTCTCCTAGAGATGTTTCCTGTTCTTTGACAAGTATCACAACAAGAAACAAAGGTTTGCACATCCTTAAACAAAGTAGGCCAAAAGAATCCAGATTGCAATACCTTAGCGCTAGTTTTGTTGGAACTAGCGTGTCCTCCACAAGGTAGTAAATGACAATGACGAATGACACTTTTCTTTTCGTCTTCCGGAACACCTCTCCTAATGATGCCGTCTGGACCTCTCTTGAAGAGTAGAGGTTCATTCCAATAGTATTGCCGGACAACCCTAAAGAACTTCTTCGTTTGTGCATAGGATAATCCGGGAGGTATTTCTTGAAAAACCAAATAGTTAACAAAATCAGCAAACCATGGTTCATTACCTTTTGATATCTTGTCGATGCACTCCTCAATAATGTGTAAATTTTCGTCCGGAAAGGAGTCATCTATAGGTAGCTCGTCGAACTGTGGTAGACGACTCAAGTGATCCGCAACAAAATTTTCCGAGCCTTTCTTGTCACGGATCTCTAGATTGAATTCTTGTAGGAGAAGAATCCATCTAATCAGTCTTGGTTTCGCATCCTTCTTGGCAAGTAAATACCGGATCGCAGCATGATCCGTGTATACAATCACCTTTGCACCTACAAGATAAGAACGAAACTTTTCAAAGGCATATACAATAGCTAAAAATTCCTTTTTAGTTGTGGCGTAGTTGAGCTGCGCTTCGTCTTGCGTCTTGCTAGCATAGTAGATAGCATGTGTTCGTCCTTCTTTCTTTTGTCCTAGCACAGCTCCAACAGCTACGTCACTCGCATCACACATAACCTCGAATGGAAGATTCCAGTCCGGAGGTTGGATAATCGGGGCTGAGATGAGAGCTACCCGAATCTTATAGAATGCATCTAAACAATCCTGCGAAAAGTCAAAAACTGCATCCTTCATCAATAAATTAGTGAGCGGTTTTGGTATCTTAGAAAAGTCTTTGATAAAAAGTCTATAGAATCCAGCATGTCCTAGAAAACTACTTACCCCCTTCACCGAAGATGGAGAAGGAAGTTTCTCTATGGTCTCTATCTTAGCCTTGTCTACCTTAATCCCTCTACTAGAGATTAAGTGTCCTAGCATGATGCCTTCTATTACCATGAATTGACATTTCTCCCAATTAAGAACTAGGTTAGTGTCTTCACACCTTTGCAACACAAGAGAGAGGTTAGATAGACAATTATCAAATGAAGAACCATAAACTGAAAAATCGTCCATAAAAACCTCCATTATCTCCTCAATGTACTCCGAGAAGATGGCCATCATGCACCTTTGAAAGGTGGTTGGGGCATTGCAAAGCCCGAATGGCATCCGTCTATAGGGGAACGCACCCCATGGGCACGTGAACGTGGTCTTCTCTTGGTCGCCCGGATGGATCGGTATCTGGAAGAAACCACTATAACCGTCAAGATAGCAAAAATAGGAATGTTGTGCTAACCTTTCAAGCATTTGATCAATGAATGATAGCGGGAAGTGATCCTTCCTAGTTTCATTGTTCAGTTTACGATAATCACTGCACATCCTCCATCCCGTGACGGTTCTTGTAGGAATGAGTTCATTGTTCTTGTTTGCTATAACCGTCATTCCTCCTTTCTTTGGAACAACTGGAACGGGGCTCACCCACTTGCTATCTGAGATAGGATAGATGATACCTGCGTCAAGCAACTTAAGAATCTCCTTCTTGACAACCTCCTTCATGATCGGATTTAACCGTCTTTGAGGTTGTCTCAAAGGCTTGAAATCTTCCTCCATTAGGATCTTATGCATGCATAATGATGGTTTAATTCCTACAAGATCCTCTATAGTATAACCTAAGACTTTTCTATGTTTCCTTAGAACGATCATTAATCTCTCATGCTCATCTTCACTTAATTCGGAACTAACAATTACGGGAAAAGTAGAATTAGTTCCAAGAAATGCATACCGAAGATGTGTGGGAAGTGGCTAAAATTCCATTGTTATTGATGCTTTTGATGACTCTTGAGGAGTGTCCAATGCTTCCTTAGAAGTCTCTAAGGGTGTAGGAGTGGTGGAAGAAGACTCAAGAGCATTTGTGGAAAGGACGTAATCATCTTCAGAAATCCCCAAAATTACGGCAACACTTTTACTTCGACGGCCGTGGTTTAGGGCCTGGAAGTAATTTACGGCACCACTGGTGGTTTCACGGCCGTGGTTTTGGCTGTGTAACTTACTAGAGTCCTTTGAATAGCTGATTACGGTCATGTTGGTGGAAACCACGGCCGTGGAATAGCACGACTGGTCGTGATTCCTCACGTTTTCTGACCCATCATAGAGTTTTTCAAACTCTTCCTCATGCACTTCTTTTAGCTCCTCCAAGGCTTCAATCTCCTCATTGCAATCCTCATCTTCTCCTTTCTCCATGATGCTCATGGTGATAACCTTTTGCAATGGATCCTTGAATAGAATCGATCTTACTTCCTCTCTAGATACTTCCTCATCATAGACATCGAACATGTCTTCTCCAAGAGCTGGCTCTTTCACCAAGGTTGAGAGAACAAACTCAACCTTCTCTTCAGCTATATCAAACGCCAAACTAGCATTCTTGCAATCCACTATTGATAGCATGAATTATAGTCTATATTTTGGGACCTGTTTAGACATTTTATCATCAATAATCTGCATGTTTGGATGTATATTATGTGATTATATCGTCGTTTCATCTACCTTTGCGGGAATCGAGGTCTACACCAAGTTTCGTTGTAATCGTAGGTAAAATGGCACGTTTTGGACTAAAATAGAGCTAAAGGAGTGAAGGAGTCATAGGAGCTACATTCAGGAGCTTAAGGAAGAATCCAGGAAGCATGGAAATAGATTAGAGATTTACTTTGGACTAGATGTGAGAGATTTCACATTCAGTTTAGAGCCACCTCGGTCAGCTACAATATCATCTCGACCGAGGTGATCCAAAGGAGCGTCCCGACCGAGGCGAGCACCTTGGACGCGGCGAGATATATTTTATTCTTGGCTGAGATCTTTTATTTTTGGAAGGAGAGATCTTATATTTTTAGGCTGGATTTTTGGAAGGAAGATCATATATTTTAGGGATTTATTTATGAGAGATAGATATATTTTATTAGGAAAATATCTTTTCAAGATATTTTATCTTTGGAGGGTAGTTTTCCTATATAAAGGGTTGGATTTTCCCCAAATTAGAACCGGTGCATCACCGAAAATCCCGCTATCATTATAGTGGTTGAAGGAAGGAAGATTGAAGGAAGAAAGTTGATAGCTTTTATAGCTTTTGTGAAGGGTTTTATAAGATTTTCTTAGAGTCCCTTTGTTGATTTGTCTTGTTGGATTTGTGATCCAAGGAACGCTGATTTGCTTGATATTTGATTCAGTTATTGAAGCCTTGTTCTTAAGGTTTTTGTGTTCAATTATTCACTTTCTTCCCATATATTTGATTATTGCTTTGATGATGATGAGTGGCTAATTTCTTTGTGTGATTCTAGGGTGATTGGCTGAAGGTTGTGGGAAAAACAATGATAGAATAATCTTAAATTCCAGTAGGACCCTGAAAGCTCGAGTCTTTATCCTTAACCCTAGAACATCTCGTTCAGTCGATGAGCATCTCGTTCAGTCGATGAACATCTCAGCCGGGGTGGAATTCGTCTAACCGAGGTGACTTATCTAATCCGAAACTCAGAGTTAAGTGTTAGAGTTTGCCAAATTCTATTTTTATTACACCCTTCCTGGTTCAATGCAAGCCTAGGACGAGACTTACCCGGTAATTCCTTTGTTTGTTTACACATGATCATAAGTGTAGGTAATAAAGGTTTATCCTTTATTGGGGTTTGAGTGTACTTTCATTCCATCTTTGTGAGTTAGCCTGAGACTTACCCGGTAAAGGTTAATTCTATTCCCTTAGTTGGAGTGTTGGTTTGAGGTTATAGTTCTTTTCCTTAATTCCTTGAGACTTACCCGGTAATAGGAGTTACGGTTTAGGATTAGTGAGTAGTGAGACTTACCCGGTGATCTATTCCACTTTAGTAACACCTTCCCTATGCAAAAATCTCAGCTTTGTCCGCTTATCTTTAGATCTTGAGTTGGAACCACAACTAGATGCTTTAATCCCTAGAATTGCATATTCCTTTAATTGACTTTTTATCATCTTTGATTGCTTTAATTGTTTTTGTGGTAAGTTGCAATATAGACAACCTATACTTGCTTAGGTTTCACCTAAGTCCCTGAGATCTACACCCCGAAATTCTTGCTTTTTACTACGATTGACCCATACACTGCGGGTTCGCATCCTTGTTTTAGGCATACATCTAGGGTTATAAATTTTAAGCTTGCACACACCATTTGGAGCGAACAAGTTTTTGGCGCCGTTGCCGGGGACTTGGTCTAGACCAAGCCGGTTGCGGTTGTCTTTCGGGGCGCTTGCCCCTGTTTCTACTAACCACTCTACTTGAGTGACTTTCGCAGGTTCTTTTTCTTAGGTTTATGCGAAGAACCCGCGCTGGGAAGGAAATCGTTCCCTACGATCCCGAACCAGAAAAGACATACAAAAGACGCTTGAAAGAAGCGAAGATGGCCAATCAAGATAATCGTGATCTTGAAGCCGAATTGAAGGAGGCATTGGAACAATTACGCCTCAGCAAAGAAGAATTACGACTGGAAAAGGAAGAAACTCACGCAAGGACGGAAGCGATCGAAGCAGATATGGCGACTTTACGGGACCAATATCTACCTCGACCAGCTCCAGTTCCACGACCGAGGCAGGACCCAGCTCCAGCTGCCCCGGCCAAGATACTTCCACCTCGGATACCAATCGAAGATGCTCTTTTTGCAGGTATTCCACAGACCCTAGGGCAGAGGATGGACCCCAATCAGTAACTGAGGCGTCCAAGTGTCAACCTAGGTGATCTAGCGGACCATGATTATGAGCTTGACCGCAAGTTCTTTCCATGATTCGCCAATGCCAATTTGGAGGGCTAGAGAGGGAATCTCCGCATCAACATCTATAAAACTATGAGATCTTGATGGAGACCTTGAGACCTTCAAGGTTGGAAAACAACAATTACAAGCTAAGGGCTTTCTACTTCTCTTTGAAAGATAGAGCGCTTACTTGGTATCAATCTCTCCCTCCAGGAAAAATCAATACTTAGGAAGAGATGACGACGGAGTTCTTAACTAAATTCTTTCCCCCCTCTAAGACCGCTGAAATGAGAGGGAAGATCAATGTATTCATCATGAAGGACAAAGAAAGTTTATCCAAGTCATGGGAGAGATTTAAAGAAATTCTTTTGTATTGCCCTCATCATGGGATTCCAAAGATAGAGTTGTTGGAGATCTACTTCAAGGGACTGGATGGCAACACCCAGTTCAACCTTCAACTACTATCCAACGGCACGTTCATGGACATGCCGATTGACGAAGCTTGGGAGTTCATAGAGAAGCAAGCTTTGCACATGGAGAAATACTCCCACCAAGGAGCTGAAGGTGGAGTGAAAAGAGTCAACTTTCAAGAAACTCCACCAAACAATGATCAACTCACCTCTTTGAAGAATGATGTGAAGCAATTGAAAAATCTTTTGGTTGCTCAAACCAAGAAAGAAGATGAAGGATATCAAGGCTCAAGGAACAACAATGGATATCGGAACAACAACAACGGTTCCCGGAACAACAACTGTTCCCGGAATAACAACTACAACAACAATAGAGGATCCAACAGCAATAATTGGAGGGCAAACAATCAAAATTCGGGTAACCCTTACTCTAACTCCAATTCGAATGACTCCTCTAATCCTTTCATCTCTACTTCTTCTTCTACTTTATTAAAGAGCCAGGAGCAAGGATCGAGTTTGTCCCAGCCGGAAAAGAAAGATGCGGTGCTGGAGGCCATCTTGATCAAGCTCAACTCTATGGAGACATCCATGACTTCATTTTCGAAGACACAAAAAGCCTTAGAGTAACAATTCTTTAACAAGGCGAATGAAGCGCCAAGAGATCCAGGGAAGCTTCCAGCAAGGACGGAAAGCAACCCCAAGGGACAGATCATGGCAATAACGACGAGAAGTGGACTGAAAACTACAGATCCAGTGCCTCGGTCGATGCCAATACAGACGAAGACCACCTCGGTCCAGATACAGTCGAAGAACACTTCGGCCGAGGTGCCAACCGAGGTTGAGCCACAGAGAGCGTCCAACAAAACTGAAATTTATGTTCCACCTCTTGCATATAAACCACCACTTCCATTCCCCAGTCAAGGGCCAAAGCACATCTAGACAAGCATTTTGGTAAGTTCCTTGACTTGATGAATAAACTACATATTAATATACCTTTCCTTGATGCTATTCTAGGGATGCCCGCCTATGGGAAGTTCTTGAAAGAAATTCTATCAAGGAAGAGGAAGTTGGAAGACTTTGGTGAAGTAAGGATGACATCTAAATCCTCGAAGCTTATTCAAATCATGAAGGAGAAAATTCCACCCAAATTGAGAGATCCCGGCTCATTTTGCATTCCCATTCAAGTTGGGGATGTCACTTGTGAGACATTGTGTGATCTAGGAGCCAGCGTGAGCATCATCCCGCTGGAGTAATGTGTTAGGATCGGACTTGGAGAGCCCAAGCCGGTGAAGATACGGTTGTATATGGCGGATCGCTCCATTACCCATCCCGTGAGCATTTTGGAAGACGTTCCAGTTAAGTTAGGTAACTTCTATTTACCTATAGACTTTGTTGTACTTGACATTCCCGCAGAGTATCCTGTTCCTATCATTCTCGGGAGGCCATTTCTAGCAACTTCGGGTTTCAATGTGGATTGTAAGAACGCCGAGCTAAAATTCAACATTGGAAGAGATGAAGTGGAGTTTACATTGCTTGCGGAAATGAAGGGGGAGCAGCTGGGAGATGATATCTTCAACATTTATGATGAAGAAGAATCAAGAGAATTGGTGAGCTCTATCCTTATTAAAGATCCACTTGAAAAAGTTATTAGTTTTAGCTTAATGGAGGAAGGTATAGATGCTTCTTGTAATGCAGATATACGGAGCTTAAAGGCGCTGGAAGAAGATCCAGGAGCTAAAATTGAACAACTAATCCAGGAGAAGAAAATCTCCAGTTTCGGTCCCAGTTACAGTACCTCGACCGAGGCACTTTCTGGACCAAGCGAGGTGTTCTTGACTGAAGAACATCTCGGTCACCCTCTCTGGACCTCGACCGAGGTCGAAAGCGAGATGATGTCGACTGAGAATAACAAATCTCTTACTCCCTTTTCTGACATGCATCCTCAGTTGGTGGAACATTCTCTCCACCAAATTTCTGATACTAAAGGACCTTGGTATGCTGATGTTGTTAATTATCTTGTTTGCCAGGAAATACCACCCGGATTGACGTACGCTCAAAGGAAGAAATTCTTCAAGGATGTACGCCATTACTACTGGGATGAACCGCTGCTATTCAAGAGAGGTCCGGATGGGATGCTTCGAAGATGCATTCCGGAAGATGAAGTTAATAGTGTCATACGGCATTGTCACTCACTTCCTTATGGAGGATATGCTAGTGCTCACAAAACGTGCGCCAAGGTATTACGTTCCGGTTTCTTTTGACCTACATTATTTAAGGATGTGCAATCGTTTGTTGTCTCTTGTGATGCATGCCAAAGAACAGGGAATTTATCTAGGAGGAACGAGATGCCACTCAATAAGATAGAAGAGGTTGAGATCTTTAATGTATGGGGAGTAGATTTCATGGGACCTTTACCATCATCCGGAGAAAACCTCTATATTCTCCTAGCTGTCGACTACGTCTCTAGATGGGTTGAAGCCATTGCCTCTCCCACTAATGACACTATGGTGGTTGTGAAGTTCTTTAACATAACTATCTTTCCACGTTTTGGGACCCCACGCATTATCATCAGCAATGGAGGGACGCATTTCATCAACCGGAAGTTTAAGGCACTTCTATCGAAGTATGGGGTGACCCACAAGGTAGCAACCCCTTATCACCCTTAAACTAGTGGATAGGTTGAGATCTCAAATAATGAAATTAAAGCAATCTTGGAGAAGACCGTCTCTAGGACGAGGAAGGATTGGTCCATGAAGTTGGACGACGCCCTTTAGGCTTACAGGACCGCATTCAAGACTCCCATTGGTACCACCCCTTATAATTTGGTATATGGGAAGTCTTGGCATCTTCCCGTTGAGCTAGAACACAAGGCATATTGAGCAATCAAATGGTTGAACTTCGACATCAAGGAAGCCGGTGAGAAGCGGCTATTGGATGTCAATGAGCAGGAGGAGCTGCGGTTGAACGCTTATGAGAATGCCAAGATCTATAAAGAAAGGACGAAGAAGTGGCATGACAAGCGTATCATTCCTAAGGAGCTCAAGGAAGGAGACTTAATTCTACTCTTCAACTCCCGCCTCCGCCTCTTTCCAGGTAAGTTGAAATCTAGATTAACTGGACCTTATGTTGTGAAACATGTCTTCCCTTACGGTGCAGTTGAGATTTGGGGAGAAACAAGTGGAAGCTTCAAGGACAATGGTCATAGACTTAAGAAATACAAACCGGAAGTCCCGGTTGAGGAGGTTGCACCACTATACCTTGTTGAGGGATACCATACGGTCCAGCTAGCGACCTTAAATCAAGCGCTTCTTGGGAGGCAACCCAAGGTATTGCTTTCTTTTCCCTTTTTCTAGTCTAGCTTAGATAGTTTGCTTTTGCTTTGCTTTGCTTTGCTTTGTTTTTGGCGTACTAGACAGACAACAGGTGACATCTAAGGAAAGAATACAACCCAGGAGCAACACTGGAAGGACAGAAGTTCGAGAATTTGAGAAGACGGAGTTTGACTGAGACACATCTCGGTTGCTGTCACAGCACCTCGACCGAGATGATTCTTGAGCAACCGAGACGACTAGGGTTACTGAAGATCCACCTCGGTCCATACCACCTCGGTCCAGTCGAGACCATCTCGACTGAGGTGACAGCAGTTCCAGAAAAGGGTATAAAAGGGGGCTGAGATTTCTCTCTCTTCCCTCTTTCTCCCTCTCAACCGAAACGCCCAAATTCACCTCTTTCGCTGATTCTCGCTCGTTTTCAATGATTCTCGCTTCCAAACTGCAAGGAAAGGGTAGAGGATCGGTTTGCAAGCAACAATCTGCAACAAAAACGCTTCAAATCGGCCAAATCTGGGGTAATTCGAGAAAAAACCCTAACTCTCCCTTCTTCACTGTTTTTGATCCATTTGGGCTTTGGTTGCCCCTGCATTGTGCTGAAAAAGGATTAAGTACCCCATAGGAACCAGTGGTAGTGATATTGGGGGAAAAGAACTGGATTCCTAAGAGTTGCGATCGAACAGCACTTCGCCTCGGTCCAGTCGGCCTGTGCCTCGGCCGAGGTGTTCTTGAGAGTTGTCAGGGCAACCGAGGTGATCTGACAGTGAGAGATAAATATGAGTTCTTACAGGCAGCTGGTTTTGAGAGATAGATCCTCTCCTTCTCCTTCTTCTTCCCGCCGCTCCATACTGGTGATCCATGAGCGTCACCGAGTAGATTATGACCGCATAGCGGCACGTCCAGTTGTTGCACCACGGTTTCTGGACATTTCTGCTTTTGACTGCCTCCACGTGGATGATGATCTCAGGCGGAAGATTTCTATGGTAGGGCTGGAGCAGTTTACTGAGATTAGAGCTCCAGCCTACCTCGAGCCCACCTTGGAGTTTGTTAGTTCCGTTACTTATTTGCCTACAAAGCGCGCCATTAAGTACCAATTGATGAACCGGAACTATTTAGTTCCTATGGACCACTAGAGAGACATTTTCGTTTTCCCGGCCCCCACAGTTGCTGATTTTCTTTCTCGAGCTGTAGCTCGAGAGTTTTGGGGACAGATAACTCACGTAGTTGAGCATGCTGACAGGTGGAGACTTGGAGATTCCAGGGAGCGGATCATCTTCCACCTAGCTTTTAGACTTGCTCACCGGATTTTTAGCGAGACTCTTCTGGCGCGTACTGAGATGCCCTAGAAGATTAGACAGGGTGAGCTGCTGAGTCTTTACTGTATGGTGACCGGAGGAGTTCCAGATTTTGGAGTTATGCTAGCGGAGGATTTGCACAAGATCAAGGCGAAGGCGAGAGGAGACATCTGCTGCGGAGGTATAATGACTCACATTACGAGTTACATGGACCTTGATCTGAGTGCATGTACTATGGTGGCGGTTGCCAAGCCGCTCGGGCTGCAGGAGATGATCACCAGGAGGATATTGGTTCCTCGCGGACTTACTACGCCATATGTGGCGATGCCCTGGGAGCAGACTGCACCTCAGGGTATTAGGTGGTCAGCTCAGTTCTCTGTTTATGACCCGCATTACTAGCAGACCGTATGGATTCCGCTTATGGAGGATGCCAGAGATGCAACAGCTCAGAGACAGGATGAGGATGATGAGGCTGAGGAGCCGGAGGATGAGGATGAGGATGGCGGTGCTGCCATTGACATGGGTACTGATACAGCTGGCACTAGTATACCAATCGTCGATCTAGACGACGAGGAGACGGAGGAAGAGCCAGCTGCAGCACCAGCACGACCAGCCAGGCGTAGGGTACGTAGATAGAGGGATCCAGTCGCTCACCGCCGGATCGATGATCTGACGGATCAGGTGATAGATTCCTACGCCGCCTTTTCCCTAGACATTAGAGAGATGCAGGAGAGACAATACTACCAGCACAGGATGGCTGAGATTCAGTTTCAGCATATCATGGGCTATCCTTTTGACCCATCTCAATACCCATACGTGCCATCACCACCACCATCGGATCGGGATTAGAGCTTGAGAGCTTGCAGGATTTTCTTTATTTATTTATTATGCAGCTCAGCATTGTCCGGTGAGTACTCTGTTTTCTTAGACTTATTTGACCCATTGGGACAATGTGTCCCAAGTATGGGGTATGCGGGTATGTATTTATATAACATTATGTATGCTTGTATGACTCTTGATGGATATTTATTGTTTTATCTTGCTCTATGTGTTTATCTGAGATTACATGCATGCATACAGGTTATTTGATTGAGAAAAACGTCAAAAACTGGTTTGAAAAATTTTTTATTGACCTCGACCGATGTGACTCTGACCAATCGAGGTACAGTACCTCGGTTGATTTAGAACATCTCGACCGAGGTGGTTTAACTGAAAAAGTTTTCGAAACGATTTTTGTGCTTCTTATCTGGATATGACCTCAGTGATGATTTTGTTTGCTGACTGGGTTTGAAATCTTTATATGTTTGAAGGGTTTTATGATATGTTTAAGTTGCTAAATGCTTTGTTTAAAATTTGTGGCATGTTTAGTACTTTGTTTTTATCAAAATTATGTTGAATTTGAAGGTTGATGTTCGCTCCAAACGGTGTGTGCAAGCTTTAAATTTATAACCCTAGATGTAAGCTTAAAACAAGGATGCGAACCTGCAGTGTACGGGTCAATCGCAGTAAAAAGTAAGAAATTCCAGGGGTCGATCACAGGGACTTAGTGAAACAAAGTCGGAATAGGTAAGCTTTGTAAATACTAACCACAAAAGCGATTAAAACAATCAAGGATGATAAAGCATCTAGTTGTGGTTCCAACTCAAGATCTAAAGATAAGCGGACAAAGCTGAGATATTTGCATAGGGAAGGTGTTACTAAAGTGGAATAGATCACCGGGTAAGTCTCACTACTCACTAATCCCAAACCGTAACTCCTATTACCGGGTAAGTCTCAAGGAATTAAGATAAAGAACTATAACCTCAAACTAACACACCATCTAAGGGAATAGAATCAACCTTTACCGGGTAAGTCTCAGGCTAACTCACAAAGATGGAATGAAAGCACACTCAAACCCCAATAAAGGATAAACCTTTATTACCTATACTCATGATCTTAGGTAAACAAACTAAGGAATTACCGGGTAAGTCTCATCCTAGGCTTGCATTGGACCAGGAAAGGTATAATAAGAATAGGATTTGGCAAACTCTAACACTTAACTCTCAGTTTCGGATCAGATAAGTCACCTCGGTCAGCCAAATTCCACCCCGGCCGAGATGTTCATCGAGTGAGCGAGATGCTTTAGGGTTAAGGATAAAGATTCGAACTTTCAGGGTCCTACTGTGATTAAGATTATTCTATCATTGTCTTTCCCACAACCTTCAGCCAATCACCCTAGTATCACACAAAGAGATTAGCCACTCATCATCATGAAAGTATTAATCAAATATATGGGAAGAAAGAGAATAATTGAACAAGAAAACCTTAAGAGAAAGGCTTCAATAACTGAATCAATTATCAAACCAACAAGCGTTCCTCGGATAAAAATCCAACAAGACAATGACAAAGAAGGGAATCTAAGATGATCTTACAAAAACCCTTCAAAAGCTATAAAAGCTATGGACCTTCTTCCTTCAACCTTCAAAAAGGTTCTTCAAATCTCCCAACTGGAGTATGGTTGCAGCGTGTATAGCGTGATTCGGTGTAAGCGGGTTGTGGATTTGTGAGAAATCCGACCCTTTTTATAGGAAAAATACCTTCCAAAGATAAGATATCTTAGAAAGATCTCTTCCCATAAAAATAGGTAAAATATATGATCTATCATATCTTCTTCCTTCTAGGAGTCAAGCCCAAAAATATAAGATCCTCTTTCCAAAGATAAAAGATCTCAGCCAAGAATAAAACATTCTCGCCGCGTCCCAAGTGTTCGCCTCGGTCAAGTCGACTCCTCTGGATCACCTCGGTCGATGTGACTTTGTAGTCAACCTAGGTGAGTCACAACTGAATGTGATATCTCTCAAATCTGGTCCAAAGTAAATCTCTAATCCATGGCTATGCTTCCTGGATGTTTCCTTATGTTCCTGAATGTAGCTCCAATGACTCCTTAGCTCCTTTTGCTCCTTTTTGATGCAAAACGTGCCATTTTACCTACGATTACAACAAAACTAGGTGTAGACCTCGATTCCCGCAAAGGTAGATGAAATGGTAATATAACCACATAATATACATACAAACATGCAGATTATTGAAGATAAAACGTCCAAACAAACCCCATAATATAGACTATAATTTATGCTATCAAAATACCCCATACTTAGCCCTTGCTTGTCCCCAAGCAAGTTCCGCATATAAAAGGTAAGATAGAATGGATTATAAGTCAAGAAAATCAATGAAAAAGTCTTTCAAAAACATTTTTATGGTGTGCTACAATCATAGATCACTCTAAGAGAATACTTCATGGGATTTAAAATCAAAATATGATCAAAACATTTTATAAATATAAGAAAGTTGTTCATCTTTGCATAAAATCATAGAATGCATAATAAATCATAATCATCAAAATTAATCATGTATAATCCAGTTTAAACCACTAAGTCAATCAACAAGCTCGAGGTCTCAAGGACTTCCCAAAAGAAAGGCCAAGAAACGTGTAGGGTAGGGATGTATATAAGGTAATGTGGTGCTAGAATCAGGGAAAAGGATATACTTCACTTTCACTTTGACTTTCAACATCTTCCACCAATAAGCTTTGCTTATTTCACACTTTTCTTTTTACTTTACTTTTTGGGATGCATGGACAGAGGTGCACAATAACCGAAGCCTAGGAAATCAGCAATCATCAATTTTTTGAGATGCATCAAACCCTTGATGCACATACCATGACCCCTTAGGAATATCGCTCAATCCGACTTTGGCAAGACACAAACACCCGGCTATGTGAATGGTGCCGAGTTACTCATCATCATGATTGACTTCCCCAAACCTATTTATTTCTTTCTAACACTTTCACTTCCGGCCAACTTCTCAAACTTTACTTCACTTGCTTTCACCACTTTGCTTGCTTCCAATTTCCCGGATAGGTAAAGGAAGGCAAAAATGTATATGAGGGGTTAAGCATGATCAAGAAGAAGAAGAGAGAAGAATGAATTGCCTTGGTCTTTCCAGGAAGAAAGTGAGAGAACTTATCTTGCGGTGTCAACCTTCAAATTCAACATAATTTGGATAAAAACAAAGTATTAAACATGCCACAAATTTCAAACAAAGCATTTAGAAACTTAAACATATTATAAAACCTTTCAAACACATAAAGATTTCAAAACCAGTCAGCAACAAGATCTTCACTGAGATCATATCCAGATAAGAAGCACAAAACGTTTCGAAAACTCTCAATTAAACCACCTCGGTCGAGGTGTTCTAGGTCAACCGAGGTGAAACACCTCGTTCGGCCAGAATTGTCCCGGTCGAGGTCAAAAAAAATTTTCTTATTTTTTTAAATCAGTTTTTGACGTTTTCTCAATCAAATAACCTGTATGTATGCATGCAATCTTAGATAAACACATAGAAGTAAAATGAAGCATAAATATCCGAAAATGTCGAGTCATACATCACATAAGTCGATAAAATACATAAAGACCCCATACTTGGGACACACTGTCCCAGTGGGTCAAAATAAGTCTAAAGAAATAAAATACTCACCGGACATAAAGCTGAGCTGCATAATAAATAAGAAAGAAAATCTTGTATCTCTCAATAGTCACGATCCGGTGGTGGTGGTTGTGGCACATACGGATACTGAGATGGGTCGAACGGGTAGCCCATGATGTGCTGAAACTGAATCTGGGCCATCATGTGCTGGTAATGCTGTCTCTCTTGCATCTCACGGATATCTAGGGATAGGGCAGCATAAGAATCGATCATCTGATCCGTCAGATCATCGATCCGACGGTGAGCCTCTGCATCTCTATGTCGGCGTGCCCTACGCCTAGCAGGTCGTACTAGTGATGTGGCTGGTGCAGGCTCAGTATCATCATTATCTATGTCAATAACCGGCGCACTTGTCCCAGCAGTATCAGTCCCTGTATCCATAGGAACTCCACCATCCCTGTCATCGTCATCAGCAGTCTCCTCCTCTACCTCATCCTCCTCAGCTGGTGCAGCTTCTGCCTCTCTAGCATCCTCCATCAATGGAATCCAAGCAGTCTGCCAATAGTGAGGATCATAAACAGAGAATTGGGGTGACCATCTGATCCCCCGTGGTGTAGTCGGCTCCCATGGCATCGCCACATACGGCGTAGTAAGTCCTCGGGGAACTAGTATCCTCCGAGTGATCATCTCCTGAAGCCCTAGCGGCTTGGCGATATCCCCCTTCGCCTTGGCCTTGGTCCTGTGCAGATCCTCTGCCAGCATCAAGCCAAAGTCGGGGATCCCTCCAGTCACCATGCAGTAAAGGCTGAAAAGCTCCCCCTGTCGGACCTTTTGGGACGTCTCAGTACGTGCCAGAAGCGTCTCACTGAAAATGCGGTGAGCTAACCTAAAGGCTAGGTGAAATATGATACGCTCCCTGGAGTCTCCAGGGCGCCATCTGTATGTGTGCTCAACAACGTGAGCAATCTGACCCCAGAACTCCCTAGCTACAGCTCGGGAGGGAAAATCTACAGCAGTCGGAGCCGGGAAACCAAAAATATCTCTCCAGTGCTCTAAAGGAACTAAGAAGTTCCGGTTCATCAACCGGTACTTCACAGCTCTCTCTGTGGGAAGGTAGGTGAAGGAGTTGACAAACTCCAAAGTAGGCTCTAAATAGGTAGGTGCGCGGATCTCAGTAAACTGATCTAGCCCTACCATCGAAATCATCCGTCTAAGATCTCCATCCACATGGAGACAATCAAAGGCTGATACATCCAGGAAGCGAGGTGCAATCACTGGACGGGCTGCTATACGGTCATAGTCGACCTGGTGTCTCTCGTGGATCACCGGTCTATAAGGTCTAGAGGAAGAAGAAGAAGGGGAAGGGGAGGATCTATCCCTCAGGACAAGCTGTCTATCTGAACTCATTTTCCAAACTCTCTGTCAGATCACCTCGGTCGGCCTGACACAACTCAAGAACACCTCGGCTGAGGCACAACACGACTAGACCGAGGCGAAGAATCTGCGCGATCGAATCTCTCAAAAATCCAGTTCTTTTCCCCCAAAATCACTACAACTGGTTCATATGGGGTACTTAATCTGTTTCTCAGCAAATGTAAGGGCAACCAAAGCCCAATTCGAAGCAAAACAGTGAAAAGGAGAGAGGTTAGGGTTTTTTCGATGTTTACCCTGATTCGGTCGATTCAGTTAATTTTTCTCGCAGATTGACACTTGTACTGGGATCCTCTATCCGTTCTTTGCAATTTGGAAGCAAGAATCGTCGAAAACGATCGAAGAAGGGCGAAGCGAGGCGAGGAGCTGCCGCGGTCGAGGAGAGGGTAAAATAAGAGAGAGAAATTCAGCCCCCCTTTTATACCCTTTTCTGGAACTGCTGTCACCTCGGTCGAGGTGGTCTCGACTGGACCGAGGTGGTACGGACCAAGGTGGATCTTCAGAAACCCTAGTCGCCTCGGTTGCTCAAGAATCATCTCGGTCGAGGTGCTTTGACAGCAACCGAGATGTGCCTCAGTCAAACTCCGTCTTCTCAAATTCTCGAACTTTTGTCCTTCCAGTTACGCTCCTGGTTTGTACTCCTTCCTTAGATGTCACCTGTTGTTTGTCTAGGACGCCAAAAACAAAACAAGCAAAGCAAAAGCAAAACTATCTAAGCTAGACTAGAAAAAGGGAAAAGAAAGCAATACCTTGGGTTGTCTCCCAAGAAGCGCTTGGTTTAAGGTCGCTAGCTGGACCATAGTGCGTCTCTCAAACGTGATGGAAGGTGCCCTCACCCCATACTTCACCTCCATTGTGGGGTGATGTAAGTAAGTCTATCAAACGCTCCAATAAGTGTAAGTGCTCATCGGGGAATGAATCGTCTATGGGTGGGTCGTCTTTCTCACGTGAAGATGCAGGTAGCCGGCTGAGGTGATCCGCAACAGAATTTTCGGATCCCTTCTTATCGCGGATCTCTAAATCGAACTCTTGAAGCAAGAGAATCCATCGAATAAGGCGTGGCTTGGCATCTTTCTTAGAAAGCAAGTAACGGATGGCTGCATGGTCGGTGTAGACAATGACTTTCGCCCCTACTAGTAGGAACGAAACTTCTCGAAAGCATATACAACCGCCAATAACTCCTTCTCGGTGGTAGCGTAGTTGCGCTGGGCTACATCTAGCGTCTTGCTAGCATAATAAATGGCGGTGGTCCAGCCATCCTTCTTCTGTCCAAGCACCGCTCCTACGGCTACATCACTAGCATCACACATGATCTCAAAGGGCAAGGTCCAATCCAGAGGTTGGATAATGGGAGCGGAGATCAACGCTTCCTTAATCCTGAAAAATGCATCAAGACACTCCAATAAAAACTCAAAAACAACATCTTTATTTAAGAGGTTAGTTAGAGGTTTAGAAATCTTAGAGAAGTCCTTGATGAATCTCCTGTAGAAACCTGCATGCCCGAGAAAACTCCTCACACCTTTAACAGAGCAAGGGGGAGGGAGTTTCTCAATAGTCTCGATCTTAGCGCGATCGACCTCAATACCTCGATTAGAAACGAGGTGTCCTAGCACAATGCCTTCATTAACCATAAAATGACACTTCTCCCAATTCAAGACAAGATTAGTGTCCTCACATCTTTGTAGCACTAGAGAAAAGTTAGATAGGCAATCATCAAAAGAGGAACCATATACTGAAAAATCATCCATAAATACCTCCGTGATCTCCTCTATGTACTCGGAAAAGATAGCCATCATGCATCGCTGGAAGGTAGCGGGTGCGTTGCACAATCCAAATGGCATCCTCCTGTAAGCAAATGTCCCCCATGGACAAGTGAAAGTGGTCTTCTCCTGATCATCCGGATGGATAGGAATCTGGAAGAATCCACTATAGCCGTCTAAGTAGCAAAAGTGTGAATGTTGGGCCAACCGTTCGAGCATTTGATCTATGAAGGGAAGTGGAAAATGGTCCTTCCGAGTGGCCGTGTTCAGCTTCCTATAATCAATGCAAACCCTCCAGCCCGTGACGGTCCTGGTTGGGATTAACTCGTTGTTCTTATTCGTCACAACGGTCATCCTTCCTTTCTTCGGAACTACATGCACCGGGCTCACCCATTTGCTGTCCGAGATAGGATATATGATACCTGCATCCAACAACTTAAGAATTTCCTTCTTCATAACCTCTTTCATGATCGGATTTAACCGTCTTTGAGGTTCCCGTGAAGTCTTATGATCATCCTCCATTAGAATTCTATGCATGCAGAAAGAAGGCTTAATGCCAATAAGATCATCTATAGTATAACCCAAAGCCTTTTGATGCTTTCTCAGGACATGCATTAGTTTAGACAATTCAGATTCGGAGAGGGAAGCACTAACAATAACGGGATAAGTGGAATCTGGTCCAAGAAAGACATACCTCAAGTGATTTGGGAGTTGTTTAAGCTCCACAACTGGGGGTGTTTTCTGAGGGGACTCCTTGCTTCCTCCTTCCAGTGGGGTAGATCCAGAAACTGGACTTTCGGAAGTCTCAGTTAAAATCATCTCGCCATCGACCTCGGTCGAGGCGTAGAGGCGTTGACCGAGATGTTCTTCAATCGGCTCGCTCAGTCCAGAAAGTGCCTCGGTCGAGGTACTGCAACTGGACCCGAAACTGGAGATCTTCGTCTCCTGGATTAGCTTCTCAGTTTTAGCTCCTGGATCTTCTTCCAGTGCTTTTAAGCTCCGTATATCTGCATCACAAGAGGCATCTATACCTTCCTCCATTAAACTGAAACTAATAACTCTTTCAAGTGGATCGTTAGTAAGGATAGAGCTCACCAATTCTCTTGATTCTTCTTCATCATAGATGTTGAAAATATCATCTCCTAGTTGCTCCCCTTTCATAGCCGCAAGTATTGCGAACTCCACTTTATCTTCTCCAATGTTGAATTTCAACTTGGCGTTCTTACAATCCACGTTGTAACCCGAAGTTGCTAGAAATGGCCTCCCGAGAATAATAGGAACAGGATAATCTGCGGGAATGTCAAGTACAACAAAGTCTATAGGTAAATAGAAGTTACCTAACTTGACCGGAACGTCCTCCAAAATTCCCACGGATGGGTGATGGAGCGGTCCGCCATGTATAATCGAATCTTGACCGGCTTGGGCTCTCCAAGTCCGATCTTCACACATAGCTCCAGCGGAATGATGCTCACGTTGGCTCCTAGATCACAAAGGGCTTCACTAGTGACATCCCCAACTTGAATGGGAATGCAAAATGAGCCGGGATCTCTCAATTTAGGTGGCATCTTCTCCTTCATGATTTGAATAAGCTCCGAGGATTTAGATGTCATCCTAACTTCACCAAAATCTTCCAGCTTCCTTTTCCTTGATAGGATCTCCTTCAAGAACTTCCCATAGGTGGGCATTCCTAGAATAGCATCAAGGAAAGGAATGTTAATGTGCAGTTTATTCATCAAGTCAAGGAACTTACCAAAGTGCTTGTCTAGATGTGCTCTGGCCCTTGACTGGGGGAATGGAAGTGGTGGTTTGTATGCAGGAGGTGGAACATAAACTTCAGTTTTCCCCTCCGCTTTCTGTGGCTCCACCTCGGTTGGCATCTCGGCCGAAGTGTTCTTCGACTGCACTTGGACCGAGGTGGTCTTCGTCGGTACTGGCACCGACCGAGGCACTAGATCTGCAGTTTTCAGTCCACTCCTCGTAGTTATGGCCATAATCTGGCCCTTAGGGTTGCTTTCCGTCCTTGCTGGAAGCTTCCCTGGATCTCTTGGCGCTTCATTCGCCCTACTAGCAAGTTGTTGTTCAAAGGCCTTTTGGGCCTTCGAAAATGAAGTCATGGATGTCTCCATAGCACTAAGCTTGATCAAGATAGCCTCCAGCACTGCGTCTTTCTTTTCCGGCTGGGACGAACTTGATCCTTGCCCCTGGCTCTTTAATGGAGTAGAAGAAGAAGAAGAAGAAGGGGAAGAGAGGAAAGGATTAGAGGAATCGTTAGAATTGGAGTTAGAATGATTGTTACCGGAATTTTGGTTATTCGCCCTCCAATTATTGTTGTTGGATCCTCTATTGTTGTTGTTGTAGTTGTTGTTCCGGGAACCGTTGTTGTTGTTACGGTATCCATTGTTGTTGTTCCTTGATCCTTGCTCTTCCTTCTTGGTTTGAGCAACCAAGAGTTCCTTCAATTGTTTCACGTCATTCTTCAAGGACGTGAGTTGATTGTTGTTAGGTTGAGTCTCCTGAAAGTTAATTCTTTTAACTCCACCTTCAGTTCCTTGGTGGGTATATTTCTCCATATGCAAAGCTTGCTTCTCAATAAAGTCCCAAGCTTCGTCAATCGCCATGTCCATAAATGTACCGGCGGAGAGTAGTTGGAGGTTGAACTGGGTGCTTCCGTCCAGTCCCTTGAAGTATATCTCCAACAACTCTATCTTTGGAATCCCATGATGTGGGCAATCCAAAAGAATGTCTTTAAACCTCTCCCATGACTTGGACAAGCTCTCCTTGTCCTTCATAATGAATGCATTGATCTTCCCTCTCATTTCAGCGGTCTTAGAGGGGGGAAAGAATTTAGTCAAGAATTCTGTAGTCATCTCCTCCTAAGTACTAATTTTTCCTGGAGGAAGAGATTGATACCAAGTAAGAGCTCTATCTTTTAAAGAAAAATAAAAAGGTCTTAGCTTGTGCTGTTGTTTTCTATTCTTGAGGGTCTCAAGGTCTCCATCAAGATCTCATAGTTTTGAAGATGTTGATGCGGAGATTCCTTCTCTTGCCCTCCGAACTGGCATTGGGGAATCATGGAAAGAACTTGCGGTCGGGGTTCGTAGTCATGGTCCGCTGGATCTCCTAGGTTAACTCCTGGACGCCTCAGTTGTTGATTGGGGTCCATCCTTTGACCTAGGGTTTGCGGAATTCCTGTAAAAAGAGCGCCTCGGACTGGCATTCGAGGTGGAAGTACCTCGGCCGGGGCGTCAGGTACTGGGACCTGCCTCGGTCGAGGGTCTGCGATTGGGACCTGCATCGGTCCAGCATCGGGAACTGGGTCTTCCCTCTGTCGAAGTAGATATTGGTCCCGTAAGGCTGCCATATCTGCTTCGATCACTTTAGTCCTGGTGAGAGTTTCTTCTTTCTTCTGCCTCAGTTCTTCCCTGCTGAGGCGTAGCTGTTCTAACGCCTCCTTCAATTCGGCCTCAAGATCGCGATTGTCTTGGTTGGCCATCTTCGCTTCTCTTAAGTGTCGTTTGTATGTCTTTTCTGGTTCGGGATCGTAAGGAACGATTTCCTTCCCAGTGCGGGTTCTTCGCATAAACCTAAGAAAGAACCTGCAAAAGTCACTCAAGTAGAGTGGTTAGTAGACACGGGGCAAGTGCCCCAAAAGCGTATCGCAACCGGCTCGGTCTAGACCAAGTCCCGGCAACGGCGCCAAAAACTTGTTCGCTCCAAACGGTATGTGCAAGCTTTAAATTTATAACCCTAGATGTAAGCTTAAAACAAGGATGCGAACCCACAGTGTACGGGTCAATCGCAGTAAAAAGCAAGAAATTCCAGGGGTCGATCATAGGGACTTAGTGAAACAAAGTCGGAATAGGTAAGCTTTGTAAATACTAACCACAAAAGCGATTAAAACAATCAAGGATGATAAAAGTCAATAAGGGAAACACGCAATTCTAGGGATTAAAGCGTCTAGTTGTGGTTCCAACTCAAGATCTAAAGATAAGCGGACAAAGCTGAGATATTTGCATAGGGAAGGTGTTACTAAAGTGGAATAGATCACTGGGTAAGCCTCACTACTCACTAATCCCAAACCGTAACTCCTACTACCGGGTAAGTCTCAAGGAATTAAGATAAAGAACTATAACCTCAAACTAACACACCATCTAAGGGAATATAATCAACCTTTACCGGGTAAGTCTCAAGCTAACTCACAAAGATGGAATGAAAGCACACTCAAACCCCAATAAAGGATAAACCTTTATTACCTATACTCATGATCTTAGGTAAACAAACTAAGGAATTACCGGGTAAGTCTCATCCTAGGCTTGCATTGGACCAGGAAAGGTATAATAAGAATAGGATTTGGCAAACTCTAACACTTAATTCTCAGTTTCGGATCAGATAAGTCACCTCGGTCAGCCAAATTCCACCCCGGCCGAGATGTTCATCGACTGAGCGAGATGCTTTAGGGTTAAGGATAAAGACTCGAACTTTCAGGGTCCTACTGTGATTAAGATTATTCTATCATTGTCTTTCCCACAACCTTCAGCCAATCACCCTAGAATCACACAAAGAGATTAGCCACTCATCATCATGAAAGTATTAATCAAATATATGGGAAGAAAGAGAATAATTGAACAAGAAAGGCTTCAATAACTAAATCAATTATCAAACCAACAAGCATTCCTTGGATAAAAATCCAACAAGACAATGACAAAGAAGGGAATCTAAGATGATCTTACAAAAACCCTTCAAAAGCTATAAAAGCTATGGACCTTCTTCCGTCAACCTTCAAAAAGGTTCTTCAAATCTCCCAACTAGAGTATGGCTACAGCGTGTATAGTGTGATTAGGTGTAAGCGGGTTGTGGATTTGTGGGAAATCCGACCCTTTTTATAGGAAAAATACCCTCCAAAGATAAGATATCTTAGAAAGATCTCTTCCCATAAAAATAGGTAAAATATATGATCTATCATATCTTCTTCCTTCCAGGAGGCAAGCCCAAAAATATAAGATCCTCTTTCCAAAGATAAAAGATCTCAGCCAAGAATAAAATATTCTCGCCGCGTCCCAGGTGTTCGCCTCGGTCGAGTCGACTCCTCTGGATCACCTCGGTCGAGGTGACTCTGTAGTCAACCGAGGTGAGTCACAACTGAATGTGAAATCTCTCAAATCTGGTCCAAAGTAAATCTCTAATCCATGGCTATGCTTCCTGGATGTTTCCTTATGTTCCTGAATGTAGCTCCAATGACTCCTTAGCTCCTTTTGCTCCTTTTTGATGCAAAACGTGCCATTTTACCTACGATTACAACAAAACTAGGTGTAGACCTCGATTCCCGCAAAGGTAGATGAAATTGTAATATAACCACATAATATACATACAAACATGCAGATTATTGAAGATAAAACATCCAAACAAACCCCATAATATAGACTATAATTCATGCTATCAGTTGACACCACATGATGAGTTCTCTCACTTTCTTCCTGGAAACACCAAGGCAATTCATTTTGTTCTCTTCTTCTTCTTGATCATGCTTAGCCCTTCATATACATATTTGCCTCCCTTTATCTATCCGGGAATTTGGAAGCAAGCAAAAGTGAAAAGCAAGTGAAAGAAAAGATGATGTTGGCTGAAAGTTTAGAAAGAAACAAAATAGGTTTGGGGAAGTCAATCATGATGATGAGTAACTCGGCACCATTCACATAGCCGGGTGTTTGTGTCTTGCCAAAGTCGGATTGAGCGATATTCCTAACGGGTCATGGTTTGTGCATCAAGGGTTTGAGGCATCTCGAGAAATTGATGATTGCTGATCTCCTAGGCTTTGGTTATTGTGCACCTCTGTCCATGCATCCCAAAAAGTTAAAAAAAAAAAAAAGTAAAATAAGCAAAGCTTATTGGTGGAAGAAGTTGAAGTTCAAAGGAAGTGAAGTAAGATCCCTTTTTCCGGATTCTAGCACCACATTCCCTATATACATCCCACCCTCACACGTTTCTTGACCTTCTTTTGAAAAGACCTTGAGACCTCGAGCTTGTTGATTGACTTAGTGGTTTAAACTGAATTATACATGATTAATTTCGATAATTATGATTCATTATGCATTCTGTGATTTTATGCAAAAATGAACAACTTTCTTATATTTATAAAATGTTTTGATCATATTTTGATTTTAAATTCCATGAAGCATTCTCTTAGAGTGATCTACGATTGTAGCACACCATTAAAATGTTTTGAAAGACTTTTTCATTGATCTTTATGACTTATAATCCATTCTATCTTGTATCTAAGATTTGGAACTTGCTTGGGGACAAGCAAGGGCTAAGTATGGGGTATTTTGATAGCATGAATTATAGTCTATATTTTGATAGCACACTATACAGTCGGATGTTGCAAGGAACGGTCTTCCGAGTATGATCGGAACCGGATAATCTGCAGAAATGTCAAGAACTACAAAATCAATTGGAATGTAAAACTTACCGAGCTTGACTGGGACGTCCTAAAAGACACCGACGGGACGTGTTATGGATCGATCCGCCATGTATAACGTCATCTTCACCGGTTTAGGTTCACCTAAACCGATCTTCCTACACAAAGCAAGTGGAATATTGCTCACGCTTGCTCACAAGTCACAAAGAGCATCACATGTGACTTCTCCTACTATAATTAGAACGCAAAATGATCCCGGATCTCTCAGCTTTGGGGGCATCTTTTCAGTCATCATTTTGATGAGCTCCGAAGACTCCGAACTCATCTTGACTTCTCCAAAATCCCGGATCTCTCAGCTTTGGGGGCACTCTATCCCTTTAAGCTTTCCAGAATTTGCATAGGGATTACCGGAATTTTGTTGTTGTTGGTTGGAACGCCAATTGTTGTCGGAATTTCGGTTGTTGTTGTTGTTATTCCAATTAATGTTGTTCCAATTATTGTTTCGCTTGTTGTTCCGGTTCCCTTGGTTGTTGTTGTTGTTGCCTAAGTAGCCAACATCTTGCTCCTTTGATTGTTGAAAGCCAGCTCTAATGAACTCCTTCAATTCCTTGATTTCGGTATTGAGGGTAAAGATTTTAGTTTGTGCATCTTGTGTTAGCTTCACCCCCGGCTCAATCTTCCGGTGGGAATACTTCTCAATCACTTGGGCTTGCATCTCAATGAAGTCCCAAGCATCATCCTCTCTCATATCCATGAATGTACCACAAGAGAGAGATTGGAGGATGAATTGTGTGTCCATATCCAACCCCTTGTAGTAAATCAAGCTTTGAAATGCCATGGTGTGGGCAATCCAATAAGAGGTCCTGAAACCTTTCTCATGATTGAAACAAACTTTCGTTAGTTTTCATAGAAAATGCATTCAACTCCGCCGTCTTGGATGGCGGAAAGAACTTGGTGAGGAATTCCGAAGATAGATCCTCCCATGTGGCCAGCCTTGCAGCTGGAAGAGCTTGATACCAAGCCAATGCTTTATCCTTCAAAGAAAAGAAAAACGGCTTGATTTTATAGTTATTGGTAGTAGCCCTTTTTGGCTTCAATGTTTCCATTAGAATCTATAAATTCTGTAAATGTTGGTGAGGAGATTCAGCACTAGTTCCACCAAATTGGCTTTCGCGAACCATGGTAATAACTTGCGGGCTAAAGCTGAATTCCTGGATGTCTTCAGCTCCGAAATTCACACCTAGACGGCGTGGTTGCTGAATTGGATCCATCCTTTGCCCCAAAGTTCGTGGTTCATCCCCTCTATTATCAACTCTCACATCCCCAGCTAGAATGCGAGGAACAACCGGTGGTCTTGGGTTGTTACGAATAACATGAATCACCGAATCGATTTCTTCAAGTTCCGGCATGTCCGGGTCGATGTCTTCATCATCGGATGAATCATCTCTAGTGGACTTAGTTGGTTTCTTGACCTTCTTCTTCTTCTTAGCATCATTCTGCTCCAACTTCATATCCAACATCATAGCCTTGAGTTCATCAATTTGGAATTGATGACTCGTTTCCGCGTCTACACGAGCTTTCTCACTCAACTTAAGTTGACGTTGAGCTTCATCTAACTCAACTTGGATATTTCTTTCATTATTTTCAGACATCTTTTTCTCTTACAACTTTCTTGTTAAGGTTCTCTCAAGTTCTAGATCAAAAGGAAATAGATCTTTGGTAGATCTAGTCTTTTGCATATACCTAAAAAGCCTGCAAAAAGCACTCACAGAAGAAATCAAATAACTAGAGCAAAAGCTCCGAAGCTCGACAACCGAAAACTGGAAAGGGTCTTGACCAACTCCCCGGCAACGACGCCAAAAACTTGTTCGCCCAAAAGCGTGCGTGCAAATAAATTTTAAATTTATAAAACTAGAATAAGAGCAAGCGAACCCGCAGTGTGTGGATCGGCGTAGATTAGCAAGTATTCCAAAGTATCGAACTCAGGAAATTGGTGAAACAAAACCAGTTTCAATTAATCGAGCAATGAAATTATAGAAGCTTCGCAAATATTGGGGAAAACAGCAACCCTAAAGATCCAAGTATCAAATTGTGGCAATCGATTCAAGATATTCTATAAGTATAAGGACAGAATTGAGAATTGCAAAGGTATACTAAAGTAAGGTAATGTACGGTGAAGTTCCAAAACTCTATATGTCTAACCCTGAGACTCTCTCTATAAAGGTTGTTGAGGCTGCAATATAGAAACGATCTAAGGATAAAAATTAATCTCAAATACCCATACCCAAACCCAAAAAATCAAAGACAAGCCAAAACGGTTAAGGTTGTGACACTCGAAACCGAAATAGAGGGTTTTGAGTCTCACTACTACCTAGGAAAGGCAAGCCAAGGCTAGGTTAAAGCTAATCTTTAACTTTGGATCAAAGCAAAAGCAAAGTTCGTAAACCAGGGAAAATCACGGCTAGATCTTGAGAACCACGGCCGTAGAACCCAAGAACAGACCGTGATTTAGGGTGTTGACGATATTTCTCTAACTCTCAGGGTCCAATCAAATTACGATCGATCTATCATTATCTAAGCCACAACTATCAACCCTTCACCTTAGAACTGCTAAAGGGTTTTAGCCAACAATCATTGTCATGATATCAATATTCAAATTAAGAAGAGTAAAAGATGAAAACCCTCGAAAACTCAAATAAAACTCAAAGCCAATCTCGAAATCCAAACACAAAGGTAATATGTTTATGAATCTAGAATAATAGGAACAGAAACCTCACAAAGATCTAGAGAAGTCACAAAGAACGAGGTGTCAATCCGTTCTCGAATGAAAACCCTAGAATATCCAAGTACACAATCTTCCGAAAAGTACGTCCTTCAAAATCTTCAATCCTCAAGCAAATCTCTCAATGACGGCTAAATGTACGCGAAAGTAAGCGATGGTAAGCGAGTGTAAGCAGACGTCCCGAAAACTCTCTTCTCTAGCCTTTTTATAAGGTGAGGTAGGGTTACGAGAAAGCCTAATGACGTGGCTGACGTAGAAAAATATGACACGTCACAGAATCACCGAAATCACGGCCAAGTACAAATTTCCACGACCGTGGTTTAGGGCGTGGATTTCAAATTACAGTGCCATAGGATTTCCACGACCGTACTTTAGGCCGTGTAACTCTCTGGAGTGCTCCGAACTCAAGTCCACGTTCATGATGTCAAGTCCACGGCCGTGATTTAGAGTGTGGTTCTTCAAATCCTCTTCCACGACCGTAATTCAGGGCGTGGAGTTGCTTTTCTTCTTTCGCAGCCTTTGTTTCGTGAAATCTTGCATCCATGCTCCTTCCTTAGCCTTCCTAATGCATCTCCTTGCCATGAAATGTAATCGAACACTCCTTTCCTTCCTCATTTTGCTCCAATCCAAGCTTTATTCACCTAAAAACACAAAGAAGCTAGTGTAGATCTCTATATCGACAAAGTGGGTGAACTAGCTCACAATTGCTTCAAACACATATCTAAGAACACTATAAAGAGGGAAAAACAACTAAAACAAATTCCTAAAATATCGTCATATTTTATGCTAACAAGCATACAAAGAGAAGACAAATGCATGGCATGACCGGAACATTCTCTGAAAAGACTTTAAAGCGGGTAACAAAGTCCTCCTATTTCACTCTCGTTTAAAACTTTTTGCAGGAAAGCTACGCTCAAGGTGCACAGGTCCATACGTGATAGCCGAGGTCCATCCACATGGTGTTATGGATCTTTACGATCCCTAAACACACAAGATGTTCAAGGTCAATGGACAAAGGCTCAAGCCCTATCTTGAAGGAGTGAAGAATGACCCCATAGACGAGATGTTATTAGAGGAGGCCCAAGAAGAGAAGTAGGGTCCTTATATCCAGCTAACGGCGTAAAACAAAGGCGTTGCTCGGGAGGCAACCCGAGAGAATAAGAAGAGGAGCCACTACTAAGATATCCGCCCCTGCGGACCCTTGTCACCGCCCCTCCATGCCCAGTGCTGCCTCCGGCGCTGGGACTGCGCCAGCTCAAACACTGTCATCGCCCCTACGGTGACAGATCCCTGCCCCTGCGGCAGCCACCCTTGATAGAAGCCCCAATGCCGCCCCCTGCGCTGAGTTTGCGTCTCTCCTTCCCTTGTCACTGTCGCCGCGGTGACAAACCTCCGCCCCAGCTGATTTACCCAGAAAAGAAAAGAAATATAATAATAAAGTCAAAAAGACCCTACACCTACCCCACCCACCCCTCTCTCTCCTTACCTACCACTCATCTCTTTCGATCCATCCCTCATAAACCCTCACGCCCCTCCGCCACAACCCTCTCCTCCTCAAACAACCTCTGCAACGCACCACCCACGCCCCTGCGCCACCACTTCGACGCCCTCCACTACGCCACCACAACGCCCCTGCGTTGCCCCTATGTCTCTCTCTACTACTACCCCTAAATCTCTTACATCTAAACCCTAACCACCATACACCACACTCAATTACCATCCACCCCCAGCGGAAGCCACCACCACCAACTAGGGACACCAGCGAAGCCACCTAGGCGCCACCTCCGTCGAAGCTGTCACAGATTGCCCTCACAGTCTTCGCCCGCCCATACGCCTGCAAGCTCCTGTATCTGCGCCATCCTGCCCCTGCGGATCACCCAACTACCCCGCGGAAAACACAACAGAGGGTTTGTCTCCATTCCTTATTTTTTTGATTTCTAATTTCTTTGCTTCAATCATTGCAAGAATGGAACCACCGAGGAAATACAAGATGTCTGATGTTGAGAAGACCCGCTATGTGATTGTGCAAGACCGAGTGGTGTATGCAACTCGATTTTTGCACATTCCGACTTTGGAGAAGCTTGGCATGTTAGAGAGCATGCAATCCTTCCTTGACAATGGTGCGCTTGGAGATTTCCATAAGAAGAGTGCTCCCACATACCCCGAGCTCAGTCACCAGTTCATCTCTATTTTCAACATGGAGAAAGAGGACCATGTGTGTGTCGGCCTCACCTTCAAGTATAACAAAAAGAAGTACACGGTTGACTTCTCACAGCTACAGGAGGCTTTTGGGGTCACTCTTAACCCCTATGACAAATGGTGGGAGCCCGTCCCCACACCGGACTTGGTAGAGTTTTGGCAAGTAGCTACAGGTTCCGAGTTTCATGTCGGGAGTGAGTATAGCAACAAACTCACTCACCCCTGCTTGAGGCTCATCTCCAAGATCATTATGTGTGTCTTCTGTGGACACAAGGAGGAGAACAAGGTAGCTCTCAAGGACCTTCTACTGTTGTACTCATGCCTCCCAATAGGTGACACCGTGCAGGATTGGCCTTACCACTTCCTTACCGCTTTGAAGTGGATTAGGAAGAAAGAGCCCCGAGATATTGTTAGAGGTGAGGTCATTTCTTTGATTGCTGGGCAGGTGATGGACTTGTCCGAGTTGGAGGATGGGATGGCGATCCCATTCTACACTGAAGGTCTCCTCCGGCGGTGCAAGCTCCTCCAGAGAGATGGGGAGAATTTGTTTTGGCTCTCTTTTGCAGATGGGAGCCATATTACCTACTTGCCCCGACAACTACCATTCGGAGATGAGCTCTCCGAGCTTTGCATTCCTGCTGATCCATTTGTTCCGAAGCGGCCTCAGATGGCCATTGTTGAGAGGATACGGCGAGCTCCAGCCGGGCCCCTTATGAGGACCACATGCCCATCCCCAACGATGAGGAGATGCCTCCTACAGCGGGAGATGATGACCCCGTACTTGACAGCCTCCAGGCTCAGATGGCTGCCTTGACCACTCAGCATCAGGCTTGGCAGACTGAGTACCAACGGACTATGCTGGATCAGTAGCGGGCCTGGCAGACGGGCTTTCAAGAGAGCATGACCGCCAACTTTGGCCAGCGCTAGGATGCTTGGCAGGCGGCTGAGCGGCAGCGTTTGGAGTCTAAGTTTGAGACCACCTTTGAATGCTCAGATGGCTGCCTTGACCATTCAACAGTTAGCTTGGCAAGCCAAGTTTGAGACCACCTTTGGAGGCCGGTTGAATGCTCAGCAGACCCGCCTTGATGACATTTACCGGAGACAGGAGCATTTTTTCAGCCAGTTCCCATATCCTCCGGAGCATGGTCCGGATGGTCCACCCAGACCATCCTACTAGAGGGTATCCTCTCTTTCCCTTCTCCACCTTTTGTCTTTGCTTTCATTTTCACTTTGAGGGCAAAGTGTTCATCAAGTATCGGGGAGGGAACACTATCATGTTTGTATAGTTTCATTGTGTGTTTGCTTTGAAAATTCTAGTTGTTTTTCATGTTGAAATTCAGTTATAAAAAAAAGAGAAAAAAGCCAAAGTAATTGAGAAAAAGGCAAGAAATCCTTGGATAAACCGAAAACCCGAAAGGGCACTTTAAGTAAAAAGAAGGTAGTCCGAGAAACTCTAGGTTGGTGCAAAAACGGACTTGAGGAATGTGAGGAATTTGTGAGATTATTATAAAAATAAGAAGAGTGGCAAGGTGAAAACCCTAAAGGGAACCTTGGCAAAACGAGCGGCACCGAGTGTAGGTTCTCCTTCCGACGATGGCGGCATAAGAAGGGGAGTCATAACGAGGTTGTCCGGGTAGGTAACTCTTGGAGCAATAAGGATGGTAGTTCTCACTTTCTTCTCATTTTCTCTTTTTCTCTCTTTCTTTCTTGGCTTTTCTCTTGATTCCCTTATCTATTCTTCTGTACCATGCTTCCTGAAGCTTTGATTTGATGAACTGTTGTTACATTTGTTACTCGGGACGAGTAAAAGGTCTAAGTATGGGGGAGTTTGATAGGTGATGGAATCACAATCAATTGGGATAGTTTTTAGCATCTTTTTAGTGTCTTAGAGTCGGTTTGTGTTGCTAACATCATAATCCAGAAGAGGACATCCAAATGAAGCAAAAGAGATGTTAGAAGCACTTGGGAGTTGAAGATCATTCACGAACACAAGTTTCTGGTGCCACACCGCCCCCGCGGAGCAGTGTCACCGCCCCTGCAGGTGACACTGCACTCCGGGACGTAACATGCTCCTTTGCCAACTGTTAGCATGAAATATGACGATATTTTAGGCACTTGTTTTAGTTGTTTTCCCTCATTATTGTGTACATGGATACAGTTTTGAAGCAATTGTGAGCTTGTTCACCTATTTTGTCGATATAGAGATCTACACTAGCTTTGTTTTGTTTATAGGTGAATAAGAGCTTAAATAGGAGCAAATGATGGAAGAGAAGGAGTATTTGATCTTTTTCGAGGACAAGGAGATGCATCGGAGAGGCTAAGGAAGGAGCATGGATGAAGGATTGTACGAAACAAAGGCAAAGAAAGAGGTTATGCAAGTCCATACCCTGAATTACGGCCGTGGAGACGAAAGTTGGAAGTCCACGACCTAATCCACGGTCGTGGACTTGGCATCATGAAGGTGGAAGAGAGTTTGAAGCACTCCACAGAGTTACACGGTCTAAACCATGGCCGTGGAAATGGTATGGCACCGTAATTTGGTTCCACGCTCTAAATTACGGCCGTGGAAAGTTCTACATGACCGTGATCTTGGCAAATCTTATGACGTGCCATATTTGCCACATCATCAAAATAAATGGGCTTTTATAAAACCAGTCCTCGCTCTAAAAAAGGAGTAGAGCCTCGTGCTATCCGCGCTTATCCCGTTCTTATCCTTGCTTAAGGTTTCGAAGCCGACGGAGGATTGAAGATCGAAGCTTACTTACGGCGGAAGTTTGGTGATTTCTTAGGTTTTGATTCCGGAAACAATTGACAACCGCTTTCCGTTGTTTACTTGAGATTATAGTGAGGATTCTTATTCCATATTCTGAATCCATTTGAACATATTGCTTTGTTATTTGGATTTGACATTGATCTTAAGTTTTTATTGAGTTTTCCATGGTTTTCATATTTCTCTCTTTCTAAATTGAATATTGAATCAATGACAATGATTATTGGCTAAAACCCTTTAGCAATTCTAAGGTGAAGGGTTGATAGTTGTTGCTTAGATGATGATAGATCGATCGTAAACAGATTGGACCCTGAGAGTGTGAGAAACTCGTCGACGAACCTAAATTACGGCCTATGCTTCAGGTTCCACGGCTGTGGATCTCAAGATCCTGCCGTGATTTTCCCTAATCTACGACTTTTGCTTTTGCTTTAATCCAAAGTTAAAGATTTGCTTTAACCTAGCTTTGGCTTGCCTTTCCTAGGTCGTAGTGAGACTCAACATCCTCTATTTCCGTTTCGAGTGTCACAACCTTAACCGTTTGAGTTTATCTTGATCCTTTGGGTTTGGGCTGGGGTATTTGAGTTTAATTCTTGTCCTTAGATCCTTTCTATATTGTAGCTTCAACAACCTTTATAGAGAGCGTCCTTGGGTTAGACATATAAGGTTTTGGAACTTCACCGTACATTACCTTGCTTTATTATACCTTTGCAATTCTCGACTCTGTCCTTATACTTATAGAATATCTTGAATCGATTGCCACAATTCGATATCCGGATCTTTAGGGTTGCTGTTTCCCCCAATATTTGCAAAGCTTTATACTTTTACTTGCTTGATTACTTGAGACTGAAATTTGACTCACCAAATCCCTGAGTTTGATACTCTGGAATACTTGCTAATCTACGCCGATCCGCACACTGCGAGTTCGCTTGCTTTTATTCTAGTTTTATAAATTAAAGCTTATTTGCACGCACATTTTCGGGCGAACAAGTTTTTGGTGCCGTTGCCGGGGATATGGTCAAGACCAAACTTCGGTTCTCGGTTGTCGAGCTTGGGAGCTTTGCTCTTGTTATTTGATATGTCTTTTGAGTGTTCTTCGCAGGTTCTTTTAGGTATATGTGCAGGTCTAGATCCATCAAAGACCTCATACCTTTTGATCCGGAACTTAAAAAGACTCTAAGGAAAAAGGCTAAAGAAAGAAAGATGGCCGAAAACAAAGAAAGAAATCTCCAAGCGGAGTTGAAGGAATCTGAAGCTCAATTTAGGTTGATTGAAAAGGTTCGTATGGAAGAAGCGGAGCGTCATCAATTCCAAATTGATGAGCTCAAAGCTATGATGTTGGACATGAAGTTGGAGATGAATAACTTCAAGAAGAAGAAGAAAGCCAAACCAACTAGATCCATTAGACTTGAATCATCCGACGATGAGGGTGATGATGATATGCCGCTGCAAGAGGAAATCGATCCATTAATCAATACAGTCCGGAATGATCCAAGACCACTGATAGGTGATGAAATCACTATCATTTAGGATAGTTTTTAGACCACTGATAAAGGAGTTATAAGCACTTAGGAGTGAAGATCATGCCCGAAGCAAAGCTTCTGTTGCCTCACCGCCCCTGCGGGTGACAGTACACTCCGGAGCGCTCCCTGCGCCTTCGCCAGCGCCAGCCACGAAGACTGTCACCGCACCTGCGTCAACCCTTGGCGCCCCTAAGGTGACCTGCCCTGAAGAAGCGAAGACCAGCGCGCGTGCGCTTCTACCTGCGCTCAACCTGGGAGCTGGAAGATGAAGAGTCACTCTCACCGTCCCCGCGTTGACACTAGGACGCCCCTGCGGCTCAACATTTAAAGCGACAGAAAGTTGAAGAGTCAGACGTTTGAAGAGCATTAAAGATCCTCCCCTGCGGAATTGCCTAGCCGCCCCTGCAGCCATGAAGAAGATCAAGCGTTTTCGCCTGCACCGCCCCTGCGGATCTGAAGGCCGCCCCTGCGGTTCAACGACAGAAGCTTTACACCGGTTGTTTACACCACCTTTATGGCATTAAAGGTGGTTGTTTTGGGCCGGCCATTTACATCTATTTAGTGTCCTTTGTAGTATAAATAGTCCTTGGCTGATTGCTAGAATCATCCACTTATCATCCAATTCAGAATCCACTTTTTCCATTAAAACTATCTTGCTACCTTTGTAATGAGTTGCTAACTCCCTTGCTACATTCGGTTGGTTTGAAGCTGCATTGTTACTTTTGTTGTAGGTTCTTTCTAATATAAGTTTTCATTCAGTAATACTTTGTGTTTCCTTGATCTTCATTGTCTAATTGCATGTTTTACTATCACTTGAGATTGATCACCTTAGGTTCTAAAGTGCATGTAAACAACTAGGATTTATAGGTTCCGGGTTCGGGTTTTCAATCTTGTAGCAACTTTAAGTAATAACGGATTGTGATTACTTGAGGAAAAGGAACACAAATATAAAGATAAGTTTAACGGTTTTAATCTTCTCTTTATATCCCTTTGTCTTTATTTGAAAGATAACTTGTTATTTGTTCTTGTAGGTTTACGGAACTTTAACCTGTTAAGTTGTGTTGATGCCGGTTGGCTCAACACATATATATGATCGAGACGGGAGATTACTTGAAAACTTGTAAAAGGAACTCACCAAAGTAGCAATTGCATGCTTAGAATCAACCTAGTGTAGATTCATCCATTATTGTCTTACTTGTCGCATTAATCGTTTTCATAATTTTTAGTGCATCAATCCAACCAACCCCCCCCCCTCTTTTGTGTCACTTGTCACTATAATCAATAATTGCATCTAAAACACATTAACTCTCTTGGGTTCGACCCTTACTTAATCACTATACTTGTTCTTAGTGCTAAGTCGGGATTTACTTTTGATTGGGTATAGACGACCATAGAAATACCTTCGGTCAGCAACATCGAGCAAGAGGCGGACGAAACTCTCCATGAGTACTTCGAAATATCCGCACGCCTCCGATCCAGCTGTCCTTTCCACGGATATTCTACTCAAGATCTAGTCTTGTACTTGTACAATGGCTTGCTAGAAAATGAAAGGAGGATTGTCGATGCGGCTTGTGGAGGTAATATTCTCAACTCTACCCCTGACCTTGCTTTTGATAAGATACAGGAACTAGCGGAAGGGACCCGGAACTTTGGAAGGACTCCTTCCATGAGAGGTGTTCATGCTGTGAATTCCGGGAAGAGTGAGATCTCAACTAAGCTTGCAGAACTAAAGGAAATGGTGAAGAGATTAAGGGTGCGTTCGGCGAGGCTTTTATATGAGGTTATTAGAGGGATTATTATGCCCAGATTATTTTTGAAGATTATTTTGGCCCTAAAAAAGTACCCACATACACATAGATTATCAAGATTATTGGTAGATTATTGAAAATAATAATCTTCTAAAATAATCTATCATGCATACCAAACGGACCCTAAGACTTATGGGAACCCCACAGCAGTTGAAGGCATGTGGAGTGTGTGCTGACCCATACCATCCAACGGACATGTGTCCCCAAGTCCAGGATGACGATGCTGAGGTGAATGCAATGGGTTATGGACAGCCACAGTAGCAAAGGCCTAGGAACGATCCCTATGCACAAAACTTCATGCCCAACTGGCGTGATCAACAAAACTTTCTTTGGAGGGATCAACAAAACCAACAACAACAGCCCCGACAAAGTAAGTATCAAACAACTGAAGATATGTTGCAGGTTTTGACTAAACATTTTGCTACTCATGTCCAAATAATAGAATCCAGCCTCAAGAACCTTGAAAAACAGGTTGGGCAAATAGCGGAAGCTATAACGAGGATTGAAACTAGGTCCTCCGAAGGATTACCTTCACACACGGTTATAGACCCCAAGGTGATGTTGGAGGAGGCTCAATCATAGAGGTAGAGTCCTTGCGTCGATCCAACGACGTAAAACAAAGGTGTTGCTCGGGAGGCAACCCGAGGGAATAAGAAGAGGAGCCTCTGTCAAGAAAACCGCCCCTGCAGCTCAGTGTCCCTGCCCCCGCGGTGACACTCATGGCCAGCACCGTCCCCGGTGTTGAGTCTGACGTCTGCAACATACAAGTCATTGCCCCCGCGGTGACTACCTTACACCCCTGCGGCGGGCCATCCTTGACACACATCCTCAGCGCCGCCTCCGGCGCTGAGTTTGCATTTCCCCTCTTCCTTGTCACCGCCCCCGCGGCGACAAGCTCCCGCCCCTGCGCCTGCAAGCTGCCGTAGCTGCGCCTCACCGCCCCAGCGCCTCTTCAGCCGCCCCTGCGGAAAACACAACAAAGGGTTCGTCTTTCTTCCCTGTTTTTGAAAGTTTCTAATTCTTTTCCCTAATCAACTGCAAGAATGGAACCACAAAGAAAGTACAAGATGTCGGAAGCTTAGAAGGAGAGGTATAGGATCGTACAAGATCGGGTTGTGTACGCAACTCAGTTTTTGCACGTTCCTACCTTGGAGAAGCTAGGCATGCTGGAGAGCATGCAGTCCTTTCTAGCCAATGCTGGGCTCGGAGACTTCCTACAGAAGAGTGTTCCAATGTATCCCGAGCTCAACAGACAGTTCATAGCCACCTTCACCATGGAGAAGGAGGATCACGTGTGTATTGGACTTACTTTCAAGTTCAACAAGGCGAAATACACATTGGATTACTACCAGCTACAAGAGGCTTTCGGGGTGACTCTCAACCCCTCCGCGAACTGGTGGGATCCAGTCCCGACTCCGGACCTATGTGAGTTCTGGCAGGCTGCTACCAAGTCAGAGTTTCATGCAGGGGGTGAGTACTCCAACAAACTCACTCACCCCAGCTTGAGGCTCCTCTCCAAGATCCTCATGAGTGTCTTCTATGGACACAAAGAGGAGAACAAGGTCGACCTCAAGGACCTTCCACTACTATACTCTTGCCTTCCGATGAGCGAGACGGTGATAGATTGGCCGTCCCTCTTCCTTGCCGCCTTGAAGCGGAATAGGAAGAACGAGCCAAGGGACATTGTTTGCGGTGGGGTGAACCCCTTGATCGCCTCACAGGTTATGGATCTTTCCAGCCTAGAGGATGGGTTGGAGGCACCTCTCTATACAGAGGGGATGTTGAGGAGGTGCAAGCTCCTCCGACGGGACGGGAGAACCTATTTTGGATCTCCCTTTGCAGATGGGAGCCACCTCACTTACCTCCCTCGGCCTTTACCATTCGGGGATGAGCTCTCCGAGCTCTACATCCAGGCAGATCTCTTTGTACCGAGGAGGCCGCTAGTGGCCATTCTGGAGAGGCATGTTGCGAGCTCCATCCGGGCCCACCATGAGGAGCACATGCCCATCCCCGACGACGAGGAGATGCCTACTGCACCACTGGAGGAGGATCCGGCTCTTACGAGCCTGTAGGCTCAGATAGCAGCCCTGACCACCCAGCATCAGGCATGGCAGACCGAGTACCAGCGGACCATGCTTGAGCAGCAGTAGAGTTGGCAAACGAGTTTTGCCACCTCCATGACCTCCCACTTCGACCAGAGGCTGGAGGCTTGGCAGACGGCCCAACAGCAGCAGCTGGAGGCTCAGTAGTTGGCTTGGCAAGCCAGCTTTGAGACCTCTTTTGGCCGTCGGGTGGAGGCTCAGCAGACCCGCATTGAGGACATCTACCGCCGGCAGGAGCACTTCTTCAACCACTTCCCGTACCCACCAGAGGAGGTTCCGGATGGTCCAGCGGGACCATCCCACTAGTGGTATCTTTTCTCATCCCTTTCCCACATTTATCTTTGCTTCATTTCCACTTTGAGGGCAAAGTGTGCTTCTATTATGGGGGAGGGACATATCATTGCATGTATAGTTGTTTTTTGAGTTGTTTTGAGTTGTTTTTCATTGAGTCTTATGAATTGTATTCAGTTTGGAATTCATAAAAAAAAATCCAAAGAAAATGAAAAAAGGCATGAAAATCCTTGGATAAACCGAAAACCCGAAATGGCGGTTTAGGCAAAAAGAAGGTAGTCCGACAACCTTAGGTTGGTGCAAAATTGGACTTGAGGGATGTGATTTCAAATGAGATCACCAAAGAAAAAGAAGAAGAGTGGCAAGGTGAAAACCCGAAAGGGCACCTTGGCAAAATGAGCGACACCGAGTGTAGGTTTCCCTTCCGGCGTTTGGCGAAATAAGAAGGGGAGTCATAAGGAGGTTGTCCGGATAGGTCACTCTTGGAGCGATAAGGATGGTAGTGTTTCTCACATTTCCTCTCTTTTTCCCTCTTTCTTTCTTGGCTTTTCTTTTGTTTTCATTGTCTTTTCTGCTTGCCCGTGCTTCCTGAGGCCTTTGAGTTTACAAACTGTTGTCATTTGTTTTACTCGGGACGAGTAAAAGGTCCAAGTATGGGGGAGTTTGATAGGTGATGGAATCAATATCATTTAGGATAGTTTTTAGAGTCTTTTTGCTACATTAGTGTCAGTTTATGCTACTAACTCCTTGGTCCAGAAGAAGAAGACTAAAAGAAGATAAAGAAGGAGTCATAAGCACTTAGGAGTCAAGATCATGCACGAAGCAAAGCTTTTGTTGCCTTACCGCCCCCGCGGAGCCTTGTCACCGCCCCTGCGGGTGACACCACACTCCGGAGCGCTCCATGCGCCTTCGCCAGCGCTAGCCACAAAGACTGTCACCGCACCTGCTTCAACCCTTGGCGCCCCTGTGGTGAACTGCCCTTAAGAAGTGAAGACCAGCGCCCCTACGCCTCTGTCTGTGCCTCTGCCTGTGCCTCAACTTGGGAGCTAGAAGATGAAGAGTCAGTATCACCGCCCTTGCGTTGACACTAGGACGCCCCTGCCGCTCAGCATCTCAAGCAACAGAAAGTTGAAGAGTCAAACGTTTTAAGAGCATTAAAGATCCACCCCTGCGGAATTGCCTAGCCGCCCCTGCGGCCATGAAGAAGATCAAGCGTTTTCGCCTGCACCGCCCCTGCGGATCTGAAGGCCACCCCTGCGGTTCAACGACAGAAGCTTTACTCCGGCTGTTTACACCACCTTTATGGCATTAAAGGTGGTTGTTTTGGGCCGGCCATTTACTCCTATTTAGTGTACTTTGTAGTATAAATAGTCGTTGGCTGATTGCTAGAATCATCCACTTATCATCCAATTTAAAATCCACTTTTTCCATTAAAACTATCTTGCTACCTTTGTAATGAGTTGCTAACTCCCTTGCTACATTGGGTTGGTTTGAAGTTGCATTGTTACTTTGGTTGTAAGTTCTTTCTAATATAAGTTTTCATTCAGTAATACTTTGTGTTTCCTTGATCTTCATTGTTTAATAATGTTTTACTATCACTTGAGATTGATCACCTTAGGTTCTAAAGTGCATGCAAAGAACTAGGATTAATAGATTCCGGTTTCGGGTCTTTAATCTAGTAGTAAACTTTAAGTAATAAGGGGTTATAATTGCTTAAAGGAAAGGAACACAAATATAAAGATAAGTTTAACGGTTTTAATCTTTTCTTTATATCCCTTAGTCTTTGTTTAAAAGTTAACTTGTTAATTGTTCTTGTAGGTTTACGGAGCACTAACCTGTTAAGTTGTGTTGATGTCGGTTGGCTCAACACATATGTATGATCGAGACGGGAGATTACTTGCAAACTTGTAAAAGGAACTCACCAAAGTAGCGATCGCATGCTTAGAATCAACCTACTGTAGATTCAACCATCATTGTCTTACTTGTTGTGTTACTTGTTTTCATAAGTTTTGTGTGCATCAATTCAACCAACCCCCCCCTTTTTTTACTTGTTTCTATAATCAATAACTGAATTTAATAAAAATACTAAACTCTCTTGGGTTCGACCCTTACTTAACCACTATACTCATTATAGTGCTAAGTTGGGATTATATTTTGGTAAGATAAAAACGACCATAGATAAGAGTCTTGTCAACCACCCGTAATTCCCCGTATCCCAGCTTAGGATGCGAGAGCCGCTCGTGTCGAGGAGGAGCCACAAACTCTTGGACAAAGGATGGATCCGATTCAGCAACCACGCCGCCTAGGTGTGAATTTTGAAGCTGAGGATATCCAAAAATTCAGCTTTAGTCCACAAGTGATCACCATGGTTCGCCAAAATCAATTTGGTGGAACGAGTGCTGAATCTCCACATCAATATTTACAGAATTATGAGATTCTAATGGAGACCATGAAACCGAAGAAGACCACCACCAGCAACTACAAGATCAAGCCGTTCTTCTTCTCTTTGAAGGACAAAGCCTTGTCTTGGTATCAAGCTCTTCCAAATGGAAGACTTAAAACATGGGAGGATCTATCTTCGGAGTTCTTAACCAAATTCTTTCCGCCATCCAAGACTGGGGAGTTAAGAGGTAACATTAATGCATTCATTATGAAGCCTAACGAAAGTTAGTTTCAGTCTTGGGAAAGGTTTCAAGATTTATTGTTGGATTGCCCACACCATGGCATTTCAAAGCTAGAATTGTTGGAGATATACTACAAGGGGCTGGATGTGGAAACACATTTCAAGCTCCAATCCCTTTCATGTGGTACATTCATGGACATGAGGGAAGATGATGCTTGAGACTTCATTGAGAAGCAAGCCCAGGTGATTGAGAAGTATTCTCACCGGAAGGTGGATCCTAGCCATCAAAATAGAGGAGATCTGGGAGCCAAGTTGACACAAGCTACTCAAAATCAAATCTTTTCCCTCAATACCAAAATCAAGGAGATCAAGGAAGTCATTAGAGCTGGCCTTCAAAAGCCAAAGGAGCAAGATGTTGGATACTTGGGAAACAACAATAACCATCAAGAGAATGAGAATACTAACAGGAATAACCGGAATAACAACCGGAACAATTGGAACAACAACAACAACAACCGGAACAACAATTGGAACAACAATCGGAATTCAAACAACAATTGGCGTTCCAACCAACAACAAAATTCCGGTAACCATTCTTCCAATTCAGGAAATTCACTAACGCCACCATCTTCTTCTTCTACTCCTTTGAAAATCCAGGGACAATCATCAAATGGCGCAAGCAACTCGGGAAAAGAGAAGCCCGATCCCATGTTGGAAACAATCTTGGCAAAGCTTCAAGGACTGGAGAACTACATTACTAAGGTTGATAAAGCTCAAAAGGCTTTAGAAAACCAAATGTTCAGCAAGGCCGAGGAAGTTCCTAGAGATCAAGGAAAGCTTCCCGGAAAGACGGAAGATAACCCGAAGGGAAGGGTGATGGCTATCACTACTAGGAGCGGAGTGACAACCACCGATCTGCAGCCTAAGTTTGTTGAAGTTCCAACTGAAAAGGAGAAGGAAAAGGGGAAGGAGAAGGAAGACATCTACATTCCTCCTCCAGCTTATAAACCTCCCCTACCATTCCCGCAATCTAGAGCGAGAGCGCGTCTAGACAAGCAGTTCGGTAAGTTCATTGAACTCATGAGTAAACTGCACATTAATATACCCTTCATTGATGCGATTGTAGGTATGCCCGCTTACGGGAAGTTCTTAAAGGAGCCTCTCGAACAAGAGGAAGCTAGAAGACTTTGGAGAAGTCAAGATGAGTTCGGAATCATCGGAGCTCATCAAGACAATGAAGGATAAGATGCCCCCAAAGTTGAAGGATCCGGGGTCATTTTGCATTCCAATTGGAGTAGGAGAAGTCACTTATGACGCTTTATGTGACTTGGGAGCAAGCGTTAGCATTATCCTACTCGCTTTATGTAGGAAAGTCAGTTTAGGTGAACCTAAACCGGTGCAGATGACGTTATACATGGCGGATCGATCCATAACTCGTCTCGTCGGTATTAGTGAAGACGTCCCAGTCAAGCTCAGTAAGTTTTACATTCCAATAGATTTCGTTGTGCTTGACATTCCTGCAGATTGTCCGGTCCCGATCATACTCGGAAGACCGTTTCTTGCAACATCATGGATTGCAAGAATGCTAGACTCGCCTTCGACATAGGAGAAGAGAAAGTTGAGTTTGCTCTTTCAACATTGGTGAAAGAGCCAGCTCTTGGAGAGGATAAGTTCAATATCCATGACGAAGAAGCGTATAGGGAGGAAGTGAGCTCGATTCTATTCAAGGACCCATTGCAAAAGCTTATAACCATGAGCATCATGGAGAAAGGAGAAGAAGAGGATTGCAATGAGGAGATTGAAGCCTTGGAGGAGCTAAAGGAAGTGCAAGAAGAAGATTTTGAAAAACTCTACGATGGGTCAGAAAACATGAGGAACCACGGCCAGTCGTGCTATTCCACGGCCGTGGTTGCACCCATGATGACCGTAACTAGTTATTTTGAGAGCTCCAGTAAGTTACACGGCCAAAACCACGGCCGTGAAACTACCAGCGATGCCGTAATTGACTTCCACGCCCTAAACCACGGCCATGGAAGTAACAGTGGTGCCGTAATTCAAGGAATTTCTGAGAATAATTACGTTATTTCCACAAATGCTCTTGAGTCTTCTTCAACCACTCCTACACCCTTAGAAACTTCTAAGGAAGCATTGGACACTCCTCGAGAGTCATCAAAGACACCAATAGCAATGGAATTAAAGCTACTTCCCACACATCTTCGGTATGCAATTATTGGAACTAATTCTACTTTTCCCGTAATTGTTACTTCTGATTTAAGTGAAGATGAGCATGATAAACTAAGATTTACAAGGAAAGGGCGAAACGTTGACATGATAAGCATATCATTCCAAAGGACCTCAAAGAAAGAGATCAAGTTCTCCTCTTCAATTCAAGACTTCGACTCTTTCCAGGTAAGCTTAAATCTCGTTGGACTGGACCTTATCTAATCAAACGTGTTTTTTCCTATGGCGCAGTTGAAGTATGGGGTGAAAAGAGCAGAAGTTTCAAGGTGAACGGTCAACGTCTTAAGAAGTATTCACCGGAGCTCCCGGTTGAAGAAATCGCAACGACTACACTCGAATAAACTGAGGTACGGTCTAGCTACGGACCTAAAACAAGCGCTTCTTGGGAGGAAACCCAAGGTATTGCACTTTCGTTGTGTTTTTGTTTCTTAGTTTAGCTTAGATTAGTTGTATTTTCTTTTGTTTCTCCCTCGATATCTCCCGGTATGTCATGTTTTTGGATGTAGGAATAAGGAATAGGCAAGGAAAGGAAGAAAAAGTTGGAAGGAACTGACGAAACTTGGATTTTGGCATACAACCGAGAGTTTCACGCCCTAAACCACGGCCGTGGAGGCTACAGTGACCGTAATTTCCCAAAATCTGAGAAAAATCAAGCAAAACCACGGGTCCGTACATTTTCATGGCCGTGGAAACCCCCGAGTGACCGTGATTTTCCAAAAACTTACGGGCACTATATAAACCACCTTCCTTTACAAAAACACCACAAAATCCCAATTCCACGACCCATTCCACGCCCAAAAACGCCGAAAATCTTCCCCAACTCGCAATTCTTCGTTTGAAGTCCAATTCAAGCGATTCTTTGGCTAAAGTGAAGCATTTTCAATCCTATACAAGATCCAAGAAACGAATCAAGTGAACAATCTACTCAGCAGAAGGAATTTGGAATTGAAAGATCCAAAACGTAGGTTTTTCTCCCTTTTCTTTACTTTGTCAATTCGGTTCAATTTCTTCGCAAGAATTTAGGAGAACTGATTGGAATTGGAATTGGAATTAGTCTAGGATTGTGATTGCCGAGTTTGGTGTGAATTTGTTGAGATTTCAATGAAACAGAGAGAAACCACGGTCACTGGAGGTTCCACGTCCGTGGAAAAGCAAGAACATACCGTGATTCTTAATGTCGAAAGGAAAAATGTTTAGGAGGAAGTCTAGTAGGAATAAGAAGAGAAAGGATGATAGTTCCTCATCTTCCCAACCCCTCCTAACCAACCACCATCACCACCACTCCCTAGAATCCCAACCATTCATGAGGATTACCTTGATGCTTTAGAGAGGATTGAGAAAAGGCCGGTCATATGTCCTCGATACCTTCTCTTAGAAGAACTTGAGCCTCTAAACGTTGTGAATGATTTGACTTGGCTCTTGGATAGAGCCGGATTGATTGTTTTCTCCACTATTAGAGCGGATGAGGAGATTACTAGGGAGTTTGTCACCTCCTTCGAGCATAGTCACATGAACCGAACCGTTTCTTTTAGGCTAATGGAGCAAGATTATGAGTTCACCATTATTCAGTTTGGAGCCTTCTTTGGGTTCCATGAGAGTTTCAATGGGAGGTTTCCAAGCGGAGTGTACGCTAAGGATTTTTGGGAGGATATTGCTATAATATATGCTAGTGAGGATCGTTGGCAACCATCCGACACCAAGGCTAAGCTCATTTACCATCTAGCCTTGAAGATAGCTCATAGGGTTCTTTCCGAGTGTCTCTTCCCTAGGTCTGAGACCCCACTAAAGATCAAGACCAATGAGCTCTTCCTCCTCTATTGCATGCTTACCGGTAGATCCGCCGATTGTGCCACTATCCTAGCCTCCACCACTAGCAAACTGAAAAATAAGAGGGCCGGAAACATAGGATATGGAGGCATAGTTACCCACATAGCCATACAGCTCGGGATAGACTATTCTGCTTGCACTAGGATAGCGGCGAGACCCTTGGGTCTCAATAGTCTCATGACTAGAGGTCTTATCTTTCCCCGCCACCAAGCTCCACCTACCGCAGCCATGCCATGGGAGGAGAGAGGTGGTAGAGGTATCCCATGGCTTCCCAAGTACTCCATTATGGCCGGACGCCATAATTGGAAGGCGACATTCGCAGCTATGCATGCGAATAGACTAGTAGCCCCTCCTTATGTCCCGGATGAGGTCCCAGCTGCGGGTGTTGATGAGGAGATGGGAGGAGGTGATGATCACGAGGGAGGAGTTCTTCAAAGAAGTTACGCATTACTATTGGAATAAACCTCTCCTTTTCAAGAAAGGTCCGGACGGAATGATCAAAAGATGCATTCCGGAGGATGAAGTTGGAAGTGTTATTCGCCATTGCCATTCACTCCCTTGCGCTGGACACGCTAGTTCACACAAAACTAGCGCTAAGTTGACATATGGAATGAGAAAACGGGAAGTTTCAAAGTCAATGGCCATCGGAAAACGTGTATTCCTAAGCCGTCTTTCTTAGCCGTTAAGAAACAAAATAGCGACTCCTTTGGCCGTTTTGCCTCTCCATGCTATTTCGTATCTAGGACATATCCGATGTCCCGATCATTTCTCTCAACTGCATTTTTATTAAATGGAGCTCCCAAATGCTCCAAATAACACCGGAGCGTAAAAATAATTACCCGGGGAAAAAGTGAAAATTTCCCTATACGTCCAAAATTACGCCAGGAACATAACGATGGGACTCATACTCATCACTTGTGAAATCTTCACGAGTTATATGTCAATTACTATCAATGATTAAGTTAATCAACATTAATTAGAATTCGGAAATCCTAGCTATTACAGATCAGGCCGAAATTTTCCTGAGAAGTTTGGGATGAACCAGAAAAAGTTTCGGCCTGATCTGTAATAGCTAGGATTTCCGAATTCTAATTAATATTGATTAATTTAATCATTGATAGTAATTGACATATAACTCGCGAAGATTTCGCAATTGATGAGTATGAGTCCCTCCGTTATGTTTGTGGCGTAATTTTGGACGTATGGGGAAATTTTCACTTTTTCCCCCGGGTAATTATTTTTACCCTTTGGTGTTATTTGAAGCATTTGGGAGCTCCATTTAATAAAAAAGTAGTTGACAGATTTGATTAGGACATCGGATATAACCTAGATATGAAATAACATGGAGAGGCAAAACGACCAAAAGAATCGCTATTTTGTTTCTTAACGGCTAAGAAAGACGGCTTAGGAATACACGTTTTCCGAAGTAGTTGTGGAATAAGGAAATCCTTAAGTTACTTGGCGCATGTATCATCTATCCTATCTCAGATAGTAAGTGGGTGAGCCCCATTCAAGTTGTACCAAAGAAGGGAGGAATGACCGTTGTGACCAACAAGAACAATGAACTCATTCCAACAACAACGGTAACAGGATGGAGGATGTGCATCGATTACCGTAAGCTGAACAATGCAACGAGGAAGGACCACTTCCCGCTACCATTCATCGATCAAATGCTTGAGAGGTTAGCACAACATTCCTATTTTTGTTACCTTGACGGTTATAGTGGTTTCTTTCACATCCCGATTCACCCGGATGATCAAGAGAAGACCACATTCACGTGCCCATAGGGTACATTTGCTTATAGGAGGATGCCATTCGGACTTTGCAACGCTCCAGCCACCTTCCGAAGGTGCATGATGGCCATCTTCTCGGAATATATTGAGGAAATCATGGATGTTTTTATGGACACTTTTTCAGTTTATGGTTCCTCATTTGACAATTGTCTTGCTAACCTTTATCTTGTTTTGCAAAGATGTGAAGACACTAACCTTGTTCTAAATTGGGAGAATTGTCAATTCATGGTTAGAGAAGGCATTGTGTTAGGACATTTGATCTCCAATAGAAGGATCGGAGTTGACAAGGCTAAGATAGAGACGAGAGAGAAGCTTCCTCCTCCATCTTCGGTGAAGGGGATAAGAAGTTTCCTAGAACACGCAGGACTTTATAGGAGATTTATCACAGACTTTTCGAAAATTTCTAAACCTCTAACTAATCTATTGATGAAGGATGCTGTTTTTGAATTTTTGTAGGAATGTTTAGATGCCTTTTATAAGATTCGAGAAGCCCTCATCTCAGCCCCGATAATCCAACCTCCGGATTGGAATCTCCCATTCGAGGTTATGTGTGATGCAAGTGACGTAGCTGTTGGAGCGGTGCTTGGACAAAAGAAAGAAGGCCGAACTCACGCCATCTACTATGCTAGCAAGACGCCAGATGAAGCACAACTCAACTACGCCACGACAGAGAAGGAATTTCTTTCCGTTGTATATGATTTTGAAAAGTTTCATTCTTATCTTGTAGGAGCGAAGGTGATTATATACACGGGCCATTCAACAATACGGTATTTGCTCGCCAAGAAGGATGCAAAGCCAAGGCTGATTAGATGGATTCTTCTTCTTCAAGAATTCGATCTAGAGATTCGCGAAAAGAAAGGCTCCGAAAATTCTGTTGCGGATCACTTAAGTCGTCTACCACACACCGAAGGCGACGACCTACCCATCGATGACTCCTTCCCGGACGAACACTTGCATATAATGGAAGAATGCATCGATAACATTTCTAGAGGTAACGAACCTTGTTTTTCTGATTTTGTAAATTATTTGGTTTGTCAGGAAATACCTCTCGGATTATCCTACGCACAAAGAAAGAAGTTCTTTAGGGATGTCCGCCAATACTATTGGAATGAACCTCTACTCTTCAAGAGAGGTCCCGACGGCATCATTAGAAGATGTGTGCCGGAAGACGAAATGTAAAGTGTCATTCGTCATTGCCATTCACTTCCTTGTGGAGGACATGCTAGTTCGCATAAAACTAGCGCTAAGGTATTGCAATCCGTATTCTTTTGGCCTACTTTATTTAAGGATGTGCAAACCTTTGTTGCATGCTGCGAAGCTTGTCAAAGAACAGGAAATATCTCTAGGAGGAATGAGATGTCTCTCAACAACATTCAAGAGGTGGAGATCTTTGACGTTTGGGGAGTCGATTCCATGGGACCATTCCCATCATCTTGTGGAAACCAATACATACTTCTAGCTGTAGATTATGTTTCGAGATGGGTTAAAGCTATTGCCTCTCCAACTAACGATGCTATAGTGGTTGTCAAGTTCTTTAATAGAACTATTTTTCCAAGGTTTGGGACACCACGAACCATCATTAGTGATGGAGGTTCACACTTCATAACCCGACGATTCAAAGCTCTACTAGCTAAGTATGGGGTGACTCAAAAGATCGCCACACCTTATCATTCGCAAACAAGTGGACAAGTGAAGATTTCAAATAGAGAGATTAAAGGAATTCTTGAGAAGACGGTGTCAAAAACAAGGAAGGATTGGTCATTGAAGTTGTATGACGCACTATGGGCGTATAGGACAGCATACAAGACTCCCATCGGCACAACACCTTACAACCTTGTGTATGGGAAGTCTTGCCATCTCCTAGTAGAGCTGGAACACAAGGCGTATTGGGCTGTAAAGTGATTGAACTTCAGCATGAAGGAAGCGGGCAAGAAGCGCCTCTTGGACCTTAATGAGCTAGAAGAACTCCGCTTGAACGCCTATGAGAACGCCAAGATTTACAAAGAAAGGGCGAAGCGTTGGCATGATAAGCATATCATTCCGAAGGATCTCAAAGAAGGAGACCTTGTTTTCCTCTTTAATTCTAGACTTCGGCTCTTTCCAGGTAAGCTTAAGTCTCGTTGGACATGACCTTATGTGATTAAACATGTTTTTCCCCATGGTGCAATTGAAGTATGGGGTGAGAAGTGCAGAAGTTTCAAGGTGAACGGTCAACGACTGAAGAAGTATTCACCGGAGCTCCAAGTTGGGAAAATCGCTCCGATTGTCCTCACTTAAACAAAGGATCGGTCAAGCTACGGACCCAAAACAAAGCGCTTCTTGGGAGACAACCCAAGGTATAGCATTCTCGTTCTTGTTTTTGTTTCTTTCTTAGATTAGATTAGTTTAGATGTTTTTGTTTATTTTTCTTCGATACCTTCCGGTATCTTTGAGTCTTTGAATGCCAGGAATAAGGAATGAGCAAAAGAAGAGAGGAAAAGCCGAAATAATGACGAAACTTGGATTCTTGGCAAAAATAGAGAGTTCCACGGCTAAAAGGGCAAAACCACGGCCGTGGTTTGCTTAATAAGGCCATGGAAAACAAGGTTGTAGCTAAAGAAAATAAACACACCAAAATTCCACGGGTTCGTACAAAACCACGGCCGTGGAACACCCAGACTGACCGTGGTTTTCAAAATTTTTACGGCCACTATAAAACCCCTCCTTCTTCACAAAATCTCACACTCTTCCTCTTCCACGCCCCAAACCACGCCGAACCACCCTCACCCTCGTGATTCTTCATCCGGTGACCGATTCGAACGATTCTTCAACCTATAGTGAAGCAAATCAAATCCTCTACAAGATTCCAACAACAAACTGAGCAAACAATCGACAATCACAAAGGAATTTGGATTTTCCCAAATCCAAACCCTAGGTTTTCTCTCTATCCCTTCTTGGTTGAATTTGTTTGTTTTTCTTGCAAATTTTTAGGAGAACTAGACGGAATTGAACTTAGAAATAGTTTAGGGCTGTTGTTGCTGAGTTTGTTGTGAATTTGCTGAATTTTTGTGTGAAGTCGACGAATTCGACCGTATAGTTCCACATCTGTGGTTTCTGAAGAACAGGCCGTGGTTTTTGCTGATTTGTGAAAAAATATTCGGAATTAGGAAAAACAACAGAACCAAGAAGTCAAAGGGTGATGGGTCTTCTTCCCAACCCCCTCCTGTAGAACCACCAGTCCCTAGAGTCCCCACTATCAATAGCAATTACCTTAGAGCCATGGAAACGATTTCCAAGCGGAATGTGATAGCTCCTAGGTTCATTGTCATGGAGGAGCTTCAAGAGCTGAATATGGTTGATGATTTGACTTGGTTACTAGATAGGGCTGGTTTGATTGTGTTCTCTGCCATTAGGGAGGATGCATATGAGGAGATCACAAGGGAGTTCATTTCTTCCTATGAGCATGATGCCGTTAACCGAACGGTTTCATTTAGATTGATGGAGTGCAACTACAATTTCTCCATTGTGCAGTTTGGGACGATGTTTGGGTTCCATGAGACGTTCAATGGAACGTTTCCTAGAGGAGTTAAGGCTAAGGAGTTTTGAAAAGATATAGCTATGATAGTCGGGCATGAGGATCGTTGGCAACCGGCCGATTCAAGGGTCAAGCTCATCTACCATCTAGCTATTAAGATAGCCCATAGGATCCTTTCAGAATGCCTATTCCCGAGGACCGAGACCCCTCAAAAGGTCAAGGCCGATGAGCTCTTCATCCTGTATTGCATGATTTCCGGTCACTCTCCGGATTGTGCGACCTTGCTCTCCTCCACCCTTAGTAAAGTAAAGAACAAATCAGCCGGAAATATAGGATATGAAGGCATGGTTACACATATTGCAAACTAGCTAGGAGTTGATTATTCTGCTTGTACGAGGGTAGTTGTTGCGAGACCTTTGGGTCTCAATGGTCTCTTGACTAGAGGACTTTTGTTTCCTCGCCACCGCAGTCCACCTACCGTAACCATACCTTGGGAGGATAGAGGTGGTAGAGGCATTCCATGGCTCCCGGAGTACTCTCTTAGGCTTAGCCGAGAGAACCGGAAGGAGACCTTTGTTCCTATGCATGCTAACAGGTTAGGAGCTCCTCCATATGTTCCCGATGAGGTTCTCGTTGCAGCTGCAGTTGATGAGAATGAGGAGACGGGAGGAGGTGACTATCCGGATGCAGGAGGGGATGAGCAAGACTTTGGATCATTCCCGGAGCAGCCAGCGGACATCCCAGAGCCAGCTAGGAGGTCCACTTACCAGTCGAGGCCTTCCTCTTCCCGCCGAGCTAGTGTTAGTGAGCGCCCCACATGGATGGAGAGTACTCCGGATTGGTACGGCCAGCAGCCGGCTTGGATGGGAACTCCGCCACCTTGGACTCAGTAGCCTCCTACATTGTACCAGCAGCCGCCAGCATGGGCACAGCAGCCTCCTTCTTGGTATGGATGACTTAGAGAACCGCCAGGGGGAGCATGATGTAGATAAGCAAGAGAACGCAAGGATCCTCCTTGACGTCTATCGCCACCAATTTGGGCGACCTTTTAGCTCCGACTTCTTTCCATACCCACAGTCACCTCCTCCACAGTGATTGATGATGGATGTTTCGAGCCACTCCACCGCCTTAGTGAGTTTTCTTTACTATTTTTATTTTCTTTATTTTTCCTAAACATTGAGGACAATGTGTATGTTAAGTATGGGGTGGAGTGTGACTCTTGTTTGTAATAACTCGATACACTTGCTTCGTTTTATTTCCATGAACACTTGCATCTTTCTTTTATTGTCACACGTTTCTTTATTGCATTGCATTAAAAAGCTTTGAAAAACCCATAAAAATTTTGAAAATTTTTGAAAATTTTTGAAAATTATTGTGCTTCTAAGATTGGAGATGAATTCTATGATGAATCTACTTGTGGAATGAATTTTTGATGACATTTGTATGCTTGAATTGAATTATGAATTGTGAAGAAATTGAGTATGTTGTTTAAACTTTCTTGCAAGCTTCATAATGTAAGAGTTTTATCTAAATCATATTAAGGAATAAAGATTGAAATCACAATATAAGTTCTTGCACTTCTTTATGAGATGATTAAGGCACTTCGATTTTTCTTACTTCTTTCCTTAAGGCACTTTAATGTGGGAGAGCCATGAAAGAAATTTTGTGAATTCAAAGTGTAGAAAAATAGGTTTGGGGAATTCAATCATGATGATGAGTAACTCGGCACCATTGACATAGCCGGGTGTTTGTGTCTTGCCAAAGTCGGATTGAGCGATATTCCTAACAGATTATGGTATGTGCATCAAGGGTTTGAGGCATCTCAAAATTGAGAAATGTCAATCTCCTAGGCTTCGATTTTTGTGCATCGCCGTCCATATTTCTAAAAAGTAAAGTCGAAAAATTTTGTGCTAAAATAAAGAGGAAAGCTCTAATTGGTGGCTGGTTCAAATTGTAGAAAAAGTTTGTGTTGTTCCTTCTTCCTGGATTTATACACCGTATTCCCTTATAAGTTTCCCACCTATTCATATTCTTGACCTTACTCGAAAGTCCTTGAGATCATGAGAATGATGTTTGACTTGGTGATCTAAATTGAAGTTTCACATGTTTGATTTTGACAATACTTGAAGGTTATGATGTTTGTCTTGAAGTTTATGCAATTTATGATGTTTCCTTTTGCTTGATATATTTTGATTTATGTATATAGATGTTTTCAAGGAAGCATGAAGAAAGATTTGAGAATGATCTAGTGATTAGAAGCACAATACCAAAATGATTGTTTTTACCTTGTTTTGCATTCATATTTCACCCTACCTTGTATTCTAAGCTTTTGGAAACCTTTCTTGGGGACAAGCAAAAGGCAAGTATGGGGTATTTTAATAGCATAAAATATGACAATATTTTAGGCACTTGTTTTGATTGTTTTTCCATTTTTAGTTGTGTACATGGATAAGAGTTTGAAGCATTTATGAGCACATTCACCTATTTTGTCGATATAGAGATCTGCACAAGCTTTGTTATGTTTTTAGGTGAATAAAGGTTAATATTGGAGCATATATGAGAGAGTAGGAGTATTTGATCATGCTAGGCATCAAAAGGATGCATTGGAGAAGCTAAGTAAGGAGCATGATTAGAGAACTTTACAAAACAAAGGCTTTTACAAAGGAATTTGAAACATCACGGCCAAACCAAGAGAACCACGACCGTGGTTTTAGCATTGAGGACGTGGAAAGTCATGTCAAGAGCAACAGAAAGATTCCACAACCAGAACCACGACCGTGGAAGTTTACACTAGACCGTGATTCTTATAACGGTTGCCACGTGTTATATTTGCCACGTCAGCGGCGGTTATCGGGCTTTTCGTAACCCTACTTTTTCCCTATAAGAAGGCTGAAGAAAGGAGAAATTAGGGGACTCGCATTGACGGTTGCATACACGAGATTTCATTTGGAGATTGATTGAGGAAGATTCCATCGCGTACAGGGAAGATCCCGAGATGGAAGCATTTCGAGATTGCGTACTTAGGAAGATCTTAGGGTTTACATTCGAAGACGGATTGGCATCCCGTTCTTCATTGTTCCTATAGATTGTTGTGAGGATTTTTGTTCCCTATTCCGCTTTGATTGAACACATACGCTTGTTGTTTGTTTTCGAGATTGACTATTTGGTTATTATTGAGTTTTTGGAGTTTTTACCTTTTCCTCTTTTAAACTTGATTTTTGATTCAATGATGATATGGTTATTGGCTAAAACCCTTAAGCGATTCTAACGTGAAGGGTTGATAGTTGTGGATTAGATAATGATAGATTGAACGTAAATAGATTGGACCTTGAGAGTTGCGAGAAACCTCGTCGTCGACCTTTTCCACGGCCTGTTCTTGAGTTCCACGGCCGTGGTTCCTCAAGATCTAGCTATGGTTTCCTCTGTCGTACGTCCCTTGATTTTGCTTTGATCCAAAGTTAGAGATATGCTTTAACCTAGCCTTGGCTGGCCTTTTCTAGGTAGTAGTGAGACTCAACATCCTCTACTTCGGTTTCGAGTGTCACAACCTTAACCGTTTTGGCTTGTCTTTGATTTCCTTGGGTTTGGGCATGGGTGTTTGAGAGTAATACTTATCCTTTGATCCTTTCTATACTACAGCCTCAACAACCTTTATAGAGAGAACCTTTGGGTGAGACATATAGGGTTTTGGAACTTCACCGTACATAACCTTACATTAGATATACCTTTGCAATCTTGACTCTGTCCTTACATCTATAGAATATCTTGAATCAATTGCCACAATTGGATACTTGGATACTTGGATCTTTACTACGCCGATCCGTACACTGCGGGTTCGCTTGCTTTAATTTCAGTTTTATAAATTTAAGATTTGCACGCACACTTTAGAGCGAACATTACTCGGGAAGAGTAAAAGGTCTAAGTATGGGGGAGTTTGATAGGTGATGGAATCACTATCATTTAGGTTGGTTTTTATAGTCTTTTCATTGTATTAGAGTGGGTTTGTGTTGCTAACTTCTTAAATCCAGAAGAAGAAGTCAAAAAGAAGCAAAAAGAGAAGTTCGAAGCACTTGGGAGTTGAAGATCATTCACAAAGACAAGCTTTTGGGGCCACACCGCCCCCGCGGAGCAGTGTCACCGCCCCTGCGGGTGACACTGCACTCCGGAGCGCAGCCTGCTCTTTTGCCAGCGCCCGTAACAAAGCCTGTCACCGCCCCTACGCCACCCTTGGACGCCCCTGCGGTGACTCACCTGGAAGAAGCGAAATCGGCGCCCCTGCGCCTCTGTCTACGGACCAACCTGCGGAGCTGTGAAGCCGAAGAGCCAGTGTCACCGTCCCTGCGGTGACATTGGGCCGCCCCTGCGGCTCGACATCAGAAGCGACAAAAATATGAAGAGTTAGACGTTTGAAGAGCATTAAAGATCCGCCCCTGCGGAATTGCCAGGTCGCCCCTGCGGCCATGAAGAACACCAAGCGTCTTGGCCTAAACCGCCCCTACAGCCCTTCAGGCCGCCCCCACAGTTCAGCACCAGATACTTTACTCCGGCTGTTTGCACCACCTTTATGGCATTAAAGGTTGCTGTTTATGCCGGCCATTTACTCCCATTTAGTGCCAATTCTAGTATAAATAGGTCCATGGCTGATTGCTAGAAGCATCCACCATTTTCCCATTATTCTCTCTTTTTCCCTTACTCGCCTTGTGTTTCTAATCTCCTTGCTATATTGGGTTGTTTTGAAGCTGTATTACTGCTTTGGTTTTAAGTCTTTGTTAATGTAAGTATTATTCAGACATATGTTTTATATTCCTTGTGCTTTAACTATCAATTGCATGTTTCTTACCACTTAGCTTGATCACCTTAGTGTCTAAATTGCATGCAAAGAACTAGGGTTCATTGATTCCGGGTATGGGTCTTCAATCTAGTAGAAAACCTTTAGGTAAAAGCTGGTTGTGATTACTAAAAGGAAAAGGAATATAAATATAAAGAAAAGTCTAACGGTTTTATTCTTCTCTTTATATCTCTTTGTCTTTGTTTGAAAGCTAACTTGTGACTTTTTCTTGTAGGTTTACGGAACATTAACTTGTTAAGTTGTGTTGATGCCGGTTGGCTCAACACATATATATGATCAAGACGAGAACATTGCTGAAATACTTATAAAAAGAACCAACCAAAGTAGCATTGAATGTTAAGAATCAACCTAGTGTAGTTCTTTTTCTCATCAATTTGTTCACACCTTTACTTGTTTCTTATGCTTTTGTCTTGTTACATTTCAATCCAACCCCCCCCCCCTTATTTGGTTACAATTTCAATAATTTAATCTAATCAAAACATCAACTTGACTCTCTTGGGTTCGACTCTTACTTACGATATACATAAACTTGTTAGTGTAATATTAGGACTTCTACTTTGACCTAAGCTAAAAGACAACGACCTAGGATTTTAGCGCTCGTCAGGGAGGCAGTCCAAGTGACCGGCAGTATGAGCAGCTAGTAATGTGTAACACCCCGAATCCGCGGGACTCGGAGTACCACATTGGGCTAGGATCTGACAGTGGATCCTGACCCTAGCCAAACAACAAGTTAACTGGACCTTACAACATGGCACTGACAGATATAAAACAAATACATAAAACTGTATAAATTGTACAACTAAAAGGTAACAACAACATAGCCGAGTATAAACAACAACATCCTCACACAGGAGGTAACAAAAGATCATCCTCACGCATGAGGGAAAAGTAAACAACCCCAAAAGACCACAACCATCCTATGTATGAGAGGTCCTCGGCCTGCCACTCTGCTAGATCACCCAGCAGCACGCCTGTCTTGTAGGGCATCTACAACATGGTAATAAACCATTAGCTATCCATACATATATAGAGTAATGCATAAGCACAAACACAATCATGAAAGATAAGCACATCAGCATGCTATCACACATTTACCCATTTTATCATCTTTATATAATAGTCAGTCACTTAAATCGTATATATATATAGATAGATAGATAGATGAAAGTATGTGACACGAGGACCGATATATCCTCGCCTCTGAGCCTGATAGTTAGTTGTACGAGTATCGGTCACACAATCCGTGTACCCTATGGGAGTGGATTGCGCCCTTCTTGTAAAGCCAGTTTGACGTGACATCAAAGAACCTCCTAGGCTCCACGGCGGGATAAAAGGGAAAGGTTATCACGACCACGCAATGGGACAAGCAATAAAACATAGGACGGTATAAACGACATCTCATGCTATCACAACAAACATATAATGTACACACCACTCATGCAAACACCCAATATAGGGATGGTAACTAAGTAAGTCCTACGGAATTACCTCAACCTCGTACAGAGCTCAACCAGAAACAACCTCCACTCCTGACAGAGGGGCACTGCCTAATAACAAGGCATAGAAAGATATTAACCTCTATTCATCAAAGGGGTCACACCTAGACCCAAGGGATCTAGAGGATCATCCTCAACCTAACCTCACAACCTAATAAACCTCAAAGGCCGTACAAGGCAGATACCGATGATAACCTTATCAAAACACATCCTCACACATCTAGCATGAACCTATACACTCACACTAGGAAAGGAGGGAATAAAGGCATCCTAAAGCAAGCCTAGAAGCAACCCACACCTACAGAACCAAGTGGAAACACCAGCTGGTGCAAGCGGCCACAGGGGCGGCTCACAGGTGGCGCAGGGTCGGCTCACTAGCGGCGCTAGGGCGGCTGCAATTGGCGTAGGGGCGGCTGGACAGCAGAGGACACCACTTCATCCCTTTCTTTACTTCTTCCTTCGATTCCTTTGCTCCTTCTTCACTCCAACACCCAACATTCATATATACATCAACATAGGCCAATCATGGCTGGAACAAGATCCAAACCTAAGGAATCTAAGCTATAAGAAGAGAAGGGAAGAGAAGATGAAAGAATGAAGAAAGAAAGGAAAGAAGTCATGGAAGCTTACCAAGCTGAGCTCTCCAGGAGATCAAACACACACCACAACACCTCAAGCTGGCTCACACAAAGCTCAGTAACAACAACCATCAATCAGCAAGCAAATCCAAGCATAAACTCTCAAACTCAACAAAACTTCAAGAAAAGATCAAAGATGATCCAAGGAAAGATGAGAGGAGAAGAAGAACGTAGGGAGAGAGATGGAGCTATACATGAAGAACCCTCATCAGAAGAAGAGAGAAGAAGGTTATAAAGGGATGAAAAAGGTAAAGCACGGGTCAAAGGGTCAACAAAAATGGTTGCAGCCACACAAAGCCGTAGGGGCGAACACTGTGAGGCGCAGGTGCGGCCCAGGCAAACCGCAGAGGCGGCCACTAGGTCACACAGGGGCGGTCTAGGCCTAATCTGGGTCCTCAGCTCACACTCTCAGCAACTCAGCAACTAGGCTCTTACATATCGCAAGAGGAGTCGAATCAAAACAAGGTGATTCAAGACAAGGTGAACTTGTGCCAAAATTTTGAAGCCCGACGTTTAGGGATTTTTAGCAACATTTTCTCGTCACACATTTGGTTCTAACGCATTATATTGGCTAAAGAATATGTGGTTAATATTGGGAGAATTTCAAGCTCAAATGCTTAGAGAAAGTCAATGAAGCAGCTAACGAGTTTCTTTAGGAGCAACACTAGCTTGAGCTAAGACATTGAGTATTTGTGGATTTTGGAGCTTACCCTAACTATGTTAAAGTGAATGAATTTCATTGGAAGTGTTTGGACCAAGAAAAATAAGTTAGCTCTAAGCTAGCTCCGGGGAGCAGTTTAGGGATCCTTATGTGGGCATCGGGCCTCGGGCTTTTCTAGGGGTGCAAGCCCATCTTCCAAGTAACTTCTATATAACTTCCTTAACCAATTTTGTAACACCCAAAATCTCATACTCGGGGCGCTACCGGTTAGGACCCCACAATGGATGCGACCCTAACTCGACAATCATATTACCGGACCTTACAACAAGACACAAATGTTAAAATCCAAAAAACAGAAGTATAATAGATGCAATGTCAAACAACAAACATAGTTTCACCTGAGACACAATAAACAAACATGATCCACTATACTACTAACGTCAATACGAAAAGAAAGACATAAACCAACACCCGTTCCTATCATGTACGGGAACCCCGGCTGACCACATCTCCTGGATCACTCGGTAGCTTCCCTATCTTGTAAAGCATCTAACAATACGGATAAAATGTTAGTAACTATAATATAAATGAGAACACTTAAGCAGAACCACATATAAAACTGGAATGTAAATACCGAGCATGCTATCACGGAATTCCTTTTTGTTATCTTTCTTAACGTCATTCCCATAATCAATTTACACTTGTGGCACGAGAAGTCTACAACTCTCGCCTCCGGTCCTTTATCCAGCTAGAGTGGTTCGGCGCACCTCCCCGTATACCACGTCTGGCCTAGTCGCGAAGAACCTCCTAGAATCCCTCGGGAGAGCTGAGTAGATTTTCATCGCCTGTTACCCGTGAGCCAATTACAGGTTGGTTATAATATAATTAACAACATGTTGTAACCACGTAAACAATCACCACTCAAGCATTCAACAAATATACAATAGCAGCTAAGTAAGTCCTAAGGGCTTACTTGTAACAAGTCAAGTCCAACTTCCACCAATCATTATCCGTACTGGAATTCTCACAAGCTTAATATAAACCAAGGCATCACATCAAACACTATCCCATTACTAAAAGACTTTCCACTTTTGGTTTCCCATGATCAACGCATGATCATATCACAATATAAACAAAAGGCATTATATTTCATGCTCCAATAAGAATCATACGGTAATGAGGAAGGGAAGATCATATACCTAAGACCAAACCTTAAGTCAAAGGACAACTCAAGAGTTATTGGACAGATGCCATGACCGCGGAGGAATGAAGGCACGGAGGCGGGAAGTCAAGGTTGACGCGACTGCGGCGGCTCCGAGGGCGACCACGGTGACAAGTTCCAAGACGCCACGACCGCGATGGGCTATCGCCGTGGGGCGGTGTTACTGCATAGCGGGACTGCGGTTAAAAGTAGACGTGATTGCGGCACCTGACGATTGGTGTGACTTTCGACTTCACTCTTCGTGCAGCTAGGCCAAACTCTAGATCTCCAATACTTACAACAAAGCCCCTATACTCGCTCAACAAGGATGAAACACAAGTCTTTTGCGTGTCCAGACGATAGTGAACATCCTTTTGCTTCAAAGACCTTTGATCTAGATTGTCGGCATAATGGGATCCACGAAGGAATGCAGGGGATGCAAGAAAGATTGTGAGAAGAGAGAGACAAGGGAAGAAGAGATGACGAAAGAGAGGAATGGGAGACGAAAAAGAACGACTACAAGGGTTTAGAAAGAGGTCCAAATGAGGTAAATAAACCCTAAGTCGACACTAGTCAGGATATAATCATAGAAGGAAACAATCCCAACGGTTACAAAAATAACCACCCGTGATTTGTTGTTTACCCGCACCCGCGGGAAACAGAAGCCGCTCTTGCGGCGGCGCGACTGCGACCAACTACAGCCGCCCCGTGGGTAGGCAACCAGGTTATAACACTTGCCGGTGACTCATCTAGAATTTGCAAAAACCGGTTGTTACATCAATTCCCCCTGAAAACCAGCTTCAACCTTAAACTTAGATAAGCATTGATCCTTTGGGTCTAACACTCCGAGGTACAACAATAAGATCTCGGGAAGGCATCATCCTTCCAAACTATACCTATACTATACTCAAAACGTCACCACAAGATCCTCAAGATCATAAATCATATAAACATGAAAACATGTAATCATAACATAAAATGCACGTAAGCAAGGATGTGAGAACTAACCCGATAATCCTATATCAACATCTAACTCGGCCTAGAACTCCGGATAGTTCCTTCTGATACTATCCTCCGTCTCCCAAGTAGCCTCGTCGCCCCTCGTCTCAACCATTAGACTCACATCATCGGTATGTTCTTAAATCGTAAGCGTCTTGTACTCCTTTCCATGACACCTACCGGATGCTCTACAAAGGTGTGATATGGCTCGACCACCAAGTCTCATAACTGATGCTATGTCTCGGGTCCGATATGTACTCCCTCAGTTGAGACACGTGAAAGACTGGGTGAACACCCTCCAGTAAGGATAGTCGGTATGCAACCTCTCCGATTGACTCCAATTTCTCGAATGGTCTGACGTATCGGGGACTCAGCTTTCCCTTAATGCTGAAAGGTTTGACGTCTCGCATCGGTGATACTATCAGCCACACCTGAGCTCCTACTCTAAACTCTAAGGGTCGGCGTCTCTTGTCCGCATAAGACTTCTGGAGACTCTATGCTACTAGCATAGGCTCCCATATCAAGGCTACTCGATCCATATCATCCTACATCTAGTCAGGAGCTACTCCACTAACGTTGCCCGACTCATCCCAACATAGAGGTGTACGGCATCTCCGCCCATACAAAACCTCATAAGGAGCCATCCCAATTGACGCGTGTCAATTGTTGTTATACGAAAACTCAACTAAAGGGAGGTATTCTGGCGACACCTATCCCTAGTCTAGCACACGGGCTCTCAACATATCCTCCAAAATCTAAATAGTCCTCTCAAACTGACCGTTTATCTGCGGGTGATACGCTTTCGTGAAGTGCAGACTCGTACCTAGGGCGGCATGTACCTGCTTCCACAACCTCAAGGTAAATCGTCCATCCTTGTTTGAGACAATCGTCCTCGGTGCTTCATGGAGTCTCAATATCTATCTAGTGAACTCCTTTGCTAACGGACTCACCGGCCACGTTTCCTTAATAGGAACGAAACGTGCGGTCTTCGTAAATCGGTCTATTATCACCCAAATTGCGTCAAAAATCCGGTTCGACCTCAAGCCGGTGACAAAATCCATGGAGATGTCCTCCCACTTTCACTGAAGAACAGGTGGTGGGTGGATCTCTCCTCCAGACCTGTTGTGCTCAATCTTGACCTACTGACATGTCGCATACTAGGCTACATATCTAGCCACATCAGGCTTCAACTCACTCCACCAGAAAGAACGTCTCAATTTTTTATACATCTTACTCGCACCCGGGTGTAGTGAGTAAGGTGTAGTATCAGCCTCCTCTAAGATCCTTTGCCTCATCTCTCTATCCGCCGGTACACATGAACGCTCATGGCGTCTCATCACCCCGTCAGCACATACGGTAAACTACAGTGCCTCTCCTCGAGACATCCTATCTCGGATTCTCATTAGTGTCAGACAACTCTCATGTTTCTATCGGATCACTCCCAACAGACCAGGTAACAGCTCCAACGTGGACAAGCGGATTCCCGTATTAGTGAATTGGATATCCAACACTAGCCAAGCTAGATCTCTCTACAATTGAGGTTGAGCCGTCAGTAGAGTTATCGCCTTCTCTCAAGGTGTCTTACGGCTAAGGGCGTCGGCGACCACATTCACCTTTCCTGGAAGATACAGTACCTTCAACACAAATTCCTTAATCAGTTCTAGCCACCTCCTCTGGCGGTTATTCAACTCCCGTTGAGTGAGTATGTACTTTAGACTGTTATGGTATGTGAAGATCTAACACGTCGCCCCATAAAGGAATTAGCTCTAGATCTTCAAGGCATTTACTATTGCAACTAGCTCGAGGTCATGAGTCGGATAATTCTCCTCATACGTCTTCAATTGTCTAGACACGTACGCAATGACTTTACCTCACTCCATCAACACGCATCTCAAGCCCAGCTTGGATGCCTCACTTATACCACAAAATCCTCTATGCCCACAGTCTGAGCCAGGATAAGAGCAGAGGTTAACTCCATTGCTAGCCTGTCCGGTCATCTGCCTCTTCTCAGTCCCTCCAGACTGAGCAACTCTCCTCGGACCTGGTCGGTCCCTTTCATAAATTGTTGTTCTGTTTTGATAGTCGATTAGTGACTCACGGCAGAAACTCGCCACTAAGAAACGAATACTCCTCCTTAGCCCCCGGGAGAATAAGTATACGTGTTGGTCCTGCGAAGGTGCGGCAGGACCTACCAATGTCAACTCCTCCTGAAACCGACTATTTGCCTTGGCCACCGGTACATCTATGAGTCTAGCCTCAAGGAAGTCTAGTAACTTCTTTCTCCTCATTGCGGCTTAAAGAACCGCTCTCGGATAAGTCTCCTCATTTGATCAAACCACGATGCTCTAGTGCGGATAGTCATCCACCAATAATGTGCATGTTCCCTAAATAGGGTATGTACTAACTCTACTCGCCGGTCATCAAGACAATGTATCGACTCCAGCGCGGTCTCCACGTGTCCAAGGCAATGCTCCACCTTCAACCCCAACTTCCCATCAAATGGGGTTACCCTCGGGTGGTTGAAAGTTTTCAGCCATTAGTCTGGTCTTGGTTCCCTCGGGTCAGTTCGAGCCCTATCAAACTCTACTTCTCTCTCAGGTGCAACTGGCGCCTAAGTCACTGTTTGTGATACCTCAACTGATATCACAAGAACTGGTGGTGCTGGGGAAAGTCCCCTTGTCCTGATAGCCTCCTCAACTCTCTAGAGATACTGAGGGTACTCGGTCGCTTTTGTAGACACGCAACCTGACTTAATCAACAACGCTTTTTGTGCTCTAGACCTAGCGGCAGACTCGTTCCCTACCTTGCAAACTATGCACTCAACAATCTCCTTAACTTACTCATCAGCCACTGGTGGCTCAACAATGGGAGCACGTCTCCGACCTCTAGATCGCAGAGGTCTACCTCCTCGTCCTCGACCTCGGATGGTAGGAGTCCAATCGGCTCTATCCCGACCAGCTGGGGAAAAGGTGGACGGCCTCTACCTCGTCCTGCAGCTATCATTGTCCTAGTATGTGCCATATATACAAGGTATATCACCTAATCAGACCAAGCTAACTTACGTATAAGAATAAACATAAGTCCAGAAAACTATCATATAAAGGTCAAAGCTAACAGTTATACTATTGAGATCCGCAGATGTAGTGGTGGTTTTCTGTACTTCTATCTTGACTTGATTATGTACGTGATTTTGAAAACAAAATTCTTTTAAAAACTCAAACCCCCCCCCGGATTCTGTTTTATTCATTTCGCCTTTTAGAAGATTACAAGTGTCATTGTTATCAATCTGCCTCTGATACCATGTTGTAACACCCTAAATCTCATACTCGGGGTGCTACGGGTTAGGACCTCACAATGGGTCCCAACCCTACCTCGACAATAATATTACCGGACCTTACAACAAGGCACAAATGTTAAAATCCCAAAAACAGAAATATGATAGATGCAATGTCAAATAACCAACAGACTCTCGGCGAGGAACAATAATCAAAGATAATCCACTATACCACTAACGTCAGTACGAAAAGAAACAAATAAACCAACACCCGTTTCTATCACGTATGGCAACCCCGACTTACCACATCCTCTAGCTCACGCTGTAGCTACCCTATCCTATAAGGAATCTAACAACACGGATAAACCATTAGCTAACTATAATATAAAGGAGAACACTTAAGCACAACCACATATAAAATAGCAATGTGAACACCGAGCATGCTATCATAGAATTCCTTTTACTTATCTTTCTTAACGTTATTAACATTATCCAATTACGCTTGCGGCATGAGAAGTCTACAATTCTCGCCTCCGGTCCTTTGTCCAGCTTGAGTGGTTTGGCGCACTTCCGCATATACACCATGGAGTGGTTCAGTACCCCTCCCGTATACCACGTTTGCCCTAGTCGCGAAGAACCTCCCAGACTCCCTCAAAAGAGTTGAGTTGATTGCCACCCCCGTTACCCGTGGGCCAATTACATGTCGGTTATAATATAATTAACAATATATTATAACCACATAAACAATCACCACTCAAGCATTCAACCAATATACAATAGTAGTTAAGTAAGTCCTAAGGACTTACCTGTAGCATGTCAAGTCCAACTTCCACCAATCATTATCAATACTAGAATCCTCACAAGCTTGACATAAAGCAAGGCATCACATCAAACACTATCGATTAATATAAGTCTTTCCAATTCTAGTTTCTTATGATTATCGCTTGATCACATCACAATATGAACAAAACGCACTCTATTGCATGCTCCTATAAGAATCATACAGTAATGATGAAGGGCATTCCTAATCCTTGGATATGCTCAAATCCTCTCTTATCTCTCTCAAATGGTCCGGTTTCAGCTCTTATTCACCTATAATCAATCACAAACTAATGTATACCTCCATATCGAAAATATGGGTAAACAAGCTAACAAATGCTGCAATGCCTTATCTATGAATACAACAATGAATGAAAAACAACTAGAATAAGTGCCTATAATATCGCAATATTTCATGCTAACATATTTTCGTTTTCGCACATGCATTAAAACTATGTTGTTTTGCCTTTTTATTTGTGTCGTGTTGTAAGGTCCGATGAAGTTGTTGTCAGGCTAAGGGCCGGGACCCATTGTGAGGTCCCAGCTTGTAGCATTCCGAGTCCTCTAGGATTCGGGGTGTTATAGTTACTTGCCTACTTGTTACCCAAAACCCAAAGCATTTGATCACTTGATCACCACTTTTTCTTTATTCTACACACTTGAACCTTGCTAAATGAACTTGAAATACTTCAAACTATATATAGTCTCATGAGATCTCAATCTTGATGATATATCATACACTCATTATGACATGTCCGTGCAATTGCGGTAATATGTGATTTTGAGGTATCTACCCACTTCAAATCAAGTTTTTGGCGCTGGTATCGGGTGATATTTATAGTTTGATTGTTTTAGAAGAGTTATTTAGAAGGTTAAGTGTTTTTTGTTACTTATTTTTCAATTTGGTGTGTGTTTGTGATTTGTAGCTTGTGCTTCAAGGGTTGGCCAATGGCTTAGACTTTTTGTGGTATTCAAGAAGAGAGACATACCATGAAAAAAATGAATATGAAGTTGAATATGTTAGACGATATGCCTAACAAGAAGAGGAAACTAGAGAAGAGTAAAATGAAGAGTTTCTTTTTGAAATGGAATAAATGCTAGAGAAACTCAATTCTAAGGTTGATTCCATTGAACAAGATCAATGGATGCTTGAGCAATAACTAGCTCAAAAAGAATAAGCGAGGAGAATAGATTATGAAGATCTTCTTGCTAGAGAAGAAGAAGTTAGATTGCTAGAGACGATGAAGAAGCTCCTCGTCAAAGTGGAATATATTTCAATTAGTCAAGGGATGCTTAAGCAATAATTTTCTCAACAAGTGGAGTATTCATCAAAACCAATTTTTAACTCCTCGAGTTATCCAAGACAGAGGAGAAGACTTGATGATTGAGGAGGAGTCAAGCATTAAAAAGCGAAGCTTTGAAGAGTCAAGTTAAAAAGTGCCTCTAGAAGAAGAAGTTGTCCCAAAAGAAACTAAGGAAAGGGAATTGAAAATGGAGAAAGAGATTGAGGTAATGTCATCGTGATCAAGCTCATTGGAAATCTCCATGACGGCCCTCCAAAATCTAGTGATGATTGTTTGATCAAGCATGGGGCAACTTTGATAGTAGAGACTCTCATTCCACTCACCTCATAGGTTCATTGCTTGATTAGAAACTACAAGATAAGTATGGGTAGATAAAACCAAGTTTGTAGCAATAAGGGAAGTCAACATTCTCTCACAAAAAGGAAGGAATAAGAAGGCTTTGTGAAGATGCATCAAAGTCTGAAAATCAAAATCATCTCATTTTTCATACTCACGCCATATTTTTTCAAGGGCAAGATAACATGAGGTATAGAATTTCTCCTAAAAAAGTGGTTGCCCAAAATGTGATTAAGCTTGCTTAAAAGGAGCTTGGTCGAGTCTATGACCTTAAACAAGGGCGCTTAGTGGAAGGTAATCTATTGGTATGTTCTACTTTCCTCTTCTCTTTTAATAAACTTGTATTTTCCCTCTCTTTATCTTCCATGATCTTCAAGGATGTGTAATAAAGGAAGAAGAAGAAGAAGGCTCAAGGAGGCACGAGGAAGTTGAGCCTCGAGTTAACCTCGAATGTATCCCAAGTGAATCAGCAACTTCGAGTGGAATTTCGCCTTACCTTGAGTGGAACCTCAAGTTTTTTTCTGCATTCTTCACTCGATCGTGTGGCTAAAAAACTCGAGTTAAGGCAATTGTACTGCAACCTCGAGTGAAACTTCCGGAAGTGTTTTTCCCTTGTTCCTTCTTCCATTTGATATACCTTCAACTTGTCTTCATTTCCTATTCATGAATGGATGTATGATCAAATGAGTCAAGTCTAAGGATTAAAGTGAGATCTCACCTACAAGTCAAGACACCATGCATCTTGTAAGTTTTCTTAAACTATATCTCTTTTCTTTTGCTTTAGGGACAATGCAAAATTGAAGTATAGGGTATGAAAATGCTTGCATTAATATGTATATATGTGTTCCATGTTTTTCATGTTTTTCATTTTTTTCATTTTTTTCATTTTTTTCATTTTTTTCATTTTTTTCATTTTTTTCATTTTTTTCATTTTTTCATTTTTTATTAGTCTTATATTTTTCAAAAATACAAAAATATTTGAAGAAGTTTAAATTCCAAAAAACTGTAAAATTTTGAAAATTTGTGTATGCTTCTTACAATGAATGATGTGATCTTGATGATGAAACCTATGTTAAAGTTAACGCAATAATTTGACACTTGTTGATTTTAAAGCTTGTGAATTGAGTGCATTAGAAGCATATTAAATAGTCATTCATGAAATGAATATGAAAGATGAATTTAGTTATGCATAAATACCTTTCTATTGGTTGATGTTTGACTTAGTGATTCCTATGTTATGAAAGTTAACCTCAAGTCGCATGCTTAGGTTCATGATAGTGTGTATTGGTTATGAAATCTTATTTGCTCGCCTAGGGAAAGGTATATTAGTTGACACTCACTTGAGTGAAAAATACTAACCCGTAAGGCAAAAGCCATATCAATGAAAAAAGTAGAGAAAAAGGCAACGTTATAGCTCATCAAAGTTCAAAATGTCAAGTGTTTATATGATGAATGCTTGTTTTACATGTTTTCTTTTATGCCAATGAGGTCATGTATGTACACATCAAAAGATGTATGTCAAGTGAATGTAAACCATGCCAAAAAAGAGCATGAAGATTGTATTTGATAAGCCGAACTCAATAAGAAAAGCAATATAAATGACCCGCTCATATTTGATTGCACTTAAGTATGTGAACATTTAGCTACTTGTTATTCATAAGGATAACAACACAAGCCATATGCAAGAATCATTAAAGATCGACCTTTAAGTAGCAAGAATGAATTTTTCTAACTTAGGATTCTAGACTACAGGTTTTATGAGTGAGCATTTAGCATATATTCTTCCATGCTTATTTTCATACTCATTATTCTCAACTATCTCTTATGTCTTGTTAGGGCTCTAATATTTTCAAAAGTGATCAATCATTTGAAGCATACTCCTAAAAGATTTTCTTTTATCTTTGTTTGTTTTTCTTTTTTTATACTTTGTATTTTGTTCTTACTTAGGGACAAGCAAGAGCTAAGTATGGGGTATTTTGATAGCATATTTTCATGTTATGTTTATCGATATATTTTTATGTGATTCTCCCTTTTTGCATGGCTTAGGCATTTACATCTTAGCTAAATCTTTAAATATCAAAGAATATCGACTCATGTTGTCTTGTGTGTTTGTAGGTGTTTTAGGTCTCAAATGGAGCTTAAAAGAACATATTCAACATCTCAACCATCCTAAGGAGCAATCATCATATCATCATCGACCTCATTGGAGAAAAGGAAGAAAGAAGGCAAGCTTAAACATTTACATGAAGTCAATGGAGCAAAGAAAACCCCAAGTATGGACCATTGAGTGAAGCCTAACTCGAGCAAGAAGAAAGGCTAAACTCGAGCTAAGAAGCATTGGAGGCAGAGTTTTCAACGTTGATCGAGTTTTCATCATAACTCAAACAAAGAAGACAAACAAGTTGAGCAAGGAAGACACTCCACTCGACCTAACAAGACTCAATTGCAATGAAGTAAAACATAGCCAATGTGGAACCTCGAGTGACCATTGTTCACTACTTTTAGAAAGTACAAATCTAACCTAGATTCAACTCAAGAAACTCTATCATCCTAGAATCACAAGAGAACTAGCTGATAATATAGATAGAAAAAACTCGAGCTAAGAAGCATTGGAGGCGGAGTTGGGTTGCTAGCTCAGACAAATACAACCTAGATTCAACTCAATAAACTCTAGGGTATATGCAAAACAGTCAATCTAATCTAACATGCAATCTCATTTATCATTATCTAAGCCATAATCAAGATCTATCATCCAAGAATCACAAGAGAACTAGCTGATAATATACATAGAAAAATCAGCAAATGAAAACGGAGAGTACATGCAATTCATATATCAAAAACACAATGGGAAATTGAATAAATTTATCTTATTGATGTCTCCAAACAACAAGAAACGGAATCCAGAATATAACAACAAGAAACCTCACTTTGATTCAGCAAAATATCAAGAACAGTCTTGAAATTTCAAGTGATTTTTCACTAGCTGAAGAAGAAAGAAAACTTAAAAAAAAAATGGAGACCCAAAGGTCTCAAAAAGTCTAAAAGGGTGTTTGTCCAAGGATCCCTGGCAAAGACCTACAACACCATAATTATACTCAAAGTCTAGAAAAAGAAAGGTTGGCCAAAAAGTTTTGAAAAATCTAGCAATCCAGTAGATATGGAGAAATCTCACCACTCCTATTATAAATCTTGGGGCGAGATTCATGCAAAACCAAAGTCGAGATTTCAGTTTTGCCTTTGATTTTTGAAAATATCGGCCTTATGTGTCCAAAATCTCAGACCAAGATAGGGGTTGAGATTGCTCTCGACTTCAGCAATCTCGCCTACATTTTAACTCTAAATTCCTCTCTTAGCCTAGATGCACTTCTGCTCACCTGATATTTTACAAAAAACAACCATTACTCCTTTTCTTGATCTAGCTTGCCTTGCGTCCTTGCTTGTGGGCTTCTATTCTCTTTTCTAATCGTCTCTCCCAGGCTCATAGTATGCTCCACTCCGAGGCTTGAGCTTCAAATGTCTCGTTTAGATCCGAAATCCACCGTTTTACCAAAAAAAACAAACAAAACTTGTGTAGACATCCATGCTTGCAAAGTAAACAATTACAACTGCAAATGACACAAACTTAGCTTTACTCATGCTAAACAAAAGGGAAAATCTACATAAATGCATGTCTAAACTATGGTAATAAATCAAGTTATCAACCATACACTCAAGCCATGAGTACAAGTTCACATGAGCTAAGAAGACAGGAATGCAAAGTTTCAATATCTCTCGAGTTTACAACATCACTCAAGCTAAGAGGACAAAAAACTCGAGAGAAGAAGACGAGGCACTCGAGCAAGGAAGACAAAGTTAATTCGGTTGAACACCCGATGCTCTACAGAAACTCACTCGACCTAAGAAGCTACATCCACTCGAGATAGACATCCCGAGTCTGTAGCACTTGCATAACTAACTTCCTAGCAACTTCATCAACTTGCTTTCCAAGGGGACAATTACTTTTAGGCATATAAAGAGGTCTTTAGTTGATTGTAAATGAACCATAAAATAATTCAAGTAACCATTTCACATACAAAACTCTTAGAGTAGTGGTTGTAGAAACAATATTTTGGAGCTTGAATTGGTCGAATTTGGATTCAAATCAAATAGAAGCATTGGTGATTTTCATTCTTGTTCTTGCTAGATCTTATTCCCAATTTGTTTTGGTCATACATTTGGATTGGTAAGTCCAAATTCGTCCATTCTTTTTCCTATATTCCTCTTCTTTTTTTCTACTTTGCAACCATGTCACTTGTTTATATTACCATGTTAAGACTTTCGATGATCAGTGAGTAGTTCCCTTGTTAGGTTTTGGGGTGAAAATCTCCAAATTATGCTAGACTAGTATTGTTCTTATGTTGTGTTTATGATTTGAAGGGAGACTAAAAGCATGTTAGTAGCATATAGGAGGAATCAAATCTACTAATCATTCATTTTATATTGGAATTATTTTGAGTGTCGGGTGCTAGACTATCACTAGTTTAGATTGTTCTCATAGCACATTGTATATTTTCAAGAATGGATAAATGGTATGTGGATTTCATCCAAATTGAGATCGATAAGTAATATGAGGATGGTTATACAATGTTGAGATGCTTATCATGCTAGATTAGATTGGTTATGGTCGAGAGGATTATCATCTTACTTGTGATGTTATTGTTCAAACTATGATTTTGTTGGATTGTATAAGCAGATAGCAAATACCATGTTATGCTTATATATATTCTAAATTATCATAGTTTTCCCAATCTTAACCAACTAGTGTGCAAATAGAAAACATCATGTGATGCATACTAGTTGATACAAAGCCAAATGTTGTGACAAAGTTCACCTAATATACATGTTACATTTGTACTTGCTACCTTCACACTTGATCCTTGATCTTGTTACTTGCCTACTTGTTAATTGAAACACCTCCAAATCACTATACCATTTTCCGATGCCCTCAAGAAAATTCGTACATATGTAAGGTTCATGAAAGAGTTGATCTCCAACAAAAATAAGATCGGAGATGGTGCATTATTAAGCTATCAAGAGTGTATTGGCAATGAAATAGATAAAATTCCTGCCAATCTAGGTGACCCAAGTAGTTTATCTATCCTCATACAAGTCAATAAAAAATACAACTGTACGTGACAAATCGTTCTATTGCTATCCTCGTAGGGATCTTGGAAGATGTTTTGGTTTGGCCATTTGTACTACCTAGTTAGTGTACTTTCTATTCCTAGATATGGAAGTAGACAACAAAAAACTTATCATCATTTGGCGTCCATTTCTAAACACAACAGGAGCAATTATTAACGTCAAATAAAGAATATTTTGCTTTCAAAATTGTTAAGTAGAAGATATAATTCAACATTGCTTAAATTATACGATTTCATTCTTTTCTCTCTATGGAAGTAGACAACAACATTGATGTTGAAGACCAAGCAGGCCAAGACTACCTCATTATAACTGTTGTAGACACATCATCAACACTAAACATCTTCAATGATGATGATTTTGAGATCTCTCTAGAAGCACTGCCGATGCATCCCATAGTGATCGACTCGATCGTCCTCTCCTATCCACTCGATCTACAATGTGTTCCTGACTTGTTGTTAATTGGGAAGTCATTGTGGTACTCGGGGAAATATACTATGACATCTAATTTCTATCAAGGAATTGGTGTAGATAAAACAAAAATGGAGCTAATAGAGAATAAATTCTACCTCTCACTAATGCTAAAGCCATTACGAGTTTTTTTGGGACATGTTGGTTTCTATAGGAGGTTTATAACAAATTTTTCAAACATTATAGCCCTTCTTTCTAACCTCCTTCAAAACAAGACCTTGGCCATTTCTCTTCTCTCCGTAATGCCTTGCATCATATAATAGGTTACATAAGGATCCTTTCCATAATCCAGCCACCTGATTTGTCACAACCATTTGTGCTTAATTATGTGTGACGCTTTGGAGGCACTGTGCTTGGACAAACAAAGGACAATAAACTTCATGTCATTACATATACCAACAAAACCTTGGATGAATACTAACATAGTTATATCCCGATAGAAAATAAATTTAATTTCTTGGTATAGTGTTTCCCTTTTGACAAATTCCGCACTTACTAGTTGGATCAAAAGGTTGTTATCTACACTGATCATGCAACCTAGTCATGGGTCCGGTTTAGGGCAAACCACCGAACCGTTGGTTTATTCAACCAGCAGTTTAGGGCAAAATGTCGAACCGTCGGTTTGACCAAACCAGCGGTTTAGATTTGCCGGTTTGGTTAGTTTTTTATTATTGTTTTAAAATATTTTAAAAGGTACTAAACCGGCTATTTTTGTCCGGTTTGCCAATTTTATGTTTTTTTTAACAAACTTCCGGTTTGGTGTTTTAGCAAACCGACGGTTTAGGTTAAACCTAAACTGCCGGTTTGAGTTTTTTCGGTATAGGTTTAGGTTAGGACTCATGTTTAATGAAACCCTTATATAACTTAGTGGTCAAAAAGGATGTTAAACCAAAACTCGCACAATGGATACAACTTCTCCAAAATTTGGACATGGACTAAAGGAGGCTAAAGGAGGCTAGAACCATAAACGTTACCTCAAACTATATTCTTTAAAATGATGTCGAACTTATATATTATAAACTTGTTTAATAGTCTTGATAAAATGAATGGTTGGGGGAGGTGGAGCAGAATGTGCAGGTTCCAACAAATGTATATATGTTAGTAGGGAGTATATATATAGTATAGACTTTATTACATGTATGTGGTGAACAAAGCACACTGTTTACATGAATGTTTACTGAAGGAGAATAGAATTTGTATTTATAGGTATCATTTAAGAAAGAGGTGATACTTTAGGAGATTAAAATGAGTAGGTGGAAGAGAAGAAAGTTTATTATAGGTGGTGTAGTGGAAGAGTAAATGGAAAAGGAATGTATATGAAAAGGGTAATTTGCAGTAGTAATTAGGCAAAGGTGTTGGAGTGTCCGTAAAGCAAAAGGAGGTGAAATTGTGGCCATTTTTGGGGTTTGGTTGAATATGGAAGAAGATGAGTGAAAAGACAAGTCAAACGTCAAATCGGAGGCTCATAAAATCATAAGACAAAATTGGATGACTTGTCAATCCGCGGGATTCAGTGTCTTTCATTTCCCTCATATTATTTCATCTTTTTACTCACTCACTCACTCACTCGCTGTCTTGCAATTGCAATTGCAGTATTGCCATTGCTATTGCCTTTCCCTGACATTTCAGGCTACCACTACCAGTTTGGGGCTCCCACTTTCTTACACGTGCCTCCCCCCCTCCCCTCACGTGATCCCACTTTCCACTCATCTACCATAAGCAAAACAATCCATCATTTCAAACCATACAAAATGGAACCAGATTGTTATAGCAATGCTCGATGCGTAGTAATGGTAACAAGTGTAAGTCGATTAACAAAAATAGGAAATGCAGTATCAATTATGAAATGAAATGTGCACTACCATTTGGATTGGTAGGTCTAAGCTAATACATTTGTGGGTGTATACCATAGAATTTGGAGTTTATAGAATGAGAAAACAAAATAAAACACGGGTGGATAAGTGATTAGCTGGCTGGGGGCACCAACGTCATCATTCATTCCTCTGATGCTTCACTTTGACCAGGCCCCCTTCTTTCACATTTTCCACTTCCATCTTTTTTTCCCTAAATTGAAATTGGCCTTTCACTCTGAGAAACTCTTTAACACCCGTTTAGTTTTAATCCCGAAAATAGAAATAAATGTAAACGAATCTAATATATATGTTTTCGTTTTCAAAGTTACAACCAAATGACAGCTATAATTTTATAGACGATAAACAAAGTGTAGATGAAAACGTAAGAGTAGATCCTTAATGAGGTTCATGGTAGTAGAGCATGTGGCCCAACCAAATTTGAACATGTGTTTCTGAAATGAAGTAAAACTTAGGTATTCTATTTGTCCCCCTGAGAGGGTTTACAATTGAATTTCCACAGTGGGAGGGAGGGATTATATTATATGTTTAAAATTCAAATTCCCTATGGGCCGTTTGGCACGACTGCCCACGCAAACACATTTACTTGCTTGGATTTGGATTTGGATTTTTAATGATTGATTAATCCTCCGTTTTGTACGGAGCGTGTTAAAATACGGAGTATTTTACTACTTACTCCCTAACTACCTGCAGCACCAAACTTCACTTTCAGTCGGTAAACCCCAATGGATTTCTTTGGAGTATTTTTTAACTTGGTTTTGCATTGTTAATTAATGGCGCCTGCCTGCCTGCCTATTTTTATATTGCCCTATCTTCTGTAACGCTAATTACCAATATAATATTCAATTCACTACTGTGTCTGTAGGGAGTAATATTCTATGACTCTCTATCACCACACCTTCATGGCTTCATATAATATAACGTGACTAACAGCCGGGCCCATTAAATAATACTTAACGATTTTCTATTTTCAGATAAATAAATTACTCTACAAAGTAGCAAATGTCCCATTAAATACTTGATAAATAGCTTCTTCCCACTTCTGTGTGTGTGTGTGTGCTCCCCTAAATTACTACTTGAGCTACTCACAATGGACACAACAAGGCTAAATGTTTCCCCCATCTTTCCAATTATATCCTTATTATTGAATTCACCATCATGACCACCACGATACTATACTATCTTTAACCCTTCTACTCCTCTTCAATTTCTTCTAATCTTCTTTCTACCATATAAGCCTAACAACTTCTTTCTGCTCATTATTTTTTATTTTTTGACATTTTCTTTTATTTTGATTAAAAATATGGATTAAAATACTCCAAGTACGAGGGATGAAGATGCTCTTATATACACTGCAAAATACTTAGTTGTAACCGTTTAATTAGTCATGAGAAATAGATTCAGAAGTACTCCCTCCACTTCTCAATAATTGTCATTTGAGAAAAAATCACACTCATTAAGAAAATTGTAAGTAAAAGGTCTAATATTTATTGATACATTATAATTTAAAAAATTTATATGAAAATAATGGTAGATCGAATTATACATATATATAGAAAGTTTAAGTATTGATAACACTCGTAAGATCAAATAATATGAACTAAAATTTTAATGTTCTAATCACAAATATTGAGACCTTTCATCAAAAAAAAAATCACAAATATTGAGAATTAGAGGGAGAATAATTAAGAATGGAGAAATAAAAATAACTTAATTTTTAGTTAAATTAAGATAATAAAAACTAAATAAATCTTATAGTTATCTCAATTCCCTCATCTTAAACATCATTTTTTTTTATTTCTAAATTGAAGCAATTATTAATCATAAATCTTATATCATAATTAACATCATGTATATTGTATTATGTTTTATATTATTACCAAATTTTATTTATGTAAAGGATTTTATTATAAATTATTATCTATTTTTAGAAAAATATATTATTTAAATAAGTATTTATGTCATTAACAATCGGATTTGGAATTTTTATTTAACATCATTATGAATGTACTATATTAATAATACTATTTGGTAGTTAAAAACAGTTTTACCCTCTACTATATGTGGAAAATTGTATTTCACTTGTACCAAAATCATAACGGCACCATACATTAATAGAATATAATAATACTTTCTGTTACATATTATAGCTTTATTTATAAATTTTCTAATATTTTTAAAAAATAATTATGATGGGAAATTGCATAATGTTTCACTTTTAGTCTACACAAAAAGAATATAATTATACTGTATAAAATATATGGGTGGATCTAGTATTTTAATTATTTAGAAAGATGATAGGGAAATTAAATAGGAATTAATATTGATTAAAAGAAAATATAATTCCATGTGAGTTGGATGTTGGAAGTGAATAATGAAGGCCATTGAAAGTGAATACTCCTTTTTAAATAGTGAGGGGGTTGGGTTGTGTTGTGTGTCTTGCTAAGCAGCCGCCCAGTTGTGTCTTCCCCTTCCTCACCTCTCTCTCTGTAAAACGCATTTTCTCTCATAAATATCCACTCCTCTTCACCACCAACCAACCATTATTATCAACTTGTAATATAAACAACGCAAGAATCTTCCTCTACAAAGCATCGTCTTCAATCCAAGGACAGAAATGGAGGGATTGACTTCTTCCTAGTTCTACACACCCCTTTTTCTAACTTCTAACCCTAATTCTCAAAATCAATCCATCTTTCTCCTTACTTTTCTCCTTCTTTTTTTTAATTTTTTTTTAATCTGGATTCTGGATCCTGGATCCAAGTCCCAACCCTAATCGGTTATTAAATTTGGATTTTTATTTTATTTTTCCGAGAGGAATTGAAAATGAGCATGGATGAATCACTGAGATCTCTGTCACTGGACTACCTAAATCTGCTAATCAACGGCCAAGCTTTCAGTGACGTCACCTTCAGCGTTGAAGGCCGTCTAGTCCACGCGCACCGCTGCATCTTAGCCGCACGCAGCCTATTCTTCCGGAAGTTCTTCTGCGGTCAGCCCGATCTCCAGCCCGACCCATCCTCTTCGGGCCCAAACACCACCATGATGATGGGAGCTTCAGGCTCTTCCTCCTCTTCCTCCTCGCCGCGTGGCCTGCCCCAACAGCAGGTCATTCCGGTTAACTCAGTTGGATACGAGGTTTTCATGCTTATGCTTCAGTTTCTCTACAGCGGACAGGTCTCTATTCTCCCTCAGAAACACGAGCCTCGCCCCAATTGCGGCGAGCGTGGTTGCTGGCACACCCATTGCACCTCCGCCGTCGATCTCGCCCTCGATACTCTCTCCGCCGCCCGTTCCTTCGGCGTCGAGCAGCTCGCATTGCTTACCCAGGTCCGTCTTCTTTTTTTTTTTTTTTTTTTTTCCTGAGCTTGTAGGAAGCAAGCAGGCAAGCTCCATGATTATGGCTTTGGGGTCAGCTAGATTGGGATTTTTGTGTATTTAAATTGATTAAACAAAAAATACTTTCTGGCTGGTGGGGTGTGCAGTGTTTAATTTATATTATATGATGATTATATTACTATAGTATGGGTAGAGTATAATATCTAGGGTATGATTGGGTAATTTTCATTTTCTATAGAAGAGTGGAGTATGAGGTTAGATTTTTTTGGCCACAACCTCCATTTGCAAAACCCAAGATACATATAAAAATGAAGCAAAACAGATTCAATTTGCTTATGAATTACACTTGTAGGTATTGTTTTTGCAGGATATAGGGTGACTCAAATGTATATGCTTCTTTTGTTTTGCACTCCTTAATTTATTATACTTTCCCAAATTAGCTCTTTCATAAATCTATCTCACATGTCTTGTCTTTCTTTCGTCCAAAACCACATTAATCATCCAACCTCCCATTCAATACCAAACTTTCCTCATTTGGGTCTCTACCCTTCACAAAAACATACCCCATTTTTTGCAACACACAATGCTAAAGTTTTTGGACCCATTGAGTACTAAAATACATTTGTAGCTAAACAATTTGCATTCCATGTCTTGTCTACTTATCTAAACATTTGATATATGTGTTGCAGAAGCAATTGGCAATAATGGTGGAGAAGGCATCAATAGAAGACGTAATGAAAGTCCTAATAGCATCAAGGAAGCAAGACATGCAACAACTCTGGACAACCTGCTCTCATCTCGTCGCCAAATCCGGTCTCCCGCCGGAAATCCTCGCCAAACACCTCCCGATCGACATGGTGTCAAAGATCGAAGAACTCCGCCTCAAATCCACCTTAGCTCGCCGCTCTCTCCACCTCCCTCTCCACCACATTCACCCACACGATCTTGCCGAACTCGAAGACCAAAAAATCAGACGAATGCGCCGAGCCCTCGACTCCTCGGACGTCGAGCTTGTTAAGCTAATGGTAATGGGAGAAGGCCTGAACCTGGACGAAGCACTCGCGCTCCATTACTCGGTCCAGAATTGCAGCCGGGAAGTCGTAAAAGCGCTGCTTGAGCTCGGAGCTGCCGATGTAAACTACCCGGCTGGTCCCTCGGGGAAAACTCCGCTCCACCTAGCAGCGGAGATGGTGTCGCCGGATATGGTGGCGGTTCTGCTTGATCACCACGCCGATCCGAATGTGAGAACCGTGGAAGGGATTACCCCTCTCGATGTATTAAGAAGCCTTACGTCGGATTTTCTGTTCAAGGGAGCGGTTCCGGGTTTAACTCATATCGAACCGAATAAGCTTCGGCTTTGTCTGGAGCTAGTTCAGTCAGCTGCCATGGTGATTTCAAGAGAAGATGGAAATAACGGGAGCGGTAACAATGGCGGCACGTCAACAACCGATGCAATGTACGATGATCATCATAACAGTAGTGGAAACATGGATTCAAGGTTGGTTTATTTGAATTTAGGGGGTGGGGTTGGATCAAGCCATCACATTGGGGAAGATGATAGTAGTAATCACAGTAGCATGGGAAAAAGTAATCACGGTATGCCTCATTGGTGAATTAATTACTATGTACGTTTACTTAGGGATGAGATTGTGTATGGATTGATCGAACTCATGTGTTTGATTGATCAGAGATGGGATTGTTTATGTTGGGTTTACAGTTTACTGAGGTGCATTGAATTATTTGATGAGTTATTAGTTACAGTTATCATCTGGTTGTACTTGTACTGATTTTAGCAGAGGTGATTAATTTTGGTGGTGGAGTGAAAATTAGGGTTTCTGCATGATGATTCATATCATATGAATATGAATATGAAAGGAAAGGAGAAGAAAGTCCAAAAACGTGACAAGAAGAGAATCTGTTAAATTCTGATGGCAATGGGAGAGATGATGGGATGGAGGACGATGAGGAATTCAGACTGATACCACCCTTCTCACAGGTCAATCTTTTCACCAACTGACTTGTCTACTCATTTTTTTTTTAAAAATAAATTATTATTTTATTTTTTGTTAATAAACATGGGCTAGTTGTGTGCGATTTATCAATATGTCATAAACTTGTGACAGCACTTACCCAGGAAATACTTGACAGATTATAATTTTTGAATAGTTTAGAGCAGCAACTGAGAAGAGTCGTACAATTTATGGCTGTTAATAAGTTTAACAAAAGTAATTAAAATGTTAATAATAGTTTCCACCTTTCTAATTTGTTGCCCCCCATAATGCTTACCATCTTATCCTATTTATGCTTTTCTTTTTCCTTTCCTTTCTTGTCTTTTCAGTTTTCTTTTCTTTTTTTTTATTTCAATTAATTTGTATATGCATCTACAAAAAAGAAACGGTAAATGGTTTTTCCCTTAGTGTTTGGTTGGAGAGAAAGGTAAGGGACAAAAGGAAAGGACAAATGGGAAACAAAAATTTTGATATGAAAATATAAGTTGGCTAAATATGTCTTATAAAATAAAAAGAGATATATTAATTTATTGATTGAGGTTTGAATATGGTATAAAAATCTTTTTATGTAGGCCCTTGATTAATTGGACAAGTTACTTCTCATATTATTTTTTTCAAAATGAAAAATGGGTGTTCTGAAAATATAATATTGAAACACTATATCTGAAATTTAATACTGAATATGTATTGCCCAAGGTATAATATAGGAATTACATTTTTAAATATCGATGGTTTCGATATTGTCTTTTATTTATTAACTAAAACAATGATTGCTAATAACTCACTTTTTTTTTTTTTTTTTTTTTTGTCTATTATAGTATAAAGTATGGGTTAATTAGTAATTTTAATTTAGTTGAGTCCAAGCCCAATTTTACAAAATAGAAATGTTGTAGCTAGTGAGTTTCGAACTGTGAACGAAAGAACTCCCTCCCACCCTTATACCAGTTGGACTAATTGAACTTCGTGTATTCTCTTGTTCATACACGGTATTAATACATAATGCTTAATACACAATTTCAATTACACAATGTTAATACATAATTTTCATTTACACAAGTCCGTCGTTTACACAAGCTTTGTCGTTTACACAAGTCCGTAGTCAATTTAGACTACATATTTTATAAATACGGGATATTGACTACGGACTTGTGTAAAATATGTAGTCAATTTAGATTTTTTTAAAAAAAAAGAAAAATAAAGTTGGGTAAAAATTTATAAATAATAAAATATGTAGTCAATATCCCGTTTACACAAGCCCGTCTTTGTTTCAAGACCATTCGAGTTACACAAGCCCAATTATATATATAAAATATGTAGTCAATATCCCGTAATTATAAAATATGTAGTCAATATCCCTTAAATAAACTCATTACAAATATAAATGTTGTAGATTTCTAAAAAATGGGATAAAAAACGCAAATATAAAATATGGATATTTTTTGTAATTTAACCTAATTTCAAACAAACCCTAGCTTCTCCTCCACGCAGCAAACAAGATAGGCGGCCCTGCTGAAGCTTCCCCTCCACGCAACAACAGGATAGGCGGCGGCAACAACAAGACGCTCCTCCTCCATGCAAGCGATTAGCGTCGTTGGTCGATGCAGGTGATTGACCGACTCCTTCAGTCAAGCGACATTGTTAGAGGCGGATCTGGGTTGTACGGCGCGAGGCCGGAGTGAATGGGTTTGGCGGCGGACATTGATTGTCGAAGGGGCTGGGCGGCGGATCTGGGTTGGGCGGCGCGAGGCTGGAATGAATGGGTTGGGCGGTGTTGTGCGGCTCAGGGCTGTGCGCCAATCAGTTGTGCGGGGCTGTGCGGCTCAGGCTGTGTTGTGCAGCGGATCTAGGCTGGGTGGTGCGGGGTTGGGCGACGTAGGGCTGTGAGAAGCAGCGCCGACATCCTTCGTTGGAGGCAGTTACTCAATCGAGAAGCAGGCGACGGCAGTGAGACAAAGAAGATGAATGACCGCGAAAAACCCTAACTGGATGTGACGATTTTATAAAGTTATATTTTACGTTTTCCCCTTATGCCCCTTGAATTAATTTATTTTTGATTTAAAATTTTAGGCAAAAAATAGAGGGGCCTAGTTAGTTTACACTAAACAAAAAGGGCCCTATATCACCAATTTTCTCATAACTCAATTTAGTTTATGGTATTTTAATATTAGTTTCGTATTATGATATTAGTTTTCGTATTATGATATTTAAAACAATGATTGTCCTTAAAATAGTGAATCTCCGAAATATAATCGCAAAAATATATCCGTAATATGATATTTGAAATATAATACTAAAAATAGGAAATCGAAACTAATGGCCATATTTTTTTTTTTAAACAACCTCATACATGAAATTTTATACAAATAAGATTAAACGATAATTATAATGCCCGAAACGCTAACAACTAGGCTTGTACTTCAATTAAGAACAACCATATACACAATATTTAATAAGAATATAATACCGGAATTAACATATCTTATTAAAACCTGATAAATGAAATATAAACCAAAAGCAATATACCAAAATTAACATACCGTATCATAACATAACACATGAAATCTAATACCGAAAATATTATACCAAATTATAATAATACCTCAAATATATTACCAAAACTAAACTGGAAATATTATGTCCGAAATAATTTACAAGAATCAATATATCGTATGTAAGTATAATACACAAAATCTAATATTGAACATATAGTACCTCAAAATTTATGCCTGAGTCCTTAACCGGAACTCTATACCCGAAACAATATACCCAAATTATTACATTGCAACAATGTCTAACAAAAATCTAATGCCAAAAATATACAATCTGAAAACACTATACTCTAACTAGGCCCCTTCTTATTATTAACCGAAAACTGTATACCCGAAACAATCAAAATATACCTGAATTCTTAACCGAAAACTCTATACCCGAAATAATACTTGTTTATTTCATTGATCAAATATTATTTATATAGCCAAATATAAAGGGACAAAACGGTAAACTAACAAATAAGGGAAATCCCAATAAACTATTTTTTTTGGTAATCATCCCAATAAACTATAGATGAACTGAATTGTGTGTTTGTTACGTACCAAAAGAACAGATAGTTATACACAAGAGATTCATGAGAGAGATATTTATGATGATACTAACAATCTAGATTAGGTTTAACAACTAAGAGACTAAGTCTTTACTTATATCCCCTCTCAAGTGGGGGCCTACATTAGTAAGACGTAACTTGTTAAGTAAGTCAAGAAATCTAGCACATAGTAAAGGCTTCTTCAAAACATTGGAAGTTGATCATTGGTTGATACGAAATTGACACTTATCTTACCTCGTTGAACTTGCTCACGAACAAAGTGGTAGGCTAAGGCAATATGTTTCATTCGGGAATAAAAGATTGGATTTGTGCTAAGACTCGTGGCCCCGATGTTGTCACAATAGACAATTGAAACATCAAAAACCCGGACCTATAGCTCATCTAGAAGGTTTGTAACCCAAAAAAGTTGTCAAGTTGTATCCACAAGAGCTTTGTATTCAACCTCTGTGAAAAAATGAGCAATTGATCTTTGTTTCCTCGAGCTCGATGAGATGGAATTGCAAACAAAGTAAAGTATGTATCTTGTTGTAGAACTGGAATCATCTTTGTCTCCGGCCAAATTAGCATCCGAGAAGGCATATAAAGATGATGAAAAAGATGCAGTGATATTGATACCCATGTTCATGGGTCCAAATAAGTACATGAGGAGAAGATTGAGAGCATTCCAATGAATTGAGCTAGGCTGTTACATATACTGCGAAATCTTATTGACTAAGAAGCCGACATCAGGCCTTGTAAGGCCTAGATATTGTAGACTTCACACTAGAGTTCGATAGTCATGGGGCGAAGGAAGAGAAGACTCAGTGACACCATGTAGATGATCTGATGGAGACATAGGAGTCGACACTACCTTGACATTGTTTATGTTGGCTTTCTGAAGAAGATCATCTATATAATTTATTTGGGAAAGAAAGATACCTAAGCACTTTGCAAAATCTAGACTCTTAGGAAATAGGTTAACTTGCCCATATCTTTGAGCAAGAATTGAGTTGATAGTGACGCAACTAAGCATGACACCATCTGATTTGAGTTTCATGTCGGACGATGATATCGTCCACGTAGACAAGTAGATAGATAATATTCTTGTTCTTCGATCGGATGAACAACGAGGCATCTAAAATGGAGTTTGTGAAGCAAAGTTGAAGAGAAATGCCTTTAGGGCATTGTACCATGCCCGAAGGGCCTACTTCAACCCGTAAATCCCTTTGTTGAGCTTGCAAATATGTGTTGGATTTTGAGCATCAATGAAACCCGGAGGTTGAACCATGTGATAACTCCACCTTGATTATGACTTATCTATGTGAATGATGGAAGACTTAAAATTTATATGCGGTTTTATAAACTAGCAAATATCGATTATATTTCTAGATTGCATGTTTTGGTTTGTATTTGTTAAATGTGTGCAGACCTTGAAAAGTATTTCAAAGGAAGAACGCAGGCCTTGAAACACATTACAAAGGACGAGCACGGAGACCTTGAAATGCATTACAAAGGACAAACGCAAAGCCTTGAAAAGCATTACAAAGGTGGATTCAGCTAAGGGCTTTCAAATACAATATTCGAATATCTCAACAACCAAAACGAAGATCATCTACCAAAGAATAACAAGAATATTCTCTCAAGGAAAAGATCTCGGCTAGCCAACAAGAAGATCTTCGAACGGTTTTAAAGAGAAGATCTCAGCCATAACAAATCTCACAAAGATCTTAACCGAAGACGCAAGAGTATAAAGGAAGATCTTCCAAATGGATTCCACGCAAGAAGATATCGGATCTAAGGGAAATCTTCAATGGCATATCCAAGAGAGAAGATTTAGGATCTTCAAAAACCAAATATCTTCAACGGCATTTCCAAAGCAAGAGAAGATCATGAAAATGAAGATTCTCAACGTGAGTCAAAGAGAGGAAGTAGAAGAGAAGAGATAGAAGATCTTACAACGGCTATTTCACCTCAACCAAGCACCGTTTGCCATGGAGAAAGAAGAACGTTACAACGGTTATCCTACAACAGCTAAGAAGTTCTTCATAGAAGACTATAAATGAAGATGGCGATTGAAGAGAACAACAACAAGCTTACACGGAAACATCCAAGTCTTCAAGCGATCTAAAACATCTTCATTCGTTCCAAAAGTTTTTCTTCCTCTTAGCTTACAAAAGTTTACATCCTTAGAGTGAGAAAAATACTAGAGCTTCATTGGCATATCCAGAGAGTGTTATATTCGAGTGTGTGTTACTCTGCAAAGTAACTAGGCTATTATTGCTAGGTTAGAGTTGACTAGATCGTAGCATTGAGGCTACAGTGAGAGAAGAAGAGGATTTCTTCTAGGCTATATCTAGGACTCTTTGAGCAGATAATTGATAGTTAGATCATAGGGTAAAGAAACCCTAGGACGGAGACGTAGGTTGTTTTACAGGTCTCGAAGTTCAAGGACTTGAAACCTTTCAAAGCCTTGAAAACTAGTTTTGTCACAAAGCGCACAAAACGACTTCAAGGCCTTGGAATTAGTTTCAAAGCATTGATATACGATATTGCGAAAAGTTCCCATACTCTATTCAACCCTCCTTCTAGAGTATTTATATCCTTATTATTCACCTATAAGGTTCTTCACCATGTAAACATTTTCTCATAGGGTGCCATGCAGAATAGGAGTATTTATGTCCAACTGCCAAAGAGACCATCCATTTGTGATCGCAATCGAAAAAATAACACGAACTATAATAGGCTTCACAAATGGGGAGAACGTATCATTGTAATTCTATCATGGTTTTTTATGGAAACCCTTTGCCACTAATTTGTCCTTGGAATTATCCAAAGATCCATCAGCCAAATACTTGATCCAGAAAGCCCGCTTATTACCTACCAAATTTTCAGTTGTGTTTGGTGGTACAAGCGTCCATGTTTGATTCACAACAAGAGCATCCCCTTCTGCATAGCCATCCTCCACACCGGTGACCTAAGAGCTTGGGTGATGTTTTGAGACTCTTGGGTTGTGGAATCGGCTAGGGTTGCGGTTGAGTTTAGTTTACATATAGGCTTGGTAAGATTATTTTGGGATCGAGTTATCATACCAAGACGAGGTGGAGGTTGAATTGGGCTTGTATCAGAAGCATTAGTAGTGGGCCAGTGGATATAGGTTGAGGATTTATTCGACTGGGATTGGGCCTAGGGATGGAGGAAGGTGATGAGCTCATAACTTGGGTAGCGGAAGACGATGGTTTATTTGACGTTGGGTTTTCAAAAGGGAGAAGAGTGATCCCAAATTTGGATCATTCATCTGACAAATTGGATTCACCAACGGGAGTAATGACCTTTTGATATGGCATTTCATGTTCTAGAAATCTAACATCTCGAGACGTGTATATTTTCTTTGTTGTCGGTGTTAGCATGAAATATTGCGATATTCTAGGCACTTATTTTGGTTGTTTTTCTCTCACTATTGTGTACATGGATGAAGTTTAGAAGCAATTGTTAGCTTGTTCCTCTATTATTGTCGATATGGATGTCTACACTAGCTTTGTGTTGATTTTAGGCGAAGAGGAGCTAAATGGGAGCTATTGCGAGAGAAAAGAGAGGATTCGATCATATCCGAGGATTAGGAACACATCAAGGAAGCTAAGGAAGGAGTTAGGATGAAGAATGTCACGACACAAAGGAAACCACAAGTATTCTACACTTCCACACCCTAAAATATGGCCGTAGAAGAGTCCACGCTCTAAACCACGGCCGTGGATCTTGGCATCATGAGCGTGGAGCATTCCAGTAAGTTACACGGCCTAAAGTACGGTCGTGGAAGTCACAAGAGACCGTAATCCATTTTCACGCTCTAAACCACGGTCGTGGAAACCATTGAGACCGTGATTTAGGCAATCTTTTGACGAGACTTTATTTGCCACATTATTTACGTGATGGGCCTGGACGGTTATTTCTTTCCCGTCTTATAAAAAGGTCAAAAAGGAGAGTTTTGGGGATCCACGCTTACGGCAACTTAATCTCGCATCAATTGCGATTGATCCCGCGGGGACGTTGACGGCCGCTTACCTTGCTTGGAGCATTCTCGCCTAGGGTGAATTGAAGATTGCCGAATGTTTTAACCTCTTTCTTAGGTTTTGATATTGGAGACGGATTGACAACTTGTTCTTCATACTTACCTTAGATCATTGTGAGGTTTTGTGTTCTATATTCTGAATCCATTGATTATCGCTTCTTGTGTTCTGATTTGAGAATTGGTTTTGAAGTTTTATTAAGTATTCGAGGGTTTTCATCTTTTATTCCCTTTGATTTGAATATTGATATCATGACAATGATTGTTGGCTAAAACCCTTTAACAATTCTAAGGTGAAGGGTTGATAGTTGTGGCTTAGATGATGATAGATCGATCGTAAATTGATTGGACCCTGAGAGTTAGAGAGATCTCGTCGACGAACCCAAATCACGGCCTGTTCTTGGGTGTCCACGGCGTGGTTCTCAAGATCTGACCGTGATTTACCCTAGTTTACGAACTTTGTTTTTACTTTGATCTAAGGTTAAAGATTAGCTTTAATCTAGTCTTGGTTTACCCTTTCTAGGTAGTAGTGAGACTCATCACCCTCTATTTTGATTTCGAGTGTCACAACCTTAATTGTTTTAGTTAGTCTTGATCCTTGGGTTATGTTCTCCACTTAGCGTGCGTGCAAATAAGCTTTAAATTTATAAAACTAGAATCAAGCAAGCGAACCCGCAGTGTACGGATCGATATAGTTAAGCAAGAATTCCAGAGTATCGAACACAGGGATTTGGGGGGTTAAATCCAGTTGTAAGTTATCAAGCAAGTAAATGTAAGAGCTTTGCAAATTATTGGGAAAACAACAATCCTAAAGATCCAAGTATCCAACTGTGGCAATCGATTCAAGATATACTAATGGTATAAGGACAGAGTTAAGATATGCAAAGGTATGCTAATGTAAGGTAATCGTACGGTGAAGTTCCAAAAACCTTATATGACTCACCTACAAGACACTCTCTATAAAGGTTGTTGAGGCTTCAATATAGAAAGGATCTAAAGGTAAGAATTAGTGTCAAATACCCAAACTTGTAATCCAAGGATCAAGACTAACTAAATCGATTAAGGTTGTGACACTCACAATCGAGGTAGAGGTTGTTGAGGCTTCACTACCACCTAGAAAAGGCAAGCCTAAACTAAGTTAAAGCAAATCTTTAACTTTGGATTAAAGTAAAAGCAAGTTCGCAAACTTAAGGGAAATCACGGTTAGTTCTTGAGGATCCACGGCCGTGGACTTCAAGAACAGGCCGTATTTTAGGGTTGTCGACGATTCTCTCTAACTCTCAGGGTCCAATCTGTTTACGATCGATCTATCATCATCTAAGCCACAACTATCAACCCTTCACCTTAGAATTGTTAAGAGTTTTTAGCCAACAATAGTCATTATGATATCAAGTTCATGGTTTAAAAGATTGAAAGATGAAAACTTCCGAAAACTTTCAATAAACTTCAAATCAATCTCAATGTCAAAATCAAGAACAAATATTGTCACTAGATCCGGAATAGAACAAATAAACACAATCTTAGATAAGAAGGAAGAACGGGATGTCAATCCGTCTTCTAAATCAAACCTAAGCAAGAAGAGAAACCTTCTTGCGAATAACCTTCCAAATCTTCGATCTTCCGTCAATCCAGAAATCTCAATCACAATCTCCACCAAAGTGCGAGATTAGGGCAACTCTAAAGATGAGCGCAAGTACGTCCTTTGCAAAATCGCAAAGATCTCTAAGTCGTGGCGTGGCCGAAAGTACGTCTAAGCAAAGGTCGCAAAAGTCTCAAGCGAGGTCCAATCGAAGGTGACGGAATCTCTCTTCGTTCGTCCTTTTATAGTGTATGATGAAATAGCGGCCCGGCCCAATCTTTTAAAAGATCGTGGCTTAAAGTGTGGCGAAAAAGATCGCCAAGATCACGGTCGTGGAAGGTTCCACGGCCGTAATTTAGAGCGTGGGAATCAACACGGTTTGAACCATCTTCTCCACGGCCGTAGAAGTTGCTGGAATGAACCACGTTTCCTTAGCCATGGTTCCACGGCCGTGGAACTGAACGTGGAAAGTAGTACGGCCGTATTTTAGAGCGTGGTTTAGGGCAAGAACATGATTCTTCCCTAGACTCGTGCATTCCTTAAGTTAACACTCCTTTTACTCCCAAGAATGTCCTCAATCCATGGACATTGCTCAACAACTCCATCTTGCTCGATTTCGTTCGGAAATAGCTCTCAATCACCTATAATCAACATAAAGCTTGTGTAGACATCCATATCGACAATATAGGCAAACTAGCTCACAAATGCAACAATGCTCAATCAACGACTATCAATATGAATCAAATACACTTAGAAAACGTGCCTAAAATATCACAATATTTCATGCTAACAAATAACCCCATACTTAACACTTGCTTGTCCCTAAGCAAGGTCTTTCAAAAGCTCTAAAGCAAGAGTTAGGATGAAATATGTGTACCTTTTCAAAGCAATACTTCTTTTGGAAGAATGTGCCTTCTAATCAATAGATCATTCTCAAATCTTGCTTCAATCGTTTATAAGACTTTCACACACTTAATCAAAGAGTAAAAAGTAAAGAAAGCTCATGAATCAATCAAACTTCTATACAAACATCATAACCTTCAAACATTATCAAAATCAATCATAAGAAACTTCAATTTAGATCACCAAGTCATATAACATTCTTTTGATCTTAAGGACTTTCAAAGAAAAGGTCTAGAATGTGGAAAGGGAAGGAAACTTTAAGGAATGTGGTGCATGAATCCGGGAAAGTGGACAACTACTCCTTCTTCTTCTCTTGCGGTTTCCGCAACAACTTCAACTTAGAGCTTCGCTCTCTTCCTTTCATTTTTCGACTTTACTTTTGGAGTTATGGACAGAGGTGCACAAAAACCGAAGCCTAAGAGATTGGCGTTTCTCAAATTTTATGAGATGCCTCAAACCCTTAGCGCACATACCATAATCCGCTAGGAATATCGCTCAATCCGACTTTGGCAAGACACAAACACCCGGCTATGTGAATGGTGCCGAGTTACTCATCATCATGATTGACTTCCCCAAACCTACAATTTCTTTCTATTCTTTTGATTGCAAATAATTGCTCTCATGGCCCTCCCACATCAAACATGCCTTTTTCATTCTCTTCTCCAAGTTCCCGGATAGGTAAAGGAGGTCAATATTTCAATGAGGAGCTAAATGATCAAAGAAAGAAGAAAGAAAAATCGAATTGCCTTAATCATCTCAACAAGAAGCATAAGAACTTATAGTGTGATTTCAACTTCAATTCCTCAACATGATTTAAGTAACATTTATCACATTATGAAACTTGCAAAAGAGGCATAATCAACTCATTCAAATTCTTTTCAATTCACTATTCGTTTAAGCATGCAATTGTCATCAAACTCAATCCACAAGTAGCGATTATCATAGAAATCATCTCAATCCCTTAGAAGCACAAATTTTTCAAAATTTTTCAATTTTTATGGGTTTTTCAAGTTCTTTTTCATGCAATGCAATAATGAAACATGTAACAATATAATGAACATGCAATGATAGTCTCGATAGAAGTAAACATAGTGAGTAAGAGTTATTACAAACTTTTAGTCACACCCCACCCCATACTTAGGACGAACATTGTCCCTAATGTTCAAAAGAAAGAAAGAAAAGAAGAAAAGAAAAAGAAACTCACAAACTGGCGGTGGAGCGGCTAGAACTGTCGGTCATGCACTCGATCACTGCGGCGCTGGTGGAGGCGGGAATGGAGAGAAGCTAGGATCATAAAATCGCCCAAACTGTTGGCGGTAGACGTCTCTCATCATGTGATCGAGGTCGTCCAAGCATCCATCTCTAGCATCGGCTCATATCTCCAATGCTCCTACTCTCTCCGAAAGACCAGTAGCCCAATCCGGCATCTGCTCATACCATCCCAGAGCATGACTGTACCACTCTGGAGCGTCGGATGGTGTTGGTGCTGGTGCAGATGGTGTCTCTGTAGCCCATGGAGGTGGAGCTCCATACCATGCAGGAGGTGTCTCAGCCCAAGTGGGTCTCTCACTCACGCTGGCGCGGCGAGAAGACGAGCCTGAAGCTCTGGCGGGACGTGGAGAACGTCTAGGCACATCGGGGGCCGTATCCGGCTGATCCGGAAACGTGCCAAACTCCTGCTCGGCTCCTCCTCCACTCTCAAACTGATCCCTCATCTCCTCCTCCTCAACTACGGGTGGTGGTGGAACATACGGAGGAGTTGCAATCCTGTTCGCATGCATAGCAGCGAACGTCTCCTTCCAATTATGGCGTCCAGCCATAATGGAGTACTCCTGTAGCCACTCAATACCCCTACCGGTCCTGCTCTCCCAAGGCATGGCCGCATAAGGCGGACCTCTATGTGTAGGGAAGATGAGACCCCTAGTCATGAAGGCATGAAGTCCTAAGGGTACGGCTGGTATGCGGGTACAGGCAGAAAAATCAACACCCAACGCCCTAGCAAGGTGAGTAACTATCCCACCGTATCCAATGTTGCCCTTCCTCTTGTTCTAAAGCTTGCTCATAGTAGCAGCTAAGAGGGTGGCACAGTCAGCTCGGCGCCCATACAGCATGGAGTATAGTAGAAAGAGCTCATCCGTCTTGATCTTTTGGGGCGTCTCCGTCCTAGGAAAGAGACACTCCGAAAGAACACGGTGAGCAATCTTCAAGGCCAAGTGATACATCTACTTGGCCTTGGTATCAGCAGGTTGCCAGCGGTCCTCGCTGGAGTAGATCATCGCAACTTCCTCCCAAAAGTCCTTGGCATAAACGCCACTAGGAAAACGACCGTTAAAGGTCTCATGGAACCCAAAGAAGGTCCCGAACTCACGAATGGTAAAGTCATAGTTTCTTTCCATAAGACGGAAAGAAACGGTCCTATCCACATGGCTGTGCTGAAAAGACGTCACAACCTCCCTCGTAATCTCCTCATACGCGTCTTCTCGGATAGCCAAGAAGACAACTAGTCCGGCTCTATTCAAGAGCCAAGTAAGGTCATCTATGATGTTAAGAGGAGCTAGATCCTCTAACAGTAAGTACCTAGGTCCAATCACAGCTCTCTCCTGGATCCTCTCGAATGCATCGAGGTGATCTTCATGAATGGTCGGGACTCTAGGACTAGGAGGTGAGGGTGATGAAGGTGATGATGGAGGTGAAGGGGAAGAGGGTGGTGGTGCTCTAGAGGATGAGGAAGAAGAGGGATTACCCTTCCTCTTCTTGTTCTGGTCATTCTTTTTCTCCTTAATCCTCCCTGAAACTCTCCTCACGAAATCCATCACTGGTCAAAATTACGGGCTGTTCTTGCCTTTCCACGGCCGTGGTTCTCCCAGGAACCGTGGTTTGTCTGTTTCTTTCACAAATCTCAGCAAACAACTCTCAAACTCAACAATCAGGCAGCCCTAGTCTAATTCCTTCCAATTTCGATCAGTTCTTCCTAAAATTTCTAACAAAAACAAACCAAATCGACAAAGATCAAGAAGAGTGGAAAAACCTAGGTTTCGGATTTTTAAATCCGAATTGCGCGTCCCTTGGTGAATTGCCGCTCGATTCATCGCTTGGATCTTGTTGGTGGTTGAATTTGCTTCGATTTTGGAAGAAGAATCGTTGGAAACGATTAAGGAACGAGGATTTGGGAGGAGGTCGTGGATTCGGCGTTGTGGTCGTGGAAGAGGGTTTTGTGGAGTGATTTTTGTGAAGAACGTGGTTTATATAGTCACAGGCAAAATTTTGAAAATCACGGTCTGTCGGGGTGTTCCGCGGACGTGGAATTGTACGGAACCGTGGTTTTGGTGATTTTTCAAAGGCTTTTGGAAATTACGGTCACTGTAGCTGTCACGACCGTGGTTTAGGCCGTGGAACTCTCTGTAATGCTCCAAAGTCCAAGTTTCGTCACTTTTCTTCAACATTATCCCTCCCTTCCCCTTTTCCATCGTTCCTACATCCAAAAATACGAACATACCGGAAGGAATCGAAGGCAAAACAAAGCAAAAAACGTCTAAACTAAGCTAAACTATGAATCGAAAACAAAAACAAAAATGCAATACCTTGGGTTGCCTCACAAGAAGCGCTTTGTTTAAGGTCCGTAGCTAGACCATTCTCGCACTTATTTGAGTGCGGTAGGCGCGAACTCTTCAGCTTGGAGTTCCGGCGTATACTTCTTAAGTCGTTGGCCGTTCACCTTAAAGCTTCCGCCCGCTTCACCCCATACTTCAACTGCACCATGGGGGAAAATACGCTTAATTAGAAAAGGTCCGGTCCAACGGGATTTGAGCTTACCTGGAAAGAGACGAAGCCTTGAATTGAAGAGGAGAACTTGATCTCCTTCTTTGAAGTCCTTTGGAATGATATGCTTATCATGCCAACGCTTTGCTCTCTCCTTAAAGATCTTAGCGTTTTCATAAGCGTTCAAGCGGAGTTCGTCCAGCTCATTAAGGTCTAGGAGACGCTTCTCTCCCGCTTCCTTCATGCTGAAATTCAACCACTTGATAGCCCAAAACGCCTTGTGCTCCAACTCTACCGGTAAGTGACAAGACTTCCCATACACAAGGTTGTATGGTGTGGTTCCTATGGGAGTCTTGTATGCAGTCCGGTATGCCCACAATGCATCGTCAAGCTTCAAAGACCAATCTTTCCTAGTCCTTGAAACCGTCTTCTCTAAGATTCCTTTGATCTCCCTATTTGAGATCTCAACTTGTCCACTTATTTGTGGATGATAAGGGGTAACAATCTTGTGAGTAATCCCATACTTAGCTAGAAGAGCTTCAAAGCACCGGGCAATGAAGTGAGAACCTCCATCACTAATGATAGTCCTCGGCGTCCCAAATCGAGGAAAAATGGTCTTGTTGAAGAACTTAACCACCACCATGGCATCATTGGTGGGAGAGGCAATTGCTTCCACCCATCTAGAAACGTAGTCTAGCTACCGCCAATAGTATGTATTGGTTTCCACAAGAGGATGGGAATGGTCCCATAAAATCTACTCCCCAAACATCAAAAATCTCCACCTCTTGGATGTTGTTGAGGGGCATCTCATTCCTCCTAGAGATATTGCCTGTTCTTTGACAAGCATCGCAGCAAGAGACAAAGGATTGCACATCTCTAAATAATGTAGGCTAAAAGAATCCAGATTGCAATACCTTTGCGCTAGTCTTGTTCGAACTAGCGTGTCCTCCGCAAGGTAGTGAATGACAATGACGGATGACACTTTGCATCTCATCTTCCGGCACACATCGCCGAATGATGCCATCCGGACCTCTCTTGAAGAGGAGAGGCTCGTTCCAAAAGTATTCCCGGACATCCTTAAAGAACTTCTTCCTTTGTGCGTAGGATAATCCGGGTGGTATCTCCTGACAAACCAAATAGTTAACAAAATCAGCAAACCATGGTTCGTTACCTTTGGAGATCACATCGATGCACTCCTCTATGATGTGTAGGTGTTCGTCCGGGAAGGAGTCATCGATGGGTAAATGGTCGTCCTCTAGATGTGTTAGACGACTCAAATGATCCGCAACAGAATTTTCTGAACCTTTTTTGTCGCGGATCTCTAGATCGAATTCTTGTAGGAGAAGAATCCATCTAATTAGCCTTGGCTTCGCATCTTTCTTCGCAAGGAGGTACCGGATCGCAACATGATCCGTGTAGACAATCACCTTTGCACCTACAAGATAAGAGCGAAACTTGTCAATAGCATAGACTATGGCTAGAAATTCTTTTTCGGTAGTGGCGTAATTAAGCTGCGCTTCATCTAGCGTCTTGCTAGCATAGTATATGGCATGGGTTCGTCCTTCCTTTCGTTATCCAAGAACAGCTCCAATAGCTACGTCACTAGCATCGCACATAACCTCAAAGGGAAGAGTCCAATCCGGAGGTTGGATAATAGGTGCTGAAATTAGAGCTTGCCGAATGGTGTTAAACGCATCCAAGCATTCCTGCGAAAACTCAAAAACCGCGTCCTTCATCAATAGATTAGTGAGAGGTTTTGATATCTTAGAAAAGTCTTTAATGAAGCGTCTATAGAATCCAGCATGTCCTAGAAAACTTCTTATCCCTTTCACCGAAGTTGGGGGAGGAAGCTTCTCTATGGTCTCTATCTTAGCCTTATCCACCTCTATCCCTCTACTAGAGATTAGGTGTCCTAATACAATTCCTTCCTTAACCATAAAATGACACTTCTCCCAATTAAGAACTAGGTTAGTGTCTTCACACCTTTGTAAAACAAGAGCAAGGTTAGAAAGACAATTGTGAAAAGAGGAACCGTATACGGAGAAGTCATCCATGAAGACTTCCATGATTTCCTCAATGTATTCGGAGAAGATGGCCATCATTCACCTTTGAAAAGTGGTTGGGGCGTTATAAAGCCCGAACGGCATTCTCCTATAAGCGAACGTACCCCACGGGCACGTGAATGTGGTCTTCTCTTGATCATCCGGGTGTATCGGAATCTGAAAGAAACCACTATAACCGTCAAGGTAGCAAAAATGTGAATGTTGTGCTAACCTTTCAAGCATTTGATCAATGAATGGCAATGGGAAGTGATCCTTCCTCGTTGCATTGTTAAGCTTGCGGTAGTCAATGCACATCGCCATCCCGTTACGGTTCGGGTAGGAATGAGTTCGTTGTTCTTGTTGGTGATGACCGTCATTCCTCCCTTCTTCGGAACTACTTGAACTGGGCTTACCCACTTACTATTGGAGATAGGGTAGATGATACCTACATCAAGAAGTTTAAGAATTTCCTTCTTGACAACCTCCTTCATGGTCGGATTCAACCGCCTTTGAGGTTGTCTTGAAGTTCTAAAATCTTCCTCCATTAGTATCTTATGCATGCATAGGGAGGGTTTAATTCCTACTAAGTCTTCAATAGTGTAGCCTAAAGCTTTCCTATGTTTCCTAAGGACAATCATGAGTTGATCATGTTCATCTATGCTTAGATCGGAACTAACAATAACCGGAAAGGTAGAATTAGATCCTAGAAAAGCGTACCTTAGATGAGTAGGAAGTGGTTTGAGTTCCATTGCTTTCGGAGCTTCCAATGATCCTTGAGAAGCATCCGATGTCTCCTTAGAAGTTTCTAAGGGTGTTGAATGTGTGGGGGAAGAATTGGAAGAAGTTGAAGAAGTGTCTCGATCACCCCTTTCCACGCCCAAAATTACGGGTTCCTCATGTCCTCCACGGCCATGGTTTAGGGCGTGGAAGGGAAATACGGTTGTTCCAATTTCTCCACGACCGTATAACCCCCTGGAGTGAGCCACGCTTTGGGTTGTGAGATCCACGGCCGTGGAATATAATGTATGGCCGTGGATTCTCATGTTTTCTGCCTCATCGTGGAGTTTTTCGAACTCCACTTCACCCATCTCTTCTTGTGCTTCTAAGGCTTCAATTGCCTCATTGCACTCTTCTTCTTCCCCTACATTTGTTAGACTCATAGTAATAACCTTTTGTAGAGGATCGTTGAAGAGAATAGCACTTACCTCCCTAGACAACCCTTCTTCATCTTGGATATCGAATATATCCTCATCAAAGATGGGCTCCTTTAGTAGAGTGGAAAGAACGAACTCTACTTTCTCTTCTCCTATATCAAAAGCGAGTCTACCATTCTTGCAATCGACTATGCAGCCCGAAGTTGCAAGAAACGGTCTTCCGAGTATGATCGGGACCGGACTATCTGCAGGAATGTCAAGCACGACAAAATCAATGGGAACAAAGAATTTACCTAGCTTGACTGGGACGTCTTCTACAATACCGACGGGGCGAGTGATGGATCGATCCGCCATGTACAACGTCATCTTTACCGGTTTAGGGTCGCCTAAACCGATCTTCCTACACAATGCAAGTGGTATGATGCTCACACTTGCTCCTAAATCACATAGCGCATCGTATGTGACATCTCCCATTCCTATGGGAATGCAAAATGACCCCGGATCCTTTAGCTTTGGGGGCATTTTCTCCTTCATGGTCTTGATGAGATCCGAAGAATCCGAACTCATCTTAACCTCACCGAAATCTTCTAGCTTCCTCTTGTTAGAGAGGAGCTCCTTCAAGAACTTGCCATAAGCCGGCATACCTACAATAGCATCAATAAAGGGTATATTAATATGCAGCTTGCTCATGAGTTCTATAAACTTACCAAACTGTTTGTCTAGGCGCGCTCTCGCTCTAGATTGAGGGAATGGTAGGGGAGGTTTGTAAGCTGGAGGAGGAACGTAGACATCTTCCTTCTCCTTCCCCTTCTCTTTGTTTTTCTCTACGGGGACTTCAACGAACTTAGGTTGCGGATCGGTGGTAGTCACTCCGCTCCTAGTTGTGATTGCCATTACCCTTCCCTTAGGGTTGTCCTCCGTCTTTCCTGGAAGTTTCCCTTGATTCCTAGGAACTTCCTCCGCATGGCTGAACATTTGGTTTTCCAAAACCTTTTGGGCTTTATCAACCTTAGAAATTTTATCATCAACCTTAATGATGCGGTTCTCCAATCCTTGAAGCTTTCCCAAGATCGTTTCCAACATGGGATCGGGCTTCTCCTTCCCCGAAGTGTTTCCCCCATTAGATGTTTGCCCCTGACTTTTCAAAGGAGTAGAGGAAGAGGAAGGTGGAGTTAGTGAATTAGAATTGGAAGGATAAGAGTTACTGGAATTTTGTTGATTGGAGCGCCAATTGTTGTTGTTTGAACCCCTATTGTTGTTCCAATTATTGTTCCGGTTGTTGTTATTGCCATTCCAATTGTTCCGGTTGTTGTTGTTGTTGCGGTTTGTATTCTCACCGCCATTGTTGTTATTGCCCAAATAGCCAACATCCTTGCCTTGTTGCTTTGGGAAGTTGGTCTTGATTGCCTCCTTCAACTCTTTGATCTCATTGTTGAGGGAGAAAATCTGATTTTGAGCTTCATGTGTGAGCTTTGCTCCTTGCTCCACACGATTTCCCTCCGCTTTCCGGTGGGAATACTTCTCTATGACCCTTGCTTGCTTCTCAATGAAGTCCCAAGCATCATCTTCCCTCATGTCCATGAATGTTCCACATGAGAGGAATTGGAGGTTGAATTGCGTCCCCGCATCTAACCCCTTGTAGTAAATCTCCAGCAATGCAAGCTTGGATATGCCATGATGAGGGCAATCCAATAACAAGTCCTGAAATCTTTCCCATGATTGAAACAAACTTTCGTTAGACCTCATGGAAAATGCATTGATCTTACCTCTAAGTTCCGCCGTTTTGGATGGCGGAAAGAATTTGGTGAGGAACTCCGCGGAAAGGTCTTCCCACGTGTCTAGTTTCCCACTAGGAAGAGCTTGATACCAAGACAATGCTTTCCCTTTCAAGGAGAAGAAGAAAGGCTTGAGCTTATAGTTGTTGGTAGTAGCGTTCTTCGGCCTCATTGTCTCCATCATACACTCAAAGTTTTGCAAGTGTTGGTGTGGAGATTCAGCGCTTGTTCCGCCAAATTGATTTTGGCGAAAAAGAGTAATAACTTGAGGGTTAAAGCTAAACCCTTGCACATCATCAGCATCAAAGTTCACACCTAGACGGCGTGGTTGCTGCGTTGGATCCATCCTTTGGCCAAGAGTTCTTGGCTCATCATCTACACGGTTCACCCTTACATTCCTAGGTGGAATGCGTCGGTTTGTGGTCGCCCGTGGATGGAAAGGATTCACATTGTTCGTGGGATCAATTTCCTCTAGCGGTGGCATGGAAGAATCACTATCATCAGCGGATGAATGGTTTCTTCTTCTTGATCTTGATCCCCTCCTTGAGGATTTCTGGCTCCCCTTATTCTTAAGGTCGCTTATTTCTATCCTCATCTGGAACATCATGTCTTTTAGATCGTTAACTTCAGATTGATGACGATCCATCTCATCCCGGCGAATATTCTCATTCCATTGGAGTTGAGCTTCTTTCTCCGCTAGCTCCGCTTGAAGATCACGTTCATGTTCTTCAGCCATCTTCTTTTCCTTACGCTTCTGCCTTAAAGTCCTCTCAAGCTCTTGATCAAGAGGTAAGAGGTCTCCGGTGTTCCTAGACCTGCGCATGCACTCAAAAAGATATCAAATAACGAGAGCAAGCTCCCAAGCTTGACAACCGGCTACCGAATTCGGCCTAGACTAAATCCCCGGCAACGGCGCCAAAAACTTGTTCGCCACTTAGCGTGCGTGCAAATAAGCTTTAAATTTATAAAACTAGAATCAAGCAAGCGAACCCGCAGTGTACGGATCGATATAGTTAAGCAAGAATTCCAGAGTATCGAACACAGGGATTTGGGGGGTTAAATCCAGTTGTAAGTTATCAAGCAAGTAAATGTAAGAGCTTTGCAAATTATTGGGAAAACAACAATCCTAAAGATCCAAGTATCCAGTTGTGGCAATCGATTCAAGATATACTAATGGTATAAGGACAAAGTTAAGATATGCAAAGGTATGCTAATGTAAGGTAATCGTACGGTGAAGTTCCAAAAACCTTATATGACTCACCTACAAGACACTCTCTATAAAGGTTGTTGAGGCTTCAATATAGAAAGGATCTAAAGGTAAGAATTAGTGTCAAATACCCAAACTTGTAATCCAAGGATCAAGACTAACTAAATCGATTAAGGTTGTGACACTCACAATCGAGGTAGAGGTTGTTGAGGCTTCACTACCACCTAGAAAAGGCAAGCCTAAACTAAGTTAAAGCAAATCTTTAACTTTGGATTAAAGTAAAAGCAAGTTCGCAAACTTAAGGAAAATCACGGTTAGTTCTTGAGGATCCACGGCCGTGGACTTCAAGAACAGGCCGTATTTTAGGGTTGTCGACGATTCTCTCTAACTCTCCTGGTCCAATCTGTTTACGATCGATCTATCATCATCTAAGCCACAACTATCAACCCTTCACCTTAGAATTGTTAAGAGTTTTTAGCCAACAATAGTCATTATGATATCAAATTCAAGGTTTAAAAGATTGAAAGATGAAAACTTCCAAAAACTTTCAATAAACTTCAAACCAATCTCAATGTCAAAATCAAGAACAAATATTGTCACTAGATCCGGAATAGAACAAATAAACACAATCTTAGATAAGAAGGAAGAACGGGATGTCAATCCGTCTTCTAAATCAAACCTAAGCAAGAAGAGAAACCTTCTTGCGAATAACCTTCCAAATCTTCGATCTTCCGTCAATCCGGAAATCTCAATCACAATCTCCACCAAAGTGCGAGATTAGGGCAACTCCAAAGATGAGCGCAAGTACGTCCTTTGCAAAATCGCAAAGATCTCTAAGTCGCGGCGTGGCCGAAAGTACGTCTAAGCAAAGGTCGCAAAAGTCTCAAGCGAGGTCCAAGCGAAGGCGACGGAATCTCTCTTCGTCCGTCCTTTTATAGTGTATGATGAAATAGCGGCCCGGCCCAATCTTTTAAAAGATCGTGGCTTAAAGTGTGGCGAAAAAGATCGCCAAGATCACGGTCGTGGAAGGTTCCACGGCCGTAATTTAGAGCGTGGGAATCAACACGGTTTGAACCATCTTCTCCACGGCCGTAGAAGTTGCTGGAATGAACCACGTTTCCTTAGCCATGGTTCCACGGCCGTGGAACTGAACGTGGAAAGTAGTACGGCCGTATTTTAGAGCGTGTTTTAGGGCAAGAACGTGATTCTTCCCTAGACTCGTGCATTCCTTAAGTTAACACTCCTTTTAATCCCAAGAATTTCCTCAATCCATGGACATTGCTCAACAACTCCATCTTGCTCGATTTCGTTTGGAAATATCTCTCAATCACCTATAATCAACATAAAGCTTGTGTAGACATCCATATCGACAATATAGGCAAACTAGCTCACAAATGCAACAATGCTCAATCAACGACTATCAATATGAATCAAATACACTTAGAAAACGTGACTAAAATATCACAATATTTCATGCTAACAGGTTACAAGTTTGGGTATTTGAGATTAATTCTTGTCTATAGATATTTTCTATACTGAAGCCTCAACAACCTTTATAGAGAGTCTTTAGATAAGTCATATAAAGTCTTGGAACTTCACCGTACATTGCTTTACTTTAGCATACCTTTGCAACTCTTAACTCTGTCCTTAGTTCTTTAGTATATCTTGAATCGATTGCCACAATTGGATACCTGGATCTTTAGGGTTGTTGTTTTCCCAATATTTGCAAAGCTTTACCTTTTATTTGCTCGATAACTTGAGACTGGGTTTTGTTTCACCAAATCCCTGTGATCGACACTCTGGAATACTTGCTGATCTACGCCGATCCATACACTGCGGGTTCGCTTGCTTTTATTCTAGTTTTATAAATTTAAGACTTAATTACACGCACGTTTTAGGGCAAACAGTCGGGTCTAGACATTGTAAGGCACTTTGTGTGGAAGCGTATCCAATGAAGACACGACGAATTGACTTTGACAAGAGTTTATGACTAATGTATGGCCTTAAACATGGAAAATACAAGCACCCAAAACTTTTCAACTTTGAATAGTTTGTTGCTTGTTTTTGAGTTTGAAGAATGGAGAATCATTTTGAAGTGTGAGAGTGGGTAAAAGGTTTATTAGATATGTGGTAGTGATCACGGCATGAGGCTAATGATCTAATGGAATATCAGAATGAGTGAATAAGGATAGGGTTGTCTCGACAATATGTTGATGCTTCCTTTTTGAGACTCCATTATGCTCCGGTGTGTAAGGAGGTGTGGTGAGATGGGTGATGCCGGAATCACTTTAAGTAATACCGGAGAGCATTGTACTCTCCTTTATTATCAGAATAGAGTATTTTGATTCTATGCTTGAAGTAGTTTTCAATCAATGAACAAAATTTGATAACTATCTTGGTGTTGGATTTTGATTTGATAGGGTATACTCATGTGTAACGTGAGAAATGATCTACAAAAATTACATAGTAGCGATAACTGCCATAAGAAGCTACTAGGGAGCTCCATACATCAAAAAATATAACTTCTAAAGGATGACAAGAAGTAATTGTAGATTCACGAAGGGCAGCTTGTGAACTTTATTAATGTTGCAAGAGTTACACATAAGATTTATCAAAACTTGAAAATCCTAAAGACAACTTTTTAGCTACAATTTGAAAGACTCGAGACGATGGATGTATGTGGGTATGATGCAAAGTTCCAGGAGAGACTCTTAGTGTCAAGCTCACTTGAGGTGATTTATTTGGCCAATAGTAGATGTCATCTATGCATGGACCTTTAAGAAGTGTAGTGTTTGACTTGAGGTCTTGCACATAGCAATATTTTGACACAAAAATTAGAGCATAAGAGGTATTTTCGGTGATTTTTGAAACTAGAATGAAGTGTTTAGTCATTGCAAGGATGCATATAACATTATACAATTCGAAATTCATTGTAGGAGTATATTTGGAAAGAGAACCCGAGTGTGTTATCAAGAGACCCTTATCATTGCCAACATGAATGTCGTTTGGACAGGTATAGGATAATCTAATGCCAAGTTTTTTAGACCATTAGTAACATGGTGGCTCGCACCACTATCAACTAGCCAATTAAGGATGTTAATTTTGAGTAGAAGAGGTTACGTTTGCTTGTGTTGTTGTAGGGAAGCAAGCGAAGGATGGTGATTCATTGGTCGGGTGTAATGCACGAAATACTCGGCATTGGTTTATGACGTGACATACTTGACGGCACAACTAACATCATCCTTTAAAGGGTTTTGGGCTACTAGTAGGCGAGGGAGTAGAGGGTTGGGTTTGGTTTTGATTTAGACGTGTGTTGATAGGAGAAGGAGTAGATGATGACCATGAAGATTGAGGATACTTATCATTGCCAACATGAATGTCGTTTGGACCGGTGTTGGATAATGTGCCCATGTTTTCGAGGCCATTAGTAACATGGTGACTCGCACCACTATCAACTAGCCAATTAAGAATGTTGATTTTGAGTAGAAGAGGTTAAGTTTGCTTGTGGTGTTGTGTTTGCCACTTAGCGTGCGTGCAAATAAGTCTTAAATTTATAAAACTAGAAATCAAGCAAGCGAACCCGTAGTGTACAGATCGACGTAGTTAAACAAGAATTCCAGAGTATCGAACACAGGAATTTGGGGGGTTAAATCCAGTTATAAATCGTCAAGCAAGTAAATGTATGAGCTTTTGTAAATATTGGGAAAACAACAATCCTAAAGATCCAGGAATCCAGCTGTGGCAATCGATTCAAGATATACTAAAGATATAAGGACAGAGTTAAGGTTTGCAAAGGTATACGAATGTAAAGCAATGTACGGTGAAGTTCCAAGGCTTTATATGACTCAACTAAAGACACTCTCTATAAAGGTTGTTGAGGCTGTAGTATAGAAAGGATCTAAAGGTAAGAATTAATATCAAATACCCAAACTTGTAATCCAAGGATCAAGACCAACTAAACCAATTAAGGTTGTGACACTCAAAATCGAGGTAGAGGTTGTTGAGGCTTCACTACCACCTAGAAAAGGCAAGCCAAGACTAAGTTAAAGCAAATCTTTAACTTTGGATTAAAGTAAAAGCAAGGTTCGTAAACTGACACAAAATTACGGGTAGTTCTTGAGTTCCACGGCCGTGGAAGCTCAAGAACAGACCGTGGATTAGGTTCGTCGGCGATTCTCTCTAACTCTCAGGGTCCAATATGTTTACGATCGATCTATCATCATCTAAGCCACAACTATCAACCCTTCACCTTAGAATTGCTAAAGGGTTTTAGCCAACAACAGTCATATTGATATCAAATTCAAGATTTAAAAGAATGAAAGATAGAAACTTCCGAAAACCTTCAATAACCTTCAAACCAATCTCAAATCCACAAATATTAATGATAATGCAACTCAGATTTGGAATAAACACAAACAATTAACTATTCTAGATAAGAACGAAGAAAGGGATGTCAATCCGTCTTCTAATCAAACCTAGGAATCAAAGGCGTAACTTCCACCACCAACGATCTTCCAAATCTTCAACTCTTCGCAAATCTCTGTTGCGAAATAGCAATCTCCACACGTCCAACTTGAAACCCTAAGCACGTGCAACTCCGTAGACAAAAGTCTAAGTGTGAGGCGTAAGCAAAGATGCAAACCCTAGGCGGAGTTGTGAGCGAGGTAGCGAAGGTGACGGAATCTCCTTCCTTCCGTCCTTTTATAGGGCTGGATAAAATGTGTCTTCGGCCCATGTGCGTAGTAGATCGTGGCTTAAAATATTGCGTAAAAGATCGCCAAGATCACGGTCGTGGAAGGTTCCACGCCCGTAATTTAGAGCGTGGAACTTGATCACGTTTGCTTCAAATCCTCCACGGCCGTGTAAGTTGCTGGAATGCTCCACGCTTGTCTTGCCAAAGTTCCACGGCCGTGGATTAGAGCGTGGATCCTAATACGGCCGTATTTTAGAGCGTGGAACGTAGATGGCTCGTAATTCTCCTCGATTTTGTGTCATTCTTCAAGTTAGTATCTTCCTTAGCTCCTAGTGATGTCCTCAATCCTTGGACATACTCAATCTATCTCCATTCTCCCTCGATTTGTCCGGTTTTAGCTCTTAATTGCCTACAATCAACACAAAGCTTATGTAGACCTCTATATCGATAATATAGATAAACTAACTCACAATTGCTTCAATGCTTTATCAATGAGTACCAATATGGATGAAATACACTTAAAAAACGTGCCTAAAATATCACAATATTTCATGCTAACAAATAACCCCATACTTGCCACTTGCTTGTCCCTAACCAAGGTCTTTCAAAAGCTTTAAAACTCAAGTTAGGATGAAATATGTGTACACTCTCAAAACCAAACTTCTTTTAGATGAATGTGCTTCCTAATCAATAGATCATTCTCAAATCTTGCTTCATTCGTTTATAAGACTTTCATACACATAATCAAAGAGTAAAGAGTAAAGAGTAAAGAAAGCTCATGAATTGATCAAACTTCCATGTAAACATCATAACCTTCAAACATTATCAAAATCAATCATAAGAAACTTCAATTTAGATCACCAAGTCATATATCATTCTCTTGATCTTAAGGACTTTCAAACAAGGTCTAGAATGCGGAAAGGGAAGGAAAACTTTAAGGAATGTGGTGCATGAATCCGGGAAAGTGGATAACTACTCTTTTCTTTTTCTCTTGCGGTTTCCGCAGCACTTTCAACTTAGAGCTTCGCTCTCTTCTTTTCAATTCATTTTTCGACTTTACTTTTGGAGTTATGGATAGAGGTGCACAAAAACCGAAGCCTAGGAGATTGGCGTTTCTCATTTTTGTGAGATGCCTCAAACCCTTGATGCACATACCATAATCCGCTAGGAATATCGCTCAATCTGACTTTGGCAAGACACAAACACCCGGCTATGTGAATGGTGCCGAGTTACTCATCATCATGATTGACTTCCCCAAACCTATAATTTCTTTCTATTCTTTTGAATGCAAAGTATTGCTTTCATGGCCCTCCCACATCAAACATGCCAAATATCAACTCCTCCAAATTCCCGGATAGGTAAAGGAGGCCATATTTCAATGAGGGGCTAAATTATCAAAGAAGGAAGAAAGAAAATCGAATTGCCTTAATCATCTCAAAAAGAAGTATAGGAACTTATCATGTGATTTCAACCTTGATTCCTCAATATGATTTAAGTAATGTTCATCACATTATGAAATTTGCAAAAGAGGGATAATCAACTCATTCAATTTCTTTTCAATTCACTATTTGTTTAAGCATGCGATTGTCATCAAAACTCAATTCACAAGTAGTGATTATTATAGAAATCATCTCTATCCCGAGAAGCACAATTTTTTCAAAATTTTTCAATTTTTATGGGTTTTTCAAAAGCTTTTTCATGCAATGCAATAATGAAACGTGTAACAATAGAATGAACATGCAAGGTAGTCTCGATAGAAGCATATAAAAGTGAGTAAGAGTTATTACAAACTATTAGTCACACCCCACCCCATACTTGGAGCAAACATTGTCCCTAATGTTCAAAAAGAAAAAGAAGAAAAGAAAGAAAGAAAAAGAACTCACAAAATGGTGGTGGAGCGGCTAAAACTGTCGATCATCAAAGGTCCTCACTACGGTGGAGGTGGTGGTAGAAACGGGAAGAAGCCGGGATCATAGTGCCGCCCGAACTGCTGGCGGTAAACATCTCTCATCATATGGTCAAGATCGTCGGCTCGTGGATCCCTAGCATCAGCACAAATCTCCAAAGCTCCAACCCTATCGGAAAGGTCGGTAGCCCACTGTGGCAGCTGCTCGTACCAACCAGGCGGCTGGCTGTACCACGCCGGTGCATCTGAAGGTGCTGGTGCTGGTGGCGGCTGTGCATGCCAAGGCGGTGGAGCTCCCATCCAATCCGGTTACGTACTGTACCATGAAGGAGGATCCGCCATCCAAGTAGGCCTCTCGCTCACACTAGCACGGCGAGAGGATGAACCTGAAGCTCTAGTAGGGCGGGGAGAGTGTCTAGGAAGGTCAGGAACTGCATCCGGCTGATCCGGGAATGTACCAAAGTCATGATCAGCTCCTCCTTCCTCAAACTCATCATCCCCTCTCATCTCCTCCTCTACAACTGGCGGTGGTGGAACATAGGGAGGGGCTACCAATCTATCCGCATGCATGGCAGCGAACGTCGCCTTCCAGTTATGGCGTCCAGCCATAATGGAATACTCAGGGAGCCACTCAATGCCTCTCCCAGTCCTACTCTCCCAAGGCATAGCAACATATGGTGGACCTCTGTGGGTAGGGAAATAATGCATCTACTCATGAGGCTATGTAGTCCTAGGGGTGTAGCTGCAATACGTGTACATGCTGAGAAATCTACCCCTAACTGTCTAGCAAGGTGGGTGACCATCCCACCGTATCCAATGTTACCAGCCCTCTTATTCTTTAGCTTGCTCATAGTAGCAGCTAAGAGGGTGGCGCAGTCAGCAGGTCTACCGTATAGCATACAGTAGAGAAGGAAAAGCTCGTCTGTCTTGATTTTCTGAGGCGTCTCCGTCCTAGGGAAGAGACACTCAGAAAGCACCCTATGAGCAATCTTCAAGGTTAGGTGATACATCAACCTAGCCTTGGTATCAGCTGGCTGCCAGTGGTCCTCACTGGCATATATCATGGCAATCTCCTCCCAAAAATCCTTGGCGTACACACCACTGGGGAAACGACCATTGAAGGTCTCATGGAACCCAAAGAAGCCTCCGAACTCTCTAATCGAAAAATCATAGTTTCTCTCCATCAGCCGGAAAGAAACTGTCCTGTCTACGTGACTGTGCTCGAAGGAAACCACAAACTCCCTAGTGATCTCCTCATAAGCATCTTCCCAAATAGCGGAGAAGATGACTAGACCGGCTCTATCTAAAAGCCAAGTAAGGTCTCCTATCACATGTAGAGGCTCTAACTCCTCAAGCAGTAGGTATCTAGGTCCTATGACCGCTTTCTTGTGGATCCTCTCTAAAGCATCGAGATGATCGTCATGGATAGTGGGGATCCTAGGGCGTGGTGGTGATGGTGATGAAGGAGGTGATGGAGGTTCGGTGGGTGATGCTCTAGAAGAGGAAGCATCGTTGCCTTTCCTCTTTTTGTTCTTATCCTTGTTCTTATCCTTATTCCTACCGGACACTCTTCTCACAAAATCCATATTCTGTTGAAAACCACAGTCTGTTCTAGGGTTTCCACGGCCGTGGAATGTCCAGGAACCGTGGTTCGGCACGTGATTTCTCAAAATCCAACAGAAATTCACCAAACTCAGCAGCAAGCAGTCCTAAACTAATTCCAGTCCAATTCCAATCAGTTCTCCTAAAAATACTAGCAAAAACGAAGCCCAATCGACAAAGATAGAGAAAGAACCAAAAACCTAGGTTTTCGGATTTTGGAATCCGAACTGTGGCTTCTCTGGTGATTTGCCGCTCGAATCGTTGCTTGGATCTTGTTGGTGATTGGATTTGCTTCAGTTTTGGCTAAAGAATCGTCAAAAACGATTAACGAATGAGGATTTGAGAGAAGGAGCGTGGAATCGGCGTTTTTGGGCGTGGAATGGGTGTTTGTGGTGTGTTTTGTGAAGAAACGTGGTTTATATAGTGGCCGTAAAATTTTTTGAAAATCACGGTCTATCGGGGGGTTCCACGGCCGTGGAAATGTACGGGACCGTGGTTTTGGTGATTTTTCTCAGGCTTTTGAAAATTACGGTCACTGTAGCTGTCACGGCCGTGGTTTTGGCCGTGGAACTCTCTGTAATGTCTCAAAGTCCAAGTTTCGTCAAATTTCTTCAAACTTTTCCTTTCCCCTTTCTTTTCCACTGTTCCTACATCCAAAAACACGAACATACCGAAAGGTATTGAAGGCAAAACAAAGCAAAACGTCTAGACTAAACTAAACTATGAATCAAAAAAAAAAAACAAAAACGTAAGTGCAATACCTTGGGTTGCCTCCCAAGAAGCGCTTTGTTTAAGGTCCATAGCTAGACCAAATTCGCACTTATTCGAGTGCGGTGGGCGCGAACTCTTCAGCTTGGAGTTCCGGTGTATACTTCTTGAGTCGTTGACCGTTCACCTTTTAAGCTTCCGCCCGTTTCACCCCATACTTCAACTGCACCATGGGGAAAAATACGTTTGATTAGAAAAGGTCCGGTCCAACGAGATTTAAGCTTACTTGGAAAGAGACGAAGCCTTGAATTGAAGAGGAGAACTTGATCTCCTTCTGTGAGGTCCTTTGGGATGATATGCTTATCATGCCAACGCTTCGCTCTTTCTTTGTAGATCTTGGCGTTTTCGTAAGCGTTCAAGCGGAGTTCTTCAAGCTCATTTAGGTCCAAGAGACGCTTCTCTCCCGCTTCCTTCATGCTAAAATTTAGCCACTTGATTGCCCAAAACGCCTTGTGCTCCAACTCTACCGGTAAGTGACAAGACTTCCCATACACAAGGTTGTATGGTGTGGTTCCGACGGGAGTCTTATACGCAGTCCGGTACGCCCACAATGCATCATCTAGCTTCAAAGACCAACCCTTCCTAGTCCTTGAAACCGTCTTCTCTAGGATTCCTTTAATCTCCCGGTTTGAGATCTCAACTTGTCCACTAGTTTGTGGATGATAAGGGGTGGCGATCTTGTGAGTCACCCCATACTTAGCTAGAAGAGCTTCAAAGCGCCGGGCAATGAAGTGAGAACCTTCATCACTAATGATAGTCCGTGGCGTCCCAAATCGCGGGAAAATGGTCTTGTTAAAGAACTTAACCACTACCATGGCATCATTGGTGGGAGAGGCAATTGCTTCAACCCATCTCGAAACATAATCAACCGCTAAGAGTATGTATTGGTTGCCACAAGATGATGGGAAAGGTCCCATGAAGTCTACTCCCCAAACGTCGAAGATCTCCACTTCTTGGATGTTGTTGAGAGGCATCTCATTCCTCCTAGATATATTTCCTGTTCTTTGACAATCATCGCAGCAGGAAACAAAGGTTTGCACATCTTTAAATAAAGTAGGCCAAATGAATCCAGATTGCAATATCTTAGCGCTAGTCTTGTTCGAACTAGCGTGTCCTCCACAAGGTAGTGAATGACAATGGCGGATTACACTTTGCATCTCATCTTCCGGCACACATCGCCGAATAATGCCATCCGGACCTCTCTTAAAGAGGAGAGGTTCATTCCAAAAGTATTCCCGAACATCCTTAAAGAACTTCTTTCTTTGTGCCTAGGATAATCCGGGCGGTAATTCCTGACAAACCAAATAGTTAACAAAATCAGCAAACCATGGTTCGTTACCTTTGGTGATCACATCGATGCACTCCTCTATGATGTGTAAGTGTTCGTCCGGAAAGGAGTCATCTATAGGTAAATGGTCGTCCTCTAGATGTGTTAGACGACTCAAATGATCCGCAACAGAATTTTCCCAACCCTTCTTGTCGCGGATCTCTAGATCGAATTCTTGTAGGAGAAGAATCCATCTAATTAGACTTGGCTTCGCATCCTTCTTTGCAAGGAGATATCGGATCGCAGCATGATCCGTGTATACAATCACCTTTGCACCTACAAGATAAGAGCGAAATTTGTCAATCGCATATACAATGGCTAAAAATTCCTTTTCGGTAGTGGCGTAGTTGAGTTGTGCTTCATCTAGCGTCTTGCTAGCGTAGTAGATAGCATGGGTTCGCCCTTCCTTTCTTTGTCCAAGAACAGCTCCTATAGCTACGTCACTTGCGTCACACATAACCTCAAAGGGAAGATTCCAATCCGGAGGTTGGATAATCGGAGCTGAAATTAGAGCTTCCCGAATCATATTGAACGTATCTAAGCATTCCTGCGAAAAATCAAAAATTGTATCCTTCATCAATAGATTAGTTAGCGGTTTTGATATCTTAGAGAAATCCTTTATGAAACGCCTATAAAATCCAGCATGTCCTAGAAAACTTCTTATCCCTTTCACCGAAGTTGGGGGAGGAAGCTTTTCTATTGTCTCTATTTTAGCTTTATCCACCTCAATCCCTCTACTAGAGATTAAGTGTCCTATTACAATGCCTTCCTTCACCATAAATTGACACTTTTCCCAATTAAGAACTAGGTTAGTGTCTTCACATCTTTGTAACACAAGAGCAGGTTAGAAAGACAATTGTCAAAAGAGGAATCATAAACGGAGAAGTCATCCATAAAAACCTCCATGATTTCCTCTATATATTCGGAGAAGATGGCCATCATGCACCTTTGAAAGATGGCTGGGGCGTTGCAAAGCCCGAACGGCATCCTCCTATAGGCAAACGTACCCCACGGGCACGTAAACGTGGTCTTCTCTTGAACATCCGGGTGTATCGGAATCTAAAAGAAACCACTATAACCGTCAAGATAACATAAATGCGAATGTTGTGCTAACCTTTTAAGCATTTGATCGATGAAGGGTAGTGGGAAGTGATCCTTCCTCGTCGCATTGTTTAGCTTGCGGTAATCTATGCACATCCGTCATCCTGTTACGGTTCGTGTAGGAATAAGCTCATTGTTTTTGTTGGTGATGACCGTCATTCCTCCCTTCTTTGGAACCACTTGTACGGGACTCACCCACTTGCTATCGGAGATAGGATAGATGATACCTGCATCAAGTAGTTTAAGAATTTCCTTCTTGACAACCTCCTTCATGGTCGGATTCAACCGCCTTTGAGGTTGTCGCGAAGTTCTAAAGTCCTCTTCCATTAAGATCTTGTGCATGCATAGGGAAGGTTTGATTCCGACTAAGTCCTCTATAGTATATCCTAAGGCTTTCCTATGTTTCTTAAGGACAACCATAAGCTTACTATGTTCATCTATGCTTAAATTGGAACTAACAATTACCGGAAAGGTAGAATTAGGTCCAAGAAATGCGTACCTTAGATGTGTAGGAAGTGGTTTCAATTCCATCACTATGGGAGTCTCCAATGGCTCTTGAGGAGCATCCGATGCTTCCTTAGAAGTGTCTAAGGATGTAGAAGGTGTTGGAGAAGAATCAAGAGAAGTTGTGGAAGAGACACATTTTCCTTCGGAATCACCCAAAATTACGGCATCTCTGCATTCTCCACGGCCGTGATTTTGGGCGTGGAAAGTAAATACGGTGGCTCTGTTTCCTCCACGGCCGTGTAAGCCTCTGGAGTGCTCCACGCTTTTGTTGGTGAAATCCACGGCCGTGGAATAGAGTGTATGACCGTGGATCCGTACGTTTTCTGCTTCATCGTGGAGTTTCTCAAATCCTTCTTCATGCACTTCTTCTTGCTGCTCTAAGGCTTCAATTGCCTCATTACAATCCTCTTCTTCCCCTATATCCATTAAGCTCATAGAAATAACTTTTTGCAAAGGATCTTTGAAGAGAATAGCACTTACCTCCTCTCTAGATAGCCCTTCTTCATCTTGGATATTGAATATATCCTCATCAAAAACTGGTTCCTTCACTAGAGTGGAAAGAACAAACTCTACCTTCTCTTCTCCTATGTTGAAGGCGAGTCTAGCATTCTTGCAATCGACTATGCAGCCGGATGTTGCAAGAAACGGTCTTCCGAGAATGATCGGGACCGGACTATCTGCAGGAATGTCAAGCACAACAAAATCTATAGGAACATAGAATTTACCTAGCTTGACCGGGACGTCTTCAACTATACCGACGGGGCGAGTTATGGATCGATCCGCCATGTACAACATCATCTTCACCGGTTTAGGATCGCCTAAACCGATCTTCCTACATAATGCAAGTGGAATGATGCTCACACTTGCTCCCAAGTCATATAATGCATCATATGTGACATCTCCCACTCCTATGGGAATACAAAATGACCCCGGATCCTTTAACTTTGGGGGCATCTTCTCTTTCATGGTCTTGATGAGATCCGAAGAATCCGAACTCATCTTAATCTCTCCAAAATCCTCTAGCTTTCTCTTGTTAGAGAGGATTTCCTTTAAAAACTTTCCATAAGCCGGCATACCTACAATTGCATCAATGAAAGGTATATTAATATGCAGCTTGCTCATGAGTTCAATAAACTTACCGAATTGCTTGTCTAGACGCGCTTTTGCTCTAGATTGCGGGAACGGTAGGGGAGGTTTATAAGCTGGAGGAGGAACGTAGACATCTTCCTTCTCCTTCCCCTTTTCTTTCTCTTTCTCAATGGGGACTTCTACAAACTTAGGTTGCGGGTCTGTAGTTGTCACTCCGCTCCTAGTTGTGATTGCCATCACCCTTCCTTTTGGGTTGTCCTCCGTCTTTCCTGGAAGTTTCCCTTGATTCCTAGGAACTTCCTCCGTATGACTAAACATTTGGTTTTCTAAAACCTTTTGGGCTTTATCAACCTTAGTTATGTGATCATCAACCTTGATGATGCGAGTCTCCAATCCTTGAAGCTTCCCCAAAATCGTTTCCAACATGGGATCGGGCTTCTCTTTCCCCGAAGTACTTCCACCATTAGATGTTTGCCCCTGGCTTTTCAAAGGAGTGGAAGAAGAGGAAGGTGGAGTTAGTGAATTTCCTGAATTGGAAGAATAAGAATTACCGGAATTTTGTTGATTGGGGCGCCAATTGTTGTTTGAACCCCTATTGTTGTTCCAATTGTTGTTCCGGTTGTTGTTGTTGTTCCAATTGTTCCGGTTGTTGTTCCGGTGGTTGCGATTTGTATTCTCATTACCGTTGTGGTTATTGTTGTTGCCTAAATAACCCACATCTTGTTCCTTGTGCTTCGGAAAGTTGGTTTTGATGGCTTCCTTCAACTCTTTAATCTCCGTGTTGAGAGAAAAGATTTGAGTTTGAGCTGCTTGTGATAGCTTTGCTCCTTGATCCACATGATTCGCCTCCACTTTCCGATGAGAATACTTCTCTATAACTCGCGTTTGCTTCTCAATGAAGTCCCAAGCGTCATCTTCCCTCATGTCCATGAATGTACCACATGAAAGGGATTGGAGCTTGAATTGTGTCTCCACATCCAACCCCTTATAGTATATCTCCAATAGTGCAAGCTTGGATATGCCATGATTAGGGCAATCCAATAGAAAATCCTGAAATCTTTCCCAAGATTGAAACAAATTTTCGTTAGATCTCATAGAAAATGCATTAATCTTACCTCTTAGCTCCGCTGTTTTAGATGGCGGAAAGAACTTAGTGAGGAATTCCGAAGAAAGATCCTCCCATGTCTCAAGTTTCCCACTTGGAAGAGCTTGATACCAAGACAATGCTTTCCCCTTCAAGGAGAAGAAGAAAGGCTTGAGTTTATAGTTGTTGGTAGTTGCATTCTTTGGCTTCATTGTCTCCATCATGATCTCAAAATTTTGTAGATGTTGGTGTGGAGATTCAGCGCTTGTTCCACCAAATTGATTTTGGCGAACAATGGTAATAACTTGAGGGTTGAAGCTAAACCCTTGTGCATCATCAGCATCAAAGTTCACACCTAAACGGCGTGGTTGTTGCGTTGGATCCATCCTTTGGCCAAGAGTTATTGGCTCCTCATCCACACGTTCGACTCTCGCACCTCTAGGTGGGACACGGCGATTTGCAGCTGGCCGTGGAAAGAATGGATTCACATTGATCGTTGGATCAATTTCCTCTAGTGGTGGCATGGAGGAGTCGCTATCCTCATTGGATGAGTTGGCTCTAACCGATCTTCCCGGTCTCCTCCTTCTCTTTCTCTCCATGAGGTTGTTTATTTTCAACCTCATTTGGAACATCATGTCCGATAGATCATCAACCTTCATTTGATGACGATCCATCTCTTCCCTACGAGTCTTCTCACTCCATTGGAGTTGAGCTTCCTTTTCCGCTAACTCCGTTTGGTAATCACGTTCTCTTTCTTCAACCATTTTTCTTTCCTTAAGCTTTCTCCTTAAAGTCCTCTCAAGCTCTTGATCAAGAGGTAAGAGGTCTTCGTTGTTCCTAGACATGCGCATACACTCGAAGAGATATCAAATAACAAGGGAGAAGCTCCCAAGCTTGACAACCGATAACCGAATTCGGCCTAGACCAAATCCCCGGCAACGGCGCCAAAAACTTGTTCGCCACTTAGCGTGCGTGCAAATAAGTCTTAAATTTATAAAACTAGAAATCAAGCAAGCGAACCCGCAGTGTACGGATCGACGTAGTTAAACAAGAATTCTAGAGTATCGAACACAGGATTTGGGGGGTTAAATCCAGTTATAAATCGTCAAGCAAGTAAATGTATGAGCTTTTGTAAATATTGGGAAAACAACAATCCTAAAGATCCAAGAATCCAGCTGTGGCAATCGATTCAAGATATACTAAAGATATAAGGACAGAGTTGAGGTTTGCAAAGGTATACGAATGTAAAGCAATGTACGGTGAAGTTCCAAGGCTTTATATGACTCAACTAAAGACACTCTCTATAAAGGTTGTTGAGGCTTCAGTATAGAAAGGATCTAAAGGTAAGAATTAATATCAAATACCCAAACTTGTAATCCAAGGATCAAGACCAACTAAACCAATTAAGGTTGTGACACTCAAAATCGAGGTAGAGGTTGTTGAGGTTTCACTACCACCTAGAAAAGACAAGCCAAGACTAAGTTAAAGCAAATCTTTAACTTTGGATTAAAGTAAAAGCAAGGTTCGTAAATTGACACAAAATTACGGGTAGTTCTTGAGTTCCACGGCCGTGGAAGCTCAAGAACAGACCGTGGATTAGGTTCGTCGGCGATTCTCTCTAACTCTCAGGGTCCAATCTATTTACGATCGATCTATCATCATCTAAGCCACAACTATCAACCCTTCACCTTAGAATTGCTAAAGGGTTTTAGCCAACAACAGTCATATTGATATCAAATTCAAGATTTAAAAGAATGAAAGATGGAAACTTCCGAAAACCTTCAATAACCTTCAAACCAATCTCAAATCCACAAATATTAATGATAATGAAACTCAGATTTGGAATAAACACAAACAATTAACTATTCTAGATAAGAACGAAGAAAGGGATGTCAATCCGTCTTCTAATCAAACCTAGGAATCAAAGGTGTAACTTCTGCCACCAACGATCTTCCAAATCTTCAACTCTTCGCAAATCTCCGTTGCGAAATAGCAATCTCCACACGTCCAACTTGAAACCCTAAGCATGTGCAACTCCGTAAACAAAAGTCTAAGTGCGAGGCATAAGCAAAGATGCAAACCCTAGGCGGAGTTGTGAGCGAGGTGGCGAAGGTGACGGAATCTCCTTCCTTCCGTCCTTTTATAGGGCTGGATAAAATGTGTCTTCGACCCATGTGCGTAGTAGATCGTGGCTTAAAATATTGCGTAAAAGATCGCCAAGATCACGGTCGTGGAAGGTTCCACGCCCGTAATTTAGAGCGTGGAACTTGATCACGTTTGCTTCAAATCCTCCACGGCCGTGTAAGTTGCTGGAATGCTCCACGCTTGTCTTGCCAAAGTTCAACGGCCGTGGATTAGAGCGTGGATCCTAATACGGCCGTATTTTAGAGCGTGGAACGTAGATGGCTCGTAATTCTCCTCGATTTTGTGTCATTCTTCAAGTTAGTATCTTCCTTAGCTCCTAGTGATGTCCTCAATCCTTGGACATACTCAATCTATCTCCATTCTCCCTCGATTTGTCCGGTTTTAGCTCTTAATTGCCTACAATAAACACAAAGCTTATGTAGACCTCTATATCGATAATATAGATAAACTAACTCACAATTGCTTCAATGCTTTATCAATGAGTACCAATATGGATGAAATACACTTAGAAAACGTGCCTAAAATATTACAATATTTCATGCTAACATGTTGTAGGGAAGCAAACGAAGGATGGTGGTTCATTGGTCGGGTGTAATGCACGAAATACTCGGCATTGGTTTAGGACGTGACATACTTGACGGCACCACTAACATCATCCTGTAAAGGGTTTTGGGCTACTAGTAGGCGAGGGAGTAGAGGGTTGGGTTTAGTTTTGATTTGGACGTGTGTTGATAGGAGGAGGAGTAGATGATGACCATGAAGATTGAGGATACTTACCATTGTTGCGTGATGACTTCGCCTGAGTGTTGAAAGCAGTCATTGGGGCATTTGTTCTCTTCTCCTTGTTTTTCAGTAGCAATTCATGGTTGATCATCTTTTCATGCAACACATAAAAGCTTATTGCAATATCTCGAGCATTGATGCATGAATTACCGGAATATATGTATCATCTAGTCCTCGGAGTACATAATCCATCAGATCTTCTTGTGAAACTAGCGAGTCTAGAGGGGCCAATAGAATTACAAGGGATCAAAGTTGTTAAAGATACACTATGATGGAATATGAGCCCTTTGTAGCATATCATAATTGATCTTTGACCTGCTCCACATGACCTCATGATCGATTGTCGTAAGTGAGTCTAAGGGTCTCCCAAACACCATGTGAGGTTATATCCGCTGCAATGAAGCTTGTTACTTCGGAGGATAGGGTTCCCTAAAGAGCGTCATATACTAATTTGTCTTGATGAACAAATGTTTAATTTGATACTCCGAGTTTGGTGTTGTGAAAGCGTTGTTGGCGGTGCGTCGGTTGTTCCCGTAACGTAACCCTAGAGATCAAACCTCTCAAGTGTAGCAATGATTTCTTGCTTCCAGTTGAAGTATTTGGTCGGTACTAGTTTGATGATATTCGTTAGTACCACGATTGGGCGAGTTGGTTGTGTGAAGCGGATCTTTAGGCTGCTATCATATAGATAAACTGAATTGTGTGTTTATTGATATGAGAAGAACCGATACTTATAAACAAGAGATTCATGAGAGAAAGATTTATGAAGATACTAACAACCTAGATTAGGTCTAACAATTAAGAGACTAAGTCTTTACTAATATAAACGACCTAATAGACTGAAGTTATACTCTAACATTTAACTTGTATAATTAAGATTTGGGTGTAACTGAACAAAAGTATTTTTTTTGTCTCAATTAAAAGAATAGTTCCTATGATCATTTATATATGACAATTTAGTCTTTAAAATTTAATCAAGTATATAAGACTTTTACATTTTCTAGATTGTGAGTTAGTCGAAACCTTTTTTTTTTTTTCTCATACCAAAATATTGTCTCTACATTTAAAAACATTGTTTTTCACTAAAAAAAACACATAAACGTACTTATTATACGAAATGTGGAAGCCAATGTCTTATTGAGGAAAGAATGTGATTTAAATAGTTGTTGTAAATGTGTAAGCTTGTAATCCAATCATTTTACAATAAAAAATAGAAATGCATCGAGTTGTGATTTGGTAGTCGAAACCTTTGTTCCATTAATGGGTTATTGCTGTATGTAGGTGGTTCATAGTCCAATACCTAATTGGGAAATGAGTTGAACCTTCGATGGACCCAAAAAAGGAGGAAATTAACCCCTTTTGTGTCAATAATTATAATAATAATAGAGTGTAATTGTATTGGGCACCTACAAAAATGGTATAATAATTGAGGGAGAAATGATTTACTTTGTTAATTAGACAAGTTGATTGGGTTGTCTTGCATGATTACGACATCCAAAAGTCCCTAGCCAATTAAATAATATTATATTTGTATAATTTAAATATTATTAAATAGTGGATATGAAGCATCCACAACAACCATTAATGCTATGCTACGATAATAATAATAATAATAATAATAATAGGAAAATAAGGGTGGTGTGGTGTGGTGGATTCCCTTCCATGTGACCCTCTTTTGTTGATAATAAATCGTAGCATGCCCTTTTCTGTGCTCTTTCTTTTGCAAACCTTCGAGACCATATCCCAAACCCTAGCCTTCAACTGTTACTTCCGTGGCCTTCTTCTTTTCTTTTTTTCCTAAATTGTTTGTCCACATTATATGTAGGCCGGTTTCGGTGAGTAGGAGGCTTTCAGATATAAATAAAGAGCGTTGTGAGTCATCAAGGAAGAGTTCTCACACAAGATATTATGAATGACATTTTGGTAATTTCAATAAATATGATAGAAAAAATCAGATGCTAAAAAAGAAAGAGATAAAGAGTCAAACATCTCTCATTTCTCCGTCACGTTCTTTTTTATATTTATGAACACCGATAAATAAAAACATGAACAATGACATATAAAAGTATGAACACTGAGTGTGTGCGAGCCCTTGATTTGAATGTAAGGGCATTTGCCCAAATTTTAAGTCAATTTACAAAAATACCATTAATAAGAGTGTGTATGAGCCCTTCATTTAAAATTTATTCAATGACTTACAACCCTCCTAATTCCTATCTACAAGTTCTCTCATCACTTGAACTAAAATCTATATATATATATATATATATATATATATATATATATATATATATATATATATAGAATCATACTCCCATGTAAACAACCCTTATAGTGTACAATGAAAACAAATAGTAGCCCTTGATCTGATTAATCTAAAGGCTGAAAATTAACATAAATATTCAATGAAAAATTCAGCACACTCCCCTCATTGGAATGTGTAATACACTCTCCAAAATAAGGCAATTACAATATTTTAGAAAAATTATAAATGAGATCTTCTTCCACTATTTTAGGGAGTTACAATATACAGAATCTTCCAATTAATATCAACAAAATCGATCAAAGCAATATCAATTATATGGATGATACGTTTTGCTGAAACACCATACACTCCATTGTCGCCGGAAGAACTAAACATATTTTCGCCGGAATAGTTAACAGTAAGTGTATCTTTTTCAGTATACAATATTCTCATCAACAAACAACGGTTGATTTGTCCTCAATTTTTTCGTTTTTCATCAATATATGTCCTCAATTGTTCGGTTGATTTGTGTAGGGGATTCAGGCAAGCAACAGATTCGGAATCAATGGAAGAAGGTAACTGAACGTGGAATAACATAAACAGTTAAAGTAATATTTTAACGGATATTTGGTTTCATATTAACGAATATATTTGAATATACCACAGAATACGATTCAGTGACGGTGAAGGTTTACCTAAATACCAACTATTAAACAAACTCGTATTTAAATTATCATAATATAAATATTTATTGAATTTTTTACAGATTCCCCATGTGAAAGAGATTGGGATGTTGATGGATCCAGCATTGATGCTAACATGGAGAGTATGGATGAATTTTATGAAGCAGTCTTACCTAAATATCAACCACTCGGTTTTTGTTCTTCAAACGGCTTGAGTCATTTTACAGTCTTACGTTTTTTTATCATTATATGTCCACATTTATCGGTTGATTTGTGTAGGGCATTCTGGCAAGCAACATTTTCGACATCGATGGAAGAAGGTAAATGAATGTGAAACATCATACACGATTAAATTAATATATCAACAGATATTTGGTTTCATATTAACGAATATATGTGACTATACTTCCGAATACGTTCTATAACATGGTTATGAAAACAGATATGGCACCGGTTATGGTTTACCCACTCATCAAACATTAAACATACTCGTAATCGTTAGCTATATTTCAATTATCAGATTATAAATATGTAGTGAATTTTTTACAGATTCCGGAAATAAAAGGGATTGGGATGTTGATGGATTCGACATTGATGCTAACATGGAGAGTATGGATGATTTTTATGAAGCAGCGGCAAATGAAGAGCTCAACGATGCAATAGACATGACGCAATCACCGGCGAAAACAAAATATTGGACTCCACAGTACGATGAATCCATACATCCATGTATTGAAATGTGTTTCAAGACACCGGAGGAAGGTATCGATTTTTATAAGGCGTATGCTAAAAAGGTTGGTTTTGATGTTCGTTTGTCATCTTCCCGTGTATGCACACAAGACGGGACTCTATTGCATCGTCGCATATTGTGTAGTCGTTCTCAAGGAAAATGTACTCACTACCGGAAAGTGTCAAAGAGTTTCACACTTTATATCATGTACGTTGTGAAACTTGTCTTAGATGAATGTGATATTTCGTAATCGGTGAACTACTATAATGAATTCTATAACCAACTGTGGTGTTACTTGTTATATTTACTCGATCATACGCACTTAATTCGTTCATCTGAATCCGGTACATGAACAGTATAATATCCAGAACTTATATCGAATATATTCGGCAACTATATCCTTTATATTCCATACTTATATCATTTATATTCAATAAGAAGAACACTTACTAATCTATCATTTTTTTGTATGGTTATCGGTGTTTGCATACAAGATAACGTTCGTCTTTCTATGTTGGTTGTGTTATTCTCACCGTTTTTGTGAAGACAAATTATTTCCAAAAAAAGAACCATTGATAGAAATATTATTTCCGGTAATATAGAAATATTTATAACTATATTCGTTAATATAGAAATATTATTTTCGGTAATCTTGTTTGTAATACGATTACATTTTATAGTATTGAAACACCAAATAAGAAAGTGTAAACTCCATTACCCAAGTGTACATGTTGCGTTCATTAACATATGACACACTAAAATATTATATATCCGGTTAATATATCTTGTATATTCTATAAAATATATCGTTCATATTCGGTAAAAAGTACATTTTCTAATCCGTCATATTATCTATGGTAAACGGAGTTTGCATACAAGATAACTATCGTCTTCGTATGTTTCCTCAAGTGTAAAGGTTGCGCTCTTTAACATACAACACCTAATATATGAAGCATCCATTAACTATATCATGTATATTCTGAAATTATATCGTTCATATTCGGTAATGAATACACTTACTAATCTATCATATTATGCATGGTAAACAGTGTTTGCATACAAGATAAAATTGTCTTCCAATGTTTGTTGTGTTATACTCACTGTAGCAAAAGAGTTTTCCGAAACAACATATCAAAAGAGTTTGACATTGTAGCATAAAACTTTGACATTAATATAGACAGGAGTGTCAAACGCATTAATCCCTACATAAGTGATTCAAATATCCAAAAAGAGAAATAAACTGTAGCATATAGTTTTGACATAGTGTAGCAAAACAGTTGTCCGGAACAACATATCAAAATAACAACTTGAATCGTCTATTCCTCATCATTCATAGCATTGTCAGTCTTCAATGCCCCTCTAGCAACTATACGCGGTATTTCTGACAACACTGTGTTTTACCATGTCAAGATTTCTGAAATCTTCCATGTGATCAGTTGATATTATGCACTTGTTCAGTTCGTAGTTGAAAACGTCATACATTTCTTCGAACTCAACGCTCCCTTCGTCACCAATTGAAAGTAGTTGCGTACAAGTCTGTAACAATTTTTAACGTTATCTTTCACACAGAAACAAAACAGCTATTAGCGAATAAAAAAGTAGTATGCTATCGAATATAAATAATAAAAGGACCGAATAGCGAGTTGTATTTCCATTTTACCGTGCATTAAACCAACAAAAAAAAGATCTTTGGTGAATTTTCGCCTCTAAACCACTCAAGTGCGTTCAGATACGATGCCCAAGCATCCACAAGTGTGTTCAGAAAAAAAAAACTCATAGCCCTTAACACCAATCATTTATGAACATACAAGTATTGAATGGCTGCAGCCTAACTCGCATTCGACAGGGCATGAACGAACATTCAACAACAATGGACAACCAATCCAATTCGGCAACCATATTTCAAAATAAAAAAACAAATCAGAAAACCATAATCGGAATCAATGCACCGGAAATTACATTGATATCGACAATACCTCGAGTGACGGAGGAGAGCGGCGAGACGAACAATACCCTAATCTGAATGACGATTGACATTGAAATGGTGATTAGGCCGTTGTGTGCGCCGAATACCGGCGCACATAACACCGAATACCGGCGCACACAGCACCGAATACCGGCGAACACAGCACCGAATGTAAATTGGAGGTCGAGCACAACACCGACGAGACCAACAACGCCGAATACCCGATGAAGAAGACGGCACGGAAAACTGTAAAAGATTTAGGGGTTTTATTTGAGGGGTATTATTTTAGGTAATATTACATTAATCCGCAAAACCCTAATCGGAATCAATGAACCAGAAATTTCATTGCCGTCGACAATACCTCGAGTGACGGAGGGGAGCGGCGAGTCGAACAATACACTAATCGGAATGACGATCGGCACTGAAATGTTGATTAGGAGGAAGAACACAACACCGGCGAACACAGTACCTAATGTAGAATGGAGGGGGAACACAACACCGGCTTGACCAACGACATCGGATACCGGAAGAAGACGACAACATCGATGGTATGCTTGAGGACGAACAACACACGATCTTGATTAGGCGGAAGAAGAGGAAGCAATAACTGTAAAAGATTTAGGGATTTTATTTTAGGGAATTTTAATATTGGGGTAGATATGGTGTGGTGTGTATCACGCTCCTATTACTTCCAAATATGCAGTTTCAATTTTATTTTTATATTTTTTTCCTTAAAATCTCACTTAATCACAGCCATCCATTATAACAATCCAACGAATATAATTCGTTCTCATTGAACACTATAAGAGCTGTTTACATGGGAGTCAAACTCTCTCTCTCTCTATCTATATATATATATATATATATATATATATATATATATATATATATATATATATATGTGGGTGAGGTACTTGAAAATGAAAAAATAATATGAAATATTTATATACTATATAAAAGCAAAAACACTTAAAAGCATGTGTCATTCATTTATACATCGAATGACACGTGTCATTTTATCACAGTTTAGTACAATTATTGATTTGTTTATTTTTATTATATCTTTCATTAACTAAAATCTATCTATTTTTACCATATAAATTAAGAAGAAATAAAATATTATTAATTTAAAAAGACAATATTTATCTAATTGATATTTTTATCTTCTAAATAAAATTTTATTTTGATAAACAAATCGTCTCTCATGTGTTCATTTCCTAATATACTTGATTAAATATATTTTTTCAAATTTAATTTTTAAATTACTGAAAGTTATAATAAAATCCGTTTTAATAAACCAAAAAACTATACTTTTAATTATAATTGTTAGAAAATATAATTATAAAAATGTAATTTACGTTAACTTTTTAAAAATGCCCGTACAAAGCACGGAATTACACTAGTTAATGTTGGTTTGGTTAAAAGGATGAAATAAAAACATAAGAAAAAAGTATGGAATATATAGAGAAGTAGTTTAACCGAATAACAAGATTTGAATGCATGGTGGAAAGCTGATTGGGTTCTCATGAAGAATATTACGTTTAAATTTAACATTCTGATAAATTTGGAGGTTAAAGCAAATTAGATGTGATACTGTTGGATTTGCTGAGGAGTTAAGTGTGGGATTAGTCTCAGCGTAGGCATCATTAAAGCCAAACACACTTAGAAAAGTATGCTGCTTTTCTACTTCCCAACTTGTTTTGATTCTTTGTTGCTCATTTTCTTGACAACATCCATCACATTCATGCCTTTTTATAATCTAACTCTCAAATTTTAGGGTTGCTCAAGAGGGATAAAATAAAAATATTATGAAAATAATTATATTAGTTTCATATTTTAAAAGACTTTTATCATTCCATTTTAATCATCGCTAAATAAATGTAAATTCACATGTAAATTTTAATAAATTCGTTATCATTTTTTTAGCGATTCCAAACAAACCTTCAAATATTGGGTAAAAATCGGTGCTAACTTCTTTAAAATCTAACAAGTATAATATCAGATCCATGCATTCACAAAGTTTAAAATCTCACTTTTGTTTATTAACATGAAAACTCAAGAGTGAAACTAAGATTTTGGCTTGAAACTTTGTATTACATTTTTTATTTACATTAAATTATGTGTTTTAAAGTATTCTATCTTTTGATTATATATTTTTTTTTTTATAAAAATTTACTTGTTTTGAGAATGGAGAGAATTTACAAGTGGATCAGAAAGCAAGAGCCTCAGGGACGATAAACATAATCAAGAAGAAGAACATAAGAAGGTGAGTGAAAGCAAGGGCTGGAGGGTAGGTTATACAAGAGGGATCCCGAGCATGTTAGCAGTGGCCCAGGTCTCGTTAGATCGATCCTTCCAATTGTGTGCGAAGTGGAGCTTGGTGGCATTGATGACGTCAGCGGCGCAGTCCATGGCTCTAGTGAAGATGCTGTGAAGACGAGAGTGTTTCGAACCTTCCAAGTGGTGTAGATGAATGTAATGATCGAAGCAGTACAGATGTTATCGATGAGATTGTGCTTGGAGGGAGAAACTCGAGCTGAGCCAGAGCCATAAGTTGTTGATCTAGGGAGCTGGATATGGGACTCTGGTCCATAAGTTGTTGATTATACTTTTTGTCATGCTATTAATTAAACTTTAGAATTAAATAACAAAAACAATAATCTGAAGGGTTACAAGAACAAATATATGGAAACATGAACCTAGCTAGAAAAATAATAGGTCCAAATAGGGTCGAGAGATTGAAGTTCATAGTCGGTCCGTTTTGGACCGTAGTCAAGTTATGTATATAGTGTATTCGTACATTGTCCAGGCCGAATAAGAATGACTTATTGGGCCTTCATACTGGGCCTATAAAACATCGGATATGAATGGGCTATTTTATGTGTTGGGCCTAATGGGCAGCAGATAAGGATTGGAAAGTACAAAAGTATGAGCTATGACTTTGTGAAGCAGTTCCACAATGCAATGTTATGGTGGCTACTTTACTCGCACGTCCTTTCAAACGGAATTTGTGGGATTTAGTTACGGTGAATTTCTTGAAAAAAACTCTACCTAGAATTGAATGAATCTCAACCATTAAAAGATAATTCAATGGTTAGATTAAATTCATTCTCTCTCCAAATCTTTTTAATTTTCAATTACCTTTAATCGTGTTTGATTATTTCTATAGGATTTTTTTGAACTTCACCTAGAGTAATTCTAGGAAAACAAGACCCGAATTTGTGATATTTTCATGGACGTACTTACGAAATGCCAATTTGACACTTATTGGGAGTGAGGGTCTATCGAAATAATAGGACTATTTCGAGCAAAATATGAGTATTTTATATGTTCAATCAATACATTAAGTGCCCGTTTGGAAGTGTTAGGAATCATTCCCGGTAACGGAATGATTCCAAATCAATCAAAAAATACGTTTGGTTAGAGGTATTTTAACACATGAAAGTAATCCCATAATTTCCATTTCCTTTCCTAACCCTTATCCGATTCCATTCCGTTTCCATTCCACCGCTCCAACCAAACGGACCCTAAGTGACGAATATATTGCTCTGTAACAACCTAAATAATACGCCTACGATTGAAATAGAGAATAAACAAAGAGTTTGCAACATTAAAGGGTATAATTATATTTTCATAAATACATATTTATTTATTGAAAGTGTATATATCGATTATAATCCACTGTTTCACACCCACACACACTTACAATGGTGGAATATCTCGAACGTTAGATGGCTATTAGAGGTTCCTACTCCCTACCGTAAGAAAGGTTCTCACTTGAAGTTGACCCCATATATATGAATATAGGGTTAGGTTATGGTAGGAATAGGAACATTCTTAAAGTAGGGACTAGAAACATATATGGCTATATCATCCATTAGATTAAATAATGAGTAGATTAAATAATGAGTGTACATGATGGAAGGTACATATTAAACGTTAATATGCAAGATGCGCCAAATTGTTCATATCACTAAAAAAAACTTTTTGACGACGGAAAAACAATTTGCCGAGGCCAAAGATCAACGACAACGACTAGGCGACAGTAGATCAGGTGACGCCATGACCGACGACGCAATAATTTCTAGCCACGATAGGTTGTCGTGGCTAGAATCTCTTGCGTTGGTCTACCAAGGGTAGCAACCGTCGCAACTATATGGCGACTATCAAAGTCGACACCGTCCATTGACATAACCGTCCCAAACTGTAAATTTGGTGAGAAAATTAGATTTTTGGAGTCAGAAAGAGCCGTCGCAAATTTGAGCCGTGGGAAATTTTGATCTTTGGTGACGGTAATGTACCATCGCAAACTTTGAAGCTGGTGGAATATTTTAATGGTATTCCTACAATGATTGTAAAACTGTACCACGACTAGAGTTGATCATCCCCGGGCCGTCCCGTCCGGCCCGGTCCGTCCGCCCGGTAAAACGGGCGGATATGGACAAGGTAAAAAGCCCGAACGGGCTGCTTAGCCTGACCCGGCCAAACAAACGGGCCGGATCTGGACAGAGTCTGAAGCCCGGTCGGGCCGCTTGTCCGGCCCGGATCCTATATCTTGCTTTTATACAATAATGTGAAAATAAAATAAAAAAAAGATTAGCCCTTATAGCCCAAATTAAATGTGGCCCAAATAAATATTCACCATCCCACAAGTCCACAACCCTCTTTAAATTTGAGAAAACCCTAGGAAAAGGCAGATGTTGGCGAACTGGTGATCCTCGGTTGCTGATTAATTCAAATGGCTGTGTTCATGACTCAAGAGCTGTTGAGAAAACCCTAAGAAGACAAAGCTTTCTTCTCCTCTACTCTTAATCATTATCTATCTCTCTAAATGTTGACCCAACCCTTTCAATCAGCAACTCTCGGACCTCATCCTCCTCGAACCCTCTCTCCCCGCTGGTGTTGAGTTGCATATCCCGCGTCTCCAGTCTCTTTGAGTCCTCGCCGAGTCTACTCTTCTTGAGCCCTCGCCCTCGCCGAGTCTCCTCGAGCACTCGCCCTCGCCGAGTCTCCTCGAGCCCTCGCCCTCGCCGAGTCTCCTCGAGCCCTCTCCCTCGCCCTCGCTGAGTGTCTTGTACTCGAGTCCTCTCCGCGCCAGATATGACCAACCGAGTTTCATCACTAGCGTCCTCTCCGCCCCAGACTTTGGTTTTGATTCTTGAAAATGTTGAATGGAGGTTAAACGCATATATTTGAACTGGTTAAATGAAGTATTCAAACTAAAGTATCTGTATTGCAAAGATTTTACACAATTTGAATGTATTTTTTAAGATATGCAAAAAAAAAAAAAAATTCGGGTACCCGGCGGACAGCCCGGCCCAGATTGGTGGACGGGTACGGACGTGCTCCGAAGTCCGGGATCCGGCCCAGACATCCGGAAAAAAAAAAATCAGAATAAACCTGGTCCGGATCCGGTCCGAACCCGGATAGTAACAGCTCTAACCACGACCTGTAATATTTGAAAATATCTAAATGACTACTTCAAGCAAGCATCAGTTATATTTAAAACTCACAAAACAAATCAAGCTATGACAACAATTTTCATAAATCAAAAGAGAGTATTTAACATTCAAAACAATCAAAATAGCACGATTCGAAGTATAAAGAAGTTCACAACTTGAAAGTACAAAAACGAAATGTCCTTCATCTTTAATAAAGTGTTGTGAAAGTTCACAATCACACACTTCTACTAGACTCTTCATCAACTGCCTCATTTCCGTTAATTGGTTCATTTTCTAATGCTACGAGATGATCTCCATCTCCAATAGCTCTTTTCGATGTGCACTAGTTGCAATCTATAAGATATGAAATAATAACAATAGTCTAAGTGAGGAAAATTTACAATAATGAAGTCTTATGCACACAGATGAGCATTTAATAAATAAACATGAAGTTTTTAACGAAAATCAAAGATCTAGATTACTAAAACTAACATGTGTAAATGAATGTGAGATTTTCCCTTCAATGCCCTCCGAATACATAATTTTTTTTTTCAATTCTTCATACTTCATTTAAATTGTTTCATCAATTTTGTTGTTACGTTTTCAGTGACTTTTCGAGTTACATCTTCAATGACTTCTAGCCTTAGATCTTCCATCATCTTTTTCAGTTGTTCCGAATTGTTATTATATGTTGATGGGTCTAATGGATACACCAAAGAAGGAGGTGCACTAAAACCAAATGTCCGACATTAATAATGGCCATCAAGTTCAATTATCTTGTGAAATATTCAATTTTTTACAACCATAAGTTGTTGTTGTTGATTCTCAAGCTCCTTACTTAACTCTTTTTTGTAGTCCTTTGACACGAATTTCACAAATTATTTAGTTAATGTAAAGACTGCTAGGTTTAAAACTTATGTTGTTAGAAATGTTTACAATGGTCTAAACAACATCAACATCTTTTGGGTTTCGTGCTTCTAACCAAACACTCATTTTATCCATAGACTCTCCATTTTTTTCCATTTGTCGATCATACAAATTAATGAATAATAAACTCAACATTGACTTAACCTTTATAAATATTTAAGCAAATGTACATAGATACGTACGTCATGTCTTATTTGGGCAAAAGATTATTAACCAGTGATGTGATGTGGTCCTTGATGCTCTCGAGTAATAGCATTCTGCTTTGCTACATCCTACATATAAACAACAATCAAATATCATCATAAAAATTATTTGAATCACATTATAATGATAACTACATCGTCATTGCGCAAATAAGCAACAAGCAAGGGCCATTGTTCTGGTATGATGATACGTGGAGGAACCTTTGCATGGAGTTCCGGATCATTTTTAAACTTTTCCAAATACTTTTTCTTTGTTTTGGCTTTGTAATCCTTCCACATATGGTGCAAAGTCTGATGCACACATATTTGAAACCATCAGAAACTTCCAACACATTTGCATACAAGTTATAAACAAAAAAAGTGAATAAGTGGAAAACATATTTACAAATTTATCAACATGTTGATAAATTCTCAACTTAACCTCTGCCCATATTCCTTCTTTGGCTGAATCCTCAACAAACTTCCAATAAAAATGGTTAGTGGAATCCTATGTCCATCAACAACACATTACACCTAATTGAGACCTCAATTGTGAGCCTTTATCTCCAACAGATTGGTTCGTGCCATCAAAAGTAACTTGAACTTCTAAACAAGTGTTCCATTTTGAAACTCCCATGTTGTGTCCTTTAACAATTGGTGTTGAACTTTAAAAAATAATAACTTAGTATTAAAAATAGCTAAGTGTTTAGAAAAAAAGATATACAAATATTTTATATAACATGTAGAAATAGAAGTGTTATAAATGAACATTTTGAATTAATACATATACCTAATTCTCGTAGAGCTTGTTGGGTTGTGGCGGGCTAGGAGAAGGAGATTATCGACATTGAGCAATGTTCTAAAACACGTGAAACGGAGACGGGACGGAGAGTCACCGTCTAGCATCTAGACGGATTCTAGACGGACAAGACGTTTTTTAATAAAATTCATTATATTTGCCAAAATATGGAAAATTTAAATAAATTAGGACATTATTTGGTAAGTAATTAGGATAATTTATGTAAGTTTAGTTTTGTATGGGATATTATTGAAATTTTTAATAAACTAGGGCATAATTTAGTAATTAAACAAAAATCTTAAAACCCTTTCTCCTCCTACCTCATTCATATTTCCTACCGCCGCAAAAATAACCAGAGACTCGGGAGAAAAACTAAATGGAAAAGCAATAAGAAGAAGCAGAGAGTTGGACTAGACTACTGGAGAGAAGAGAGAAGAGAGAAGAGTGTCGAGGAAAGTGTCGCGGAGGTTTGAGCGACGACTAACGAGGACGGAGATGGAGTCACCGTCGACTTTCGGAGAGAACAAAGGAGAAGTGAACATCACCCATGGGAGAGAAGTCGGGAATCGGAGGATGTCTTACCCCGTCCCGCCCCGGCTTGACCCGTCTTGACCCGTCCAACTCCGTTCCGCTCTGTCTTGACCCAGTTTTATCACTTCCCAAACCCTATTTCTAATGTATCCGTCAAGACAGTCCCATTTTGGCAAAAAACGGAACAGCCTGCTGCCGTCCAACGTCTAGACGGCCCTGGATGCCGTATTTTGGAACACTGACATTGAGACATAGCTGATACTTGCGAGGAACCACGTCGTGTAGAAGTTGAAGCACTTGGAGTGAGGAACTCACACATTTGTTTGTCCAAAATAAAATGGTGAGATACCTTGGAAATCTTATGTCTTATCATTTGTATGTGCATACTACATTTGGCCTAGGCTAGCGGGACCGCATGGCTAAACCTTTGGAGGGATTTGTGAAAATCAATATCAATGTTTTCCTTCTTGATGACTGAACGGGCCTTAATGCATTTTTCAAAGGTGAAACGGGTTCACTCACTAGAGTTGTGGTGTGACACCTTAATGTGTCGAATGACCCCCCTCATTGTTGAAACTATGACTATTCTTATGGCTCTCCAAGAAGCCCAAAGACTTGGTACTTTCACATATCCAGGTTGAATATGATTCAAAAGCGGCAATTGACCTCCTACAACGTTCTTCTACACTATTTTCTTCACTAGGTCTCCTGTTAGACTACGTTTCTTTCTTATCTACCTCCATTAATTCATTTTTATTTTATTTTATCCCATGTGGTTGCAATACGGTTGCTCATCTACTTGTGTTAGTACTTTCCATAGTTTGGGAGAAAATGATTATTTTTCTAACGATTTTCCTCCTGGCATTGTAACCTTTGCTCCTTTTGATTTAATCTAAGCATCGCCTATTTATTCTAAACAGTAGAATAATCTTTCTAATGTTCATATGGCGTGACAAAAAGGTCTTTATGAGGTACTCGAGTCAAGATATAACATATTGAAAGAATGACTTCCGCGACATTTGGTCAGGTAAAAAGTGGAATAATCTTTCGAATGTTCATATGGCGTGACAAAAAGGTCTTTATGAGGTACTCGATTCAAGATATAACATATTGAAAGAATGACTTCCCCCAATTTGGTCAGGTAAACCTGAACTATACATCATAACATTCATAATATTTTTCAAAGTACGGGTGCAATACCATTTTGTTGAAGAGTATATGATTTTGTTTTTTCATGAATGGTATCATCTGTTAAACACAAAGATTTCAATAAATCATATTTATATTCTCCCCATCTATCTGATCTAAAACATCTTAATTTTTATATCAAGTTGATTTTCAACTTCAACCTTATATTGCACAAACATATGAGATCTCACATCTTTAGATCTCAAAAAATAAGCTCTAGTGTATTTAGAAAAATCATCAACAAAAGTAATATAATAGCGTTTGTCACTTCTACAAATAATACTTTGAAACAAGCCAAATCAAAGTGAATAAGCTCAAGTATGTTATGTGTTTCTATTGATAGGAGAATAAAAAGGTTTTTGAACATGCCTTGCTTCTACACAAATTTCACATTTAGGAAGATCTCTTTTTCCAAATTATCAGGAATTAATTTTGCATGCCGTAAATGTTTGATATAGTTGATAATTAGTGCCCTAATCTACCATGTCATTTATCAAAAACACACACCACATAAGTAGAAGAACTAGTATTCATTTCATTCATAATGTCAAAATAAAAAAGATCCTCACTACAAAAGACATTAGTTATATATGATCCATTCTAAATGATTACTAATTTTCCAACATCAAAACTTTGCTTAAATCGAACATTCATCAACAAACCCAGAAACTAAGTTCCTATGCATATTTAGAGCAAACTAAACCTTTTCAAGGTCAAAAAAAAACTTTCAGAATACAACTTCAAAGCAACATCACCAATTCCATCAACTTGCATGGCTATAGAACTCCTAAGTACACATTATTATGCGGAGATTCGTTGAGATTTTTGAATAAAGACTTTTGATTGTAGATGTGACGTATGGATCCAAAGTCAACAATCCACTCCACCACATTAATTGTAGTGTTTACCCCAGTTTAACCGAAACTAGATCTTCATTGATGTTACTTTGTGAATTGTTTATTTCCTTCTGTTGAGTGGGAATTCAATAATCTTGCTTCTTGTGACCAATCTTGTTACAATTCCAGCGTCTCAATTTCTTCTTGAACTCAACAAATGACCTTGTTGTAGCAAAAAAGCCCATAGTCTGATATAGTGATTGAGATTCCCTTTGTAGAAAGAGGACTCGTTCTATGGGATTAACTCTTTCCTTTTTTTTTGGGAGCCTGAGTCCTATTCTTAACACTAGCAAAGTTTTTCACTATATTAGCATTATTAGGTAATGAACTAGAGACATTAGAATTACCCAAGCATTTTATGTTTGCATCTAACAATCATACAATTAGCTTATCAAGAACATCTTATTTTTGTCATGCTTCGGTTTGGAACGATAATCATTTCAAGCTGGTGGAAACTTATCGATAATCATAAACGCAACCAAGTGCTCGTTCATTGGAATACCTTCAACCTGGATCCTAGAGACAATCGCTTTGTACTCATGGAGTTGAGCGTGACCATCTTTCATTTGTAAAGAGGTTCATCTTGATGTGATATACTTCTGCTTCTTGCGTTCATCTTCAACCTTATAACTCTTTTTCAAACTATCCCATATCTCTTTTGTCAAGTTGTGGTTATATAGATTTCAAACAACTTCTCAGATAAATGTGTAATCTGAGCTGGGAGTTTTCAAACTTTTAAAACAATAATCCAACAAGCAGGTGAACACATTGATAAAATCCTATAATTATCAATATTGGATGATAATAGATTTCAATTATTATAGATGTGTTAAAACGGATTTCAATTATGGTATTCTACAACAATGTGCATCTCCCTTTAGTATGAATTTGCTTTCTATTATACAACAATGTGCATCTCCCTTTAGTAGGAGATTTGTGTGATGAATAAGTGGAACTTCAAACGCTTGTGGTGAATGGTCATAGAGTTCTCAAACTATGTTATATAATTGTCTTTAGGTTCCTATTCTCAAAGTTGATTGTAGCTGTTATCATACGGTTCTTGCCTGAACTTAGCCGCCACAAGTTTCTAATAAAATAGTTTAAGTTTCAATTGTTTTAAATCTACACCTTTTTTAAAAAATATTTTACCAATAATAATTATATTCATATCAAACATCCAATCAACGGAAAGAATTTGGTTATATAGGTCATTTTCTATTTCCACTAAGTTTGTGTACCCTTTTAATTTTTAACACTTTCATTCAATTGAAGTTGAAAAGTAAGGAGGTTTGATTAAGGGTACATTTACTAAATATATTTATACCATGTGCTTATCTACTCGAGAGAAATCTCAAAAAAACTTACTGAGCTAATTTGACATATTTTATTTCATCTCTTTTTGACCTATTTTATTTCATCTCTTTTCTCTTCATTTTTCATCTACACTGATCTTGCTCTACAAAACAAACCCTATACTAGTGTATTACCCGCATTTTGTGCGGGTTGAGTTTTAATAAATATTTAATACTTAAAAATTTATATGTATATTTTTGTAAAATAAAAATACAAAGAATGAAACTATAATCATTATTATGATTTTTAATTCTCTTTTAAGTATTTATCTCTTCTAATTACTTATATTTTAAATTGATTTGTTAAGATATGGTTGTTGGTAAAATAAAAATCTGTTAATGTTTAAAAACTATTTTTATAAAAATTTTATTTATATATTTTTTATTAAAATTTTAAAAATCAATTTCCAATTTATATTAACATTTAGAAATTACTTTTTAAAATAATTTTTTAGGCTTCGAGAAGCGTGGTGTTGACATGTGGCAATAGAGGCTTCTGCTTTAATAGATATATCCTTACTATACTAAAAGTGGGACTTTCCCCAATGAATAGAGAGTTTCCTTTTTTACCCTTCTTTGGACAGATGTCTCTATATCGTTTTGCTTGAGCATACGTGTTGTTCTTACTTATACAGATGTCTCTATATCCTTCTCTCTTAGCATACGGGTTGTTGTTTATGGCTTCTTTTGTACACCTCTTGATCTTCCAACATCAATATCTCTCACCTCATCTTCTTTGCTTGGACAAACCCTATGCAAACAAGAATCACATCTCTCAATCTCTTCTCAAATCTCACATCTGTAATCTAGGCTTCTCCTTCTCCAAATGGAGTGGATTATCGTGTTCCATGAGTATCAACTTCAACTCACTGGGTGGTATCATCATGCCTGCAGATCTTTCACTTCGGTTTCAAGTTATTCTCGTCGTCTATTTTCTTCTCTTTTATCTCCCAATCTATCGATTCTGTCAGATTTGGGGTTGCTTATGCTTTGTGTTCTGTTTTCTCCTCCAGGTGCGCGGCAATGAAAGGTGCTAGACGTGAGCAAACCCTAAAATCCAAAGAGCGCCAGAGGAAGATTGTAGATAATGTCAATCTCGGTAGGCAAAAAGCTACGGAATCGCTGCTCGCCTCAACAACGCCGTCGTGGCTTAGCAACCTCGATTCTACTCTCCATACGCCACCGCCGATGATGCCTTTTTTAGCACAAACTCTCCATGAGAATAAGAAAAGCATTTATTATCTATTCCATTGTTTTTCTACAAGATGATTCTTCAAATATCATATCTCTCCCCTTCATCCAAACTCATGATCCTTCAGTTGGGGTAGTCTCCGCTTCCATTGTCACTACAAATCTCATATCTCTAATCTCCATTTATAACGTGTTCTTCACCGATCTTCAATGGTGTCTTCTTCTTCTTCGGTCTCGTAGGTATGATTTGCCTTCCATTTTTCAATTCAATAGGTTGAAGCATTTATATTGCTTTTCAATTTTAGGGTTTGTTATCCTTTGTCCCTCACGCAACATCTGGGTTGATCGAATTCCAAGAAGAAGAACCGTAGAAGCGGTTACGCACTGTCCGGAGTTCCTCATATCTTGCTACCAACAACGGATTTCTTCTTCAGTTGAGTGCTTTGAAGACGGTTCATGTATGTACATGTTTTTTTCCTCTTTGTGTTTCGTCTGATCGTAATTTCATACTGATTTAGGTTTTCTTCTTTCATTTTCTTCTAATTCTAATTAGGTTCACCTGATTTATCCGTTTTGATTTAAGTTTTTCCAATTATGGTGAGCTTGAACTTGTGGTTGAATTTGCCCCTTACCCAACTTTATCAATGGGTTTGTTGTCTCTAGGAAGCTAAATTTTCTGCAGGGGTGTTGAAATTGGTTTATGCAATATCCATAGCTGATATGTTTTCCATTTATCAAAAGTGTAATATTAATGCCTGTTTTTCTTTACTCCCAAATGCCTGCTTTTCTTTAGTGCAGATTGATGATTTATCCAGGTATTTAGAGCATGTTAGGTGTTTGATGAATTGCCTAAGAGAAACTGTATAGCATATTCTTTGTAAATCAATTTTTCTTAGCATTTTGACAGCTCATGTTAATGTTCTTTTTTTACATTTTGTGTTTATGTTGTTACCCAACGAAACAAACCAATTGAAGTGGATACATCGTGGAGGCACTTAAAGTAGCAAGATAACAACATTCACTTACTTGAATTGTGTTTTGTCTTTAAACTTCTATTTATATGCATTATTGGTAGACTCATCAGACTTATAGTTTAGATAATTTAAATATTTTCTAGGGCGTGTAGGTCATGCTTGTCATGAGTTGATTATCTTAAACCCAATTGATAAGTCATTAACTGCATGTCTATTGTCAACAACATACCCAGTAGTGATCTTCAAATAGGTCCCATATTTTATATTTATAACGCCCTCTACTTAACAACAAGGAATTGAAGTCAATAAACTTAACCATCATCTAAGTAACAACAAGGAATTGAAGTCAAAATGGTTTGTATCATTGTCTTTATGTGCATCGATTTTAATGCGCTCTTGTTCTTCTTCGAATATCTTAGTTAGCTTTGGCCCATAAATGTTCGTAATCCGATTGTTGCTTATGTCTTCTATTTCTTTGAATTTTCAAGATTTTGAAACTGATGGCCCTCTCCCTAAGAAAGTCTATTGCTATGATGGAGTTTTTTATAACTACTTCACCATAGGTAATATCCTCATTTCTATTTGATTGAGATGATGCTTTGATTTGAAAACTGATCTTTCATATGTTATATCTCCTATGCAAGGATGGATGCTCAAACTGCATATGGGTTCCATAATTTACGAAATGAAATGCCTTACCTTGCACAGGGTCCAATTTCAAATAAGGTTTGGTTGCTTTTCCTCCAAAATCAAATTTAATATCTTAGCCAAACTTGATATTTCCTATTTTTGTGTAAGGAACTGTGAAGACCTTCAATTTCTAAAGTTACAAGCAATTGATTGAAGATTTGTTTTCATGAATATACCACTTATTTTTTATTCAGCTGAGTACTTCTTAGAGCTATATGCTCAATCATGCTATATTAACTATGGCAGCTTATCTATTCTGGATGCAACTATAAGTACTTTTTAATGAATTCAAGACTTGTTTAGTATTTTATTTCTGGTTGACTATTCGTCATTAGGATCCAAGAAAGAAGTGATTCAAGCATGGTACATGGATGACAGTGTAGCTGGCTGCTCAATAGGTTGCTTTTTAGCTAAAATATTCCTAATTGGCCCAAACGGTGCACTCTTCACAATTTTTAGTATCATGGGAGTCTTCTAATGCTATAGTTTTGAATGTAAAACCAGCTGCCACAAATGAATGATTTGCAGGTCCAAGGGCAAAAGTATCAAGCAATATCTTCTATTCCTTTTGATTTATGTATCCAATGAAAACTATTATGTATCCAATAATAAATTAATAATCAATCCTACACGTACGTACGTGAATGCCATGAATTATTTGTTATGTGCGGATGTAGTATGGAACTTAGTATTAAGAGACTATGCTCCAATAATTTCTCATCAGCGAACTTTTTTATCGTTTCTTCTAGCTATCCATTGGATGATTCTTGATCAAACTAATCTTTCAAGCTAGGAAGGATCAATGATGATTGCGGAGAATGTTTTTATCCAGCTGTTCAATATGGATATTTTTGCAATTGTCGTTCTAGAACATGATACCTACTATTTTGTGATATCTATATGTCTAGCCATCATTCAATGTTGCGATTACTGTGGTGTTGCAAAAGGTAACAAACAGGCACAATTCCCTCTTTTTGAGAAAGATAAATCACTCTAAGGTGTATAATTGACTTTGTCTTGTTTAAGTACAACTAGAAAAGATTTTTTCCATTTGATCGCTTTATCCTTATTGTAAACCCATTTTCCGAACAAAATTGAATGGACTTCAGATCCGTTAGTCACTCACAAAAGGCACACCTTTGAGCCAAGGATGGTCTTACTGCGTTATGAGAGTGATTTCTATATATCTCCAGGTGGTTTTAATCGAGGGTGGAACAACGGTGACATCACCGGACACGAACCTGTAGAAGTCTCATTGTTGTGTCGTCCAAATTTGATGCTTGATTGAAGGTATTAGCCATTTTGGTTGTCAACCTTGGGCAATATGTCATATACTGACATGGATATCGCTATAACTGGAAAGTAAAAGTTGAAGATAGAAGCCATTAGTTTGTGAATTTGGGATCATGAAGACATGCCGAAAAGAGAGCTTAGGGTTGCTCCTAATTAAATTATTTCTTTGTTTCAAGATAATTATCCTGAAATGGTTGCTAAGATGGTGAGAAACTATTAAACTCAAAACCATGTTCCTTAATTGCAATTTTAGGGTTGCTCCTAATCAAACTCTGCATCGATTTCATTTCCGAGTGTAATTTTCGATTTCATCTACGGCGTGCGTGCGAAGAAGAGAAGGCCTGAATATTTTCAGACGCGAGCGAGAAGAAGAGAAGACCTAAATAGTTTTAGACGCGAGGCTGAAACGGATGACGGAACATCTAACAACTTGATAAGAAACATTGTCTCGTTTGAAATACTCGATGGTGCAAATATTCAAAAATTTGGTACAACAGAAAATACATTTATGGATTTGAATAAAGGTTTAACTTTTTACTTCTTTCACATTCGGTTCAATTGAATATATAATATTGCCACCTATAATATACTTTATTTATTTCGCACCATTGCATTTCAAGAAAATCCTATGCAAGCGCTACATTGGAGCATCTTTATGATTCGAACGTTACTGTACATACCTTTGCGGTAGTTTTGTTACTAATTTAGCCATGTAGTTAACGATAGTTTTTTGAGTAATCAGAGCTTCTATTATATTTAACGTTGACTTATCTCGATCGTCTAAACAAAATAAAAATAGATTCGAAGATGCCAATTTTTATTCTTTTTTTTCCTACTTAGTTAACGATCGCAGTTAACGGCGCGCGTGCTTAGCACGCGCGGCCTTACTAGTAAGATAAGATGTGTAAATTTCATCAAATCTCATTTTACCTCATAAATGAAATAAAAATAAATCAAAGATGCATAATTTACAATACTTTCCTTGATAGTCTATCCTACAACTAGACTTGATTATATTCGGACAACCCGTATGAGAAAACGGACGGGTATGAACAAAGAAATAAGTCCGACCAGGCCAAAAAAGCCCGACCTATCAAGCCCGTTGGGCTGGATCCGGGCACCACTCTAGGCACGGCCGTTGGTACGGGTAAAGAAATATATATATCATATTGTATATGTTATACATATTAAGTATAAATAAAAAATATATTAAGTGTAAAAATAAAATATTTAGTATAATTATAATAAACTTAATATATTTTGCATAAAATATCTTAAATATAATTTATTTATTTTTCTAAAGATCATATTAAAAACTTTTTAGAATTTTTTTAAAAAAATGAAAAACAGGTACCCGCTGTCCGGTCGCGGGTGTACGCCGTTATTTCAAGCCCGGTAGTCGGGTCAGGCCCGTGTTTGGATAAACGGACTTAATATTTTATAAAAGTCCGGCCGAACCTAGCCCAGATATGAACATGTGTACCTAGTACCTACAAGGCTACAAGTATCTTTTTCACACTTTTCTTGTTTTCCCACCTTATTGCGGCACGCATTGCATTGAGGATTTTAACGTTTTGTTCATGTTCCAATGAGGAAACCCAGGACGAACCCTTTACCAATAATAAATATCCTAATAACTTTACCGACCCGGGTCAGATCCGACCTGCACTAAACCTACCTCAACAGTCAGCACCTTGGACGGAAACTTCGTCCAAGCACATACATTCGGACTTCAGGAAGGCATTTTTGTATATTGTTGAATAAATATTGGCTATAAATAGACGGATCAAATGTTGGAAAGAGGAGTCTTACTGTTTCTGCACAGTCTACTTTGTTTGATCACCATTTCCAAACCCTTGCTAAAGAAACTCTACTCTTATCTCATCTCATCGCATCATAGCTTCAAAGATGAGCAAGACAGAGATCCAAGACAACATCCCGCCACCAGGTTTCTACTCTCTCGGCTTTCCAAGACACTCAGTTCAACATGGGAACTTACCTTCTAATATCTATTTGCAGGGTACCCAGCCGAGAACCCGCCTCCGGCCAAGAAGGGATTCTTTCGCACCAAGAAGAAGGGAGAAAAGGGTTTCCTCGAAGGATGGTATGTATCTAATCCTTGTGCACCTGATTTCTTCAAGAAAAATCACAGCTTATGATGATTTTAGGGCATTACTAAGAGTGAATTTTTTACTGTCTAATGGTGAGGCTATACTAACCTATTACTTATCTGTCAATCTGATGATATGCAGCCTTGCCGCCTTGTGCTGCTGTTGGCTTTGCGAAACATGCTGCTAAACATCTGTCAACAAACGCGTTAATAACTGAAAAGCTGTTGCGAGTGGTTTGTTTCTGAGTTTATATGTTTTGTGTTTAATTTAGTATCATGTTGAATCACTATTTATGTGATTTTCCAATACCCTTAGAAGGGTAGGCGCACTGGTGTTGTGTATTTGTATTTTCTGGATGTTCTTTACTTCACAGAATCAGTGTATGATTGTGTGGATTGATTTCTATAGAGATTTCTTTGATATGCTTCTCTACTAATAATTTTACTTTGATGATCCTCAAACAACTAAGACTACTTTCTCGGTATATAATAATTTTACTTTGATGATCCTCAAACAACTAAGACTACTTTCTCGGTATATAAATGCAGAATTCAAGGACTAGGGCTAATTGATGATTAATTGATAACTGATATCAACTAAACAGTGTGAATAATTACAAATTACAATGGCATGAAATTAGTAAGACACAAACCCATGGATTACTCTGAACCATTGAAGTTGGGTTCGTGGTTCGGTGCTGCGAACCACGAACCGAAATCGTCGAACCCAATCGTGGTTCGTTCGCGAACCGGAACGATGGGGTTCGTGACCCGGATCGAAACATCTAACGAACCCAATTAAAGATGAAGAATTGGAAGTTGCAGTTCATTGAACATGCCTGCAATATAGGGAGGAGAAGATCTTGGAAGTTGTAGTTCATTAAAGATGAAGAATTGGAAGTTGTAGTTCATTAAAGATGAAAAATTGGAAGTTGTAGTTCATTAAATATGAAGAATTGGAAGTTGCAGGGAATTGAAGAAGAACAGTCTGGTTTCCCGACACATCAAATTAATTTAAATTTTATTTTAATTTTGAACTTTTTAGATCTAATTTGCCTTGTTTATTAAGAATTTACTTTTTTTTAAATAAAGAAAAATACCTAATCGAACCCATCGTACCCGATTCGGTAGAGGTAGCGAATCATGTATCCGTTTTCGAACCTCGTTCCGAATCGAACCACGTACCATGTAACACTGCTCTGAACTGATCATGCTACTTGATTGACATAATTGAGACTTACAACATTGACTAATGTCAATCATTTGGTGCGATAGTTACCTAAAATCTACACATGGGTCATGCAGGAACTTCCAACAAAAATTAGCATATAGACATGCAGATGCATATAAAATGATTCCTGAACAACATGAGGGGCGTGCATGCATCAAGAATGGAGCCTAGTTACCTAACTACTTAGCATAGACATACAGACGCTTATAAAATGATTCCTAAACAACACGAGAGTGAATATTATTTTTGGCAATGCAAGCTCAACCACAGATGATCAGAAATATCTGATTTACTATTTCTTACACTAAAAAACAAGGACTAGGAATAGCAAATCAATTACTATTTACTAGTCAATGAAGATGACTTTATTTCTATGATATTAGAATGGTTCACTGCATACAGCACTGCCAGAAATTATATCTAACAGTCATCTCTTAGTTTCCACAAAATATACAGCCAGCCTTTCATAAGAAAAAGCATATTAATGTACAGTCAAAATCAAGGCTGCAAAGCCAGAAGCCAAGGAGAAGAAAACTTGTCCTTACCAAAATAGAACTTGTCAAAAGAAGACATGACTGACCAATGTGTAATACCATTTCAAACAGCTTCTGATGATGCGAACAACTTCTCGACGATGTTGTTTGAAAGGACCCTATTGGGATCCAATTCCCTTCGTGCTTTATTGTATGATTCCACTGGAAAACGCTTTCTTAGCCTAGCTTGAATATCTACAAGCTCATCCTTGTCCTTTGGAGCCTATGATCAAATCAAAGCACAATAAGCAAACAGAAACCAGTTTCACTTTAAACGAGTGTGCAAGAGAACAAATTATAACCACTGAGCAAGATAAGTGTTTCAATTGAAGATGTTAAGGGCAACCTGAGTAAGCTTTATCATGATATTTCTCTGACGATCATAAAATCACAATCTATAATTGCAATAACAAGGTCGCAAATCTGATATTCTTACACCTTGAGCCACTGGTGAGAAGTTAGAAATTCGACAGGCCATGATACATTAAGGGATAAATGTTATAAGGTTGGGATACAACTTTATGATTATGACACATTGGTTCAAGCTAATGTGTAGGGGATTCATCCTTCTCTATTTTGTGTTCACTTTTGATACAAAATTCGGATGTGGCCTTCTCCCGACTCCCAACACCCCAACAAAAGAAAGGAAGAAAAAAAGAGAAAAGAATGCTGAGTGGAAAGATGTTTACTGGTAGATAATAAGTCATAGTATACCTCAATCTTTGCCCAGTGCTCATAAGCAGAGTAGCGATCCCAAAGCTTTGTTTGAGTCAAATATCTATAGTGAAAGAACTCTTCAGTGATGTACTTTCTCTGGCGAGCATCCATTGTAGGAAGATACATAATGATGCCAACCTAATAAGCCGAAGCAATGCAAGTCAAGCGAAGGAAGTATGCAAGGATGTAGGACTTCAAAAATGATTGTGAGTAACTACATTACAATAGCAATATGGAAATTCGGATTTATATTATTTCAATGAGCAGCAATTCAGGTTGAAAAGTATAAAGGTTAAAATTTTCTATCTCATCTTACAAAATGCCATAACTTTTAATGTTGTAGGAACTTCCAGCCAATCAAAACAAACTTAGAAAAAAGAGAGAAGATTACCCATGAGAATATGTCATTCTCATCAGAGCTTGAAGCCGGACTCATGGGGCTACTACTACGAGATGTCCATCGCTGTTCGATAGGAGCAGGAGCAGGTATCCCCTCTTTCTCTATCAGCTGCTTTAGCTCTTCTATGTATTGAAGATCTTTCATACTTGGTTTTGCCAAGGTTCCAGCAGGGAAACAAGTTTCCGACACCCACTGTTGGCCACCACAGTCAAAACCTAGAATTTCATCACTCCAGCCCACTCTGTATCCCTCGGACTTCTTCCAGAATTCAGCTTCAGCTTCATTCACCTTGATCACATGATCCTTGTTTAGAGGATCTAAAGCAAGAAGCTTATCTCTTAACTCAGTAAATGAAAGCTCAGTCACATCTGGTTCGCTCTCTGGAGGAGTTACTCTACAAAGATTCGGAAAAAGCAAATAGGTTACTTGTGTTAGAACCCCACTACAAGCAAGTATCTCACTCCAAGACTGTGTGTCAAGAGTCTCGCGAAATGCAGGATTTGTGCTAAAGAATCTCTAACACGGGAAATTTGAGGAATCCTCATTTTCATATTCAATTCGATGGACAAGTCTCATTCCTAAACAAATGCAGTAGTTCCTCCTTTTATAATAGGATATATATATCTAACTCCTAATAACAAATTATAGACTTAATGCTAGAAATTCAGCAAAAAAAACAAAGTAATTGGAAACACTGAGAAGGGGAAATCAAGGAAAATAAAAATAAGGGAAATTCCGGATGGTACCCTCGTGGTTTGGGGTATTTCGGATTTTGCCCAACAGTTTTTTCAAGTTCGGATGGTACACTTAAGTTTATGTTGTTTTCCGGATTTTGCCCAAATTCATTAATTTTTTTTAAAATTTCATTAAAAACATACAAAAGAAAATAAATTAAAATAGAAAGAATAATTTATTTATTTTAAAACTAAAGTAAAACAATAACTTCTTTTTTTTAAAAAAATGTTTTATATTAATTTAAAAATAAATTAATTATATATTTTTTTTAAAATATAAAAAATCAGTATTTTATTTTATTTAAAAAATAAATAAAAAAGGATTCTTTTAAAAAATTTTAAAAAAATTAACTGTTTAAAATAAAGTACAAGGAAATTTATAAAATTAAAAACTGAATTATTTATTTTTATAATAAATTAAAACAGTGAATTTGTTTTTAATTTTTTAAAAGAACCTTTATTTTTTAAATAAAGTATAACACTTATGCTTTTAGATTTTGTTAAAAAAAATGCTAATTTAATTTATTTATTTTTAAAATAAAATAAAACAATGATTTTTTTGAATTTTTTAAATTTCTGAATTTATTTATTTTTAAATTAATATAAAACATTTATGTTTTTTAAATTTTTTTACTGTTTTACTTTAGTTTTAAGATAAATAAATCATTCTTTCTATTTTAATTTGTTTTTTAATTTAGTTTATTTTCTTTTGTATGTTTTTAATGAAATTCAAAAAAGTTTAATGAATTTGGGCATAATCCGGAAAACAATATAAACTTAAGGGTACCATCCGAACTTGAAAAAACTGTTGGGCAAAATCCGGAATACCCCAAACTACGAGGGTACCATCCGGAATTTTACTAAAAATAATTATTAAATTTGTTAGAATCTATAGCTTGGTTCCTATCAATGCATGCCCCTCGAAAATCGCCTTGTAGCCAAGGAAAAAACTCAGCCACCTATTACCCTTCTAAGTAGCACTGACATTGTTCTCTTGCTCGTATCCTCCCCTATTGCTAGCCAATCCCTTCCCTTAAGCACCAGATGAACTCCTCAAAAATTGCGGTTTTGGGTAATTGTTTTGTTCTTGTTACAGGATCTCTACAATCAGCCCATGAAATCAACAGACAGTTGAGATGGGTACACTTGTAATAGCTACTTGTTGGACACCAGCTTTCCATTACTTGCTATGACCCACTCCAACTGTACCCATCATATGACGATTGATCAACATACATTGGGGGCGGTAAAAAGCTTCATTTTATCTTTCTCTGTAACTAAAACAGTCTTCAAGGGCTCCATTGATTGAGGTTTGGCTTCAATCTCCTAGGCTTGTAGGCCCGTGTTGTTGGGTACTCCTAGATGCACCAAATTGTATTGCAAATGGACTTCCTCGGTCGACTCACCTAATCATGATTGTTGTTGCTTGGCTGTGCACTTAGGGATGGAAATGGGTGCACAACCACCCGATACAACCGGTCAACAGACCCGAATTCGTGAATGAAAACCCGAAAAATTCCGGCTGATGGGCGGTTGACGGATGAAATTGACGGGTGATGGGTGGGTATGGGTGTAGGTACAACCACCCACCACCCGTCCCACCCGTTCCGCATCACCCATATAAAGTATTTAACAAAATAAAAATAAAAATAAAAAACCCTAAATTCTAACCATATAAATTATCAAAAATATAAATACATAAAAAACCCTAAATTTGTATAAGACGTTTAAGCCTAGGCTCGGGAGTGAAGCCGCATCCCCTTACCCCTTCCCCAATCTGAATTTTTGATATAGATCACTAGTCGCTGTAACCTTCGGTCCTTCACCATACCTCTTTTCTAACTATCCAACATCTAATTTGTTCTTTCGAAAGGTTTGTGTGATTAAACTTTCTTTGTTGAAATGGTGTTCAAGTGATGACTTGATGATTAGTGATATGGCTAGAAATATGATTAAGAAGTTTGATAAGTATTGGTCGAGTATTAGTGAAGTTTTGTATGAGTATCAAGATTTGAGTGATGATAACGAGGAGCAGAAATATGTCAGTTTAACTTCTAGAGTACTTGGGAAGAGACATGCCGTTTTTGATGATGATGAGTTTGGTCAGTCTAAGAAAAGATGGAAGAAGAAGGCTAGCGTAAGTCATGAGCTGGACTATTATCTTCAAGAAGTTGTATTACCTAATAGTAAAGATTTTGACGTTCTCAAGTTTTGGAAAATTGATCTAAAGTGTCCAACTTTGCATAAGATCGCAAAGGATATTTTGGCTATTCTTGTACCCACGATGGCTTCTCAAAGTGCTTTTAGTAAGGGTGGATGAGTGGTGAGTCCTCATCGTTCTAGGCTCCATGGTGATATTTAGAGGCATTAATGTGCTTACAAAATTGGATTGGGAGCGACTATGCAGATGATCAAACTGACCATATTTATTTATATTAATTATCTTTTGTTATTTTTTTTTACTTCTGATATCTATTATGATTTTTTTCCTAATTTATATTTTGCGCTCGATTCACAAACTATTGATACTATATTAGAGGATGTTGATGTGGAAGATTTTTCCATAAAATCTTATAATTGAGTATGTATAGTGTATACTTTTTACATTCAAAACTTAATTCATTTTAAATTTGATGTTCTAATTATTGTTTTTTATCTTTGTATTATTTTAGGTTGTTGAAGTGGATCGCCACATCGAGCTCTAAATGAGTTTGGTTGTAGTATATGTTGATTTACGTTTGTTGTATGCAAAAATATTGTTTATTTGCGTAGTTTTGTATTAACTGGAATTCATTTTCCACGTTGGATTGTAATGTTGGATAATGTTCCGCAATTTAGTAGATTTACATTTGTGTTGATTTAAAATATAAATTTACTTTATACATGTAAATGTTTGAGACTGAAAGATATACTACACAATCACACCCGGTTATTTCACCCGAACCACCCGAACACCCGGTGGGTGATGGGTGGGTGGATGACGGGTGAAGTGTTAGGCGGGTGGTGGGCAGGGTGGGTGAGAGTTTAAGTAAGGTGATCAGTTAGTGGAAGTGGAACTTCCACCCATAAACCGTCCCATTTCCATTCCTATGTGCACTGTTATAGTGAGCCCTAAGCTTTAAAATTTCAGTCCGCAAGATCGGTAGAATTTTCTCCAAGCGAGCAACAATAGAGTTGAAGCTAGACGTTGAGACATAATGTTGGGATGATTGATGGTAGTAGGTCGGTAAGATAGGAAGTTGTGGTAGCAGTTGAACAGAGTAACGGAAAACATAGAGAAAGTGGGGAGCTTAAAGGAAACAACTGACAAATAAGAAAATAAAAATAACTTGTAGCCTGGTTTTGTATTAACTTGGAACAAATAATTATCATGCTTTTAAACGGGGAGCTACAATATTCATTTAGAGCAATAAGAAACCAAAGAAAACAAATAAAATGAGACATTTTATGTGAATTCCACTCGGTGCCCACAATTTTCTCAAAATACGTATAGTACCCATGTTGTTTTCAAAATATTACATGGTAACCCTGAATCTTTTCAAAATTTGCATGGTAACATCGAACTTTTCACCCTATAGAAAATTGGACTTTATTGTTTAATGTTTTGTGTATGTGATTCATTGCTAACCTCCTTCCACCAAAACAAAATGTGATGAATTGCTATATAGTTTCAAACTATTACTAATATGTGCTCTTTAACTGAAAATTAATACAACAGTACACTTCTTTATTAATTAATAAAATGAAAAAACAAGTAGAAAAACAAAATAACTAAACATGAAAAAGGTTCCTAACATGAAAAGAAAGAAAAAAAAGATAACTCGTAAAAATTAAACTAAAATAGAAGAAAAGGGGGACAAGAAAAATTGCAATATCCAAATGTTACCAAGTGAAAATTCCCAATAAAAAAGTGAAGATGCAGTAGGCATAAATTAAACACCAGAAAAATTGGTGTAATGTTCTGAGCAAGAGCAACTAGCATTTTAGAATCAAATTAATCAACCTCACTATGCAAGATCCAGACTAGTTAACTCCAATGCTTTAAGTGAATAAAGGGACAAGAAAATCTTCAAGTGAACAGGTGCAGAAAGCTTAACTTAGAACCAAAAAAGAAATGTACCTGTATTTCTGAAGTGAATCCTTATAGAGATCACGTACATGCTGCAAAGCTTCGTCTTCAGTATATTTAGGTTTGAATTTTGGCGGGCCTCTCCATTTTGATACAGGGTTGCATGTCACTACCACAACAGAGTTCGTGTATGGAATATATAAATACTTTACATGCTTATTGTCAGAAAGTAATTTCCTGCACAGCTAAAAAAGCTTCATTAACTCCCGAAAAAAATAGCAGAAAAATGTCAGTGATCACCAATCATAAAGCAACATGCCAATAAGGGATGTATGAGTAAACAGCTAATATGGTTATGCTCGGGAACTAGAGAGGGTTAATTTGGAGTTTAGAGAAACATATATTGCACTTCAACCGACAATAAAATTCATGAAAACATGAAGGAAAAAGTCTTAGAAATTACTTGTGATTCTTCTTGATCTCTTCCATAGTGGTGATATAAGTATGCTCCACAAGCTGCTGTCGATCAACACACTGAAGTGTAACTTCAGAAACCACCCCAAGACCTCCAAGGCCACAGCGGGCTAGATAAAACAGTTCTGGATTCTTATCTTTGGAAAGTTCTATAGTTCCCTTGCTCGGAGTTACCAGTTTCATGGCAATAACTTGCTCATCAATAGGAGGTAATCGTGCACCAGTACCATGAGCACCTACCTGAAGATTGCATAAACAGTCACGTGATGCAGAAGGGTGTACAAGTTACGAAACCCAAAAGGAACTCGCAGGAAAAAGGAATATAAGCAAAAATGATGCATGCATCTTTTCCAATGATTCAAACCCCCTTGTGCGTACACTTCAAAATAAGATCATGCCAGCTCATATACACTAAGAACTTGCGCTGTGTACAGAGACTAGGGTCAAATCTTGAATCAAATAGACTGAATGAGTGTAACAATTGGCATTTCTCATGTTTAGATAGAGAAAGCTAAGGAACCACTACAATGATATCTGGTCAATCAGGGGAACAAAAAGTATCTACAAGTTTAAAATAGATAGTTATACCCGTGAAAAAACATGAAACACAAAAGAAAAGTGCCAAAGTATGAACCAAAGATCCCCATCCCTCTTTACATTTTAGTTTAACACATAATGCACCACTGAAAATTTTTTTACAGAAACATAACCCCTAGATAACAGGTCACAATTATAAGCCACAAAATTAGCCCAACGATACACGAGTTGGGACTGTTCAGAGATATAAGCATAAAATTATATCAAACCACCACATTATCTAGATAGTTTCAAAAAGCCTTCTTCATCATTTATTACAATTTACAGATAATGCACCACTGGAAACACTTTTGAAGAAACATAAGCAACCAGCTCCAGATAAAAAGTTATAATTATAAGCAACGAAGTTGTTCAACAGCATACAAGTTGGTCTTGTTAAGTTGGTCTTGTTCAGACGTATAAACATATCATTAGATCAAACCAGCTCTTTGAACCAAATAGTTTTCAACATGTCTTCTTCAATTACATTTGCCACATATAATGCAACAAGGAGATATAATTTTTTGGAGAAACGTTAGTTACCTCAAGATAACAAGTCATATATATACACCACATAATCACAAGCTGGATTGTTCAAGCATATAAACATAGAATTCAGATCAAACAACCACATTACCAAAATAAAGTAAGAAAGAAGAAACCTGAAGAATGCCACCAATCTGCTGCTCTCTGATGGAAGCGAAATTCTGCAAAGTAATCCCATGCTCTTTAATAGCATCAACAAGCTGCTGAACCCGAATACCGGCTTCAACCCGGACCTGTTTCTTATCCTTATCAACCTCCAAAACCTTATCCATCAAAGCCAAGTTCACCATTCCAGCTCTGGAAAGCCCTATTCCATTCGGAGACAAGCCTGATCCAACGGGTCGAATCTTCTGACCCTTCTCATGGGCATCTTTAACAACCTGTTCCAATTCGGATTCTGACTCGGGCTGAAAGAAATGTCGGGTATGGACTTCGTGGGTGCCGCTCCAATTCGAGACAGTGTGGAGATCTTCGGGCAATGGTGCGTACTTGAAGAGCTGGGCTTTCTTGTGCTTAGCGTTTTCTGGGAAGGGGAAAGAGTAGTAGGTTGCGGCACCACAGCCTATGACGAGAAGGGTGTATCCGATGTATTTGCGGATTTCGCCATCCGAGGATGATGAAGAGGGTGGTGGCGGCGGTGGTGGTGGTGGGTGTTGGGATAGGGAGCAGAATCGGCGGTGGTGAGGGTGACGGCGGAGGAGGGAATGGAGGGATCGCCGGAAATTCGAAGCTTGGAGCATTTTGCGGCGGTGTTAGACGGTTGTGAAGTCAGAAGACTCAAAGCCGATGAGTGAAACTGAGTTTTGTTGTGTTTTAAGAAGCGAGGCTGCAGCAGCCCGTTTTGTTGGACACGAACCATATTAGCAATGGCTATGATGCACGGACAGGCGGCGTGTCCCGTGTCCTACCGTGTCGAAAATGGGACACAACCGGACACGGCTCGGACACGGTCAAATATGACCGGACACGGTCAAGACACGTTTCCAAGGTAAGACACGTCTAGAATACGGTGAGGACGCGGATTGTGTCCGGTCAAGACATGATCAACGAAATAAAAACTTATATACCGTAATATTTTTTCTTCTTTCCCATTTTTTCCGACTAAACCTATCTCCAAATGACCACCTACGAGATTGTGGTTGTCGGAAGTAGGACACCGATCTTCTTCTCCGACTCTAATGTTGAAATGGTGTTCCGCTGGCCGACTTTTCTCTCCATTTTTCTTATGATTTTATAAATTAATTTTGAATCTTTGATTATTAATTTATTTTGTAATTTTTATTTGTTGAATGTTGACTATGTTATTCTAATTCTTTCACTTTTTATAATTCACAAATATTTATTATTATTTTTCTTTGTTGATCATGTTGTTCGGTTATTGTTGATTTGCAAATGAATGATTCATTCTTCAATTTTGATACTAAGTATGATTATTTCAGATTATAAAACTAAATATGTTTATTTCTATGTTTTGTAAGACTGGAAATATTTGTTTCTAAGCTTTTGTTTCGATTATTTTATCATCATGCTAATATTTTCATCAACTCATATATCATTGATTTTTTTTTCCATATATATGTATCTCATTATGATATAGTAATTCTATATTTCAATATCTTTAAAATAATATATTAATTATTCTACTCGCCGTGTCCCCGTTTCCTATACTTTTGAGGATTGCCGCTTCCCCGTTTCTCGCCGTATCCGTTTCTCGTATCCGTGTCCGTGCATCATAGAGCAATGAACATATGTATCACCTACTACGATCACGAATGCACCCGAATATGACGAATATATTAGTCAGCTAAACCGGAGAAAATGTGTCAATACTCAAAACTCAAACTCATGGGTAAATGTCCTCAACACACCAGCATTCTTCTTATGGACAAAGAAATCGAATTTAAGGTTAAATCGATTGAGATCTAAAAATGGAGAATCAATTAAGATCTAAAAATAAAAATACGAAGATTGTTTGAAGTCAAAGAGTAATAGGCCGGTCACCCCATAATTTGACCGACTTCCGTTTAGTCATCCGAGCTCTTAACAAAGTCTCCAAAACGATACATTTCGATGTAAATCGGCCGATTGGTCCCACATGCAACGGTTTTTGGTCGATCATTTTCTCCTTATATATGTTTTATTTTTAGGCTATCTTTTAGTTTGTTGACTTGGGCGCTTTTTATCTTTAACTTAAAGATATGGTTGATGGATTTAGTTCACAAAACTTAGAAGAACGATGGTAGAAATCCTCTTATAAATAAGACATTGTCGCATTAGGTGATTCATCCATTTTTCAATAGAAGATTTCAAAGACAAGTTGTAGGGTAGATCGTTTGACTTACCCCTCTTGGTCGGCCGACTTCTGTGTTTTTTCGATCAATAGAAGTGCGAAAGTATGTATGTTATCTCTTGTTAAATTCTCTCGTTCTAGGGTCTAAACCCCCGACTTGCATGGGTAAAATACTTTTTTCTCCCTTATTGCTACAATTTTGTAGGACAGATCGACCGATTTTAACCTTATGAGTATATATGTCTTTCATGTGTTATGGTAGTTTAAGGTTTTTCTATACAAAATGCAAGAGCCGAGTATAAAATTGTTTTTATACTATTTGATCTTTCGGGTGTTAATCGCAAAATGCAAAACCGAGGGGGATGTCTTTAATATTCTATAAAATACAAAATTCGAGCAAAATTATCCCCTTCATAGCATTATATATATATATATGGTTATCAATTGAGATTTAATATGTTTGTTGTGGTGATTTTGATCTTGGGACTCTTTTATAATTTTATTATCTTTGGTATTACATACTTGGTACTTTTCGATATTATTGATATTGAACCACACAGTGCCAAAATACTTTGTTCTCCTTTATTGCTACAATCTGTTCTTTGTCAACGTCTAATCAATCGGCCGACTTGTCCTTGTCAATCGGCCGACTTGTGTGACTTTCTCTCCTTCGTGATTTTTGGCTTTCACTTTCATATGCTTCCATTCTTTACCCTAATTGGTCGATCTCCTCTCTCTAATTAGCCGATCTATGTGTTTCTTTTCTACTTGTTTATGTGTTTTATTATTACGGTTTTAAGATTAATTTGCCAAATCATAATTTTGTTTTACCAGCGTTCGATCCTGACCTTTTATTGTAATTGAGCCTTATAATATTTGCAAGATATACGTCTCACGTTTGATCCCTCATCAACGTCGAGTCCATGTTGGCTCGTAAATGAAGAGAAGGGACAAACACATGTAACCCATACTTGGGCAATGCAACCTAATATACTGTTGGGATAGTGTATTTGAATCTAACCTCTATTTGTGGATCGAAAGGGAGAGTAGGTTGAAGAAAAACCACGTCATTTGAAGGGAAATATGCTTCAAGTTGGCCTAGATACTTATGTTGTGATCCAATCAAGTACACTAATCACTAATCAGGTCAATCGTTTTTTTTGGTCTTGGTTTGGTCAAGCTATGTATGCAAAAGAATCAAACCCTTTTATGTGATCGGGTCAATCACCATATCTAATTGAGTTAATCAAGGCCAATTGCAGCGGTGTAGAAAATCTCTCAAGAAGTTGTGTAAGAATCTTAAGCGCTTCATCTAGATTCCAGAGTCTTAGGATCAACAATTTAATTAGAAGAATTATTGCTTTAGATTTACAATAGCCCTCATAACCATATTAGTAGAGGCTAAATGAAAGTAAGGAGAGACATACTTGTTGCCCTCCGTATGGTTTGAAGCAAGTGGGGAAGATTTGGAGGTCTCAATCAAGTCAATTTTTGCACTGATCATTTTTTCATTGTCGGATCGATCCACTACAACAAACGAGATGACTACATCTAACACCCCGAATCCGCGGGACTCGGAGTGCTACATTGGGCTAGGATCTCACAATGGATCCTGACCCTAGTCTGACAACAAGTTCACTGGACCTTACAACATGACACTGACATATATAAAACAAATGCATAAAATTGTATAAACTGTACATCCAAAAGGTAAAACAACATAGCCGAGTATATAAACCAACACCCTCACACAGGAGGTAACAAAAGATCATCCTCACGCAGGAGGAAAAAGGTAAACAAACCCAAAAGCCCACAACATCCTATGTACGAGACGTCCTCGGCCCGCCACTTTGCTAGATCACCCAACAACATTGTTCGCCTCAAAGTGTGCGTGCAAATAAGCTTTAAATTTATAAAACTGAAATCAAAACAAAGTGAACCCACAATGTACGGATCGGCGTAGTAAAGCAAGAATTCCAAAGTTTCGAACTCAGGGATTTGGGGGATCAAATTCAGTTAACAAATTATCGAGCAAATAAAATATAGAAGCTTTGCAAATATTGGAAAAACAACAATCCTAAAGATCCAGGTATTCAATTGTGGCAATCGATCAAGATATTCTATAGATGTAAGGACAAAGTCGGGATTACAAAGGAATATCTAATGTAAGGTAATGTACGGTGAAGTTCCAAAACCTTATATATCTCACCCAAGGACTCTCTCTATAAAGGTTGTTGAGGCTGCAGTATAGAAATGATCAAAGGATAAGAATTACTCTCAAATACCCATGCCTAAACCCAAGAAATCAAAGACAAGCCAAAACGGTTAAGGTTGTGACACATGAAACCGAAATAGAGGATGTTGAGTCTCACTACTACCTAGAAAAGGCAAGCCAAGGCTAGGTTAAAGCAAATCTTTAACTTTAGATCAAAGCAAAAGCAAAGGACGTACAATAGAGAAAACCTCGACTAGAAGATTCCAATTCGGAACCCTTCTTGTGGCGTAGTTGAGCTGCGCTACATCTAGCGTCTTGCTAGCATAGTAGATGGCATGAGTGCGACCTTCCTTCTTTTGTCCAAGCACCTCTCCAACAGCTACGTCACTCGCATCACACATAACCTCGAATAGAAGATTCCAATCCGGAGGTTGGATTATCGGGGCTGAGATGAGAGCTTCTCTAATCTTATAGAAGGCATCTAAACATTCCTGCGAAAAATTAAAAACAGCATCCTTCATCAATAGATTAGTTAGTGGTTTCGAAATTTTCGAGAAGTTTTTGATGAATCTCCTATAAAACCCTGCATGTCCTAGGAAACTTCTCATCCCCTTCACCGAACATGGAGGAGGAAGCTTCTCTATCATCTCTATCTTAGCCTTGTCAACTTCGATCCCTCTATTAGAGATCAAATGTCCTAGCACAATGCCTTCATTAACCATGAATTGACACTTTTATCAATTTAGGACAAGGTTAGTGTCTTCACATCTTTGCAAAACAAGAGAAAGGTTAGCAAGACAATTGTCAAATGAAGAACCATAAACTGAAAAATTTTCCATAAAAACCTCCATGATTTCCTCAATATACTCCGAGAAGATGGCCATCATACACCTTTGAAAGGTGGCTGGAGCGTTACAACGTCTGAATGGCATCCTCCTATAAGAAAACGTACTCCATGGGCACGTGAATGTGGTCTTCTTTTGATCGTCCGGGTGAATCGGAATCTGAAAGAAACCACTATAACCGTCAAGGTAACAAAAGTAGGAGTGTTGTGCTAACCTTTCAAGCATATGATCTATGAATGGTAGTGGGAAGTGATCTTTCCTAGTTGCATTGTTCAGCTTGCGGTAGTCAATGCACATCCTCCAACCCGTCACGGTTCTCGTTGGAATGAGTTCGTTGTTCTTGTTGGTCACAACGGTCATTCCTCCCTTCTTTGGGACGACTTGAACGGGGCTCACCCACTTGCTATCGGAGATAGGATAGATGATACCTGCGTCAAGCAACTTAAGGATTTCCTTCTTCACAACCTCTTTCATGACCGGGTTTAACCGTCTTTGAGGTTGTCGTGAAGACTTGTAATCCTCCTCCATTAGAATCTTGTGCATACATAAAGATGGTTTAATTCCTACAAGATCCTCTATGGGATAGCCTAAAGCTTTCCTATGTTTCCTCAAAACATCCATAAGTTTCTCATGTTCATCTTCCTTTAAATCGGAACTAACAATAACGGGAAAGGTAGAATTAGTTCTAAGAAAAGCATACCGAAGATGTGTGGGAAGTGGCTTCAATTCCAAAGCTATTGATGCCTTTGATGTGTCTTGAGGCGTGCTCGATGCTTTCTTAGAAGTCTCTAAGGATGTGGGAGTAGTGGAAGAAGACTCAAGAATGGTTGTAGAAAAGACGGAATTGTTCTCATAATTTCCCAAAACCACGGCACACCTGTTACTTCCACGGCCGTGGTTTAGGGCGTGGAAGTCTATGATGTTCTCGAAATAACACTCTACGGGTTGAATTTGTGAAACCACGGCCGTGGAATAGCACGACTGGCCGTGGTTTCTTCTATTTTCCGAGCCATCATAGAATTTTTCGAACTCTTCATTATGTACCTCTTTTAGCTCCTCCAAAGCTTCAACTTCAGCATTGCAATCTTCTTCTTCTCCCTTTTCCATGATGCTCATGGTTATGACCTTTTGCAATGGATCTTTAAACAAGATCCAACTTACTTCCTCTCTAGACGTCTCTTCGTCATAGATGTTGAACATATCCTCTCCAAGTGCAGGCTCTTTTACCAAGGTTGAGAGAACAAATTCAACCTTCTCTTCTCCTATACCAAAGGCTAGTCTAGTGTTCTTGCAATCCACCATACAACTGGAGGTTGCAAGAAATGGTCTCCCGAGTATGATCGGGACCGGACGATCTGCAGGAATGTCAAGCACAACAAAATCTATTGGAATATAGAACTTACCGAGCTTGACTGGGACGTCTTCAATGATACCTACGGGTCGAGTTATGGATCGATCCGCCATGCACAACGTCATCTTCACCGGTTTAGGTTCACCTAAACCGATCTTCCTACACATAGCAAGCGGGATGATGCTTACGCTTGCTCCTAAGTCACAAAGGGCATCGTATGTGACTTCTTCAACTCCTATTGGAATACAAAATGACCCCGGGTCTCTCAGCTTTGGGGGCATCTTCTCCGTCATTGTTTTGATGAGATCCGAAGATTCCGAACTCATCTTGACTTCTCCAAAGTCTTTCAGCTTCCTCTTGTTAGAGAGGATCTCTTTTAAGAACTTCCCGTAAGCGGGCATACCTACAATTGCATCAATAAAAGGTATGTTAATATGCAGTTTGCTCATTAGACCAATGAACTTACCGAATTGCTTGTCTTATGATTATGGTGATGTTTCAGATCACAGTGAGTCTTCATCTGATGAAGAAGAGCTTCATGAGGAAGAAATTCATGATGAAGAGGCTCATGAGCAGGGGGAGCAACCTACCCCTCAAATGGAGACGCGCTCTTGCTCTAGATCGTGGGAACGGTAGAGGAGGTTTGTAAGTTGGAGGAGGAACATAAACATCTTCCTTCTCCTTCTCCTTATCTTTTCCTTTCTCAACGGGGACTTCTACAAACTTGGGCTGCGGATCGGTGGTTGTTACACCACTCCTAGTAGTAATTGCCATCACCCTTTCTTTCGGGTTGTCCTCCGTCTTTCCGGAAAGTTTCCCTTGATCTCTAGAAACTTCTCCGGCCTTGCTGAACAATTGATTTTCTAAGGTTTTTTGTGCCTTATCAACCGAAGTGATGTGATTATCTAGTCGTTGAAGCTTTCCTAAGATTGTCTCCATCATGGCATCATGCTTATCCTTATCTGGGTTGCCCGAGCCATTCGATGTTTGACCCTGGCTTATCAAAGGAGTAGAAGAAGATGGAGGTGTTAGTGAATTGTCATTTTATGAATAGGAATTACCGGAGTTTGGTTGGATCTCCAATTGTTGTTATTGGAGTTCCTATTGTTGTTGTTGTTCTAGTTATTGTTCCGGTAGTTGTTCCTATTGCCATGGTTGTTATCTCTTCCTAGGTAGCCAGCTTCTTGCTCCTTCGTCTTTTGAAGGCCAGCTCTTATGACTTCCTTCAACTCTTTGATCTCATTGTTGAGGGAAAATATTTGAGTTTGTGCATCTTGAGTCAATTTTGCTCCCGGATCTCCTTGGTTCCGATTACTCGGATCCACTTTCCGATGAGAATACTTCTCAATCACTTGGGCTTGCTTCTCAATGAAGTCCCAAGCGTCATCTTCTCTCATGTCCATGAATGTACCACAAGAAAGAGATTGGAGTTTGAATTGTGTCTCTATATCCAATCCTTTGTAGTAGATCTCCAACAACTCCAGCTTTGAAATGCCATGTTGTGGGCAATCCAATAGAAGATCCTAGAACCTTTTCCAAGATTGAAACAAACTTTTGTTAGGTTTCATAGAGAAAGCATTAATCTTACCTCTCAACTTCGCCGTCTTGGATGGCGGAAAGAACTTGGTGAGGAACTCCGAAGATAAATCCTCTCATGTGTTAAGTCTTCCAGCTGGAAGAGCTTGATACCAAGACAAAGCCTTGTCCTTCAAAGAGAGGAAGAAATGTTTTATCTTGTAGTTGTTGTTGACAGCCCTCTTCGGCTTCAATGTCTTCATAAGGCAAGCCAAGGCTAGGTTAAAGCAAGCCAAGGCTAGATTTTGAGTCTCACTACTACCTAGAAAAGACAAGCCAAGGCTAGGTTAAAGCAAATCTTTAACTTTGGTTCAAAGCAAAAGTATAGGACGTACAACAGAGGAAACCACAACTATATCTTGAAGAACCACGGCCGTGGAACTCAAGAACAGGCCGTGGAAAAGGCTGTCGACGAGGTTTCTCGTAACTCTCAAGATCCAATCTGTTTTAGTTCAATCTATCATTATCTAAGCAACAACTATCAACCCTTCACCTTAGAATTGCTAAAGGGTTTTAGCCAATAACCATCATCATTAAATCAAATATCAAGTTTAAAAGAGAAAAAGGTAAAATCCTCAAAAACTCAATATCAATTGAATAACCAATCTCAAATCCAAACAACTAATGTATGTGTTTAATGTATACGGAATAGGGAACATAAATCCTCACAACAATCTTATGAAACAATGAAGAACGGGATGTCAATCTGTCTCCAAATGTAAACCCTAAGATAATCTCGAAGTACATAATCTCCAAATCGCGTCATTCTCGGGTTCTTCCCTAAGCAATGATCCAAAATCTCTCTCTTCGGATGTAAGCGGCTGTCTATGCTAGCGTATGCGGGGGATCCATTTTTCTCCCTCCTTCAGCCTTCTTATAGGGAAAATTAGCGTTACGAGAAAGCCCGATGACTATTGCAGACGTGGCAAATATGACACGTGGCATCGTCATGAAAATCACGTCCTAGTGTAGTATTCCACGGCCGTGGTTTAGGACATGGAACTTTTTGTTGCTCTTCGAAATCACCTTCCACGAACTCAATGCATAACCACGATCGTGGTTTAGGTCGTGGAACTCAAAATCCTTTGTGAAAGCCTTTGTTTCGTAAAGTTCTCTAATCATGCTCCTTCCTTAGCTTCTCCAAAGCATCTCCTTGACATCTAGCATGATCTAATACTCCATTCCCTTCATATATGCTCCAATTCAAGCCTTTATTCACCTATAAACATAACAAAGCTTTTGTAGATCTCTATATCGACAAAATAGGTGAATGTGCTCATACATGCTTCAAATTCATATCCATGTACACATCAAAAAGGGAAAAACAATCAAACCAAGTGCCTAAAATATAGTCATATTTCATGCTATCAAGCATGCCTATCCTATGGGGCATCTATAACATGGTAATAAACCATTAACTAACCATGCATATATAGAGTAATGAATAAGCACAAACACAATCATGGAAGGATAAACACATCAGCAGGATATTAGACATTTACCTAGTTTATCATCTCAATATAATGATCATTCACTCAAGTTGTATATATATATACAAATGAACGAGAACCGATACATCCTCGCCTCTGAGTCTGCTAGCCAACTGCACAAGTATCGGTCACTCACACAATCCGTGTACCCTATGAGAGTGGATTGCGCCCTTCCTGTAAAGTCAGTCTGGCCTGACATTGGAGAACCTCCCAAACTCCACGGCGGGATTGAAGGGAAAAGACACCACCTTAGCCATTTCTTCACTTCTTCCTTCGATTCTTTACTCTTTCTTCACTCCAACAACAACATACATACATAACATACATATATATACATCAACACAAGCCAAACTTGGCTGAAACATGTTCCAAGCCTAAGGAAACTAAGCTAGGCAAAGGAAAGAGAGGAAAAGATGAAGAAAAGAGGAAAGAAAGAAGAAAAGCCATGGAAGCTTACCAACCAAGCTCTCTAGAATATCAGCACAACACCAACACAACCACAAGCTGGCTCATAAGGCTCAGCAACAACAACCCTCAACAACAGCAAGCAAAGCCATCCAAGATCTCTCACAAACTCAACAAAACTCAAGGAAGAATCAAGCAAGGATGATCCAAGGGAGAAGAGAGGAGAAGATGTACGTAGAAGAGAGAGATGGAGTTGAGAATGGTAAACCCTCATCAAAGGAAAGAGATGAAGGTTATAAAGGGGTAAAAAGAGTAAAACACGGGTCAAAGAAGACGGCTGCAGTACACAGAGCCGCAGGGGTGCCACCAGGGTCACGCAGGGGCGGTCCAGGCTAAATCCTGGCCCTCAGCTCACTCTCTCAGCAACTCAGCAACTAGGCTCTTACATCTCACCCCCCTAAAAACAAGTTTCGTCCCGAAACTTGCAAAATCCCAAATCCTCTCGGCCCATAAGCCGAGGTATAACTCTCTCTCTCTCTCTCTCTATCGGAGGTATCACATCTCTGCTCCGAAGATCATAACCTATATAAGTCTATAACCTCAACATGAACGTGGAGGAATCATCAACTCCAGAAAACAGGGCCATAACGCTACCCAAAGGCGTAGAGGAATCACATCTCTCGCCATACCACATCACAAGGCATAGAGGAAGCACAACTCTAGCCAAACATAATCATATACATCGCATGGAGGAATAACATCTCTACTGAAAGTATGTCCATCAAAGTAGCATGGAGGAAATAATCATCTCCAGCTGAATCCTAATCAACTCAAATAGCATGGAGAAAAGAACCATCTCCAGCTATAACATACATCACGCTAGCACAACAAGATCTAATAAGATCATAAAACATGTCATAGCTAGCATGGAATAAACACATCAAAGCATATAAGCACATAAGCACATACTCACCAAGATAGCACTAAGATCTACTCATCGACCCTAGATGCATCTATCTCAGCATAGAACTCTAGATAGTTCCTCTGGATACTATCCTCAGTCTCCCATGTAGCCTCCTCAAATCCACGTCTAGACCACTGTATCCTCATCATAGGAATATCCTTCGAACGCATGCATCTCATACCTAGCTCTAAGACTGCAATAGGATGCTCAGCAAAGGTGTGGTCTGGCTCCACCACCAAATCATCATAACTCACAATGTGCCTCGGATATGGTATATACTCCCTTAGTTGTGACACATGAAACACAGGGTGAACACCCTCTAATCTCGGAGGCAAAGCTAATTTGTAGGCTGCCCTCCCAACTCTATCCAATATCTCGAAAGGACCGACATATCGGGGACTCATCTTCCCCTTTATGCCAAAACGTCTGACGTCTCGCGTCGGAGATAATCTCAACCAGACATGAGCTCCTACCCTGAACTCTAGATCAACACTACTCGAGCCATATCATCATGAATCTGCTCTAGCGCTATCCCACTAATACTGCTAGGCTCATCCCAACATAGAGGTGTACGGCACCTACGTCCATACAGTGCCTCATAAGGAGTCATCCCAATAGATGCATGCCAGCTGTTGTTGTATGAGAACTCAACGAGTGGGAGATAATCAGACCATCCCTGTCCCCAATCCAACACACAAGCTCGCAACATATCCTCCAGGGTCTGGATGGTCCTCTCAGACTGACCATCTATATGGGGGTGAAACGCAGTCGTGAAGTGTAGACTCGTCCCCAAAGCAGTCTGAATCTACTGCCAAAACCTCGAGGTAAACCGTCCATCTCGATCAAAGATGATCGTCCTCGGTACACCATGGAGTCTCACTATCTGTCTAGTGTATTCCTCAGCCAATCTGCTCACTGGCCACGTCTCTCTGATAGGAATGAAATGTGCTGTCTTCGTCAGGCTATCAACAACAACCCAAATAGCATTAAAACTTCTACTAGGTCTCAAACCGGTCACAAAATCAATGGAGACGTCTTCCCACTTCCACTGTGGAATTGACAATGGATGGAGCTCACCTCCAGGTCTGTAATGCTCTATCTTGACCTGTTGATAGGTCGCACACTGAGCCACAAATCTGTCTACATCGGGCTTCAACCCTCCCCACCAATATGAACGTCTCACATCATGGTACATCTTACTCGTACCTGGATGTACAGAGTAAAGTGTACAGTGAGCCTCCTGTAAGATGTTCTGTCTCAACTCTATATCGGCAGGAACATAGATGCGGTCATGACATCTCATCACTCCTGTTACGCTAAGATCGTGATGCGCAAATCGGTTTTAAATTTATAACTCGAACTAAATCCTAAACTACCTAGCGAAACCCGCAGTGTACGGGACGTTTGTAGTAGGGATAGTACTCCGAGGTCGAACACAAAGACTAAGGTGAAATTGATTCGATTTGTGATTGAGTTTAGTAAAGACCTAGGTTGAAAGAAAAGGAAGAAATAAAGAAATGAAAATCTCAAATGTTTTTGGTTGGTTTTTGGTGATCAATCAAAGATCACAATTCATGCAAGGTAAACAATCAACTAAACACAAATAAACAAGCTAGACAAGATATAGATCAAAGAAAGAAAAGACGGATTCTAGGGGTTGGGAGTTCCGGTTATGGCATAGGACTCAAGCTATCTATTCATTCCTTGGATTAACTATGTTGGGGTTAAGTGTTTCTAGATTGGGATCAATCACCGGGTAGGTCTCATGATCAACTAATCCATTCCCTAGGTCTCATTACCGGGTAAGTCTCTAAGAACCTAAGGGGCGGAATTCTACTCAAACCGGATTGTTGTCTAGAGATCTTACCTATCCTTACCGGGTAAGTCTTGGAAGGGAAGTCCTAAACGATTATCCTAGCACACTTAATCCAATGGCGGCTTATTAGGCTCACCACTACCTAAGGTTTGTTATCTTTGGAATCTAAGAGTAAGGATTACCGGGTAAGTCTCTCCTAACACTTAGTTGCTAACACTAGGTCACCCTAGGATAGATTTAACTCAACAAACACTTAGGATTTCAACATTCTAACAATCCAAGACAAGATCCATCGAACCAGAGAAAATCACGGTTTGTTCTACCTAAACCACGGCCGTGGTTAGGCAAGAACTACCCGTGATCTCTAACAGAGGCTACGTTTATGCACACAAGTCATCCAAAGATAAATCTAAGTCCGTCCTATCATAGCCCTAGCCATAACCATCCTTTCCTTACCCTAGAATCACATCTATTTAGCCTACAACGTTCATAATAGAAATCGAAACAAGAAAACACAAAATCATGACATCCATTTGCAAGATGATGAGGGAAAAGAGATGAACAAGTGAACTTAAAACAAACCAAACTGAAAATAGAATTAGAGCAACTCACAATCCTTCCAAAAGAAGGTTCAAAGGGTTCATACAACTCTAGAAATAGAATCCGGAATTCTTCACTACAAAAATCTATCAAGGTGTGGCAATGGTGTGTGTTCTTCTTCTCCTCTTCAATGGAGCTCTTCTTCTTCCTCTTTGACACTTTCCTTCCTAGAAAAACTTCTTGTTGAGAGAATATTTTTGTTAGAGAGTCATGGATAATGGAGAGCTGCTCCAAGATGCCCCTCACAGCCAATGAAGGACCACTTTTATAACAAACTTGCATGAGCTGGCCATGAGAGTCGTGGCACAACTGTCACAAGAATCTGGCAAAATCCACGGGTGATTCCACGGCCGTGGAGTGTCAGAGAACCGTGATTTGCTCCAGAAACTTCGCCTTGGATCATTAAGCTGTGATTTGGTGCATGGCTTGTGTTGGCAAGGCTCCATGAGTCCTCCTTAGCCTTTAGCTTGTGTCCTAATGAGTCCGAGGGTGTGTCATCTAGATGAACGATCCTCAAACGTGTCGTTTTAGTTCCTAAATCTCCCGAAATACCTACAAAACACGCACAAGTCCGTGTAGACGTCTATCTCGACAAAATACATGAATTGAGTGTAAAACGTCGTGAACTAGTGCCAAACTATGCATGAATGAGTGAGAAATCTATCTAAATGATTACCTAAAACTAAGTTATAAATCGTGTTATCAAAATACCCCATACTTAAGGTTTGCTCGTCCCCGAGCAAATTCCCAACTATAGACTAAGAGATGACATGATTTATGCATGCAGAAAAATGGCAAAATCTTTTTGGGTTTGTGCTTCTATTATTGGATCACCTTTAAAATTCATGTTTCATGGCAAAGGATAAGCAAGTCATACATCAAACAAATGAAGACATGGAAAGACAATTGTACTTAACTCAAAAGTATGCATAAAATGTAAGGATGAAGAAGTCAAGAAGATCAAGAGTACATCCAATCTAAATCACTAAGTCTTACAAACATGCAAATAGGTCATAAGGTCTTGTGAAATAAAAGGGTCAAGAAATGTAGTGATTGGGTGGGGAATTCTAGGCTATGTGATGCTAATCCGGGAACGGAACTAACTCCACAATCTTGTCCTCGATCAACTTCCCTCAAGTGTATATTTTCCTCTATCTTTTCTTTCTTTTCTTTTTCTTTGACTTATTTTTGAGACAGTGGTATTGGTGTACAAAAGCCGAAACCTTGGTGATTAGCCGTCCTCGGGCTTTTTCTTAGTTTTCGAGGTGCATCCACACCGGGCACACATACCAAAGCTCGTTTAGGACTATTGGTTTATTTGACTTTGGCAAGGCACCAACACCCGATTATGTGAAGTGTACCGAGTTACTTGTCATTTAAGCCAACGTCCCCAAGCCTATATTTTTGGCTACACTTTCACAACAAATTCAGCATTTTATGCATGATATTCTTTTCATCAACAACTTCACCCCACACTTGCTTTTCGCACACATCTACACACTAGCATGCTCCTATTCCCGGATGGGTTAAAAGAGGTCAATTTTATCTCAATTGAGGTGCTCAAGCAATCATGATTAAGATGAGAAGTAGAGAAAGATGAATTGCCTCATTCATTCCTAGATGGTATGCAAGAACTATCATGTAATTTCGATCTTCAATACTCAATCATTTCTAGGCAAACATCATGATCACAAATCATTCATAGAATTTCAAGAGAAGTACTTCAAGTCCACATATGCGTTCATCAATCCTAACACATGAGGCCATCCATAGCCAATTCACAAGACAAGATTCATCATTAGGGTCATATCCAAGCCTAGAAAGCACAAATTTTTTTTTTAAATTTTCTGATTTTTATGGTATTTTCGATTTAAGTATGTACAATGCAAGACATGTGAAGATTTTAAACTATCCTAGATACTCATCATGCAAAGGATCATGCAAACCCCACCCCATACTTAGAAACACATTGTCCCCAATGTGGTATACAAGTAAAGAGAGTGAAAGAAGGTTCTCACAATGTAAAAATGGTTTGCTATGGTATTTGGGATTGCTCAATAGTGAATTGATATTGGATGATCCTATCAACCATGGTAGAGAGCTCTAAGCATTCATCAAGCTTTGGGACCCGCGCTAGGCACCGCTACCCGTCCAAGTTCCGCGTCCGCTCCACCCATAATTGGTGAGGGGTTCATCATCATCATTCCTATGTCAAGCAAGGCTTCCAATGCCACTAATGTTCTAGCACACACACAAGGTAGACAAAACACACACAAAGATAGAAAAACCTAAAAACGAAAACAAAACGAAAAAGGAAAAATGTTACCAATGGGTTGCCTCCCACCAAGCGCTTCTTTAAGGTCATTAGCTTGACCAAACTCGGGAGCGTCTATTCAAGGTGAAGTGGGGCAATCATGTCCACCGGGGCTCCCGGAATATACTTCTTCAAGCGGTGCCCATTCACTTTGAAATTTCCACAATGTTCCCCTCCTATCTCAATAGCTCCATGGGGAAAGATCTTCTTCACCACATATGACCCGGTCCATCTTGATTTGAGCTTTCCGGGAAAGAGCCTTAGCCTTGAGTTGAAGAGAAGGACAAGATCTCCTTCACTCAACTCCTTGGGGATGATCCTCTTGTCATGCCATCTTTTGGTTCTCTCCTTGTAGATCCGGGCATTCTCATAAGCTTCCAACCGGATCTCTTCAAGGGCGTTTATATCAAGCAACCTCTTTTCTCCCGCCTCCTTGAGGTCAAAATTTAGCCACTTAATGGCCCAATAAGCTCTATGCTCCATTTCCACCGGAAGATGGCAAGACTTTCCATAGACCAACTTGTAAGGAGTGGTTCCAATTGGTGTCTTGAAGGCGGTTCTATATGCCCACAATGCGTCATTGAGCTTCATAGCCCAATCCTTTCTAGTCCTAGACACCGTCTTCTCAAGGATGGCCTTGATCTCCCGGTTGGATATCTCCACTTGGCCGCTAGTTTGGGGATGGTAAGGTGTTGCCACCTTATGAGTCACCCCATACTTGGCCAAAAGCGCCCCAAAATTCCTATTGGTGAAGTGCTTTCTTCCATCACTAATGATCACCCTTGGTGTTCCAAACCTAGGGAAGATCACCCGGTTGAAGAACCGCACCACCACCTTGGCATCATTTGTAGGAGAGGTGATTGCTTCCACCCATCTTGACACATAGTCCACCGCCAATAGGATGTAGAGATTTCCACATGAAGAAGGGAATGGTCCCATGAAGTCCACACCCCACACATCAAATATTTCGACTTCTTGGATGTTGTTCAAGGGCATTTCATTCCTCCTTGAGATGTTGCCCGTCCTTTGGCAAGCATCACACGCCGCTACAAAACCTTGCACATCTCTAAACAAGTTAGGCCAATAAAAACCGGATTGCAATACCTTCGCACACGTTTTGTGTGAGCTAGCATGGCCTCCACATGGTAAGGAGTGACAATGCTGGATCACACTCTCCACTTCATCTTCCGGTATGCATCTTCTAAACATTCCATCCGGCCCTCTCTTGAATAGAAGTGGTTCACTCCAATAGTAGTGCCTCACATCGTTGAAGAACTTCTTCCTTTGTGCATATGTTAATCCGGGAGGCACTTCCTCACACACTAAGTAGTTCACGATATCGGCAAACCATGGCTCACTTCCTCTAGACACTTGGAACAAGCATTCCTCCACCATTTGTAATTGCTCATCACGGAATGAGTCATCAATTGAGATGTCATCTCTTTCAAGCTCGAATGGTGGGAGTCTACTAAGGTGATCCGCCACGGAGTTCTCGGATCCCTTCTTATCCCGTATTTCCAAATCAAACTCTTGAAGAAGAAGGATCCACCGAATCAACCTTGGTTTGTCATCCTTCTTTGTAAGTAGATAACGGATCGCAACATGATCCGCATAAACTATGACCTTCGCTCCAACAAGGTATGAGCGGAACTTCTCAAATGCATACACCACCGCTAACAACTCTTTCTCGGTGGTAGCATAATTGAGTTGGGCATCATCTAGCGTCTTGCTAGCATAATAAATGGCATGAGTGCACCCTTCTTTCCTTTGCCCCAAAACAGCCCCAACGGCTACATCGCTTGCGTCACACATGATCTCAAATGGTAGGCTCCAATCCGGAGGTTGCATGATAGGTGCGGAGATCAAGGCGTTCTTCAACCTACAAAAAGCCTCAAGACAATCCTTGGAAAAGACAAAATCAACATCCTTCATTAGTAGGTTAGTGAGAGGCTTAGAAATTTTAGAGAAGTCGTGAATAAACCTCCGGTAGAAACCGGCATGCCCTAAGAAACTCCTTACCCCCTTCACCGAGGTAGGTGGTGGCAACTTCTCTATCGTTTCAATCTTGGCCCTATCAACCTCAATGCCGCGGTTAGACACCAAGTGTCCTAACACAATGCCTTCACCTACCATGAAGTGGCATTTTTCCCAATTCAAGACAAGATTTGTCTCCTCACATCTTTGCAATACTAATGACAAGTTAGCCAAGCAATTATCAAAGGAAGAACCATAAACAGAGAAATCATCCATAAACACTTCCATGATATTTTCTATGTATTCCGAAAAGATAGCCATCATACACCTTTGGAAGGTGGCGGGTGCATTACACAACCCAAATGACATTCTCCTATATGCAAAAGTACCCCATGGACATGTAAAGGTTGTCTTTTCTTGGTCATCGGGGTGGATGGGGATTTGGAAGAATCCACTATAGCCATCTAGATAGCAAAAATGAGAGTGTTGAGCTAACCTTTCTAGCATTTGGTCAATAAAGGGGAGAGGGAAGTGATCTTTCCTAGAAGCCATGTTCAACTTCCTATAATCGATGCACATTCTCCACCCCGTAACCGTCCTAGTTGGGATTAGTTCATTGTTCTCATTAGTCACTACGGTCATCCCACCCTTCTTAGGAACTACATGAACGGGACTAACCCACTTACTATCCGAGATAGGGTAGATAATTCCCGCATCTAGCAACTTAATGATTTCCTTTTTGACCACCTCTTTCATTATAGGATTCAATCTCCTTTGATGTTCAATAGAGGGTTTATGATTATCTTCCATCATTATCTTATGCATGCACAAAGAAGGTTTTATGCCAACCAAATCATCAATAGTATAACCAATGGCTTTCCTATGCAATCTTAGTTCATGCAACAACTTAGCAAGTTCATCATCACTTAAGCATGCATTAACAATCACAGGATATGTAGAGTTTTCACCAAGAAATGCATACTTCAAATGAGAGGGGAGGGGTTTAAGTTCAAGTGAAGGAGGACCTTTATCGGTTGAAGACGATCCAAATAAGGTTGGATGAGATGAGTCCTAAGCAAATGAAGAGTCTCCATGGCTCCTGGAAGCTTGATCATTATTAAGAGCTGATCCAGGGAAAATCACGGCTGGAATCACGGGTTGCTCAACTTCCACGGCCGTGGTTCTTGCCAAGCTTGCTTCCCGGAGTTGTCCAGAAATTTTGACGGCCGTGGAACATAAATCTCGACCGTGGAACTTGCAGCTGTTCAAGACCTCTTCGTGGCTTTCAAATCCAACTCTTGGCTCTTCTTCCAAGGCTTCCAAGGCCTTGATCTCTTCATTGCAAGCCTCCTCAACACCTTCTTCCATCATACTTAAGGTAAGAACCTTTTCCAAGGGATCCTTGATCAAGATCGAGCTTACAACTTCCCTAGATTCCTCTTGCTCGACTATGTTGAAGACATCCTCATCAAGGGCTGGCCCTTTCGTCATTGTGGATAACTTGAACTTGATGTTCTCTTCTCCAATGTTGAAGGAGAGAGTCCCATTCTTGCAATCCACTAGGCATCCGGAAGTGGCGAGGAAGGGTCTTCCTAAGATGATGGGAACCGGATAATCCGCCGGGATGTCCAAGACGACAAAGTCAATTGGCACATAGAATCCTCCTAGTTGCACCGGGATGTCTTCTAAAATCCCAACCGGATGAGTGATAGAACGGTCCGCCATATAGAGGGTCATCTTGACCGGCTTTGGCTCTCCTAGCCCCACCTTGTTGCAAAGTGCAAGCGGTATGATGCTTATACTTGCTCCAAGATCGCAAAGGGCCTCGTACTTCACGTCTCCAACTCCAATTGGGACACAAAAAGAGCCCGGATCCCTTAGCTTGGGAGGCATCTCCTCCTTCATTGTTTGGATCAATTCCGAGGATCTCTTGGTCATTCTTATCTCCCCATACTCCTCCAACTTCCTTTTGTTGGAGAGTATTTCTTTCAAAAACTTGCCATATGCCGGCATTCCTAAAATAGCATCCATGAACGGAATGTTAATATGCAACTTAGACATTAGTTCAAGGAACTTACCAAAGTGGTTGTCCAAACGAGCTCTTGCTCTTGATTGTGGGAACGGTAGTGGTGGCTTGTATGGAGGCGGTGCCACATAGGTTGGCTCTACATCCTTGCTCTTGCCTCCATCTTCTTGCAATCTTCCCTCTTCTACCACTACTTGCTTTCCCTTAGCATTGTCCTTGGGTAAAGGATCCTTCATACTCAACCCACTCCTTGTTGTGATAGCCAACACTTGACCTCTTGGGTTGTCTTCGGTTCTTCCGGGAAGCTTTCCCGGGTCTCTATGGGCTTCACCCGCCTTTTGGAACACTTGTGCTTCCAAAACCTTTTGAGCCTTAGAAATTGAAGTCACCGTGCTCTCAAGACCACTCAACCTTCCAAGCAATTGCTCAAACATTATTTCAGTTCTATCCTTTGGAGGTTGAGTGAATCCGGGTGGAGGTTCTTGTGAAGCTCTTTGTGGTGGAGTTGTGCTTGAGGAAGCAGGAGGGTTCAAGGCTCCATCCGGGTTAGAGTAAGAAAATCCGGGATGGTTGTGGTTGGGCCGGTAATTGTTGAATTGCCGGTTGTTGTTGAAACTCCTTGGACCTTGGTAATTGTTGAAGTTGCCCCTTCCCATATAATTCACATCCTCCTCTTTGGAAGATAAGTTGGCTTGTGGAAGCACTTGAGGAGTTGCTTGGTTCTTCAAAGTTGTAGCACACAACTCCCTCAAGGACTTCAACTCATTGTTGATGGCGTCAAGCTTGAAATTGCTCATGGTGACCTCACTCACCTCATATGCTCCCGCCTTTCTCCTTTCACTCTTCCTATGGGAGTATTTCTCAATCACTAGGGCTTGCTTCTCCACAAACTCCCAAGCTTCATCTACATGCTTCTCCATAAAAGTCCCACCGGAAAGAGATTGGAGCTTGAATTGGCTATCTTCATCAAGTCCTTTGAAGTAGATCTCCAATAGCTCAATTTTTGGTATGCCATGGTGTGGACAATCAAGGAGAAGATCTTTGAACCTCTCCCAAGACTTGAATAAACTTTCTCTATCCTTCATCACGAAGGCATTGATCTTCCCTCTTAATTCGGTAGTCTTGGAAGGTGGGAAGAACTTGGTCAAAAACTCGGTTGTCATCTCCTCCCAAGTACCAACTCGCCCTTGTGGAATAGATTGATACCAAGCCAAGGCTTTATCTTTAAGAGAGAAGGAAAAAACCCTAAGCTTATGGTTGTTGCTCTCCAATCTTGGCGGTCTAAGAGTCTCCATCAAGATCTCATAATTCATCAAATGTTGATGAGGAGACTCTCCTTCCATCCCTCCAAATTGATTATGCCGGATCATTTGTAGAACTTTAAGGCGGAGCTCATAGTTGTGGGTTGCGGGATCTCCTAAGTTCACACCCGGTCGGTGTGTGTTTGCCCCTAAAGGTGTGTGCAAATAAGTTTTAAATTTATAAAACTAGAATCAAGCAGCGAACCCGCAGTGTACGGATCGACGTAGCTAAGCAAGAATTCCAGAGTATCGAACACAGGGATTTGGGTGGGAACGAACTCGATTGCAGGTTATCAAGCAAGTAAATGTGAGAGTTTTGCAAATATTGGGAAAACAACAATCCTAAAGATCCAAGTATCCAGCTGTGGCAATCGATTCAAGATGTACTTAATGATATAAAGACAGAGTTGAGATATACAAAGGTATACTAATGTAAGGTAATCGTACGGTGAAGTTCCAAAAACCTTATGTAACCCACCTACAAGGCACTCTCTATACAGGTTGTTGAGGCTCAATATAGAAAGATTCTAAAGATGAGAATTAGTGTCAAATACCCAAACTTATAACCCAAGGATCAAGACTAACTTAACCGATTGAGGTTGTGACACTCACAATCGAGGTAGAGGTTGTTGAGGCTTCACTACCACCTAGAAAAGACAAGTCTAAACTAAGCTAAAGCAAATCTTTAACTTTAGATTAAAGTAAAAGCAGGTTCGTAGACTTAATGGAAATTACGGTTAGTTCTTGAGGTTCCACGGCCGTGGACTCAAGAACAGACCGTAATTTAGGGTTGTCGGCGATTCTCTCTAACTCTCAGGGTCTAATCTGTTTGCGATCGATCTATCATCATCTAAGCCACAACTATCAACCCTTCACCTTAGAATTGTTAAGGGTTTTTAGCCAATAACAGTCATGTTGATATCAATTCAAGAATTAAAAGATAAAAAGATGAAAACCTTCAAGAACTTTCAATAATCTTCAAATCAATCTCAAAGTCACAATCAAGAACGAATGTTGTTAAAAGATTCACAATAGAACAAGCAATCGTAATCCTAGGAAAGAAAGGAAAAACGGGATGTCAATCCGTTTTCCGAACCAAACCTAAACAAGAAGAGAGATCTTCTTACAAAATCTTCCAAAAACTTCGATCTTCCGCCAATCCGGAGATCTCAACAGCAATCTCCACCAAAAGTGCGAGATTAGGGCAATTGCCAAACACGAACTTCAATCTCCAAAAGGATGTCGATGCTTCCAAGCAAGGGCTAAACGAGGTGTAGCCGGCCTACGCGTCGATCTAAACGAGCGTAAATGAGTATATGCGGGGATAAGCGATGATGACGGAATCTTGCTTCGTCCGTCTTTTTATAGTGCAGGGCAAAACGTCGGCCCGGCCCAATCTTTAAAAGATCGTGGCTTCAAAGAGTGGCGAAAAGATTCGCCAAGATCACGGTCGTGGAAGTGTTCCACGACCGTAATTTAGAGCGTGGAAACAAATACGGTTTGCACCATAAGTTCCACCGCCGTAATATCCTCTGGAATGAACATCAATTTCTGACTCTAAATCCACGGTCGTGGAATTGAACGTGGAACGTGATACGGTCGTATTTTAGAGCGTGGTTTAGGGCAAGAACGTGATTCTTCCCTAACCTCGTGCATTCCTCAAGCTAAAACTCCAATTAGCTTCCAAAGAGTGTCCTCAATCTATGGACATATCAACTCAACTCTCCTTTGCTCGATTCCGTTCGGAAATAGCTCCAAATCACCTATAATCAACATAGAACTAGTGTAGACATCCATATCGACAATATAGGTAATACTAGCTCACATATGCACAAAGTTCAATCAAAGACTATCAATATGAATCAAATACGCTTAGAAAACGTGCCTAAAATATCACAATATTTCATGCTAACAAATAACCCCATACTTAACACTTGCTTGTCCCTAAGCAAGGTCTTTCAAAAAGCTTTAAACAAGAGTTAGGATGAAATATGTGTACCTTCTTTTGGATGAATGTGACTTCTAAAGAATAGATCATTCTCAAACCTTGCTTCAATCGTTCTTCAAACTTTCACATACTCAATCAAAGAGTAAAAAGCAAAGAAAATTCATGAACCAATTTAACTTCAAAACAAGCATTATAACCCTCAAACATTATCAAAATCAATCACAAGAAACTTCAATTTAGATCACCAAGTCATATAACATTCTTTTGATCTTAAGGACTTTCAAAGAAAAGGTCTAGAATATGGAAGGGAAAGGAAAACTTTAAGGGAAAGTGGTGCATAAATCCGGGAAAGTGGACAACTACCTTCTTCTTCTTATGTGGTTCCCGCAACACTTCAACTTAGAGCTTCGCTCTCTTCTTTTCATTTTTCGACTTTACTTTTGGAGTTATGGACAGAGGTGCACAAAAACCGAAGCCTAGGAGATCGGCGTTTCTCAATTTTTCAAGAGGTGCCTCAAACCCTTAGCGCACATACCATAATCCGCTAGGAATATCGCTCAATCCGACTTTGGCAAGACACAAACACCCGGCTATGTGAATGGTGCCGAGTTACTCATCGTCATGATTGACTTCCCCAAACCTACAATTTCTTTCTATTCATTTGATCGCAAATAATTGCTCTCATGGCCCTCCCACATCAAACATGCCTTTTTCTCACTCACTTCTCCAAATTCCCGGATAGGTAAAGGAGGCTAATATTTCAATGAGGAGCTAGAATGGTCAAAAGGAAGAAGAAAGAAAAATCGAATTGCCTTAATCATTTCAACAAGAAGTATAGGAACTTATAACGTGATTTCAACTTCAATTTCCTAGCATGATTTAGGTAACATTTTTCACATTATAAAACTTGTAAAAGAGGTAAAATTCATTCATTCAAATTCTTTCAATTCAAAATCTTTTTAAGCATGCAATTGTCATCAAACTCAATTCACAAGTAGTGATTATCATGGAAATCATCTCAATTCATTAGAAGCACAAAATTTTCAAAATTTTTCAATTTTTATGGGTTTTTCAAGTCACTTTTCATGCAATGCAATAAGGAAACGTGTAACACATAATGAACATGCAACGATAGTCTCAAATGAAAGCGAACATAGTAAGTAGAGTTATTACAAACTTTTTAGTACATCCCACCCCATACTTAGGACGAACATTGTCCCTAATGTTCAAAAGAAAGAAAGAAAAGAAAGAAAAGAAAAAGAAACTCACAAAGTGGTGGCGGGAATGTCTAAAACGAACGATCATGCATCAATCACTGTGGCGCCGTTGCCGGGGATTTGGTTTAGGCCGAATCCGGTAGCCGGTTGTCAAGCTTGGGAGCTTGCTCTCGTTGTTTGATATCTCTTTGAGTGCATGCGCAGGTCTAGGAACACCGAAGATCTCTTACCTCTTGATCAAGAGCTAGAGAAAACCTTGAAGCAAAAGCGCAAGGAAAAGAAGATGGCTGAAGAACACGAACGTGATCTTCAAACGGAGTTGGCGGAGAAGGAAGCTCAACTCCGATGGAATGAGACTCTCCGCCAGGATGAGATGGATCGTCATCAATCTCAAGTTAACAGTCTACAAGACATGATCTTCCAAATGAGGATAGAGATGAGCGACCTTAAGAATAAGGGAAGCAAGAAATCCTCAAGAAGGAGATCAAGGTCTAGAAGGAAAAGTCATTCATCCGCCGATGATAGTGACTCTTCCATGCCACCGTTAGAAGAGATTGATCCCACGATCAATATGAATCCTTTCCATCCACAAGGAGCTGCTAATCGCCGCATTCCACCTAGGAATGTGAGAGTCGAACGTGTGGATAATGAGCCAAGAACTCTTGGCCAGCGGATGGATCCAACACAACAACCACGCCGCTTGGGTGTGAAATTTGATGCTGAAGATGTGCAAGGGTTTAGCTTTAACCCTCAAGTTATCACTCTTGTTCGCCAAAGCCAATTTGGCGGTACAAGCGCCGAATCTCCACACCAACACTTGCAAAACTTTGAGTGTATGATGGAGACGATGAGACCGAAGAATGCTACTACCAACAGCTATAAGCTCAAACCTTTCTTTTTCTCTTTGAAAGGGAAAGCGTTGTCTTGGTACCAAGCTCTTCCCAATGGGAAACTAGACACATGGGAAGACCTTTCCGCGGAGTTTCTCACCAAATTCTTTCCGCCATCCAAAACGGCGGAACTTAGAGGTAAGATTAATGCTTTTTCAATGAGACCTAATGAAAGTTTGTTTCAATCTTGGGAAAGGTTTCAGGACTTGCTCTTGGATTGCCCTCATCATGGCATATCCAAACTTGCCTTGCTGGAGATCTACTACAAGGGGCTGGATGCGGGAACGCAATTCAACCTCCAATCCCTCTCATGCGGAACGTTCATGGACATGAGAGAAGATGACGCTTGGGACTTCATTGAGAAGCAAGCAAGAGTCATAGAAAAGTATTCCCACCGGAAAGCGGAGGGAAATCGTGTGGAGCAAGGAGCGAAGCTCACACATGAAGCTCAAAATCAAATTTTCTCCCTCAACAATGAGATCAAAGAGTTGAAGGAGACTATCAAGACCAACTTCCCAAAGCAACAAGAGAAGGATGTTGGCTATTTGGGCAACAACAATGGCGGTGATAACACCAACCGCAACAACAATAACCGGAACAACAACCGGAATAACAATTGGAATGGAAACAACAATAATCGGAACAACAATTGGAACAACAATAGGGGTTCAAACAACAACAATTGGCGCTCCAATCAACAAAATTCCGGTAACTCCTATCCTTCCAATTCTAATTCACTAACTCCACCCTCCTCTTCCTCTACTCCTTTGAAAAGCCAGGGGCAATCATCTAATGGAGGAAACAATACGGGAAAGGAGAAGCCCGATCCCATGTTGGAAACGATCTTGGGAAAGCTTCAAGGGTTGGAGAACCGCCTCATCAAGGTTGACGATCAAGTCTCTAAAGTTGACAAAGCTCAAAAAGTTTTGGAAAACCAATTGTTCAACCACGCGGAGGAAGTTCCTAGAAATCAAGGGAAACTTCCAGGAAAGACGGAGGACAACCCTAAGGGAAGGGTGATGGCAATTACAACTAGGAGCGGAGTGACTACCACCGATCCGCAACCTACGTTCGTTGAAGTCCCCGTAGAGAAGGACAAAGGAAAGGGGAAGGAGAAGGAAGATGTCTATGTTCCTCCTCCAGCTTACAAACCTCCCCTACCATTCCCTCAATCTAGAGCGCGAGCGCGCCTAGACAAACAATTTGGTAAGTTCATAGAACTCATGAGCAAGCTGCATATTAATATACCCTTCATTGATGCTATTGTAGGTATGCCGACTTATGGCAAGTTCTTGAAAGAGCTTCTCTCTAACAAGAGGAAGCTAGAAGATTTCGGAGAGGTCAAGATGAGTTCGGATTCTTCGGATCTCATCAAGACTATGAAGGAGAAAATGCCCCCAAAGTTGAAGGATCCGGGGTCATTTTGCATTCCCATTGGAGTGGGAGATGTCACATATGACGCTTTATGTGACTTAGGAGCAAGTGTGAGCATCATACCACTTGCATTATGTAGGAAGATCGGTTTAGGCGATCCTAAACCGGTAAAGATGACGTTATACATGGCGGATCGATCCATCACTCGCCCCGTCGGTATCGTAGAAGACGTCCCGGTCAAGCTAGGTAAATTCTTTGTCCCCATTGATTTTGTCGTGCTTGACATTCCTGCAGATAGTCCGGTCCCGATCATACTCGGAAGACCGTTTCTTGCAACTTCCGGCTGCATGGTCGATTGCAAGAATGGAAGACTCGCTTTTGATATCGGAGAAGAGAAAGTAGAGTTCGTTCTTTCCACTCTAGTAAAAGAGCCAATCTTTGATGAGGATATTTACGATATCCAAGATGAAGAAGGTTTGTCTAGAGAAGAGGTAAGTGCGATTCTCTTTAACGATCCTTTACAAAAGGTTATCACTATGAGTCTAACCAATGTAGGGGAAGAAGAAGAGTGCAAATAGGCAATTGAAGCCTTAGAAGCACAAGAAGAGATGCATGAAGTGGAGTTTGAGAAACTCCACGATGAGGCTGAGAATATTAGAATCCACGGTCATACTCTGTATTCCACGACCGTGGATTTCACCACCAAAATCAACCTCCATTCCAGGGGATTACACAGCCGTGGAATCTCAAGAACTAACCGTAATTTCCCTTAAGTCTACGAACCTGCTTTTACTTTAATCTAAAGTTAAAGATTTGCTTTAGCTTAGTTTAGACTTGTCTTTTCTAGGTGGTAGTGAAGCCTCAACAACCTCTACCTCGATTGTGAGTGTCACAACCTCAATCGGTTAAGTTAGTCTTGATCCTTGGGTTATAAGTTTGGGTATTTGACACTAATTCTCATCTTTAGAATCTTTCTATATTGAGCCTCAACAACCTGTATAGAGAGTGCCTTGTAGGTGGGTTACATAAGGTTTTTGAAACTTCACCGTACGATTACCTTACATTAGTATACCTTTGCATATCTCAACTCCGTCTTTATATCATTAAGTACATCTTGAATCGATTGCCACAGCTGGATACTTGGATCTTTAGGATTGTTGTTTTCCCAATATTTGCAAAACTCTCACATTTACTTGCTTGATAACCTGCAATCGAGTTCGTTCCCACCCAAATCCCTGTGTTCGATACTCTGGAATTCTTGCTTAGCTACGTCGATCCGTACACTGCGGGTTCGCTGCTTGATTCTAGTTTTATAAATTTAAAACTTATTTGCACACACCTTTAGGGGCGAACAAGTTTTGCTAGCGTAGCATGATCCGTGTAGACAATCACCTTTGCACCTACAAGATAAGAGCGAAACTTGTCAATAGCGTGGAAAATGGCTAGAAATTCCTTCTCTGTAGTGGCGTAGTTGAGCTGCGCTTCGTCTAGCGTTTTGCTAGCGTAGTATATGGCATGGGTTCGCCCTTCCTTTCGTTGTCCAAGAACAGCTCCAATAGCTACGTCACTAGCATCGCACATAATCTCGAAGGGGAGAGTCCAATCCGGAGGTTGGATAATAGGTGCTGAAATTAGAGCTTGCCGAATGGTATTAAACGCATCCAAACATTCCTGCGAAAACTCAAAAACCGCATCCAAACATTCCTGCGGTTGTATCACCGGGTAGGTCTCATGATCAACTAATCCATTCCCTAGGTCTCATTACCGGGTAAGTCTCTAAGAACCTAAGGGGCGGAATTCTACTCAAACCGGATTGTTGTCTAGAGATCTTACCTATCCTTACCGGGTAAGTCTTGGAAGGGAAGTCCTAAACGATTATCCTAGCACACTTAATCCAATGGCGGCTTATTAGGCTCACCACTACCTAAGGTTTGTTATCTTTGGAATCTAAGAGTAAGGATTACCGGGTAAGTCTCTCCTAACACTTAGTTGCTAACACTAGGTCACCCTAGGATAGATTTAACTCAACAAACACTTAGGATTTCAACATTCTAACAATCCAAGACAAGATCCATCGAACCAGGGAAAATCACGGTTTGTTCTACCTAAACCATGGCCGTGGTTAGGCAAGAACTACCCGTGATCTCTAACAGAGGCTACGTTTATGCACACAAGTCATCCAAAGATAAATCTAAGTCCGTCCTATCATAGCCCTAGCCATAACCATCCTTTCCTTACCCTAGAATCACATCTATTTAGCCTACAACGTTCATAATAGAAATCGAAACAAGCAAACACAAAATCATGACATCCATTTGCAAGATGATGTGGGAAAAGAGATGAACAAGTGAACTTAAAACAAATCAAACTGAAAATAGAATTAGAGCAACTCACAATCCTTCCAAAAGAAGGTTCAAAGGGTTCATACAACTCTAGAAATAGAATCCGGAATTCTTCACTACAAAAATCTATCAAGGTGTGGCAATGGTGTGTGTTCTTCTTCTCCTCTTCAATGAAGCTCTTCTTCTTCCTCTTTGACACTTTCCTTCCTAGAAAAACTTCTTGTTGAGAGAATATTTTTGTTAGAGAGTCATGGATAATGGAGAGCTGCTCCAAGATGCCCCTCACAGCCAATGAAGGACCACTTTTATAACAAACTTGCATGAGCTGGCCATGAGAGTCGTGGCACAGCTGTCACAAGAATCTGGCAAAATCCACGGGTGATTCCACGGCCGTGGAGTGTCAGAGAACCGTGATTTGCTCCAGAAACTTCGCCTTGGATCATTAAGCTGTGATTTGGTGCATGGCTTGTGTTGGCAAGGCTCCATGAGTCCTCCTTAGCCTTTAGCTTGTGTCCTAATGAGTCCGAGGGTGTGTCATCTAGATGAACGATCCTCAAACGTGTCGTTTTAGTTCCTAAATCTCCCGAAATACCTACAAAACATGCACAAGTCCGTGTAGACGTCTATCTCGACAAAATACATGAATTGAGTGTAAAACGTCGTGAACTAGTGCCAAACTATGCATGAATGAGTGAGAAATCTATCTAAATGATTACCTAAAACTAAGTTATAAATCGTGTTATCAACTCCATCTGCTCCAATGGAGAACTATGGTGCCTCACTACGAGACATCCTCTCTCTAATCCTCATCAAAGTCGGGCATGTCCCTACTTCTGCTGGATCTCATCCAACAGATCAGGTAAAACCTCTAAAGCATATAACTGAGCATCCTCATCAGGAAACTAGATGTCCAACTCTAGCCAGCCTAGATCCCTCTGAAGTTGAGGCTGAACTGTCAATCTGGCAATCGCCTTCTCTCAAGGCGTCTTCTTGCTCAATGCGTCAGCTACAACATTCGCCTTTCCAAGATGATACAAAATCTCAAGGTCAAAGTACTTGATCAACTCAAGCCATCGACGCTGGCGGTTATTCAACTCCCGCTGCGTGGAAATATACTTCAGACTCTTATGTTCTGTGAAGATTTGACATGTGACACCATACAGGTAATGTCTCCCGATCTTCAAAACATGAACTACCGCTGCCAACTCCAGATCACGAGTCGGATAGTTCTCCTCATACGTCTTTAGCTGTTTAGACGCATAAGCAATCACTCTGCCTCTCTACATCAACACACATCCCAAGCCTAGCTTGGATGCATCACTGTGGACCACAAAATCATCAAAACCCTCCGGCTGTGCTAAGACAGGACCAAAGTCAAACGCCTCTTCAACTCCTCAAAACTCTGGGCACATTGGTCGGTCCACACAAACTGGTAGTCTTCCTCAGAAGACTCGTCAATGGATGGACAATCACAAAAAATCCCTCCACAAAGCGTCTGTAATATCCGGCTAGGCCAAGAAAGCTACGTACTTCCTTGACGTTCGTCGGTGTCGTCCATGCAGTAACAGACTCGATCTTTGCCGGATCAACCATAATTCCGTCGGCGGAGACGATATGCCCAAGGAAAGCAACCTCAGTCATCCAGAACTCGCACCTAGAGAGCTTGGCATACAACTCTCTATCCCTCAAAATTTTCAAAACCGTCCTCAAATGACCGGCATGCTCCTCTCTGCTACGAGAGTATAACAGTATGTCGTCAATGAAGATCAGCACAAACTGATCCAAGAAGTCAATGAAAATACTGTTCATCAACTCCATGAAGACTGCTGGGGCATTCGTTAGCCCAAATGGCATCTCTACAAACTCGTAGTGTCCATAACGGGTACGAAATGCCGTCCTGTATACATCCTTCTCCCTCACCCTCAGCTGGTGATATCCTGAGCGCAAGTCAATCCGGGAGAAACTGTCGCTCCCTGAAGCTGATCAAGTAGATCATCAATACGAGGCAATGTATACCTATTCTTGATGGTCACCTTGTTCAGCTCTCTGTAATCATTACATAGTCTCAACGATATGTCCTTCTTCCGCATGAAGAGGACAGGTGCACCCCATGGTGAAACACTAGGGCGTATGAAGCCTTTCTCAGCCAACTCCTCGAGTTGCTTCTTTAGCTCCAACATCTCGACAGGTGCCATACGATATGGGGCCTTCGAGATGGGTCTCGTACCAAGATCTAACTCTATACTGAAGTCCACACTCCTTTGAGGCGGCAAGCTCAACGGCTCAGCAAATACGTCTGCAAACTCGCAGACCACTGGAATGTCCTCCAAAGTTGGACTCTCTCCATCCTTCATGGCGTAGCACCAGAAGGCATCCCATCCCTGTGCAATAAATCTAGCTGCTCATACGACGCTGATTACAGAACCTGTCTTCCCAAGGTCCCAACCTCGGAAGACCTCAATCTGACCAACCTCGGTAGAGACTGTAACAGTCCGTCTACCCACATCTAAAACCACATGGTGTCTACGCATCCAATCCATACCTAATATGACTTCTTCATGCATCAATGGCATGACTAAGAAGTCAACAAGTAAAACACGAGTCCCTAAACGAAGGGGACAACTACGTATCTCACGGGTACCTCTGACCCAACTACCATCGGGTAACCCTATAGTAAAGGGTATCCCCTCTATGGTAGCTAAACTCAAATACTCAACACATGTATAAAAAATAAATGAATGTGTAGCACCAATATCAAACAAAACTCTAACAGGTAGACCATGAAGCAAAATGGTACTTGTAGCAGCCGGTGCAGGTAGATCCTCTACACTCCTCAACTCAAAAGCTCTACCCTGAGCTCCTCTCGCATCTGTGGTACTCCCACCACGACCTTTGCCTCTACTCGGCCCGGGAGCAGATCCCTGAGTAGATGGACAATCTGGGACTCTCTACTGTCTCTATGTCTGTTGTTGAGGTGTCCTTTGACCACCTCCCGCTATGACTGGCAGGGGAAGAACCCTTCTGAGATGCAACTCCACCCTACCTATAGAAGGCAACTCGATGTCCTGGTCTACCATAGGTAAAGCAAGTCACAACTGGTATGGGACAATTTGGCCTCAGATGGCCAGGGTCACCACAGTTGTAACACTGTCGTCCCTTATCTACAGTCAATGCAGACAAGGGGTAACTTTGACGTCTCTGGTCTCGTCTAGAACCAGATGCTCTTCCAACTCCACTAGTCTGCCCAGTCCGCTGCCTCTTCTTAGACCATCCCGTCTGAGAAGCTCTCCTTTGACTGGCTCGCTTCCTCTCAAAAGCAGAAGCCCGATCCTGGTAATCAGCTAGGGACTTGCAATAAAATCCTGCCATATATGAACGCGTGCTCTCCCTCAAACGACGAGAAAATAGATACACATGCTGGTCCTCAGATGGTGCAGCTGAACCCAACAAAGCTAACTCAGTCTGGAAGCGGCAAATGGCATCAACAATAGGTACATCCTCAAAACCAGCCTCCACGAAGTCCTGCAGCTTCTCCCTCCTCAGTGAGGCAGGGTAGAAGTGCTCTCTAATCATGCTCCTCATATGATCATAGCTGGTGGCTCTGGTCCGTACAGTCCTTTACCACTGATGTGCAAGGTCACGAAATAGAGACTACACTAGCTCTATCCGTCTGTCCTCAGGACATCTAATAGACTCTAAAGCTGAGTCTACATGTCCTATCCATACCTCAGTTTGTAACCCAATCTCTCCTGAGAAGGGTGGTACTCCCTGCTGATGAAACGCCTTCAACCAAGCATCTAGTCGAGGCCCTCTAGTCTCCTTTACAGCTCGAGCAGTCTCAGTAACACGTGCCGGCACAGTTGGCACCTGTGTGGCTCCTTGAGACATCTCAGAAGATCCCTCATGCCCTGGTAGATCTGGGGCTCGTCTGCCAGCTCTGCCAGCCTCCTCAAAACGTCTGAAGTACTCTCTAAACTCTGGTCCCCCCATGGAGACATGATTTGCGTCATCAGACTGAGCTCGATGTGAATGGGGTCTCCTAGATCCACCACTCCCGTCTCTAGGACGACACTCCCTACAACCTCCTCATGTATCTCCTCCACCACTGGTGTATCAGCAGCGGGAACTGGTCCCTCACCTAGCACACCCGGAGGACAGGGTGGTCTACCTCTACCTCTGCCTACAGCGGCAGTAGCTCTAGTTTGAGCCATCTGCGGGGTATGTGCACCTAACTTATGAGGCTCTATATAGGCCATATGTATATATATATATATATATACTTAACACATACGCATACATAATCCATAATACATATATACATATCTATACTGCAAAGATCCATAGCAGATTTGGCGACTTCTCGTACAGCTAACCCAAAACCACATTTAAAACCAAAAACCTTTGAAAACATCAGACCCCATGTGGGTTCAGTTTGTTTTACCCATCAAACCTCATTGTAGGTAGCAAGTGCCATTGTTGTCAACCTAAGGCTCTGATACCAACTTTGTAACACCCCGAATTCGTGGGACTTGGAGTGCTACATTGGGCTAGGATCTCACAATGGATCCTGACCCTAGCCTGACAACAAGTTCACTGGACCTTACAACATGACATTGACAGATATAAAAACAAATGCATAAAACTGTATAGCCAAAAGGTAAAACAACATAGCCGAGTATATAAACCAACACCCTCACACAAGATGTAACAAAAGATCATCCTCACACAAGAGGGAAAATGTAAACAAACCCAAAAGCCCACAACATCCTATGTACGAGACGTCCTCGGCCTGCCACTCTACTAGATCACCCAGTAGTATGCCTATCTTGTGGGGCATCTACAACATGGTAATAAATGTAATATCCGGAATTTTTATTTCCGTTTAATTCCGAATCAAATCGGACTTTGAGCCGTTGACGGTTTTCCATTTTATCTAGCAATTCTTTCTTCACAAATTTTATCATTTTATGTAGAAGCTAATTCACATAAAATGATAAAATTATATCAAGCTCTAATTCCTATAATTATTTATCATTTTATGTAGAATTTAATTCACATAAAATGATAGAATTATATCAAATCCTAATTCTTATAATTATTTATCATTTTATGTAGAATTTAATTCACATAAAATGATAGAACTATATCAAACCCTAATTCTTATAATTAATTCTTACCGATGACTTTAGACGAGTTTTGACAAGCTGTGATGAAACCATGACTAAGCTGAGACAAGGCCATGACAAAGCCCGACAAATCTGTGACAAACTCATTCATGGGCCTGACAAGGCCATGACGAGTTTTGACAGATTTTTGACAAGAAAAACAACCCATCTTTCTTACCTTACCTCAGCCCATGTTCTTTGTTGGATTTTTTTGTCCAGCCCTTTGCTTCTCTTTTGTGCTACACGGATCTGAACAACCCTGGAGGCCCAGCGGAAGATGGCCCAACGAGCTCCTCTCTTGTGCGCTGACAAGTAACGTACAGCAGCCCTGGAGGAGAAGGAAACTGACGACGCTCTCTCTTCCTTTCTCCTTGTAACGTCCGGAAATCACACAGGAAATCACACACGTATCTCGTCTCCTTTCAGCCACGCTTTGTTTCCATCCAGAAGCACGAGAACACTCTCCCTCTGCTGCAGCAACAGATCTCTCCCACAACCGTAGACTCCGTCCATTGAACTCTACCAGCGGCCTTCAACGTAGCAGCGATCTCCAGCACAACAGCAGCCTCAGCGCAGCAGTGGGCTTCGTCCCAGGATCTTCAGCGTGACGGCTTCAGTGCAGCAGTGAGGACTCTTCTGCTCACGAGCTGGAGTGACACAGAACAGCCATAGAGGAGCAGCAGTGAGGATTCTTCTTCTCACTTCCCCTTGAATCTTGGAATCGGTAAGGTTGATACCCTTCTTATTCTTGTACTTCCATACATGTAATTCATGCCTAATGAGTGCCTTTCATGCCTCCTAATTCTACCCAGAACAGCCATAGAGGAGCAGTAAAAATTCATGCTGTTTCCCGAGTTCTCAGAATTTGGGGTGTTACAATAAACCATTAGCTAAGCATTCATATATAGAGTAATGCATAAGCACAAACAGAATCATGGAAGGATAAACACATCAGCAGGATATCACACATTTACCCAGTTTATCATCTCAATATAATGGTCATTCACTCAAGTTGTATATATATATATATATATATATATATATAGGGTGTGGTTCCCATGAGAACACCCTCTAACGTGAGAACATGCGAACAATCGTACACCGTTGGATGTGAGTATTAAGGGCTGAGATTTAGAGTAGATATCAAAAATAATAATAACTACGAATAATTATAATTAGGAATCCAACAATAACTACGAATAATCCACTCAACCAACAATAACTACGAATAATACATTAAACGATATGACACATTCGTAACAAAACTAATAATAATTACGAATCTGTTCTCATATTCTCACGTTAGGGGGTGTTCTCATAGGATCTATACTCTATATATATATATACATATATATATATATATATATATATATATATATATATATATATATATATATATATATATATATATATATATATATATATATATATATATATATATAGAGTTTGGCTCCCATGTAAACAACTCTTATAGTGTTCGATGAGAACGAATAGTAACCCTTGATCTGATTAATCCAAATGCTGAAATTTTACCTAAATATTCTATAAAAAACACAAACCACTCTTTTGATTGGAATGTGTAACACACTCTCCAAATTAAGGCAATTTCGATATTTTTAATAATTATAAATGAAATCTTCTTCCACTATTTTAGGCAGTTACAATTTATAGAATCTTCCAATTAATTAATAAGGGTAGTAAAGAATATCAAGATAATCGTTCGAACGTAATATCATCCATTTTGCTGCTACGTTTTGCTGAAACTACTAGGTCTCCATTGTCGCCGGAAACCTAACCATATCTTTGCCGGAATAATTAACAGTAAGTGATTCGTTTTCAGTATACAATCTACCCGTCATCAACCACTCGGTTTTTGTTCTTCAAACTGCTTTAGTCATTTTAAAGTCTTACGTTTTTTATCATTATATCTCCAAATTTTTCGGTTGATTTGTGCAGGGCATTCTGGCAAGCAACATTTTCGAAATCGATGGAAGAAGGTAAGTGAATGTGATATGCCATACACAATTAAATTAATATATTAACAGATATTTGGTTTCATATTAACGAATATATTTAACTATACCACCGAATACGATTTGCAGAATGGTTACGAAAACAGATTCGGCAACGGTGATGGCTTACCCAATCATCAAACATTAAACATACTCGTAATCATTATTTATATTTCAATTCTCAGATTATAAATATGTAGTGAATTTTTTTTTACAGATTCTGCAAGTGAAAGAGATTGGGATGTTGATGGATTCGGCATTGATGCTAACATGGAGAGTATGGATGAATTTTATGAAGCAACAAGATATATTATTTGAAATATTAGTTCCAGTAATGTACAATTTTCTTCAACTATATACGTTAATATAAAAATATTATTTCGGGATATATTGTTTGAAATACGATTACATTTTATAGCGTTGAAACCCCAAATAAGAAAGCGTAAATTTAATTATCCAAGTGTACAACGCTCATTAACATACAACCCACTAATATATTCTATATCCGGTAAATATACCTTGTATATTCTATAAAATATAGCATCATATACGGTAAAAAGTGAAAAGGTTGTGTTCCTTAACACACAACATCTAATACATGAAACATCCATTAACTATATCATGTATATTCTGAAATTATATCGTTCCTATTCGGTGATTAGTACACTTACTAATTCATCATATTATGCATGGTAAACGGTGTTAGCATACAAGATAAATATCTTCTTCCAATGGCTGTTGTGTTTTACTCAATGTAGCAAAAGAATTGTCCAAAACAACATATAAAAAAGAGTTTTGACAATGTAAAATAGTGTTTTGACATTAATAAAGACAGTAGTGTCAAACACAATAATCCCTACATAAGTGTTCAAAATATCCAAATAGAGAAATAAACGGTAGAATATAGTTTTGACAAAGTGTAGCAAAACAGTTGTCCGAAGCAACATATAAAGATAACTACTTGGATGGTCTATTCATCATCATCCTTAACATTGTTAATCTCCAACGCCCCTCTAGAAACCATACACGGTATTTCTGGCATCATTGTGTTCTCAGACCAATGGAGCAAAGTATATAAATATCTGACTCGTCAAAAGATTCTTGAATTGAAACGGCCTTCCTTTTTCCACTTCTAATCCGTTGTTTCTTGTTTGACACCGTCTTGTTTTCTGAACACAACAATCAAACAATAACGAATATAATTCATCTTATTCATGAATATTTCATAAGCATAGCCAATGTCTCATTCGACAAGGCATGGAGAACAATCAAACAATAACGAATATAATTTATCTTTTAGCAATTTTATCAAGTTTCGTATCAAATATAAAAAATAATGACCATCAACACCAATCATATATGATCAGACAAGTGTATAATGGCTGAAACATAACTCGTATTCGACAAGGCATGGGAGAACATTCAACAAAATTGGACTATCAACCCAAATTCATCAACATAAATCAATAGCCATTCAGTTGGCAACATTCATCGACAATGGACTACCGAATATAAAAACCTATAGCCATTAATACCAATCACATTGAACATGCAAGTGAATAATGGCTCAAGCATAACTCGCATTCGACAAGGCATGAACAACATTCAACAACAATGGCTTATCAACCCAAATTCGACAATAATACTTCAAGCTCATCAACAAAAATAATAATCATCAACACCAATCATATATGAGCGACGGACTTACCTCAACCTCATACACAACTCACCAAAACAACCTCCACTCCTAAGAGAGGGGCACTGCCTAATAACAAGGCATAGAAAGATATCAACCTCTACTCATCAAAGAGGTCACACCTAGACCCAAAGAGATCTATAGGGATCATACTCAACCTGATACACCCCAAACAAAGGATCCAACGATGCAAGACAAAAAAAAAAGTAAAGATAACATACACATGTGTTTTATTGAATTTATGATACTTGAAAATAAAGTACAAGATATGTATTGCTAGAGCTTCAAGCATCTCACCATCTACTCTACAATACTCGCATCAACTCTCACAAGCCTCTCACCTATGAGAACTAATGCCTTTGTCCTTGCATCTCACAAAGGCAACCCACCCGGCATCTCACCAAGGAGGAGGTTTCGGCATCTCACCAAAACCAAGGAACCAAACACTTTTCCAAATATTATAAACTCTCACTTATTTTTCTATGAACCAAGAAAACCTTTAATAGGGAAAATAAGTCTAGCTAAAAGGTCAAAAACAAGGGCAAAAGTCATGATAAATTATAGGCCTTGAAGATCCACATAATGAGGCTTGGTTTTGGACTCTTCACATTGTGTCCATAAATCCGACTGCTGAAAGAAGTGCATTTACGACCCATCTCTTGGACAAATTTGCTGTTACAATCTTCATCAATATTGTAGCCATATAAATAAGCTTTTCAACAAGTGTTTATGGACCTTTATTGGATAAATGTAGCATTCTTTATGTCAACAATACTGAAGGGTCTATTGAAGAGGATTCGGGGGTATTATGTGTTGAACAACTTCTATTTTGAGCATGTTTAATTTTTCATTTGATGAAACACTTAGAAAATTAGTTGTAGAGATCGGAGTTGTCGTTCTAAATCATCTTGAATCGCGTCAAACGGACTTCGGAATACGAAGATAAGAAAATTACATTGTAGTGAAGCCATTTGCATCGGTTCCCGGATCACATCACAACCTCAAAACCTTAACCAACATCAACCTAAGTCCTTAAAGCCATACAAGGCATAAACCGATTATAACCTCAACCAAACACATCCTCACACCTCTAGCATGATACTATACACTCACACTAGGAAAGGAGGGAACAAACACATACTAAGGAAAGCCTAGAAGCAACACACACCTGCAGGAACAAGTGCAAGACCTTGCTGATGTAGGTGGGCGTAGAGGCGGCTCACAGGTGGCGCAGGGGGCGGCTCTGCCGGCGCAGGGGCGGCTGCAAGGTGGCGCAGGGGCGGCTGGACAACAGAAGACACCACCTTAGCCCTTTCTTCAGTTCTTCCTTCGATTATTTACTCTTTCTTCACTCCAACAACAACATACATACAGAACATACATATATATACATCAACACAAGCCAAACTTTGCTGAAACATGTTCCAAACCTAAGGAAACTAAGCTAGGCTAAGAAAAGAGAGGAGAAGATGAAGAAAAGAGGAAAGAAAGAAGAAAAGCCATGGAAGCTTACCAACCAAGCTCTCCAAAAGATCAGCACAACACAAACACAACCACAAGATGGCTCATAAGGCTCAACAACAACAACCCTCAACAACAACAAGCAAAGCCATCCAAGATCTCTCACAAACTCAACAAAACTCAAGGAAGAATCAAGCAAGGATGATCCAAGGGAGAAGAGAGGAGAAGATGTACGTAGGAGAGAGAGATGGAGCTGAGAATGGTAAGCATTCATCAAATGAAAGATATGAAGGTTATAAAGGGGTAAAAAGAGTAAAGCATGGGTCAAAGGGTCAAAGAAGACGGTTGCAGCACACAGAGCCGTAGGGGCGGCCCAGGCAAACCGCAGGGGTGCCACCAGGGTCACGCAGGGGCGGTCCAGGCTAAATCCTGGCTCTCAGCTCACTCTCTCAGCAACTCAGCAACTAGGCTCTTACACTACATGTATTTGGTTGAGTCATTTTAAAGCACCGGTTGAGTCGATTGTGATGTGTAGATGAGTCGATTCTTTTTGTTTTTTCTTCGATCAGGCTAACGATGGTGACCTTTGGAGATAATATTCAGGTTTCTCTTTTGGCTACCTTAGTCTCTAATATCTCCATCTTCTTTGATATTGATGCGTCTTTGGATACGTTCAAGGACAAATTCCGGATTTAGATCAAGCTTGAACTTCAACTACTTTATTTGTCATGTGCGGATGAATTCAAACGATGGAAATGAGTTGGCAGAAGTTTGGAGATGGATGTGGAAGCGAATGGTTGATTTGATCTAGGTAGATCAAGCAATCCGTGAAGTTGAGTGAATAGGTGATTCTTAAAGAATCCTCAAAGGTAAAGACTTGGATCGAAGATCCAAAGAAGAACTTTGAGAGAGGAAGATTGTGTTCGCTCCAAAACGTGTGTGTGTGTGTATGGAGGAAAATAGTCTTAAATTTATACCAAGAATAAAAGCAAATAAGCGAACTCACGGTGTACGGATCAATCGTTGGTAAAGGCAAATATTCTAGGATCGATCACAAGGACTATGGTGAAATCAAGCAGGTAGGTAAACTGGATAAAATACTTGCAAATAACAAAGAACAGAGTGAAGAAATCAATGAAGATATATCAATCAAAGAAGAATGCAGATTATAGAGATTATAGCGTCAAGTTGGGGTTTTCGATTCAAGACTTCTAAAGATCTATGGACAAGGCTGAGGTTGCAAAGGTAAGGTGTTTCTTTGATGGGATAGATCACGGGGGAGGTCTCACTATCCACTATCACTAACCAAAGGTGCTTTTACCGGGCAAGTCTCAAGGATCTAAAGAGAGGAACTATAACCCAAACCAACAACTTCAACCTAATGGGATAGAACTAACCATCACTGGGTAAGTCTCAGGTTAACTCTCAAAGGCAAGGTGAAGGCACACTCAAACCTAACAAAGGATAAACCTTTGTTACCTAGAAAATGCCATCGTCAATACTTAAGAAAAGAATCACCGGGTAGGTCTCTTCCAATCCTCAAGCGTAAGCCTTAGAGGAATCTAAGGGCATAAAGCTCTCAACAAAGACTAGGATTCAGACAAACTATAACCTAGGCTTAAAGATAAAACATGATCGGGCAAAAAGTAACAAATCTCGAATGGATCATACTCAAATCTCGGTCGAGATTCCTGAATCGATCCGAGATCGGCAACTGCATAGGTAAAACTTAACCTTCAGGATCCAATCTAACTTAAATGGTCATTCTATCATCATCTAAACCAAAATCATCAACTAGTCACCCTAGAATCACAAGAGTTCTAGCCAACAACAGTCATATTTGAATCAAAGAAGTTATATGATAACAAATAAGACATAAACCAAGAAAACCAATAAAAAGGAAAAGAAATCTTCAATTATCAAAACTAAATCCAAAGCAATAACAAAGGTTCGACATTTGGTTCAAATAACAAAAACAACAAACTAAGTCTATCCTTCCAAGAATAAATCACAAAACTCCAAGGTTAACTATGCAAATCTCCGACCCTTCGATGTTGTCCTTCCTTCTCTTGCCGTCTTTCTCTATCTTCCCAACTCGGCGTAAAAAGAGATATCAAAAGTATGAAGTAGTATCTCCAAGTATATCTAAACCCTTGACGCAAATTTGCGTATAATGATAAATTTAGGGTTTTGACTTTGGGCCGCGGGCCTTTTTTCAACGTAATCTCGGATGAAACCGAAGAAAATCTCGGCCGAGATAATATCTCTCCATCCGAGATTTCTCTTTTGTTACGCACTTTGCTCTGTTTCTTGCTTTCATTTCAACTGAATCTTCTGACTAATGATCTTTGATCTTCTTTAGTACCTCATTGTACTCCACCATGCAGTCCTCTTGGGTCCTTGTATCCTTATGCTCCCTTTTGATAAAAAAATGCGCCTTACTCCCTACAATTGTAACAAAACTGTGTGTAGACTTCTATTCTCGCAAGACAGGTGAATAACAACATAATCAATGTGAATATATGTTCATGCATGCAAAACAAAAGGAAAATCTATCTAAATGCATCCCTAAAATAAGGTCATAATTCATGTCATCAGATTGTGATCCCCAAAACTAATGAGGAGGAAACACTTCTTAACTAAACTTGATTAAATTAGACATGCTATACAAATATGGTCAACCATTCTTTATATAGGGAGGATGGTGACAAATCATAAGACTTAATTCAAAATATGTTAGACATTAAAGAAGAGATTTGGTGGGAATATTCTAAGAATTACTACAAGTCAGAGTTGTCTTCTTTGAGGGAGGAATTCACGAAAGTATCCCTTTGATTATTAAATATATAAATAATTAAAGGATATAAAATATGACGAAAATAAATATACGGGAAACATATTATGTCGGTAGTCTCATTCATCCGTAGGTAGGCCTCATATAACTGTTGACAATCTCATGGTGGAACAAAGGCAAGGTGTGCCATGGTAAGTGTTGTAGGTGACGACACAAGCAAGAACGGACACAGTTGTAATAGCTAGGATTTTCGAATTCTAATTAATGTTGATTAACTTAATCATTGATAGTAATTGACATATAACTCGTGAAGATTGCGCAAGTGATGAGTATGAGTCCTACCGTTATGTTCCTGGCGTAATTTTGGACTTATGGGGAAATTTTAACTTTTTCCCTAGGTAATTATCTTTACCCTCCGATGTTATTTGGAGCATTTGGGAGCTCCAATTAATAAAAATGCAGTTGAGAGAAATGATCAGGACATCAGATATGTCCTATATATGAAATAACATGGAAAGACAAAATGGCCAAAAGAGTCGCTATTTCGTTTCTTAACGGCTAAGAAACACGCCTTAGGAATACACGTTTTCCGAGGCAGTTGTGGAATAATTATCCCTACAATATTTTAGATTTATCATTCCAATTTCGAGAAGTTTGGAGAAGAGAGTTCAACCCACCTTTGGATCGGTTAAAGGATAATTATCGACTTCGCTAAAAGATAATTATCGTCTTCACTATAAATAGCGGAAAATCCTTTATTAATTCATTTCCTTTCACGTTTCCTTGTAAAATCTCTGATTTCTCTCAACCTTCAAGCTCAGATCTACTCTCCGTTTCTAATCCAATTTCAATTCCGTTTGAGTTTTTGGATTCCTCTCTTCATTCTCTTCATATCGGTACCGAGTTTCTGCATTTCCGAGTATATAGAGATCTGGTCGAGCATATGTCACCAGGACGGTTCCTTTACTCAGATTCCGGTGAATCTGATGCTTTCCATGCGTAGCCTGCGTCGTTGTGATTCCGAATCTTCTTTCAAATCGTCAATCGGGTTAGTAATGAATACGTTCTGAATTTATTCGTTTTCCGTACTACGATTTGGCCTAGATTGACCTTAGACTTGTCAAAATGGATAATTAGAAATTCCATTATGGTCGTTATATTATTGTGGTGTTTATAGGGTGTTTGTTTGATGAAATTTGATGGCAGGTGGATTTAGAAATTGCCTGCGGGCAAAACATTATTCTGGTGAAATTTAATTAATTAATTAAAGCTTAATTAATTAAATTAGGATTAGAATTGAGATTGAGGAATGTTGTTTAGATGCTACCTTGAGATATGAGGAATTGTGAGTTATGTTGAGAATCCGAGGTTTAGATGCGAGTTATAGTTGGTTATGGTTATGAGGTGTAGGAGACGCGTCTCCTAACCTTTGCAACGTTTGATATTGTGTATGCCTTGCTTATGCAGGCATTGATCGTTTCCTCAAGGGGAAACTGTGACATGGTACAGGTTGAGAGCATTTTAGGTAAGTCCATAGGACTTACTTAGCGTGTAGTTATGGATCTGAGTGTTTGTGATGGTTGTGTGTGTGTGCTCATATGATTGTTGCATTTATAACCTAAACCGGATTAGGATGACCACTTCATTACCCTAAATGACCCAAGTGTATTATAACGGGTCGTGACCACCTGCCGAAGCTCGCGAGTGGAGGAGGTGCTCGGAAGCCAATAGCACAAGGGGGAGGTGGCGATTCCACCCCCACGCAAAACCCTGTGTTAAAGGGGGAATAGAAAGGTTTCTTTAAGCTCCTCGTGCCACAAATGAAAGTGTGTGTGGCATTGCATCCTGTGATGTGTTGGTGGGTGTTTGTGTTATTACTTCATTCTTATTCATTTCTGTTAGCTAACGGTTTATACCGTGTTGTAGATGATCTGCATGTTAGGAAGACTGCAGAGTGAGCCAGAGAGGGTGATCAACCGAGGGCTCCTATACACTAGGTTTTTTGTGGGATATGGGATGTTTTATACCTGGATGTTTATGTTGCTGTTTTGTACTCGGTTGTGATGTTATAACCTTTTGATGTATATACTTATACAATTTTATGTATTTGATTTTAATCTATATGTGTCCTGTTGTAAGATCTAGTGAACTTGTTGTAAGGCTAGGGTCAAGATCCATTGTGAGATCCTAGCCCATGTGACGCCCCGAGTCCCGCGGATTTGGGGTGTTACAAAGCTGGTATCAGAGTCTTAGGTTGAGAACAATGACACTTGCAATATGCAATAAAGGTGGAGTAGATAAATAAAGAGAACCCGAAAGGGGTCTGACATTACAAAAGGATTTCGGTTTTGAAAGAGTACATATGTTTTTGAGATAGTGTGTACAAGAAGTCGTCACCCTTCTGAGGATCTCGACAGTATATATATATATATATATATATATATATATATATATATATATATATATATATATATATTATGTGATGTTGTGATGTTGTGATTAAGTATTATATATATCTATGCATATGGCATATATATAGCCTTATAGGATTAGGTGTGCTTACCCTGCAGATGGCTAAGACTAGAGCGACATCTGCAATAGGACGAGGTAGGGGTATACCCCCTCTTCCTCCAGTAGTGATAGGTCAAGGACTAGTTTCCGTTGTTGTTTCGCCTATAGCAGAGGACGAACTTGAGGAGACTACTTACGTCTCGATGAGTGGACCCGAGTTTCAAGAATATATACGTCAAGTACAAGAGGGTGCAAGAGCAGGTAGACCTACACCGGGTTTACCAACATCGGTGGGACCGACTGAAGCTTCCAGATCAAAGAAGAAACAACGGACCGAACTAGTGAATGATGAAGCGGATCTTTCAGGTGTTAGATAGAGTTTGGCACATGGACGTTCAAGTGATCCCCTGTCCACACGGACTTCTGGTGGGATGAGATATTGTTTCAACTGTGGGGAGTCTGGACACATGCAACCGAAGTGTAAGAGATCTTTAGTGACGTGTTTTACCTATGGTAAGATCGGGCATCGATCGATTTTCTGCCGACGAAACAAGATACCGCATGAGCAAGTTTCCTCCCATGCTAAGGTTACTAAGGGTGAACGAAGAAGATCGAGTTACCCTTTAGCTGGACAGGTTATGAAGACGGGACGATTGTGTTTCAACTGTGGTGATCTAGACCATTTGCGCTCTAAGTGTCCCTTGGCACCGATAACTTGCTTTACATGTGGCTAACTAGGCCATGTTGCTCCCTTTTGTCAACAAGACAGTGATCCTTCTCAGCAAGACTCTCCTCTTTTCGGTGCAGAAGGAGTAGAGGCAGAGGCTATGGCGATGACCTCAGTGATACCTAGGGAGCATAAGTTCAAGTTTTGAGTAATGATATGAAGTGGAGCCGCTAGCGTTAGTTGTTATAGGTACCATCCTTGTTAATGGTTTACCTATTGGAGTTTTGTTTGGTATGGGTGCTACGCACTCTTTGCTTTCTGATGCATGCGTTGATAGACTGACCTTAGATACAGTAGAGGGTAGACCTTCTTGATAGGGTTACCAAATGGGGGTTAGGTTAGAGGTACCCGAGAGGTACATGGTTGTCCTATACATATAGGACCGTGATTGGGTTGTGTACTTCTTTGTCATGCCGCTGGTGCATGAGAAAGCTTTTCTCTGTATGGATTGGATGGATAGACATCGTGTAGTTTTAGATGTAGGAAGTAGGACCTTGACGGTCTCTACCGTGTTAGGCCAGATCGGGATCTTCCGAGGTTGGGACCTTGGAAAGACGGGTATGGTTATTAATGCAGTACGAGCAGCGGGATTGATCGCACAAGGTGGCGAAGCCTTCTGGTGTTATGCCATGAAGGAGAGTGAGAGTCCACCGTTAGAGGACATCCCATTGGTTTGCGAGTTTATAGATGTGTTTGTTGAGCCGTCCAGTTTTGCCGCCTTAGAGGAGTGTAGACTTTGGCATCGAGTTGGAGCCTGGTACGAGACCGATCTCGAAGGCCACATATCGTATGGCGCCTGTCGAGTTGTCAGAGCTGTAGAAGCAACTCGAGGAGTTGGCTGAGAAGGGCTTTATCCACCCTAGCGTATTCTCGTGGGGAGCACATGTCCTCTACGTGCGGAAGAATCACAGATCGTTGAGATTATGCATCGACTATAGAGAGCTGAACAAGGTGACCATCAAGAACAAGTATCCACTGCCTTGCATTGATGCCTTGTCAAATCAGCTTCAAGGAGCGACTGTGTTCTCCAAGATCGACTTACACTCGGGTTATCACCAACTAATGGCGAGAGGGAAGGATGTGCATAAGACGGCATTTCGGACTCGGTATGGCCACTACGAGTTTGTAGTGATGTCATTCGGGCTCACGAATACGCCCACCGTCTTTATGGAGTTGATGATTGGCATATTCATCGACTTCCTGGATCAGTTGGTGGTGGTCTTCATAGACGACATCCTGGTGTACTCTCGTAGCAGAGAGAAGCATGTAGGACATCTGAGGACAATGATGCGAGTTTTGCGGGATAGAGAATTGTATGTCAAGTTCTCTAAGTGCGAGTTCTAGATGCCAGAGGTAGCATTTCTGGGTCATGTTGTCTCCGCCGATGGGATCAAGGTTGATCCGGCAAAGATCGAGTTTTTAGCAGCGTGGACGACACCAACGAACGTCAAGGAAGTGCGTAGCTTTCATGGCTTAGCCAGTTATTACCGATGGTTTGTGGAGGGATTCTCTGTGATTGTCCGTCCACTTACCAGCCTGTTGAGGAAGACTACCTGGTTTGTATGGTCCGTGATAACACGATTTATGACTTAGGATTAGGCACTCATTTAGATAGTTTTTCCGCTCATTCATGCATGGTTTAGCACTAGTTCACGACGTTTGCACTCAATTCATGTATTTTGTCGAGATAGACGTCTACACGGACTTTTGCATGCTTTGTAGGTATTTTGGGAGATCTAGGAGCTTATTCGATACATTTGAGGATCATTCCTCGAGATGACACACCTTCGGACTCATTGGGATGCAAGCTAGGAGCTAAGGAGGACACATGGGACCTTATTGGTGCATGCCATGCACCAAATTGTGGCTTAATGACCCATAGAGTGCAGAAGCACCAAAACCACGGCCACTGGGACTTCCATGGGCGTGGAAATGGGCCGTGGTTTTTGCCAGACAGTTGTGACAGCTGTCCCACGATCTTCATGGCCGACTCTTGCAAATTTGGAGGATAAAAGGTGGTCCTGCAAGGCTGTTATGGACAGACCCCTCACTCCCATTCTCTCCCATACTCTCAACAAGAAAGATTCTCTCATTGGAAGATTGGATTGGAGCTTCCATTGGAGAATAAGGATGGCTTCCATTGGAGAAGAAGAAGAAGAAGCACACTAGTTCATAGTTCCATAGGCTTTTTGAGTGATTTTGAGTGAAACGTTTTGCAAGGTTTTGTAAGAATCGATTGAACCTTCTTTTGAAGGGTTGTAAGTCCTCCTTGAACCTTGATTTAGCTTGTTTTACTTGTTTCATTTGCTTAATCCATCTTTCATTTCATCTTCTTGCCATGGATTCTATGATTTTATGCTTGTTGAGTTTGATTGTTAAGATGCATGTTGTAGGCTAAATAGATGCGATTCTAGGGTAAGGAAAAGATGGTTATGGCTTGGACTATGATAGAATGGACTTAGATGTACCTTTGGATGAGTTATTTGCTCAAGCCTAGCCTCTGTTGTAAACCACGGTTTGTTCTATACATTCCACGGCCGTGGTTCTTGATGAACAACCCGTGATTTTGACTGACTTGCTTGTTTTGATGAATCTAAGTGCTATGGTGTTAGATTGTTGAAATCCTAGTGTTTGTTGAGTTAAACCTATCCTAGGGTGACCTAGTGTTAGCAACTAAGTGTTAGAAGAGACTTACTCGGTAATTCTTACTCTTAGATACCGATGATGACGAACTCTAGGTAGTAGTGAGCCTCACAAGCCGCTATTGGACTGAATGTGCTAGGATAGGTGTTTAGGACTTGTCTTCCCGAGACCTACCCGGTAAGGAGAGGTTAGATCCCCAGAACACCATCCGGTTTGTGTAGAATTCCTATCCTTAGGCTCTTTGAGACTTACCCGGTGATGAGACCTTAGGAATGGACTAGTGGACCATGAGACCTACCCGGTGATTGATTCCAATCTAGAAACACTCACTCCCAACATACTATAGTTGATCCAAGGAATTATTAGATAGCTTGAGTCCAATGCCATAACCAGAATTTCCAACCCCTAGAATCCGCTTTTCTCCCTTTGATTACACATTTCGTATTTGCTTGTTTACTTGTGGTGTTATCTTAGTTGATTGTTGATTTCGCATGATTTGTGATCTTTGATTGATCACCTAAAAACCAAACCAAAAACATTGAGATTTTCATTTCTTCATTCCTTCCTCTTTTCTTAGTCTAGATCTTCACTATCCTTAGTCACTAATCGATTCAATCTCACCTCAGTCTTTGTGTTCGACCTCGGAATACTATCCCTACTACGAAACGTCCCGTACACTGCGGGTTTGCTAGGAGTTAGGATAAATATATCGAGTTATAAATGTAAAGCTTTTGCGTACACCATTCCTAGACGTAACAAGTTTTTGGCGCCGTTGCCGGGGACTAGGTTAAGATTGTGTCGTTGTTTGTGATTGTTTATAGTGTAGGTCTTTCTTGTTGTTTTTGATCTCGTTTGGTGTGTATCTTTGCTTTTCAGGACATCTCTCACTCTTTAGGTGTATGCGAAGATCTCGTGGCAAGGATTTAGCTCCATTCGATCCCGAACCGGAGAAAACCCTTAGATCTAGATCCAAGAGCATTAAAAAGGGAAAAGAGATGGCCAAAAGAGATCTCCAAGCTGAGTTAGATGAAGCTTTAGAGCAAATTAGGCTAAGGGATGAAGCCTTGGAAAATGAAAGGAGACTTGCCAATGAGAGGCAAGAAGCAACTACGAGGGAGATTGAAGAGATTAGGCAAGCTCTTGTGCAAAGAGGGCTTAATCGTCAACAACCTCCACCTCCACCACAACCGCAGCCGGCGGCGGTGAATATTCGGGTTGTGCCCATTGCTATTGAAGAGCCACAAACGTTAGGGCAACGTATGGATCCGGCACAAAGAGCACACCGTCCGGGTGTGAACTTAGGAGATCCCGCAGCCCATGATTACGAGCTCCGCCTCAAGTTCTACAAATGATCCGGCATAATCAATTTGGAGGGGTGGAAGGAGAGTCTCCTCATCAACACTTGATGAACTATGAGATCTTGATGGAAACTCTAAGACCGCCTAGATTGGAGAGCAACAACCATAAGCTTAGGGCTTTCTCCTTCTCTCTTAAGGATAAAGCCTTGGATTGGTATCAATCTATTCCACAAGGGCGAGTGAGTACTTGGGAGGAGATGACAACTGAGTTTTTGACAAAGTTCTTCCCACCTTCCAAGACTACCGAGCTAAGAGGGAAGATCAATGCCTTCGTGATGAAGGATAGAGAAAGCCTATTCAAGTCTTGGGAGAGGTTCAAAGACCTTCTCCTAGATTGTCCACACCATGGTATACCGAAAATAGAGCTTTTGAAGATCTACTTCAAGGGACTTGATGAAGATAGCCAATTCAAGCTTCAATCTCTTTCCGGTGGGACTTTCATGGAGAAAAATGTGGATGAAGCTTGGGAGTTTGTAGAGAAACAAGCTTTGGTGAGTGAGAAGTACTCCCATAGGAAGAGTGATGGGAGGAAAGCGGGAGCATATGAGGTGAGTGAAGTCACTATGAGTAACTTCAAGCTTGATGCAATCAACAACGAGCTAAAGTCTTTGAGGGAGTTGTGTGCTACAACTTTGAAGAATCAAGCAACCCCTCAAATGCAAGTGCAACCAAACTTGTCTTCCAAGGAAGAAGATGTGAACTACATGGGAAGGGGCAATTACAACAACTATCAAGGCCCAAGGAACTTCAACAACAACCGGCAATTCAATAATTACCAGCCTAACCACAACCATCTCGGGTTTTCCTATTCTAACCCGGATGGAGCCTTGAACCCTCCCGCTTCCACAAGCGCATCTCCACCACCAAAGGCTTCACAAGAACCTCCACCCGGATTTACTCAACCTCCAAAGGATAGAACCGAGATGATGTTTGAGCAATTGCTTGGAAGGTTGAGTGGTCTTGAGAGCACGGTGACTTCCATTTCTAAGGCTCAAAAGGTGTTGGAAGCACAAGTGTTCCAAAAGGCGGGTGAAGCTCATAGAGATTCGGGAAAGCTTCCCGGAAAAACCGAAGACAACCCGAGAGGCCAAGTGTTGGCCATCACAACAAGGAGCGGGTTGAGTATGAAGGACCCCTTGCCTAAGGAGATCGTTAAGGGAAAGCAAGTAGTGGTTGAGGAAGAGATCTTACAAGAAGAAGGAGGAAAGGACAAGGAAGATGAGCCAACATATGTGGCACCACCTCCATACAAGCCACCACTACCATTCCCACAATCATGAGCAAGGGCTCGCTTGGAAAAACACTTCGGTAAATTCCTTGAACTTATGTCTAAATTGCATATTAACATTCCGTTCATGGATGCTATTCTAGGTATGCCGGCATATGGCAAGTTTTTGAAAGAGATACTCTCCAACAAAAGGAAGTTGGAAGAGTATGGAGAAGTGAGGATGACGAGGAGATCCTCGGAGTTGATTCAAACCATGAGGGAGGAGATGCCTCCCAAGCTAAGAGATCCGGGATCCTTTTGTGTGCCAATTGGAGTGGGAGAAGTGAAGTATGAAGCCCTATGTGATCTTGGGGCAAGTGTAAGCATCATACCGCTTGCACTTTGCAACAAGGTTGGGCTAGGAGAGCCAAAGCCGGTCAAGGGTCACTGGCGGACCGTTCGATCACTCACCCCGTAGGAATCTTAGAAGACATACCGGTGCAACTAGGGAAGTTCTATGTGCCCATAGACTTCGTTGTTTTGGACATCCCGGCAGACTATCCGGTTCCCATCATCTTAGGGAGACCTTTCTTGGCTACATCCGGATGTTTGGTGGATTGCAAAAATGGAATTCTCTCCTCAACATTGGAGAAGAGAATATCAAGTTCAAATTATCCACAATGATGAAAGGGCCAACCCTTGGCGAAGATGTGTTCAACATTGACGAGCAAGAGGAGTCTAGAGAAGTTGTGAGCTCGATCTTGATCAAGGACCCCTTGGAGAAGGTTCTTAGCTTAAGTTTAATGGAGGAAGGAGTTGAGGAGGCTTGCAATGAAGAAATCAAGGCTTTGGAATCATTGGAAAAGGAGACAAGAGCTGAATTCGAAGCACACGAAGGTGTGCTGAATTTCTGTGAAAACCACGGCCAGGTAGGGGAAACCACGCCCGTGGAAAGTCCTGTGGAACTCTCTAGAATGCTCAAAAAGGCTAGCTTTGCAAGTTCCACAGCCGTGGTTGTGCCAGATCCCGTAATTTTGCCTGTGGTTTCCCCAGAAACTACATTGGTTGTTGATCAAGCTTCAAGGAGCCCTGAGGAGTCTTCCATGGCTTTGGATTCAACTCAACCAACATTGTATAGAGCGTCTCCACTCGATAAAGGTCCTCCTAAACTTGAACTCAAACCCCTCCCCTCTCATTTGAAGTATGCTTTTCTTGGTGAGAATTCTACATATCCGGTTATTGTGAATGCATGCTTGAATGATGATGAACTTGCTAGATTGTTGCATGAGTTGAGATTGCATAGGAAGGCTATTGGTTATACAATTGATGATTTAGTTGGCATTAAACCTTCTTTGTGCATGCATAAGATCTTAATGGAAGACAACCATAAACCTTCTGATAACGTGATTTATGACGTTAGTTTAGGCATTCATTTAGATAGTTTTTCCCGTTATTCATGCACGGTTTGGCATTAGTTCATGACATTTACGCTTAATTCATGCATATTTCTAGAAAAGATGTCTACACGAGCTTTTGTCGGTTTTGTAGGTATTTCGGGGATCTTTTGGACATTAATTGATACATTCGAGGACCAAGCCTCATGGTGGTACATATCCAAGGTCTTGAAGGAACATAATTGGAGCAATGAAGGACACAAGGACCCTTGTTGGTGCAAGCAATGGAGCAACTCATGGCTAGATGATCATAACAAGTTTCTGTTGAAGAAAATTGACCTACACTCAGGAAAATCGGCCGATTTTTCTGTCTGGGTCGATTTTCTTGCTTTTGACAGCTTGAGCCACGTGTCCCACGATCTCTTTGTCCGGCCCTTGCTTCTTTGTGGAGTATTTAAGTGGTCCTGCAGGCTGATTTGAGGATGCTTATCCTTCCTTTGGACCCTTCTAGCATCTTCCCAAAGACTCTTCCATTGGCAGCGTCTCTTCAAGGCACCCTTGTGGGTGTTCTTGAGAGAGATTAGTGTAGATCTTAATTTCGTAGTGAGATTTGAGTGATTTTTGTGAAGAAACTTGTTGAAGGTTGTAAGATCTGACTTGGAGCTACATTTGGTGTGTTGAAAGACTTGTTTTGAGCTCAAATCCAGCTAAGTTTCATTGCTTTCATTTCCTTACTTCATCTTCTTGCTATGGATTCCATGTATGCTTGTTTGATGATTTTAGATCTTGAAATGCATGTTATTGGCTAGTTTGTTGTGATTCTGGAGTGATGGATTGATGGTTATGGCTTGGGTGATGATAGAATGGACTTATATGTTAGTTTAGGATGATTCGTATGCACAAAACCTAACTCAGAAATAAAAATCGACATGTTCTTCATAGTAAATCGGCCGATTTTTGCTATGATCCACCCGATTTTTCCTTCTGTTGCTCTTTAATTGATGAATCTGTATGTTAGGATGTTAGATTGTTGAAATCCTAGTGTTTGTTGAGCATAATATAGCTTAGGGTGACCTAATGCTAGCAAACTAAGTGAGGAAAGAGACCTACCCGGTGATTTCCGATCTTAGATACCAAAGATGATGAACTCTAGGTAGTAGTGAGCCTCATAAGCCGCTATTGGACTGAGTGTGCTAGGATTGTTGCTTGAGACTTACCTTTTCCGAGACTTATCCGGTAAGGAGAGGTTTGCCCCTTAAGTAGTGTCCGGTTTGTGTAGAATTCCCAACTTTACCTCCTTGAGACTTACCCGGTAATAGGAGTTTGGTGCGGGATTAGTGAAGCATGAGACTTACCCGGTAATTGCTTCCATTAGAGAAACACCCTTTCCCAACACCGCAACCTTATCCTTAGAATCTTTAGAAGCTTGAGTTCAATGCCATAACCGGAAATCTTGATCTCTAGAATCCACTTATCTTACCTCTTATCTCCTATCTTGCATTTGTGTGTTTGTTTGCTTGTTTGATTTGCATATTTTGTGATCCTTGTTTGATCACCCCAAAACCAACCAAAAATATTGTGTTTTGCACCTTCTCTATTCCTCATGTCATCTTAGTTTAGATTTGCACTATCTTTGATCATTAAATGACTTGATTTCGCCTCAGTCCTTGTGTTCGACCTCGAAATATTTTCCTTCCTACATAACGATCCGTACACTGTGGGTTTCACTAGGTAGTTTAGGAGATTAGATCGAGTTTATAAATGTAAAGCTTTTTGTGCTACACATCTTAGCGTAACAAGTTTTTGGCGCCGTTGCCGGGGACTAGGTCTAGATTAAGTCATTTGCTCTTGATCGTTTTTAGTGTTTATCTTTCTTGTTACTTTTGATCTTGTGTTGTTTTTGTCTTTGCCTTTTCATGTTTGCCATGGACGGATTGTACTTCCAAGACGACCTTGACAACATGGAGTATGAGGAGTGGATGGAAAGCCAAGATCTAGGACCTCTCCATGATGAGTTTGAGTATTGGGAGGAGTTTAATGCCTATCATGAGTCCCATGATCAAGCTCGCATGACTACATTGTCTTATGTGGAACCTCACCATCAACCTCACAATGACCGAGTGGAATCAATGTTAGAAGAAATGTTGAGGAAGATGGATGATCTAGAGAGCAACCTTGCTTCCATTTCGAGTGCCCACATGGTGCTTGAAGCGGAAGTATTTCAACAAGAGGAGGTTCACCATGAGGAGATCCAAGAATTACCCGATTCAACCATAACCAATAGAGACCTTCAAGAAGAGTTGGATAAAGCTTAGGATCAAGTGAGGCTAAGGGATTTGGCCCTGAAGGATGAAAGAATATTGAATTTCGAGAGAGAAGAACAAATGAGGAGGGAGATTGAGGAGATTAGGCATGCTCTTACGCTAGGAAATCCTACCATCCTTCAAGGCTTACCTCCACCTCCTTCACCTTTGGAGGAGTGCAATGAAGTATTCTTACCCCCGGACATCCTTGCCATCAACCCCGGAACCACACTTGAAGAGCTCACGAGGGAGAGCCCTAAGTTAGCTTCAACTCCTTCCAATCCTTTCTTGCTTGCCCGGAGTACACACGAAGATTGGAGTCCCTTTCCTAAGGAGTATCCCATGTTGAATGATGGAGGGAAGCATGATGGATCCATGATGGTTATGAAGCACCTCAATGAAGAATTCTTTCCAAGAACCGGCCTTCTTCGGATCATAGAGGATGAGGATGGCAAGCATCTCACCGGTGTGACCGCGGAGTACAAATTGTCTAAGTATGGGGTGGCACCTATGGTTGCAACTCCATACTATCATCAAGGGAGCGGTGATGAAGGAGTCTACTACTCACCGGTGAAGAGAAAACTTAAAGCTTATTTGGGCATCAAGTGGCCCTTGCTTGTCATCATGGATGCCGGAAAGCGATGGTTGCTTGGACTCCTCAAGCAAACCATGGTATTCGAGGTGGATTGACACATCCTCTGAGTTTGGTCAAGCTAATGACCTAAAAGAAGCGTTTCTTGGGAGGCAACCTAAGATTAACAACTCTTTCCCTTTTCTCTTTCGTCTTCGTTTTTGCTTTTGTTTTTAGTGTGCTTTGTTTTTCTTTTGTGTTTTTGGGTGCTAGATCTTGTTGTTGTCATGTGTAATGAGATGCTGGAGGTCATGTGAAAACCTCATGGAACTGCTGAAGGTACAAGATCCGAGCACATGGATGAGAAAGAAAGCACCCAGGAAAATCGGACTGTTCTTCATATAAATCGGCCGATTTTCCTGGGTAGATGGTCCGATTTTTCCTTCTGTTAAGGAAAGTGATGATCTCCAATCAAGCATGGGTGGAGCGGACGTGGAACTTGAACGGCTTGCGGTGCCAAGCGTGGGTTCCGACACCATAATGAACATCAAAAGCTCTCTACCATCCTTGATCGATCATCCACCATCATCATTCGATGTGAACCGAAATACCAAAGCATCACCAATTTTACATTGTGAGAACTCTCTTTCACTTCTTTATTTAGTTTCCACATTGGGGACAATGTGTTTCTAAGTATGGGGTGGGGTTTTCATGATCACTTGCATGATTAGCATCTAGGATAGTTTAATATTGTCACATGTTTCATTATGTCTTGCATTGTACATACATATTTCGAAAAATCCAAAAAAATTAGAAAATTTTAAAAAAATTTTAGTGCTTCTAAGCTTGGGAATGACCCTCATGATGAAATTGTCTTGTGAATTGGCTATGGATAGCCTTATGTGTTGAATTGATGTATGCATATGTGGACTTGAAGTACTTATCTTGAATCCCATGAATGATTTGTGATTATGACGCTTGTCTTGATTGGATTGAGGATTGAAGGTCGAAATTGCATGCTAGTTCTTACACATCATTTAGGAGTGATTAAGGCAATTCATCTTTCTCTACTTCTCATCTTGATCATGTTGTTTGAGCACCTCAATTGATGAAAAATTTAACCTCTTTTGACCCATCTGGGAATAGGAGCATGCTAGTGTGTTGAGTGTGTGAAAAGCAAGTGTGGCGTGAAGTTGTTGATGAAAGAATGTTGTGAATGAAGTGCTGAATTTGTTGTGAAAGTGTAGACAAAAATATAGGTTTGGGGACGTTGGTTTAAATGACGAGTAACTCGGCACCATTCACATAATCGGGTGTTTGTGCCTTGCCAAAGTCAAATAAACCGATAGTCCTAACGAGCTTTGGTATGTGTGCCCCGTGTGGATGCACCTCGAAAAATAAAAAAGCCCGAGGACAGCTAATCACCAAGGTTTCGGCTTTTGTACACCAATGCCATTGTCTCAAAAATAAGTGAAAAAGAAAAGAAAACAAAGAAAAGATGGAGAAAATTATACACTTGTTGGGAAGTTGAGCAAAAATGAAATTGTGGAGTTAGTTTCTTTCCCGGATTAGCATCACATAACCTAAAAAGTCTCACCTAATCACAACGTTTCTTAGCTTCTTCTTTTCTAAGTCCTTGTGACCTAATTGCATGTGTGTAAGACTTAGTAATCTAGATTGGATGTACTCATGATCATCTTGACTTCTTCATTTTCACCTCTCATGCATGCTTTCTAGTTAAGTATAATTGTCTTTCCATGCCTTCATTCGTTTGATGCATGATTGATTGTCCATTGCCATGAAACATGACTATGAAGGTGATCCAATGTTAGAAGCACAATTCCAAAAAGATTTTGTTGTTTTTCTGCATGCATAATCATGTCATCTCTTAGTCTATAGTTGGGTCTTGCTCGGGGACGAGCAAATCTTAAGTATGGGGTATTTTGATAACGTGATTTATGACGTTAGTTTAGGCATTCATTTAGATAGTTTTTCCCGTTATTCATGCACGGTTTGGCATTAGTTCATGACGTTTACGCTTAATTCATGCATATTTCTAGAAAAGACGTCTACACGAGCTTTTGTCGGTTTTGTAGGTATTTCGGGGATCTTTTGGACATTAATTGATACATTCGAGGACCAAGCCTCATGGTGGTACATATCCAAGGTCTTGAAGGAACATAATTGGAGCAATGAAGGACACAAGGACCCTTGTTGGTGCAAGCAATGGAGCAACTCATGGCTAGATGATCATAACAAGTTTCTGTTGAAGAAAATCGACCTACACTCAGGAAAATCGGCCGATTTTTCTGTCTGGGTCGATTTTCTGGCTTTTGACAGCTTGAGCCACGTGTCCCACGATCTCTTTGTCCGGCCCTTGCTTCTTTGTGGAGTATTTAAGTGGTTCTGCAGGCTGATTTGAGGATGCTTCTCCTTCTTTTGGACCCTTCTAGCATCTTCCCAAAGACTCTTCCATTGGTAGCCTCTCTTCAAGGCACCCTTGTGGGTGTTCTTGAGAGAGATTAGTGTAGATCTTAATTTCGTAGTGAGATTTGAGTGATTTTTGTGAAGATTTTAGATCTTGATATGCATGTTATTGGCTAGTTTGTTGTGATTCTGGAGTGATGGATTGATGGTTATGGCTTGGGTGATGATAGAATGGACTTATATGTTAGTTTAGGATGATTCGTATGCACAAAACCTAACTCAGACATAAAAATCGACCTGTTCTTCATAGTAAATCGGCCGATTTTTGCTATGATCCACCCGATTTTTCCTTCTTTTGCAATCCTAGTGTTTGTTGAAATCCTAGTGTTTGTTGAGCATAATATAGCTTAGGGTGACCTAATGCTAGCAAACTAAGTGAGGAAAGAGACCTACCCGGTGATTTCCGATCTTAGATACCAAAGATGATGAACTCTAGGTAGTAGTGAGCCTCATAAGCCGCTATTGGACTGAGTGTGCTAGGATTGTTGCTTGAGACTTACCTTTTCCGAGACTTACCCGGTAAGGAGAGGTTTGCCCCTTAAGTAGTGTCCGGTTTGTGTAGAATTCCCAACTTTACCTCCTTGAGACTTGCCCGGTAATAGGAGTTTGGTGCGGGATTAGTGAAGCATGAGACTTACCCGGTAATTGCTTCCATTAGAGAAACACCCTTTCCCAACACCGCAACCTTATCCTTAGAATCTTTAGAAGCTTAAGTTCAATGCCATAACCGGAAATCTTGATCTCTAGAATCCACTTATCTTACCTCTTATCTCCTATCTTGCATTTGTGTGTTTGTTTGCTTGTTTGATTTGCATATTTTGTGATCCTTGTTTGATCACCCCAAAACCAACCAAAAATATTGTGTTTTGCACCTTCTCTATTCATCATCTCATCTTAGTTTAGATTTGCACTATCTTTGATCATTAAATGACTTGATTTCGCCTCAGTCCTTGTGTTCGACCTCGGAATATTTTCCTTCCTACATAACGATCCGTACACTGCGGGTTTCGCTAGGTAGTTTAGGAGATTAGATCGAGTTTATAAATGTAAAGCTTTTTGTGCTACACATCTTAGCGTAACACCTTCAATTAAACCTCAAAGAAGACTAAACCCAATCATGAAAGAAGTAGTCAAGAAAGAGATCCTTAAATTGCTAGATGCGGGAATCATTCGCGATTTCGGATAGTAAGTGGGTTAGTCCCGTACATGTGGTTCCTAAGAAGGGTGGGATGACCGTAGTAACCAATGAGAATAATGAACTAATTCCAACTAAAACGGTTACGGGATGGAGGATGTGCATAGACTATAGGAAACTAAATGTTGCCTCTAGGAAAGATCACTTCCCTCTTCCCTTTATTGACCAAATGCTAGAGAGATTAGCTCAACATTCTCACTTTTGCTACTTAGATGGTTATAGTGGATTCTTCCAAATCCCTATTCACCCCGATGATCAAGAAAAAAACACATTTACATGTCCTTGGGGTACATTTGCATATAGGAGAATGCCATTTGGGTTGTGTAATGCACCCGCCACCTTTCAAAGGTGTATGATGGCCATCTTTTCTGAGTATATTGAAAACATCATGGAAGTGTTTATGGATGATTTTTCTGTTTATGGATCTTCCTTTGATGATTGTTTAGCTAACTTGTCCTTGGTGCTTAAGAGATATGAGGAGACAAACCTTGTCTTAAATTGGGAGAAATGCCACTTCATGGTAAGTGAAGGCATTGTGTTGGGACACTTGGTGTCCAACCGTGGCATTGAGGTTGATAGGGCTAAGATAGAGACAATAGAGAAGTTGCCACCACCTACCTCGGTGAAGGGGGTAAGGAGTTTTCTAGGGCATGCCGGTTTTTACCGGAGATTCATTAAAGATTTTTCTAAGATTTCTAAGCCTCTTACTAACCTACTAATGAAAGATGTTGAGTTTGTTTTCTCCAAGGATTGCCTTGAGGCTTTTTGTAGGTTGAAGAATGCTTTGATCTCCGCACCTATCATGCAACCTCCGGATTGGAGTCTACCGTTTGAGATCATGTGTGACGCGAGTGATGTAGCCGTTGGGGCTGTTTTGGGGCAAAGGAAAGATGGGCTTACACATGCTATCTATTATGCTAGCAAGACACTAGATGATGCCCAACTTAATTATGCTACCACCGAGAAGGAGTTGCTAGCGGTTGTGTATGCATTTGAGAAGTTCCGCTCGTATCTTGTTGGAGCAAAAGTCATTGTGTATACGGATCATGCTGCGATCCGTTATCTCCTTACAAAGAAGGATGCCAAGCCTCGTTTGATTCGGTGGATCCTTCTTCTTCAAGAGTTTGACTTGGAAATCCGGGATAAGAAAGGGTCCGAAAATTCTGTGGCGGATCACCTTAGTAGACTCCCACCATTGGAGCTTGAGAGAGATGACATCCCAATTGATGACTCATTCCGGGATGAGCAATTGCAAATGATGGAGGAGTGCCTATTCCAAGTGTCTAGAGGAAGTGAGCCATGGTATGCCGACATTGTGAATTATCTTGTGTGCGAGGAGGTGCCTCCCGGTTTGTCATATGCCCACCGGAAAATTTTCTTCAAGGATGTGAGACATTACTATTGGAGTGAGCCGCTTTTGCTCAAAAGAGGGCCGGATGGAGTTTTTAGAAGATGCATACCTGAGGATGAGGTGGAGAGTGTGATCCGTCATTGTCACTCCTTGCCATGTGGAGGCCATGCTAGCTCACACAAGACATGTGCTAAGGTGTTGCAATCGGGTTTCTTTTGGCCAAGTTTGTTCAAGGATGTGCAGAATTTTGTGGTAGCTTGTGATGCTTGCCAAAGGACGGGCAACATCTCAAGGAGGAATGAGATGCCCTTGAACAACATACAAGAGGTGGAGATATTCGATATTTGGGGTGTGGACTTCATGGGACCATTCCCCTCTTCTTGTGGCAACCTCTACATCCTATTGGCGGTGGACTATGTTTCGAGATGGGTGGAGGCAACCGCCTCTCCCACAAATGATGCCAAGGTTGTGGTGCGGTTCTTCAACCGAGTGATCTTCCCTAAGTTTGGAACACCAAGGGTGATCATAAGTGATGGAGGGAAGCACTTCACTAATAGGAACTTCGGGACACTTTTGGCTAAGTATGGGGTGACTCATAAGGTGGCAACACCTTACCATCCCCAAACTAGTGGCCAAGTGGAGATCTCCAACCGGGAGATAAAGGGAATTCTTGAGAAGACGGTTTCTAGGACGAGAAAGGATTGGGCTATGAAGCTCGATGATGCTTTGTGGGCTTATAGAACCGCTTTCAAGACACCGATTGGCACCACTCCTTACAAGCTAGTCTATGGCAAGTCTTGCCACCTTCCGGTAGAGATGGAGTATAGAGCATATTGGGCTATAAGGTGGTTGAACTTTGACCTCAAGGAGGCTGGAGAGAAGAGGTTGCTTGATATGAACACCCTTGAGGAGATCCGGTTGGATGCCTATGAAAACGCCCGGATCTACAAGGAGAGGACCAAACGTTGGCATGATAAGCGTCTCATCCTGAAGGAGTTGAGTGAAGGCGACCTTGTCCTTCTCTTCAACTCAAGGCTGCGGCTCTTCCCCGGAAAGCTAAAGTCAAGATGGACGGGTCCTTATGTGGTGAAGAAGATCTTTCCCCATGGAGCGGTTGAGATAGGAGGGGAGCATTGTGGAGATTTTAAGGTGAATGGGCACCGTTTGAAGAACTATATCCCGGGAGCTCCGGTGGATATGATTTCCCCACTTCACCTAGAGTGAGACACCCCCAAGTTTGGTCAAGCTAATGACCTTAAAGAAGCGCTTGATGGGAGGCAACCCATTGGTAGACATCTTTCCCTTTTTCGTTTTTGTTTTTGTTTTGATTTTTCTGTTTTTGTGTTTTTGGTGTGCTTTGTGTGTGCTAGAGTCTTGGTAGCATGGAAGCCTTGCATGGCATATGGATGATGATGATGATGAGTCCCTCATCAATTGTGGGTGGAGCGGACGCGGGACTTGGACGGCTAGCGGTGCCTAGCGCGGATCCCGACGCCATAACGAACACTTTGAGCTCTCTACCATCGTTGATAGGATCATCCGACATCACTTCACTTGAGTAATCCCAAATACCAAAGCAAACCATTTTTACATTGTGAGAACCCTCTTTCACTCTTCTTTACTTGAATACCACATTGGGGAAAATGTGTTTCTAAGTATGGGGTGGGGTTTGCATGATTAGCATCTAGGGCAGTTTCTTTTAGTCACATGCTTCATTATATCTTGCATTGTACATACACATTTCGAAAAATTCAAAAAATCAGAAAATTTTAAAAAAAATTTAGTGCTTCTAAGCTTGGGAATGACCCTTATGATGAAATTGTCTTGTGATTTGGCTATGGATGGCCTTATGTGTTGAATTGATGAATACATATGTGGACTTGAAGTACTTATCTTGAATCCCATGAATGGTTTGTGATTATGATGCTTGCCTTGATTGGATTGAGTATTGAAAGTCGAAATTACATGCTAGTTCTTGCACATCATCTAGGAATGATTAAGGCAATTCATCTTCCTCTACTTCTCATCTTGATCATGTTGCTTGAGCACCTCAATTGATATAAATTTGACCTCTTTTGACCCATAGAGTGCAGAAGCACCAAAACCACGGCCACTGGGACTTCCACGGCGTGGAAATGGGCCATGTTGTCTCCGCCGATGGGATGCCAGAGGTAGCATTTCTGGGTCATGTTGTCTCCGCCGATGGGATCAAGGTTGATCCGGCAAAGATCGAGTTTTTAGCAGCGTGGACGACACCAACGAACGTCAAGGAAGTGCGTAGCTTTCATGGCTTAGCCAGTTATTACCGATGGTTTGTGGAGGGATTCTCTGTGATTGTCCGTCCACTTACCAGCCTGTTGAGGAAGACTACCTGGTTTGTATGGTCCGTGATAACACGATTTATGACTTAGGATTAGGCACTCATTTAGATAGTTTTTCCGCTCATTCATGCATGGTTTAGCACTAGTTCACGACGTTTGCACTCAATTCATGTATTTTGTCGAGATAGACGTCTACACGGACTTTTGCATGCTTTGTAGGTATTTTGGGAGATCTAGGAGCTTATTCGATACATTTGAGGATCATTCCTCGAGATGACACACCTTCGGACTCATTGGGATGCAAGCTAGGAGCTAAGGAGGACACATGGGACCTTATTGGTGCATGCCATGCACCAAATTGTGGCTTAATGACCCATAGAGTGCAGAAGCACCAAAACCACGGCCACTGGGACTTCCATGGGGGTGGAAATGGGCCGTGGTTTTTGCCAGACAGTTGTGACAGCTGTCCCACGATCTTCATGGCCGACTCTTGCAAATTTGGAGGATAAAAGGTGGTCCTGCAAGGCTGTTATGGACAGACCCCTCACTCCCATTCTCTCCCATACTCTCAACAAGAAAGATTCTCTCATTGGAAGATTGGATTGGAGCTTCCATTGGAGAAGAAGTAAGGCTTCCATTGGAGAAGAAGAAGAAGCACACTAGTTCATAGTTCCATAGGCTTTTTGAGTGATTTTGAGTGAAACGTTTTGCAAGGTTTTGTAAGAATCGATTGAACCTTCTTTTGAAGGGTTGTAAGTCCTCCTTGATTTAGCTTGTTTTACTTGTTTCATTTGCTTAATCCATCTTTCATTTCATCTTCTTGCCATGGATTCTATGATTTTATGCTTGTTGAGTTTGATTGTTAAGATGCATGTTGTAGGCTAAATAGATGCGATTCTAGGGTAAGGAAAAGATGGTTATGGCTTGGACTATGATAGAATGGACTTAGATGTACCTTTGGATGAATTATTTGCTCAAGCCTAGCCTCTGTTGTAAACCACGGTTTGTTCTATACATTCCACGGCCGTGGTTCTTGATGAACAACCCGTGATTTTGACTGACTTGCTTGTTTTGATGAATCTAAGTGCTATGGTGTTAGATTGTTGAAATCCTAGTGTTTGTTGAGTTAAACCTATCCTAGGGTGACCTAGTGTTAGCAACTAAGTGTTAGAAGAGACTTACTCGGTAATTCTTACTCTTAGATACCGATGATGACGAACTCTAGGTAGTAGTGAGCCTCACAAGCCGCTATTGGACTGAATGTGCTAGGATAGGTGTTTAGGACTTGTCTTCCCGAGACCTACCCGGTAAGGAGAGGTTAGATCCCCAGAACACCATCCGGTTTGTGTAGAATTCCTATCCTTAGGCTCTTTGAGACTTACCCGGTGATGAGACCTTAGGAATGGACTAGTGGACCATGAGACCTACCCGGTGATTGATTCCAATCTAGAAACACTCACTCCCAAGATACTATAGTTGATCCAAGGAATTATTAGATAGCTTGAGTCCAATGCCATAACCGGAATTTCCAACCCCTAGAATCCGCTTTTCTCCCTTTGATTACACATTTCGTATTTGCTTGTTTACTTGTGGTGTTATCTTAGTTGATTGTTGATTTCGCATGATTTGTGATCTTTGATTGATCACCTAAAAACCAAACCAAAAACATTGAGATTTTCATTTCTTCATTCCTTCCTCTTTTCTTAGTCTAGATCTTCACTATCCTTAGTCACTAATCGATTCAATCTCACCTCAGTCTTTGTGTTCGACCTCGGAATACTATCCCTACTACGAAACGTCCCGTACACTGCGGGTTTGCTAGGAGTTAGGATAAATATATCGAGTTATAAATGTAAAGCTTTTGCGTACACCATTCCTAGACGTAACAGTCCGAGCCGTGTACTTAGAGTTTTGAGGAGCTGAAGAGACGTTTGACTTCCACTCCCATCTTAGTGTAGCCGGAGGGCACAAAGGACTTTGTAAGTCAACAGTGACACATCCAAGCCAAGCTTAGGGTGTGTTTGATGCAGCGTGGTAGAGTGATTGCATATGCATCTAGACAATTGAAGACGTATGAGGAGAACTACCCGACTCGTGATCTGGAGTTAGCAGCGGTAGTTCATGCCTTGAAGATTTGGATACATTACTTGTATGGCGCTACATGCCAGATTTTCACAAACCATAAGAGTTTGAAGTATATTTGCATGCAGCGGGAATTGAATGAACGCCAGCATAGGTGGCTTGAGTTGATCAAGAATTTTGACCTTGAGATTCTGTACCATTCAAGGAAGGCGAACGTTGCCGCCGACGCTCTTAGAAAGAAGACGCCTCGAGAGAATGCGATTGCGAGACTAACAATTTAGCCTAAGTTACCGAGAGATCTAGCGTGACTAGAGATGGACATCCAGTTTCTTGATAAGGATGCCTAGTTGAGTACCTTAGAGGTTCTACCTGATCTGTTGGAAGAGATCCAACAGAAGTAGGGGATCTTCTAGACGTTGACGATGATACGAGATAGGATGTCTCGTGGTAAGGCACCACAATTCTCCATAGGAGCAGATGGAGTGATGAGACACCGCGACCACGTCTGTGTACCCTCTGATGCGGATCTAAGGCAGAGGATTCTACAGGAGGCTCACTCCACACCTTACTCAGTGCACCAAAGTGCGAGTAAGATGTATCAGGATGTGAGACGATCATATTGGTGGGGAGGGATGAAGCCCGATGTGGCCAGATTTGTGGCATAGTTTGCGACATGTCAACAGGTCAAGATAGAGCATTGCAGACCAGAAGGAGAGCTCCATCCACTTTCAGTACCGCAATAGAATTGTGGGAGGACATCTCCATGGACTTTGTGACAAGATTGAGACCGAGCAAGAGTTTTGATGCTATTTGGATTGTGGTTAATGGAATGATGAATACTGCACGTTTCCTTCCTATTAGGGAGACGTGGCCAGTGAGTAGATTGGTTAAGGAGTTCACTAGGTAGATAGTTAGACTCCATGGTGTACCGAGGACGATCGTCTCAAATCGAGATGGACGATTCACCTCGAGGTTCTGGCAGCAGATTTAGACTACTCTAGGGACGAGTCTTCACTTCACGACTGCGTTTCATCCTCAGACAGATGGTCAGTGAAAGAGGACCATTCAGACATTGGAGGACATACTGCGAGCTTGTGTATTGAATTGGGGACAGGCATGGTCGGATTACCTCCCATTGGTTGAATTCTCATACAACGACAACTGGCATGCATCGATTGAGATGGCCCCATATGAGACACTGTATGGGCATAGATGTCGTACACCGTTATGCTGGAATGAGCCTAGCAGTATCAGTGGTTTAGCGTCATAGAAAATTCAGGATGATATGGCTCGAGTAGTGCTGATCAAAGAGGATGTTGGTTGCACAATATCGCTAGAAGTCATATGTAGACAAGAGGCGTCGACCTCTAGAGTTTAGAGTTGGAGCTCATGTCTGGCTAAGAGTATTCCCGACGAGAGGGGTCAAATGTTTTGGCATAAAGGGGAAGTTGAGTCCCCGATATATCGGTCCTTTTGAGATACTGGATAGATTTGGGAGAGCAACGTACAAATTGGCTTTGCCACCGAGGTTAGAGGGTGTTCACCCTGTTTTTCATGTGTCTTAGCTGAGGGAGTACATACCAGATCGGAGACACATCGTCAGCTATGATGATTTAGTGGTTGAGCCGGACCACACTTTTGTTGAGCAGTAGATTGCAGTCCTAGAACAAGGTATGAGACGCCCGCGTTCAAAGGACATTCCCATGCTGAGGATATAGTAGTCTAGACGAGGACTAGAGGAGGCTACATGGGAGACCAAGGATAATATCCAAAGTTTTATGCAGAGATAGATGCACCTGTAGGATCGACCAGTAGATCTTATTGCTATCTTGGTAAATGTATGTTATGTGTTTTTGTGATATGTTGTGTTTTCGTGCTACTTGTGATGTGTACTTATGATCTTTTAGATCTTGTTTGCTAGCGCGAGTTAGGTATAGCTGGAGATGGTTCTTTCCTCCATGCTATAGTGATATGTTTAGGATTAGGTGGAGATGGTTCTTTCCTCCTTGCTATTATTGATGGACATAGTGTAAGTGGAGGCGGTTTTCCTCCATGTAGTGGCGTTACGTGTACAATTTGGCCGGAGACAGTTTTCCTCCATGGCTTGTGACGTGGTTCTAGGTTGGATAGAGATGGTTTACCTCTATGCCTTTGGATAGCGTTATGATCTTGTTGCTGGAGTTGGTGATTCCTCCATGCTATGTTTTGAGGTTATAGAGTGTGTTATAGATTGATACCTTTGAACGGAGATGTGATACCTCCGATAGAGAGAGTGCTTATACCTCGGCATATCGGTCCGAGAGGATTTGGGAATTTTTCAAGTTTCGGGACGAAACTTTTTCTTAAGGGGTGCGTGATGTAATAGCTAGGATTTTCGAATTCTAATTAATGTTGATTAACTTATTCATTGATAGTAATTGACATATAACTCGCGAAGATTGTGCAAGTGATGAGTATGAGTCCCACCGTTATGTTTCTGGCGTAATTTTGGACTTATGGGGAAATTTTAACTTTTTCCCTAGGTAATTATTTTTATCCTCCGGTGTTATTTGGAGCATTTGGGAGCTCCAATTAATAAAAATGCAGTTGAGAGAAATGATCAGGACATCGGATATGTCCTAGATATGAAATAACATGGAAAGACAAAATAGCAAAAATAGTCGCTATTTCGTTTGTTAACGGCTAAGAAAGAAGGCTTAAAAATACACGTTTTCCGAGGCAGATGTGGAATAATTATCCCTACAATATTCCATATTTATTATTTCAATTTCGAGAAGTTTGTAGAAGGGGGTGCAACCCGCCTTTGGATCGGTTATATGATAATTATCGACTTCACTAAAGGATAATTATCGTCTTCACTATAAATAGCGCAAAATTCTTTGATTAATTCATTTCCTTTCACATTTCCTCGTAAAAGCTCTTATTTCTCTCAACCTTCAAACTCAGATCTACTCTCCGTTTCTAATCCGATTTCAATTCCGTTTGAGTTTCTGGATTCCTCTCTTCATTCTCTTCATATTGGTACCGAATTTCTGCATTTCCGGGTATATAGAGATCTGGTCGAGCATATATGTCACCAGGACGGTTCCGTCGCTCAGATTCCGGTGAATTTGATGTTGTCCATGCGTAGCCTACGCCGATGTGATTCCGAATCTTCTTCCAGATCGTCAATCGGGTTAGTAGCGAATAAGTTATGAATTTATTCTTTTTCCGTACTACGATTTGGCCTAGATTAACCTTAGACTTGTCAAAATGGATAATTAGAAATTCCATTATGGTTGTTATATTATTCTGGTGTTTATGAGTTGTTTGTTTGATGAAATCTGATGACAGGTGGATTTAGAAATTGCATGCGGGCAAAACGTTATTTTGGTGAAATTTAATTAATTAATTAAGGGTTAATTAATTAAATTAGGATTAGAATTGAGATCGAGGAATGTTGATTAGATGCTACCTTGAGATTTGAGGAATTGTGAGTTATGTTGAGAATCCGAGGTTTAAATGCGAGTTATAGTTGGTTATGGTTATGAGGTGTAGGACACGCGTCTCCTAACCTTTGCAACGTTTGATATTGTGTATGCCTTTCTTATGCAGGCATTGATCGTTTCCTCAAGGGGAAACTGTGACGTGGTATAGGTTGAGAGTATTTCAGGTAAGTCCATAGGACTTACTTAGCGTACAATTGTGGATCTGAGTGATTGTGGTGGTTGTGTGTGTGTTCATATGATTGTTGCATTTATAACCTAAACCGGACTAGGATGACCACTTCATTACCCTAAATGGCCCAAGTGTATTATAACGGGTCGTGGCCACCTACCGAAGCTCGCAAGTGGAGGAGGTGCTCGGAAGTCAATAGCACATGGGGAGGTGGTGATCTCACCCCCACGCAAAACCCTGTGTTAAAGGGGGAAGAGACGGGGTTCTTTAGGCTCCTCGTGCCACAAAAGAAGTTGAATTAGTAATGGAATAACTTAAGTAAAGATAATAAATGAAAGTGTGTATGGCATTGTATCTTGTGATGTGTTGGTGTGTGTTTGTGTTATTACTTCATTATTATTCATTTTTGTTATCTAACGGTTTATACCGTATTGTAGATGATCTGCAGGTTTGGAAGACTGCAGAGTGAGCTAGACAAGGTGATCAGCCGAGGGCTCCTATACACTAGGTTATTCGTGGGATATGGGATAATTTATATTTGGATGTTTATGTTACTATTTTGTACTCGGTTGTGATGTTGTAACCTTTTGATGTATATACTTATATAGTTTTATGTATTTGGTTTTAATCTATATGTGTCTTGTTGTAAGATCCAATGAACTTGGTTTCAGGCTAGGGTTAGGATCCATTGTGAGATCCTAGCCCATGTGACGCCCCGAGTCCCGCGAATTTGGGGTGTTACAACGGTGGCTTGCGCAATGACCTTAGCATGTGCTCGGGTGAGAGGTCCATTAGAGCGAACACGAAATGCACAGTCATCATCCTTTGTGGTCATAGTAATCAAGGGAACATAAGTCCCCCCCCATCTTAGATGTGAAATGTCCCCGTTTAATTTTCACCAAATAAGGGCTAAACATATGGGGCAAGGTCCTTGACATTGAACGTTTGATGCATGTTGTAGGAATTTGGCACCTCTAGTTTGTAGGCGTTCAGGCCGTGCAAAGATATGATACAAAAGTGTCCATTGCCATGCTCTGATATCTTGCCCTTGCAGTGGTTTGAAAAACGCTCCTTCCGAATGTGGATCCACACAAGATCATCAGGCTCGCAAGAGATGTCGCGTTGATCCGCCAGTTGTGCGACACGACGCTGAAGTTGGTTCCTAGTCCGTTCATGAAGCTCAATGATGTGGTTTGCTCAATATGTGGTGAAAATATTCTCTCCGTCCTTGAGTGTCCGCGGTGTGAAGTCCATCGGTGTGAAGTCTATCGGAGTGTGTAGGTTGAGGCCATAGACAACTTCAAAGGGTGATAACTTTGTCACGGAATGCCTCGACTTGATATATGAAAACTCCACAACTGAAAGTAAATTCTTCCACCTATGTGGGGTTGTCCTAAGGGTATCCCTAAGTAGAGCACCCAATGTCCGATTGGTCACCTCCGTTTGACCATCAGTTAGGGGGTGATAGCTACTCGAGACCAACAAGTTAGTCCCGAGTTTTCCCTAGAATGTTCTCCAAATGTGATACGCCCCAGCCAAAGGATCCAACGATGCAAGACGAACAAAAAAACTAAAGAAAACATACACATGTGTTTTGGATTTGTGATAATTGAAAATAAAGTACAAGATATGTATTGCTAGAGCTTCAAGCATCTCACCATCCACTCTACAATACTTGCATCAACTCTCACAAGCCTGTCACCTATGAGAACTAATTCCTTCGCCCTCGCATCTCACAAAGGCAACCCACCCGGCATCTCACCAAGGAGGAGGTTTCGGCATCTCGCCGAAAACCAAGTAACCAAATTGTTTTCCGAATATTATCAACTCTCACTTATTTTTTTCTATGAATCAATCAAGCCTTTAAATAGGAAAAATAAGGCTAGATGAAATATCAAAAACAAGGCCAAAAGTCATAATAAAAATATAGGCCTTAAAGATCCACATAATGAGGCATTAGTTTTGGACTCTTCACATCTTGACCATAAATGCGGCTGTTGGAAGACCTGAAATTAAGACTCATCTCTTGAACGAATCTGATCTTGAAGTCTGCATCAATATTGTAGCCCTTGAAATTAGCTTTCCAACAAGTATTTACGGACCTTCATTCGTTAAACGTAGCATTCGCTATGACCAAAATATTGAAGGGTCGAATTAAAGTGTAGCCGTTTGCATTGGTTTCCCGGATCACATCATCCTCTCCACCTTTTAAAAAGATTCGTCCTCGAATCTTCATGCCTCTTATTGAATTGCATCGAATAAGGCTCTGATACCAAATGATACGCCCCAGCCAAAGGATCCAACGATGCAAGACGAACAAAAAAACTAAAGAAAACAAACACATGTGTTTTGGATTTGTGATAATTGAAAATAAAGTACAAGATATGTATTGCTAGAGCTTCAAGCATCTCACCATCCACTCTACAATACTCGCATCAACTCTCACAAGCCTCTCACCTATGAGAACTAATGCCTTCGCCCTCGCATCTCACAAAGGCAACCTACCCGGCATCTCACCAAGGAGGAGGTTTCGGCATCTCACCGAAAACCAAGTAACCAAATTGTTTTCCAAATATTATCAACTCTCACTTATTTTTTCTATGAATCAATCAAGCCTTTAAATAGGGAAAATAAGGCTAGATGAACGATCAAAAACAAGGCCAAAAGTCATAATAAAAGTATAGACCTTAAAGATCCACATAATGAGGCATTGGTTTTAGACTCTTCACATTTTGACCATAAATCTGGCTGTTGGAAGAACTGAAATTAAGACCCGTCTCTTGGATGAATATGCTCTTGAAGTCTGCATCAATATTGTAGCCCTTGAAATTAGCTTTCCAACAAGTATTTACGGACCTTCATTGGATAAATGTAGCATTCGTTATGACCAAAATATTGAAGGGTCGAATTAAAGTGTAGCCATTTCATTGGTTTCCCGGATCACATCATCCTCTCCACCTTTTAAAAAGATTCGTCCTCGAATCTTCATGCCTCTTATTGAATTGCATCGAATAAGGCTCTGATACCAAATGATACGCCCCAACCAAAGGATCCAACTATGCAAGAAAAATGAAAAACTAAAGAAAAATACTCATGTGTTTTGGAATTGTGATAATTGAAAATAAAGTACAAGATATGTATTGCTAGAGCTTCAAGCATCTCACCATCCACTCTACAATACTCGCATCAACTCTCACAAGCCTCTCACCTATGAGAACTAATGCCTTCGCCCTCGCATCTCACAAAGGCAACCCACCCGGCATCTCACCAAGGAGGAGGTTTCGGCATATCACCAAAAACCAAGGAACCAAACTGTTTTCCAATTATTATCAACTCTCACTTATTTTTATCTATGAATCAATCAAGCCTTTAAATAGGGAAAATAAGGCAAGATGAAATATCAAAAACAAGGCCAAAAGTCATAATAAAATATAGGCCTTAAAGATCCACAGAATGAGGCATTGGTTTTGGACTCTTCACATTTTGACCATAAATCCGGCTGTTGGAAGAACTGAAATTAAGACCCATCTATTGGAAGAATCTGTTGTTGAAGTCTTCATCAATATTGTAGCCCTTGAAATCAGCTTTCCAACAAGTATTTACGGACCTTCATTGGTTAAATGTAGCATTCAATATGTATTGCTAGATCTTCAAGCATCTCACCATCCACTCTACAATACTCACATCAACTCTCACAAGCCTCTCACCTATGAGAACTAATATCTTCGCCCTCGCATCTCACAAAGGCAACCCACCCGGCATCTCACCAAGGAGGAGGTTTCGGCATCTCACTGAAAATCAAGTAACCAAATTGTTTTCCGAATATTATCAACTCTCACTTATTTTTTTCTATGAATCAATCAAGCCTTTAAATAGGGAAAATAAGGCTAGATGAAAGATCAAAAACAAGGCCAAAAGTCATAATAAAAATATAGGCCTTAAAGATCCACATAATGAGGCATTGGTTTTGGACTCTTCACATCTTGACCATAAATCCGGTTGTTGGAAGACCTGAAATTAAGACCCATCTCTTGGACGAATCTGTTCTTGAAGTCTGCATCAATATTGTAGCCCTTGAAATTAGCTTTCCAACAAGTATTTACGTACCTTCATTCGTTAAACATAGCATTCGTTATGACCAAAATACTGAAGGGTCGAATTAAAGTGTAGCCGTTTGCATTGGTTTCCCAGAACACATCATCCTCTCCACCTTTTAAAAAGACTCGTCCTCGAATCTTCATGCCTCTTATTGAATTGCATCGAATAAGGCTCTAATACCAAATGATCCGCCCCAGCCAAAGGATCCAACGATGCAAGAGGAACAAAAAAACTAAAGAAAACATACACATGTGTTTTGGATTTATGATAATTGAAAATAAAGTACAAAATATGTATTGCTAGAGCTTCAAGCATCTCACCATCCACTCTACAATACTCGCATCAACTCTCACAAGCCTCTCACCTATAAGAACTAATGCCTTCGTCCTCGCATCTCACAAAGGCAACCCACCCGGCATCTCACCAAGGAGGAGGTTTCGGCATCTCCCCGAAAACAAAGTAACCAAATTGTTTTCCAAATATTATCAACTCTCACTTATTTTTTCTATGAATCAATCAAGCCTTTAAATAGGGAAAATAAGGCTAGATGAACGATCAAAAACAAGGCCAAAAGTCATAATAAAAGTATAGACCTTAAAGATCCACATAATGAGGCATTGGTTTTAGACTCTTCACATTTTGACCAAAAATCCGGCTATTGGAAGAACTAAAATTAAGACCCATCTCTTGGACGAATATGCTCTTGAAGTCTGCATCAATATTGTAGCCCTTGAATTACGGACCTTCATTGGATAAATGTAGCATTCGTTATGACCAAAATATTGAAAGGTCGAATTAAAGTGAAGCCGTTTGCATTGGTTTCCCGGATCACATCATCCTCTCCACCTTTTAAAAAGATTTGTCCTTGAATCTTTATGCCTCTTATTGAATTGCATCGAATAAGGCTCTGATACCAAATGATACGCCCCAACCAAAGGATCCAACGATGCAAGAAAAATGAAAAACTAAAGAAAACATACACATGTGTTTTGGAATTGTGATAATTGAAAATAAAGTACATGATATGTATTGCTAGAGCTTCAAGCATCTCACCATCCACTCTACAATACTCGCATCAACTCTCACAAGCCTCTCACCTATGAGAACTAATGCCTTCGCCCTCGCATCTCACAAAGGCAACCCACCCGACATCTCACCAAGGAGGAGGTTTCGGCATATCACCAAAAACCAAGGAACCAAACTGTTTTCCAAATATTATCAACTCTCACTTATTTTTATCTATGAATCAATCAAGCCTTTAAATAGGGAAAATAAGGCAACATGAAATATCAAAAACAAGGCCAAAAGTCATAATAAAATATAGGCCTTAAAGATCAACAGAATGAGGCATTGGTTTTGGACTCTTCACATTTTGACCATAAATCCGGCTGTTAGAAGAACTGAAATTAAGACCCATCTATTGGACGAATCTGTTGTTGAAGTCTTCATCAATATTGTAGCCCTTGAAATCAGCTTTCCAACAAGTATTTACGGACCTTCATTGGTTAAATGGAGCATTCGATATGTAATGCTAGAGCTTCAAGCATCTCACCAGGCACTCTATAATACTCGCATCAACTCTCACAAGCCTCTAACCTATGAGAACTAATGTCTTCGCCCTCGCATCTCACAAAGGTAACCCACCCGGCATCTCACCAAGGAGGAGGTTTCGGCATCTCACCGAAAATCAAGTAACCAAATTGTTTTCCGAATATTATCAGCTCTCACTTATTTTTTCTATGAATCAATCAAGCCTTTAAATAGGGGAAATAAGGCTAGATGAAAGATCAAAAACAAGGCCAAAAGTCATAATAAAGATATAGGCCTTAAAGATCCACATAATGAGGCATTGGTTTTGGACTCTTCACATCTTGACCATAAATCCGGCTGTTGGAAGACCTGAAATTAAGACCCATCTCTTGGACGAATCTGCTCTTGAAGTCTGCATCAATATTGTAGCCCTTGAAATTAGCTTTCCAACAAGTATTTACGGACCTTCATTCGTTAAATGTAGCATTCGTTATGACCAAAATACTGAAGGGTCGAATTAAAGTGTAGCCGTTTACATTGGTTTCCCGGATCACATCATCCTCTCCACATTTTAAAAACATTCGTCCTCGAATCTTCATGCCTCTTATTGAATTGCATCGAATAAGGCTCTGATACTAAATGATACGCCCCAACCAAAGGATCCAACGATGCAAGACGAACAAAAAAAAATAAAGAAAACATACACATGTGTTTTGGATTTGTGATAATTGAAAATAAAGTACAAGATATGTATTGCTAGAGCTTCAAGCATCTCACCATCCACTCTACAATACTCGCATCAACTCTCACAAGCCTCTCACCTATGAGAACTAATGCCTTCGCCCTCGCATCTCACAAAGGCAATCCACCCGGCATCTCACCAAGGAGGAGGTTTCGGCATCTCACCGAAAACCAAGTAACCAAATTATTTTCCAAATATTATCAACTCTCACTTATTTTTTCTATGAATCAATCAAGCCTTTAAATAGGGAAAATAAGGCTAGATGAACGATCAAAAACAAGGCCAAAAGTCATAATAAAAGTATAGGCCTTAAAGATCCACATAATGAGGCATTGGTTTTGGACTCTTCACATTTTGACCATAAATCCGGCTGTTGGAAGAACTGAAATTAAGACCCATCTCTTGGACAAATATGCTCTTGAAGTCTGCATCAATATTGTAGCCCTGGAAATTAGCTTTCCAACAAGTATTTACGGACCTTCATTGGATAAGTGTAGCATTCGTTATGACCAAAATATTGAAGGGTCGAATTAAAGTGAAGCCGTTTGCATTGGTTTCCCGGATCACATCATCCTCTCCACCTTTTAAAAAGATTCGTCCTCGAATCTTCATGCCTCTTATTGAATTGCATCGAATAAGGCTCTGATACCAAATGATAAGCCCCAACCAAAGGATCCAACGATGCAAGAAAAATGAAAAACTAAAGAAAACATACACATGTGTTTTGGAATTGTGATAATTGAAAATAAAGTACAAGATATGTATTGCTAGAGCTTCAAGCATATCACCATCCACTCTACAATACTCGCATCAACTCTCACAAGCCTCTCACCTGTGAGAACTAATGCCTTCGCTCTCGCATCTCACAAAGGCAACCCACCCGGCATCTCACCAAGGAGAAGGTTTCGGCATATCACCAAAAACCAAGGAACCAAACTGTTTTCCAAATATTATCAACTCTCACTTATTTTTATCTATGAATCAATCAAGCCTTTAAATAGGGAAAATAAGGCAAGATGAAATATCAAAAACAAGGCCAAAAGTCATAATAAAATATAGGCCTTAAAGATCCACAAAATGAGGCATTGGTTTTGGACTCTTCACATTTTGACCATAAATCTGGCTGTTGGAAGAACTGAAATTAAGACCCATCTATTGGACGAATCTGTTGTTGAAGTCTTCATCAATATTGTTGTAACACCCCAAATTTTACAACTCGGGGAGTTACTGATTAGGACCGCACAGTGGGTCCCAACCTTAGTTTGACAACAACTTAACAAGATCTTGCAACAAGGCACAGATAAGGAAAACCAGAAATCATAAAATAAATCTTAACAATGTATGAATGTGACCAGAACAACTGACAGCCGGAAAACATAAGATAACAAAGTATGGAAAGAAATAAAAGAACCAAGGTCCAACTGGAAATCCCACAAATAAAGAAACTGCAACACGTCCTAAAAGTACGACACCCCGGCTGACCACTACCATCCGGATCACTCGGCATCTGCTCTAACCTGTGGTAAGTCTACACAACATAACAACTGTTAGCTAACTATCCAAATATAAGTAGAATAACAACAGCACAAACACACGCAGAAAAATTATAAACAAACATCATGCTGGCACTCAACCGTTTATTATCTATTATTTAGGTGATTCATCTTATTCAATTTTACAGTTGTGGCACGAGAACTATTAACAGTTCTCGCCTCCGTTCCTTATCCAACTGGGTGTAGGTCTAGCTGACCTCCGCCGGTAGCATCACTACAAACCGAGTATGGACTAGTCCCTAAAGAAACCCCCAGCGCCCGCAAGCTAACTGAGCAGAATGCCACCGCCCGTTACTCTTAGGCCAAGTATAGGTCGGTAAATATCTATCACAACCTATAACTCTAAACATCTCAATCACACACCACTATCATCATTCATACTCATATTTAGAAGTCAGCTAAGTAAGCCCAAAGGACTTACCTGTTATAAAGCTCGACTCTTTGTAAACCAAACTCGCTCTGTAAACTGTAGCAACTCAGTTGCCTGCCAAAGGAGATAAGTGCATTAGCACCATCCAACGTAATTAGAAGTCTAAGACTCTTAAGATAGAAGATCATAATAGGACATAACTAATTACAGTACTAATTTATGGTACAATGACCATTTTACCCTCAGTTCCGAAACTTCCAAATTTTCCGAAATTCATGTCTAAACTCCTATTTGAGACCTTACAGTTCTATTCTAACTACTAAAGTTTAGTTTGGTTACAAACTGGCACTTTTCCTATTTTCTTATTTTCCGAAAGATCGTAAAGGTCTAACTTCGGTTTCAAATATAAAATTCGTAAAAGCTTATAAAAATTCCGAAATAATTCTCTAGGTCATCTATGATGTTCCATCTACCCTTAGGAGCAAGAATTTCTCAAAACTGTTCATCCATTATTTTTATAAAAATTCTCAAAGTTGGCTACTCCACTTATAATTTCTATACTTAGCCAAATTTCCAATGTTTACAAAAACTGCTTAACTACCCTACTTTGGAAGCTTATAACTTCTAATCCGACCGTTCATTTCTTCTCAAATTTTATATACTAAACTACATATATCCATCTATCATCTATTAAAATTTCAACGGTGGATCTTCATTCAAACTCTCAAACATTGGTCGACAAAATGGGAAGTTTCTAACTTAAAAACTGAAGGAAAAAGAGTTGTATTTATAGCAGTCCTTTATTTCTACCATTATGTTTATATAACTCTGCAGCTACCCATTAACAACCTAACCCATGTTCAAGGCCGAACTACAACAACACATCATTCCAGTCCTAAGAATCGGTACACATACGCAAGATCATACATTAGCCTTTCCGTTACCTCTATACAGAAGGCTTTCTATGGCTGCTGCACTTGCTGTTTAAGCAAGGTTCTATCTCATTCTGGCCAGCGTCGCTGAAGCTAAAACAAGAGGGAGATCATTACTCCGGACTGGTAAGAGCGAGGCAAGGAGAATGAAGGAGGAGCTTACCGGAGGTGTATGCAGAAGATCTCGCAAGGTTCTGCTTCGTCTTAGGTAACTTGAGGCTGACTGCGGTGGCTATGAATCGATGTACTCAGCCCCTTTAGTTCAGTAGATGGCTGTAGTTCGAAGCACAGCAGTGTTGGTCGATGAAACAAAGAAGAGGATGATGGTGAAGACGGAATTAACGCTCACTGCACTAACCTGGATTCAGTCGCGAGATTAGGAGATGGTCGTATGTGCTTGGAGCGGCTGGATGTGTGCAGACGTAGGCTGGATAGGCAGTCGGCTAGTGTTGCGAGAAGGGAATCGGGAGATGGCGATCTGCTGCTGTGATGAGGATGACCCGTTGCGAAAGGAAAAGATGGAAAGGGAGGGCTGAACGTGGACGAGAATCTGGACGGAAGGGACGACTGGACTGCGTGATTGTAGGCTGAACAGAAGGTGATTTTCTTCCCAAAAATAACAGCTGTTACGTGGAAGTTTAAGAGGGAAATTAATTGCTGTTGATCATCTCCTTCCAGCTGGGCTCGAATTGCCGTTGGGCTGAAGAAGGCAAGGCAGCAGCTCCTTCCTGGGCTGAAGCAGACGTTGGGCTGGAGCTGGGCACATTGGCAGGCGGCTGTTGGGCTGAGACTGGCGCTGGGCTCCCTGGCAAGCTGCTGTTGGGCTGGGCGCTGGCTGAAGAAGGTAAGGCAGAAGCTGGGCTGCAGAAGCTGGATCCGCTGGGGCTGAAGATGGACAGAAGCTGGGCTGCAGATGGGCTAGAGTTGGCGCAAGGGTGAAGGGAGCAGCAGCCCGGTGCTAGCTGCAGTCCGGAATCGAGATCCCGATAAATGAATGCACGGAATAGACGGATACGGATTATGTTACAGTTTAGGATTGGTTATAAGAATCCTATCATTTTATGTGAAGGTAAGCTACATAAAATGATAAACTTTTAAAAGATTCTATCATTTTATGTGAAGGAAATCTACATAAAATGATAAATTTTATAATAATGTGTCTAACTAAGTAGACGGATATGGATCAACTGATCGAGATCGGGTTTGTTACAGAAATAAACGGAATAAAAATTCCAGATATTACAATTGTAGCCCTTGAAATCAGCTTTCCAACAAGTATATACGGACCTTCATTGGTTAAATGTAGCATTCGATATGTATTGCTAGAGCTTCAAGCATCTCACCATCCACTCTACAATACTCGCATCAACTCTCACAAGCCTCTCACCTATGAGAACTAATGTCTTCGCCCTCGCATCTCACAAAGGCAACCCACCCGGCATCTCACCAAGGAGGAGGTTTCGGCATCTCACCAAAAATCAAGTAACCAAATTGTTTTCCGAATATTATCAACTCTCACTTATTTTTTTTCTATGAATCAATCAAGCCTTTAAATAGGGAAAATAAGGCTAGATGAAAGATCAAAAACAAGGCCAAAAGTCATAATAAAAATATAGGCCTTAAAGATCCACATAATGAGGCAATTGTTTTGGACTCTTCACATCTTGACCATAAATCTGGCTGTTGGAAGACCTGAAATTAAGACCCGTCTCTTGGACGAATCTGCTCTTGAAGTCTACATCAATATTGTAGCCCTTGAAATTAGCTTTCCAACAAGTATTTACGGACCTTCATTCGTTAAACGTAGCATTCGTTATCACCAAAATACTGAAGGGTCGAATTAAAGTGAAGCCGTTTGCATTGGTTTCCCAGATCACATCAAAATGTGACTCACAAATTTTACTTCACGATTGTTTAATGATAGAACGTGGTATCTTGATGAGTATCAAATGTAACATCATACACGCTTTATAATCATGCGTTTTATACATCTATTTCTCCCTCATACATCACTATATGTGCAAAAAGCATCTATTGTTCATATTTGGGTATCTACCTTGGCCCTTTCATGTTTCAATCATTTTCGATATCAATTGTGCCAAAAGTAACTCCTCCCTAAACTTACATCTAAAGAGAAAATCTTACATGACTAAGGAACTGCAACACGAAGTCCCCTAAATACATCGTGAAGGCGAGATCAAAGATTTAGAGCAACAACGCATGTCAAACGGATTGCGAGACGGCTTATATGTTGTCTCGTATCCATTTGAACTATATCATCAGTTGCAGAGACTCTATTGAAGCCCAAGTGAAAGTCCAACCTAGACTCAACGAGACGGTGGCCAGACGGATTGGAGACGGCTTGTATCCCGTCTTTATGTCGTCTAGTGACCATCTTTATGCTGTCTCGGCTTCGCAGAAAGAAAGGATCATATCTTCTGATTTTATCGTTGGAAAGATATATTTTGCGTAACTCTAGCCTCTAAAATTTTCCCCTATATAAGCATGTATCAACCTTAGGGTTAGATATCTTGAACACCACATCCAAAGTTGCGCTTCCCGTTCTTATTCTCTTGCCTTGAGTCCATAGCCGTCAAGTAGCTTTTTTGAATAAGGTTTGCCATTTTGGATGATGAGTGTCAATTGTAACACTTTTTAGACCTTAGATTCATGTATTTCACACCTCTTTTGCTCTCTCATGCATCACTATTTATATAGAAAGCATTCACTTTCCGTATTTCATGCCTTGGCTTTTCTATATTCCAGGCATTTATGACATAAATTGTGCTACAAATGCATCTTGCCTAAAGTCAGAGCTGAAGAAGACCTTATATGACTGAGAAACTGCAACACGAAGTCCCTTAAAATATCTTATAGCGAAGATCTATGATTTGAAACAATAAAGAAGCCAAACGGCCTTGAAGCCCATATGGTGGCCGTTTCGATGACATCAACGCTGCAAAAGACTCCGTTGAACCCCATTTCAAAGTCTAACCAAAATTGTCCATTACGACCTGGCGAAACGGCCTAGGAAAGGCTAGCATACGGCTGTGGTATAACGTTTGGAGGCCGTATGGTGGCCATTTTGATTGTTGTGGAGAAGGAAATCTAATCTTCCGATTTTAACTATGGAGTGGATGTATTTTGTGTGACTCTAGATTCCAAGATTTTCTCCTATATATTCATTTGTCAGTCGTAGGGTTAGATACGTTGATAATTCCAACGCATCTAAATGGACCTCCCACCGTCCAACACTTTTTCATGTGCTCTCATTTGATGATGTCCGGATCTAGCGTTCTTCTTCTTTCTTTTACTAGATGACCCTACCAAACTAAGCATTTCCTTGGGATTCTAACACATCTAGCTGGATCTTCCTTTGCTCACTAAAGTTATGGTAAGATCATATTTGCTCAATTTTAGTCTCTCATTCCATGTAAGCATCTAGATCACACTTTCCTTCAAAACTTGGAATTTTGACCTTCACTTTTCCGATTCCGTCATTCTCTTGGTGAGATCTATAAGGTTCCAAGTCTCGACCTCTCTTGGGACGATGGTTACATCTAGGATAGTCTCTTCACATGTCTTCATCATCCTCCTCCTCTAATTTCTAAAAATCGTCCACAAATTCTAGATTATTAGGTACATTAAAAGGAGGATTCAAATGTCTCATACTTGGACCTTGGGGGCTCTTGGAGGTGGATTGTGTGAACTACCACCAATCTCGTACACAGATCTCGGTTGTAATCTCAAGCAAAACTAGGGCCGATATTCTTCACTAGGTCGAGATTCCAGTTTCTCCATTCGTTCAACCAATGTCAACATTGTAGCCATGAGTTATTTTAGTGTGTCGATGGCTTACGGGTCTGAGGAATCACTCTTATGTGACTCTCGAGGACTATTTTGTCTTGACATCTACACAAACACGCAAAGTAACAAAAAATGTGTGAAGTTAGTGAATCGAAAACACCTTCCTTGTTTTCTCTCGTACTCACGCTCTGTTGTGATTTCTCAAGATAATTTGATGTTGTCTTGGATGGATTAATACTCCTTTAAATTTTATTCGTTGGTTTTAGGTCGGTAAAACAAAAAAACTTGTTCGCTCCCAAAAGGTTGTGAAAATAACATACGAAAAAGTCTTAAATTTATACTCGTAATAAAAGTCTAAACAACTAAGCGAACCCGTAGTGTACGGATCGTTATTTAGATAAGAAAATATTTCAAGGTCAAACACAAGGACCAAAGTGAAATCGAAATGTCCAATGATCAAAAATAAAATAAACCAAACTGAAAATAAAGAATGAAAGAGATAAAAGCAATAAATATTCAAATAGTATGATATGCAGGCAATGCAGATTCTAGATATCAAGGTATCCAGTTGTGGTTTTCGATTCAAGATTTCTACTAACTAGGACAAGGTTGAGATTGCTAAAAAAAGGTGTTTCCAATGTGAGAATGGTCACGGGGGAGGTCTCACAAACCACTATCCCAAACAAAAAAACTCCTATTACCGGGTAACTCTCAAGGATCTAAGGAAAGGAACATAAACTCAAACCAACCAATCAACCTAAGGGAATAGAACTAACCTTCACCGGTAAGTCTCAGGTTAAGCTCACTTAAGCAAGAGGTCTAGCACACTCAAACCTAATAAAGGGTTTTGAATCCTGAAGAACGGGTTGAAGTTCTAAGGAACGAGGGTTAAACCAACTCTAAAGGTCCAAATCTAACATAAAGGCTTAGTTTATCATCATATAAACCACAACCTTCTACCAATCACCCTAGAATCGCAAGGGTTTAGTCAACAACGCACATGTTCAAATCAAGAAAGGTAAAAGAAAGATTCAAATTAACCATAAGCAAGAAAATAAAAGAAAAGAAAGAAATACTTAGCAATATGTCTTCAATATCCAAAAGTAACAGCAATCCAATAATAAAGAGAGAATAATTAATCCAAAAGCAAAATAAATCAAGAACCTAAATCTTTCTTCAAGAATCCTTCTTCACAAATCCTTCTCAAATTGAATCCAAAAGTGTTGTAGCCGTCTTCTATGGGGCTTGCCTTTAATGTTGCAGGTTATGAGAAATATGTAGAGATAAATCTAGGGTTTCAACAGCATGGGCCACTTCCTATGGACTGTGCAAGAATGGGCTGCGTCATGGGCCGAAAAGAACTTTGAAACGCACCCACGCCGAGCATGAACCGCATCCGTGCCTTGGTGAGCCGCACTTGCGGTTCTTCACTCGAGTCGGGGCCGAGGTACCTCTTCTGCACGACTTCTCCTTAGCTTCTTGCTTGCTCCTTAGGTGGTGTTTCTAGCTTCATTTTGCGCTTCGTTGTGTTCCGCCTCGAGGTTCAATCCTCATATGTGCTATTCCGCTCCAAAATTCGCCAAATTGCCTGAAAACGCAACAAGAATCCGTGTAGACATCTATTCTAGCAAAGTATGCAAAGTTAAGCTTAAATGTCATGAATTCATGTCTATGCATGCAAAAAAAAGGGAAAATCTACATAAATGCAACCCTAAATTAAGGTCATAATTCATGTTATCAAAATCGATGACTAGGTTCAACTAGAACTCCTTGGATGACACAAATTGTCTACTTGGCTTGAAAGAAGGTTCTTGTGTTGGAAGATAACTAAGGAAACCTTGTTGGAGTTCTCTTCACATAATTGGCATAATAAGAATATTGCAAGTAGACTCAACTAGTATGATAGAAAGTACAAATACCAACTAACACACCCAAAAGAAATAGATTCAATGTGTTTAGAGTAGAAAGAGGCAAGAAATAGACACACAAGAGACTAAGAAGAGAGTTTTACGTACCTTGAACTTATGCAATAAGAGAGAGAGAAAGAGAGAGAGAGAGAGAGAGAGAGAGAGAGAGAGAGAGAGAGAGAGAGAGAGAGAGAGAGAGAGAGAGAGAGAGAGACGGGCAGGTTTTAATCTTGACAAGGATGGTATGAAACTTCTTGAACACACCCAAAAGAAATAGATATAAAGTAAGGCGTTTTGACTATGAACTAGATCAAGGATGGAATGAAACTTCTTCTCCGGATGTCCTCTTGAACTTGGCACACTTGAACTGCTCAACTTTTGCCTCAAAAACTTTCGATAAATTCGCAACAGTACCAAATCTCAACCTAAATCCCGGACGAGATTTTGGGTTGCGGGTTAACATTTTTCGAACCTCAAATATCGACGACAATTACTAAAAATATTGTGGGATATACTCCTACCTTGTTGCTTTGATAATCCCTTCTCAGTTGGATCACAACAACTCTTCCTTGGCTAGCTTCACCAAAACCTTGAGTTATAATTTATGATATAGAATATAGGTTAAGGAAAGAAAGAGGAAATTGTGTTTGGCTTTCTTGTGGAGGTACTGGGAATAGATCTAGGTCGAGATATATGGCTGCTACAAGGGGATATATGACGAGATTTGGGATAGATATTCAGTTAGGATTTGAAAGATGTGATAAGATTTTACATACTAGATAAGATCTCAACAATAAAATAAGTTGTAAATCTCTTTCCTTATTTGAAGTGGCAGTTGGATATGGATAGCTTTAACTCAAATCTATGTGAATCTCGACTGGATTGGAGAAAATATTGTGGCTTGCCGGCCAAGCAAAACTAAATCTCGGCGTGTTGCACTTGATCTAGGGTGAGACTTTACAGGTTACGACGAGGTTTCGATCTAGTGTTTGCATGGCTTGTGTTAGGCTATGATGTTTCTCTCTTCTCCAATAGACACAAGATAAAATACGTTAAACTCAAATAGTCTCACAAAAGATATAACAATAAAGCAAAGACTCAATTCTTATATGACTCAAATAAGACTCAAATAAAAATACTCAAACCGGGTTGTATGGCTGAGTTTCAATCGATGAGCTCTGATACCACTTTGAGGTGGGGTTCATACCGCAATTTCCTGATCTAGATTGAAGTCCACGAAAGGCTCAATGGAAAGAATCTCGGTCTGAAATCTCGAGCGAGATTTGATATTGGTAGGACCGAGATTCACAAAAACTTAGAAAACGAGAACATGATTAATATGGATGGTAATGGTAAGATTCAGAATATGAAAATGGATATAGTTGATGATAATATAGGAATATAGAAGCAAGATATAAACTTGCAAAGAACATCTACCAACTGGATTAAACCCTAACAAAGAGTTACATTAACCCTTCCTTCTTCAACCTTACACAAGTCTCCTAATTAAGACAAGCACAAGGAGGGACTAGTTTGACTAGTAGCACCAACTTTTGAGAAGATTAACAAACACAAGAACAACCTAGCAAGGACTCACAACAATTCAATCAAAGGCTCTCTTTTTATTGAATAGGAATGAGTAAAACGAAAACTTCATAAGTGAAGCAACAATTATCTCACAATGTATGTGGAAATCAAATAATCAAAATCAATCCACTATGATCTCGGCCTCTAGGGGTTTGAGTAGGCGAGATTCTCCAAAAAAGATAAAGAATAAAATAATCCTATAAAAAAATAGGATATAAAAAAAACTCTTATTGAATAGGAATGATCTCGACCTCTAGGGGTTTGAGTAGGCGAGATTCTCCAAAAAAGATAAAGAATAAAATAATCCTATAAAAAAAATAGGATATAAAAAACTCTTTAGAATGTTTAGATAACTAACTATAATCTTGTATAAATCTTAACAAGATTCGTGTTAATCTTGGCTTCAAGAGATATTATTATCTCGGCTGGAGATGTGTGGGGCCGAGGTCTCCATTTGCTCTCCCTTGCTTCCTTGATCATCTTCATTTTTGTATGGCTCCTCCATCATAGATATCAATGTAACTAAAGAAGACTTAGACATAAGTAGAATCTCCTTAGAAGTACATGATGCCAATAAGCTCGCAACCTCTTCTTGGATGGATCTTGCTCTTGATCTAGTGATAGATCCTTCCATGATCGAATGTGAAGATGATGTATACTCCTTCTCCTTCAATGCTCTAGTTGTAGTGATTGGTCCTTGTATAGGAAGTGTTGGGGATGTTTCCTCATCACTAAGACTATCAGTCCTACTAGATTCAACTTCTTGCTTATCAAGGTTGGAGTTGTTTCTTCCCTACCTCTAGCTTGAGGGGGATGTTAGAAATTAGGTTAATTATATTTGGCCTTATCTCTTTGTTTGTTAGTTTACCGTTTTCGTCATTTATATTTATCTATATAAACAATACTCAATCAATGAAATAAACAAGTCTTCAGTTCACAAATATCTACAACCTTCTTCCGTTGCATGATATGCTCATAAAATTCCTACATGACGGTTTCAATTTGACAATTCAATTCGATAAATTCAGATCCAATGGAATTTTTCTGAATCTGATACGAACCAAGAAAAATCACCTGATCGAATGTAGAATTGACTATAAATACCTCAGATATCCGATTAGGGTTCTATACAAGTGTATACATTTAACTATGGCAAGGTTATATGTACAATACTTTCTTTAGTTTGCTTTAATTTTTAACAAACATAACTAGATCAATTGACAATGTTGTGCATCTTTAGAGGCATTTATAGTTGGTCTTGGGTTCGAGTATATTCAACAATGAACCCAAGTTTTATAATGGCCCGATACAATTGTTGATAGTGTCAAGTATTTAGATGTGAATACCCAAGTATTTTGGACCAGGTATATATGAAATATATATTAGTATAAATATTTTCCTAGTATCTAGTATAATTAGCCAAATCGGATATCCACTTATGAACATCCCTAGTTGCATGAACAAAAAAGGAGGGTTGAACTGAATTATTTGTGCATCCCATCTTGATTTCTACCTAGTCAAACTAGACGTAACTAGATTGGTTCACTTGAAATTTGATAATAGCTAGGTGGTTATTCATGTTTTTTTTTCAAAATAATAATAAAATAAAATTTATTTGTGAGATTAGGCATGAATGAAAAGTAATTTCGAGAATAGGAAGGCTTTAAGGTCGGAGGGGACCCGTTGTTTTAAACTACGGGTTCACATGAATAACCCGTAGTTTAAAACGACGGGTTCTTATTTTTTAATTGAGGAACCCGCGGTTTTAAACTGTGAGTTCTTCACAAGTTTTTTAATTTTGGCAGAAACTGGTAGTTTGAAATTGTTGGTGTTTTGGTCAAATGATGCCTTAATGCTTTCAATTGCAAGCTAGTGAATATCACAAAAACCCGCAGTTTTACACTGTGGGGGTTCTATGAATTTATTAGGTTCAAAGATGCCGCTAAATGCTCTCAGTTGCAGGCCGAAGAATATCACATGAACCCGTAGTTTAAAACTGTGAGTTCTAAGTTGTGTAAACCTTATTTACTACGCCCCTCTTCTTTCATTCGATCGGCCAAACCAGAGCTCTCTCATATATTCCTTCAAACCTTTCCCTACCGGTTGTTGCGATACTCTTCTTCCTTGCCTTCAAACCTTCTTCCCTCCCGGTTGTTGCTTCTTTCTTCTTCCTTGCCTTCAAACCTTCTTCCTTCCCGGATAGTTCTTTTTTCTTCTTCCTTGTCTTCAAACATTCTTCTCCCCCTGTTGTTTCTTCTTTTTATTCCATCGAACGAATCTTCAGTTTAGATCTTCATAAAAAATGAACAGTTGTTTATTGTTCTCCCATTGAACGAACGAAAGGTACACGTAGACTTCTAATTTTTTAATACTTGTGAGACAAAAAAAACTTTCATTCGATCGGCCAAACAAACGATTGATCGTCAGTAGTTGTTTTTATGCTTCAAGCCTAACTTGTTTCTTACATTGATCCAGGAATGTGGTAATGCTTAGCAGGCAAAGAATGGGTCAGGGACTGTATGTGGTGAGACAAAAAAACAAAGCTTTTATTCTTCCATATTCTTTCATCGAGCCAGGTATGTTTCGGATATATACATACATGGTTAGACTTTAAATAGTTTATTGTAAATTTGATGAAAGACATGTACGAAGACTTTGAATTTACTAATTTATGTACATGTGTAGTTGGTTGTTCTTTTTCAATACCGATATATACATGCATGGGTAGACTTCTATATTTTTTCATACATGTGTAGTTGGTATGACAAACCAATAAAATATCAAGTAATTGCACTTTTGATTGAATTTTAGTGAACGTGGAATCGAATTTTCGAGATGTAGGTTGAACTTGTGGTGTAGGAATCGAATTTAAGTGATGTAAGTTGAAGTATAAAAAGTTCAATTCCTAGGGTGAGTAATTATAACTTTCGTAACGAAGGTGTAATATATTTAAGTTTTCATACTTGTTCATTGACCAAATGAATTAACATAGGCATGGAAAACAATATGAATAATTCATGGGCACAAGTTATGGGATTTTACACGAGATAACTCACAAATGATCATAATAATTTTCACACCGATGAATTTGGCATCGAACACGAGGATGATATGTATCAATCGGAAGAAGATGACGATGACGATACAATTGAAGTTGTGGAGACCGTTACCGATAGAGATGTAATGGCTAGAGAGGCATTATCTATAATTCCTAGTTTGAACGTTGTTGAAGAGTGTGACCCATCCCAAATGAACTCGTGAAAAAATGGAATGCAACATATCAATATGCAGAAGGAGGTTAATTTGCTTGTGGCCAACATTTCAGTTCTTTGGATGAGTTGAGAAGACAACTCACAATTTATTTTGTTGCTAGAGGCAAAGAATATACGATCAAAGTTGCAAAAGAAAAACACTACGCACTTATTTGCAAGCAACATGAATCATGTAAATGTCCATGGAAGTTGAAAACTTCTAGGGTTCATGAAAATTTTGTTTTATGGAGAATAAGTGTAATATCCGGAATTTTATTTCCGTCTATTTCCGAGGCGAAACGAATTTCGACCCGATGATCCGGGTACATCATATCTAGTGTTATTTACCTTCACAAACCTTATCATTTTATGTAAGTCTAAACTCACATAAAATTATGAAATATCACCAAACCCTAATTCTTACATCTACTAGTTCATGTCTTTTGACGAGACCATGACAAAGCCAAGACGAGACCATGACGAGACCAAGACGAAGTCATGACAACAATTGACAAGCCATGGCATGACCTAGACAAGACCATGCAACTTTCAGTCCATTTCCTTCTCTTGTTTCAACCCATATCCTTCCTTCCTAGTGTTGAAGCCCTTATATTCCTTGCTCCACGCCAGCCCAGGAAGCACCCCAGCCCAGCCCATGTATTGTTCATCCAGAAGAAACGTTGCTGACTCCTTCTTGCTCCCAGCTGTTACGTATATCGCCTTCATCAAACCTACCGGATATTGTTGCACAAAGTACGCCCTGAAGTTGTAACCGCCCCAATGCTCCACATCTAAGACTAGCGGACATCAGCTTGCACGCCTTGCCTCCCCTTCGACCTCCCAGCACAGACATAGCAGCAGTTTCACGCCTCTATCCTCCTTCCTCCATCGTCAACAGTTTATTGCCCTCCTCCTTTTGACAGCACAAGTGGAGATCGAAGAAGCAGGCCCGATCTATGAAGTCTACCCCTCCCTCAACCATAGACACCCCTTCCCAGGCCACCTCTCGTGTCTACGTAACCAGGATCTCGCACCTTCTGCGCAACCATAGTCCAGGAAGGAGTTACACAGGAGTTTCCCATCTGTCAAGTTCCACCCTCTCCACTCCAATCTTCTAGCCGGACCATCTGCTTCCTCCTTGTAGTGACGACCTCGCAGGTATCGAGTTCCCTTCATGTCTACGCAGTGGCTACCCTAATCAGCGACCATGGCTTAGACTGCTCTTTCTTTAACCTTTTGTGCAAAGACGCGGGTAAGGGTTGTCCCTCATAGTCAGCACTTTGGACCAAGTCAGAACATCCTCTTCCCCTCATCACACGCAGACACTGTGCCCAAGGACCTAGTGGTTCGATCGATACACAGACCAGACGTCTTCCTAGCCACCCCAGGGCAATCGGTAAAGAAATTTGGACCTACACCTTGTCATAGTATACACAGGAGCAGTAAACTACAGGTGTATTTGGCCTATGTAGGCCTCTAAGACAAGATCTATTGCATACTAGTTTAGACAAAAGTTGAGGTTGAAGGGAATCGAACCAGAGACGTGTGGACTGGATCTAGAGAACAAGCAAGTAGTGGGTGAGACTCACACTCTAGATCTATTGCAATCTCAGTGCCCGTTTGGTTGGAGCGGTGGAATGGAAACGGAATGGAATCGGATAAGGGTAAGGAAAGGAAATGGAAATGATGGAATTACTTTAATGTGTTAAAAGAACTTTAACCAAACATAATTTTTTATTGATTTGGAATCATTCTGTTAGCGGGAAAGATTCCTAGCACTACCAAACGAGCCCTCGGTTTCTATGAATTTCCAGAAATTATGTTGACTAGTCCACTTTAGATCAATCTTTCGATACTTTCGTAAAATAACCCACCGTTCAGTTTTTAGTATATTATAGAGTGCCATGCATAAAATGATGTATTAAAAATTGAGACTGATCCAACGGTTGGATATGGATCTATAGGAGCTCAAAGTAGACTGGTTGAGCAGTTGTGAAATTACACAGAATTTGGTTAAGTATGGAATTTCTGGACTTTGGAAGCATCTTTGGAGATTTTTGTAGGAGTTGTTGTTGATAGTTTCTGAGATATCTTTGATCATATGAGTAGAGGGCATTTCATAGAAGACCTATTATATTTTTGTAGAATTTTATATTTTTATTCGGTTCTCATATCTTAAGCCGAAGTAAGACCTTAGCGACTCGTTTGGAAATCTAGAATTTTGGGTTAACTTTAATAAATCCTTAGGAAACTATCTCGTGAGAACTAGATTATGGAAATAGGTTTCAAAGGAGAATTTGGAACTAGGTCATAGTTATTTTAGAGTTTCGGAACTAGGGGTAAAATAGTCATTTTACCGTAAGGGGCATTTTAGTAATTTCTCTTCTTGAGATTGTACATCTTAGGAATTTATAACTTCTGAGAGATATGGGATGTGATTTTGATACACTTGCCTTGTATAACAGGTGATGGAGTATTCCACGGTTGCTGACCGAATTGAGATTTAGACAGTCGAGATTGATTCAAGTAAGTCCTTTGGGCTTACTTAGCTAGCTTCTACATATGAGCGTGAATAATGATAGTGGTGTTTGAATGATGTGTTTATAGTTATATTTAGCATTAATTATCTACCGACTATACATTGGCCTAAGAGTAATGGGCGGTGGCATTCTGCTCAGTTAGCCTGAGGGCGTTGGGGTTTCTTTAGGGACTAGTCCACACTCGGTTTGTAGTGGTGCTACCGGCGGAGGTAAGCTAGACCTACACCTAGTTGGATAAGGAACGGAGGCGAGAACTCTTAAGGTTTCTCGTGCCACAACTTTAAACGGAATAAAGTGAATCATTTAAACTATTAGATAATAACCGGATTGTATGCCAGCATGATGAGTGTTTATATTACCTTGGATGTGTTTGTGCTACTTTATTCTACTTATATTTGGATTGTTAGCTAACGGTTTATTAGTGTTGTAGATTTGTTGAGATAGACAGTTGCAGAGAGATCCGGGATGGATGGTCAGCCAGATCTACGTACTCATTAGATGGGGACGGAGGAGTCTTCCATTCAGCATGTATGTTTTATAATTATATATGTTTTGTAAGGATGTCATGTGTTGTTCATCCATGACAAATATTGTTTGTTAGTTTTAAAGAATTTATAATACATTTGTGCCTTGTTGTAAGATCCTAGTAAAGTTGTTGTCAAACTAAGGTCGGGACCCATTGTGAGGTCCTAACCAGTAGCTCCCCGAATTCCGAGAACTTGGGGTGTTACAATAAGTCGATATTCTAGACCTCACATCCCTACATGTGTTAGAGACACCATGCATGTGGATGGTAGTAATGTGTCGGTTGCATTCATTGGTGGATAATTATGTCTTTTATTCGTGCGGACAAGACAATCAAGCAACTTGTCATCATTGCATTTATGTTTGATAAGTATAAAGTGCATGTTTCATACAAAAAAACATGGGATGCAAAACAACGAGAAATTTCAACAATTTATGGAGATTGGTCTAAATCATATGCCGATCTTCCTCGTCTCATGTTTGCACTTGAAAATACAAATCCACGGATTGTGGTCGAATGAGAGAGTAGGGTTTAATCCAATCTTCATGCGCAAGTTTTTTAACGTGTTTTTTGGGCATTTGGTCCATCCATTGCAACATTTGAACATTGTTTGTCAGTTATCTCTATTGATGAAACACATTTGTATGGAAAGTATAGGGGGTGTATTGTTGATTGGAATGGGATGCGGAATATCATATATTGCCTCTAGCTTTTTCCGTCATTGAAGGAGAGAATGGATCAAGTTAACAGTCGTTCATGGATTTTCTTGGTGAACGTGCTACAGAATGAGTAGGTTTGTGTGATATATCGAACAGACATGCATGTGTCATGAAGACAATGTCAGAATATTCTAGATGGAGGGAGCCAAATGCTTATCGTAGGATTTAAATGTTCCATCTATCATCAAATTTTCAATTCAAGTTCAAAAACAAGCATTTGAGAAGTCTTCTTGGATGCACTACTTATCGATATGAACAAGAAGGTTTTGACTGAGGGTTTCATGCCATTGGTGAAGTAAACATAGAAGCTAGTCAATGTTTAGAAGAAGTCGGGAAGGAAAAATGGTCTTTATATCACGATGGCGGTAGAAGGTATGGAGTGACTACCACAAACATGTCAGAGTGTTTCAATTTGTTACACAAAGAGTATGTTTCGAAGATATGGAGTCAGCAAGAAGATTTTAACTTTGCAAAGAACTCGCAGTTTGAAACTACGGGTTCCTCAATTTAAAAAAATTGGAACTCGTAGTTTAAAATAACGAGTCCGCTCCGACCCTAAAAGCCTTTCTATTCTTGGAGTTACTTTTCATCCATGCCTAATCTCATAAATAAATTTTATTTTACTATTATTCTGAGAAAAAAAAATCCGGTTATTTCATCCACTTAGGGCACAAGAATAACTTATATAAACCACGCGGGCATGTGGTGAAATCAAGATTGTTGTCTTTTTAGATCGAACGTCTTTTAGATGTTCTCATTAATGAATAAAATGACGGCATGTTTGTGAACATAAGAACCACCTACGGGCAAGCGACGAAAGTAACACCGTTATCTTTTTAGATTGAATGTCTCTTAGATAGTTTCACTCCTTATCATAAGGGATATTCTCACTTGATTTAATCTTTATATATGTATGCATATGTGTTGCTTTGTATATAGGAGTTAGTTCAAGTGAGAACCATTTTTACGGAATGGAACGAGAACATTTAACAAATGTCGGATTAAAATAGATCAACGGTTAAAAATGAATCATATTGTATTGAATATGCCGTGATTTTTAGTGAAATTTATGACCTTATATGAAAAAATTGTACGTCATACGGATGAATGAATAAATTTAACCTCGTTACCAAAAATAAAATTACATTTATTCTAATTGATATTCCAAAAATAAATCATATGTGCATGGTTCATATTATCGCTTATATTAACGTTTGTATACTCCAAAATAAACTACAAGTTCGTTCTCGTGTTAATGATTCGACAGATCTAAAGTCATAATGAATTATAAGTTCGTGAACAAGTGTGATATATATATATATATGTAGAATTAGGATCAAGTGAGAACGTGTATTATGGTAAGAAATAATAACACTTATGGATCGTTGGATTAATGCACGGATGGCTCGGATTCATTCTCTATATAAGGCTACAGTGATTTTTAATTTATTACGAATAACGTGTATATAGTAACTATATATTGCACAAATCTAATTATGGAAAGCAATAATCAGAAATACATTTTATTATCTTAGATGAAAATTTCAATTCGTGTAAGTTGTATAAATATGTTTGTTTATAGTCGTGTATGATGATTAGTGTTACGCTGAAAATTCTAATTGCATGCACCAATACTTTTAAAAAATTTCAAACATAATCGTGCATGGTACTAATGTATTAGTGGATGCACGGTCTGTACAATAGTAAGCAAGTATTATTGCTCGTGCATAGGTGCTAAAATATACATGTCAATATGGCTTAGTCAGATTAATGACTCGTCTATATATGGACCACGTCATAATCAAATTACTCGTGCATAGGTGTTAAAATATACATGTTAGAAATAGTGATTGTATGCACCATGCACCATTCGTGCTTGGCCAATATAATTCTCGTGTAAATATTTATGGCTTAGTCAGATTAATTACTCGTGTATATGTCTATAGACCACATTCATAATCGAATTACTAGTGCATATGTGCTAAAATATACATGTTAGAAATAAAGAGTGCATGCACCATGTACCATTCGTTTTAAAAAGAAGAGTCATTTCAATTCCACCAAAAAATAGAAGAGTCATGCACGTATAATCTTTAAAAGCACGACTACATGAACTATATATAATGCACATTTAAACTTAAATTATTTAAGGAAACATATTATTCACCGTATTAATAAAGTGGTACGTAATATTTCATTAATTAGTGAGTACATATAGATCTCATCATAATTGTTGAGTTATTTAGATCGTGTGGTTTATAAACATTTTCATTTCTTACCGTAACTACTGTTCTCACTTGATACTATCCCTATATATATATATATATATATATATAGAGAGAGAGAGAGAGAGAGAAAGAAAGAGAATGTTTTATAGTAAGAAATGAGAACAAACCTCGACCACATGATTAAACACAATCGGCGGTCATGACAAATTTATCCTCTGATTCCCGGATTTATAGGGAATAACAAATTTATATATTAATTTTGTACTTATCTATACATATATTTCTGTGGATTCTATAGAGATAATCGATAGCAAATAACAAATTTACATAATTTTCCTAACTAATTATGAGATTTAAAAACCACTTTTTAAAATTATTGGGGGCTGGGAGAACTGTGGATTGACACGTGGTAATAGAAGGGTATGCTTTAATAGATACTAGTTTTAATACTCGTGCCCTGCATGGGTTAGAAGATAATTGTGTGTCAAAAAATTGTTTGATAATTTGTTATGTTCAGAATTGTCTTAATTGTTATGTACTTGTTGTAAAACTGTATTTTTCACATTATGAATGAAAATCAAGCAAAAATTCAAATCCTACAATAACAACCGGGAAAGAGGATTCCGGGGCAATATCCTTTGAGATACTCGAATGCCAAAGTTAGTATCAATCCTAGAAAAAATTCATGTTTATTAAATTAAATTTTAGAGTAACGAATAGACGACATTGTTAAAATTGATAAGGTGACTGCACGAAATTAAGCCAAGTATCAATTCACGGGTTGTTCATTAAAAAATGATTAGCGTAAAAATCAGTTAAAAAAATCATTTACAAAAATATTGATTATCAAATTAATTATTTAACAGCCAAATATTGATCAACCTAATGATTTTCTAATTAAAAAGTTGTTTTAACGAATTTTCTAGTGTTTGTTATTTAAAAATTGTTTTAAAAAAATATTCATAACTTTTATCAAAAACAAATCGATACTTTTTATTTTTTCCAGCGTTATTTTTAAAAAAAAATTGTTTAAAATTATAAATGTTGACAAAATATTAAGATTTTTAAAATTAGATTGCAAATTTTAACTATTTTGATTTTTAAATTACAAATAACTAAAGGTCAAATAATAATATAAGGGACTAATAAAAATATTAGTTAGTAAAATATTTAAAATAAACTCGTAAATAAAATATTTAATGTGAATTATTTTTTTAAAAAAAAATTAATATGTTAAAACTTAAAAATTAAGTAAAATATTATTAATGTTTTTTTTTGAAACTTTCTTGATTTTTTCTCAAGAGATTTTTTTCTGATTTTTAAAATACTTTTATGTAAATGCCAAAAAAAAAAAATTTAAATTTTATTTATTTTTAAAAAGCTGATATTTTATTTAAAACAATTTGAATTTTACTTTTGCGAAAATTTTTTCAATTTTTTCCATATATTTTAATATGAAATTTATGAGTTGTTATACAAATTATTTTAAAAATATCTGATTTTTTTTTCAAAAAATATTAAAATCGAGTTTTGTAAATGAAAAAAATACTTATACTAAAAAACGAATTCTTTTAATTCTAAAACTTTATTTATTCTAAAATTATGAAGAAATATTTTTGTTAATCATTTAAAAAATATATTTTAGAAAAAAAATAATGTTTATAATTTTAGAAATAAATAAAGTTCAATTGAAGTTTCAAAATATAAAAAATATTGAGATCTTTTAAAGTTTAATAAAAAAAAATAAAGTTTATAAGTTCAATTGAAAATATAAGTAAATTAAATTTAAAATTAAACTATTTAAGTTTAAGAAAGTATAAAGTTCAATTATAATTAAAAAATATAAGTTGTCAAAATTTTAATATCTTTAAATTAGATTGCAAATCTTAACTATTTTGATTTTTAAATTATAAATAATTAAAGGTCATTAATAATATGAGAGACTAATACAAAATTAGTTAGTAAAATTTTTTAAAAATAAATTCATACATTAAATATTTAAAATAATTTGGTTTAACATGGTGGGACCTGAATTAACAAAAAAATTGACACGTGTAAATTTGATGAGGTGACTGCACGAAACTGTGCCAAGTGGAGGTTCATGAGCTGCTTTAGTATACAGATAGATAAGATTGAGATTAATCTCGTGAGTTTATGCTAATTCGGAGAACAAAAGAACCGGATTTGATGGGTACATATAGATCTAGATCAAACACACATAAATTATTATGTTCCTTTAATTTGAAAGGTGTACATTATGAAGACTAGAAGAAGTGAACACCAGTTACACCACTAGGTATGACTTAATTCAATTGATAATATGTACTTGATTAGTCTAATAATCTGGAAACACTTGGACAATGGAGCTGAATTTGGATGGATGAAACTCAAAAGAGTTTGTTATGTTAAATGATTCTTGTAACATTATTAGCATTAGGACTTAGAGATTACACTAGCACCTTATACTATAGTCTAAGTAGAGAGTTATAAGACTCATATGATAAGCTTGCTATGTATTTGACATTGATGCCTATCTTGATCCAATGTTGCCACTTAGATTAAGTGATGTAGCTTGGTGATAGATATGGTGACAATGTTCTTATATATGTGTAGGCTATTATATGATATTAGGAGATACAAATGTTGTAATGTGTATTGTACGTATTGTTGTGTATTGGTCTACTTGTCCGGCTGAAGTTGAAGACTTGGGCTTGCCAGCCCAAATGAAGCTGGCCCATCTCCTTGATCCACGATTGAAAGAGCTGCTTGCGAGTTTCTGATGAGCTGGGCTGAAGGGTTAATAAGGGCGTGTCATTAAACGATGCGTTTGACCTTTGTTAAGCTTTGGTACTTAAGCTTTCAGACGCAGCTCTCCTAACCCTAGATCTGAATCTTGAGTGTTCGTCGTCCAAAGAGAAAGAGAGGAAAAAGAAAGAGAGAAGAAGAGGAGAAGAAGAATGGATCTTCCAAATCTCGCTCTGAAGTGAGAAGGATCCTTAGAAGAATAAGAGAGATCTGTTATCTCTTGTATCTGCTTCGTTGGTTTGCAAAATAGACGAAGATCGATCTCAGATCTTCGTCAAGGTGCCTTTGAGGGGGCTTTTCTTCACTATTGCTTCTTTGTATCTCCTGAGTTCTGTCTTTGTTGTTTTCTTTGCTAGATCTATAGAAAGGTGCTAGTATATCTCTTGTCCAGTGTTTGTAATCTGTGTTCTTGGATACCTAGTGAAACCTGGGATCGGATCTCCCCTCTTGAGGTCTCGCAGAGTAGGAGTATTTTATATACTACCGAACTGCGTCAACAAATTGCTTGTGTGCTTATGTTTGAGTGTCTTTGGTCGATTCTACGACTAAGGAATATAGATTGGTTAGATTTACATTCACAAAGTGGTATCAGAGCATTCTGTGTTTTTCTTTCGAATCTATAAAAACCCTAATTTTTGGGGTTTTTCTGCTGTTCTTGATATCTTCGTGTATCTTGCTTTCTGTTTTTGCTTCCGCTTATTGTTCTGCCTTGTGTGGTTGGACTTAATCTGAGTAGTTCTAATAGTGATCATCTTGACTGGTTTTTTATTACTGTGTTTATCTTTACTCTCTTATCTTACCTTCTATCTGTACTCACTTTTCTCGACTATTTTTCTAACTTTTTGTTTCTTGTTTACAGGAGATAAAAATGACAGAAGCTAGCATCAGACTCAAGCCATATGATGGAGTCTCTGACTTCATCATGTGGCAGGTCAAAATGAAAGCAATACTGACCAAGGAAAAATGTTTGAGGGCCATAACTGGTGACTACTTGGCAGAAACATCTGCAGCCAGGAAAATGGAAATGGATGAGCAGGCTCATGCTGAAATAATGATAAGACTGACTGACGACGTGGCTCGTCAGTTTGTAAGTATCTCATCTGCTAAAATTTTATGGGATACCTTAGATAAGCAGTATAATAAAAAAAATCTTTGCCCTCTAGGATATCTACTTTACATAGGTTGTTCACGTTTAAGATGGATGTGAATGTGACCTTGAATGATAACCTAGATAGATTTCTAAAAATGGAAATGGATTTAGAAAGATGTGATGACACTATTAAAGATACTCACCTAGCTGTTATCTTGTTAGGATCTTTGCCTTCACAATTTGACACCTTAAGAGATGTAATACAGTACAGTACTGAAACTTTAACTAAAACAAAAATAATTGAATCCATTGTTGATAAGAATGAATCCATGAAAACTTTTAAGACTAAACCTAGTGATAAGAAATCTGAAGTTAAGTCTGAAGTTTTAGTTACTAAAGGAAAGTTTAAAAAGAACTATAAGTCAAATAAAAAGGATAAGAAAGATGATTCCTATGATAAGAGCCCTAGTAGTGAAAATGACAAGAAAAATAAAAAATGTTTTTACTGTCAAAAACTTGGTCACTTTATTAATGACTGTAGAAAGAAAAAGAAGGATGAATCTAATAAAGGAAATGCTGAAAATAATGTTTCTTTATTTGAAAATCTCCATGCTCAGTACTCTAGTGAACTGTTAATGTGTACTATTCCTTTCAAATGCAAATCTGATGATTGGATATTAGATTCTGGATGTACCATGCATGCTTGTCCTGATAGAACTTTGTTTTGTTCTTTAGATATTTTTGATGGTGGTTATGTCATGTTAGGTGATAATACTGCTTTAAAAATAAAAAGAATAGGTAACATACCTATGTGCATGTATGATGGAAAAATTAGGGTAATTCAAAATGTTAGATGGGTTCCTGGCCTTAGGAGAAACCTGCTATCTGAATCCATGTTTGATGATTTAGGGTGTAATATAAATACTAGTAAAGGTATAAGAGAAGTTGTCAAAAATGGTCTTACTCTTATTAGGAGTTCTAAAAAGGGTGGTTTGTACTTTGTAGAACAATCACCTGAATTAAATCTCTCCACTACTGATATTAATAAAAACAACCTAGAACAAACAACTCTATGGCATAGCAGATTAGGTCATATAGGAAATAATGGATTAAATCAGTTACATAAACAAGGTATTTTAACCAATAAACTGACAAACCTTAGCTTTTGTGAAAACTGTGTGTTTGGTAAAGCTAATAAAAATAGTTTCAACAAATCTTTATACAAAGCTAATAAACCTCTAGAATACATACATTCAGACTTATGGGGTCCTTCTCATGTAGAAACTGTAGGTGGAAAGAAATATTTTATTTCTTTCATTGACCATTATTCTAGAAAAGTTTGGATATATTTGTTGAGAACTAAAGATGAAGCCTTTGAAAGTTTTAAAAACTGGAAAATAGCTGTTGAAAATGAAACAGATTTAAAAGTTAAATGCCTTAAAACTGATAATGATCTAGAGTTTTGTAATGCTAGTTTTAATGAATTTTGTAAAACAAATGGCATTAAAAGACATCTAACAGTCCCTTATACTCCTCAACAAAATGGTACAGCTGAAAGGATGAATAGAACCCTCTTAGAAAAGGCTAGATGTATGTTAATAAGTGCTGGTATGAAACATAGTCTATGGGGTGAAGCTGTTACTACAGCAGCTTACCTCATTAATAGGTCTCCCTCATCTGTAATAGATTTTAGGACACCATATGAATTGTGGACTAGAAGGAAGCCTAATATTACCCACTTAAGGCCCTTTGGGTGTACTGCATATTCCCATATAATACAAGGGAAGTTGCACCCAAGAGCACAAAAGTGTGTAATGCTAGGCTATCCTGAAGGTGTTAAAGGATATAAATTGTTACTCATACAACCACATGGCTATAAAGTAATAACATCTAGAAATGTGACCTTTAATGAAAGAGAATTCTATTTTAAAATCAGAAATAATAACTCTGTGGATAATAACAGTAACACTGAAAATGATACTGAGTCAACTAGAAGTTTTCATTTCTACACAAACGACCATAATAGAGAAAATCAATTAATAGATGAAGAATTTGATATAGGATATTATCAAACACCTAGTACTAGTGAAGAGAACTATGATGTTGATAATACTTCTAACAATGATGAAAACACTGCTGTAGGCAGTGAGAACTATAGGTCAGAATCAAGGGGGGTAGAAAATATAGGTGATATATCTACTGCTCCCTCATCTCATTCTGATATTGCATTGCATGATAATAATAATGATTCACTGCACGATATTGGTGATTCTATGCATGATCAAGATGATTATTTGAATGACAATGATGAAAATAACTATCAGCTAACTAGAGATAGAAATCCTAGGGTTGGAATACCTAATAGGAGATATAATGATTCTGAATATGTTCTGATTACAAATGATTTTAATTTGGTTGAGTATGCTTTCTTGACTAGTGATGTTGTTGATAATCCATATACTCCGGATACATATAGGCAAGCTATGAATTGTGAACAATCTAAAAATTGGAAACTAGCAATGCAAGATGAAATAGATTCCATGATTGTTAACAAAACTTGGGTGTTAATAGCTAAACCTGAAAATGCAAAAATTGTGCCCTGTAAATGGATTTATAAACTAAAAGAAGCCACTAAACTGAGTGAACCACCTAGATACAAGGCTAGGTTAGTTGCTAAGGGTTTTACCCAAAGAGAGGGAATTGATTACACTGATATATTTGCTCTTGTTGTCAAATATAAAACATTGAGACTGTTGCTTGCTTTTGCTACTGTGCATGATTGGGATATAGAACAAATGGATGTAAAAACTGCCTTTTTACATGGTACTTTGGATGAAACTATCTATATGAAACAACCTGAGGGTTTTGTAGATAAATCTAAACCTGATCATGTTTGCTTGCTTAAAAAATCTATCTATGGCTTAAAACAGTCACCTAGACAGTGGAATCTTAAGTTTGATGAATGCATGAAAAACTTAGGGTTTTTAAGAAGCAATTATGATTACTGTCTGTATTTTAAAGGCATATCTTCCATGAATCCCTTATTTGTGCTATTATATGTTGATGACATTCTGCTTATTAGTAGATCTGCTGTGTTAATAGCTGGTGCAAAAAGAGATTTAAAATTAAACTTTGACATGAAAGATATGGGTCCTGCACAGAAAATACTAGGTGTTAAAATAATAAGGGATAGAAAGCATAAAAGGATGTGGTTATCTCAAGTCGACTACATTGAAAAGGTTTTAGAAAAATTCAACATGAAAAATGCTAAATCCACTTCTATACCCTTAGGAGGGCACCTAGACTTAACTAAGCAACACTGTCCTAGTAATCAAGCTGAAATTGAAAAAATGGCTAAAATTCCCTATGATGTTGTTGTTGGTTCTATCATGTATGCTATGCTATGCACTAGACCTGATCTTGCCTTTGGTATAAGTGTGTTGAGTAGATACATGTCTAATCCTGGTGAATTACATTGAACTGCTATGAAATATATTCTTAGATATATTAGTGGAACTAAGAACCTGTGCTTGATGTTTTCTGAGCATGATAATATTGGTGAAGTGTTTGGCTATGTAGATTCTGATTATGCTAGTAATAAGGATAATAGAAAATCTACTACTGCATATTTTTACACTTGGACTGGTAATTGTGTTTCATGGAAATCCCAACAACAATCTGTGGTTGCTTTATCTTCTACTGAAGCTGAATATATTGCTGCTGTTGAAGCTTCTAAAGAAGCTATCTGGCTTAAGGGTTTAGTTAGTGAAATATCTCATAAACCATGCATTCCTGTGATTCATATGGATAGTCAAAGTGCCTTGTATTTGTGTAAAGATCCTGTTTATCATGAAAGATCTAAACATATTGATGTTAGAAATCATTTCATTCGAGATAGGGTTAAAAAGAAACACTTCTTAGTTAAGAAAATTAAGGGTGATTTAAATCCAGCAGACTTTGGAACAAAAATAGTGACTGCTGATAAATTTGCCTTCTGTAGAAATTTTCTACAGATTTTTGATGCTCCTTGAGTGATTGTGCAGGTCCTGGACTGATGACGGACAGGAAGGATGATCCATGGCACACTATTGGGGAACAGAACCAGATTGACATGATACAAGAATCAGGAGGGCATTTGTTATGTTAAATGATTCTTGTAACATTATTAGCATTAGGACTTAGAGATTACACTAGCACCTTATACTATAGTCTAAGTAGAGAGTTATAAGACTCATATGATAAGCTTGCTATGTATTTGACATTGATGCCTATCTTGATCCAATGTTGCCACTTAGATTAAGTGATGTAGCTTGGTGATAGATATGGTGACAATGTTCTTATATATGTGTAGGCTATTATATGATATTAGGAGATACAAATGTTGTAATGTGTATTGTACGTATTGTTGTGTATTGGTCTACTTGTCCGGCTGAAGTTGAAGACTTGGGCTTGCCAGCCCAAATGAAGCTGGCCCATCTCCTTGATCCACGATTGAAAGAGCTGCTTGCGAGTTTCTGATGAGCTGGGCTGAAGGGTTAATAAGGGCGTGTCATTAAACGATGCGTTTGACCTTTGTTAAGCTTTGGTACTTAAGCTTTCAGACGCAGCTCTCCTAACCCTAGATCTGAATCTTGAGTGTTCGTCGTCCAAAGAGAAAGAGAGGAAAAAGAAAGAGAGAAGAAGAGGAGAAGAAGAATGGATCTTCCAAATCTCGCTCTGAAGTGAGAAGGATCCTTAGAAGAATAAGAGAGATCTGTTATCTCTTGTATCTGCTTCGTTGGTTTGCAAAATAGACGAAGATCGATCTCAGATCTTCGTCAAGGTGCCTTTGAGGGGGCTTTTCTTCACTATTGCTTCTTTGTATCTCCTGAGTTCTGTCTTTGTTGTTTTCTTTGCTAGATCTATAGAAAGGTGCTAGTATATCTCTTGTCCAGTGTTTGTAATCTGTGTTCTTGGATACCTAGTGAAACCTGGGATCGGATCTCCCCTCTTGAGGTCTCGCAGAGTAGGAGTATTTTATATACTACCGAACTGCGTCAACAAATTGCTTGTGTGCTTATGTTTGAGTGTCTTTGGTCGATTCTACGACTAAGGAATATAGATTGGTTAGATTTACATTCACAGAGTTGTTTGTTATAACTCAGAAAATAAGAAAATAAAAACGAATTTAACTATTTACATTGTTCATGTAGGAAGAATAATTTATAATTCTTAGTGTAAAATTTATTTTACTCCTTATATTATTTTGAAAGAATTTGATCAAATAGACTCTTTTCTATTTTCATTTCCAATTTCATGAAAATGAAGTTGAAAGTAAGAGATTTATTCCATAGAATCAAAAAAACTTACTTACTAAATTTTTCCTTTTATCCTTTTATTTTTATATAGGTACATCAATTTTTATTTTTCAAAAACTATATAAAACGATTCCCAAATATCTAATATAAAAAAAAAAGTATTTATACAACCAAACCGGTGGTAGTAGAGGAGGCAAAAAACCCAATTTTGAATTTGCCACCTTTTGGATAAAATGAGCCAACATTTGACATGAGTAGTGGCCACTACAATAATGCGTTTTTGAAGAGGACGTTTACCCCTCTTCCTATGTCCGCCTTGTCAGCTATATATAGTCAGTTGGTCTGTAGGCCACTGTCAATGCCCACTACACATTTAACTCCAACAACAAAACACCCAAATATATTGCTCAAGTAATTCCAAAATCTTCAACAAAACTCATTGTAAGCAGGTATTGGTTGACTGTTGAACCAGATGACATAAATGCAGAACAAAATTAAAGCAGAATTTGTCAAGAAAATCTAATCATTCTCATAACATTCAAAAAAGCAGTTGCAGAAACGAAGTAATCCCATATTGATAGTGGAAGAGTTTATAGGGTTCCAAATTTATCACAAATTTCACATCAAACCACATGCTTTACATGTAATTTCAAAAGAAAGGACACAGTACAAGTAAAGTGGTCCATTTGCTGCACTAATTGAGTGCAAAGGTTGTAGGGATAGGACCACCTGATCTTGCAAAATCTGCATTCTCAATTAAATTACAAAAAAAAAAAGCTCTAATTAAATCAATACAGAAAGTATTTGCTGTAGACTATACTGATTTTCTTTTTCTCCAAATGTTCTAAAGTTAAAGCAATAAGTGAACCCACATGATTGTTGCTTCAAAATATACCAATAATGAACAGCAACCACTACTCTTACCAGTCAAGCAATACAAACAGCAATGTATGCATAAGCAATGAGGCATCAACTAGCTTAATCAACTATGCAGCAACATGTTCAATAAGATTATCAGCTACATTGAACAAATGATATCCCAACAAATGAGTTTAAAGCCGAAAATCAAAGTCAATTAGCACAGACAACTTATCTAATACCAGGATCATCATATGTAGATCAGTTGTTCAAGAACAGCATGCCGGGCATCGGATCAAACCATTCTCGTTGCAGTCACTGCATCGTCTCGTCTTTCCTTCTTCCTTCTCAAACACCTTCCGGCTTCCGTTGCAGCTCCCGCATGGAACGAACCTTGCATCCCCACAGCGGTCGCAGACGAATCCACAATCCTTTATAACCGGAAACCCGTCTAATAGCCTTGCTAACTCGCCATCTTCATTCATCTGTTTCATCTCGTCTGCCCCACCAACATGCTTTCCATTTATAAAAACCTGTGGCAAACTCAGTGCTTTCCCACCTAATGCATCCTTCAACTCCTTCCTATATGCTGAATCCATTGAAATGTCCCTCTCATCTACTGCCACCCTCAACCCTCTAAAGATCATTCGAACAGCGCAACAATCATCATATGTTTTCCTGATCCCTCTTAAACTAGTGAAATACAAGACAATTTTATGCTCGGAAACTGGGTTTCGGACACCAACATTGCTCAATGGAGTTGAAAGGAAGGGACTAGACGGGACACTACTGAATCTAGGCACTATCATTGGACTAGAATCTACTGATCTCGTGTTCACGATCGGGGTTGCACTTCCAAATTGTCTCGATGATAATGCCCGCTGGTAAGTAGAAGCCACATTGGGATCCATTTTGGAAAGCAACGATTCCTCAGACAGATGTTTCCACAAGGGTTTGGTATTCCAATTAGACTTGTTCCTCTGCGAATCTGAGCTCCATTCCTCTGTAATTTCATGGGGTTTTTCCACTAACACAAACGAATCAGATAATTTACCAATGGAATCACGCGATTCTGGATTCAATCTCGAATTGGAACTTTTACGGCGGGGATTGAAACTGGAGTCGACATCTTCATCGTCAAGGCCTTCCATGAGTTCCCAAGTGTTGATAACGGAATCCGGCGAGTGAGAGTGAGCGTCGAATTCTCCGGCAGCCGAGGATGCGGAAGGACGACGGTCGACGAGGATGAGAGAGCCGTAGGTGGTGGAGGTGAGAGACACTAAGTGGTGAGTATCGCCTTCCCATGTCGGAAGATGGTGGATGAGCGGAGCCGCCAATGAACGGGTCTTGGGAGGCGTCGGAGACGGAGACGAAGACTGCGTCAGCGACGAAGAGAGGTAAGAAGCAGATCCCTCGACAGCCTTGCTGAAGAGGATATCAGGGCGAGAAGCAGAACAACCCATCAACAATGGCGGGCTTATCTAGGGTTAAATTTCTGGAAAAGGAAACAAGCACAGCAATCTGATTGTGCGATTATAGATTTCCGGGGAAATTTGTGTCCTTCCTTATAATCCCGTGAGCTCTGAAAGTGAGTTGGGTGTTGGATTTGGCGAGGATTATGGGAGAGGGAGGTGAGAGGTAGCTGTCATGAGATTGGGGTTAGGGGTTTGATTTTTGAAGGGGTGACTTTAATTGGGGGGATTTTGCAGTTGAAAGTTTGGCATCAATGAGGCACCATGGCCCATGAGATGCTTGCTCATTTAATTTTGGTACGAATATTTATTACTGTTGAATCATTAATAATTGTATTTTATGTTCGTTCGTTCCTACTTGTCGGTAGTCTGTTAATCTACGTAATGATTAACACAGATTTTTTTTTGGTGGAAATGATTAACACAGATAAGAACCAACGCCATTACCAGAAACTTCTTCGATTTGAAGCTGTATTACTTATCTTTGAAGATTCGGCATTATTACTGCGTTAGTTTGTATAAATTAAAAAAAAATGATGATTTGCACAAGAACCAAAAGTCATACACATGTCACGCTTACACGGAAGCATTAGTTTGAATTCTTCTTATTGACGATTTAGAATGTAAGAATTTGATAAATAGATTTGTTAAAATCAGTTTTATTGTTGACTTAACATTTCATGAGAAGAATGGAGTAGACTATTGGTTATAGGTGGCTGGCTAACTTGGCTTCATCGCTTCGGGTTCATTCGGTAACTCGATCGAAGAGGTCGAAGTTGGAATTGGTTGAAATATTTCAACTTTTAATCCTCATTTTGCATTTATTATATGCGACTCAATGTGAGCATGACTAAAATGAAGGTATGATGAAGAAGCTAATCCTTCTACCGATAGTACCAACATTATGGGGACGAATGTGAGAATGAAACATTTGCATCTCCTTTCTACCCTTCCAATTTCCTACCAAAAATCCTACTAAGTGATTGTTTTTTTTCTCTTTGTTATTCGATTCTAAAAAGAATAGTGTTGTATTTTTACATTAGAGTCGATATCTATCACTTTTCTCTCACAAATCCAGGTAAGAACCATGTTTTATTTGCTTATTTAGATTATAATTTAATGTTTCGAGTGTCGAACTGATAAGCAAGCTTAATTTACATGTTGTGGTTCAGTTCATCACCTGATAAGCATATTCTAGATTGTAATGAGAAGCATATTCTATTTTCATTGTGTTTCTAGAGTCGATATATCATTTTTCACGCACAAACCCGAAATGAAAAGCATTTTATGGCTTGTGATGTTTCCCTATGCTACTAAAATGCAAGAAATTATAAGAATAATGTAGTTCATATTTTGGCTTGTTTCTCTATTCTACTAAAATACAAGAAAATAAAATTCATATTTTGGCTTGTAATATTTCTAGTGTCAGAATGAGAAGCCGGCTTATTGTACAACTTGTTTGGTTTGTGATTATGATCTCGGTAATTCCATTTTTTTCACTTAGTATTGTTTGGGTTGTGATTTTGATCTCGACAATTCATATCCTAGTCAATTATTTGTTTTGGTTTGTGATTGTGGTCTCTACAATTCATTTTTTGGTGACTATATGTTGTTTGTTTGTGATTGTGTTTTCGGGTGTTTATTTTCTAGTCACTTTTATGTATGCCCGTAATTATTGTATGATCATTTCCGTCGAAGATAAGAACGCATGATTGTGGTCTCGGTTATATCGGTTCTCCTCATAATTCATTGCACTCACCATTTTAGTATTTAGATGCTACAAATTAAAACGGAATGCTAAGTGTGTTCGTAAAAGATAAGAGTGCAGGATTGTGGTCTCAATTGTTCATTTTCGGTGATACTCGTGAGTCATTACACTCATCATTATATTATCTAGATACTAAAATGGAAACCTATGTGTGTCAACAAAAGATAAGACTACATGAGTAAAAAACAAGATGAGACTAAAACCTACTCGCAAGTATAACGCGATCGATCGTAGTAATCGAGTATCGCATTCACAAGGATTGCGTCTAAATTGGATGTAGTAATAGACAAGTATGCTAAGCTAAAAGAAGGAAAGGAAGAGTAAAGGAAAAAATATCTAGTTTACAAATGGTTTTTGGCATCGTCAAAAGACAAGGTAACAAGCAAATGATAATTAAGAAAATATATAAAAGCAAGCGATATAATGAATATGTATCACCACTATAATGAAATCAATATATAACCAAGTACATGAACATAATGAACATCAATCAACGTATATGTAGGTAGTTGTCAAAGGTAGTCTTTACCACATATATATTTATAAAGACCGTGTTCAACCTAACTCAAAGACGCTCTCGCAATTGCAAAGGTAAAAAAAGTCAAACCCATTAAGTATATGAAAAATAGGTAGAAGACCAAATAAGGTCACACTCTCGCATAAAAGCCATAAAGGTAACAAAAACCGGTAAGTCTATGACAATTATGCATCCTCGAGGTAAATGTAAATCTCTCTCCCCAATCAACGGTAAATCTTAAAAGGTCCAATAGAATCAGCACGCACTCGCAGAAAAATGATATATTTCTATTTATAAGGAAAACACTGACTCTCAACATATGCCGACAAAGGGAGTATGAATAAGGTCACTAGGCAAAACAAAGTCAACTTATTTCAATTCAACAGTTCATATACAATTATTATAAATCAATGTATTATAGGGTTCAATAAATCCTTAAATCATAAGAAAACTAGCTAGACATAGAGAAGGAAACAAAGCAATAAATTGAATAGAAAAATGAATCCATGAATAATAATCTAAAAGTAAACCTCAAGGAATTTTCCACAAGTAGAAAAGAAAAAACTAGGGTCAAAGTTAGACCCCGTCCGGAAAAAAAACATGGGCATTGGCATGTGGGCCAACCTGGCCTGGCCCATTCATAGTTTTCTACATATAACTTATATATATATATATATATATATATATATATATATATAATTTAATTTGTTTTGAGTGCCACCTACTTTCGCTTTTTATTTAGTTTGTTTTGAGTATTTTGACGAGTTATAGTCATTTATAATACAAGATTGCAAGAATAATTTGACTGCAATGGTACTTGTTGTATTTCACGTATTTGAATTTACTCATTTTTGTGTGTTGATTATTTCTGAAATCGTTGGTAGTGCACCATGCATGTATAATTGGATTAAAAATTTGTTAAATATATTATATTGCTTGTGTTTGAATGATATATCCCATGAAAAACGTACAATCAAGTACATACAAACCATTTGAGTTGGCCCGACAACCCGCCTGCTTTTTTTGTGGGTGGACATGGGTCGGGCCAACAGCCCGTCCGCACCTTCCAGGTAGAGTTTTTCAAACCCGGCCCGAGCTCGCTTTTGTACATGTATGCTCAAAGTTTTCACGAAGATGAACCCTTCTAACATCTGAAAATTAGCAATATATAGAGTACATTATACGGTTCCAAAAAGTATGGAAAAAGCCTAGAGAAATAATATAAACCGGATCCTTACTTCTGAAATTCATTGTGCATCGATACAATTATGAAACGGGGGCAAAACATGCAAGGTATGGACAAGGAAGTCGTGGCCAATATGTCTCAAGTGCAAACTCTGGAGAAAGGAAGGTGGCATGGGCAAAAACGGGGACGACATGGTCAAACCACGGGCAAGGTAGCCGTTTCATGCCCGTCTCACTCCTTTGTGGTAATCTCGAATCTCAACGTCTTGGACTTCTTCTAAGTGTCCAATGCTATGATGCACTACTTGATTCCTTGACACTCTATCATGTATAGTGCTCCAATGCAGCTCTTGGCCTTAGGGAAGATCGAACTCTCGTGTTCCGGCGCGTTTGTTGACATACTTGGGAAAATGTACCATAATTGTGCTCGAACGCATGAAACACAAAATAAACGAAGTAGACACCATAATATGCAATATGAAGGATAACTACACTATATGAATGCAAAGTATATCAAATGATATGTGAAATGCATGAATCTAACAACTAATATGATGCATGACTAGATGACATCACAAGGTTACAATCATGAATTATAAAAGGGAGATTAACCAATGCTAAGCTTGAAAAATGGTTCTAGAGGATTATAAATATAAATAAGAAGACGAGCAGGTAAAAAAGATAGCAGAGGTAAAGAAGCCTTTGGAGAATTACACGTATAACATCTACACAATTGTGAAAGACGAGAAGATCGCAAACAAATTATATTCAACTAATAAACAAAGAATTGAGAGTGTTGTAGAAGAGGCATTACAATGGCTTAAGGTTGAAGGGAATCAGTTGGAGAAGTCAAGAAGTTCGAGATAAGCAAAAAGAGCTTGAGAGTTTGTGTAATCCGATACTCACAAAAATGTATCAGGGGGTTCTGGTGCGATGTTGGGTGATGTCTCCATGGGTCGTGGTGGTGGGAAGGCTAACTCTGGTGGTGGTGTTGGAGTTAATATTGAAGAGGTTGATTATGGTGATGATAATGTGTTATAATATTAAAGGTTTTATGGTGTTTGATTTGAACTAAGCAAACTTCTAACCAATGTTTTGGTTGTGCAAAAATAATAAATCAATAGGACATTGATGGGTTCTCTCAATGACGGAGAATTGCAACAACAAGTGCACAGTTTTTATAGTCGTAGGACATGATCGAAATCAAGCGCCGTATCCACAAGGACTTGGATGATTGGTTTGCAAAAAAGTCACTAAATTATTTAAGCAAAAGGTAAAAGGTTGTCTAACAAGTATATTGGATCGGGTTGCGAACTAGATGTAAATGGTGTAAAAATATAGGAAATGTTCTAGGAATTTTAAGCTAAGCTTACTAGTATAAGTTGACTATCATAGCTCAATAAATGCAATCGAAATGCAAAACAATGCGTGCTTATATTGGTGGTTTCATCTAATAATTCCATACACCTTGTGAGTGAATGAAATGACTCAAATCAACACACATACACACTCTCATGATTAATGCAATCAATATGAACCTAATACACTAAGGGCATGATTGTATAAATGAGATGTACATTACACTCGCATTGAACATCACACAACACAATCAAACACTTACAAATAAAATACAACACATTAAAAAAGAAAATCATGCGCTCACCTTTGTCATCTCCTAACTCAATCTCTAGCGTCTCAACATTGCATATCAATTATCGTTCACCTATCAGTTAAACTTAGAGGAAATTCCTAGTAATTCCAACAAATAGGTTCAAGACCTAATTCTAAGAATACAATGTTCAAGTCGTCACTCAACACGATTAACAAAGGAGGAAAATTCTCAAACTAGTGTTAAAACCCTAAGTTCATATTCTCTAGAGAAAGACTCAATTTCCAAGCATAACACCATGAACACTAAATACTACAATCATATAGTAGAAAATTCAACCATCGATTGGGGGTTTTACCCTAAAATTCTAGAAAGAGATTTAACTACTCATGATGAAAATAACAAGATAATGAAAATAAATCATGCTTTTAAAAATGAATGACTAAACAAGAAATGAAAATGAAAAATTTTAAATAAAAATATCAATCTTCAATCTCTACAAGCTTAAAGTCTTCCCGAGAACAAAAGAGAGCTAACTAGGATTTTTAAAGAAATTTTTGGAAGCAAAAATGGGGCTTACTAGAACCCTTGAGGAAAAGTCTCAAACAAAAAGAGAACTCTTCAAATGAACAGTGAGAGGGTATTTATAAAAATCTAGTGGACATCGAAGGAAACAAATGGACATTTGGCCACCACTAGTCAATAACATATATGCCCTAGCTTGAAAGGTATGAAATGCCAAAAGAACGGTTCATCACACCTTTTCATAGACCGTTCCACAAAGTTTCTTGGCTTATATAGGAAAAGAACGGTCTAAGACCGTTCCACAAACCGTTCAACACTTTAACTTGCTTGTTCTTTTCACTATTGGGCAATATCGAAGGTCTTCCTTATAAATTTTGCTCGCGGTATAAAGTACAAACTTGTAGCCCTTATAAATACATTTAAAATGAGTATTTGTGAGCCTTCTAATTCATTTGAAGACCTCCTATACTCTTTGTTTTACAACAGTGTACAAAAATGTCCTCTAGGTTTTTTTGTGTTCACAAACCTTAATTGCTTGCTACATGACTCTTCTATGGAATTTTTAAGCATCCTTGCTTGACATCTCTAACAGTGCATTCGGATAGCTCCCAAATCCCAGGATTTTAATTCAAATCAGTGATTTTCAAAATTCTGTTTGTCAATTTCCCCGTTTGGATATCAAATCCCTGAATTTTTGGAATCACATGGGAAAATATCAAGGGATTTGGAAAACCCAAAATACTCCCTTGAAATTCCATCTATATTGACATTTTTTGAAGAATCCTTCGCAAGGGAATTGATAAATGATTTAAATTCTCCTAATTTAACATTTCTACGAAATGTTACCCAAACAAGGGAATTGATAGATGATTTAAATTCCCCTCATTTAAATTCCCTTCATTTAAATTCCCATCATTTGAACATTCCCATGGAATTTGCAAATTCTCCATCCAAACACATTGTAAGTGTCTTCTTGCTTGCTATGTGCCCTTTCCTCTTTCTGTGCACTCTTCACACCTTGGTTTTGACTATGCTCTTACCCGGGACCATGTTTTGGAAGTTTTTATTCTTATAAACCCTTAGAAACTTTATCAACACCTATAAAGACAACACAAGGAAAGTAGACATTCAACTGACCATATGTTGTCTGACACAATTTATGAAGAACAAATAGGGTGTTGGAAGAGGAGGCCCAATCCCGGAACTTTTTTGTTGTGAAGGCATTTTGAACCGATAAAAAGAACTACATGTTGTTCTAAAACAAGTGCAATATCACGCTTTCCCCGTATTTGAAATTGGATTTTGTTTTTGTTTTCAAATGCATCTTTTGGGATAAGACTCTTATTCACACCCCTTTAAAATTGATATTGACACCCACAAAAACTAAAGTTATTTAATTTTAACTATCAACCGTAAAATTTATTTATAACTCTCAACCATAAAATTAAATGTATATTTCAGATTTAACAAATTTAACTTACTTGCAGTTGGTTGCGATAAACTAAATTTGAAATAAAAAACCTATGTGTGAAAGGTCAAATATAAATAAATAAATAAATAAAATGTCAATATAAAAATAACTGGATGCCAATATCAACCCTTTTAAATGATCAAATTCTCGAGGAGATCATGTGTATATTAATTACGATTTATGAAATTATAATGGAAGAACATCCATTTTCATTTTTTTTATTCTAACGATCATATCGAACAATCTCTAGGTCGAGGAGCAATGTTTTCTTTGACTAAATAAAATGTTTGAATTTGAGCTTCTTTTCAAAACTAAAGGTTTTAATGCAACTCTAGCTCCATGTCATAACCAAATTTTGTACAAACTAGTCGAATGATCATTTTCTTTTGGATTTATTGATCAACCTTATAGTCGCATAAGGGCTAAGTCTTAGATGAAGAAAGATATATTTCGTTGTGAAAAATTATATTCAAGAATCATATTTATTTTAGTTAACATAATAGCGAACATTTTTGTAGTTTGTGTTGAGAAAACCCTCCGACAATAACATAAAACTTTGACAATAACACAAAAATTCTATAGAGTAAATCATGAAGACCGATAAATATGAAAATTTTGTAATTTTGAATAACCTCATTCTTGTTATGGAAAATATGCACAAGACATTTGTACATATATCACATGCATGTAAATATGTACAATACATTTGTACATTATGTTTTCTACACATATATCACATATATGTCTTCTATTATGACTTGGTCAAGAGGTGAAGTAAATTGTACAAGGTGAATTATTCACCTTCTTACATCCTAGATTATTTTATTAGAAAATCCTCCAAATCTTGGCCTATAAATAGAGGTCATTCTCATTGTAACAAGATGCACCAAGAGCAAGTAAGAAATTTACTCTTCTTGTTCACTCCTCTCTTCTAACTTCATTCCAAGTGTTCTTGAACACATTCCACAAAGGTTTAAGTAATCAAGAGATCAGACTAATCATTTCATAACACGTTATCAACACGAGGATTCCAAGTTCCAAATGAGCTTTGCTACTTTCTTAAACATTTCTTAGTCTTTCATTACACAAAATTATTACCTAAAAATCTACTTGACGATTATGCCTTGTAGTTGCCCTTTGCGGGATCTTCTTCATCAGAAACTCAAATGTTTATAAACTAACTTAATTTGAGGAGTATGCTCTGTAGTTGCCCAAGTTCAGGAACCTCTACATCAGAAACTCGTTATTTTAACTTGAAATTTAAAATAAATTTTGTCAAAATAAAATCATGGTTTTTGGATTTATATAAAGATACAAACAAAATTGAGATTTACTTACATCTTTTAACAAAGGCCCACATTAAATTCCTTACTTTCACCACTTGGATTATGAACAAAGATTTTCCACCAAAATAATGATTATGATAATGATGATGATGTAAATAAGGACAAGGCAAATGAAAAGTTTGATTGTTATTAGCAACAAGCCGATGAGTAATACCATCGTCGGCCATGGACAAGAGAATTTTTTTTATCGAATATGGAGATGGAGTAAAGGAGGAGGAAGATAAGAATGGTTGAAGAAACTAAAATGGATGGAGATTAAAGGGGTAAAATATAATCGGTTTTAATTCTTTGATCTTGTAACATTCATTTTCCGTATCATTTCTTACTTGTGTCACACGATATTATACTTTACTTTACTTTTCTAACTATTGCTTTGACATTAATAATTTTCATGTATTCTTGGCACGATTCACCCACATGACATTTACACCTATGAAATTACCGTACATTCACTTTATTAATTCATGACTAATTAACCATGCATGCTTAATATTGACATAAATTATATTTTTTATGTAGTAACCAATGAAAAACATTGTAAAAGGAGACTTTGACATTATTGACTTATCGGGCCAAAAATACCTTGAATGGGAGGCATATGCGGTAACCCATCTTAAGGCGAATGACCTTCAAAAAGCAATTGACGATAACAATGATGTCACTCCACAAGAGAAGGCAAAAACAATTGTATTCCGCCACCAAATTCATGAAAGCCTCAACACCGAATACTTATTTGTGGAGGATCATATAGAGTTATGGAAAAGCTTGAATGACAGGCATGAACACCAAAAGGAAGTCTTTTTCCCACAAGCTTTGTATAATGGAATAACTTAAGGTTCCAGGAATTTAAGGGCCTGTTTGGTATCAATTACATAGAGATTCATTTAGATTCTTTTTCGGTGTATTCTCCGGGATAGAAAAATTGTGAATGTTTGGTATCGGTTTCAGTTTTTGTATTGTATTCTTTTTCGGTATTCTTTTGCCAAAAGAAACCCGAAAAAAGAAGTTTGACTCCCCAAACTTCTTCGAAATTCTTTAGGTAAGATTTTTTATTTTCCCCCCTCATACCCTCATTCTCCTGTCTTTATTTTTTCTCATCTTTTCTTCCCAGTTTCGATAGAGAACTCTCTCCTATCGATAGAGAACTCTCTTCCCGTCTCCAAAGGGCCTTCTCTTCAGATCATCTCGTTTCTCCTTCCTCTTTTCTGTTTTGCTTTGTAATCCATCAGTTCTTAGATCGCAATTCCTCTTTTCTGTTTTGCTTTCCATCAGTTCTCAGTTTTTTGTGCAGATTATCAATGATGGGACCAGATGACAAGCCACTGGGAAGAAGGGTGAAGCAAACTCCAATTCGTCCATCAAAAGGTAATTGTATTAGTTTTTCAATTAGGGTTTCGGTTTTCCATGTACTGATTTATCGATTAGGTAGGTTAGGGTTTTCGATTAGGGTTTCTATTTTCCAGTATTGATAAATTGGTTCTATTAGGGTTTCAATTAGTTTTTCGATTAGCCAACAATGGTTTTCGATTAGGGCTTTTTTACTTCATACATTTGCTTATGTCTAGTGATAGACTTTTCCTTATTGGCTGCCTTTGAAACTGCTTTGAGTATCATATGTAGGACTCAAAATGCAATGCAACATTTTAGCAACATATTTTATAATGAAAGTGCATTAGCTTATGTTGCTCATCCTGAAAAGCCATTGTTGGCTATAAGTCAGGACTCAGAATGCAATGGTTGTCGAGTTTGTAGCAGTTTGGATATCAACCATCATCATAATACTGTTTTGTACTCAACACCATAGTTTGTAGGTTTACACATTGGTTTCTCATTGTTAGCTTTACACTTATTAATTTGTTGCAGTTTCTATTGTACAAAATTTACATTTCTGAAATGGGTATGATTCTTTGAATCATAACAGGACTGGAGTGACAATTGAGGAGCCACCGCGCTTGGTAGAAGTTCTCGGGACCAATAGATTACGTGTAGTCCCGCTGGTAAGATTTGTTTATGCAGTTTGATGGAAAAGTTAATATGTGATTAATTTGACATTTTTTTAATGTTGTGTTGTTGTTCCAGTTCCCAAAAACACCACATCATGTGGATGAAGAGGATTCATCACCTGAGGATGAAGATAATCCTCACCATCAATTTGAGGATTGCTACTTTGCGCAAAGGTTAGTGGGAATCAACAAGCGCAATAAGGCGCAATTTGATACGGTGAAAACTAGAAATGAAGTACTTCAGGCTCAATGTGAAGCGATGAACGAGAAGCTTCTGAAGAACGTGGAACACGAGATGAATAACCACTGTGAGAAGTACGAGATCACAAACCTTCTAGCGAGGCGCAACAAGCATTATTTGGATGCAAGATCTCTAATAAAGAAACTGTGGATCGTGGTCTTCTCTTTGTGTCCTTGTTATTGTAATTCTTTTTAAATGTAATCATGGTTAAGTTGTTGTTAGTGTGTTGATAATTTGTTGAGCTGACAATCTAATATTTTTGTGTAAAACTCTTGGTGATGCTAGTCTTTGTATGTTTTAAGACTAATAAATTATGTGTGGCTGAAAATGATTTAATATTGTACAGCTCCAGTGATGCTAGTCTTCGTTGTAAAAGTGATTCAATTGTTCTCAGCAGTGCTAGGTAGTTTTGAAGAAAAAAATAACAACAGATAGCTAGATAGTATTATACTGATTGTTGTCCTACCAGATTGTCAAAAGTGATTCAATTGTTGTTAGCGAATGTTCTTACAAAATCTGGACAGGTCATACCTGCTGACATTTTGAAGTTCGACTCTGATGAAGATTGATTAGGATAGAAGACCTTGTTATGTTGTCACTATAAAACTTTGACCATTTACAAACTCCATCTTTTCACATAAGCATATGCAGAAATATAGAGAAAAGAAAGAGGTATATTGATCGATCATTAGGAGGAAGATACTCTCTCTATTTGATGCTAGTACTCATTCGCGTCAGCAGGTCTCCTTCGCATCAGGAAGCCTTGTTAAACAAGTTATAAATCATTACAATCTTTTTTACATATTTATTTCAGTTTTTATCCTATTTTGCAGTTGTAGAGAGTTGGTCAATAAGAGGTTCAAGATGATTCTGGCCATTATGCTTCGTCAAACAGTCTAATTGAGCTGAAACGGGATAATTTGCTGACTTTTCCGGAGAAGTTGCAGAGCTTTCAGATTGGATAGCCTCCTTACAAAGGCTTACATTTGTGCGAGAATACTGAGGAAACCAAGAGACATCATCCTTCTGCAAGTTGAGATCGACATTGTTACAAACAAAAGGATGTAGATCTGAGGCCGTATTTAATGCTTCGTTGGGAACTCCATCTCTTTGGTATCCAACTGGTAAGCATTCATCAGAAATATAGAGATCAAAACCATGAGAAAACCTAGAAAGTTTATCAAACTTCGACTTTTGACCCTGATATTTATGTTCATTGTTAAATATGTTATAAATCATTACAATCCTTTTTACATCTTTATTTCAGTTTTTATCCTATTTTGCAGTTGCAGAGAGTTGGTCAAAAAAACAAAAAAAAGCTGCAGCTACTGAAAGTGCAAAAGACAAAGTAAACCTGTCTTCTCAAGGTGTGCTTTCTCTTACAAACTGCTTCCTTTGAATAAATACTTAGGAATACCAATTGGAAGTTTGCAGGAAAATATGTAAACTATAAGCAATCACATTGATCAAACTCATCTTTCGAAAAAAATCAGAAATAACAATAGGGGTTGAGGCTTACAGACTAAGGCTTACATATTCTAAGAACGGAAACAACAATAGGGGCTACTAAACAAAAATCAGAAACAAAAAACATCAAAACTTCCAAGCCAAAAAATTCAGAAACAACAAAACAACATCATTTGGAATTCAGTTTGTCATCTTTAAAAAATCATAACAGTTAAATTATATGCCGGAATGACACAAAATTTTTACTGTACTTGCATTACATTATGGAGAAGGGCATGTAAAAATTTAGTCCACAACCGACCTCATATGAAGGCTACACATACAACTGAACTTTCCAGGCCAAAAAATTCAGAAACAGCAAAACAACATCATTTGGAATTCAGTTTGTCATCTTTCAAAAATCATAACTCTTAAATTATGTGCCGGAATGACCCAAAATTTTTACTGTACTTGCATTACATTATGGAGAAGGACAAGTAAAATTTAGTCCACAACCGACCTCATATGAAGGCTACACATAAAGCTAAACTTTTCAGGCCAAAACATTCAGAAACAGCAAAACAACATAATTTGAAATTCAGTTTGTCATCTTTCAAAAATCATAAGTCTTAAATTATGTGCCAGAATGACCCAAAATTTTTACTGTACTTGCATTACATTATGGAGATGGACATGTAAAAAATTTAGTCCACAACCGACCTCATATGAAGGCTACACATACAACTGAACTTTTCAGCCCAAAAAATTCAAAAACACCAAAACAACATCATTGGGAATTCAGTTTGTCATCTTTCAAATATTATAACTCTTAAATTATGTGTCGGAATAACCCAAAATTTTACTGTACTTGCATTACATTATAGATAAGGGCATGAAAAATTTAGTCCACAACCGACCTCATATGAAGGCTACACCATCCAGCTGAACTTTCTAGCCCAAAAAATTCAAAAACACCAAAACAACATCATTTGGAACTCAGTTACAAGCAAATCGCATTATAATCCAAAATGATAGAGACAAATATTAGCTGATATAGATCCTCAAGTTGCAGCCCGTAACATGGCAACAATGTCATCTCGTATCTTGTTAGTTTCCCTACCGTTTGTTGGATAGTTTCTTTCTTTGTCTTCTCCATCAGACTCACTATCATATTCATCATCAAAATCCTCTTCTTCCGTGTCATCTTCATCCAATTCATTTTCAACATTCACCGTAGTAAATATGTCATCATCCGTACCCCTTGTTGTACTACGAGACTTTCTCACAAAGTTATGCAAGGAAAAACACGCCAAGATAATGTCAATTTGTGTATTCACACTATAACTTGGCATAACTTAAAGTATCTTCCAACATCCCTTCAAAACGCCGAAGGGCCTCTCAATGTAACATTGCAGTGATGAATGTTTTTTGTTGAAAGCCTCCTTAGCATTGTTCGAGGGTACATTCTCAAACTGTGAAAGATGATAACGTGCCTTTGGATAAGGAACCATGTATCCCTCTTTGTCTGGGTAACTCTTGTCCACCAAATAGTAGCGGCCTATTTTATCAAACGTGGAAGACTTAATAGCTGACATCTATTGAGTTTAGTAAACTAGACGTTGAATTGACATGATTAATTTATACTTGGTGGAGGGTGTGGAAAACCCATAGAAGGAGTACTAATTGCCTGTTCAAATACTTTTGCATCGTGTGCAGATCCCTCCCAACCGGCTGAGAAAAATGTGAAACACGTGTCAAAGTCACAAACAACCATCACATTGAACGTGCAAATCCCTTTCCGACCTCTGTATAGAATTTGATCCGCCTCTGGTATACATGCGTTGATATGTGTACCGTCTATACACCTAATTGCACCACTGAAGTACTCAAAATATCTTAGATCATTCTTGATTTAATTTGGCACTAAAGAAAAAGAAGGATCCATAGGTTTTATTATGTCTCTTGACATACCATCAAACCCTTTACGGCGACCGACAATGGCATCCAGTACATCGTGCACAACGCTCGATATAGTTGATGTAGACCGTTGAAACCTTTCCGATACATTTCTGTAGTTTAGTCTCTGAGCCATTATGAACACAAATATGCCTACCTTTTCCACAGGCCGCATATTTTTAGAGCCACGAAGTCCATACTTGTTCACCAAAAGACTACATAGCTCTTGAAACATTTGCTTCTCCATTCGGAACGCATTGAAGCATCTTGTTTCTGTACTTGAGTTTAGTATTTCATCCATCCACCGAGAACCGTTGAACTTTGTATCGTACACACGTTCCTTGCGAACATGTGTAAAGTAATGTTTTGCTAACATATTATTTCCAGGTTGTAAAGCACAAAGTTGTTGGATATGTTGCAAACGTTTAAGTCTTCCGTTTGACGACATTTTCCAAAACCAAAAACTTGTAAAGCTGAAGAAAACATTAATGTAGTTAGACATAGCAATTGAAAATTCAAATAATGACATTATAATGAGTCATGAAGTTCTTACACACAAACACTTAACAAAGAAAGTTACTACACACAAACACACACATAAGGTTCAACGATAAAAGGTTCAACGATGACAAGGTCATAAAAACACTTAACAAAGAAATGTTCCAAATAAACAAGCAAGTTCAATACAATTACTATTTTGGCAAGGTACTCTTAAGAATCTCCTTCTTGTGCTCCCAATCTAGCCAATGCAATCTTTCCTCGTTTATAGGAAGCCACAGAAACTGGTTAGCCACAGCTTCAGACATCAAAAACATCACAGCGAAGCACCATAGCGGTGAAAACCTCAGTAACAGTCATTCCATCACCATATCAGACAGGACACCCAATGAAACACATTGTCCAAGAATGGTTGTTTTTGAAGTTTCTTCTACAAGGGACCTTGCCTCCTCAACAACGGACCTCGCCTCCTCAGCATCACATAACACAATTATCCTCCTGTTGGCGTCACTAGATAAATTCAAATGCGTCATGTAATTTGATTTCCCACCAGACTTCCTCTTAACATTGCGCTTGTTCTCATACGTCTTTTTTGTCTTTCCACGGGACTTGAGGGGACATTGAGATGTCTGATTCTCTTCATCGGGGTAATTCACGTGATCCGTTTCTTGATCGTTGGCCAGATCAGCTACAATGTTCAAACCATCCCAGTCAATAGGATCATCATCATAAAAACATGGCTCAATAGTAGGGTTAATCGGTGGGGGTCCATTGACGGAGCAATACAATGAGCGTCAGTCGCTACCGTGCCCTCAAACAACATCTTCATCATAGCTTGAACCTCTGGATGAAGACCATTTTTCTTAAAGACACGGTACTCATTGTTTTCCTGCACATATAACATTTGTAAATGTTATAGTTTTAAGTAACAACAAACACTTGAAATTTATAAATATGAATTCAATTACATACCTACAACTTCTTTGTCCACCAATCGTTAGTTGCATCAATACAGTTTCTTTCATAGTCCCATCCCAGACCAATATCACCATGCTTAAGTTTGATCCATAATCTCCATAAGGATTTCAAAGAATTGTACTTGTTCTTTAAAGTATTTTTTAAACATTTAGTAGAGGTCTTTAACTCGAACTGTTCGGTCAAAGTTATCCAACTAAAACCATTCTTTTGTCCATTTTGTTTTTGAAATTCACACAAAATTTCAAAAAAGGTTCTCATCAACATATCATTCCACGCATAGTAACCCTTTTCCTTAGATTATTGTGTCAATTTCTCATTTTGGTCAGTCATTCAGCTGAATTAAAATGAATTAAAATCTCAAACAACAATACAATACACTGAAAAGATCGAACACATTGAAAAACGAATACACAGCAATACGCAGCAAGGTTCTCATCAACATATGCATCGATGAACAACAAGTTGAACAACAATACACATCAATACGTAGCAATACATGAATTAAAATGTATACAAAATGAGAGAAATAGACACAAAACTTTTACGTAGAAGAGAATTCAGAAAAGCAAAATCGAAATGAAGAGAAGTCGAACAGAAGAGAAGTCGAATAGAAGAGAATACGAAGAAGAATTCATAGCTCTAGACACAAAAGTTTTACAAAGAACAGAGAAGTCATAAAAGCAAAATCGAAAAGAAGAGAAGTCGAACACAAATGCAGCTCATCTCAAAATAGTCGAACAACAAGCACAGACGAAGAACAAGTATAAAAGATGAGAGAATGACGATACGCAGAAGAGATTCGTTACTTGGAGTAGTTCGTCAATGGTCTCCAGGAGCGACGGTGAAGGCAGACGATGGAGAAGGAAGAAGCGTGATAGAGAGAAATGAAAAAATTAGGGCTATTGCTCATTAAAAATTGAAGGGCTTTTTGGTCATTTAAACATAAATAATCTATACCAATAATTTTATACCAAACACAAAAATTTTACGTAAAAAACAATCTATAAGAATACACATCTACAACAATTTCCAAGAATCTCAACAATTCCCATCTTGAAGAATCTAAACAAAGAATCCCCATCTGATACCAAACAGACCCTAAGTCCATATGTGATTACAACAGTGTTATAGACAGGATCACCTCCCAATTGAGGTTGTGTGGTCATATGATCACTCAAGAAGAAATGCTAGAGAGAACATTCTCTACTATGCATGCCACAAATGTATCGTTACAACAACAATACTGAGAAAGAGGTTACAAGAGGTACTCAAACCTTTTGAAAGTATGATTGGTGGCTGAAAAGAATAATGAGCTCTTAATGAGAAACCACAACCTCAGACTCACCGGATCAACAACAACTCCGGATGTCAATGTCACTAAAAAGGAATCTGATGAAAAATGCAAGAATTACAAAGAACGTGGGAAACAATCACGACACTATAATTGTCGTGGTCAAGGTCGTGGAGTCGTAGTGGCCGCGGTCGTGGCTGTTGTCAATGCTACAATGATAGCCACCATGATAATCGAGGTAACTAAGGTTACAAGAGGAATGATAAGAAAAAGGTCCAAACGGGTCAAAAGGGGCTCTCTCATAAGCCAATAAATGTTTGCTACAGATGTGACATAGATGGTCATTGAGCAAAAATATGCCATACAACTTCACATTTTGTGGATGCTTACCAAGCCGAAAGAAACAAAGAAAAGACTAATGAAACTAACTTTGTGAAAAACGAAGGTATTGATAGTTCACCCATGACCAGCCTAGATGTCTCTTACTTTCTCAACTTTGAGAATGATGATGTATGTGCCTTGGACTGAAGCATTAGTTTAAGAACTTATGAGGTAACCTTGTTGTATAATAATGTATAATATGATGTAATGTCATGTAATATTTTCTTTTAAGATATATTAGGACTATGTAAAATATGCTTATCCTAATGTATAAAATGAAGTTTTTATTATTAATGGCTTGACTTATCTATGTTTCTTTATTTATAGAATACATGGAACTTTCTAATGAAAGACTCAATGAGAATGAGCAATGTCTTGTAGACAGTGCCACTACACATACCATTTTGAGAAATAAAGAGTATTTCATACAATTGAAACCCTTTGAGGAAAATGTGAATACCATATCCGGTGTGGCTAGACTCATCGAAGTCTTGGGAGAGAATAATTTTGCATCATAACACATGAATGTAATAAAAAACAAATCATTGAAAAAATGTCAAGACAAGCCTCTGGATTATATGAGACATGTATTTATCCGGTTGAGGCTAATGTGATATCTAAGAAAAGGTTGGATGACCGAGTTGAATTTACACTTTGGCATGACTGATTGGGTCACCCATGATAATAATGATGCACAAAATTATATAGGGCTCACTTGAACACCCACTAAAGAACATGAAAGTTTTGCCGTCAAGTCATATTAATTGTGCGGCTTGCTCACTTGGAAAACTTATAATTCAACCTTCTAAAAGCAAAGTTACAAGTGAGACTCTTGTATTTTTGGAAAGGATACAAAGAGATATATATGGACCAATTGCTCCACCTATGTAACACCCAAAATTCTGAGAACTCGGAGAGCTACTGGTTAGGACCTAACAATGGGTCCCGACCTTAGTTTGACAACAATTTTACTTGGATCTTACAACAAGGCACAAAAGTATTTAAAACATTTGAAAACTTTAAACAATATATACATGTAGAATATGTATCAGCCTTACAAGAAAAGATAAATAAAACGACACATATGAAGAACATAAGGCAACCTCGTCCCCAACGAAATGAGTACGTGGACCCGGCTGACCATTTCCTCCGGATCTCTCTACAACTGTATTAACCTGTAAGGCATCTACAAGCGGTATAAAACCGTTAACTAACATTCTATGCATAACATTCTATGCACAAACACACAACATACACAATCAGCATGCAACACTCAATCCTTTTTATTATCTTTTAATTAGGGGATATGTCATTACTAATGATACTTATATTGTGACACGAGGGATTCCCAAACCTCGCCCCTGTCCCCGTTTACCAACGCGGAATGGTACTAATGCATCTGACCGTCTACTTGACTGGGCTGGTCGGAGGGAACCTCCTAGACTCTCGCAAGAGCTAGGTAGATGATGTCACGACCCGTTATCATACACTTGGGTCAATTATGTAAATAATAAATTCGGCCTAATCCGGTTTCGTTATTTATTATAACTAACAAACACCACTCATACACATTACACTCATACTAGAAGCCAGCTAAGTAAGTCCGTGGACTTACCTTAATTAGATCTCGACTTTCTAATTCGCAAATCGATCTGTACAGTAGGAATTCATTGGCCTGTCAAAGGAGCCAAGTGTGTCAGCACACTTTCTAGGTGATTAGAAGTCTAAGACTTCTAAGATAGTAGGTCTTAATAGAACGGAATTGATTACAATATTAATTTATGGTAAAATGACTATTTTACCCTTGGTCTCGAAACTTGTTTCTGCGTGAGTTCCTAAGGATGGACTGCGAGGGTAAGTTGCTACACTTGTGAGGGAGGGGCTGATTCGAGAGATGGCGGACTGTTGGGGGATCAATCCTCTGTGAACACTAGAGGAGAATTGGTTGATCAGATCAAGGACTCGGTGCTGCAACTACCGTGATGTACAAGGCCTTGGGGAGACCGGCTGTTGCGAGGCTTGCTGTCAGGACAGAAGAGTAGCAAGTGTCCCCCTGTTGCTTCAACTCATGTCGTCGGCTGAGTTGCAGAATGGCCAAAGTGAGAGCGTAGGTGTGAGTGTGGTAGGGGAGGAACTCGATTTGTTGTGCAAATGAGGAACCCGATCTCGCTGAAGAGGAACGAAATGGTTGCTCTTCTGTACGTGAATCCGGACGCAAACGTGGGAGGCGATCTATTGTGCGAATGAAGGATGGGGAGTGAATGTGGCGTTGCTGATTCTGTACACTTTTCTGCGTGAAATTAGGGAGCGTTGCAAGATATGGGGAGAGAGGGAGCTGACGGTTTGTTCTTCACATCAAGCGGCTAGGCTTCCTGGACAGCAGGAGTGGGGTGAACTAGGCTGCTTCTGTTTGGGCTTCTTGGGCTGCGAGATGCAGCTGAAGACATGGGTTGTTGAAGGCTTGTTTGGCTGGGCAACAGTAGGTCCGGTGTGGGCTGGAGCAAGGCAAAAGAGGTGGGCTGAATCAAGAGAAGAATGTGGGTTGAATAGTTTGTCAAAAACCTGTCAAAACTCGTCATGGCCTTGTCAGGCCCATGAATGAGTTTGTCACAGGTTTGTCGGGCTTTGTCATGGCCTCGTCTCAGCTTAGTCATGATCTCGTCACAGCTTGTCATGATCTCGTCTAAAGTCATCGATAAGAATGAATTATAATAACTAGGGTTTGATATAAATCTATCATTTTATGTGAATTTAATTCTACATAAAATGATAAATAATTATAAGAATTAGAGCTTGATATAATTTTATCATTTTATGTGAATTAAATTCTACATAAAATGATAAAATTCGTGAAGAAAGAAATACTAGATAGAATGGAAAACCGTCAACGGCTCAAAGTCCGATTTGCTTCAGAATTAAACTGAATAAAAATTCCAGATATTACATTAGTACCCCCTTAAAATAAGTTTCGTCCCGAAACTTAAAAGAAGACAACAGAATGTCGGAATCCATACTAAAGAACTAAAGCGCCGAAAACGTCATAATCGGTCAAGTTCTTATTGTTTCGGGACTAGTCGGAAGAAAATTTCCGGGTATTACATCAATTCCCCCTTAACAATAAGTTTCGTCCCGAAACTTAGGGTAAGACATTCCTGATCGGCCTTTAAGGCACTAAACGGGTATATCTGATCACTACTCAAAAGTCTCATTGTTTCCACATCTAAGTATCCCGTGCATCAAGGTTACCAAAAGCACACATCACTGAATAAGCACTCAATCATGAAATGAACAAGTAGTCAAACAATATCACACATACAAGGTCAAGCCCTAACTCGTCACTCCCGAGGTTACAACTATCGCTACATAGGTCTTTGAAAGGTTACGTCATTTACTATCCCGATATCTTAGGTAGCCTTATCAGCTTTTCCTAAAACCACTGAATCTTAAATCTTTTCAGGTACTTACATCACAAGTGTCTGCCACCACGTTCTAGAGTGGTTACCGGATATCTCACCGGTATCATCCGGCTCAACTGTCTGCTCCTCTAATCTGATCACCTAACTCATGTCTGGTAGGTATTTCTCCAACTGAAAATCTCAAATTCAGTTCCCAAACTTAATCTTTGTGGAAAACTGAAGCTGCACTCTTCAATAGGGTGAGGAGTACTAGTCTATCAGTCACTTTTAAACCGCTTTAAAACTTCTAATGGTTGTCTTACACAACTCGCTTCTAGATCCTTTAAGGACCCTACGGAAAATGATCTATTCAACTTTTTCCCTTCGTCATGACCACTTGCTTCCGGCCTTCTAAAAAGGTTCTGACTAGACAATCAGGTCCAAGGTCTTGGACATCCACCAACACTTACCAAGTGCTCAATGCTCTTCGTATCACGACCCACTTGGTCCTGTCTTTTAATATTACTCAATCATCTTATTCCTCATATAAGGAATCGTCACCTTTACCCTTTTTCGGTCTAACACTCGAGACAACTAAAATCAAATCTAGTGGTCATTCCTCTCTCTCTTTTTTTTTTCACTTGGCATTGTTATATTATTTATAGATCTCTAATTTATCGTTAACCATAACCCAGGCTTCCCACGCATTACCGAAGATCTTAAGTGACATAGAATATGTCCGTAATGACGGTATTAGACACAAAGTGATCTTATATCCAGTTATTTGATCATAAATACTCGATACATGCTAACACACCGTCAACATTGAACTCTTGTACCCTCCACTTTTATCGGACTAGTAATATCCCTCTAACTCAAAACGCAACTAGGCTCTGTTCCGACATAATGTTACACATAAAATCTACTCCGAGATTATACTTTCTTTAAGCACGGTTACTAGGTTGCAAGTATGCTCCTGTCGCTTCTCTTTCTTATGTATCTTCGACTCAAGATGGTAGTTACTCACTTTGAGCTTTCTAGTGCAGGCCATGCACAATACTTTTGTTACATCGTTAATTCTTTCCTCAATCCATCAAGAAAACTCACTCTAGCATAGTCCGTTAGGTATTGAATTCCGAACTAGTTATCTGACCACATCTGACAAGCCGTCCTTATTCACTTGAATCCATATTAGGGTACTAATCTCCTTCTATAACCTCTTACATGCACATACTTTCCCGTCTATCTTGATGGTGATAAAATTCTTCCACCAAATTATAGTCGCTCCGCATAGCCCATCTCATGTTTGTTCTCATCAAAACGCATTTCCCCAATTACCATCATCTTGACCTCGACACTTTTTATAGGTCCCACCACGCTTTCGCTGCGCTACTCTGATAATTTTGTTGTCACTCATTAATCATAAGGACATTTTCTGTGAGTCCGAAGTGATTAACTTCAAACTCTTTCTTCCAATTATACCATAAGTCCTAACCGGATGAAGTACCAATTACCTTCCTTAATTGCCTTAAGAAAATAAAACAACGATTGAAAAACAACTCCTTTCGCTTACTTTCTTAATTCTTCTACCACGGATCCAAACTCCCTGACTTGACCGGTATTTGATCTTAACTAGCCAAGAAGTAACCCTTAAAACATTTCTCTTTATACCTGTAATTCATCCAAGAAGGTTGTCGTTGCCTACTTGAGGAAATCCTCTAAGGCGCCGGTAAAGCTACTCCATAGATCCACAATCACAAATATCTCTTCGTAACGGCGCATAACTCGTCAATACCAAACAATACTAACTAACACACCTATCATTCTGCGTGAGTTCCTAAGGATGGACTGCGAGGGTAAGTTGCTACACTTGTGAGGGAGGGGTTGATTCGAGAGATGGCGGACTGTTGGGGGATCAATCCTCTGTCAACACTAGAGGAGAATCGATTGATCAGATCAAGGTCTCGGTGCTGCAACTGCCGTGATGTACAAGGCCTTGGGGAGACCGGTTGTTGCGAGGCTTGCTGTCCGGACAGAAGAGTAGCAAGCGTCCCCCTGTTGCTTCAACTCATGTCGTCGGCTGAGTTGCAGAATGGCCAAGGTGAGAGCGTAGGTGTGAGCGTGGTAGGGGAGGAACTCGATCTGTTGTGCGAATGAGGAACCCGATCTGGCTGAGGAGGAACGAAATGGTTGCTCTTCTGTACGTGAATCCGGACACAAACGTGGGAGGCGATCTGTTGTGCGAATGAAGGATGGGGGAGTGAATGTGGCGTTGCTGATTCTGTACACTCTTCTACGTGAAATCGGGGAGCGTTACAAGATATGGGGAGAGAGGGAGCTGACGGTTTCTTCTTCACATCAAGCGGCTAGGCTTCCTGGACAGCAGGAGTGGGGTGAACTAGGCTGCTTCTGTTTGGGCTTCCTGGGCTGCGAGATGCAGCTGAAGACATGGGATGTTGAAGGCTTGGCTGGCTGGGCAACAGTAGGTCCGGTGTGGGCTGGAGCAAGGCAAAAGAGGTGGGCTGAATCAAGGGAAGAATGTGGGCTGAATAGTTTGTCAAAAACCTGTCAAAACTCATCATGGCCTTGTCAGGCCCATGAATGAGTTTGTCACAGGTTTGTCGGGCTTTGTCATGGCCTCGTCTCAGCTTAGTCATGATCTCGTCACAGCTTGTCATGATCTCGTCTAAAGTCATCGATAAGAATGAATTATAATAACTAGGGTTTGATATAAATCTATCATTTTATGTGAATTTAATTCTACATAAAATGATAAATAATTATAAGAATTAGAGCTTGATATAATTTTATCATTTTATGTGAATTAAATTCTACATAAAATGATAAAATTCGTGAAGAAAGAAATACTAGATAGAATGGAAAACCGTCAACGGCTCGAAGTCCGATTTGCTTCGGAATTAAATTGAATAAAAATTCCGGATATTACAACCTATGGCCCATTTCAATATTTTCTGGTGTTAATTGACATATCTACAAGATGGTCACATGTAAGTCTATTATCGACTATAATGCGGCATTTGCTAAACTCATTGCTCAAATAATCTAATTGAGAGCTCTATTTCCGGATTATACAATAAAGAAATTCCGGCTTAACCATGTAGGAGAATTTACATTCCAAACATTCAATGACTTTTGCATATCAATTGGGATTGATGTAGAATATCTAGTAGATCATGTTCACACACAAAATTGTCTTGCTAAATCATTAATAAAGAGACTACAATTAATTACTAGACCATTATGGATGAAATTTAAACTACAACCATCTACTTGGGGACATGCGATATTATATGCTGCAACCTTGATCCAATTAAGACCAAGTACAAACCATGAACAATCTCCATTGTAATTAGTGTTTGGTAAGGAGCCCAATATATCACATCTAAAAATATTTGGATGTGTAGTTTATATGCCTATTGCTCCACCATTATGTACAAAGATGGGTTCACAACGAAGATTGGAAATATATCTTGGTTTTGAATCCCCCTCAATCATTTGGTATCTTGAACCTACAACGGGTGATTTATTTACAACAAGATTTGTTGATTGTCATTTTGATGAAAATGCATTCTCAAGCTCAGGAGAAAAGAAGAAAGTGGACCCAAGTATGAAAGAAATTACATGGAATGCAACACTATTATCATACTTTGATCCAAGAACAAAAATGTGTGAACAATAAGTTCAACGAATCATTCACTTACATGGTGGTGCAAATCAATTACCAGATGCATTTACATACACTAAGAATGTGGTAAAGTCACATGTACCTGCAACAAATGCCCCTCAAGAATTGATGTACCCATTGGACAACCAAATGTGTTCATAGCAAATGAGTCTACAACACGTAAAAAACGTGGTAGATCACTTGGTTCAAAAGATTTAAAATTGAGAAAAATAAGGAACCAAAAGGGTATAACTGGAGATGTTATTGTGACTGAATCAAATGAGGAATATGAGAAAGACAAAGAAAATGAGGATTGATACGCCCCCGGATGGCGATGCCATCCGTGTTTCTGGCTAGAAGGACCCGCACATTTTGAAGACATTTATTATTATTCGGCTATTTAATAATAGGTCTTTTTATATTCGGAACTTTAATTCCGGAACATAATTCCGTGAATTAAATTCCGACCTTTCATATTTTAGGCCTTTCGTTTACCGGAACTTAATTCCGACTTTAATTTTGTCATTTATGTTTTGAATCTTTGGTTAGCCCCCATCCACTATATAAGGATGGCTTGGCTCATTTGTAAAATCATGCCTAAGTTGAAATCCAAGTGTTGAGAAGGAAAACCCTCTTAGTTGGAATAGGCATCACTTCTCCTTCAATCCCCTTAAAGTTCTATCTTGGATCTAGTCTTTGATTCAAGCATTCATACTCGAGGATCCTTTTGAATGATCAACCGTACGCTTCCGCATCCATTTCCAAGCTTCCACCACTCAAGTTCTACATTTGATCCAATTCAAACGATCAAGAAGAAGTAGTTGAAGTTTCTCCTCGATTTAGATCGCCCGTATTTCTATCATTGGTATCAGAGCAAGAGATCGATGTCAAGTTCTTTACTTCTATTTTTGATTGTTCATCATCAAAAAATTTTTTCTCTTCAGTGGTCTTCAAGTTTTCTTCATAGATCTCCATCCTTCTTCAAGTGTTCTTCGAAGATCTTCATCCTTCTTCAAGTGTTCTTCAGAGTTCTTTGAAGATCTTCATTGTGTTCTTCAGTGTTCTTCATCGTTCATCATGTTCTATGATGATGATGATGATCAGTTTGATTTGTATGGAGATTGGTTGCCTTCTCCACATGCACTAAAGCTCAAAGCGGCCAAACAAATCAGTCGGAGGTACCGACGGAGAGAATACTTTAAGGAGGAGGAGTGGTTGCCTCCTCCGGACCCATCAAGGCCAACTTATACCTAGGGCGGGCACCAACGGTATCCACACCGACAAGAATATTTTAAGGATACCTATGTTGCCCCAAGACGGAGTGCCAATCATGAGCAAGTTGACAATGTTGCCCCCCGACGGAGTCCTAGTCCCCAAGAGGAGTATGTTGTGCTCAAGGCAACAAATGATGCTCTAAAGCGTGAGTTAGAAGCTTTGAAGGCACAAATGGTTGTCCTAACGATGGTTGTCCAACAAGAAGAACCTCAAGCGGTGTCACAACCAAGGAGTGAGTTGGTTGTCCAACCGTTGTGTGACGAAGTCAAAGACGTGGGAAAAATCATCATTCAAGAGGTCTCCGCGGCAATTCCAATTCAATTGGTCAATCCATTACATGACAAGTTCTTTGAAGATGACAAAGACGAGGCCATTTTTGAGAGTGAAGAAGAAGCCAACCCCGACAACGGTACCATTTTGTTGATGGAAAACCAATTTGAGCCGGCCGATTCGAGGTTTGTCTTTACAATGCCAACTAACTTCCATCTTGGCTTGTCATTCAATATTTTCAACATGGCTCCGCCGTTCAAAGTCAAGACTAGTTACGGCATAAGAGACAAAGTCCACAGCGTCACCACCAAGTTGAACTACAAGTTCGAGCCTCCCGATCCGGAGTTTGTCCTCTTTATGTTCGACAAGCTTGGCGGCCCCACCGTTCTTTTGAAAGACTACAAGTCCAAGCCGCCCGACTCCGACATTATGCATCCAAGGCTGAATTTCAAGGGTCTTGTTCCTCAAGTGACTCCTTTCTTTTTTGACGGTGAAACGAGGACATTTCACATTTAAGAGGAGGAGAATGATACGCCCCCTGATGGCGATGCCATCCGTGTTTCCGGCTAGAAGGACCCGCATATTTTGAAGACATTTATTATTATTCGGCTATTTAATAATAGGTCTTTTTATATTTGGAACTTTAATTCCGGAACTTAATTCCGTGAATTAAATTCCGACCTTTCAAATTTTAGGCCTTTCGTTTACTAGAACTTAATTCCGACTTTAATTCTGTCATTTATGTTTTGAACCTTTGGTTAACCCCCATCCACTATATAAGGATGGCTTGGCTCATTTGTAAAATTATGTCTAAGTTGAAATCCAAGTGTTGAGAAGTAAAACCCTCTTACTTGGAATAGGCATCACTTCTCCTTCAATCCCCTTAAAGTTCTTCTTTTGGATCTTCGATCCAAACTCAACCACATTCGAGGGTTCTTCAAGAACCAACTCATCCAACCCACTTCAAGGCTTGATCGATCAATCTAGATCGACTCAACCATACAACTTCCGCCTCCATCTCTAAGCTTCTGCAACCCATCTTCAACGCATCCGCACTTCAACTAAGGAGTAGTTGAGCTTCTGCTTGATCTAGATCCGGAATATTTCATTGACGTGTCCAAGGACGCATCAAGGATGAGAACATGTCAAATGAAGATAATATTCTTGATGATGATGAAAGAATCGACAATTATGAAATCGCTATAAATTATGTCGATACAAGGATACAATTGAATAGAAAGGATATCATTGTTGATGATATATTTGCTATTATGTGGCTAATGATATCACAATTGAAGATGACGACATTGAGCCAAAATTAGTTAATGAATGTCGTCGTAGAAAGGATTGGACAAGATAGAAAGAGACAATCCATGCAGAATTAAAATCACTTGAAAAACGTAAAGTTTTTGGGCTTGTAGTCCATACACCAAAGGGTGTAAAACATGTCGGCTATAAGTGGATTTTTGTAAGAAAATGAAACGAAAAAAGAAATTGTGAGATATAAGGCATGACTTGTAGCCCAAGGTTTTTCTCAAATTTCAGGAATCGATTATGATGAAACATCCTCATTAGTAATTGATGCAACCACATTTAGATTCCTAATTGGCCGACTGTCTTTGAAAAACTACAAATGCACCTTATGGATGTCGTGACTGCATGTTTATATGGGTCACTTGATATCGACATCTACATGAAAGTCCCACATGGACTAAAATTGCCTAAGGCTAACTCCTCAAAGCCGCGAGAAATGTTTTCCATAAAATTGAGAAGATTTTTGTATGGATTAAAACAACCAGGACGAATGTGATACACTTGTCTTAGTGAATATCTTCTCAAAGAGAGATATAAGAACAACATTACATGTCCATGTGTTTTCATCAAGCGATCCAAAAGTGAATTTGCTACAATCGCAGTTTATGTTGACGATTTGAATATCGTCACCAACGAGCTTGAAGAAACTGTAAAGTATGTGATGAAAGAATTCGATATGAAATATCTCGGAAAGACCAAGCTTTATCATGACCTATAAATTGAGCACTTAAGGGATGAAATTTTTATCCATCAATCTAATTACACAAAAAATACTAAAGAGATTCTACATGGACAAAGCACGCTTTTTAAGCTCACACATGGTTGTTCGATCCCTTAATGTGGAAAACGATGAGTTCCGTTCTTGAGAAGAGCATGGAGTAATATTTGGCCCAAAAGTGTCATATTTAAATGCAATTGGTGCTTTAATGTATTTGACTAACAATACAAGACTAGATATTGTTTTTGCTGTGAATTTATTGTCTAGGTAAAGTTGTGCACCTACAAGAAGACATTGAAATGGTGTCAAACATATATTCCGCTACCTTCGAGGTACGCATGTCCTTGGTCTATTTTATCAATACAAAGGAGATGCCACTTTTGTTGGATTGCAGATGTTGAATATTTGTCCGACCCACACAAGGCCAAATCCCAAAACTGATATGTGTTCACATATGGAAGCACGGCAATTTCATGGAGGTCAACAAAACAAACAATTACAACCACTTCCTCAAATCACGCAAAGCTGATCGCTCTATATGAGGCTGGAAGAGAATGTGTCCCTACGATCAATGATCAAGTTTATACAAAAGGATTGCGGGATGAAACTATCATAGAAGAACCAACTATATTGTATAGAAATAATACAGCATGCATTACTCAGATGAAAAAAGGGCATATCAAGGGAGATCGTACAAAACACATATTGCCAAAGTTCTTCTCTACCCGTGAGTTGGAGGAAAGTAGAGAAGCTGATATTCAACATATCCGTTCTAGTGACAATCTTGCTGACTTGTTCACGAAATGATCGAGCCCCAAGAAATTTGAAGAGCTTGTGTGCAAGATTGAAATGTATAGTCTCCAAGACATATGTTGAAATTAGTGGGGAGCATTATACACGTACTCTTTTTCCCTTTGATCAGGTTTTTATCCCCTTGGGTTTTTCTTGACAAGGTTTTTATTGAGGCAGCTTTACCCAAACTAGACCTGTACAAAAGCGGGCTCGGGCCGGGTTCGGGCCATACCTAAAAACTCTACCCGTAAGGTGCGGGCCGGGCTGGCCCGACCCGGTTTGTCCGGGCCACAAACGCTACCCATGTCCACCCATGTAAAAAGCGGGCGTGCTGTCGGGCCGGCCCGTATGTACTTGATTGTGCTTTTTTTCTTGCATTTATCATTCGAAACAAGTAATATAATGTATTTAACACACACTTTCAATCCAATTATACTTGCATAGTGCACTATCAACAAGTTCAACAACAATCAACACACAAAAATGAATAAATCCAAATATTTAAAAATCAACAAGTATCATTACACTCAAGTTAGCCATAAAATCTTGTATTGCAAACAAGTATAACTCGTCAAAATATTTCAAACAAACTAAATGAAAAATTAGAGTGTGTGACACTCAAAATAATATAAATTATATATACATATATAAAAAAACTTATATGTATAAAACGATATGCGGGTCGGGCCGGGTTGTCCCACGGGCCAAAATGTTTACCCGTACCCGTCCCACCAAAATACGGGCCGGGCCAGGCCCGAACGGGCCAAACTAGTTGCCCGTAACCATGTTTTTTCTCGGGCGGGCGGGCTGGACGGGCCGGCCCGGATTTGTACAGGTCTAACCCGAACATATATTGAGTATAGAGTCAGCAACAAAAGCTCATATTTGATAATGAAAGAGGTAAATATTCAAGGGGGAGTGTTATGGAAAATATGTACAAGACATTTGTACATATATACTACATGTATGTAAATATGTACAAAATATTTGTACATAATGTTCTATACACATATATCACATACATGTCTTGTAGTATGACTTGATCAAGAGATGAAGTAAATTGTTTAAGGTGAATTATTCACCTTCTTACATTCTAGTTTATTTTACGGAAGTCTTATTCGCACGGTTCAGGATTTCATTATTACACCACTCATTTGCAATGCGTGACCGTGGTCTCACGTTCACGCATAGCGAACACGTGAAAAGGCCACGATTTCGCAATGCGTGACCGTGACGGTCACGCATTGCGAATGCGTGTCCTTTTCAGCCCTAAAAGCGCTTACGGGATCTCATCCCGTAAGCGCCTCTCATTCAAAAAAAAATCGAAAGTAGTGGACGAAGAGACGAAAGGGCGAAGTCGATTTCCGATCGATTATTTCTCACCATTTCACACAAAAACAAACAATGGATAAAGACGATAACGAAGGAAGACCATTTCAAAAGCGGAAACACGACCCGAGAGAGGTATCGTTTGATTTTTGTTCGGTTTTTGTTTGGTTTTTGCTCGGTTTTCGTTTTTCACTTTTCGGTTCGTAATTGAGCATGAAATTGAGGAGAATAGGTTAGATTGTTGTTGAATTAGTTAGTTTTAGGTTGGTTGAAGAGTAGATTGCAAAAAAATGGCGCTCGATTTGTCTTGACAGTCCGCCATTGAAGGCGGATTGTCGAAGACGATGAACAGTGGCCCACGGTCACGCATTGCGAAACCGTGAAGCCACTATTCATCGTTTAATGCATTGGAATGCATTATAATGCATTCCAATGCATTAAATTAGTTTAAATTTATTTAAGTTAATTAAAGAATATTAAATATAAAATAAAATATAATTTATAATAATTTGTATTAATTAATTTAATTTATTTGAATTAAAAATAAATTAGTTTATCCTAATTAATTTTAATTAAATGATGTATAATATGAATTTATAATAATTAATATTAAATAATCCTAATTAATGTATATTAATTCAAATAAAATGGAATAAAAATATATTAAATTAATTTAATTGTAATTATTGTATTCATAATTTAAATTAAAATGTCTACATGGACTGGTTAATTTCGTACAATTACTTTAATATAAAATAAAATGGATTAAAAATATATTAAATTAAAATATCTACCTTTACTATTTAAATTAAAAATAAATTAGTTTATCCTAATTCGTTTAATCATTTTAGTTTCATTTAAATTCATTTTAAATGAAAGTAAAGGAAACTACATAAAAGAAAATTAATTAAATTGGCTTGTAATATTAAATATAGATATTACAGGCCATGCAGAGACATAGACGGAGGCGTCCTACGGCCTCGGCTCGTAGAGATGGACTCGTCACCACTAGAGCTACGATGGAGAGGAGCTCCTAGGTAGCTGGTTCGGCTGCCGACACACCACCACCACAGCAGCCACAGAGACCATGCATCTTAGATGCTTCTCCGGCTCTCCCTCGGGAGGTTCTTCCACCACCGACATATGGATCTGACTTGGACCAGAATATGGCCGGTCCTTCTGTACAGCTAGGGGAGATAGATCCCGCAGCTAGCGAGCGTGTTGATACTACTGTTGACGAGCAGGTTGAGCCACCTACTCATATTACTGCTGACGAGCACATAGAGACAGCTACAGATATTCCTGTTGAGGAGCAGGTAGAGCCACTAGTTGGCGATCATACCGAGCAACGAGATTTTGATTTTGATGCTCCAGCTGCACATCCTGTAGTGCCGCCGCAGGAGCCATTTGTACCGGCTGATCGAGGCCGTGTAGTTGTTGATACAAGGGCACCATTGATCAGCGATGTGCTCACTTGCTACGCCGGACACCGTGCTCGCGGTGTCTGGATGGGAGAGGTAGATAACTAATCACAATTATAACACATTATGTTACAAAAACTAAATTAATAAAACGTTTAATTGAATATTCGTTGTGTTATGAAGGAGGATTACAGGAGGCCGATGACCGCTTTACGGCGGATAGAGCACATTTCCGTGCTGAGTAGATGGATTTCAGACGGTGATAGAGCCGACCCCACTTCCTGGTTTGCTTTTGCATCTCAAAGTGGATTGACGGGTTTGCTAGACGTCTCGTTTGCTAGAATTGACCACGCCCTCATACATGCATTCGTGGAGCGCTGGCATCCAGAGACTAGCAGCTTCCATTTACCTTGGGGTGAGATGACCATCACCCTGCACGATGTAGCCGTCATCCTAGGCATTAGGATTGATGGAGAGGCCATGGTCACACCTATGTTAGCACGAGAGAGGGTTAGGTGGCTGAGTGATACATTTCATATATCAGAGGTGGAGGCTAGGAGTTACTAGATAGCTCTACCACTTGACTTGTTGAGGACTGCGTATGATGTCATTTGGCGCGACCTAGCTACCCCAGCTGAGGAGGTGGCTTCTGTATTTCTTCTTTTCTTTCTAGGCTCATCCTTGTTCGTCGATAAATCGACGAACAAGATTCGACCTTGGTTGATCAACTTGGTACGTGACCATGGCCGGACTGGAGACTATGCTTGGGGCACCGGCGTGTTAGCGTACTTGTACTCGTACGTATAACTATCACTCTACTTCAATAACTAATAACTTCCTATTGTTACGGTTATGATAAATGACAAATCTGGACTTTCCCTACAGTATGTTGGGCGACGCTTCACGACTGAAGGTGAAGACGATCGAAGGATGTACATCACTACTACAGGTAAGAACATTAATTGTAATTAGTCACTTTAGATAAGAACTTTCATTTGTTATTATTATTATTAATAACTTTCATTTATTTTAATATTTATAGTTTTGAATCTATGCCCACTTCCCGTCCTTGGGTTGTTCTGCGGCAGAAGATCCAGGACGTCATGGATCGGCCATATTGGCTTCTAGACTCCTTGTCCCGAGGATACCAGCACCCACTCTTGAGAGGCTGAGATCCTTGCGCTCACAGTTAGATCAGATGAGAGCGGAGGACATCAAGTTCATGCCATATAGCGATAGAGTGTTGGATTTTGAGGGCGAGTTTGCTGTTTTGACGTACTGGGGGACGATCCAGATAAGAGATATCATCGAGGCATACATGCCGGATTGAGTCCTCCGTCAGTTTGGCTACGTTCAGACGATCCCACTTCAGAGGATTGTTCCTTATTTGGAGCAACGCCCCGTTTCTAGTAGTAGGGGGTATAGGGTAAGATTCCATGGCGCAGATAATCGTTGGGCTGCTAGACACGAGGAGGCGAGCAGATGTGCGCTTCAGGGTTAGACTAGGGCCCCTTTACCATGGACAATGTCTCAGGACTACATGTCCTGGTTTAGCGAGCGGGGCCATCCATTTCTCCTTCCTGGCTCGGCTATACAGTCTCCACCGGTAGATCGTCCTCCTTTGGTCCCTGTTTCAGATACTCGGGTATGTGTTGATATATTTATTTGATTCTTTTTAAAGTTTTATATTTTACCTTTAGCGCTCACAACTTTATTTTCCAATGCAGAGGCTACACATCATTCAGGCCCGCCTACGGGATATTATTAGTTGTGGCTCAGTTACTATGGAGGACATACATGCGATGTACGACGAGTCCGTTGGCCAGGATGTTCATATGGCACCATCTCAAGTGAGGGCGACACAGCCGAGACGAGATTGATTTCTGTTTTTTATTAACCCACGCTACCTTTTGTTGTATGGAGGACATACATGCGATGTACTTTACCTTTTGTTATATATATTACATTTTATATGTTGCAATGTTATGTGCTTTACCTTTTACATTGTTTTTAAAGTTCATCAACTAAATGAGTCATATTCTATACCACGGTCAATGTTTTTAAAGTTTAAGACTTCATCAAGACTTCATCAATAATTTCGCTTATTATAAAACAAACATCCATGAACCACATATAACCTTGAAACACATATAAAACAAACATCCATGAACCACATATAACCTTGAAACACATATAACCTAAGAAGAAACGCAAGTTTTATAGTACTCCGCATGAATTACATATAAAACAAACATCCATGAACCAACTGAAACCTTGAAACACATATAACCTAAGAAGAATAAGATACGAGATTGACTATCACTTGTCTAGGACACTCTTTGCGCCGGAGTTCGTCGAACAACTTGAATCTATCACGGAATTGTGCATCCCATCCATCAACTCTAGAACCATCTCCACGCCTCCATGGAAGGGTCAAAGGTGGTAATGGAGAGTCTGGTTTAAGCCAAACCTAACGAAAGATGATTGACAAATGAAAAAGTGATTACCTTTTTTTGTCATTCTTGAATAAAAGTAACGGAATGTATGAGATATAAAAGGTGCAGAAAGAAAACTTACGGCTACAAAGTGATTGCCATTGACCCACGCTATTGCACGAATCTCTGTTGGGGGTTCTTGATTCTCAACCGTTGCAACAATTGGTTAACATGTCTCGGGGGTTGAGCCAAGTATAACAACTGCGCACCGGTAATATGTCGCTGCTACCGTTGCAATAAGTGGACACTTCATCCAATTCTCCGGCCCACAAGGTATAGGATCAGTCCACCAAGTGGCCTTGATAACTTCATCAACCGTCCATTGTACCGCCGACTATTGACAAAAAAATAATTATTAGTGAAATTTATCATTTTATCAACAAAATATAGTTAAGGAAAGAAAAGGATGAAGGGTTTATCAACAAAATATACTCACAAACGCGTACAAGTCCTTTCTCATCAACAACTCTGTAGCCAATTCCTTTCTAACAATCAAGTAATCTTCTTCCGAGTATCCCGAAACCACGGCAAGAGATCTAAATCCACAATGCCCATCTCCTTTAACATCATAGGCTGAAAGGATGACGGGTTTCATGAACTTCTGCATCTGATCACCCTTGAACCGATAGTTCTTAGAACGTCTGGTGGTGCTTTTCTTACCACGTGGTTCAGCCTCCTTAACTTTAACTTCAACTTGGACCTCTTCAGGCTCGGGCTTCTCCACCTTAACTTCCACATGTTGTCTTGCTTTAAGTGGACGACCTCGAGGACGTGGACGTGCCGATCCTGAACCATGTTCAAACCGACTTGGTTCTCTCCTTGTTGAAAGAATGCCGTACTTTGGTGGTCTTCCTTTAGTTATGACTTTCTGCTCTGGTACTCTCAACGTTGAATTGCCCGGATTTGTAATATCTTCATATGATGAAGCCATCCGCTCAAGCACATCTCTCGGAAGCAAATTCTTGTCCAATCGCTCCCTAAAGTCATTGAGTGACTCCATGTATGGATCAATATGGACAACCTCATCTTCATGCGTCGGATTCAATTTTTCCCATCGTACTTGCTTCCAATAAGGGTGAATCTAATCCAAACATATTGGCTCCCGATGCTTAACAGTAATATAGAACTCGTGCGCACAAGGTAACCCATGAGCTTCCCTCCAATATGAATCCTTACATGTTGTCAAGCTCCTAATTTGCTTTGCCTTTTCGTTGATCTCCAACAACTCCAGGAAGCACTCGTTGCTTACTTTGTTTCGGAGCAAATCAAATATAGGCACACGCACAGCCAACAACATTCTCTCACGTACATCTCTATTGACACTTGAATCTTATCAATCTGATCATTTACCATCAAGTCAATGTTCTCCATCACCAACTGAAACCCTTGAACGGTAGAACACAATGTACCCTTCAACAATGAGTGTGCGGACTCACACCTAACAACCAATATCAATTCAATAAATTAATCTTCAACAATTATTAGAAAACAAGTGTAAACAATATAGAAATAAGTTCTTAAGCATTCGTTGTCCTCGTGCCAAAGTGTAGATGCAAGTCGCACCAATATCGAACAATTGCTTCCTTGTAGGGGATTAGCCATGTAATTTCCAAATACTCCATCAACTTCGGATACGCTTGCCAATGTACTTTCATTTCACCCAAACGCCGCTCGTAACTCTCAGGAGATCTAGATTCAATAAGAGCATGGTAGTGTGATGCAAAAACAACTTGTAATTCCTTTGGCCGTGTCACCGCCCAAGATCTATGTTGGATGTTGCACTTTATATGAAAGGTGCAAATCATGTGCTTCACATCCGGAAAAACAACACCGAGTGTACTTATGAGTCCTAGCTCTCTGTCCGTCACAATCACCCCTGGTGTAACATCTCCGCACACATGTCGGAGTCTCCGTAATGCCCACTCATAGTGATTGACGTTTTCCTTGTCCATGAAAACAAATGCTATTGCAAACGTCAACCTTGTGCTAGTGATACCGACAATCTCTAACAACGGCATCTTGTACCTATATAGGACATATTAAGAGTTTACATTTATATTAAACTAAAAGTGCATGAAAAATAAAAAATCATAATAACATGTATATTAAAACTTACTCGTTCGTCTTGTACGTCGTGTCCATTATGATGACATAAGGAAATAGGTTGAGGAGATGTCTTGAATCCGGATGCATGATGAAAAAATCTGAAATTTCTTCCGATTCCGAGCATCTTCTCACATTCACGTAATAACAACGTTGCTATAACAAATGTAGTGCTTGTTGGAGAGGACTTCGTCCTTCGGCTTGTAGCTTCCTAATCTTCATTCCAGCATTGTATATTTGTTCGATTGTGATGACGTTGTATGGATCATCTAACTTTATTGACTTTAAAATATTTCTTGGCTTGAAACCCGACCTAAGCTCACGTCCCACTCTCCGAAATTGTTTCTCCGTCAATCTTCCAGCATATGTGTGTCCCTTCAACTGCTCGGGAAGTGTATGATTGTGCACTCCGTTTATAACATGCAACGTCCACTTCTCAGCCTCGCTTTGTACGCCCTCAAGCTCAAAACAACATCCGTCCTTCTTCTATTTCTGTGCACGGCTAGAAGATGACTCGGTATCAAGATCAACGTCTTTCTTCTTACGAGGGGCTCCAAAACGTTCGCATGTCAAACGAAACGTAACGAACCCCATGAATTTCTCCACGACCTACTAGTAATCAACACCATATTCATAGTTCCTCCCATGAATCGAGCCCAATCCACCATCGTCTTGCGATCTTGGAAAAAACCGCAAATTTCAAACATTCGCGCAAAATCAGTCCCTTCGTCACGAGAATAATTCGGAAGCTTCTAGTTCACATAGAAAAAAAAAACTATAAAATTTCTAGTTTTCGGTTTAATAATTTCAAATAATAAAAACATTAAATTATATACAACATTTTGCAAAACAATAACTTCAAATAATAAAAACACGAATTATAACAAATGTTTCTAACATAAATTGCAACTATATCTAACGTAAACATACATTATATACAACATTTCTAGTTTTTCTATATTTTCGGCTATAAAGTACTTATCTCAAAATGTCTAAGAAACTCGTATGTGTCACTAAATTTTGTATCGTCGAACGGCATCATCACCTCATCATCCTCGTGTGTTGACATTCTCGCAACTGTTCTTCAAAAGATGTTGTGTTGTTTTTTCGAAGATGTTGTGAGCGTTTTTCACCTCTTCTATTACTATCTATATATAACCAAAGAAAATCAATAACGTTTAAATTACAACGATCACTTTTATAACGTTCGAATTACAACGTTCGAATTACAACGTTCGAATCTCAACGGTCAAAAAACCACGTAGACAGGATGCGTGACCGTCACGGTCACGCATCCTGTCTACGTGGTGCTGATACGAAATCCAGCGCCATGCGATTAGTATCCCCTTATTTTATTAGTAAATCTATCAAATCTTAACCTATAAATAAAAAGGCTATTCTCATTATAACGAAAATCAACTAAAAAACCTACTCTTCTTGTTCATCTCTTCTAACTTTTTAATTATTTTTAAATATATTCCACAAAATTTTAATTAATCAATATCATAGTAATCATTTTGTAACCCTTCTAACTTGAAAGACAATTATGAAAATGTCTATGTGACCTTAACCGGCGTGGAATGTGGATGGGATGGTGGTGACTATTCAGTCTATTCACTTCTGCTGCTAACCATTTTCAAAACCCTACTTCTCCTCCCTTTGCTCCGCTCAACTATGGCTTCCCTCTCTCTCCGGCCTTGTCTGAAGAATTCCCCGTCCTCCCAACATAACCTCCAGGTGATTTTCCTTTCTCTCACTGAAATACTCCCAATTTCCCGGTTTCATTAGTCTACAACCCTTCCATTTCAACCCAAGTTCTCATTACGCTTTTACTCTCTACTTATATATTGCACCCAACTTGCAGATTTGTGCCTGATCGTGCTGTACTATTGTTGTTTGTTTTGTATGAGATTTTTGTAGGGTTTTGCAAGTGGTTTCTCTTCAGCGAGTTTGCGATTCCAGCCCCGGCAGGTGCTATTGAGTAAAAATATCTCATTTGAGGTAAATTGCGTGGAAGAGAAGGTGATGGAGACCGCCACTTCGGCTTTATTTGATAGCGTCTCGGACTCCTTTGCTGGTTGGTGCTTTTCTTCATTGATTCTGATGCTTACGATAATTTTCTTTGATGTTTAACGGCATATGCGTTCAATTGCAGAATTGGAAGTGAAAGAACCTAGCGTCTCCACAATGCTGATGAACTTTGAGAATAAATTTGATCCTTACGGCTCAATGAGCACACCGCTTTACCAAACAGCTACATTTAAGCAGGTACGTCATGAACTGTATTTAGTTTAATCTGGCTATCTGTGGCATCTTTTTTGCTCTGAGAATTGTGATGCCAAGAAACCTAATCTCTTGCAATCTTATGGGACGTCCTATGTTTTCATATAGTCAGTATGGTAGCAGGGAAACATGTTTTAGAGTTGATTAGCTGGAGGTTTTTTGTTGTTGTTATTGCTTCTTGTATTTATTATTCAAAAATTTGTTGTCTAGCCATCAGCAACAGATTACGGACCTTATGACTATACAAGAAGTGGGAATCCTACACGTGATGTCTTAGAAAGGTCTGATTGTACACATTGATCTTTCATTTCTGTATGGGGATTATGTGCATACCTTTCTTTTCATGTTTTTGTTTGTAGATTTAATCTTTCTGTTGTATCATAGCCTTGTGGCAAAACTGGAGAAGGCCGATCGAGCACTCTGCTTTACAAGTGGAATGGCTGCACTCGCTGCTGTCACTCGTCTTATTTCAACTGGTCTATCTTCACCTTTTTTGTTCCTTTCATGCTCCTCATATGGTTTCATAAGTATCTTTTTTAGCCTTTTGCATGCTTCTTTGTAACCATATTGTTAGATTTTGCTTTCTGAAACATTTTGAGAATGCAGGTGAGGAAATTGTTGCTGGTGATGATTTATATGGAGGTTCAGATCGCCTACTGTCCCAAGTAGTGCCAAAGACGGGGATCGTAGTGAAGTTAGTAAACTTCTCCTTTACCATTCTTTATTTTCTTGCTCCTGCTCTTCTTCTTTGTGAAGTGGATTGGTTATGGTTCTAACAAACATGTGCAGGAGAGTAAACATGATTGACCTGGAAGAAGTTGCACATGCGATTGGACCAAGGACAAAACTTGTGTGGCTGGAGAGTCCAACCAATCCTAGGCAGCAAATATGTGACATTCGCGTAAGCATAAAACTTTGATCTGTCCTTTTATTTTTCTCACTGAACTTCTACACAAACAATGGAGTCAAAACTTCCCTTACTAGGGTTAGAAATTTGGATGCGTAATCCATGATATAGTTTGCGGAGTATAGTCTCTATTACAATTGTCACAACACATGGGTTTATGACCAACCCTTGCATATATGGAAAGCTTTTGAGCATTGGGTCAGGGAAGGTAATTTTAGTTTTGAGATGGAACACTATAGGGTTGAAGAATCAGTTTGCTTTTGTTATGAGATGCTAGTCGCTTTTAGTAAGAGTTAGTTATCTGCAGTTAATTTTCCTTGATGGTTATTTCTTGTGTGTACAATAACTATTTATATGAACGCTTATAACAGAAGGGAGCAACAGTTACAAATTCTAGTTTACTTTAGGATGAATTTGCTAACCAACACCTTCTGATAATAAGTTGTAATCTCTGGCATCCTTACAACAATTATTTATAATTGCCCTCTTTTCCCACCAACTTTCACTTCCTGATTTCTCTCTCTACTCTTAAGTACAAAGCAATGTTGCACGAAAACCAAAACGGGTACGGAAAACAGACACGGCGAGAATCGGGGAAGTAACAATCTTAAAAAGTACAAAATGGGACACACAAGGAAATATAAATAGTATATCATTTTAAAGCTCTTGCGATGATGCATTTATATATAATAAGAAGAGATACATATATGGTATAACCAATGGCACATGAATGTGCCAATAGTTGTATAAGTATTGAGAAATAAGTAAATTGATTGCGTTAAGTGATATTGAGGTAATAGTCATGAATGTCTTGTTCATCTTATTCCAAAAATGATTACAAAGCGTAGAATTCATGAATGTCTTGTTCCTTGAGCCCACATTGAGTCGCCACCGTGACTATGGTTCGGATGTGCCGGCCCCTTCCCGATGTTGGAAATGTGTCTTGACCGTGTCTTCATTGTGTTGATGTCTTGTTCCTTGAGCCCACATTGAGTCACCATACGTGACTATGGTTTGGATGTGCCAGCCCGTTCCTGATGTTGGAAAAGTGTCTTGATTGTGTCTCCAGTGTCTTGACCGAGTTTTTGGAAGCTTCCAAGTTTCCGACACGGAAGAACACAGGAAACGACACTACTTAGAAGTTTTTGTGCTTCATAAATAATTAACTAAATCGGTTGGGAGGATAACAACTTATTTTAATTATTGAAGGTGGATACGCATATATATATATATATATATATATATATATATATATATATATATATATAATGCGTATATATAGGGATGTATTCTGGTGAGAACGGGTCAGTAGCTGAGAAATACGAACAAATTTGGATGTTTATTTTAATCCAAATCCACGGCCCAAATTCATGACATGGACGGGATTGGTATGAGATTGAGGTCATCCAGTTTTGTCCCGGCTATTTTACATGGGACGAGATCGGTATGGACCTTGGTATTTTAGATTGAATCCCACGGGTCCTGACCTGACCGGAATCGGGATGGGACAAGCCCAATCCTGCTTGCCCATTAGTTTATTTACTGTGTTTAAATTTTACATTTTATCCACAAAAATATCGGTATATATCGTACTTAAACTAAAAAATATTAAAGTTTCTGAATATCTATAATAACATATAACATTTTACATTAAAATTTCCTAAAATCTATAATATTACACATATAAATGAATTTGAGCCGTTAGTCAATTTTGATGGTTTGACAAATATGATTTTTTTAATACATAAGCATAACTATATATCACTAATGGTTGAGTTTTTTTTTATTTATATTTATTATTTTAAATTAAAATTTTTATTATATACGGGCAAGCCGGGCTTAAGGTCCATATCCCATCCCGGATAGTTTTTGGTAGGGCGGGTTCAGAACGGAATTTGTAATTTTAATTGAAATACTGCCTGGATTGAGACGGGACCGGGATTAGCGGGATTTGTGCACACTCCTACATGCTAGACATGTGCGCCTCCTAAGATGCACATATGTGCACATGCATATCATTCGCTGCACAAGATGCTCCTTGTAAGGCGCACATATGCGGCCTATACGCTCGTTGTTGGATTTGACGCATTCAACGGATGTGGTTCGTTCTCATTCATCACGTTAATAACCGTACTCATTTGATCATTTTCCTATATATATATATAAACATATATGTCATTCACTTTCACGTGTATATCTGAGATTCGATCCGGTTTTGGGAACCATAACACTCTGATGTTCAAGTAAACCCTTGTTTCATGGTATATGAGCAAAGACAATAACTACCGAAGATGTAGGAAGATATCAAGGATGAATAAGGAACTGTTGGAAAGAGGCCATCACCTATGCCCTGTGATCTGAGTAGAACACATTCACCTAAATCCAAATGAAGGGTGAGAATTATAAGAAATGAGAAAGGATAGTGCATAATCCCTAAAGGGCACTAAGGGAGTGGGGGTTTCGATGTATCAATTATGTGAACTCCATGATTATGTCGTGAATTCTAAACACGATAGAGAGTGGGCTATGGACTATGATCTCGTACATGGAAGACACACAAAGTTTTATGGGATGATAAAAAGGAACATATTCTCTACGGTCCAAGAATCCAATATCTAAGAAGTAAGATGGCCAAAAACAAGCAGAATAGGTTACTGACACTGACACACTATGAGCGACTAAAGGGCTCTGTAATGAGATTGTGCAATATGATCCAACGCTTGCATGTGTTTACAGATTGTGCATTTGCAGTGTGGGCCAAGATTTAATTGAAGTGTGTAGAAGATAAGGTTCCTGAGTTCTTAATAGGCTTGTATGAGGAGGGTGCACAATTTTTCGTCTACTATCTTGGCAACAGACCCTTTTCTGAGTATGAACAAAGTATATTGGATGATGGTGCAAGAGGAGAGGGTTTGATTAATGAGCTGAACGAGGGAAGATAAAGAAGATGAGACTGGAACTTTTACGGCACATACAGAGGAAGGAGCTTTGGTGAGCAACAAGGGAGGGATTGGGCTAGTTGACACAAACTTTTGTGTTGTTCATTATCTCAAGAGCGCAACCCTTGTCAATTGATTCTTCTTCACAGTTACGCTTATTTACAACTTTCTGGTTGGTGTCCCTCGATTCATTCTAGTTGGGCTCTTACTCATCGGTCTCTCACCGATAGGCTTGTTTGCCTTGGCAGTTCCCCAGTTTCTTGGAAGATCAAAAAGCAGGCCATTGTCTCCCTCTCGTGTAGCCGAGTATAGGGCTATGATTAAGTCACTTGTGAACTCAAATGGTTATGAGGTTTATTCGGCGATCTTTGTTTATTTTCTAACACTCCCATTCCTTTCTTTTGTGATAGTTAGTCTGCGTTGCACATTGCTGATAATCCTGTCTTCCATGCGCTTACAAAATTCATAGAAGTGGATTGTCACTTTGTTTGGGATGAACTTGTACTTGGTACTATTGATCCTCACTTTGTCGCTACTACTTCTCAATTGGCAGACATCTTAGAGCTTTGGGCAGGCTCCTTTACATTTTTTTTTCACAATCTGGGTATTCACAATCTTCATGCTCCATCGTCAGGGATGTTAGTTGCTGTCAATTAGAGTTAGTAATATGCATGTGTTTTTCCTTTGAAAGTTACTTATTTCCTCATCTTTACAACAGCTGTATATACGAAAACAGAACAGGGCAATGGCTCTCATGTGCAAGTGACACGGACTGAGTTCTAAAACACTCTAGAGGCTGAAACCTATAGATTGTCTCATGAATTCTAACTACCCCGGCATTTAAAACTTCTAAATCGTCTCATGAGTCCCTGAACGCTCCAGGAGTGGTCTTTTCTTTGGCAGTTAGTTATTTTATAGATTAATTTATAGAGCGCCCCCGACATTGTCTTGACAGGATCGGAAACTTCTAGATCTCTTGGAATTTCTTTACACAATTATGGGCTCATCTAGGCTTGCCTAGACTCATAGAGATTATTCTTGATTTGTATAGAAAGTTATAATACATTCTTGTCAAGAAGGATCTGGATCCCGCTAGGCTTGTCTTATTCCGGATCAGGTGGCCATGGCTAAATAGGGAGGCCACCCCTCATTTGCAAACCATCCAAAGCAAAACTCACTTGTAAGCTCTCTACAAAGAAATCCAAGTTCTCTTTGTACACAAAAGCTCTAAGTTCTCTTAGCTATAACCCACAATCACCCTTCCGTAACAAAACTACGGGTTAACGCTCGACTTAGTCATTTGACAAGGCCAATGAATAAGAGCTGCACGGTTGTGTGTTCGAGAATACTTGGTCCTGTCATAATTACATCCTTGTTTCAGCTTTCTTGAAATGTTAAAAATAGTGTCAACTTCTGTTCATATATCCTTATTGAAGATTTATGTAATTTTTGTTGTTTCTTCCATCAGAAAATTGCAGAGTTGGCTCATGCACAGGGTGCTCTTGTGTTGGTGGATAACAGCATCTTGTCTCCTGTGTTGTCGCAACCTTTGGAACTTGGAGCAGGTAGTGTGCATTTTATATGCTCTTGGTAGAGTCATTGATTGATTTATTTAGTCATTGTGATCTATTTGCTGGCAGATATTGTGATGCATTCTGCTACTAAATTCATAGCTGGGCATAGTGATGTAATGGCTGGTGTTCTTGCTATAAAAGGGGAAAGGTATGGCCTACTAACATTATAATTTAATGTACTTTGCTATGAAGAAGCATGCCTTCTGTTTTGGTTCTTTTCCTGCATTGAAACCTCTCATACTTCAGCCTATACGAATCATTTACACATGTGTTAAGCAATCACTTATAAGCTAGTAATTTTGTGGTGGCAGGCCACATAAAAGATTCCTTACACTACAACTACTTGTGATTATGTACCAGCTTGGCAAAAGACTTGTATTTCATACAAAATGCAGAAGGCTCTGGATTAGCACCATTTGATTGTTGGATCTGCTTACGTGGAATCAAAACGATGGCCCTCCGTATTGAAAAGCAACAGGTTTTGCTCGTCTGATCTTCTTATGTGATGATGTGAAAATATAGGAATGTATCCAAGTCTGACTTTAGTTTTCCTGCGTTAATTTGGAATTTATGCACCATGTGTAAGGTTTGGCTTTCCCTGGGGGTATTTTTCTTTCTATAGTGTTAATGCAGAAAAAATCATATCTAGTTTGGTTGATCTTGAAGGTCATAAGAATTTCGTGTTTGTTATGTTTTCCTATCTTTAGTTCGGCCAATTGGGTTAATGAACTAATTTGAAATATTTTTGATATGAGCCGAGCATTCATAGCTTATTAAAAAAGTAACAAGAATGGTGATTGAAAGAGAGGGAATTCCTGTAATTACTTCTGGACATTTGACAGGATAATGCTCAAAAGATTGCTGAATTCCTTGATTCCCATCCTCGAGTTCCGAAGGTAAATTATGCTGGTCTTCCTGATCATCCTGGACGCTCCTTGCATTACTCTCAGGTACCATATCTGAACTCACCATGCTTTCCCCCACTCAAACATTCGTCACAACATAGATATTTAAGTAACTCTGGGACACCATATTCTCCCCCTGCAGGCAAAAGGTGCAGGATCCGTGTTCAGCTTTCTCACGGGGTCTTTAGCATTATCAAAGCATGTTGTTGAGACCACCAAATACTTCAGCATTACTGTCAGCTTTGGTAAACTTACTCGACCCTCATAGTTTGCTCTTTTTAAACCCTTTGCCCTCTTGAGTCCCCCACAGATAAGGAGGTCATGGTATACTCCCTCTTAATGAAAATATTTGTCATTCTCACATTTTGCACACTTATTGAGGAAGCTATCAGACATGCTATATTACCCGTACTTGTTATTCTACCTTTTTACTTCACATACAAAGGGAGTACCTTTTTACTTCACATACAAAGGGTGTCCCTGGTATATGGTTCCATTTGGTTACACTTTTCGTTCAAATAGCGACTTTTGAGAAACAGGTTACTCTGGTAGTGATATTTTATGATGAGACTATGGTGGTGATTTTTCTGAAGCATATAGGATACAATGCTGCTGAGCACCTTGATCTCTTTCTACACATGTGTATTAACATCAGTTGCCTCTTTGGATATCAAATGTAAAATTCAATATTAAGCTTTACCGGGGACTTCCTTGATGCATTTCAGGGAGTGTGAAATCTCTGATAAGCTTGCCATGCTTCATGTCCCATGCAAGCATACCAGCTGAAGTACGCGAGGCTAGAGGTCTTACTGAAGATCTTGTTCGTATCTCAGTTGGGATTGAAGATGTAAGTGACCTAATTTCTGATCTGGACCATGCACTTAGAACAGGGCCACTATAAACTGGAAAGAATTTCCTTTCCTAGATTGTATGATGTGAATTAAACATCCAGGCTTCGAGATTGTATGTTAAGATTTTGAAAACTAATCTGTCATCTAGATTTCTTGCTTGATATACAATGTACCATATTCATTTCCTTGGCGTATGATATGTAATTGCTTGCCTGAATGGGCAAAACGTTGTGTATAACTTGAAATTTGACCAAGTAAGCATTGCTTGCAAATTTAATAAAATGGTAGACCTGCATACAGATTGATTATCTTGCTTATTGTATCATTGTACATTGTAGTTTCCATGAGGAACGCCTTTGAAACATATACACAAGGTCGCAGATCTTTAATAATGTAAACAAAAAGATACGAAGGGGAAAGGCTGCATACAGATAGATTATCTTGTAATTATCTTTTGTAATTTCGGTTATTTATGCTTATTATGATTAGAATATTGACTCCAATAAAAGATATGACAACTAAAATGAGATGCCAAAAGAGGCCCCTGAAGTGGGGTTTTGGTGAATGGGAATATTCACATATTTAATGTTTTAAGACAGAAAAGCAGAGCTGTACCTGCAAAATAAACTAAAATAAGCTAACATGGGTGACAGATTGGCTTTCATGGCACCCACATCTTTTGCTTCATAAACCCACAAAAATCAAAGCTATACACAAAAAGTTCATCCACATCCCCATGTATATATTCATACATAGACTGTTAAAGAATTAATTTTCCTTCTTTTTACTGTTTCTGAGTTGTGATACATCAACAAGAACAAAATTGGTAAGTAAAACTTGAGATTTGTACAAATAATCTCCAACCCAGCCAGGATTTTACATGTTATATATATCTACCAGCAACCAACCCATCACTAGTACAGATCCTTCATCTATGCATTACATTTTGTGGGTGTGTATTAGTTGTGTAATCAAATATTAGGGAGAAAGGAAGGGGAAAATACAAACAGTAAAAAAAAAGAAATTCTATGATAAAATGACATTGAAATTAGCAAAAGGTAAAAAGCCTCCACTAATTCAGAGCTCAGACAACAGTAAGGCCACTGTATCTGGGTCTTGTTCTGTCTGGTGACAACCCCTCATCCATGGATTTCCTCTTGTTATTGTTTTGTAGCTGTTGTTGCTGCTCATCTTCTTCTGATTCTGTTTGTTTCTGTTCTGATTCATGTTGTTGTTGGTTAGCCTTTTGCAAATCATCATCATCATCCTCTTCTTCTTCCTCTGCTTCTTGAGTTTGTTGCTTGTTCTGGCTATCATATTTGGCTTTGAGCATATGAGGCTTTAGTTTATTTACATCTGACAACTTCACTGGTTTAAGGAAAAATTCCTCTGCTCCTTCCTCCAAGCATCTGAAATAATTAGAAAACTCATCAGATGTACTCAATTCAACTCTAAATGAAACATTTAATCTTACAGTCTATACCTGTTAATCCTTGAAGGAACATTTTCAGATGACATGATTACCACTGGTATGTTTCTCAATGATGATGATTCCTGAAATTATTTTTATCTCAAACGATCAGAAAGAATAGTGGGAGCAAAATAAGCATCCAAAGATAAACACTTTTGTTTCTTCTCATCCTCTTAATTTTTCCTTTTCTAGAATCCTCCTATTTTCCCTTTTTTAGAAACTGAAAGTACCCAGGAGGCATCTGATCAGAACTTTGTGGAATTCAAGATTACTTGAATCTTTCAAACTTTTAACAAGAAAAGGAAGAATAATATGTGAGAAAATATAAAGCCTAAGATGCAGGTTCCTGAATTGGCAATTTGTAATCCCCTCTATTGAGGAAACATAACATAAGCATGAGCAAACAGCAGAGCCCCAAAAGCTGATAAATTTGAAACTAACCTTGATTTTCTTGAGCAAATCATAGCCAGTCATTCCAGGCATACAATAATCTGTGATGATAAGATTCACCTCCACATCCTAAAAATCCCACCAAAAATAAATAAATAAATAAATAAATAAATATGGCAACTTTAATTTCCATGGTGTTTTAATGTTGGCATGAAAAAGAAACCTTTTTCCTGGGCAGGCATGAAGCTTTCTTCTGGTCATGCTCAATCTGACTGTTGGGGGAGACAGAAGGCTCATCAACATCATAATCATCATCCGCGTCTTCAAAGCCCAGAAACTCCAAAGCCTTAGTCCCAGAATCCACTGTTGTAACTGCCATTAAAAGCAAAAACCCATGAGAATGGAGGATTCAGAGATTTCCAACATTTAATTCTTCAACTACAGTAGCACTGCACTACCTTGGAAAGATGAGGTCTTGAGAAGCCTTTCAATGAGCTTCCTATCAAGTAAACTATCATCAACAGCTAAAACATGAAACTGTTGCTCTGTAGCTGCCATGCCCATTTTTTAACCAACCAATTGTTTTCAGATCCAAAGGAGAAGTCTTTAAGTTTCTGCTTGAATGTAAAAAAGCTTCAATTGGGAGTTTATGTGCTTCAATGGAGGAGAGAGAGAGGTGTGTGAGAGAAGAAATGGAAAGAAAAAGGCCCTGAAATACCCACGAACCCCACCGGGCAATATCTGACCAGATCTGCAACAGGATCTTATTAGACAATTTTTTTCTTGAGAAATTCATTATTTTTTGAATTTGAGGTACCTGCCAAGTCAAGCACAAAAAATACTGTGGGGTTACTGCTTTCTAAGTTTTAATAGGTGGAAATTTCATTTTTATACTTTACCAAAAGGGTAAGAGAGATCAGCAAATTTGTTGCTACCTTTATATATACTTTATATTGTTAAATATTGACATTGTAAATTTATAATGCAGGTCACTACTCTTATCTATTCATATAAGTTTTAGAGGTAAAATCATTCTTTTTATTAATTTTTTTATTTAAGAGATGGATAAAAAACAAGTAAAAAAAGTTATTATTATATTACTTTTGATACAAAATTTATATAAAGTACAAAAATAGTCACTTATTTAATATAAATTGAAGTATTATAATCCTTAATTTGGGATGGAGGGAGTAGGAGGTTTTCGCTTTCCCATGGAAATTAATGTAAAATGTAATGAATATAGAAAGAGAAAGAGAGGTGGGACCTACAAAAATCTTCCAAGGATACTGCTGATGTAAGCAAGGATGCCTTTTTTTCCTGAGCAGGTGCAAGGAGATGGCAATTTCTATTGATTTTCTTTCAAGATTTGTTTCCCATGGCCATGACCCCATCATCATCATCATCATCCATATCACATCCATTATTTGTGCATACATGCCATTATTTTACATTTTTACCTACATGCATTTGCGGTAATCCCGTTAATCTTGACTCATCCCGTTTTGACTCCAATCAAATTTCACCCAAAAATAGAAAATGTTCACATTGCAAAAAATCATTTTTTTCTCATTCTAAGAAAATAAAATCGGGACAATATGCGAGTCTTATCTTCTTCCTCAAGTCAAACCCGTTCCGTGTAGAAATGAATTTTTTTAACTTCAAATCTAAATTAATCATAACCATTGATTCAGTTCAATCTCAAATTTTAATTTTATAACGCTAAGAGTAGTGTTAGAACAGATATCCCCAATGCTTGCTCACTGCTCTACTTCTTAAAGTAGCGTTGTAGTTGCCATTCCATCGTTGTTAACTCCTAAAGTCTTGCTTCTTCATCTTTCACAATTGAACAACAAGTGCAATAATGCTATCATTCTGAAGAGATTTGTGAATCGAAAGATTGTTTATTTCATTGACCATGTAATGTTTATATAGGGAAATATAAAGAGATAAAATAATAAACTAATAGCAAAAGATAAGCCCAATAATAAGAGATAAGCCCAATGCTCTAAGAGATAAGCCCAATGCTCTAAGAGATAAGCTCAATACTCTAACACTCCCCCTCAAGCGGGAGGTGTGGAAGAAATAACTCCAAGCTTGCGAATTAAGAAGTTGAAACGAGTAGGTCCAAGAGCTTTAGTCATAATGTCAGCTAGCTGAAGTGTGCCACGAACATGTTGTGTTTGAATAATGCCTCACTGAATTTGTTCCCTGATGGTATGACAGTCAATCTCAATATGTTTGGTTCGCTCATGGAATACCGAATTGTTGGCTATATGAATGGCATACTGATTTTCACAAAAGAGGCACATAGGAGCCTTGTGTGAAACCCCGAGTGAATCAAGTAGAGAACGAAGCCAAAGGAGCTCACAAGTAGTAGCTGCCATTGCTCTATATTCGACCTCAGCAGAAGATCTAGAAACAGTAGCTTGTTTCTTGGTTCTCCAAGAAATGGGTGAATTACCGAGGAGAATGAAGTAGCCTGTAGTAGAGCGTCTAGTGATAGGGCAAGCTGCATAATCCGAATCACAAAAAGCACGAATACACAAATCACTAGAACGAGATAAGAAAATACCCTGATCAGGTACTGACTTTAGGTAACGAAGAACCTTTAAGGCAGCATCCCATTGACCACGGCGCGGAGCAGCCATAAACTGAGACAGTGTATGAACCGAGTATGCAAGTTCAGGGCGAGTGATGGACAAGTAGATAAGACGGCCAACCAAACGACGATATTTCTCATGATCATCAAGCAGAGCAGAGGAATCTGATTGAAGACCATGATCAGCAGACATCGGAGACGATATTGGTTTGCATCCAAGAAGACCAGAATCAGCTAGAATATCTAGAGTGTATTTCCCTTGGTTCAACCATAAACCAGACTGAGAGAAACCGAAGAACCGAAGGGTAGCAGGATTACTTCCAGTAATGACTAGATCATCCACATATATCAAAATGTGAAGGATGATACCTGACCATCTGAAGGTGAAAAGGGAGTAATCAGCCAGAGACTGAGAGAAACCATATTTCAGAAGAGCAGAAGTGAACTTGTGGAACCAATTTTGTGGAGCTTGACGAAGACCATATAATGATTTCTTTAAACGACAAACTTGGGACGAGGTTCGAAAACCAGGAGGTGGTAGCATATATACTTCCTCATGCAGATCCCCATGAAGAAAAGCATTGTGAACGTCCATCTGATGAAGTTCTCAGTTATAGATAGAGGCAATTGCGAGAAGTAGTTTAACTGTAACTGATTTAGCAACAGGAGCAAAAGTTTCATTATAATCAATGCCTTCTTGTTGACGGTTTCCAAGTGCAACCAAACACGCCTTATAGCGCTCAACCTGTCCATCGGAGTTGTATTTAATACGAAAAACCCATTTAGAGCCAATAGGTTTACGATCGAGAGGAAGATCAACATATTCCCAAGTGCTGTTGCGGTGTAAGGCTGTCATTTCATCTTGCATGGCCTTTTTCTATTTTGGGTTAGCAACCGCGTCTCTAAAAGAGGTTGGTTCTTGTTCCTGATATACAGAGTTAATAGCACTAACATAGGCATGAGAAAAATGTTCATATGATAAAGAATTCTTTATGGAATACCGGGTACCTGATTTCAGTGGAGGAGATGTTTCACCCGATTTGGAATCAAAATGACTTGCCTTTTGACAAACATAGTCTCGTAAAAGGATAGATGGTTTTGAAGTACGGGAGCTGCGACGGGGTGGGTTTTCGGTCGGAGCAGCAGTAACAGGTGGTGGAGTAGGAATGATGGGTTGAGGGATTTCGGTACCCATGGGAAGAGGGGAAGTAGGTGGATTAGTAGAAGGAGGTGGGGGACACGCTGGAGGGGTGGTTATAGAAATTGGGGAGGGGTTTAGTGGGGAGAGGTAGGGGGCATCAACAACAGGTAGGGGAGAGATGGCAGGGGAGCCCGCGGTAGGTGGAGGGACAAGAGGGAGGTCAGAGGGTTCCTGGGGGGCCGTAGTATGCATAGGTGGGGGATCCGTGTCAAGGGGAATTTATGGGAGGTTTTTATGAGTGGGGGCTGTTGTTTGGGGGGTTTCTTGGTAATAGTCGGGGAAAAAAATCAGTGGGATCTGCTATGGACTCTGTAGGTTCAGGAGAATTTTTCGGTTCGGAGAACGGAAAAATGTTCTCGTAAAAACGTGCATCCCGTGTTGTAAAAATTTCTTTGGTATCAAGATCTAACATTTTCCAAGCCTTTTGTGAAGGTGTGTATCCTATAAAAATGCATTTTCGACCTCGAGGTCAAAATTTATCCGAAGACCGAGGTATAAAGGAACAGTAAGCAAGACAACCAAACATCCGAAGATGGTCAAGATTTGGTGGAGAGCCATGAAGAAGCTCATAAGGAGTTTTGTGATGGAGGATGGGGGTAGGGGTGCGATTGATAAGGTAACATGCCGTAAGAACACATTCTCCCCAAAGTGAGACGGGTAAATTTGCGTGAAACATTATGGATCTAGCGACATTAAGGATATGACGGTGTTTGCGTTCTACCCTCCCATTTTGGTGTGGTGTGTAGGTACAAGAGGTTTCTAAATGGATACCCTTACCTTTAAGAAAAGGTCGAAGGGAAATAAATTCCTTAGCATTGTCACTGCGAAAGGTTTTGACACAAGTGTGGAATTGAGTCTCAACCATGACACAAAAATCTCTAATTAAAGTGGCGACTTCGGCTTTTCCCTTTATTAAATAAACTCAGGTGCAACGGGAGTAATCATCTAAAATGGTAAGAAAGTAGGAACAACCGGAAGTAGAAAGGGTGCGATAAGGACCCCAAATATCTAAGTGGACTAATTCAAATAACGACAAAGCATGAGAACTACTAACCGGAAAGGATGATCTAGGTAGTTTGGCCCGGAGACATATGTCACATGGATGGGTGGTTTTGGGGATGGAAGGATGACCAAGGCGGTTATGGTGGGTTGTGGTGTCAATAGTGGTAAGGCATGAAGGGAGCAAAGAAGCGTTTGTCATCCAGCGAAGCCAGTAGATTCCATCACGAGCTTCGCCCACTCCAACCACTGTCCTCGAAGTACGGTCCTGTATAACACAAAGTTTATTAGTTATCATAAAAACACAATTCAAATCCGTAGTTAACTGATTTAGAGAAAGTAGATGACAATCAAGTCCTGGAACATATAATACTCGGGGCAAGTGAAGGGAGTTATTGAGTGATGAAAGTAATGAACGATCGATCCCCTGTCATATGAAAAGAAGTCCCCGAATCAAGAATCCAAGGGAATGAATTTGAACGGTTGGAGTTCAAAGCAGATATGAGAGTATTCCATTGAGTATCATTAATTGTAAGATCAATGTCTTTACGGTCCTCAAAGGTTAAGGGAACAGAGAAGGGTAGGTGGAGTTAGCTTGTCCCGCTGCCCCAATAATTGTGGCGGTCATGATACCAACCAAAGTCGTTTCTGATACCCGCGGCCAAAGTATTTTCTGATACCGACGGTCGAAGTATTCCCTGATACCGGCGGCCGAAGTATTCCCTGATACCGGAGGCCAAAGTATTCTCTGATACCGGAGACCAAAGTATTCCCTGATACCGGCGGCCAAAGTTGTTTCTGATACCGGCGGCCAAAGTCGTTTCTGATACCCGCGGCCGAAGTCGTTTATGATACCCGCGGCCGAAGTATTCCCTGATACCGACGGCCAAAGCAAAAAGTGTTTAAGGTTTTGTTTTGTGCGGAAGCGTAGGTTAAGGAAAGTGCTCTGATACCATGAAGAGATTTGTGAATCGAAAGCTTGTTTATTTCATTGACCATGTAATGTTTATATAGGGAAACATAAAGAGATAAAATAATAAATTAATAGCAAAAGATAAACCCAATAATAAGAGATAAGCCCAATGCTCTAAGAGATAAGCCCAATGCTCTAACACATTCTTCATCATGCTTTCAGTTCTGCTCTCATTCACGACTTCATCGTGCTCACTACTCTTAAGGGGGTGTATTCAATTAAGAGTCTATAGGAATTTTTTGGAGTTTAAAAGTCTATGGGTATTGAATATAGATTTTTAAAAGTCCATATAAATCTTTAGGTATTCAATTAGGATTTAAAATTTTCCATAAAATTCTTATGGTATTTAAAAAGTTTGTGGATTTTAAAAGAATCTATTATTTCATTGATTTTGTAGGATTCTTCATTACTTTTATACCTACCTAAAATTCATAAAAATCTTCCCCCAACACATAAGATTTCCACATAATCTGTATTGACTCTATATAGAATTAAAATTTCCCACAGAATTTGCAAATCCTATCATTATTAAGAATCCGTCAAAATCTTTCAAAATCTCCATTGAATACACCCCCCTAAGTTTCCGCTTGACTTCTTGAACAAGAATATAGCGATTTTATAGCTTTATCTTCATCACTTCTTCACAAGCGCACTACCTGGGATTGATCCGTCTCGATTTTTAACGGAATAGGCCTGGCATGATTAAATCTAAAATTTACAAGATCCGTCCGATATATAATAGAGGGAGACAGAACGTAAGATTATCTTAATCCAATCTTCTTCTGTGCTCAACCCTACTTTCCATATCATATGCCCTACGTCATTAATTTTACCAATAAAATGTCCAAAATTGCTACTTTTGCACAATTAGTTTAGACAATTTTATTAGAAAATCAAAATTTACAAAGATGATAGTGATATGTATTTTTTTGCGCAATTTAGTCATATATTAGAGGGTTGAAGTTTTTTTTATTATATTAATAAAATACAAACGAAAAAGCTAAACACACGATGCTCGTTTTACGAGCAGCAAAAACGAAAGCTTTCCGATGGCGCTCAAATTGCGCCACCGTTTGGGGAAAGCGTTCAGTGAAAAAAAATAGGGTTTTGAGCGCCACCACTTGGCGCTCGCGCCCAAATTAAAAAAAAAAAGAAAAAAAGAAAGGAAAATCTCTCTGTTTGTGAACTTGTCGGCCGCTACTTCCCTTGCAGGCGTTGGTTCGTCGGATCTTCAGTTGCTCTACGGTCTCTTAGCAGCAGGGAGGGAGGAATCAGATCTTCAGGGGCTCGTCGGATCTTGGTGAAAATCCCTCTGTTTCCAACGCCCTTGAGCTTCCGTTGCTGGGAAGAGAACAACAGGGAGGAATCAGATGACAAATTTCTATTGCTTTCGATGGTGTAAATTGTCGCTGGAGGATGACCAACATCGTATTCGTAGTTGTTAATGGCATCTCCATCGGAATTGACCAAATTGGTCATGGGACGAGTCTTGTTGGAGGGTTTAGGGTTGGATTTGGGGTTCAATTTTCTGGATTTGGGGGCGGCACGCAGAGAACAAGTTGGTCGCCGATTTCGCCCAATCGAACGCTAGGGCGGCGGCGTCGCTTCGGGACCAAGTTGGACGGAGGCTGCTCTCATATGAGCGGCAGCGCCATGTGAAGGCGCTCAAAGTTATTTTAAAAAAAAAAAAAGTTAAGCGCCGGCGCAAAGCGTTCATTTACGGTACCAAGTAAATTCAAAATTGTGTATATAACACGCCCCAATACAAATGTGCACATTTTTTATGCTCACGTATACTTGTAAAAGTGATCTTTAAAATTCAAAGTGCTTTTCCTTAAATGTCCAAAATTGCTTTTCTTGGTTTTTTTCTTCCCCTTTTGATGCTTGTACCTTCATGGCTTCCTTAAATACTTGTTTTCTTTTTTCTTCCTTGATATCTCTTCCATCAAAGGACTCTTTTGGATCATTTTTCAACGTTTAGAGCTCTCAAATGCTTCATCTTTACCTACAAAGCAACACCGTTGACAATAAAAACTCACAATGGATATACAAATGCCTATATTATGCAAATCAAAGTCTAAACTATGACTAACTGCATCTAAAAACTACGCACGAAAACTTGCCATCAGAATACTTCATACTTATTCCTTAATTTTTTTCAAGCAAGAACCGAAACTAAGCTTGATGATAAGAAAACAAAACCGTTTTGGTGCATGAAAATAATGCATGATCACTCAAAACATGAGTGTAATGACAAGACTAGAAAATGTTGGAATCAAAGCAAGTGAATGAACATGACAAAAGAAAGATTGCAAACTCACAAAAGAAGCTCATAACCAAGTATTCTACATTTTCATTCACAAAAACCAAGTACTTGGAGGTCTTCATGGATGCTTGCATACAGTTTGTATTGATCCATTATACGAGTATACATGATTAACATCCTATGCACCAAAATTAAAGCATAAGTATGCTCGAGTTTTTGATAATGCATTTCTACTCATGCTTGATCTAACAAATAAAAAAATTTACAATACACTTTGGCATGATTCACATCCTCATTACATTTTGCACATACACAAGCCATCTAGGCATTATACTATGGAAGAGGAAACATAAGCAAACTCCGTATTAACATATTTATTTTTCTTTTTCTTTTTCAAATATTTTCAATCAAACTCGAGATTTACAAGGACTTTTTTTCATGATTGCCTTTTGTTTTACTAGTTGATATTTTTAATTGAAGGAATGCTAACCAATATAAGCATTCATATGCCAACCAATCTAGAGTTCATAACCAAAAACAAAAGCATTTACTAAGGGTTTAAGATTCAATTAATGATAAAACATAGACTTTCATATACCGTACATTCAACCAATAGGGAGTTTTAAGAAGCTTAATGTATCAACAATCCTATCTATTTTCAAGCAAGAAGCAAAATACCTCACATATACTGATAACTCCACCTTGATTATATATTTTGTATTCGTGATGATGGAAGACTTAACATTATGAGCGATTTATATATAACAAATATCGATTATATTCTCAGATTGCATGGTTTGGTTTTGTGTTTGTTAAATGTGTGCAGGCCTTGGAAAACATTTCAAAGGATGAATGGAGGCTTTGAAACATGATACAAGGGACAAGCGTAGAGATTGAAAAGTATTTCAAAGGCTCAGCACGGAGGCCTTGAAAACCATTTGAAGGGATCAAAGCCGAAGCCTTGAAACACGATACAAAGGATATATCGGATGGAAGCAATTCAAATTCAAGATTCAATCTTAACAACCAAATCTACCAAGGATCAAGAGAAGATCTTCAAACAAGATATCAAAAGTAGATCTCGGCCAACTCAAGAAATATCTCCAACGGATTTTGGAGAAGATCTTTCGGCCCAACAAAAAGATCTTAGAAAGATCTTAACCGGCGCAATCTTGAAGATCTTCAACGGCTATCAAAGAAAGATATCTTCAACCAAAGATCCTCAACAACTTGGAACTTGGACTTCAACGACAAGATCTTCAATGGCTCTTTCAAGAGAAGATCTAGAAGAAGAAGACTCACAACATGCACCAAGGAAATGAAGACGATAAGAAGATTCTACAACGGCTACTTCATCTCAACCTACACCATTTTATATAGAGAAGGAAGAACATCACAACGGTCATCTTCACAACGGCTAGAAGACTTTTCCATCGAAGGCTTTAAATGAAGATCACGATTGAAGAGAAGAACAAGAAGCTTACACGGAAACATCTAAAGTTTTCAAGCGATTCAAGCATCTTCATTTTGTTCCAAAAGTTTTTCTTCCTCTGCTTTTACAAAAGCTTACATCCCTAGAGAGAGAAAAACACGAGAGCTTCATTGAAATATCTAGAGGGTGTTATAATCGAGTGTGTGTTACTCTGTGAAGTAACTAGGCTATTATTGTTAGGTTAAAAGTTAGAACTAGATCGTAGCGTTGGCTACAGTGATTTTTTCTAGGTTGTATCTAGGACTCTTTGAAGCAGATAATAGATAGTTAGATCCTACGGGCAAAGAAACCCTAGGACAGAGACGTAGGCTGTTAGAGTTGAACTTCGTAAACATATCACCGTGTCGATCTTTTCATTTCCGTACTATTGTGAATTAGACGCAAATGAATTCAACCGTTTCTCATCACGCGAGAGTGCAAAATAAATATAGGACAAACTAGTTGTCACATACGAAGGAACAAGTCAAGTGAAGGAAACGAAGATAAGTATCTTCCTCAGACAATATGAACTATTTAAGATGAACTCAAACAATCAGTCAAAGAAATGTCACACGATTGAGATCATGAATAACCTCGACTCACTTGGAAAGGTCTTCACAAATGAAGAGAACGTAAGGAAGGTTCTAAGGAGCTTACCTAAAGCCAAGCGGGGACCAAAAGTGACTCTAGTCGAAGAGGCTCAAAATCTCACAACACTTCCTCTTGACGACCTTCTTGGAAAGCTTATTACTCATGAAATGATTCTTGCTGAAGAAGATGGAGAGATCCCATCCAACACAAAGAACCTACCTCTAAAATCCAAGAAGGATGATATGCCATCAGAGGAGGAAGATAGTGATGATGAAGATGAGAAAGATCCATTCGCCTTAATCTCAAGGAGTCTTGCAAAAATTCTTCAAATTAAGAAGTAGTTCGCAAACAATAAAGATTATCCGCGAACATCAAAAGAAGAGGAACAAATTTAGGAAGAATGATCGAAAGAAGAAAGCTATTGTAGCTTTATGGAGTGATTCAAGTTCTACAAATGAATCAGAAGATGAAAAAGAACAAGCAAACTTGTGTCTAATGGTTGATCATGAAGAAGACCCAAACCACTATGTCAATGGTGTGGTAAGTACGATTATGTCTCAACCCGAAACTGAACTTACGCAATTTCTTGAAGACATAATTATATGTGATAAAGAACATAGGGTAAGTATAAGTTCCTTAAGAAAAAAACTTCTCAAACAAGAGAAACGATTAAATGAGATGTGTTTGGAGATTGATAATCTTAACACTGAAAAGTTACACCTTGATATCAATATCAAGGCCTTGGAGTCAGATATGCAATTCTCAAGGGCAATCTTTCTTCTCTCCATCGAGAATATATCGATCTAGAGAAAGAAAAGGTTGATCTAACTGTGACGTGTCAAGACCAGAAAGCTGTAGTTATTCAATCCACTCGTTCGAAAGCCAACCTCGGAAGGATGATGGGTGAACAACAATCTTCCCTTAACAAAAATGGTATAGGCTATCATGTAAGTTTTCCTAGAAAAACGAATACCACTTTTGTCAAAGCTAAAGGAAGTTTTCTTATGCCCACATGTTTCTACTGTTGCAAAAGGGGTCATATTAAATCTACATGTCCATGTAGAAGAAGTAACCCTTACATCATTAGAAACACTTATCCTCTTTGCTTAAGGAAACAAGTTAAGCAAATATGGGTTCCTAAAGGTACTAGACCACCAAACATGATTGAGCCTGAATATGGACCAAAATATATCATTTGGTCGACCTGAAAAGGTTGATGTTTGTTGTTTTGCAATATATCACCAAAGTAAAGGAGCATAAATGGATATTAGATAGTGGTTGCTCAAGACATATGAGTGGAAAAAGCTCTTTGTTCTCGGATCTAAAGAAGCAATCATCAAGAACCATTACACTTGGTGATAAAGGAAAGTGTAATATTATTGACATTGGTAAAATTAGTTATAATTCATCTAACTTCATTGATGATGTCTATCTTGTTGACGGTTTGAAGTACAACTTGTTTAGTATCTCTCAAATTTGTGATAAAGGCAACAAGGTGCTTTTTGATTTAGAAAAAATGTGAAGTTCAAGATAAGATATCGGTTGATGTTGTACTTATAGATCCTAGATGCAACAATGTTTATTCTATGAGTACTAACCAAGTTTCAGAAACTAAGCTAAAGTGTCTCAAGGCCTTGAATGACGATTCAAGGCTTTGGCATAGAAGAATTGGTCACGTAAGCATGCGTACAACGAAGAAACTACTTTCAAATGATTTAGTACGTGGTTTGCCAAACCTAAACCTCAAAGTAGATGAACTATGTAAGGCTTGTACACAAGTTAAACAAACAACAGGTTCATTCAAACCAAAGAAGCTTGTAAGTTCTTCTCGACCCATTGAACTTTTACATATGGATCTATGTGATCCTATGTGAAAACTCCACCTTGATTATAAAGTTATATAGGTGTTGATGATGGAAGACTTAAACACAAATGAAGTAGTTTGATATACTAATTAATGAATTGTTTATATACCGAGTTTCTTGTTTTGGTATGGTGGTTTGGATTAAATAAAGTGCAGGTTTTAAAAGAGACTTCAAAGGACCTCGGAAGAGTTTGAAAGAACAAGGAGTTTAGAGTATTCAAACGACGGAGGCCTTGAAATGAATTCCAAGGGAACAAAGAAGTCAAGGCCGCACTTAAAAATATTTCAAATCACTAAGAAGATCTTCTACGAGAGATTTGCTCAAACAAGAAGATATGATCAAGTGAAGATCTCAACCGGCCATTCAAGAAGATCTTAGAAAGATCCTCAACCGAAAAACATGAAGATTTTCTCCTCTGGAATTGAATATTGTTACAACAAATATGAGAAGATCAAGGAGCGAGAGATCAACGTTTTCTCAAGAGATGAAGATCCACAACGTCTATCTCATCTCAACCAACAAGCGATCTTCATGGAGAAGAAGAGTGATCTCCAAACGGTCATCTTTCCAACAGCTAGAAGACCTCTCCATAGAAGGTTATAAATGAAGATGGCGTTGAAGATAAAGGACACAAGCTTACACGGAAACATAAAAAGTTTTCAAGCGATCCAAAAACATCTTCATTCGATCAAATAGTTTTTCTTTCTCTCTTTTTCTAAAATGCTTTATCCCCTAGAGAGAGATAAAATTAGAGAGCGTCATTGGCATATCTAAAGAGTGCTATACTCGAGTGTGTGTTACTCTACGAAGTAACTAGGCTGTTATAGCAAGGTGAAGAGTTGGAGCTAGATCGTAGCATTGGCTACAGTGAGAGAAGAGGGGATTTCTTCTAGTTTGTATCTAGGACTCTTTGAAGCTGATAATAGATAGTTAGATTTTAAGGCTATACCCTGGGACGGAGAGTAGGCTATTTAGAGCCGAACTTCGTAAACATATCCTTGTGTCGATCTTTTACATTCCGCACTATATCTTGTTTTATTGTGACTAAATTTGTTTTGCAGGAGTGCAAAGTCAAGGCCCTTGAAAGTTGTTTCAAAGCCCTTGAAATCAAAGTTTTACAAAGAACTCAGGATCGACATCAAGACCCTTGAAATTGGTTTCAAGGCCTTGAGATTGGTTTTGCGAAAAGTTCTCATACTCTATTCAACCCCCCTTCTAGTGTATCTTTTATCTTTTTTATTCACCTATCGGTTCTTCACTATGCGTGTCAAATCTCCCAAGGGTAAACAATACATCCTTGTCATTGTGGATGATTTCTCTCGTTTTACATGGATCTCGTTCTTACGGGAAAAATCTAGAGTTGTTTGAGTTTTCAAAATTGTTTAAGGAGTTGTAAACTTTGAAAAACCTACCTATTATTTCCAGAAGAAGGGATCATGGTAGTGAATTTGATCAACTAAAGTTTGATTTGTTTTTTATTTTTTGCAAAATATGGTATTTCACACAACTTTTCAGCTCCTAGAACTCCTCAATAAAGCGGGGTTGTGGAACGTAAGAACCGCACCCTAGACTCCTAGAGGACATGTCTAGAATTATGCTTTTGGAAAATAGTTTGCCAAAACGTTTTTGGGCGGAAGCTATTAACACAACTAACTACATCTTGAATAGATATTTAATTCGTCCTATTTTGAAAAAGACTCCTTACGAACTCTTTAAGGGAAGAAAACGTAATATTTCCTATTTTAAACCCTTTGGATGTACGTGCTTTGTCCATAATAATGGCAAATAAAACCTTGGTAAATTTGATGCACGTAGTGACGAAGCTATCTTCATTGGATATGCTTCAAATAGCAAAGCTTATCGTGTTTATAATATGCAAGAAAAGATTCAAGATACCGGAATAATCTAAAGACCTTGAAACACATCTTCAAGACCTTGAAACGGAAAACTGCGATGTCAGAAATCAGTTTCAAGGCCTTAATATAGGATCCAAAGGCAATACTCCAGCAGTACTTGAATCTAGTCGAGCAAATGAGCCCCAATCTTTAGGATCTGCTCCATCTTACAAAAGGAGAAAGTTTCAACATTCTTCACACCATCCACTAGAGAATGTGATCTCATATCCAAACACAGGAGTTCAAACTCGATCTAGGGTTATCAATCTATGTGCATTCTCATTGTTCGTGTCTCTTATTGAGCCCAAGAACTATGTTTAAGCTCTTCAAGAATCCGATTGGATCATGGCTATGCCAAATGAACTAAATGAGTTCGAGTGAAACAAAGTTTGGACCCTTACGTCTAGGCCTAAGCACCAATCCGTCATTGGCACAAAATGAGTTTTTCGAAACAAGTTGGATGAAAGTGGAAAGGTTATTTAAAACAAATCACGACTTGTAGCTCAAGGCTATAACCAAGAAGAGGGTATTGATTATGAGGAGACTTTTTCTCCTGTTGCCAGGTTAGAAGCCATACGTATGCTAATTGCTTTTGCATCCTTCATGAACATTAAACTTTTTCAAATGGATGTAAAATGTGCTTTCCTAAATGGCTTCTTAGAAGAAGATGTCTACGTTGCTTAACCTTCTGATTTTGAAAATGATGAATTTCCGGATAATCTTTTTGAATTGGACAAAGCTCTTTATGGTCTTAAGCAACCTCCTCGAGCTTGGTATGGAAGATTGTCCAAGTATCTCCTTGAAAATGATTTTAAAAGAGGTTTGATTGACAAAACTTTATTTATCAAAACCAAAGGCAACGATATTTTAGTAGTACAAATTTATGTTGATGATATATTATTTGGTGCTATCAACGATTCTCTATGTAAGGAATTTTCAGATATTATGTGTAGGGAATTCGAAATGAGCTTAATGGGAGAGTTAAATTTCTTTCTTGGACTTCAAGTGACACAAGCAAAGAAAGGAATATTTCTCAATCAAAGCAAGTATACCAAGGACTTGCTTAAGAAGTATAAAATGGATCAATCTAAGGTAGCAAAAAATCCTTTGAGGTCCACACTTTCACTTGATCAAGACAAGGATGGTAAAAGTGTTGTTCAAAAGGAGTATCGAGGTATGATCGATTCTTTGTTATATCTAACCGCTAGTCGACCTGACATTATGCTTAGTGTGTGCATGTGTGCAAGATTTCATGCTGATCCTAAAGAGTCACACTTGATAGCTGTGAAAAGGATATTTCGGTATCTCAATGACACTAGGGATTTAGGGTTATGGTACCCACGTCAAAGCTCGTTTCACGTTGTTGGCTATTCAGATGCTGACTTTGTAGGCTATAAGGTCGATAGAAAGAGTACTTCTGGATGTTGCCAATTCTTAGGGTGATCCCTAATCAGTTGACACTCGAAAAAGCAAAACTCTGTCGTCCTATCCATAACTGAGGCAAAATATATAGCTGCGGGAGGCTGTTGTGCACAAATTCTATGGATAGCTAAAAAACTCCGTGATCTTGGCTTTGATCTTAAAGGTATACCTATAAAATGTGATAATACTAGCGCTATTTCGATTACTAAAAATCCTGTGCAGCATTCAAGAAGAAAGCATATCGATGTGAGGCATCACTTCATACGTGATCATGTTGAGAAAGGTGATGTTTCGATATCTTTTATATCGAGTATCGACTAACTTGCAGCTTGCAGATATATTTATTAAGCCTCTACCTGAAGATCAATTCAATTATTATTAGATTAGAGCTTGATATGTTGAACAAGGAAGCATTAACTTAGGGGGAGTAAATTGTTTTATTTCCCCCTTAGAATGCTGTCCACCTCAGTGTGCGTCAAAGTCTTAAATTTATATCGAGTAAATTGTTTTATTTTAAACTAGGAAAGATATTTTGAAAATATAATATAGGAAATATATCTTTTTAAGATAATCTGAAAATATTTCTAAAAGATAAAATTAACAATTACCTTAAAGAATGTTTAAGAGCTTTTTAAGGTAATAAACTAATAAAGATAGAACAATAATGATAGTTATTCCAAAAATAGATGATCTTGGCCGGATCTTCTAGCGTGCATCAAACTCCAAATCTCGGATAAAGTCTCTGGCGAAATTTGGGCTATTGACCGAGATTTATATCTTCCATGCAATCTTCCATTCTCTCGGATTCTCCCATGTTGGCAGCTTGCAAGAAAACTTTTTTTGAGTCTCTCCTACTCTTGACTTAGTGAAGGATCCATGTAATGTAGGTGTAGATGCTATCAAGGATGGTCCCACATCATTCTCCCCTTCTTGAAAATGATTTGACCTTGAATCATAGTCTTGATCATCACTAAGCACATAATGACTCAAGTATGGCAACTAGAGGTGTGACCGGTTCAAACCAAACCGCCGAAACGGCGGTTTGTGAACCGGCTCAAACCGCCGGTTTGACCAAACCGGCGGTTTAGGTTTGCCGGTTTGGTTGAACCGGGGGTTTGAGGTTTAGGTTTAGGTTTGGTTCAACACCAAACCTAAACCGACGGTTCAGACCGGTGGTTAACCGCCGGTTTAACCGGCGGTTAAACCGCCGGTTTGAGCCTTTTTTTTATTTTTTTTTAAAAATTTTTTTGGCCAAACCGGCGGTTTGGCAAAAAAAAGAGACGTTGGCAAAAGCCAACGTCTCTTTGCCCAATTTGAACGTTGGCTTTGCCAACGTTCACTCCAACGGCTATTAGAGCCGTTGGAGGTTAAAATTTATTTTATTTTTATTTTTTTTATTACTAGTTTAACTAAAAAAAAAAAAAATTAATACCCACTATTCCTATAAATACCATACAATTATTTCATTTAAATCACACCAACATTCTCATCTATCTACTACTACTCTCAAGTCTCAATCTCCATCTCGTATTTTCGATCTTTCGAATTGGCAAACCCGGATTTCCCAAGCGACTACGACTTCACTCCGACTCCCGCTTTCTTTCCTAGCACACAAGAAAGCGAGACACAACCGCCGAATTCGGAAATGCCACAAGTTCCACAAGTTCCACAAGGTGAAGGGCCATTCCGACAAGCCCCTCCACCGAAAATGCTCACCTCCGACATATTCACCAAACATTACAACAAGGGTCCGGTGATGGACGATTATTGCCAAGTTTCGTGCAATTATTGTACGAAGGTGTACAAGTGGAAGTCGAAGGGCGGATACGGAACTTTGCAAACCCATATGCAAAAGACTCATCCGGAGAAGCTCGGAATATCACGGGGACAAACTCAATTGTCCCACGGGTTTGCATCCTCTTCCTCTCAATCTTCTTTATTTACTTATAATCATGTTGATGAATCTTTAGCATTAGCCAACTTAATTGCATCCGAAGCATTTCCATTTTCTTATGCGGAATCTATTAATGTAAGAGAATATAACACTAATTATCTTCAACCGGCTTATAAACCAACTTCTCGTAAACAAGTTTCGAAATTAGTTTCTCATTCTTATGAACAAAAAAAAAACAAAAAATTCTTACGGTTTTACAATCTTTTTCGCATCAAGTTTCAATTTGTAGTGATATTTGGAGTACTTTATCACAAAAACATTTTTACATGGGCATCACTTTACATTTTATCGATAATGATATGTACTTGCATAAATTTGTTATTGCATACCGACATTTTAATGAAAGACATAGTGCCGCCAACATTGCTAATTTAATAAAAACGGTTTTACAAGAATTTAATTTACAAAACCGTGTTTTTTCATACTCATTTGATAATGCTTCCGCTAACACCCGCGCCGTTAACCATTTAGTAGGAAATGCGGGTCAACTAATAAAAACTTCTTTTACTCACCAAAGATGTGCATGTCATATTTTAAATTTAAGTGTTCAAGATGGCCTAAAAGTTTTACATGAAATGTTAGAACCTATAACCGATGTAATTGAACATATTTGGCATTCAACCGAATTAAGAAGAAAATGGAGATCAACTTGTATTGAAAAAAATGTTCCTCCAATTTCTTTTTCGAAAGATATTGGAACTCGGTGGAACTCAACCTATAAACTACTAACTCAAGCTATTCGTTATAAAAATGTTTTACAAGAATTTTCTTCACAATTTATTTCTTGGTCTATTTTAGATGATGAAAGTATTTGGCAAACTTGTTTTGATATTTGTAGTGTTTTAAAAGTTTTTAGTGATGCTACTAATACATTAAGTTATGTTTACATTCCTACTTCTTGTTGTTTTTTAGAAATAGCCGTAAATGTTGCCGAGGCTTTACAAACCGGTTTAGCTTTAGAATCACTTAAATATGCGGCAACCGAAATGAAAACAAAATGGCTAAAATATTATGATGATATTCCCTTAGTTTATCTTATTGCCGCCGTTTTCGATCCTAGACTTAAAATTGATGGTGTTACGGAATTTTTAAATGCTTATTATGAATGTTTAGGTTTATCTACTATTATGAATGTTAATAATATTATTAGTAATGTTCGTGTTGAAATTGCTAAATTACTTAATTTATTTGAAACTAGTGCTAGTGCTAGTGCTTCTACACAAACAACTCCTCCACCCACTTCTTCTTCTCCTTCTCCTACTATTCTTTCTAAAGCTAGACAAATTTTATCTAAAAGAACTAAAACACCTAGACATTCATCCGCAAGTGCGGAATTTGAAGATTTTCTAACTACTCCTTTTAGTTTTGATGGTGATATTGATAGTTTTGAAGTTTTACAATATTGGAAGAAGATGGCCCCAAAGTATCCAACATTAGCCAAAATTGTGCAACAAATTATGGCTGTTCCCGCATCAACGGTGGCCGTGGAGCAAGCTTTTAGTCAAGGAGGAAACATGCTAAGCTACAAGAGGAGTCAATTAAAGCCCGATAAATTGGAGGCTCAAGTTTGTGTTCAAGATTGGATTAGGGCGGAGAGGAGGCTACAACGGAATGCACCCACTTATGATAGATCATCGGATTCCAACTCCGATGATCCGGCCACTACTTCCGAGTCCGAGGCGCAAAGGTAAGGGGGTTACGAAAACAACTCAGAAGTCCGAAAAAAGGTAAGTAAAGGTAAGAGAACTACGTGGGCTTTGATTCCTCTTAAACCCCAAGAGGATACGTAGGCAACCGGGAAACCGGTTCAAGCCCTTTCCTTTTTTTTTTTTTTTTCATTTAGTTATATTCAAAATTTCAAATACTAATGTAAAGATGTAATATAAAAAATTGAATGTATAAAAAATTTAGCTTGCTTTATTTTGTTGTAGAATTGTAGTTAGTAATTTTGTTTACTATGTAATTATTATACATTGAATTTCAATGTATAAAAAAAATTATTTTAGTTGCTTCTTTCTTTTATTATTGTTAGTAATTTATTTTAGTATGTAATTATTTTATTCAAAAGCTAATGTAATGAAAAAAAATTCAATGTATAAAAACTTTGAGTTTGCTTTATTTTATTATTGTTAGTAATGTTATTTTACTTGCTTTCTTTTATTTACTTACTAATTCTATTTAAATGCTATTGTACAAAAAAAAAATTCTATGTATAAAATATAAAATTATAAAATATTTTTTAATATATATAAATTAAACGTATAATTTTTAATTAATATATAAATATATATTATATTACTTATATATATATATATATATATATATATATATATATATATATATATATATATATATATATATATATATATATATTTTTTTTTTTTAAAGTCATGTGCCAAACCGCCAAACCCGCGGTTTGGCGGTTTGGCAAACCGCCGGTTTAGGTTAAACCTAAACCGGCGGTTCGGGATCGGCCGGTTTAGGTTTAGGTTTGGCCAAAGGCCAAACCTAAACCGCCGGTTCCCAAACCTAAACCGCCGGTTTAGGTTTGGGACCCATCTCTAATGGCAACTTCTGGACTAGATCAACTCCATGGGACTTACCCGGTGATGGTTAATTATATTCCCTTAGGTTGAGTGGTTAGTTTGAGATTATGTTCCTTTCCTTAGATCCCTGAGATTTATCCAGTAATAGGACCTTTGGTTTGGGATAACGGATAGTGAGACCTCCCCCGTGATCTATCCCACCTTAGAAACACCTTTCCCTTGCAATCCCAGCTTTGTCCATAGATCTTTAGAAGTCTTGAATCGAAAACCACAATTGGATACCTTTATCTCTAGAAATTCTCTTTTCCAATATTTATATATAATCTTGTTTTCTTATTTGCAAAAATTGTCTAACTAGATAACTTTACTTCTTGGTTTCACCATAGTCTTTGTATTCGACCTTGGAATGCTTGCTTTTATTGGGATCGATGCGTACACTGCGGGTTCACTATTTGCTTTTGTTCTTGGTAGAATTTTAAAGCTATTTTCTTTCATATACATACACGTTTTGGAGCGAACAATCAACATCATAAAGTCGGCCTCTTTAGACCCTAGAATGACTTTAGAAACGCTTACCTAAATGTAAATTCAAAGCTTTATTAATCAAAAGAAAATGGATCGGACAACCGTTTGACAATCACTAGTCGGCCGATCAACAAGAATTGGTCGAGCGATTAGTATTATAGAATAAGACTTGTCTTTGAAGATTCAAATAAAAATTGAATAAAAATATTGGTGGTGAACACACCGTAACTATAGGAGGAATTCTAAACTCGTCCTCATAGCGTTTGTTTTCTAAATATACCAAACTCTATCGTTTAAGTAAAAAGATAAAAATGTCCAAGTGAATAGGTTAAAAATAGCCTAAAAGATAAAAAGGGTTAAAGGGAGAGAATGATATTCCAAAACTCGCAGCATGTGAGACCAGTCAGCCAACCAGGTGGGGCCAATTGGCCTACCACAAGGAAATGAACAAACTTGATTTGTTTTGGAGAAATGGACAATCGCTTGGACAAAATGTTGGAGGGTCAGTCGGTCACCTCCAAAGCTTCAAGTAAATCTTCATATTTCGCTCTCAAATCGCAATAAATTCCTTCTTGACCTTTACTTCCTTGACCACATGAAGAACCTTAGTGTGTTGAGGTCATTCTTTTGTATATAACTTCATTTTAGCTCCGGAAACGCTTGGAATGCCTAATATCATTTACGCACCAGTAGATATCCAAAACACAGAAGGGAAGATAATGTGCCAATAAGTAATGTAAATATACATAAAATGCTCAACAGATGGATAAGGACGAGGGTGAAAAAAGATGCTATAATGTATGTTATTAGGTGTCACCTCTCGACGAATGCGTGGATGAGCATTTGATAGACTCCCTTCAAAGTGAAAGCTTGATAGTATCCATTTTATCGTCTTTTTCCACCATCATTCTTATCCACCCCTTAAGACTTTCGGATATAATTTCATTACTTATTGACATATTTTCTTTCCTTTTGTGTTTTGGATATATACTTGCGTGTTATTGTAGACATTCCAAGCGTTTTCTGAAGTAAAATTGAGCTATTTACAAAATAATGACCTCAACACACTAAGTTTCTCCCTGTGGTCAAACAAGTCAAGGTCAAAATGGAATTGATTGAGACTCGAGAGTGAAGAACGAGGAATTACTCGAGGTTTTCGAGGCAATCTACCGACCACCGTTCATTGATCGTCCGTCCACAATACACTTTCCGAGAACGTGAACATTTTTCTACGGTAAATTTATTCGATTCAGTTCAAGGTGATCGGCCAACTAGGCTCCACCGATCGTCGGCCGGTCCCACAACGAATTTGCTTTGGACGTTTTAACTTTTATCTTTTATCCTTTTTATTTTAGGCTATCTTTTAGCCTATCCATGTGGACGTTTTTATCTTTTAGTTATAAGATAGGGTTGGGTAGATTCATATAAGATATGCAAACACTAAGAGGATTATGTTAGATATCTTCCTTATAAATAAGGCTATTCCTCCATTAGTCTTTTTTTAATCCAATTTTTATTCAAACGTTTCAAAGACAAGTTTTGGCGTTGTAGTGTCGACCGGCCAAACACCCATGTTGATCAACCAACCAATCGTTTTTACTTCAATTAATAAATGTTTGAATTTTAATTGAGGTATGTCTTGTTAAATTCATTCATTCTAGGGTGTAGAGAGCCCGTCTGCATTGATGGTCTATGATATTGATAATGATTGTTATTCCTTGAATGTTTATCTATTTGGAATAATAATAGTTTTGCTTTGTTATATGCAAAATGTGAGAGTTGCACATATATCGCTTTATTATTATTATTTGTTTTTCAAGATTTTGATGGAACAATGCGAGAGTTAATCACTCATGCATGTCAATGTTTGCAAAATGTGAGAGTTGAGTATAATAGTCCCCCGCATAATTTGATTTATATTCAATTGTGATTTATTATTATTGAGTGAGCTTTGATATGCATGTTGTGGTAATTTTGATCATGAAACTCTTTGATTAATCTTTGATACATCTAAACTTGGTTACATACGATATTACTAATTCCGGATCAAGTGGTGGACAATTGTTTTCCTCTCTCTTATTGGTACAAAATTTATCTCAAATTTACTCAACCAGTTGGCCGACTTGTCTCAACCAATCGGCCAACCATAGTGTTTTTCTGAACTCCGTGGTTTTGGATATCCTATTTTTTATCTCCTTCGTTCGTGTCTCGAATTGGCCGACTGGTTGTCAATTATTGCCTTTAGTTTTTGTTTTATTTTCTTATTGGTTTCATTATTAAAATATCAAATCATTTTACTGTTTTCCCTGAGTTTGAACTTGACTATATTACTACAATTGGATCTTGTAAGTATTTGCGGGATCTAAGACTCACGTTTCAACCCTCGTCAAATCTCTTCAACTCAGTAAGCCCACTTCGTCAAGGATCAAAATCCTCGGCATAACAATGTCATCTAGTGAGGTGATTGACTTGTTATACGACGGTGTGTCTTCATGACATCGGTCATGTCCTTCGTTTTGACAAATACAAACCTTAAACAAGATACTGAATAACATACAACATACTCGATATTTGCAAACGTAAATCTCCCATCCATATGGAACGGCCTCGATGGTTAACACAATCAACATGTCTTGGATCCTTGGGGAACCTATGTCCAGGCGTATGGGTGAAAGATCAATGTGTGGTGTAGAATATGATGTGGAATCACGTGCATGGGTGGGAGTAGGGTCATATTTGTAAGTAGAGGCAAGTTTTGAAGTGAGGGTAAGTCTTAAAGTAGGATCATGTGTGGGGGTCGGTGTAGGAGTAGTGGACAAAGGGGAGAGAACACGAGCAAAGATAGCAGGGATAAAGGCGAGGACATAGTCGGGGATATGGGCGAGGATAGTAGTGGGGGTAGAGGTGCGGATATGATCGCCAAGAGGTGTCCGAACGGGAGAGACAATAGAGCTAGGGGTAGAGGGGGACAATACAGATGAGTTAGTGTCAGTGTCCTCATATTTGAACTAATATTCCCGTTAGGGAAGTGTTCCCGTATGACAAGATATAGATGTTTGGCGGTAACATTGAGGTCCGTAGCTCAGGTGATATGTTGGGTGATAGGTTGGGTAGGATCTATCAGGCGCCGCTCTCATCAGTTTACGGATGCCGTAGGTCTATAGCCAAACCAACGCCTATGTTGCCTCAAAACGATCTAAGACAACATGAAAACGAAAGCTCGTAGCCGACAACTACTAATTGTAAATTACTCATTGATTGTTCATCGTCCGGTAATCATAACCTCAAAGTAAACTATTTCTACAGCGATTGTATACTCATAATAAACTAATCGTATACGCTAATCATAAACTAATTGTAGTTTTTTGGAAGCAGGCTAATCGTAAAGTATTCTTACGTTAATCATACACTGATAGTTAATTTATTTGAGCGCTAATAATAGCGATTAAAGGAGCATACTCGTCTGTTTTCGCACGGCGTTGAGAGTCCAACTTTAGCAATGCCAGATCGTTCACAATTCAGTTTTGTTTGATTGCATTTTCAATCGATATCTCACTTATTTCAATACCATATTTAATCATTTCAATTAGAAAAACCTATTCTAATAATTATCAACTAAGTATAACGATTTAAGAACCGAATAACGAAAACAAAAAGAGAAATGATACGCGTTTTCCTCAACGGTCTACTATCTTTGGTATTTCAAGAATACCTTGGTGTTTGACTAAAACAAAATTCTGATATATATCCTCGTGCGACTAATCAGGGTTCACATCTACAGTTTGCTACATGAGGCATTCCCAGCTGAAGCTAAAGACAGGATTACTTTTTAATAGTTGCATTTTACCGGAGTTGTATTCTGCTCCATTTTTTAATGTATTTTTTTTATCTATGTGTACCGGGCTTAGTTTTAGTCTAGTGATGACTCTGCCGAAGGTGGAATGACCACTATTCCGAGTTTTGGGCACTTGTTTGACTTGTGAGTGTCTTTGTCTACTGATTGCTTCGCCAAAGCTGGACGAACCCATAAGTTGTGCCGGATTTGGATGTGTTTTCAGTTTCATAAGTTTCAAGATAGTAGGTATTTGAGGAGGTTGCATGACTCTGTAGACTCTATGTGTGTGTTATTTTGGGTCATAGACCACAGGTGGCATGCTTGTACATATATATTTTTTTATTTAATATAACTAGACCTTAACGGGTCCGGTTATATTGTTTATCTTTTTTATGAATTTACTTTTAACTAAAAAAAAAAGTTAAATGAGATAGATAATCAATCTCTTTGAAAAAAGTTCATTGTCGTTGAAAAAATAATCGTAAATTATGTAGGTTTTACCGTCAGCACTATCAGAATGTGTTGACGATCATGGTTTACAACGTTTTAAAATTGCGCTGAAATTTTAAAATAGTAAAAAGGTGCTAATAACTTTTTTCCGCTTGAAATTTGTTTTCATGTTATATTTTAAGTTTTTGATATAATATATGAGCCGAATGCCATCGTTAATCATAGTTTCGTATTTGCTTACGATTGTAGTATAAGGTGGTGGATATTTTCTTTCTATTCATATCTAAGAAAAAAATTATTTCTTTACAAAAATCGAAAGTCAAAGTCAAATACTTTCATAAGACAAAAAAAAGATTAATAAAGTAAATGGCTAACTCTTGGTCCAATCATAGAATCTATTAATTTAATCCAACAAAATCAGAACTCTATGTTTCTTTATTGAATTGGATTGTCGGGTATTCAATTTTGATATTTTAATGAATTACTATTAGAAAATATAAATAACGAAAACCTATGATGGCCTCGGATCTCGTGGAGATTAAATTTGACTTGGCCAAATTTGGGTTCAGGTCAGATAAACGAACTTTTTTGGCCAGTTTTCTTTGGGTCCGATCAAGTATGGCTTTTGGCGTTGGACAATGTTCATATTCGTTCGAGTTAGATTTCAGGTGATTTATCGGACCCCCTAGAACTTTTTTCCCAAAAAAAAGGAAAAACATAAAAATGCAATTTTTTAAAAAAATGGTACCATAATAGTTGTTAATATATAGTTTCCTTGACCTTACAATGACATGGTTCAAATCCTACTTCCTCTTTAAACTTTAATGAAAAGAAATTAAAAAAGCATGACATACCTATCCAAGTCAGGGTGTGGCTCAGACTTTTCGATTCCTACGGACTTGAAACTTTGTTCATACATGTCGGTTTATATGGGATAGTTAGGGCTCTGTTTTGATGTATTAACAATAACATAAATGTTATTTTATAGATATGATATATTCCACGGACCCTTCCTCTTTCGTATAACGAGGATATTTAATTCTATTAATTTTAAATTAGTATTGTTTAAAAAAATTAAAAAAATATTTTATATGAAATAAACACTTTTGAACAAAAACTTTCCGAACCAAACAAAAAAATATCTATAATAAAAATAGGAATACAAATTTGGGCGTTGGCGTCAAGAACCGACACTTATATTTTCTTCTCTAGAAATTAAAAAAGGGTGTTGGGCTTGTTGAGTGTTGTCGGATTATGATCTTGTAAATAGTGTTTTCTAGTAATCTTGTATATAAAATTAATTTATTAATAGTTCTTATGATTTATTTTTAGGGAACAGTTCATGTAAGGAGGAGTGCTACAGTGCGATATGACGGAGTAGTTTGGGCCGTTTATTCTCTGGACCCAGTCGTCTACAATCAGTCAAATCATTTAATGACTTATGAGAGGTGAGGTGACATATTTGTAATTTTTAGATGGTATGAGGACAATGTTGTCCTTTTGAAAATATCTTTCAAAAAAGGGGTCACGGTGGCATTTTTTTTTTGTAATTTTTATGGAAAAACCGTAACAATTATTATCTCAATTCATAGTTTTAGGTCAATTTATTTGAAATTTTATACTATCAGTTTTGATATTTTCTATAGTTAGTTCATGCATTGTTTTTTCAATTTAGTAGTTATGTTATTATGCATTTTTGAAATAACAGAAAAAAAATCCAACGAAAAAATTGTTCGTAAAATATAAACTAGAAAAAAGTTGACACGTGTCACATGTTGAAAAAACCCTTCGTACCTGAACGAAAACGTTATTTTTAATCACTCACTGCCCATAATCTGCGTCGTTATTATTTTTCTAAATTTTTATTATCCTACTTATATTCGATTGTCCTACTACTACGATGTTATCAAAATGTTGTAATGATTTAGTATTTTGGAGATGGGGTCAAGTAAAATAAGAGAGAATCAAAATAAACATATATGTTTTTATAAAAAAACTATGAATCACAATAATTTTCAAAACAAGAAAGTTATCAGATATATCTAGGAACAAAATTAGTATTTACTTGAGATTGTATTTACTTTATTAGGGGCCAGTTTATTTTCAGCATCTTGTGCGAGATTCTCCATTGAAAACTTTGTCGTATTATGTTTGCAAGATCAGAGTCCCCTTTTGTGTTAAAATCGATAAATTATTGTAGGTTGTTTGAGAATTTTCTTACCTAATTGATGTATTGATCTTTTATTCAAAGTTGTAAGCTTTAGAATAAGAGAGAATAGAACTTTAAGCTAACAAAGTCTAAACAAAGAAGATAAGAAAATAAAACAAGCCAACATTGAGTTAATCTAAACAAATATATAAAATAATAGAGCATAAAATTATAAATCAGAGTTCGGAAAAACGTTCTTATAAAGGAGTAAACAAGGAATCTCCTTTGTAAAATAAAAATAATGAAACGGAGAAGGAAGATCACTCAAGTAGGGTTGATTTCAAAAATAAGTAGGGTTGTGTATCCGGTTCAGTTTGGGTTAAAATATTTTTTAAAATTTGAATCGGAGATTGAACCGTACCAGAATAAAATAAAACAAAATAAAAATATATATTTTTGCAAAAAATAAAAAAATATTAAAAATTATTATATTAAATATGCACCCAAGATATACGGTTTTTAAAATAAATAAATTTAATCTTTACAATATAAAAACATATTTCAGTCCGAACAGGGACTGAAATTCCACAAAATAATGGATCGGGGACCGAACCAAATCCGCTCCGGTCCAAGACCAAAACGTAAATAACCGGTCTAGTCCGGGTCATTCTTGCACATCCCTAACAATAAGCCACAATGTATGTATGTATGTATGTACGTACGTACGTAGGTACGCACGTACGTATGCATGTACGTACGTATGCATGTACGTACGTATTTAGAGGATTTGCATTTGAATCATATGAAAGGGGCCTTAGGATAAACAGTGAGAAGAACTCATAACCTTTGGATCAACATAATCAAGTATTGTGATTTTTTCTAAATTAATTAACATGTATCATATACTTGAACAAAAGTTAAGTTGAACAATTGAACGTATCAATTAACATTTGAGCAATTAGTTATATAGTTGAAGAATTTCAAATATAGTTAAACAATTGGTCATATAATTAAACAATTTCAAATATAGTCGAAGATTTGACATATTTGAACAATTACGAATATATTTGAACAATTTTAATTGAACAAGTACATGTTAACAAAATTGCGATACATGACGACGACTTAAAAAAAATTGCAATACATGACGATACAATGAAGCGACTTCACGAAAAAACGACACGTAAGATTTAAATGACGTTATTGCACAATTCTACGTCAAATGTCGGTTCAGACTGTGTTTTTGTGTGTGTGTATATATGTATATGCTTGCTCTTGGTAGGTTACAAAATTAAGGGGATTAAGATTACAAGAATTAAGAGGGACAAATAATTCTCTTTGTCTTGTAAGGAGATAAAGGAGGTGAAGGAGATTATGGACCCGTTTGATAACGTAAGATTACGTAGATGAAGATGATGATGATGAAGAGAATTATTTAGATGAAAAATTAAGGAGATGAAATTGTTTAAAAGAATAAGTATCAAAATAAGTGAAATGAATATTTCGTAAAATGAATATGATTGTAGATTAAATTAAGAAAAAATACGTGTTAAATTTTTTTTTTAGGATGAAAGAGATGAAAAAAGTAAGAGAAAAAAGAAAAAGATTTTAGCCTCAATAATCCTTATCATCGGAGTTTTATAGGATTATAAAATTCTCATTATCTAATTCCCTTAATCTCCATAATCTAACCCCTTTAATATCCTTCATTCCCTTACCAAACAAGATTACGAGAATAATTCTTTTTTTTTTTAATTCCCATAATCTTAATTCCTGTAATCTATGCACTTACCAAACGGAACCTATATTATGGAGATTAAGAGAATTAGATTATGAGAATTGTGTAATCAAATTAAACTTCGATTCTAAAGATTATAAGGATTATTCAAGCTAAAATATTATTTTTACCCCTCTTTCTTTTTCCATTTCTTTCATTTACAAGAACAGTAACACATATTTTTTCGTAATTTTACCTAGAATCATATTCATTTTATAAAACACTCATCACACTTATTTTCATACTCATCTTTTTAAATAATTTCATCTCCTTTTAAAAACATAAATAATTCTTAAATTTAAATATTGACATTACATTTATTTTGGAGGAACAATAATATTATAGTAGTGATGTCCTAGATTTCGTTATTGACCGGGATCTATGATGCACGGACACTTCTAGAAGGCGACGTGTCCCGTGTCCTGCCGTGTCGGACACGGAGACACAACAAGACATGGCTTGGACACGGTCAAATATGACCGGACACGGTCAAGACACGTTTTCAAGGTAGAACACGTCTAGGACAAGGCGAGGACGCGGATTGTGTCTGGTCAAGACACTATCAACAAAAGTTTACCTTATTTTTAAGACTATAGAAAATATTTTTTTAAAAACATAAATAAAAACTGATTTACCGAAATATATATATTCTTCTCTCACATTTTTTTTCCGACTAAACCTAGCCCAACATGGCCACTTACGAGATTGTGGTTGACGGAAGTAGGACACCGATCTTCTTCTTCAGCTCTAATGTTGAAATGTTATTCCGCAGACCGACTCTTCTCTTTATTTTTCTTATGATTTTATAATTTAATTTTGAATATTTGATTATTAATTTATTGTGTAATCTTTCTCTATTGAATGTTGACCGTGTTCTTCTAATTTTTTCATTCTTTATAATTTACAAATATTTATTATTGTTTTCCTTGGTTGATCATGTTCGGTTGTTGTTAATTTGCCAAATGAATGGTTCATTCTTCAGTTTTGATACTAAGTATGTTTCTTTATATCTAATAAGACTAAATATGTTTATTTCTATATTTTGTAAGACTTTAAATGTTTGTTTCTAAGCTTTTGTTTCGGTTATTTTGTTATCATGTTAATATTTTTATCTATTCATATATCATTGATTTTTTTTCATATATGTGTATCTCATTATGATATAAGAATTCTATATTTCAATATCTTTAAAATGATATATTATTTGTTTTACTCGCCGTGTCCCCATTTCCTATACTTTTGAGATTGTCACTTCCCCGTTTCTCGCCGTATCCGTTTCCCGTATCCGTGTCCGTGTCCGTGCATCATAGACCAGGATAGTAGGACCATCGGGAAAGCACGATCAGAGAAGCACGGGAATTTGCTAATTATGATCCATGCCCACTATATGCTCATAATTGCTGTAGTGTCCATTTCAAAAGGTAAATAAAATTGGGACCGGGAAAAGAATCAGATGGCTAGTAGCATTGACCCATCCACCTACATGTCCATACCTATCATATATATGTATGTGAGTTTTCCAAATGACATGCATGCCCATATCCATGTATTATACATCCCTTTGATCCAAGTCTGAACTACATTACTCTATATGCCATTAAGTAGTGTAATAGTTACCATGCGTTATATATATATATATATATATATAGAGAGAGAGAATCTCTAACATCCGTTAGACTAGATAATGAACTTCCATGATGGAAGAACCATAATAATTGTTAACAAGGACAGAGGAGGATACAAGGGATAACAGAGGAATTGTGCCCTACTTTCAACGAGATTATGTTTCCTTAGGTGTAAATGAGCAATACTCCTCTGCTAGTTCATTTGGTAGATGGAGATAAGGAGGTGCTTGAAGTATAAAATTTGAGTTCCGGTGCCGGAAAAATAGTTTTTGTTTTAATGGATTTTAGAGTTTTTTTTATGGATTTTTATTACATTAACTCTTAAGTAATACAATCAAACCAATATAATTTTTAATTTATTAGCTTATCAACCATCAATTAGTTTTATTTGAAAATTTATTTATAAAACACAACTTTAAAATTAATATACAAAACAAACCTTCTTGTATACATATATTTTGATGGAGATTAAGTGAAGTTTATTATTAAACTCAATTTTATTCAATCTAATGTAATTAATACAATATACTTTCAAATACAATAATTCATCAACTACTACCCAATTTATTTGATAATTTATTTATAAAATAAAATAAATGTATAATTATACTTTAGCTATATATCCTCTAAATAAAAAAAATATACCCAACGCAAGCTCTAATTTATAGTACAAAAATTTTAGTATATTTTTTTATTTAATTTTAAGATTTTAGTATTTAGTTTTCCCCTAATATACAAAATGTCTTATACAATTTTTTTTTTGCATCTCTTAAAAAAGATTTATGGCTCCGCCACTGAATAGGGAGTTTCACTAGTTAGTTCATATTTTATTCAATAGTATTTAATATATCGTTATGCTAGGAAAGAATATATAATATTTTTAGTTGAATGACTCTTCAAATCTGAACAAAATATAAACGACCAATGATAAAGAGAACATTATTTAATAAGGAAGTATAATGTTCACAATTTGTGCTTGAGTTTGTTATTTCATTTAACTAGTATTTGTGCTCTGGTTTGTTTGTATCTACCTCATTAATGATCGTTATTGCGTAGTGCCCCTCGTTAAAATACACTATTCCGTTCGTAAATGTGAATAAATGTTCGTTAATTAGAATTTATGCTTAGGTTTGCTATTTCGTTTAACTAGACGTTAAATTGGGATACATATTAAACGCTTTTTATTTGTGTTTAGTTATATGCCAAATAAATTTAAGGATCGTTAAATAGGTTTACAATCGAAAGAATTCCACCCCCCGGTAACGTTCGTTAAATATGTTTAACGAACATATTTAGCGTTCGTAAAAGAAAGTTATTTCCCCTTCGTAATTTTTTTCCTTAACGATCGTTAAACTTTTTAATGATCTTTACAATTGTTGATTAATCTATGTGAAAAAACAACTGTAATGATCGTTAAACAAGCTTAACAATCATTACATTTTTTTTTGTTTGATATAAGTAGATGGGAGATGAAACGATTGTAAATATTGAATATAACTTGATTTTTAACTTAATCGTTATATTATTATACTAGTAATCTAGGCAATAGAATATCTTACTCAATAGTTATTTCATTATTACCAAATACAACTATTAATGATGGACGTTCATACAAAACAATCCTATGGATGGTAGATGTTCCTACTCTAAGAAACGTTCCTACATCATCATTGAAAGAAGCATACAAAATTTTGGAAATTTTTTCAATATTTTTATATTTTAAACTTTTTCAAATATTTTGGATTTTTGAAAAAAATTTATGACTAACACAAATATTTAAAAAAAAATAGAATAAATAATATGGAACATATATACATATGAATGTAAGCATTCTCATACATTATACTTAAATTTTGCATTGTCCCTAATGCAAAAGAAAAGAGATAGAGTTTAAGAAAACTTACAAGATGTATGGTGTTGTATTGTTCCTACATCATCAGGGTTGGCCTTTTGCTCGAGTTGAATGTCACTTAAGGTCTTGGCTTGAGCATCAACTTGGGCTTTAAGGGAATAATGTATTTGGTCTTGAAGTTTTGTCGAAGCCTTGTTCTCATCGTTCCTACTTATATATTCATCCATCCATGCTTATTGCTTTTGCATGTATTGATGAACTTCTTCCATGTTGCTTTGGTTGGAACTTCTTGCATGAGGTCTAAAGCCAGCTGCACCACCATGGGCATCCTCCATCGGAACATCATCATCATTGAGGTCACTTTCCTCCTCATCGAGGTCAAGGTCCTCTTTACCATCACTTTATTCATCATCATCTTCCCTTTGAACGTAGTCTTGATCGAGCTCTTCAAGTAACTCCACCCAACACCTTGATTTATTTCTTGCAGAAAATACGGTGCAATTTAGGTTCCATGGCAACATAGTGTTGTGCACCTTAACTCTCACAAGGCCAGATTTTTCTACCTTCACATAGGCAAGGAGCGTAAAAAAAAAAGCATGGTCAATCTTAGGAAACTTGGTAGGTGAGGTGAGTTTGAAACGGTTAAGGGGTATCTCAAAATGCTTAGCAATAATGGACATTAATCCTCCAATGCATATAGAACCTTTTGGATTTAAGGCCACCCTCCCTATGAACTTCACTAGCATGTAGGGTATGTGTGGGATGGTAGTATCGAAATCACACCACATGATATTCATCTAAGGTAGAGTAAGTACACCATCTACTTGGCTTAATAGGGATTCACTCAATATCCTAAAGAAGAGGAAAATTGGTAGGGTGAAAGATAGTAGAGCTCTTAGTTTTTCTGGCTACAAAAGAACCCTCTCCAAAGGAACCCTCTCCAATAGTATTCCAAAAGCCAAAATCAACATTATAGGGATACTCTACGAATTTAGGCATTCCCAAAATCTCTTAGATATCATCTATGGTAAGGATCCGGTTTTGATTTCCAAGTTGAAAAGAGTGTTAGCATTGGTTTGGTTTATAGGAGGGTAGGTGGCTTCGAAATTACTATGTAATTCTAAGGTTAGGACACCATTGGTATCCTCATCCCAACTCAAGAAAGATTTCAAGCCAACCTTAGCAAGCAATGCTTTGATATCATTCTCCATTCCCATACCATCAATTAAAGAATGATCTAGGTACCTTGTGGAAGGGTCTTGAGCTTACTCAACCTTGCATTATTGGGTTTATAAGATTTAAAAATGACATTCTTGAGTTTGGTTCTAGGAACTGGTGGTGGTGGACTATCCATAAGCTCTTGCTCACCCTCACTTCCACTCTCTTAGGTACACCTTTTGCCTTTCTGTTTCTTATAAGGGAAGGTACACACTCTTTGGTTCTAACTATCTTGAGCTTTAAATTATAAGGGGAAGTTCTAGGAATTTGGCAAAGTAAGATGTGTTTTGAAGAGATTAATACATATAACATGAACAAAATTGAAGATGATATCAAATTTGAAGAATTCCAGATATAATCATGAAATTTTATGGAAGATGATAAATTATTCAACCAACTATAACATAAGCATGATGGTCAAGTGGAAATTATAGTCAATGCTAATCAAGCTCATCAAAGATAGGCATTTTATTTCAACAAAGAAACTATCTTATGCTTCTAAATGATCATTATCCTTTCAATGTAGCACAAACTAGAATCATCAATTTCAAAGCCAAGAAATCATTGTATGAAGGATAGATATAAGACAAGATAAGATTTTAATAAATAAGCTCAAGTATAAGAATATCCAATGATAGCTCATATTAAACACTTATTCATGCCTTAATCAACAATGAAATTCACATAAAAATCCATATTTTCACCAATCAAGATGTGAAGAAAGAATATTACCATGGTTTCATTCAATCAAGCTCTAGCAAAAATGTAAACCAAGTAATAATTCAAAGAATTTCTCATAATGATGTTCAGAATAAAAATATCTACAAGAATCAACATATGCATATCACTCATCATTCAACCTCAAGAAATCAACTCATACCTCAAATTCCTCAATCCAAAGCTTAATTGAGTACAACAAGATAAGTGAGAAGACGTCATACCTTTGGATGATGCAATTTGAATAATCCTATAAGAAACTTAAAAAATTGTATGCTTCAACAATGATGATTTTCAAACCAGAGGAGACTGAAAATGGGGGTTGAAGATGAATTTGGGTTTTTGTGGAAGAAGATGATAGAAAATGAAATGGGGAAGGTTGTGTAACACCCCAAGTTCTCGGAACTCGGGGAGCTACTGGTTAGGACCTCACAATGGGTCCCGACCTTGGTTTAACAACAACATTACTTGGATCTTACAACAAGGCACAAATGTACTTAAACAATTTCGAAACATAATATTTTTATTGTATGAATGTACACATGTGACAGCCTTACAAAACATAAACATATACATAACATGCATGATGTATGGTAGACTTCCCCGTCCCCATCTAATGAGTACGTGGACCCGGCTGACCATCCGTTCCGGATCTCTCTGCAACTGTCTATCTCTACAAATCTACAACACGGATAAACCGTTAGCTAACAATCCAAATATAAGTAGAATAAGGATAGCACAAACACAAACAAGGTAATATAAACACCCATCATGCTGGCACACAATTTGGTTATTATATGATATCTTAGGTGATTCACTTTAATCCGTTTTACAGTTGTGGCACGAGAATCTTAAGAGTTCTCGCCTCCTTTCCTTATCCAACTGGGTGTAGGTCTAGCTTACCTCCGCCGGTAGCATCACTACAAACCGAGTGTGGACTAGTCCCTAAAGAAACCCCCAGCGCCCTCAGACTAACTGAGCAGAATGCCACCGTCCGTTACTCTTAGGCCAAAGTATAGGTCGGTAGATAATTACTACTAAAATATAACTATAAACATATCATTCACACACCACCATCATTATCCAAACTCATATCTAGAAGTCAGCTAAGTAAGCCCAAAGGACTTACCTGAATTCAAACTTAAACTCGTTATCTCGACTCGGTCTGTAACTGCAGGAACTCAACCGCCTGTTATAAAAGGCAAGTGGATCAATAATATATCCCACTTAATAAGAAGTCTCTGACTTCTAAGATATTTAACTCTATCATCAACTAAATTACCAAAATACCCTTATACGGATAATTGACTGTTTTACCCCTGGTCCCGAAACTTTATAAAATTCCATAACAAAGTTCCAAACTATTCTTTGAAACTCAAAACCACACTCAAACTCTCAAAGGAAAGTTTGCTAAAGATTTAGAAGAGTTAACTACATTCTTGACTTTCATAAAAAGTCGCCAATGTCCGACTTTGGCTTAAGATATGAGAACCAAATAAAAATATAAAAAGTCTAACAAAAATCTCTAAGTCTTTTATGCTATGCACTCTATCCATAGTAGCCAGAATTTCCCAAAAATACATAATAATCACTTCTACACCAAATTCTCAAAGTCAGTTCCAAAGCCGGAAATTCAGACATAGCCAAAAACTGAGTATTTCTTAACTGCTCATCTATCTACTACGTTTGATAGATGACAACTGCCAAACTCTCTATCTAGACTAACTAAGGTTCAACTAACATGTTATCACTAAATCTCAAAAGTTCCGAGAAACACCTAAACGTACCAAGTCATGCCCACTCCTAGTTAGGATGACCAAAAGTCCAACATACACATCACTAAGACTTGCCGATGTATATATAAATTATCATAACAACCTACAAGGTTAAAACAAAAGTAAAAGAAATACTCATTCTAACTACTCATTATTAAACTCTAGATATGCCGGAAAGTCCACTACATAAATCTTTTCATAAGTTCTTATAATAGTTTTAAGAAGTTATACCATGTCCAAGATTCAATATTATCAAAGCACCTATTTCAAGTCATTTATCCAATATTTAACTCGACCTCATCGCTAGCCTACAAGCACTCATCTATTACCTTCATATGATGTACAACATTAATCTCCCATATCAACTCATAACTTCCATACCCTTCATAGCCGCTCGATATACACAAACATCTCCACTTACAAAGCAACAACACATACATTCTCACCAATTATAACACCTAACAATACCCAACAACCCTTCCACATAATTAAGCCATATAACCCATACATCATCACTAATCCTTATCATTAATCCGGATTAAATCACAAATATCCCCAAAACTCAAAATCAATTCATGTAAACCTCACCTACTATTTTCACAACCAGCTGCAGAGGAGGATCCTGATCTTGGTCGGAAGAACCAGGCGACTAGGGTTGGTGAAGGGTCCTGGTGGCTCCTGAATAGGAAGCAGGGAAGGAGTCTCCGTCCTTGAGCACTGCAGCCTCAGACGAAGCCCGTAGAAACCCGGTAGTGGCGGTGACGGCACGTCCTCCCTAGTGTTGGCTTGAGGCGGCGGCGGTGGTTGTTTTTCAGAGGACACAAGAAGGGGAACGCAGGTCTTGGGCAGCAGTGATAACCCTGACCACAACTGGCGGCAAGCTTGGCGGCGACAGGAGGCAACTGTCGTGGCCGGTGGTAGGAAAGAAGTGGTGGAAAAGGATGGCGACAGGCTTGAATCTGCACTGCAACCGGCGGCGGACGACGGAGCAGAGACGCTCTCAACGGACTCGGCGGCGACCTTCTGTGCAGCCTACCAGAAGCAAACGGCACCCGTCTTCAGCGGCTTCTATGCTACTCCTTCCGAGCAGCTATTGGTGAGTGAGGAAGCCAGAGTGCGGAGGCAACCGGGGCTCCGGCAGTGCACAATAGCAAGATCTGGCAGCCTTCCGACTTTGACAGACCGAGGCGGGGCTTCTTGGTGGTGAGGAGGGATGAAGCGGAAGTTGAGAGTTAGGGAGGAAGGGATGGCGGAAGAAGTTCAGAGGAGACGGGCCGCTAGGGTTCCGGCGCTTCTGGATAGACGAGGAGAGACGTGCGAGAGAGGAGAGGCGTGCGAGGGGAGATGGGCGGCAAGAGAAGAGACGTGAGAGAGAGATTGAGGGAACTGTAGATCCAAAGTGTAACCCTAATGGCCCGGATGGCATGTTCATGACGGGCCCGGCTGGCCTGTAATGACGGCCCAGTGGACTCGGAATTAAACTAGAAAAACTTAAAAGGAGAACGAATCGGTCGCAGTCCAGTGGACTCGGAATTAAACCAGAAATAAAATTTCTAGATGTTACAGGTTGGGGTGAAGTTTTTGTGAAGAAGAATGAAGGTTTGGAATGTGGAGGCTATGTAAATATAGTATTTCAATTTTTTGGAGAACTGAAAATTTGGGGAGGAAGTGGAGATTGAATGAAGATTAGGGAAGAAGAAGGTTGGAATTGGAGTTTTGGATGGAAATAAGCTTGGATTTTTTTATTATTTGTGGTTGAAATTGGAAATTTAGATCATCAATGGCCAATGGGTAGGAGGGGTAAGCGAGGGCTGCTTAGGTCGAGTAAAGAAGATGAATGGAGTGGTTCTAGGTTTAAGGTCGAGTAGATGACCGTTGGAAGAGAGATTATACCTTCAGTTGTTGATCACTCGAGGAAGAAAATTTTTACACTTACCTCGAGTTTTCATCCACTCAATCAAGTGAGACCTTTAGAGAAAACTTGAGGCTCCACTCGAAGTAAACTCCAAGTAAATCAACTCTTCACTCGACCATGGACACTTGGCCTCTTCTCTTGAACCTTGCTTCACTTCTTTTTTCCTTGAACTTTTTTCTTCACTTCTCTTCATCTCCTTTTTATGCCCTATCTAAGGTACTAAGATAACCATTCTTCACTTCTCTTCATATTATTAAAGCATTGTATTCTTCTATGCATGAATGAATGATTTTTAGATTAATTATCGAAGTTGAGACTTACAAGGTAATATGAGGATGATGATGTAATATTTTGATGGCTATCATGCTAGAGTAGAATTGATTGAGGCCAAAAGGATGATTGAGTCTACTACTGTATCCAAGTTGTGATCATACTAGATAATGTATGCAAAGCAAACACCATGAGATGTTTGTGTTGTCTAGTATGATCAGGATTGTCATTAAGCTTAATCAATTAGGTTGTGGCTTGACTGTAACATAACTTGATTGACATAAAGCTATCATATGAGCTTCAAAAGAGGATTAGGATGCTTAGATAAAACTCACCTAATTACATGCGCATTACCCTTCATTAATTAAATATTACTTCTCAAGCATGCTAACTAGTTATGGTTTGGGAGGATTAGCCCCAAACCTAGTGTTTTCTCATACATTTGATACTTGTTTGTTGCTTGCTTTCGGTTACTTATTTTACCCAAAGATTTGATCCATTGATCACCCTTTTTTCCTTTTCTTTTACACACTTGAATTTGCTTTGAACTTGATCTCGATCATGCTATATAAAATATCTTGGAATTTTGACCTTAATGAAAACATAATGTAGTTACATTGACAAGGACCATGTACTTGCGTGAATATGTGATTTTTGAGTGAAGTCCCCCCATTTTGTATCTGACTTTCTCTACTTAGATGTCGATGATAAGATCAATGGGACTACTGCCCCAATTCCGCCTCTTGTGATGAGAGACGAAGTAGATCCGATGTCAATTTGATATCTTTCCTAAACATAGGCATTGTTGATGGAGTTGACGACGCTGGCGAGAACAAACTAAGCGTCAGAAGTTGGTGACATTTCTCCAACAATGTTATTTTGGGTCTTTTGTCTTTCTCTGAGATATTTGGAATCATGTAAATAGGTTCCATCAACTTTTAAAGTGTGTTGATTCGGGATGGGAGAGAGAAGATTGATGTGACAAAGATAATAGGTGAGAGCTTATACATGGGTTAGTTAACCATTTAGAAGTAATTGAGAAAGATATGTATTAAGCTGTTGATGATGGACTGTTTTAGAATCAATCACCGTTTGGGCTTATGACGAGTTGTTTGTTAAAACCAAAACATCAAAACCTACTAGAACCCAACCATATCGTTTAATATATATATATATATATATATATAGATATATAGATAATAGATCCTATGAGAACACCCCTAACGTGTATACATGAGAACAAATTCGTAATTATTATTAGTTTTGTTACGAATGTGCCATATCGTTTAATGTATTATTCGTAGTTATTGTTGGTTGAGTGGATTATTCGTAGTTATTGTTGGATTCCTAATTATTATTATTCGTAGTTATTATTAATTATGATATCTACTCTAAATCTCAACCCTTAATACTCACCATCCAACGGTGTACGATTGTTCTCATGTATACACGTTAGGGGTGTTCTAATGGGAACCACACCCTATATATATATATATATATATATATATATATATATATATATATATAGAGAGAGAGAGAGAGAGAGAGAGAGAGAGAGTAGATCATATGAGAACATGCCTTATCGCGTAATTATGAGAGCATACCTTATTGTTTAATATATTATTCGTACTTATTATTAATTTTGTTACGAAGGTGCCATATCGTTTAATGTATTATTCGTAGTTATTGTTGGTAGAATGGATTATTCGTAGTTAGTGTTGGTTGAATGGATTATTCGTAGTTATTATTAATTATGATATCTACCCTAATTCTCGACCCTTAATAATTACCATCCGACGGTCTAAGATTGTTCTCATGATACACAATAAGGCTTGTTCTCATGGGAACCACACCCTATATATATATATATATATATATATATATATATATATATATATATATATATATATATATATATATATATATATATATATATATATGAACCTTCCCACTGTAGATGTGCGATGATTTTCTTCACATTAAACTTTCAATGTGTATTAATTACACGTGACTTTGGACATTATTTTTATCAAGCAATAAGGCATCGTTTTCTACATATAAATACTCCAAGCTATAACCACGAAGTTAACGATCTTGTTTTTCTGCATTGGTTGTGGTTGGAGCCTACCGGAAAAGTGTCCGAAAAATGTTTTTGGCGCACCTCATATAAAATTTTCCAAGAGTGAGGGGTGAGGATATATAACTCATATGGATCACCACCGTCCCTAGCTAAGTTTGGATAATGACCACACGATTGTAACAAACCAGATGAGTAGATATCACATGTGATAATAAATAAGAGAAACTTAATTTCAGATTCTCTCCTCTCTCGTATCTTCGATCATCCACATTTACATCGTAGCAATAGTATAAAAATAGCACAATGATCGTTTGTGATCCTAAATGTTGATATGTTTTGAATTACAGAATAATACTTGAAAGATGATTTGTAAAATAAGAAGGCAAACAAAAGGGTTTGAATGCATGATGACAATAAAAAATACAACTCAAAACGGAAGACATATACATACAACATGCATACACACAAACCCGTTTATTATCTTTATTTGCGTTATCCCTTTACTAATTCAACTTTGGTTTGTGACACGAGAATCCCTAAAACTCGCCTCTATACCCATTTACCAGCAAGGAAGGGTATTGGTGCATCCAACCGTCTACCTGCCTAGGCTAGTCTTAGAGAACCTCATAGCTCTCGCAAGAGCTAGGCAGTGTGTCACGGCCCGTTTTACACTTAGGCTAAATTACAAAATACAAAGTTCGTCCTATTCCGGTTTCCTTGTTATAACATAACTTAACACACACCACCAATACACATCAAACTAATACGCATAAGTTAGCTAAGTAAATCTGTGGACTTACCTGACTCAAAGATAACCCGATAAAATCCTTCTCAACTTCCCGTGGGAAGGTACGCAACGCTTGGTCAAGACAAGACACAAAGATCAACATCTCTCTAACAAGCTAGAAGTCCTTAGACTTATACTTCTAACGATCTTCACAAGACCATTCAACTCATAAGCTAGGTCAACACTCTTAGTCTCCACTACCTTATAGGCTCATGTCATAATCATACTAGCATATGAACCACTAACCTTGAAGATCCAAAAGATCTTACAACAACATAACAACCAACAAACCAACAACTCTCACTAGGTAACCCTAGGGTCCAAAGCCACTACTGGGCATTCCATATCGATCTATGCCAATTCATCCTAACATGATACTAAGATGAATCAAACTCTAAGATGAAGAAATGAAAGGAGAGATCAAGAGATCGGTGACCTACTAGTAAAGAGACGTCACTGCGGAAGAGCAGAAGCCGCCCTTGCGGTTTGCAAAACACGTCCCCACGGTTCCATGGCCTAAGCAAGCAAGAACACAAGAAAGAGAGGACTCTCTTGAGTGAATTTATGGCGCTCACCTCTCAAGGGTGTAAGAAGGAAGAAGAAAGGAGAAGAGAAGAAGGAGAAGGAGATAACTTACACTGTAGCACGGATCTACAATCCACACCCTTGCTTGACAGCTTCATAAGAAGGTGAAATCTATACTAGAGGATGGAGGAGAAGGAGAGGAAGAAGAAGGAGGAGGAAGAAAGAAAGTAACGTGAATGAGAAGTGGTGAAGAGATTAAAGCTGCATCAAATAGGAAAAACTAAGGGTCAAGCAGCCCAAAGATCACCCAAGGTAATGAGGAGTCGGAGTCCATATATGTGGAAAAGAAAGATTGGAAGGAATGACTATACTCCCGCTCTGACGGGTCGCCGCCCCCGCGGAACGTCCAAGCCACGATCGCGGACGGCCGTGACCGCGGTTCTCCTAAGCCGCAAGGGTGGTAGCTTCCACTAAAGGCGACTAGCGCCGCTCGTCAATGAAACCAAAATTCCGGGCGTCACATTAGATCCTCCTAAAAACAAGTTTCGTCCCGAAACTTGCTAAACGCCGAACCTCGATCATAAAGCCTCTCAACAACTTAGAACTATAAACATACCAACTACCGACTCGATTACCAACACCTACTCATGTCACCACACCAAGACCTCATAAGGTACACAAATATACTTGCATAAAACACATATAGCATATTACATCATATAATCGAATAACATAAGCAGGGAAGGAATTCGGGACTAACCCGACGGTCCTATAGACGACGCTAGATCAACATAAAACTCTGAACAGTTCCTCCGGACACTATCTTCTGCCTCCCAGGTAGCCTCATCGGCTCCTCGTCTTGACCACTGCACCCTCATCATCGGTATGACCTTCGACCAAAGGCGTCTCGTACTCCTCTCCAGAACACCTACAAGGTTCTCTACAAACATGTGATTTGGCTTGACCACTAGGTCGTCGTGGCTCACGATGTGTCTCAGGTCATGTATGTACCGGGTGGACACCCTCTAAACGTGATGGTAACGCTAATCTATAAGCCACCTCTCCTACCCGCTCTAGGATCTCAAATGGTCCGATATATCGGGGGCTCAACTTCCCCTTAATGCTGAAACGTCTAACGCCTCACGTTAGCGAGACTCTCAACCAGACTTGTACCCCACTCTAAACTCTGAAGGCCTGTACCTCTTACTAGCATAAGACCTCTGACGACTCTGTGCGGCCAGCATCTGCTCTCAGATCATCGCTACCCGAACCATATCGTCTTGTACATCCTCATGTGCTACTCCACTCATCCTCCCCGGCTCATCCCAACGCAAAGGTGTACGAAACCTCCGCCCATACAACGCCTAATAAGGATTCATCCCAATCATCGCATGCTAGTTGTTGTTGTACAAAAATTCCACCAAAGGAAGGTGGTATGACCATACCTTCCCTCCAATCTAGCACACAAGCTCTCAACATATGCTCCAAGGTCTGTATAGTCCTCTCTGACTGACCGTCCGTCTGAGAATGATGCGAGGTCGTGAAATGAAGGCTCATACCTAGGGCAACGTGTACCTGCTACCAAAACCTCGAGGTAAAGCGTCCGTCCTATCTGAGATGATAGTCCTCAGCACCCCATGAAGCCTCACTATCTATAGGGTGAACTCCTCGGCTAGTCGACTCACCGGCCATGCTTCCTTGATAAGGATGAAACCTGCGGTCTTCTTCAGCCGATCTACTACCACCCATATTGTGTCAAAGACCCTACTCGGCCTCAATCCGGTAACGAAATCCATGGAAATGTTCTCCCACTTACATTGTGGAACCGAAAGTGGTTGGATCTCTCCTCCGGGCCTGTAATGCTCAATCTTGATCTGCTTGCAGGTCGCGCACTCAACAACATATCTAGCGACGTCGGGCTTAAGCCTGTCCCACCAATAAGATCGTCGGATGTCTTGATACATCTTAGTCGCACCCGGGTGTACGGTGTAAGGTGTAGAATGGGCCTCCTGCAATATTCGATGTCTCAACTCCCTATCTGAAGGTACAAATATACGCTCATGGCGTCTCAACAATCTGTCCGCACCTAAGGTAAACCGTGGTGCCTCTCCTCGTGATATCCTATCTCGGATCCTTGTCAAAACTGGACAATCCTCCTGCATCTGCCGGATCTCTACCGACAGATCAGGTGAAACCTCTAAAGCGGACAAGTGGGTGTCCGTATCTAGAAAGCGGATATCTACCTCTAACCATATCAAGTCCCTCTTCAATTATGACTGAATAGTCAGTCTAGCTATCGCCTCCTCCCGAGGTGTCCTCTAACTAAGAGCATCGGTGACCATGTTCGCCTTTCCTGGGTGGTATAAAATCTCCAAGTCGAAGTCCTTAATCAGCTCTAACCATCTCTTCTAGCGGTTATTCAACTCCCGCTGAGTGAATATGTATTTCAAACTCTTATAGTCTGTCAAGATTTGACACGTGGTCCCATAAAGATAATGCCGCCAAATCTTCAACGCTTGAATCACTGCGGCTAGCTCAAGGTCACGGGTATGGTAGTTCTCCTCGTACGTCTTCAACTGTCTAGACGCTTATTCAATGACCTTACCCCGCTGCATCAGAACACATCGCAAGCCTAGCTTGAATGCATCATGTTACGTCTAGGAATAGATGTGCAAAAAGCCTTAAATTTATACTCATTATATTTCTCCTAACTCCTAGCGAACCCGCAGTGTACGGGACGTTTGTAGTAGGGATAGTATTCCGAGGTCGAACACAAAGACTGAGGTGAGATTTGAATCGATTAGTGATTAAGTTTAGTGAAGATCTAGGTTAAGAAAAGAGAAAGAAACAAAGAAATGAAAATCTCAATGTTTTTGGTGTGGTTTTTGGGTGATCAATCAAGGATCACAAATCATGCGAAATAAACAACCAACTAAGCTAACAAATCAACACAAACAAACAAGCTAAACACGAGATATGAATCAAGGAGAGAAAAGCGGATTCTAGGGGTTGGAAATTCCGGTCATGGCATAGGACTCAAGCTATCTAATCATTCCTTGGACTAACTATGATATGTTGGGAGTGAGTGTTTCTAGATTGGGATCATTCACCGGGTAGGTCTCATGGTCCACTAATCCGTACCTAAGGTCTCATCACCGGGTAAGTCTCTAAGAGCCTAAGGAATGGAGTTCTACACAAACCGGATTGTCACCTAGGAATCTAACCTATCCTCACCGGGTAAGTCTCGGAAGGGTAAGTCCTAAACAACTATCCTAGCACACTTAGTCCAATGGCGGCTTGCGAGGCTCACCACTACCTAGAGTTTGTCATCTTTGAAATTTAAGAGCAAGAATCACCGGGTAGGTCTCTTCTAACACTTAGTTGCTAACACTAGGTCGTCCTAGGATAGATTTAACTCAACAAACACTAGGATTTCAACATTCTAACAATCTAGAACTTAGATCCATCAAATCAAATGAACCAGGCAAACCACGGGGTATTCTACCACTTCCACGGCCGTGGATTGGCAAGAGCAAACCGTGGACTACAACAGTGACTTTGTTCTAGCAAATGAATCATCCAAGAGCAAATCTAAGTCCATCCTATCATAGTCCTAGCCATAACCCTCTTTTCCTTACCCTAGAATCACATCTATTTAGCCTACAACATACATCATCATAATCGAAATCATTAAGCCTAAAATCATGGCTTCCATTTGCAAGATAATGAAGAGAAAGAGATGAACAAGTGAATCAAGTAAAACCAAGCTGAAAATGAGATTAGAAAGACTCACAACCCTTCAAAGGAAGGTTTAATCGATTCTTACAACTCTAGAAAACGGTTCCGATAATCTTCACTACAAAACTTATCAAAGACTAGCAATGGTGTTCTTCTCTTCTTTTCCAATGGAGCTTCTTCTTTCAATGGTAGCTCTCCTCCAAGCTTCCTCTTGAGAGAATCTTCTTGTTGAGAATGTGGGAGAGAATGGGAGTGATGGGAGATGAAAGATGCCCTCCCTCAGCCTTGCAGGACCACTTTTATACTACAACCTTGCTAGAGTCGGCCATGAGATCGTGGCACAGCTGTCACAACCGTCTGGAAAAAACCACGGTCAGGTTCCACGGCCGTGGTTCTGCCAATGACCGTGGTTTGGGTGCCTCAGCTTGCTTTGGATCATTGAGTCACGATTTGGTGCATGGCTTGCACCAACAAGGTCCCATGGGTCTTCCTTAGCCTCTAGCTTGCATCCTAATGAGTCCGAGGGTGTGTCATCTTGATGAACGATCCTCAAACGTATCGATTAAGCTCCTAAATCTCCCAAAATACCTATAAAGCAATGCAAAAGTCTGTGTAGACGTCTATCTCGACAAAATACGTGAATTGAGTGCAAACGTCGTGAACTAGTGCTAAACCATGCATGAATGAGTAGATAAACCATCTAAATGAGTGCCTAATCCTAAGTCATAAATCGTGTTATCAAAAATACCCCATACTTAAGGTTTGCTCGTCCCCGAGCAAATTCTCAACTATAGACTAAGAGATGACATGATTTATGCATGCAGAAAAATGGCAAAATCTTTTTGGAGTTGTGCTTCTAATATTGGATCACCTTCATAGTCATGTTTCATGGCAATGGACAAGAAATTATGTATCAAATAAATGAAGGCACGGAAAGACAATTGTACTTAACTCGAAAGCATGCATGAAATGTAAAAATGAAGAAGTCAAGATGATCAAGAGCATATCCAATCTAGATTACTAAGTCTTACACACATGCAAATAGGTCACAAGGGCTTGTGAGATAAAAGGCTAAGAAACGTTGTGATTAGGTGGGGATTTTTCTAGGCTATATGATGCTAATCCGGGAATGGAACTAAATCCACAATCTTGTCCTTGATCAACTTCCCGCAAGTGTATATTTTTCTCCATATTTTCTTTGTTTTCTTATCTTTCATTTATTTTTGAGACAATGACATTGGTGTACAAAAGCCGAAACCTTGGTGATTAGCCGTCCTCGGGATTTTTCTATTTTTCGAGGTGCATCCACACCGGGCACACATACCAAAGCTCATTAGGGCTATTGGTTCATTTGACTTTGGCAAGGTACCAACACCCGATTATGTGAAGTGTACCGAGTTACTTGTCATTTAAACCAACGCCCCCAAACCTATATTTTGGCTACACTTCCTCAATAATTTCAGCATTTTATTCACGACATTCTTTTCATTACATCTTCACCCCGCATTTGTTTTTCACACATTTCAACACACTAGCATGCTCCTATTCCCGGATGGGTTCAAGGAGGTCAAATTTACATCAATTGAGGTGCTCAAACAACATGATCAAGATGAGAAGTAGAGAAAGATGAATTGCCTCATTCATTCCTAGATGATGTGCAAGAACTAGCATGTAATTTCGACCTTCAATACTCAATCCAATCAAGGAAAGCATCATAATCACAAATCATTCATGGGATTCAAGATAAGTACTTCAAGTCCACATATGCATTCATCTATTTAACACATAAGGCCATCCATAGCTAATCCACATAACAATCTAATCATAAGGGTCATTCCCAAGTTTAGAAGCACTAAAAATTTTTAAATTTTCTGATTTTTTTGGATTTTTTTCGAAATGAGTATATACAATGCAAGACATGTGATAATATTAAACTATCCTAGATGTTAATCATGAAAAGGATCATGCAAACCCCACCCCATACTTAGAAACACATTGTCCCCAATGTGGTAATGAAGTAAAGAAGAGTGAAAGAGGGTACTCACAATGTAAAAATGGTTTGCTATGGTATTTGGGATTTCTCAAGTGGATTGATGGTGAATGATCCTATCAACAATGGTAGAGAGCTGTAAATGTTCATCAAGGCGTCGGGACACACAAAGCACACCAAACACACAAAAACAGAAAAATCAAAACAAAAACAAAAACGAAAAGGGAAAGATGTCTACCAATAGGTTGCCTCCCACCAAGCGCTTCTTTAAGGTCATTAGCTTGACCAAACTCGGGGGCGTCTACTCAAGGTGAAGTGGGGCAATCATATCCACCGGAGTTCTCGGGATATACTTCTTCAACCGGTGCCCATTCACCTTGAAATCTCCACAATGCTCCCCTCCTATCTCAATAGCTCCATGGGGAAAGATCTTCTTCACCACATAAGGACCGGTCCACCTCGACTTTAGCTTTCCGGGGAAGAGCCGCAACCTTGAGTTGAAGAGAAGGACAAGGTCGCCTTCACTCAACTCCTTCGGGACGAGGCGCTTGTCATGCCAACGTTTGGTCCTCTCCTTGTAGATCCGGGCATTTTCATAAGCATCCAAACGGATCTCCTCAAGAGCATTCATGTCAAGCAATCTCTTCTCACCGGCCTCCTTGAGGTCAAAATTTAGCCACTTAATGGCCCAATATGCTCTATGCTCCATCTCTACCGGAAGGTGGCAAGACTTGCCATAGACTAACTTGTAAGGAGTGGTGCCAATCGGTGTCTTGAAGGCGGTTCTATATGCCCACAAAGCATCATCGAGCTTCATAGCCCAATCTTTTCTCGTCCTAGAGACCGTCTTCTCAATAATTCCCTTTATCTCCCGGTTGGAGATCTCCACTTGGCCACTAGTTTGGGGATGGTAAGGTGTTGCCACCTTATGAGTAACCCCATACTTAGCCAAAAGTGCCCCAAAGTTCCTATTGGTGAAGTGCTTCCCTCCATCACTTATGATCACCCTTGGTGTTCCAAACCTAGGAAAGATCACTCGGTTGAAGAACCGCACCACAACCTTGGCATCATTTGTGGGTGAGGCGATTGCCTCCACCCATCTCGAAACATAGTCCACCGCCAATAGGATGTAGAGGTTGCCACAAGAAGAGGGGAATGGTCCCATGAAGTCCACACCCCACACATCAAATATCTCTACCTCTTGTATGTTGTTCAAGGGCATCTCATTCCTCCTTGAGATGTTGCCCGTCCTTTGGCAAGCATCACAAGCTACCACAAAATTCTGCACATCCTTGAACAAACTCGGCCAAAAGAAACCCGATTGCAACACCTTAGCACATGTCTTGTGTGAGCTAGCATGGCCTCCATATGGCAAGGAATGACAATGGCGGATCACACTCTCCACCTCATCCTCCGGTATGCATCTCCTAAAGACTCCATCCGGCCCTCTCTTGAACAAAAGTGGTTCACTCCAATAGTAGTGCCTCACGTCTTTGAAGAACTTCTTCCTTTGGGTGTATGACAAACCGGGAGGCACTTCCTCAAACACAAGATAATTCACAATGTCGGCATACCATGGCTCACTTCCCCTAGACACTTGGAACAAGCACTCCTCCACCATTTGCAATTGTTCATCCCGGAACGAGTCATCAATCGGGATGTCATCTCTCTCAAGTTCTAATGGAGGTAGTCTACTAAGGTGGTCCGCCACAGAGTTTTCGGACCCCTTCTTGTCCCGGATTTCCAAATCAAATTCTTGAAGAAGAAGGATCCACCGAATCAACCTAGGCTTGGCATCCTTCTTTGTAAGGAGATAACGGATCGCAGCATAATCCGTATACACTATGACCTTCGCTCCAACAAGATATGAGCGGAACTTCTCAAATGCATACACAACCGCTAATAACTCCTTCTCGGTGGTAGCATAATTGAGTTGGGCATCATCTAGCGTCTTGCTAGCATAATAAATGGCATGTGTGCACCCATCTTTCCTTTGCCCCAAAACAGCCCCAACGGCTACATCACTTGCATCACACATGATCTCAAACGGTAAACTCCAATCCGGAGGTTGCATGATAGGTACGGAGATCAAAGCATTCTTCAACCTACAAAAAGCCTCAAGGCAATCCTTGTAGAAAACAAACTCAACATCTTTCATTAGTAGGTTAGTAAGAGGCTTAGAAATTTTAGAGAAGTCTTTAATAAACCTCCGGTAAAAACCGGCATGCCCTAAGAAACTCCTTACCCCTTCACCGAGGTAGGTGGTGGCAACTTCTTTATCGTTTCAATCTTGGTCCTATCAACTTCAATGCCACGGTTGGACACCAAGTGTCCCAACACAATACCTTCACTTACCATGAAGTGGCATTTTTCCCAATTCAAGACAAGATTTGTCTCCTCACATCTTTTAAGCACTAGAGACAAGTTAGCTAAGCAATCATCAAAGGAAGATCCATAAACAGAAAAATCATCCATAAACACTTCCATGATATTCTCAATGTATTCAGAAAAGATAACCATCATACACCTTTGAAAGGTGGCGGGTGCATTATACAACCCAAATGGCATTCTCCTATATGCAAAAGTTCCCCATGGACATGTAAATGTGGTTTTCTCTTGGTCATCGGGATGGATAGGGATTTGGAAGAATCCACTATAGCCATCTAGGTAGTAAAAGTGAGAATGTTGAGCTAAACTCTCTAGCATTTGGTCAATGAAAGGGAGGGGGAAGTGATCTTTCCTAGAGGCCATGTTCAATTTCCTATAGTCAATACACATCCTCCATCCCGTAACCGTTCTAGTTGGGATTAGTTCATTGTTCTCATTAGTTACTACGGTCATCCCACCTTTCTTAGGAACCACATGCACGGGACTAACCCACTTACTATCCGAGATAGGGTAGATAATTCCCGCATCCAGCAACTTAATGATCTCTTTCTTGACTACCTCTTTCATTGTAGGATTCAATCTTCTTTGATGTTCAATAGAGGGTTTATGGTCATCTTCCATCAAGATCTTATGCATGCACAAAGAGGGATTAATGCCAACTAAATCCTCAATAGTGTAGCCAATGGCTTTCCTATGCAATCTTAGCTCATGCAACAACCTAGCAAGTTCATCATCATTCAAGCATGCATTCACAATCACCGGATATGTAGAATTGTCACCAAGAAAAGCATACTTCAAATGAGAGGGGAGGGGGTTTGAGTTCAAGTTTAGGAGGACCTTTATCGAGTGGAGACGATCCAAATAACGTTGGCTGAGATGAATCCAAAGCAAATGAAGGCTCTCCAAGGCTCCTTGAAGCTTGATCAACGACAAGGGCTGCTTCTGGGGAAACCACGGGCAACTCCACGGTTTCAGGCACATCCACGGCCGTGGACCTTGCAAAGCTTGCTCTTCGGAGCTCTCCAGAGAGTTCTACGGCCGTGGAACTCCTTCCACGACCGTGGTTCCTACAGGTACTTAGCATGCTTTCGTGGACTTCAAATTCAGCTCTTGTCTCCTTTTCTAATGCTTCCAAGGCCTTGATTTCTTCATTTCAAGCCTCCTCAATACCTTCCTCCATCAAATTTAAGCTAAGAACCTTCTCCAAGGGGTCCTTGATAAAGATCGAGCTCACAACTTCTCTAGACTCCTCTTGCTCGACTATGTTGAATACATCTTCATCAAGGGTTGGCCTTTTCATCATTGTGGACAGCTTGAACTTGATGTTCTCTTCTCCAATGTTGAAGGAGAGAATTCCATTCTTACAATCCACCAAGCATCCGGAAGTGGCTAGGAAAGGTCTCCCTAAGATGATGGGAACCGGATAATCCGCCGGGATGTCCAAGACAACAAAATTAATCGGCACATAGAACTTCCCGAGTTGCACCGGTATGTCTTCCAATATCCCAACCGGGTGAGTAATAGAGCGGTCCGCCATGTAAAGGGTCATCTTGACCGGTTTAGGCTCTCCTAGCCCAACCTTGTTGCATAGTGCAAGCGGTATGATGCTTACACTCGCTCCAAGATCACAAAGGGCTTCATACTTCACTTCTCCCACTCCGATTGGTACACAAAAAGATCCCGGATCTCTTAGCTTAGGAGGCATCTCCTCCTTCATTGTTTGGATCAATTCCGAGGATCTCTTCGTCATTCTCACTTCCCCATACTCCTCCAACTTCCTTTTGTTGGAGAGTATTTCTTTCAAAAACTTGCCATATGCCGGCATACTTAGGATAGCATCCATGAACGGAATGTTAATATGCAATTTAGACATAAGTTCAAGGAATTTACCAAAGTGTTTGTCCAAACGAGCCCTTGCTCGTGATTGTGGGAATGGTAGTGGCGGCTTGTATGGAGGCGGTGCCACATATGTTGGCTCAACATCCTTGCTTTTGCCTCCATCTTCTTGCAACATCTCTTCCTCTATCACCACTTGCTTTCCCTTAGCATTCTCCTTGGGCAAGGGATCCTTCATGCTCAACCCACTCCTTGTTGTGATGGCCAACACTTGGCCTCTTGGCTTGTCTTCGGTTCTTCCGGGAAGCTTTCCCGGATCTCTATGAGCTTCACCCGCCTTTTGGAACACTTGTGCTTCCAAAACCTTTTGAGCTTTAGAAATGGAGGTCACCGTGCTCTCAAGACCACTCAACCTTCCAAGCAATTGCTCAAACATCATCTCGGTTCTATCCTTTGGAGGTTGAGTAAATCCGGGTGGAGGTTCTTGTGAAGCCCTTGGTGGTGGAGCTGTGCTTGTGGAAGCGGGAGGGTTCAAGGCTCCATCCGGGTTAGAATAGGAAAACCCGGGATGGTTATGGTTAGGCCGGTAATTGTTGAATATTGCCGGTTGTTGTTAAAGTTCCTTGGGCCTTGATAGTTGTTGTAATTGCCCCTTCCCATGTAGTTCACATCTTCCTCCTTGGAAGACAAATTTGCTTGCACTTGCACTTGAGGGGTTGCTTGGTTCTTCAAAGTTGTAGCACACAACTCCCTCAAAGACTTTAGCTCGTTGTTGATGGCGTCAAGCTTGAAATTGCTCATGGTGACTTCACTCACCTCATATGCTCCCGCCTTTCTCACATCACTCTTCCTATGGGAGTACTTCTCAATCACTAAAGCTTGTTTCTCTACAAACTCCCAAGCTTCATCTACATGCTTTTCCATGAAAGTCCCACCGGAAAGAGATTGAAGCTTGAATTGGCTATCTTCATCAAGTCCTTTGAAGTAGATCTCCAATAGCTCAATTTTTGGTATACCATGGTGTGGACAATCTAGGAGAAGATCTTTGAATCTCTCCCAAGACTTGAACAAGCTCTCTCTATCCTTCATCACGAAGGCATTGATCTTCCCTCTTAACTCGGTAGTCTTGGAAGGTGGGAAGAACTTAGTCAAAAACTCGGTTGTCATCTCCTCCCAAGTATTCACTTGCCCTTGGGGAATAGATTGATACCAAGCCAAGGCTTTATCCTTAAGTGAGAAGGAGAAAGCCCTAAGCTTATGGTTATTGCTCTCCAATCTAGGCGGTCTAAGAGTCTCCATCAAGATCTCATAGTTCATCAAGTGTTGATGAGGAGACTCTCCTTCCATCCCTCCAAATTAATTATGCCGGATCATTTGTAGAACTTGAGGGCGGAGTTCATAATCATGGGCTGCGGGATCTCCTAAGTTCACACCCGGACGGTGTGCTCTTTGTGCCGGATCCATACGTTGCCCTAACGTTTGTGGCTCTTCAATAGCAATGGGCACAACCCGTATATTAACCGCCTCCGGCTGCGGTTGTGGTGGAGGTTGTTGACGATTAAGCTCAACTTGGACAAGTGCTTGCCTAATCTCTTCAATCTCCCTCCTAGTTGCCTCTTGCCTCTCATTGGCAAGCCTCATCCAACTCAGCTTGGAGATCTCTTCCGGCCATCTCTTTTCCCTTTCTAATACTCTTGGATCTATATCTAAGGGTTTTCTCCGGTTCGGGATCGAATGGAGCTAAATCCTTGCCACGAGATCTTCGCATACACCTAAAGAGTGAGAGATGTCCTGAAAAGCAAAGACATAAACCAAAAAGAGATCAAAAGCAACAAGAAAGACCTACACTATAAACAATCACAAATAATGACTCAATCTAGACCTAGTCCCCGACAACGGCGCCAAAAACTTGTTACGTCTAGGAATAGATGCGCAAAAAGCCTTAAATTTATACTCATTATATTTCTCCTAACTCCTAGCGAACCCGCAGTGTACGGGACGTTTGTAGTAGGGATAGTATTCCGAGGTCGAACACAAAGACTGAGGTGAGATTTGAATCGATAAGTGATTAAGTTTAGTGAAGATCTAGGTTAAGAAAAGAGAAAGAAACAAAGAAATGAAAATCTCAATGTTTTTGGTGTGGTTTTTGGGTGATCAATCAAGGATCACAAATCATGCGAAATAAACAACCAACTAAGCTAACAAATCAACACAAACAAACAAGCTAAACACGAGATATGAATCAAGGAGAGAAAAGCTGATTCTAGGGGTTGGAAATTCCGGTCATGGCATAGGACTCAAGCTATCTAATCATTTCTTGGACTAACTATGATATGTTGGGAGTGAGTGTTTCTAGATTGGGATCATTCACCGGGTAGGTCTCATGGTCCACTAATCCGTACCTAAGGTCTCATCACCGGGTAAGTCTCTAAGAGTCTAAGGAATGGAGTTCTACACAAACCGGATTGTCACCTAGGAATCTAACCTATCCTCACCGGGTAAGTCTCGGAAGGGTAAGTCCTAAACAACTATCCTAGCACACTTAGTCCAATGGCGGCTTGCGAGGCTCACCACTACCTAGAGTTTGTCATCTTTGAAATTTAAGAGCAAGAATCACCGGGTAGGTCTCTTCTAACACTTAGTTGCTAACACTAGGTCGTCCTAGGATAGATTTAACTCAACAAACACTAGGATTTCAACATTCTAACAATCTAGAACTTAGATCCATCAAATCAAATGAACCAGGCAAACCACGGGGTATTCTACCACTTCCACGGCCGTGGATTGGCAAGAGCAAACCGTGGACTACAACAGTGACTTTGTTCTAGCAAATGAATCATCCAAGAGCAAATCTAAGTCCATCCTATCATAGTCCTAGCCATAACCCTCTTTTCCTTACCCTAGAATCACATCTATTTAGCCTACAACATACATCATCATAATCGAAATCATTAAGCCTAAAATCATGGCTTCCATTTGCAAGATAATGAAGAGAAAGAGATGAACAAGTGAATCAAGTAAAACCAAGCTGAAAATGAGATTAGAAAGACTCACAACCCTTCAAAGGAAGGTTTAATCGATTCTTACAACTCTAGAAAACGGTTCCGATAATCTTCACTACAAAACTTATCAAAGACTAGCAATGGTGTTCTTCTCTTCTTTTCCAATGGAGCTTCTTCTTTCAATGGTAGCTCTCCTCCAAGCTTCCTCTTGAGAGAATCTTCTTGTTGAGAATGTGGGAGAGAATGGGAGTGATGGGAGATGAAAGATGCCCTCCCTCAGCCTTGCAGGACCACTTTTATACTACAACCTTGCTAGAGTCGGCCATGAGATCGTGGCACAGCTGTCACAACCGTCTGGAAAAAACCAAGGTCAGGTTCCACGGCCGTGGTTCTGCCAGTGACCGTGGTTTGGGTGCCTCAGCTTGCTTTGGATCATTGAGTCACGATTTGGTGCATGGCTTGCACCAACAAGGTCCCATGGGTCTTCCTTAGCCTCTAGCTTGCATCCTAATGAGTCCGAGGGTGTGTCATCTTGATGAACGATCCTCAAACGTATCGATTAAGCTCCTAAATCTCCCAAAATACCTATAAAGCAATTCAAAAGTCCGTGTAGACGTATATCTCGATAAAATACGTGAATTGAGTGCAAACGTCGTGAACTAGTGCTAAACCATGCATGAATGAGTAGATAAACCATCTAAATGAGTGCCTAATCCTAAGTCATAAATCGTTTTATCACATCACTGTAAACGACAAAGTCCTCAATACCCTATGGATTTGATAACACAAGAGTGAAGGTCAATCTCCTCTTCAGCTCCTCAAAACTATGCTGGCATGGCTCAGACCATGTACACCTGATGGACTTCCTCAACAAGGAAGTGAGTGTAACACCCCAAGTTTTGGGAAATCGAAGCGTTACGGGCTAGGACCTCACAATGGGTCCCGACCCTCAGAGTAGCAACGACACAACGAATCTTACAAAAAGACACAAATAACTGAAAACCAAAACTCATAATAAAGCCAAAGGTTTAAACAAATAGGATGCTCGACAATACCTATATCGTGCAAGGCGTCTACAACATCGGTATAAACCGTTAGCTAACATTCTAGATATCAAAAAAACAATAAAGGCGCAACCACACATAAGGTAAAATAAACATATAGCAAGCTCACACTCAGCCAGTTATTATCTTTCATTAAGTTATCCATTACTAATGCAACTTCTTTTGTTAAACGAGAATCTCCCAAAACTCGCCTCCGTTTCCGTCTACTAACATGAATAGATCAGTACTATCCGTATCTGCGGCCTGGGTTGCAAGAGAACCTCCTAGTTTTCTGAAGAACTAAGTAAGTCCAAGGGACTTACCTCACTCGAAGGTAAACTCAAAGGTTCAGCGAACACTCAGTTTCCAGCAGGAAAGGAGGAAAGGAAGCCTGTTCACACATGGCATCACGAATGAGAACTGATGTAACACCCCAAATTCGCGGGACTCATGATGCCACATTGAGCTAGGATCTCACAGTGGATTTTGACCCTAGTATGACAACAAATTCACTGGACCTTACAACATGGCACAAACAGATACAAAACAAATACATAAAACTCTATAACCAAAAAATATACAAGATCATAGCCAAGTATCAAACATCATCCTCACATAGAAGGTATACAAAACATTATCCTCACACAGGAGGGAAACATAAACATCCCCAAAGAAACATAACCACCTAATTTATGAGAGCCCTCGGCCTGTCACCCTTCCATATTACTCGGCAGCTCTCCTATCCTGCAAGGTATCTACAACATGGTATGAAACCATTAGCTAACCATATGTATATAAGGTAATGCATAAGCACAAGCACAAGCCATGAAAGATAAACACATAATCATGCCGTCATACATTTACCCATTTTATCATCTTTATATAATAGTCATTCACTCAAATCGTATTTATATAGATAGATTAAACTATGTGACACAAGGAACGTATCATCCCCATCTATGGGCCTACTAGCCTGCTGTAAGTAGTATCGGTCACACAACCCGTGTACCCTATAGGAGTGGATTGCGCCCTTCCTTTAAACCAGTCTGGCCTGACGTTAGAGAACCTCCCAAACTCCACGGCGGGATGAAAGGGAAAGGTTATCACGGCGACGCAATAGGGCTATCAATAAAACGTAGATCGGTAATAATCGACATCACATGCTATCATATTAAGCATATAACACGCACACCACTCATGCAAACACCCAATATAAGGATGATAGCTAAGTAAGTCCTATGGACTTACCTGAACCTCGTACAAACTCAACCACGATTAACCTCCAATCCTGAGAGGGACACTGCCTAATAACATGGCATAGAGATATATCAATCTCCTATCAATCAAAGGGGTCACACCTAGACCCAAGGGATCCATAGGATCATCCTCAACCTAAACCTCACAACCTACTAATCCTTAAAGCCGTACAAGGCATAACATGATCATAACATCATCATACACTCTCATCTATACCTAGCATGATACTATACACTCATGCTAGGAAAGGAAGGGGTAATGCCATCATTAGGTAAGCCCGGAAGCAAGACACACTTACAGATCCAAGAGCAAGACAAGGCTGGTGCAGGGAGGCGCAGGAGCGGCCCTGAGGTGGCGCAGGTACGGCGACTGGCCGGCACTGGGGCAATCCCAAAGGTGGCGCAGGGGCGGCTAATGTGCAGAATGCACACTTCCATCTTCTCTTTGCTTCTTCACTCGATCCTCTTCACACCTTCTTTAGCCAGCAACCTTATACATACATATGCATACATATACACATCAAACAAAGCCTATGAAGGCTGCCACAAGATCAATCTTGTGGAATCCTGAGCTAGGGAAGAAGAAAAGAAGAAAGTATGAAGAAGGCAGAAAGATAGGAAGAGATGGAAGAGGAACTCATCAAGATGAATCCAAACAGAGGAAGACTCCTCATCACAACCTCAAAGTTGGCTCAAAACAAGCACAACAACGTCCTCAATCATCATCATCAACAAACCAACAACAAACGCTATTCAAAACTCTCACAAACTTAAACAAGATCAAAGAAGATTAAGAAGGGGATCCAAAGATGGAAGAAGAAGAAAAGAGAACATGAGGGAGAGAAGATGAAGCTGTAAAGAGGTACGACCCTCATCAGGAGGTAAGAATGAAACTTATAGAAGAAGGAAGAGGTAAAGCACGGGTCAAGAGTCAACAAAGCCGGCTACAACACACCACAAACCGCAGGGGTGGCTCATGGAGGCGCAGGGGCGGACCAAGCAGGCCGCATGGGCAAACTCTGCACACCGCATGGGTGGTTTAGGCCAATCTTGCACACTCAACACTCTCTCTCAGCACGTCCATACTAAGGCTCTTATATCTCACCTCCCTAAAAACAAGTTTCGTCCCGAAACTTGCAAAATCCCAAATCCTCTTCGACCCATATGCCGAGGTATAACTCTCTCTATCAGAGGCATCACATCTCCGTTCAACAGGTCACAACCTATATCAATCTATAACATCAAAGATAAGCATGGAGGAATCATCAACTCTACACAACATGATCATAACACTATTCCAAAGACATAGAGGAATCACATCTCTTGCAATACTCACATCACAGGCATAGGCACATCTCTAGCCAGATCATACGCATATACAAAGTATGGAGGAAAAATATCTTCAACGAGACTATATCCATCAAGGTAGCGTTTGTAGTAGGGATAGTATTCCGAGGTCGAACACAAAGACTAAGGTGAAATCGAGTCAAACAATGGTCATAGATAGTGTGGATCTAGTCTAAGAAAGGAGAAAGGAATAAAGAAATGAAAATGATGATATTTTTGGTTGAGTTTTTGTGGTGATCAAGCAAAGATCACAAATCAAGCAAGGTAATAAAACAAATTAACAACTCAAGCTAGCAAACAAACAAATGACACAAACACAAGATATGAGATCAAAAAAAAGAGAAAAATGGATTCTAGAGGTCAAGATTTCCGGTTATGGCATTGGACTCAAGGTTCTAAAGATTCTAAGGACAAGCTGCGGTGTTGGGAAAGAGTGTTAGACAAATGGAAGCAATTACCGGGTAGGTCTCTCACTTCACTAGTCCCGCATCAAACTCCTATTACCGGGTAGGTCTCAAGGGGTTAAAGTAGGGAATTCTACACAAACCGGATACTACTTAAGGGGTAACCCTCTCCTTACCGGGTAAGTCTCGGAATAGGGAAATCTCAAGCAATAATCCTAGCACACTCGATCCAATAGCGGCTTATGAGGCTCACTACTACCTAGCATTCATCATTCTAGGTTTCTAAGATCGGAAATCATCGGGTAGATCTCTTTCCTCACTTAGGTTGATAGCATTAGGTGATCCTAAGCTAAATTAAGCTTAATAAACCATAGGATTTCAACAACCTAGCACCCTAACATACAGATTCATCAATTAAAGATCAACAGGGAAGAAAATCGGGTGGATCTTATGAAAATTGGCCGATTTAGCATGATGAACAGGGCGATTTTTCTGACTGGTTTGGGTTTCGTGCAAGTAAATCATCCTAATCTAACATATTAGTCCATCCTATCATCACCCAAGCCATAACCATCAATCCATCACTCCAGAATCACAATAAACTAGCCAATAGTATGCATATCAAGATCCAAAATCATCATACAAGCATACATGGTTCTCATAGATGAATAATGAAAGATAAGCAAGTAAAATCAATAAATCTCAGCTGAATCTAAGTTGTAGCAAGACTTACAAACTCTTAAATGAAGGTCCAAAACGTTCTTAACAATCCTTGCAATAGTTCTTCAATCCAAGACTACAAAAACAACTCAAAATCACTCAAAACCTCACTATTACTCCTAGGATGGTGTTCTTCTTCTTCCTTCAATCCTTGAGAGGTTTCTTCTCCTCCCAATCTTGCCTCCAATGGATGAGCTGTGAATGATGATGTGGGAGAGGAGAGCTAGTCAGCAACAGCTTGCAGGACAACTTATATTCTCCACCAATAGCAAGGCCGGATCAAGAGATCGTGGGACACGTGGCTTAAGCTGTCAAAGGCAGGAAAATCGACCCAGAGGAATAAATCAGCCGATTTTCCTGGCAGTTGGTCCGATTTTCTTCAGCAGAAGCATGTTATGATCGTCTAGCCATGAGTTGCTCCATTGCTTGCACCAATAGTGGTCTTTGTGTCCTTTGTTACTCCAATTATGCTCTTCCAAAGCTTTAGATGTGTACCACCATGAGGCTTGGCCCTCTAATGTATCGGTTAATGTCCAAAAGACCCCCGAAATACCTACAAAGCAATGCACAAGTCCGTGTAGACGTCTATCTCGACAAATTACGTGATTTGAATGTAAACGTCGTGAATTAGTGCTAAACCATGCATGAATGAGTGAGAAATCTATCTAAATTATTACCTAAACCTAAGTCATAAATCGTGTTATCAAAAATACCCCATACTTAAGGTTTGCTCGTCCCCGAGCAATTTCTCAACTATAGACTACAAGATAAGATGATTTATGTATGCAGAAAAATGGTAAAATCTTTTTGGGTTTGTGCTTCTACTATTGGATCACCTTCATAGTCATGTTTTATGGCAACGGACAAGCAATTGTGCATCAAATAAATGAAGGCATGGAAAGACAATTGTACTTAACTCAAAAGCATGCATGAAATGTAAAAATGAAGAAACCAAGAAGATCAAGAGTATATTCAATCTAGATTACTAAGTCTTACAAACATGCAAATAGGTCATAAGGTCTTATGAATTAAAAGGCCAAGAAACGTTGTGATTAGGTGGGGATTTTCTTCTAGGCTATGTGGTGCTAATCCGGGAATGGAACTAACTCCACAATCTTGTCCTCGATCAACTTCCCTCAAGTGTATATTTTTCTATCTTTTCTTTCTTTTCTTTTTCTTTGACTTATTTTTGAGACAATGGCATTGGTGTACAAAAGCCGAAACCTTGGTGATTAGCCGTCCTCGGGCTTTTTCTATTTTTTCGAGGTGCATCCACACCGGGTACACATACCAAAGCTCGTTAGGACTATTGGTTTATTTGACTTTGGCAAGGCACCAACACCCGATTATGTGAAGTGTACCGAGTTACTTGTCATCAAAGCCAACGTCCCCAAACATATGTTTTTGTCTACACTTTCACAACAAATTCAGCATTTTATGCATGATATTCTTTCATCAACATCTTCACCCCACACTTGCTTTTCACACACATCAACACACTAACATGCTCCTATTCCCGGATGGGTCAAAAGAGGTCAATTTATATCAATTGAGGTGCTCAAACAACATGATCAAGATGAGAATTAGAGAAAGATGAATTGCCTCATTCATTCCTAGATGGTGTGCAAGAACTAGCATGTAATTTCGACCTTCAATGCTCAATCCATTCTAGGCAAACATCATGATCACAATTCATTCACGGGATTCAAGAGAAGTACTTCAAGTCCACATATGCATTCATTAATTTAACACATAAGGCGATCCATAGCCAATCCACAAGACAAGGTTCATCATTAGGGTCATATCCAAGCCTAGAAAGCACACAATTTTTAAATTTTTCTGATTTTTTTGGATTTTTTTTTTCGAAATATGTATGTACAATGCAAGACATAATGAAACATGTGAAAAAAAAAACTATCCTAGATGCTAATCATGCAAGTGATCATGAAAACCCCACCCCATACTTAGAAACACATTGTCCCTAATGTGTAAACTAAATAAAGAAGTGAAAGAGAGTCCTCACAATGTAAAATTTGTGATGCTTTGGTATTTCGGTTCACATTGGATGATGATGGTGGATGATTGATCAAGGATGGTAGAGAGCTCTTGATGATCATTAAGGTGTCGGAACCCGCGCTTGGTACCGCAAGCCGTCCAAGTTCCACGTCCGCTCCACCCATGCTTGATTGAAGATCATCACTTTCCTTTACAGAGGAAAAATCGCCCCAACTGCCCAGGAAAATCGGCCGATCTGCTGAAGAACAGGCCGATTTTTCTGGGTGATTTCCCCCTCGTACATGTGCTTGGATCTTGTACCTTTAACAGTTCCATGAGGCCTTCACATGACCTCCAACATCTCATCACACACGACAATCAACAAGATCTAGCACCCAAAAACACAAAAAGAAAAACAAAGCACACCAAGAGTGAGATCAAACAAAAGCAAGAAAAATAAAGGGAAAAATATGTACCAATGGGTTGCCTCCCATTAAGCGCTTCTTTAAGGTCATTAGCTTGACCAAATTCAGGAGCGTTTCAATCAAGGTGAAGCGGAGTAATCACTTCCACCGGGGCTTCCGGGATGTACTTCTTCAAACGGTGCCCATTCACCTTGAAGTTACCACAATGATCTCCTCCTATCTCTACCGCTCCATGAGGAAAGATCTTCTTCACCACATATGGCCCGGTCCATCTTGATTTGAGCTTTCCGGGGAAGAGCCACAACCTCGAGTTGAAGAGAAGGACAAGGTCGCCTTCACTCAACTCCTTAGGGATGAGGCGCTTGTTATGCCAACGCTTGGTCCGCTCCTTGTAGATCCGGACATTCTCATAAGCATCCAACTGGATCTCTTCAAGAGCGTTTATGTCAAGAAACCTTTTCTCTCCCGCCTCCTTGAGGTCAAAATTTAGCCACTTAATGGCCCAATAAGCTCTATGCTCCATCTCTACCGGGAGGTGGCAAGACTTGCCATAAACTAGCTTGTAAGGAGTGGTGCCAATTGGTGTCTTGAAAGCGGTCCTATAAGCCCACAAGGCATCATCGAGCTTCATTGCCCAATCTTTTCTCGTCCTAGAGACCGTCTTCTCAAGAATTCCCTTTATTTCCCGGTTGGAAATCTCTACTTGGCCACTAGTTTGGGGATGGTAAGGTGTTGCCACCTTATGAGTCACCCCATACTTAGCCAAAAGTGCTCCAAATTTCCTATTTGTGAAGTGCTTCCCTCCATCACTAATGATCACCCTTGGTGTACCAAACCTAGGGAAAATCACTCGGTTGAAGAACCGCACCACCACCTTGGCATCATTTGTAGGAGAGGCGATTGCCTCCACCCATCTCGAAACATAGTCAACCGCTAATAGGATGTAGAGGTTTCCACATGAAGAAGGGAATGGTCCCATGAAGTCCACACCCCACACATCAAATATTTCCACTTCTTGTATGTTGTTCAAGGGCATCTCATTCCTCCTTGAGATGTTTCCCGTCCTTTGGCAAGCATCACAAGCTACCACAAAGCTTTGCACGTCCTTGAACAAACTTGGCCAAAAGAAGCCTGATTGCAACACTTTAGCACATGTCTTGTGTGAGCTAGCATGCCCTCCACATGGCAAGGAATGACAATGGCGGATCACACTCTCCACCTCATCCTCCGGTATGCATCTTCTAAACATTCCATCCGGCCCTCTTTTAAACAAAAGTGGCTCGCTCCAATAGTAATGCCTCACATCTTTGAAGAACTTCTTTCTTTGGGCATATGTCAATCCGGGAGGCACTTCCTCACATACTAAGTAGTTCACAGTGGCTCGCTTCCTCTAGACACTTGGAACAAGCATTCCTCCACCATTTGCAATTGCTCATCCCGGAATGAGTCATCAATCGGGATGTCATCTTTTTCAAGCTCCAATGGTGGGAGTCTACTAAGGTGATCAGCCATTGAGTTCTCGGATCCCTTCTTGTCCCGGATTTCCAAATCAAACTCTTGTAGAAGAAGGATCCACCGAATCAACCTAGGCTTTGCATCCTTCTTGGTAAGGAGGTAACGGATCGCAGCATGATCCGTATAAACTATGACCTTCGCTCCAACAAGATATGAGCGGAACTTCTCAAATGCATACACCACCGCAAGCAACTCCTTCTCGGTGGTAGCATAATTGAGTTGGGCATCATCTAGCGTCTTGCTAGCATAATAAATGGCATGAGTGCGCCCATCTTTCCTTTGCCCCAAAACAGCCCCAACGGCTACATCGCTTGCATCACACATGATCTCAAATGGTAAACTCCAATCCGGAGGTTGCATTATAGGTGCGGAGATCAAAGCGTTCTTCAACCTACAAAAAGCCTCAAGGCAATCTTTGGAGAAAACAAATTCAACATCCTTCATTAGTAGGTTAGTAAGGGGCTTAGAAATTTTAGAGAAGTCTTGAATAAACCTCCGGTAAAAACCGGCATGCCCTAGGAAACTCCTTACACCTTTCACCGAGGTAGGTGGTGGCAACTTCTCTATCGTTTCAATCTTGGCCCTATCAACCTCAATGCCACGATTAGACACCAAGTGTCCTAACACAATACCTTCACTTACCATGAAGTGGCATTTTTCCCAATTCAAGACAAGATTTGTCTCCTCACATCTTTGCAATACTAATGACAAGTTAGCCAAGCAATTATCAATGGAAGAACCATAAACAGAGAAATCATCCATGAACACTTCCATGATATTTTCAATGTATTCCGAAAAGATAGCCATCATACACCTTTGGAAGGTGGCGGGTGCATTACACAACCCAAATGGCATTCTCCTATATGCAAAAGTACCCCATGGACATGTAAATGTTGTTTTCTCTTGGTCATCGGGGTGAATAGGGATTTGGAAGAATCCACTATAGCCATCTAGATAACAAAAATGGGAATGTTGAGCTAATCTCTCTAGCATTTGGTCAATGAAAGGGAGAGGGAAGTGATCTTTCCTAGAGGCCATGTTAAGCTTCCTATAATCAATGCACATCCTCCATCCCGTAACCGTCCTAGTGGGGATTAGTTCATTGTGCTCATTAGTTACTACGGTCATCCCACCCTTCTTAGGAACTACATGAACGGGACTAACCCACTTACTATCCGAGATAGGGTAGATAATTCCCGCATCTAGCAACTTTATGATCTCCTTCTTAACTACCTCTTTCATTATAGGATTCAATCTTCTTTGATGTTCAATAGAGGGTTTATGGTCATCTTCCATCATTATCTTATGCATGCACAAAGAAGGCTTAATGCCAACAAGGTCATCAGTGGTGTATCCTATTGCCTTTCTATGCAGTTTCAATTCATTCAACAATCTATTAAGCTCATCATCATTCAAAGATGCATTCACAATCACCGGATAAGTAGAATTTGAACCAAGGAAAGCATACTTTAAATGAGAAGGAAGAGGTTTAAGATCAAGTTGAGGAGGACCTTTTTCGGTTGGAGACGATCCATACAATGTAGGTTGAGATGATTGTAAAGCCATGGAAGCCTCTTTGAAGTCCCTTGATGATTGCTCACATTCAAGTGGTTGGTGCTGAAAAGACTCAGGAAAATCGACCCAGGAGGAAAAATCGGCCGATTTTCCTGAGGGTGGGTCGATCTGAGTTTCTGTTTTTGCCAAACTGGATGAAACTTCAGCACAAGGCCAAAAATCGGCCGATTTTGTCCAGTCAGGCCGATTTTTCTGCCTGTTTCTCTCTTCTTCTAGCACTTCAAATCCAACACTTGGTAGCTCGTCCAATGCATTCAAGGCCTTGATTACTTCATTGCTACTTTCCTCAACTCCTTCTTCCATCAAGCTTGAGCTAAGAACCCTCTCAAGTGGATCCTTGATCAAGATTGAGCTCACAACCTCTCTAGACTCCTCTTCTTCAACTAAGTTGAATACATCTTCATCAAGGGTTGGCCCTTTCATCATTGTGGATAGTTTGAACTTGATGTTTTCTTCTCCAATGTTGAAGGAGAGAGTCCCATTCTTCCAATCTACTAGACATCCGGAAGTAGCTAGGAAAGGTCTCCCCAAGATGATAGGAACCGGATAGTCCACCGGGATGTCCAAAATAACGAAGTCTATGGGCACATAGAACTTCCCTAGTTGCACCGGAATGTCTTCCAAGATTCCAACCGGATGAGTGATTGAGCGGTCCACCATGTAAAGGGTCATCTTGACCGGTTTTGGCTCTCCTAGCCCAACCTTGGTGCAAAGTGCAAGCGGGATGATGCTTACACTTGCCCCAAGATCACATAGGGCATCATACTTCACTTCTCCTACTCTGATTGGCACACAAAAGGATCCCGGATCCCTTAGCTTAGGAGGCATCTCCTCCTTCATTGTTTGAATCAACTCCGAGGATCTCTTTGTCATTCTTATCTCCCCATACTCCTCCAACTTCCTTTTGTTGGAGAGTATTTCCTTCAAGAACTTGCCATATGCCGGCATACCTAAGATAGCATCCATGAACGGAATATTAATATGTAATTTGGACATAAGTTCAAGGAATTTACCAAAGTGATTGTCCAAGCGAGCTCTTGCTCGTGATTGAGGGAACGGTAGTGGTGGCTTGTATGGAGGCGGTGCCACATATGTTGGCTCGACATCCTTGCTCTTGCCTCCATCTCCTTGCAATTTTTCCTCTTCTACCACTACTTGCTTCCCCTTAGCATTGTCCTTGGGCAAATGATCCTTCATGGTCAACCCACTCCTCGTTGTAATAGCCAACACTTGGCCTCTTGGGTTGTCTTCGGTCCTTCCGGGAAGCTTTCCCGGATCTCTATGGGCTTCACCCGCTTTTTGGAACACTTGTGCTTCCAACACTTTTTGAGCTTTGGAAATGGAAGTCACCGTGCTCTCAAGACCACTCAACCTTCCAAGCAATTGCTCAAACATCATTTCGGTTCTATCCTTTGGAAGTTGAGTAAATCCGGGTGGAGGTTCATGTGAAGCTTTTGGTGGTGGGGTTGTTCTTGTGGAAGCGGGAGGGTTCAAGGCTCCATCCAGGTTAGAGTAAGAAAACCCGGGATGGTTATGGTTGGGCCGGTAATTATTGAATTGCCGGTTATTGTTGAAGTTCCTTGGGCCTTGGTAGTTGTTGTAATTGCCCCTTCCCATGTAATTCACATCCTCCTCCTTGGAAGATAAGTTAGCTTGTGGAAGCACTTGAGGAGTTGCTTGGTTCTTCAAAGTTGTAGCACACAACTCCCTCAAGGACTTTAGCTCGTTGTTGATGGCGTCAAGCTTGAAATTGCTCATGGTGACCTCACTCACCTCATATGCTCCCGCCTTTCTCCCTTCACTCTTCCTATGAGAGTATTTCTCAATCACTAGAGCTTGCTTCTCCACAAACTCCCAAGCATCATCCACATGCTTCTCCATGAAAGTCCCACCGGAAAGAGATTGAAGCTTGAATTGACTATCTTTATCAAGTCCTTTGAAGTAGATCTCCAATAGCTCAATTTTCGGTATGCCATGGTGTGGACAATCTAGGAGAAGGTCTTTGAATATCTCCATAGACTTGAACAAACTCTCTCTATCCTTCATCACGAAGGTATTTATCTTCCCTCTTAATTCGGTAGTCTTAGAAGGTGGGAAGAACTTAGTCAAAAACTCGGTTGTCATCTCCTCCCAAGTACCAACTCGCCCTTGTGGAATAGATTGATACCAAGCTAAGGCTTTGTCCTTAAGAGAGAAGGAGAAAGCCCTAAGCTTATGGTTGTTGCTCTCCAATCTTGGCGGTCTAAGAGTCTCCATCAAAATCTCATAGTTCATCAAGTGTTGTTGAGGAGACTCTCCTTCCATCCCTCCAAATTGATTATGCCGGATCATTTGTAGAACTTGAGGGCGGAGCTCGTAGTTGTGGGCTGCGGGATCTCCTAAGTTCACACCCGGACAGTGTGCTCTTTGTGCCGGATCCATACGTCTCCCCAAAGTTTGTGGCTCTTCAATAGCAATGGGTACAACCCTAACATTCGCCGCCGGCTGTGGTTGTGGTGGTGGAGGTGGAGGTTGTTGGCGATTAAGCTCTCCTTGAACAAGGGCTTGCCTAATCTCATCAATCTCCCTCCTAGTTGCCTCTTGCCTCTCATTGGCAAGTCTCATTTCCTCCTCCAAGAGCTCATCTCTTAGCCTTATTTGCTCTAAGGCTTCATCCAATTCAGCTTGGAGATCTCTTCCGGCCATCTCTTTTCCCTTTTTAATACTCTTGGATCTAGATCTAAGGGTTTTCTCCGGTTCGGGATCGAATGGAGCTAAATCCTTGCCACGAGATCTTCGCATACACCTAAAGAGTAAGAGATGTCCTAAAAAGCAAAGACACAAACCAAAGAGAAATCAAAAGCAACAAGAAAGATCTACACTATAAACAATCACAAAATAGACTCAATCTAGACCTAGTCTCCGGCAACGGCGCCAAAAACTTGTTACGCTCAGGATGTGTGTGTGTGTACGCAATAAGCTTTAAATTTATACTCGTTATATTTATCCTAACTCCTAGCGAACCCGCAGTGTACGGGACGTTTGTAGTAGGGATAGTATTCCGAGGTCGAACACAAAGACTAAGGTGAAATCGAGTCAAACAATGGTCATAGATAGTGTGGATCTAGTCTAAGAAAGGAGAAAGGAATAAAGAAATGAAAATGATGATATTTTTGGTTGAGTTTTTGTGGTGATCAAGCAAAGATCACAAATCAAGCAAGGTAATAAAACAAATTAACAACTCAAGCTAGCAAACAAACAAATGACACAAACACAAGATATGAGATCAAAAAAAAAGAGAAAAATGGATTCTAGAGGTCAAGATTTCCGGTTATGGCATTGGACTCAAGGTTCTAAAGATTCTAAGGACAAGCTGCGGTGTTGGAAAAGAGTGTTAAACAAATGGAAGCAATTACCGGGTAGGTCTCTCACTTCACTAGTCCCGCATCAAACTCCTATTACTGGGTAGGTCTCAAGGGGTTAAAGTAGGGAATTCTACACAAACCGGATACTACTTAAGGGGTAACCCTCTCCTTACCGGGTAAGTCTCAGAATAGGGAAATCTCAAGCAATAATCCTAGCACACTCGATCCAATAGCGGCTTATGAGGCTCACTACTACCTAGCATTCATCATTCTAGGTTTCTAAGATCGGAAATGATCGGGTAGATCTCTTTCCTCACTTAGGTTGATAGCATTAGGTGATCCTAAGCTAAATTAAGCTTAATAAACCATAGGATTTCAACAACCTAGCACCCTAACATACAGATTCATCAATTAAAGATCAACAGGGAAGAAAATCGGGTGGATCTTATGAAAATCGGCCGATTTAGCATGATGAACAGGGCGATTTTTCTGACTGGTTTGGGTTTCGTGCAAGTAAATCATCCTAAACTAACATATTAGTCCATCCTATCATCACCCAAGCCATAACCATCAATCCATCACTCCAGAATCACAATAAACTAGCCAATAGTATGCATATCAAGATCCAAAATCATCATACAAGCATACATGGTTCTCATAGATGAATAATGAAAGATAAGCAAGTAAAATCAATAAATCTCAGCTTAATCTAAGTTGTAGCAAGACTTACAAACTCTTAAATGAAGGTCCAAAACATTCTTAACAATCCTTGCAATAGTTCTTCAATCCAAGACTACAAAAACAACTCAAAATCACTCAAAACCTCACTATTACTCCTAGGATGGTGTTCTTCTTCTTCCTTCAATCCTTGAGAGTTTTCTTCTCCTCCCAATCTTGCCTCCAATGGATGAGCTGTGAATGATGATGTGGGAGAGGAGAGCTAGTCAGCAACAGCTTGCAGGACCACTTATATTCTCCACCAAGAGCAAGGCCGGATCAAGAGATCGTGGGACACGTGGCTTAAGCTGTCAAAGGCAGGAAAATCGACCCAGAGGAATAAATCGGCCGATTTTCCTGGCAGTTGGTCCGATTTTCTTCAGCAGAAGCATGTTATGATCGTCTAGCCATGAGTTGCTCCATTGCTTGCACCAATAGTGGTCTTTGTGTCCTTTGTTACTCCAATTATGCTCTTCCAAAGCTTTGGATGTGTACCACCATGAGGCTTGGCCCTCTAATGTATCGGTTAATGTCCAAAAGACCCCCGAAATACCTACAAAGTAATGCACAAGTCCGTGTAGACGTCTATCTCGACAAATTACGTGAATTGAATGTAAACGTCGTGAATTAGTGCTAAACCATGCATGAATGAGTGAGAAATCTATCTAAATGATTACCTAAACCTATGTCATAAATCGTGTTATCAATAGGCACATCTCTAGCCAGATCATACGCATACACAAAGTATGGAGGAAAAATATCTTCAACGAGACTATGTCCATCAAGGTAGCGTGGAGGAAAGAATCATCTCCAGCTAAATCCTAATCGAACTCAGATAGGATGGAGGAAAGAACCATCTCCAACTATAATCATAAATCGCGCTAGCACATCAAGATCTAATAAGATCATATATCATATCATAGCTAGCACGAAAATAAACACATCAAGGCATATAAGCACATAAGCACATAATCACATAATCACCAAGATAGCACTAAGATCTACTCGGTGATCCTACAAGTGCATCTATCTCGGCATAAAACTCTGGATAGTTCTTCTGGATACTATCCTCAGTCTACCATGTAGCCTCCTCAGGCCCTCGTCTCGACCACTGTATCCTCAACATAGGAATGTCCTTCGAAAGTAGGTGTCTCATACCTCGCTCTAGGACTACAATCGGATGCTCAACAAAGGTGTGGTCCGGCTCAACCACCAAATCATCATAATGACGATGTGTCTCGGATTTGGTATATACTCCCTCAGCTGAGACACATGAAACACAAGATGAACACCCTCTAACCTCGGAGATAAAGCTAATCTGTAGGCTGCCCTCCCAAATCTTTCAAGTATCTCAAAAGGACCGACATATTGAGGACTCAACTTCCCCTTTATGCCAAAACATCTGACGCCTCGCGTCGGAGATACTCTCAGCTAGAAATGAGCTCCTACTCTGAACTCTAGAGGTCGACTCTGTGCAGGTAGGATCCTCTCTCTGATCAGCACTACTCGAGCCATATCATCTTGAATGTGCTATTGCGCTATACCACTGATACTGCTAGGCTCATCCTAGCACAAAGGTGTACGACATCTACGCCCATACAGTGCCTCATGTGGAGCCATCCCAATAGATGCATGACAAGTGTTGTTTTATGAGAACTCAACCAATGGGAGGTAATCTGACTATCCTTGTCCCCAATCCGACACACAAGCTCGCAACATATCCTCAAGGGTCTGGATGGTCCTCTTTGACTGACCATCTTTCTGTAGGTGAAACACAATCGTGAAGTGTAGACTCGTCCCCAATGCTGTGTGAATCTGCTGCCAAAACCTCGAGGTAAATCACTTATCTCGATCAGAGACGACCGTCCTCGGTACACCATGGAGTATCACTATCTGCCTAGTGTACTCCTCATCCAATCTGCTCACTGGCCATATCTCTCTAATAGGAATGAAATGTGCCGTCTTCGTCAGTCTATGAACAACAACAACCCAGATAGCATCAAAACTCCTATTGGGCCTCAATCCCGTCACAAAATCCATGGAGACATCCTCCCACTTCCATTGCGGCACTGGTAGTGGATGAAGCTCACCTCTAGGTCTGCAATGCTCTATCTTGACATGCTGATAGGTCGCACACTATGCCACAAATCTGACTACATCGAGCTTCTGCCCTCCCTACCAATATGATCGTCTCACATCATGGTACATCTTACTCGAACCTGGATGTACAGAGTAAGTTGTATAGTGAGCCTCTTGTAAAATCCTCTGCCTCAACTATACATCAGCAGGTACACAGACGCGGTCATGGCGTCTCATCACTCCATATGCTCCTATGGAGAACTGTGGTGCCTCACCATGAGACATCCGCTCTCTAGTCCTCATCAGGGTCGGGCAGGTCCCCTGCTTCTGTTGGATCTCATCCAACAGACCAGGTAGAACCTCTAAAGCGTACAACTGGACATCCTCATCAGGAAACTAGATGTCCATCTCTAGCCAAGATAGATCACTCTGAAGCTGAGGCTGAATTGTCAGTCTCGTAATCGCCTTCTCTCGAGGCATCTTCCTACTCAGGGTGTCGGCGACAACATTCACCTTTCTTGGATGATACATAATCTCAAGGTCAAAGTCCTTGATCAACTCGAGCCCTCGATGTTGGCGGTTATTCAACTCCCGCTACGTGAGAATGTACTTCAGGCTCTTATGGTCTGTGAAGATCTGACATGTAGCACCGTACAAGTAATGTCTCCAGATCTTCAAAGTATGAACTACCGCTACCAACTCCAGATCATGATTCGGGTAGTTCTCCTCATACATCTTCAACTGTCAAGACGCATATGCAATCACTATGCCCCTCTGCATCAACACACATCCCAAGCCTAGCTTGGATGCATCACTGTAAACCACAAAATCCTCAAAACCCTCTGAATGTGTCAAGATAGGAGCAGAAGTCAAACGTCTCTTCAACTTCTCAAAACTCTAGGCACACTGCTCAAACCACACAGATCTGGTAGTCTTCCTCAAAAGACTCGTCAGTGGACGGGCACTCACAGAAAATCCTTCCACGAAGCGTCGGTAATAAACGGCTAGGCCAAGAAAGCTATGCACTTCCTTGACGTTTGTCGATGTCGTCCATGTTGCAACAGACTCGATCGTCGCCGGGTCAACCATGATCCCATTGGCGGAGACAATATGACCTAGGAAGGCTACCTCTGACATCCAAAACTCGCACTTAGAGAGCTTGGCATACATCTTTCTATCCCTCAAAATCTGTAAAACTGTCCTCAGATGACCAACATGCTCCTCTCTGCTACGAGAGTATACCAGAATGTCATCAATGAAGACCACCACAAACTGATCAAGGAAGTCGATGAAAATACTGTTCATCAACTCCATGAAAACCGTTGGGGCATTCGTAAGCCCAAACGGCATCACTACAAAATAGAAGTGTTCATAACTGGTACGAAATGCCGTCCTGTGAACATCCTGCTCCCTCACCATCAACTGGTGATATCTTGAGCGTAGGTCGATCCGGGAGAACACTGTCGCTCCCTGAAGCTGATCAAGCAGATCATCAATACGAGGTAGTGGATACTTGTTCTTGATGGTCACCTTGTTCAGCTCTCTATAATCAATGCACAATCTCAGTGAACCGTCCTTCTTCCCCACAAAGAGGACATGTACTCCCCATGGGAATACGATAGAGTGGATGAAGCCCTTCTCATCCAACTCCTCGAGTTGCTTCTTCAGCTCCGACATCTCAACAAGAGCCATCTTCGAGATAGGTCTCGTGCCAGGCTCCAACTCGATGATGAATTCCACACTCCTTTGAGGCGGAAAGCTAGACGACTCAACAAACACGTCTGTAAACTCACAGACCATTGGAATATCCTCCAACGCTGGACTCTCTCCATCCTTCATGGCATAACACCAGAAGGCTTCACATCCCTGTACTATCAACCTCGCTGCTCGTATAGCATTGATGACCGAACCCATCTTCCCAAGGTTCCAACCTCGGAAGTCCTCTATCTGACAAAGAAGTCCACAAGCAACACACGAGTCCCTAAACGAAGGGGACAACTACGTATCTCGCAGGTACCTCTGACTCTACTACCATCAGGTAACCCTATAGTAAAGGGTATCCCATCTATAGTAGCTAAACCCAGACGCTCAACACATACATCAGAAATAAAGGAATGCGTAGCACCCATGAAAAATAAAACTCTAACAGGTAAACTGATAACACGATTTATTGCTTAGATTTAGGTATCATTTAGATAGATTTCTCACTCATTCATGCATGGTTTAGCACTAGTTCACGACGTTTTGCACTCAATTCATGTATTTTGCCGAGATAGACGTCTTCACGGACTTGTGCGTGTTTTATAGATATTTTGGGAGATTTAGGAGCTAAAACGATACGTTTGAGGATCGTTCATCTAGATGACACACCCTCAGACTCATTAGGACACAAGCTAAAGGCTAAGGAGGACTCATGGAGCCTTGCCAACACAAGCCATGCACCAAATCACAGCTTAATGATCCAAAGCGAAGCTTCTGGAGCAAATCACGGTTCTCTGACACTCCACGGCCGTGGAATCACCCGTGGATTTTGCCAGATTCTTGTGACAGCTGTGCCACGACTCTCATGGCCAGCTCATGCAAAATTTGTTATAAAAGTGGTCCTTCATTGGCTGAGAAGAGCATCTTGGAGCAGCTCTCCATTATCCATTATCCTCTAACAAAAATATTCTCTCAACAAGAAGTCTTTCTAGGAAGGAAAGTGTCAAAGAGGAAGAAGAAGAGCTCCATTGAAGAGGAGAAGAAGCACACACACCATTACCACACTTGATAGTTTTGTATTGAAGAATTCCGGATTCTATTTCTAAGAGTTGTATGAATCATTTGAACCTTCTTTTGGAAGGATTGTGAGTTACTCTAATTCTATTTTCAGCTTGGTTCTGTTTTAGTTCACTTGTTCATCTCTTTTCCTTCATCATCTTGCAAATGGATGTCATGATTTTATGTTTGTTTGTTTCGATTTCTATTATGAACGTTGTAGGCTAAATTGATGTGGTTCTAGGGTAAGGAAAGGATGGTTATGGATAGGGCTATGATAGGATGGACTTAGATTTACCTTTGGATGAAGTGTGTGTATGAACGTAGCTGCTGTTAGAAATCACGGGTAGTTCTTGTCTGACCACGGCCGTGGTTTAGGTAGAACAAACCGTGATTTTCCCTGGCTCGATGGATCTTGTCTTAGATCTATAGAATGTTGAAATCCTAAGTGTTTGTTGAGTTTAATCTACCCTAGGGTAACCTAGTGTTAGTAACTAAGTGTTAGGAGAGACTTACCCCGTAATCCTTGCTCTTAGATTCCAAAGATAACAAACCTTAGGTAGTGGTGAGCCTAATAAGCCGCCATTGGATTAGGTGTGCTAGGATAGTTGTTTAGGACTTCCCTTTCCAAGACTTACCCGGTAAGGATGGGTTAGACCCCTAGCTAACAATCCGGTTTGTGTAGAATTCCTATCCTTAGGTTCTTAGAGACTTACCCGGTGATGAGACCTTAGGAATGGACTAGTTGGACCATGAGACCTACCCGGTAATTGATCCCAATCTAGAAACGCTTAATCCCAACATATCATAGTTAATCCAATAAATGAATAGATATCTTGAGTCCTATGCCATAACCGGAACTTCCAACCCCTAGAATTCGTCTTTTCTTTCTTTGATCATTATCTTGTTTAGTTTGTTTATTTGTGTTGATTCATAGTTTAGTTGATTGTTTACTTTGCATGAATTGTGATCTTTGATTGATCACCAAAAACCAACCAAAAACATTTGAGATTTTCATTTCTTTATTCCTTCCTTTTCTTTCAACCTAGGTCTTTACTAAACTCAATCACAAATCGAATCAATTTCACCTTAGTCTTTGTGTTCGACCTCGGAATACTATCCCTACTACAAACGTCCCGTACATTGCGGGTTTCGCTAGGTAGTTTAGGATTTAGTTCGAGTTATAAATGTAAAGCTTTTTGTGCTACTAATACTAGCGTAACAAGTTTTTGGCGCCGTTGCCGGAGACTAGGTCTAGATTGAGTCATTTTTGTGATTGTTTCTAGTGTAGATCTTTCTTGTTGCTTTTGATCTCTTTTTGGTTTGTGTCTTTGCTTTTCAGGACATCTCTTACTCTTTAGGTGTATGCGAAGATCTCGTGGCAAAGATTTAGCTCCATTCGATCCCGAACCGGAGAAAACCCTTCGGTCTAGATCCAAGAGTATTAAAAAGGGAAAAGAGATGGCCGGAAGAGACCTCCAAGCTGAATTGGATGAAGCCTTAGAGCAAATAAGGCTAAGAGATGAGCTCTTGGAGGAAGAAAGGAGACTGCCAATGAGAGGCAAGAGGCAACTAGGAGGGAGATTGATGAGATTAGGCAAGCCCTTGTTCAAGTAGAGCTTAATCGCCGACAACCTCCACCTCCTCCACCACAACCGCAGCCGGCGGCTAATGTTAGGGTTGTGCCCATTGCCATTGAAGAGCCACAAACCCTAGGGAGACGTATGGATCCGGCACAAAGAGCACACCGTCCGGGTGTGAACTTAGGAGATCCCGCAGCCCACAACTATGAGCTCCGCCCTCAAGTTCTACAAATGATCCGGCATAATCAATTTGGAGGGATGGAAGGAGAGTCTCCTCATCAACATGTGATGAATTATGAGATCTTGATGGAGACTCTTAGACCGCCAAGATTAGAGAGCAACAACCATAAGCTTAGGGCTTTTTCCTTCTCTCTTAAGGATAAAGCCTTAGCTTGGTATCAATCTATTCCACAAGGGCGAGTTGGTACTTGGGAGGAGATGACAACCGAGTTTTTGACTAAGTTCTTCCCACCTTCCAAGACCACCGAATTAAGAGGGAAGATCAATGCCTTCGTGATGAAGGATAGAGAGAGTCTATTCAAGTCTTGGGAGAGGTTCAAAGATCTTCTCCTTGATTGTCCACACCATGGCATACCGAAAATTGAGCTATTGGAGATCTACTTTAAAGGACTTGATGAAGATAGCCAATTCAAGCTCCAATCTCTTTCCGGTGGGACTTTTATGGAGAAGCATGCAGATGAAGCTTGGGAGTTTGTGAAGAAGCAAGCTCTAGTGATTGAGAAGTACTCCCATAGAAAGAGTGAAGGAAGAAAGGCGGGAGCATATGAGGTGAGTGAAGTCACCATGAGCAATTTCAAGCTTGACGTCATCAACAACGAGTTGAAGTCCTTGAGGGAGTTGTGTGCTACAACTTTGAAGAACCAAGCAACTCCTCAAGTGCTTCCACAAGCCAACTTGTCTTCCAAGGAGGAGGATGTGAATTATATGGGAAGGGGCAACTTCAACAATTACCAAGGCCCAAGGAGTTTTAACAACAATCGGCAATTCAACAATTACCGGCCCAACCACAACCATCCCGGATTTTCTTACTCTAACCCGGATGGAGCCTTGAACCCTTCCTCCTCCACAAGCACAACTCCACTATCAAGAGCTTCACAAGAACCTCCACCCGGATTTACTCAACCTCCAAAGGATAGAACCGAAATAATGTTTGAGCAATTGCTTGGAAGGTTGAGTGGTCTTGAGAGCACGGTGACTTCAATTTCTAAGGCTCAAAAAGTTTTGGAAGCACAAGTGTTCCAAAAGGCGGGTGAAGCCCATAGAGATCCGGGAAAGCTTCCCGGAAGAACTGAAGACAACCCAAGAGGCCAAGTGTTGGCTATTACAACGAGGAGTGGGTTGAGTATGAAAGATCCTTTGCCCAAGGACAATGCTAAGGGAAAGCAAGTAGTGGTAGAAGAGGGAAGGTTACAAGAAGATGGAGGCAAGAGCAAGGATGTAGAGCCAACCTATGTGGCACCGCCTCCATACAAGCCACCACTACCGTTCCCACAATCAAGAGCAAGAGCTCGTTTGGACAATCACTTTGGTAAGTTCCTTGAACTAATGTCCAAATTACATATTAACATTCCGTTCATGGATGCCATTTTAGGAATGCCGGCATATGGCAAGTTTTTGAAAGAAATACTCTCCAACAAAAGGAAGTTGGAGGAGTATGGGGATATAAGAATGACCAAGAGATCCTCGGAATTGATCCAAACAATGAAGGAGGAGATGCCTCCCAAGCTAAGAGATCCGGGCTCTTTTTGTGTCCCAATAGGAGTGGGAGATGTGAAGTACGAGGCCCTTTGTGATCTTGGAGCGAGTGTAAGCATCATACCGCTTGCACTTTGCAACAAGGTTGGGCTAGGAGAGCCAAAACTGGTCAAGATGACCCTCTACATGGCGGACCGCTCTATCACTCATCCAGTTGGGATCCTAGAAGACATCCCGGTGCAACTAGGAGGATTCTATGTGCCAATCGATTTTGTAGTCTTGGACATTCCGGCGGACTATCCGGTTCCCATCATCTTGGGAAGACCTTTCCTAGCCACCTCCGGATGCCTAGTGGATTGCAAGAATGGAACTCTCTCCTTCAACATTGGAGAAGAGAACATCAAATTCAAATTATCCACAATGATGAAAGGGCCGACCCTTGATGAGGATGTCTTCAACATAGTCGAGCAAGAAGAATCTAGGGAAGTTGTGAGCTCGATCTTGATCAAGGATCCCTTGGAGAAGGTTCTTACCTTAAGTATGATGGAGGAAGGTGTTGAGGAGGCTTGCAATGAAGAGATCAAGGCCTTGGAAGCATTGGAAGAGGAGCCAAGAGCTGGATTTGAAGGCCACGAAGAGGTGTTGAACAGCTGCAAGTTCCACGGCCGAGATTTATTTTCCACGGCCGTCAAACTTTCAAGACAACTCCGGGAAGCAAGCTTAGAAAGAACCACGGCCATGGAAGTTGAGCAAACTGTGTTTCCAGCCGTGTTTTTCCCTGGACCAGTCCTTGATGATGGTCAAGCTCTTAGGAGCCATGAGGATTCTTCATTTGCTTTGGATTCATCTCATCCAACATTGTTTGGATCGTCTCCAATCGAAAAAGGTCCTCCTCAACTTGAGCTCAAACCCCTCCCCTCTCATTTAAAGTATGCTTTTCTTGGTGATAATTCTACATATCCGGTAATTGTGAATGCATGCTTGAGTGATGATGAACTTGCTAAGTTGTTGCATGAACTAAGATTGCATAGGAAAGCCATTGGCTATACTATTGATGATTTGGTTGGCATTAAGCCTTCTTTGTGCATGCATAAAATAATGATGGAAGATAACCACAAACCCTCTATTGAACATCAAAGGAGATTGAATTCTATAATGAAAGAGGTAGTCAAAAAGGAAATCATTAAGTTGCTAGATGCGGGAATTATCTACCCTATCTCGAATAGTAAGTGGGTTAGTCCCGTTCATGTAGTTCCTAAGAAGGGTGGGATAACCGTAGTAACTAATGAGAACAATGAACTAATCCCGACTAGGACGGTTACGGGGTGGAGGATGTGCATTGATTATAGGAAATTGAACATGGCCTCTAGGAAAGATCACTTCCCTCTCCCCTTCATTGACCAAATGCTAGAAAGGTTAGCTCAACACTCTCATTTTTGCTATCTAGATGGCTATAGTGGATTCTTCCAAATCCCTATCCACCCCGATGACCAAGAGAAAACAACCTTTACATGTCCATGGGGTACTTTTGCATATAGGAGAATGCCATTTGGGTTGTGTAATGCACCCGCCACCTTCCAAAGGTGTATGATGGCTATCTTTTCGGAATACATAGAAAATATCATGGAAGTGTTTATGGATGATTTCTCTGTTTATGGTTCTTCCTTTGATAATTGCTTGGCTAACTTGTCTTTAGTATTGCAAAGATGTGAGGAGACAAATCTTGTCTTGAATTGGGAAAAATGCCACTTCATGGTAAGTGAAGGCATTGTGTTAGGACACTTAGTGTCTAACCGTGGCATTGAGGTTGATAGGGCCAAAATTGAAACGATAGAGAAATTGCCACCACCTACCTCGGTGAAAGGGGTAAGGAGTTTCTTAGGGCATGCCGGTTTTTACCGGAGGTTTATTCAAGATTTCTCTAAAATTTCTAAGCCTCTCACTAACCTACTAATGAAAGGTGTTGATTTTGTCTTTTCCAAAGATTGTCTTGAGGCTTTTTGTAGGTTGAAGAATGCCTTGATCTCCGCACCTATCATGCAACCTCCGGATTGGAGTTTACCATTTGAGATCATGTGTGATGCAAGCGATGTAGCCGTTGGTGCTGTTTTGGGGCAAAGGAAAGATGGGCGCACTCATGCCATTTATTATGCTAGCAAGACGCTAGATGATGCCCAACTCAATTATGCTACCACCGAGAAGGAGTTGCTAGCGGTGGTGTATGCATTTGAGAAGTTCCGCTCATACCTTGTTGGAGCGAAGGTCATAGTTTATACGGATCATGTTGCGATCCGTTATCTACTTACAAAGAAGGATGCCAAACCAAGGTTGATTCGGTGGATCCTTCTTCTTCAAGAGTTTGATTTGGAAATACGGGATAAGAAGGGATCCGAAAACTCCGTGGCGGATCACCTTAGTAGATTGCCTCCATTAGAGCATGAAAGAGACGACATCCCAATTGATGACTCATTCCGGGATGAGCAATTGCAAATGGTGGAGGAATGCTTGTTCCAAGTGTCTAGGGGGAATGAGCCATGGTATGCCGACATTGTGAACTACTTAGTGTGTGAGGAAGTGCCTCCCGGATTGACATATGCACAAAGAAAGAAGTTCTTCAACGATGTGAGGCATTACTATTGGAGTGAGCCACTCTTGTTCAAGAGAGGCCCGGATGGAATGTTTAGAAGATGCATACCGGAAGATGTTGTAGAGAGTGTGATCCGGCATTGTCACTCCTTACCATGTGGAGGCCATGCTAGCTCACACAAGACGTGTGCAAAGGTATTGCAATCCGGTTTTTATTGGCCTAACTTGTTTAAAGATGTGCAAGGTTTTATAGCGGCATGTGATGCTTGCCAAAGGACGGGCAACATCTCAAGAAGGAATGAGATGCCCTTGAACAACATCCAAGAAGTCGAAATATTTGATGTGTGGGGTGTGGACTTCATGGGACCATTCCCTTCTTCATGTGGCAATCTCTTCATCCTATTGGCGGTGGACTATGTGTCAAGATGGGTGGAGGCAATCGCCTCTCCTACAAATGATGCCAAGGTGGTAGTGCGGTTCTTCAACCGGGTGATCTTCCCTAGGTTTGGAACACCAAGGGTGATCATTAGTGATGGAGGAAAGCACTTCACCAATAGGAATTTTGGGGCGCTTTTGGCCAAGTATGGGGTGAGTCATAAGGTGGCAACACCTTACCATCCCCAAACTAGCGGCCAAGTGGAGATCTCCAACCGGGAGATCAAGGCCATCCTTGAGAAGACGGTGTCTAGGACTAGAAAGGATTGGGCTATGAAGCTCAATGATGCCTTATGGGCATATAGAACCGCCTTCAAGACACCAATTGGCACAACTCCTTACAAGTTGGTCTATGGCAAGTCTTGCCACCTTCCGGTAGAGATGGAGCATAGAGCTTATTGGGCCATTAAGTGGCTAAATTTTGATCTCAAGGAGGCGGGAGAAAAGAGATTGCTTGAATTGAATGCCCTCGAGGAGATCCGGTTGGACGCTTATGAGAATGCCCGGATTTACAAGGAGAGAACCAAAAGATGGCATGACAAGAGGATCATCCCCAAGGAGTTGAGTGAAGGAGATATTGTCCTTCTCTTCAACTCAAGGCTAAGGCTCTTTCCCGGAAAGCTCAAATCAAGATGGACCGGGCCATATGTGGTGAAGAAGATCTTTTCCCATGGAGCCATTGAGATAGGAGGGGAACATTGTGGGAACTTTAAGGTGAATGGGCACCGGTTGAAGAAGTATATCCCGGGAGCTCCGGTGGAGATAATTGCCCCACTTCACCTTGAGTAGACGCCCCGAGTTTGGTCAAGCTAATGACCTTAAAGAAGTGCTTGGTGGGAGGCAACCCATTGGTAACATTTTTCCTTTTTCGTTTTGTTTTCGTTTTTAGATTTTTCTATCTTTGTGTGTGTTTTGTCTACTTTGTGTGTGTGCTAGAACATTGGAGGCATTGGAGCCTTGCTTGACATAGGAATGATGATGATGAAACCCTCATCAATTATGGGTGGAGCGGACGCGGAACTTGGACGGCTAGCGGTGCCTAGCGCGGGTCCCGAAGCTTTGATGGATGCTTAGAGCTCTCTACCATGGTTGATAGGATCATCAAACATCAATTCACTATTGAGCAATCCCAAATACCATAACAAACCATTTTTACATTGTGAGAACCTTCTTTCACTCTCTTTACTTGTATATACCACATTGGGGATAATGTGTTTCTAAGTATGGGGTGGGGTTTGCATGATCCTTTGCATGATGAGCATCTAGGATAGTTTAAAATCTTCACATGTCTTGCATTGTACATACTTAAATCGAAAATACCATAAAAATCAGAAAATTTTAAAATTTTTTTTGTGCTTTCTAGGCTTGGATATGATCCTAATGATGAATCTTGTCTTGTGAATTGGCTATGGATGGCCTCATGTGTTAGGATTAATGAACGCATATGTGGACTTGAAGTACTTCTCTTGAAATTCTATGAATGATTTGTGACCATGATGTTTGCCTAGAAAGGATTGAGTAGTGAAGATCGAAATTACATGATAGTTCTTGCATACCATCTAGGAATGAATGAGGCAATTCAATCTTTCTCTACTTCTCATCTTAATCATGATTGCTTGAGCACCTCAATTGAGATAAATTTGACCTCTTTTAACCCATCCGGGAATAGGAGCATGTTAGTGTGTTGATGTGTGTGAAAAGCAAGTGTTAAGTGAAGTTGTTGATGAAAAGAATATCATGCATAAAGTGCTGAATTTGTTGTGAAAGTGTAGCAAAAAATATAGGTTTGGGGACATTGGTTTAAATGACAAGTAACTCGGTACACTTCACATAATCGGGTGTTGGTGCCTTGCCAAAGTCAAATGAACCAATAGTCCTAACGAGCTTTGGTATGTGTGCCCGGTGTGGATGCACCTCGAAAACTAAGAAAAAGCCCGAGGACGGCCAATCACCAAGGTTTCGGCTTTTGTACACCAATGCCATTGTCCTAACGAGCTTTGGTATGTGTGCCCGGTGTGGATGCACCTCGAAAACTAAGAAAAAGCCCGAGGACGGCCAATCACCAAGGTTTCGGCTTTTGTACACCAATGCCATTGTCTAAAAAATAAGTCAAAGAAAAAGAAAAGAAAGAAAAGATAGAGGAAAATATACACTTGAGGGAAGTTGATCGAGGACAAGATTGTGGAGTTAGTTCCGTTCCCGGATTAGCATCACATAACCTAGAAATCCCCACCAAATCACTACATTTCTTGGCCCTTTTATCTCACAAGACCTTATGACCTATTTGCATGTTTGTAAGACTTAGTGATTTAGATTGGATGTACTTTTGATCTTCTTGACTTCTTCATCTTTACATTTCATGCATACTTTTGAGTTAAGTACAATTGTCTTTCCATGCTTTCATTTGTTTGATGCATGATTGCTTATCCTTTGCCATGAAACATGACTTTGAAGGTGATCCAATAACAGAAGCACAAACCCAAAAAGATTTTGCCATTTTTCTGCATAAATAAATCATGTCATCTCTTAGTCTATAGTTGGGAGTTTGCTCGGGGACGAGCAAACCTTAAGTATGGGGTATTTTGATAACACGATTTATTGCTTAGATTTAGGTAATCATTTAGATAGATTTCTCACTCATTCATGCATGGTTTAGCACTAGTTCACGACGTTTTGCACTCAATTCATGTATTTTGCCGAGATAGACGTCTACACGGACTTGTGCGTGTTTTATAGGTATTTCGGGAGATTTAGGAGCTAAAACGATACGTTTGAGGATCGTTCATCTAGATGACACACCCTCGGACTCATTAGGACACAAGCTAAAGGCTAAGGAGGACTCATGGAGCCTTGCCAACACAAGCCATGCACCAAATCACAGCTTAATGATCCAAAGCGAAGCTTCTGGAGCAAATCACGGTTCTCTGACACTCCACGGCCGTGGAATCACCCGTGGATTTTGCCAGATTCTTGTGACAGCTGTGCCACGACTCTCATGGCCAGCTCATGCAAAATTTGTTATAAAAGTGGTCCTTCATTGGCTGAGAAGAGCATCTTGGAGCAGCTCTCCATTATCCATTATCCTCTAACAAAAAATTTCTCTCAACAAGAAGTCTTTCTAGGAAGGAAAGTGTCAAAGAGGAAGAAGAAGAGCTCCATTGAAGAGGAGAAGAAGCACACACACCATTACCACACTTGATAGTTTTGTATTGAAGAATTCCGGATTCTATTTCTAAGAGTTGTATGAATCATTTGAACCTTCTTTTGGAAGGATTGTGAGTTACTCTAATTCTATTTTCAGCTTGGTTTTGTTTTAGTTCACTTGTTCATCTCTTTTCCTTCATCATCTTGCAAATGGATGTCATGATTTTATGTTTGTTTGTTTCGATTTCTATTATGAACGTTGTAGGTTAAATTGATGTGGTTCTAGGGTAAGGAAAGGATGGTTATGGCTAGGGCTATGATAGGACGGACTTAGATTTACCTTTGGATGACTTGTGTGTATGAACGTAGCTGCTGTTAGAAATCACGGGTAGTTCTTGTCTGACCACGGCCGTGGTTTAGGTAGAACAAACCGTGATTTTCCCTGGCTCGATGGATCTTGTCTTAGATCTATAGAATGTTGAAATCCTAAGTGTTTGTTGAGTTTAATCTACCCTAGGGTAACCTAGTGTTAGTAACTAACTGTTAGGAGAGACTTACCCGGTAATCCTTGCTCTTAGATTCCAAAGATAACAAACCTTAGGTAGTGGTGAGCCTAATAAGCCGCCATTGGATTAGGTGTGCTAGGATAGTTGTTTAGGACTTCCCTTTCCAAGACTTACCCGGTAAGGATGGGTTAGACCCCTAGCTAACAATCCGGTTTGTGTAGAATTCCTATCCTTAGGTTCTTAGAGACTTACCCGGTGATGAGACCTTAGGAATGGACTAGTTGGACCATGAGACCTACCCGGTAATTGATCCCAATCTAGAAACACTTAATCCCAACATATCATAGTTAATCCAATAAATGAATAGATAGCTTGAGTCCTATTCCATAACCGGAACTTCCAACCCCTAGAATCCGTCTTTTCTTTCTTTGATCATTATCTTGTTTAGTTTGTTTATTTGTGTTGATTCATAGTTTAGTTGATTGTTTACTTTGCATGAATTGTGATCTTTGATTGATCACCAAAAACCAACCAAAAACATTTGAGATTTTCATTTCTTTATTCCTTCCTTTTCTTTCAACCTAGGTCTTTACTAAACTCAATCACAAATCGAATCAATTTCACCTTAGTCTTTGTGTTCGACCTCGGAATACTATCCCTACTACAAACGTCCCGTACACTGCGGGTTTCGCTAGGTAGTTTAGGATTTAGTTCGAGTTATAAATGTAAAGCTTTTTGTGCTACTAATCCTAGCGTAACATAAACCATGAAGCATAATGGTACCTGTAGCAGCCGGTGCAGGTTGCTCCTCTACATTCCTCAGCTCAAAGACTCTACCTTGAGCTCCTCTGGTGTCAGTGGTACTCCTACCACGACCTCTACCTCTACTCGACCCGGGAGTAGATCCTTGAGTAGAAGGACGATCTGGGACTCTTTGTTGTCCCTATGTCTGTTGTTGAGGTGTCCTCTGACCACTCCTGTCACGCTAGCAGGGGAAGACCCTACTATGATGTAACTCCACCCTACGTACAGAAGGCAGCTCTGTGTCCTGGTCTACCACAGGTGAAATAAGTCACTAGTGGCCTCGTACACTCTGGTCGCATATGTCCAAGATCACCACAGTTGAAACACTGCCGTCCCTTGTGTACGGTCAATGTAGATGAGGGGTAACCCTGACGTCTCTGGCTCCGTCCAGAATCTGAAGCTCCACCAACGCCACTAGTCTGCCCAGTAAGCTGCCTCTTCTTAAACCGTCCCGTCGAAGAAGTCCTCCTCTGACTGGCCTTCTCCCACTCATAAGCTGAGGCCCGGTCTTGGTAATCTGTCAAGGACTCACAATGGAATCCCGCCATATATGAGCGTGTACTCTCTCTCAGTCGACGGGAGAATAGATACATGTGCTGGTCCTCAAAAGGTGTAGCTGGACCCAACAATGCCAACTCTGACTAGAAGCGGTTGATGGCATCTACAATCGGCACATCCTCAAAGCCCACCTCCACGAAGTCTTGGAGTTTCTCCGTCCTCAATGAGATAGGGCAAAAACGCTCCCTAATCATACTCCTCATCTGATCGTAACTGGTGGCTCGACCCCTCATAGTCCTCCACCACTTATGAGCTAAGTCACGGAATAGAGTCTGTACTACCTGTATCCGTCTGTCCTCTGGACATCTGATAGACTCTAGGGAAGAATCCACATGTCCAATCCAGACCTCTGTCTCTAACCCCACATTCCCAGAGAAAGGTGGTATGCCCAGCTGCTGGATGCCTTCAACCAAGTATCTGGTTGAGGCTCTCTATTCTCCTCTGGAGCTCGAACAGTCTCAACAACACGTGCCGGCATAACTGGCACCTGAGTGGCTCCCTGGGACATCCTAAAAGATCTCTCATGCACTGGTAGATCTGGTTCCCGTCTTCCCGCTCTGGCAGCCTCCTCTACACGCCGGATATAAGCACAAAACTCTGGCTCTCTCATGGAGACACGATCTGAGTCATCTGACTGGACTCGGTGTGACCGCTGTCTCCCAGATCCACCACTCCTCGTCTTTGGGATAACACTCTCAACAATCTCCTCATGAACCTCCTCCACCACTAGTGGATCAGCAGCAGGAAATGGTCCTTGTCCTATCACGCCCGGAGGAAGAGGTGGTCTACCTCTACCCCGGCCTACAACGAAAGCAGCTCTAGTCCGAGCCATCTGTTGGGTATGCGACACCTAACTTATAAGCCTATATATATGCCATATGTATATATATATATATATATATATATATATATATATATATATATATATATATATATATATATATATATATATGCTGGTGAGATCTAAGGTAGAGGTGACAACTTCTCGTACATTCTATCCCAAAATAACACTTTAAAACAAAAAATCCTTTTTAAAACATGAGACCCCTTTCGGGTTCTTTTTATTTTACCTATCTGACCTCATTACATGTAGCAAGTCCCATTGTAGTCAACCTAAGGCTCTCATACTAACTTTGTAACACCCCATATCCGCGGGACTCGGGATGCCACATTGGGCTTGGATCTCACAGTGGATCTTGACCCTAGCTTGACAACAAGTTCACTAGACCTTGCAACATGACACTGACAGATATAAAACAAATATATAAAACTGTATAACCAAAAGATATACAAGATCATAGCCGAGTATCAAACATCATCCTCACATAGGAGGTAAACAAAACATACCCTAAACCATAACCACCTAATGTACGAGAGCCCTCAGCCTGTCAGCCTACCACATCACTTAGCAGCTCTCCTATCTTGCAAGGCATCTACAACGTGGTATGAAACCATTAGCTAACCATACGTATATAAGGTAATGCATAAGCACAAGCACAAGGCATGAAAGATAAACACATAATCATGTTGTCACACATTTACCCATTTTATCATCTTTATATAATAGTCATTCACTCAAATCGTATATATATAGATAGATTAAACTATGTGACACAAGGAACATATCATCCCCGTCTCTGGGCCTGCTAGCCTGCTGTAAGTAGTATCGGTCACACAACCCGTGTACCCTATGGGTGTGGCTTGCGCCCTTCCTTTAAACCAGTCTGGCCCGACGTCAGAGAACCTCCCAGACTCCACGGCGGGATGAAAGGGAAAAGTTATCACGGCGACACAATGGGGCTATCAATAAAACGTAGATCGGTAATAATCGACATCACATGCTATCATATTAAGCATATAACACAAACACCACTCATGGAAACACCCAATATATAGATGGTAGCTAAGTAAGTCCTATGGACTTACCTCAACCTCATACAAACTCAACCACGATCAACCTCCAATCCTTAGAGGTACACTACCTAATAACAAGGCATAGAGATATATCAATCTCCTATCAATCAAAAGGGTCACACCTAGACTCAAGGGATCCATACGATCATCCTCAACCTAAACCTCACAACCATACTAATCCTTAAAGCCTTACAGGGCATAACATGATCATAAGATCATCATACACTCTCATCTATACCTAGCATGATTCCACACACTCATACTAGGAAAGAAAGGGGCAATGCCATCCTTAGGCAAGTCCGGAAGCAAGACACACCTGCAGAACCAAGAGCAAGACAAGGCTGGTGGAGGGAGGCGCAGGGGCGGCCTTGATAGCTGCCCCGTACATACATATACATACATATACACATCAAACAGAGCCTAGGAAAACTGCCACAAGATCAATCTTGTGGATTCCTGAGCTAGGGAAGAAGAAAAGAAGAAAGAAGGAAGAAGGAAGAAGGAAGAAAGATAGGAAGAGATAGAAGAGGAACTCACCAAGTTGAATCCAAACAGAGAAAGACTCCTCACCACAACCTCAAAGCTGGCTCAACACAAGCACAACATCATCCTCAATCATCATCATCAATAAACCAACAACAAATACTCTTCAAAACTCTCACAAACTCAAACAAGATCAAAGAAGATCAAGAAGGAGATCCAAAGATGGAAGAAGAAGAAGAAGAAGAAAGAGCACGTTAGGGAGAGAAGATGAAGCTGTAAAGAGTAAAACCCTCATCAGGAGGTAAGAATGTAACTTATAAAAGAATGAAGAAGTAAAGCACGGGTCAAGAGTCAACAAAGCCGGCTACGGAACACCACAAACCGTAGGGGCGGCTCATGGAGTCGCAGGGGCGGACCAGGTAGGCCGCAATGGCGGACTCTGCACACCGCAGGGGCGGTTTTGGCCAATCCTACACACTCCACACTCTCTCCAGCACCTCTAAACTAAGGCTCTTACAACTGAACGGTTGCTAGAAGTCTATAACGTCTAGTCTCAATGATCTCTAAGAGATCTCCACATGCTAAGGGCTCGAACTTAGTCTTACAACGCTCTTAGGGGGGTCAACAACTTCAATAAAAGCTAGGGAAATGAACGAGGGAAGCAAGGAAGGAAGTAGTTCACCAAAGAATGGGGACACTGTAGAGAAACCACAGGGGCGGCTGGACAAAGGCGCATGGGCGGAATTGGGCACTCTCCGTGGGGACGGCACAATAGAGGCGTGGGGGCGGTTTTCGGTGCAGAAGCATTGTCGACTCCTTCGACAGCAAGGAACACAGCAAGGCACCAAGGCTTGCTTCTGTCAATCTACACCCACGTCAAGACTCAACTAAAAGAGCCTGAGAACAACAACGAATCAACAACGGGGATACCAATAAGAATCAAGGTTCAAACTTGATTCTTGGAGCAAAAAGAAAAGGAAGAACGGAGGAGAAAACGAAACAAAAGGGAAAGGCATGCTGCAACTCATGAACATGATGAAGAACTCAAAGAAGAACTCAAAGAAGCATACTTACATGTTCAACAAAGGGAATGAGGGAACCGGCTGCAGCTCTTAGGGTTAAAGAAAGACGTGTGTAAGATACGGAAAAAATAAGAGAAGACGGGATTTTATAGGAAACGGGGAAAAAGATAGATGGAAGGATGTTCTAGGGCTAAGAACATGATATGAAAGCCGACCCATAAAAGATCGGACCTTCTATCGATGGAAAGAAGATAAAACGAATAAAAACAGATCGGGGCACGATCTGTAGTCAGCCGCAGAGGCGGTTGACCCTGCAACGGGTGTGGCTTGCCGCAGGGGCGGTGAAGGCAAATTTTGGGTCTTACATCAGATCCCGTAAAAAGAAGTTTCGTCTTTAAACTTGCAACAACCTGAAAGGTCACACGACAACAACAAAGAATAGCTAAACTCAAACCATATACTCCCACTCGGGGTACTTAACTCAAAACGTCACAAAAGCGTGCACAACACAACAACAGACTAAAACTCCAACAAAGGAAACCGAAACGCAACAACTATGCTAAAGGTACATCCAACTCAGCGCAAAACTCCGGATAGCTCCTCTAGATACTATCATTTGTCTCCCAAGTCGCCTTATCAGCTCCTCGCATTGGCTACTGAATCTTCATCATCGGTATGTCCTTCGAACGCAAGCGTCTCGTACTACGCTCTAAGACAGCTATCGGATGCTCAATGAACGTGTGGTCTAGCTAAACCACTAGATCATCATGACTGACGATGTGTCACAGTTCTTGTACGTACTCCCGTAATTGAAACACATGAAAGACGGGGTGAACACCCTCTAGTCTCGGTGGCAAAGTAAGTTTGTATGTTGCCTCTCCAACTCGCTCAAGAAGCTCAAAATATCCGACATATCTGGGACTCAGCTTCCCCTTGATGCCGAAGCGTCTAACGCCTCGTGTCGGGTATACTCTCAACCAAACCTGAGCTTCAACTCTGAATTGTAAAGGTTTGCACCTTTTATTTGCATAAAACTTCTGACGACTCAGCGCAGCTAACATCCGCTCTTGGATTACCGCTACTCTAGCCATGTCGGCATGTATATGCTCAGGTGATACTTCTCTAGCACTACTAGGCTCGTCTCAACACAGCGGGGTACGACATCTTTGTCCATATAAAACCTCGTAAGGAGCTTTTCTGATCGAAGCGTGCCAACTGTTGTTATATGAAAACTCCACTAAGGGAAGGTAATCTGGAAACACCTGTCCCCAGTCCAACCCTAATAAAGGACAAACCTTGATTACCTAACACTCATCATCATCGGTATACAAGCAAGGGAATCACCGGGTAAGTCTCATCCTAAGCATGCGTGTAAACTAGGAAAGGTGCATCAAGGATAGGATTTGGAAAACAATAATCTAAACTTGGAATCTGTAAAACAGTGGACGATCTCGTGCTGTTCTATATCAATCTCGGTCGAGATGCTCAACGAACATCCCGAGACGGATTTCGTTTTTGGGTTAACTCAAGCTTTTAGGGTCCACTCAGATAAAGGTTCATCCGTTCCTCGTCTATACCACAACCTTCAACTAATCACCCTAGAATCGCAAGGGTGTTTAGCAAACAATCATAATTATCAATGCAATATCAAATATTTCAAGAAAAGGTAAATAATCAACCAAAAAAGACGTTCCAATAATCAAAACAAACAACAAATCAGTAGTATCAATAGTTGTGTTCCAAAAGAGAACGATAACAAACTCACAAATACTTCCCCAGAAGATCTCACAATCTAAGGTTCCTTGAATCCTAAGCAATCCTTCCTTCAATATCCGTCTTCCTAGCCGTCCTCCTGATCTATTTTAGATCCAATCTCAATTCCGTCTCTATCAGTCGTCCTATGCTTCACATTCACCTTTCATTCTTATACAAAAATTTTAGGTCAAATTATATCTTATTTCCTTGGGTTGTATGCCGTCGACCTCGATCCAGGCCCAATGGTCATCTCGGTTGAGATGCATCACTGTGTTGATCCGAGATCAGCAGTGATTTACGTGTATGCCATCTTATCTTCATCTTGATCTTTCTTTCTTCCTTCCAACATAGTTCTTGCCTTTCTTCTTGACCTTCCTAATGCTCCTAAATGTAGCTCCATAGCTTCCTTAGCTCCTTATACTCCATTTCCACCCAAAACGTGTCATATTCCCTACAATTTCAATCAAATGTGGTGTAGACCTTGATTCTTGCAAAGTAACTGAATAATGACATAAACACTATAAATACATGTACATGCGGGCAGAATTATGATGAGAAAACGACAAAACCATATCCGAAATATAGACAATAATTCATGCTATCAAAATACCCCATACTTACCTCTTGCTTGTCCCCAAGCAAGGTTTAAATCTTAGATGCAAGATAAAATAAATTATAATCAGTTAAAACTCAGTGAAAAACTTTCAAAACTTTCGATCGTGTGCTTCTTCCCGTATATCACCCTTAGAGAATGCTTTATAGGTAATAAGAATCATATATGATCAAAACAAGTCATAGATATGGGAAAGCTAATCATACTTCACTTGAAAACATTGAATGCATAGCAAATCATACCCATGAAAATCGGTCAAGAATAATCTAGTTTAAACCGCTAAGTCAAACAACATGCTCATGGTCTCAAGGGTTTCAATCAAAGGTCAAGAAACGATTTAGGGATGGAGTGTATAAAGGATATTGTGGTGCTAAATTCGGGAAGAAGATAAAAACTTCACAACTTTGAACTTCACTTCATTAAAAAGATTTTCTTGTTTCTTTTCAGTATTTTGCTTACTTTTCACTTTTTTGAGAACATGGACAGAGATGCACAATAACCGAAGCCTTGAAGATCAGCTAATCTCAATTTCTCGAGATGTCTCAAACCTTGATGCACATACCATGACCCGTTAGGACTACCAATCAATTAGACTTTGGCAAGACACAAACACCCGGCGATGTGAATGGTGACGAGTTACTCATCATCAAGATCAACGTCCCCAAACCTATTTTTCTAACACTTCTTCTCCTTTCAACATCATCTTTCACTTGCTTTTCAACTTCTTGCTTCCAAGTTCTCGGATAGGTAAAGGGAGGCAAATATATTTCAATGAGGGGCTAAAAGCTTGATCAAGAAGAGGATGAAATAATAACGAATTACCTTAATCATTCAAACAAGGATTTCAGAGAACTCATAATGTAGTGTCAACTTTCAAATTTAGCATGATTTGGATAAAACAACTAACTAAACATGCTTCAAAATTCGAACAAAACAATCATACCATGATATATCTTAAATCATTTCAAGCGTATAAAGATTATAGAAACTAATGAGCAAACAATATTCATCATTGGGGTCATATCCAAATTAGAAGCACAAAATTTTTCAGAAATTCAAGTTTTCGAAACCCATTTCGGTCGAGATAAATTATGGGCAAACGAGGTACTAGACCGAGATAAGCTCCTGTTATGGTCACCTCGTTCGGCCAAAGGTCATTTCAGTCGAGACAAAAAAATTCAAACTAGTTTTGTGCCTTTTTGTCGATCAAAAATCCTATTGCGATGCATGTAATACACAAAATAGTTTCTCAGCACATAAAGGAAGCGGTGGAAATAGTCATAAGCAAATAACTCGGTTATTACAGACCATAGTATCTCAAAGCACCCCATACTTAGGACACATCGTCCCGATGGGTAACAAGAAGTCTAGAAAAACACTTACAATGTTTAGTGCAAAACCGCAAAATAAGAAAAGATAAAGTAGCGGCAGCTCCGTGGAAGGTCTGATCAAGCATTTGGAGGAGGAGGCGGCTGATATGGGTACAGGGATGGATCGAATGGATGACCCATCAGGTGTTGGAACTACAGATCCATCATCCTGCGCTGGTAATGGTGGCTCTCCTCAGTCGAGCACCTCATACAACTGATCTCCCTAGTCTGGGCATCGAGGCGGTCCATCATATCCGTGCGCATGGTACGGAATGACTGATCCATATGGCGTTTCAGATCGTCCATCCGCTGACGAGCCTCGGGATCACGGCAGCGACGATGGTGGCGTTGTCTGTGTTGTGGCATGTCCGGTGCAAGAGTCTCCGGTGCGGACTGGTCGTCCTCTGTATCCTCGTCGTCATCCACCAGCTTGATCACCGGGGCACTCGGACTAGCAGTGTCCGTCCCGGTATCCATGGGTACTCGAGCATCCTCCTAGTCTTTGTCTATGCCGAACTCTACATTAATCTCTGTGTCCCGTACAAATGACCTCCATATCCGCGATCAGTTGGTCGGGTCATTGATGGTGAACTATTGAGACCAAGGAATCCCCTTTGGAGTTTTGGTCTCCCAAGGCATGGCCACATATGGTGGACTACGGCCTTGAAGGATCAAAATCCGCCGGGTGATAAACTCCTGCAACCCTAAAGGATTGGTCTAAATGTCCAAGGTGCACGCAGAAAAATCGATGTCCAAAGCACCGGCTATGTACGTCACTAATCCCCCAAAGCAAATGTCGCCCCTTCTTGTATTTGACCTTGTGCATCTTCTCCACCAGCATGGTGGCAAAGTCTGGAACTCCACCTGTACTCATACAGAAAAGAGTAAGAAGCTCACCTTGTCGGATCTTTTGAGGTGTCTCCGTCCTGGCAAGCAACATCTCGCTCAGAATCCTATGAGCGATCCGGAAATACACATGGTAGATGAGCTTCTCCTTGGAGTTGCCCGGATGCCAATAATCTGTACTAGAGGAAATGTGGGCAATGTTTCCCCAAAATGCATTTGCCTCTCTCCTGGAGGGAAAATCAGTAACGGTCGGTGTGGGGAACCCGAAGACTGTCCCAAAGTTCTCCACTATAAACGCATATCCTTTGTTCATCAATCTGAACTTTAATCCTTTGTATTTTGGTACGTGGGTGGGATAGCTGATAAACTCGAGGGTCGGCTCTATATAAGCTGGTGAGTGGATGACTATAAACTGATCGAGGCCAACAAGAGAGATCATCCGCTGCAGGTCATCGACGACGTGGAGGCAATTAAAGTCCTCAACGTCGATATAGCGGGGGGAGATGATCAGTCGGGAGCAAAAACGGTCATAATCTTTCTGGAACCAACCAAGGATGATTGGTACCTGTGGTGGTGCAATAGGTGAAGGGGAGTGGTTACCATCATCAGGACGGTCACGAATCGCTAACTGCCTTTCTAAATGACGCATTTTTCTTAAATTAGGGTTTGATGTCGGGCTATTCTTGAAGGGATCTCGGCCGAGATGATTGTGTTTCAACCGAGGCGAATAGTACTTCGATCGAACTCACAAATCTTGAACTTTCTTTCCCTAAAATCACTACCAATTGCTTCCTAGGGGATTCTCCAGCTATTTTCAACACAACAAGCAGCAAAAATCTCTCAACATCTGACAAAATCCACTGAAATGAAGCAAGAAGGGTTTTTGAACGAGATTACCCGATAATCTGTAGATTGTGGTTGTTTGAAGTTTCAATCGGTGCTTCAGAAGTCTCTATCGTGATTTCCTTGTTGATTATGAGTCGATAATCGTTGAAATCGAGCAAGAAACTAGAATTTGAGAGATTTAGGGCTTATTTCGGTCGAGATGGCGTCGGAGAGAAGAATAAGGAAGAGAGAGAAATTTGTTTCCCTTTATATACCCTTTAGAAATTTTAACTGCATCTCGGTAGGGATGGTTGTAAGTGACCAAGGTGGTCAAATGAGGTGACTCCCTCTTGTTCTTATCTCAGTTGGCCTCGATGTATCTCGATCGAGATAGCTTCCGAAATGGTTTCCAAATTCCGTTTTCCTTTCAGTTTCTCGAATTGAAGTGTTGCTCATTTGGTTCCTTTGGTGTTTTCCTTTTAGTAGCTCCTAGATCTTGTTATCATGGGCACAAAAACGCAAGCAACACTAATCTAATCTAGAAAGCAAGAAAGAAAGCAATACCTTGGGTTGCCTCCCAAGAAGCGCTTGTTTTAAGTTCGCTAGCTAGACCATGTCATTCCTTGTGTCATATGAGATGCAGCAGTGCAATCTCCTCAACTGGAACTTCCGGTGTATACTTCTTCAGACGATGGTCGTTCACCTCAAAGCTTCGGCTATGTTCAACCCATACTTCAACTGTACCTTAAGGAAAAACGTGTTTCACAGTAAAAGGTCCAGTCTATCTTGATTTCAACTGACCGGAAAAAAGACGAAGTCGGGAGTTGAAGAGGAGGACGAGATCTCCTTCTTTGAACTCTTTTGGAATGATATGCTTGTCATGCCACTTCTTCGTTCTCTCCTTGTAGATCTTAGCATTCTTGTAAGAATTCAAGGGTAGTTCTTCCAACTCGTTGATGTCTAAGAGCCTTTTCTCCTCAGCTTCCTTGATATCAAAGTTGAGCCATTTTATCGCCGAATACGCCTTATGTTCTAGCTCCACCGGAAGGTGATAAGACTTCCCATAAACGCAATTGTAAGGTGAGGTTCTGATGGGAGTTTTGAAAGCTGTCCTATATGCCCATAGAGCATCGTCCAGTTTCATGGACCAATCCTTCCTCGTTCTAGAGACGATCTTCTCTAGTATTCCCTTGATTTCTCTATTTAAAATTATCAACGTGTCCACTAGTTTGAGGGTGATAGGGAGTTGCTACCTTGTGGGTTACCCCGTACTTCGATAGAAGTGCCTCAAACTTTCGGGATGTGAAGTGCGTTCCTCCGTCACTTATGATTATTTGAGGTGTCCCAAAGCGTGGAAATATTGTCCGGTTGAAGAACTTCACAACCACGATGGCATCATTGGTGGGGGGAATCAATGACTTCTACCCATCTAGACATGTAGTCAACTGCCAATAGATTGTACAGATTCCCTCCTGAAGATGGGAATGGTCCCATAAAGTCTACTTCCCAAACATCGAAGATCTTGACTTCATGGATGTTGTTGAGTGGCATCTCGTTCCGTCCAGACAAGTTACCTGTTCTTTGGCATGCATCACAAGAAGCAACAAACGTTTGCACATCCTTGAATAATGTAGGCTAAAAGAAACCGGAACGTAATACCTTAGCGCACGTTTTGTGGGTGCTAGCATGTCCTGCACATGGTAATGAATGAAAGTGTCTCATGACATTTTCCGTCTCATGTTCCGGAATGCATCTCCGTAACATCCCATTAGGACCTCTCTTGAAGAGTAGAGGTTCATTCCAAAAGTAGTGGCGCACGTCCTTAGAGAATTTCTTCCTTTGTGCGTATGATAACCCGGGAGGTATCTCCTGCCAAACAAGATAATTGACAATATCAGCATACCAAGGTTCGTTACCTTCCGAAATTTAGTGAAGACAATGTTCCATTCATTGTAGTTGCTCATCGACGAAGGAGTCATCGATGGGCATGTCATCTCCCTCTAAAGAAATGGCAGGTAGCCGGCTGAGGTGATCCACTACAAAACTTTCAGATCCTTTCTTATCGCATATCTCCAAGTGAAATTCCTAAAGTAGGAGTATCCAACGAATGAGACGCGGCTTTGCGTCCTTCTAGGTGAGAAAGTACCGAATGACGGAGTGGTCAGTGTAGACAATGACTTTCGCTCCTACAAGGTAAGAACGAAATTTCTCAAAAGCTTAAACGACTGCCAAGAGTTCTTTTTCAGTGGTGGCATAATTCAGTAGAGCTTCGTCTAGCGTCTTGCTAGCGTGGTAAATGGCATAGGTTCTCCCATCTTTCTTTTGTCTAAGAACTGCTCCTACTGCCAAATCACTTGCATCACACATATGAAAAGTCCCAATCAGGAGGTTGAATGATGGGAGCTAACATCAATGCTTCTTTTAGTTTGTGAAAAGCATCTAGATATTCATGCAAAAACTCAAAAACCGCATCTTTGTTCAACAGGAAACATCTAAACCTTTCTCTATCATACTAACACTTAGAACTCTTTCAAGAGGGTCTTTAATAAGGATAGAGCTAACCAATTCGCGTGATTTCTCTTCATCATAGATGTTGTAGATGTCCTCCTCGAAGCTTTGGCCTTCCATCAAAGCCGATAGCACAAATTCAACTTGTTCTTCCCCGATGTTAAAAGACAACTTCGCATTCTTGCAATCCACGTAGCATCCGGATGTTGCAAGAAACGGCCTCCCAAGATGATTAGGACTGGATAATCTCAGGAATGTCCAATACCACAACGTCTATGGGAATATAGAACTTACCCAGCCTTACAGGAATGTCTTCTAACATGCCCATGGGTCGAGTAATTGATCGATCCGCCATGTATAGTGTCATCTTAACTTGTTTAGGTTCCCCTAAGCTAGCCTTCTCACACAATGCAAGTGGAATGATGCTCACACTTGGTCCTAGGTCACATACTGCATCATATGTGACGTTTCCAACTTTAATGGATATACAGAACGATCTCAAGTCTCTCAATTTGGGTTGCATCTTTTCCCTCATGATCTTGATGAGTTCCGATGATCTTGAGGATATCTTCACTTCACCAAAGTCTTCCAGCTTCCTCTTGTTAGAGAGGATTTCTTTTAAGAACTTCCCGTATGCGGGCATACCTAGAATAACATCAATGAAAGGTATGTGAATATCGAGTTTACTCATAAGGTCTAGAAACTTACCGAAGTGCTTCTCTATATGTGCTCTCGCTCTAGACTGCGTGAATGGTAGTGGTGGTTTGTACACAGGAGGTGGTACAAAAATTTCTTCTTTTTCTTTCACCTCGGTTGACCCAGAAGCATTTCGATCGAGGTTATGGGTCAACGAACTTCACACCACTTATTGTAATCACCATGATTTGGCCTTTTTGATTATGATTTGTACGTCTTGGAAGTTTCCCTTGATCTTTATGAACTTCTCCGGCCTTACTAAACACTTGATTTCCCAAGGCTTTTTGTGCCTTAGAAATGGAAGTAATTGTGCTCTCCAATCCACTCATCTTCCCTGTCAGTGCCTCGATCATAGCTTCCAACTTATCCCTTGGTGATTGATTCGATCTTGATGACGGTTCCTGGCTCTTCAATTGAGTAGAGAAGAAGAAGAAGGTGGAGTTAGAACATTTTCAGCATGGGAATAAGGATTACCGGAATTGTTTCCTCTTCCAACACATTCAACATCTTGCTCTTTGGTTTGTTGAGTTTTTTCCTTTATAAGGATTACCGGAATTGTTTCCTCCTGTCTTAGTACTCCGGTGAGAGTATTTCTCCATAGTGAGAGTTTGTTTTTCAACAAAATCCCATGCTTCATCAACTTGTTTATCCATGAACATCCCAGCGAAAAGTGATTGAAGTTTGAACTGCGCTTTTGCATCCAAACCCTTGAAATAGATCACTAGCAAATCAATTTTCAAAACCCTATGATGTGGGCAATCCAACAGAAGGTCTTTAAACCTTTCCCATGACTTAAAGAGGCTTTCACCATTCCTCATCATAAATGCATTTATTTTAGCCCTCAACTCCGCCGTCTTTGATGGCGGGAAGAATTTGGTGAGAAACTCCGCGGTCATGTCTTCCCATGTGTTCACACTCCTAGTTGGAAGCGAATGATACCATGCAAGTGTTTTATCCTTCAAGAGAAAGAGAAAAAACGCAGTTTATAGTTGTTATTTTCACATTTGGAAGATCTCAAAGTTTCCATCAAAATATCATAGTTTTGTAAGTGTTGGTGTGATGATTCTCTCTCCATTACTCCAAAATGATGCTGCTGAATGACTGTTATGACTTGAGGTCTAAACTCCTAATCTCTTTCAGTTGGATCGCCTAAGTTGACGCCGGGACGGCGCGCTTGTTGAACGGGATCCATACGTGGACCAAGACCTTGGGGGATGCCCACAAACAGATCAACTGGCTCCACCCTCGGTGGAGGCGGTGGTGGTGGTGGCACATAAGCGGGTGCCGGTGAATTCACCACAACTCTAGCATCTGTGTTTGGTTGTTGAACTAACTCTCTTAGTACATTCATCTCGGCCTGAAATTGCTCGTTTTGAGCAGTTGCTTCAGATCTCGCCCTTACAGGGCTTCTTCTTGGAGTCTTAATTGTTCTCGAGCATTGATCAACTTAGCTCGAAGACCTTCTACTCCTTCATAACTGGCAGGAACCATTTTCTTAGCTTCCTTCAACCTTCTCTTGTAGTTCTTTTCTGGTTCAGGATCGTAAGGAACAATTTCTTTACCAGTTCTAGTTCTTTGCATAAACCTAAGGAAAGGTTTTGTAAGAATACTTAGATAAAATAATCAGTAGCAAAGCAAGAAGCTTCCAAGTTAGACAACCGTACACTGGATTGGTCTTGACCTATTCCCCGGCAACGGCGCCAAAAACTTGTTCTTTGGCGAAACTCTGTTTCGTTGCCGGAACGAGAACTTCGTATGTACCTAAGAACACAAATCTGAAAGAACACTCAAGCAAAAGATCAATAGCAAAAGCAAGTATTTAGTCCCCGACAACGGCGCCAAAAACTTGTTCGCTCCAAAAGGTGTGTCAGACAAAGCTATAAATTTATAATCCGAATAATAAACCTGACGATAAGCGAACCCGCAGTGTACAGATCAATCGTAGTAAGGGCTTATATTCCGGAGTCGATCTCAGGGAATCGGTGAGAATAATTACAGCAAAGCAATCTAACTTCATAAGCATGCAATAGTACTGATCAAAAGCAAAAGACAAGATGTATATCAAGATAGGGAAATGCAGATTCTAAAGATCATAGTATGCAATTGTGCTTTCGACTCCAGATTTCTAAAGATAATGTGGACACAATTGAGGTTTGTTGAGGGAAGGTGTTTCAACAATGGGATAGATCACCGGGTAAGTCTCACTACCCACTTTTCCAAACCAACGCTCCTATCGCCGGGTAAGTCTCAACGAACTAAGGGATGGTAAGAATACTCAAACCAACATCACTCCTCTAAGGATAAAGAACTAACCATCACTGAGTAAGTCTCAGGTTAACTCTCAAAGGTAGGATGAAGGCACACTCAAACTCTAATAAAGAATAAACCTTTATTACCTAACATCATCATCGGTATACAAGCAAGGGAATCACCGAGTAAGTGTCATCCCAAGCTTGCGTGTAAACCAGGAAAGGTGCAACAAGGATATGATTTGGAAAACTATAACCTAAACTTGGAATCTGTAAAACAGTGGACGATCTCGGTTGAGATGCTCAACGAACAACCCAAGACGGATTTCGAATTAGGGTTAACTCAAGACTTTTGAGTCCACTCAGATAAAGGTTCATTCTTTCATCGTCTATACCACAACCTTCAACTAATCACCCTAGAATCACAAGGGTGTTTAGCGAACAATCATCATTATCAATGGAATATCAAATATATCAAGAATATCAAAAAAGGTAAATAATCAATCAACAAAGACTTTCCGATAATCAAAGCAAACAACAAATCAATGGTATCGATAATGTGTTCCAAAAGAGAATGATAACAAACTCACAAACACTTCCCAAGAAAATCTCACAATCTAAGATTCCTTGAACCCTAAGCAATCCTTCCTTCAATAGATGTCTTCCTAGCCGTCCTTCTGATCTATCTTAGATCCAATCTCAATTCCGTCTCTAATCAGCCGTCATTTGCTTCACATTCACCTTTCATTCTTATAGTAGAATTTTAGGTCAAATTATTTCTTATTTCCTTGGGTTGTGAGCCGTCAACCTCGATCCAGGCCCACTGGGCCATCTCGGTCAAGATGCATCACTGTGTTGATCCGAGATCAGTAGTGATTTACGTGCATGCCATCGTATCTTCATCTGGATCTTTCTTTCTTCCTTCCAGCATAGTTCTTGCCTTTTGTTCTTGACCTTCCTAATGCTCCTAAATGTAGCTCCATAGCTTTCTTGGCTCCTTATGCTCCATTTCCACCTAAAACGTGTCATATTCCCTACAATTTCAATCAAATATGGTGTAGACCTCGATTCTTGCAAAGTAACTGATAATGACATAAACACTATAAATACATGTACATGCGGGCAAAATTATGATGAGAAAACGACAAGACCTTATCCTAAATATAGACAATAGTTCATGCTATCACTGACCATCGGTCTGAGGATGGTAAGCGGTTGTGAACTACAAACTCGTACCTAGGACAACATGCACTTGCTACCAGAACCTCGAAGTGAACCGTCCGTCTTTGTCAGAGATTATAGTCCTAGGTACTCCGTGAAGTCTCACTATCTGTCTAGTGAACTACTTTGTTAATCAACTTACCGGCCACATCTCCTTGATAGGAATGAAATGTGCGGTCTTTGTTAGTCAATCTACTATGACCCATATAGCATCAAAACCTCGACTCTGTCTCAAACCGGTAACAAAGTCCATCAAGATGTCCTCCCAGTTCCACTGAGGGATGAGAAGTGGGTGTAGTTCTCCTCCTGGTTGGTGATGCTCGGTCTTGACCTGCTGACTGGTCACACACTGAGCTACATATCTCGTCACATTTGCCTTCAGACCTCTCCACCAGAAAAAGTGTCTGATATCCCGATACATCTTACTTGCACCGGGGTGCACTGAGTAAGGTGAAGAGTGATCCTCTTGTAGGATCCTCTGTCTCAGCTCTCGATTTGAGGGTACACAAACACGCTCTTGGAGTCTCAAGATCCCGTCGGCGCCGACTGTGAATTGTGGTGCCTCTCCTCGAGACATCCGGTCTTGGATCTGTGTTAAAGCTGGGCAACTATCCTACTTCTGTTGGATCTATACCAATCGATCAGGTAATATTAACTGCTGTCGGGATCCAAAAAGTGGATATCCATCTCTAGCCATGTAAGGTCTTGTTGTAACTATGGCTGAGCTGTCAGCCTAGCGATCACCATCTCGTGGGGAGTCTTCCTACTGAGGGCATCAGCTATCACATTTGCCTTCCCCAGGTGATATAAGATCTCAAGATCAAAGTCCTTGATCAACTCCAACCATATGCGATGGCGGTTATTCAACTCCCACTAAATGAATATGTACTTCAGACTCTTCTGGTTTGTGAATATTTGACATATTGCTCCGTCCAGATAATGCCTTCAAATCTTCAAAGCATGAACAACAACAACCAACTCAAGATCATGGGTAGCGTAATTCTCCTCGTACGTCTTCAACTGGCTCAAAGTGTAAGCAATCACCTTACCCCTCTGCATCAAAACACTTCCCAAACCGAGCTTGGATGCATCGTTGTAATCCACAAAGTCCTCAATGCCCTCTAGCTGAGCTAAGATAGGAGCAGAGGTCAACCTCTTATTCGGCTCCTCGAAGCTCTGCAGGAACGGCTCGGACCATACAAATCTCGTAGACTTCCTCAACCAGGAAGTGAGAGGTCGGATAGTAACTAAAAAGCTCTCCACAAAACGCCGGTAGTAGCCCGCCAATCCTAAGAAGCTGCATACCTCCTTGACATTCTTAGGAGGCGGTCATGCTGCTACTGACTCAATCTTCGCCGGATCTACCTTGATCTCTTCTGCTAAAACGATGTGACCAAGGAATACTACCTCGGGCATCCAAAATTCACACTTAGAGAGCTTGGCGTAAAGCTCTCTCTCTTTCAGGACACGGAGTACGATCCTTAAGTGTCTTGCATGCTCCTCTCTACTGCGAGAGTATACCAAAATGTCATCTATGAAGACAACTACAAACTGGTCTAGGAAGTTGATGAAGATGTTGTTCATCAACTCCATGAAATCTGCGGGCGCATTCGTGAGCCCGAATGGCATCACTATAAACTCGTAGTGGCCATACTTGGTCCGAAATGCCGTCTTGGCTATGTCCTACTCTCTCACCCTTAGCTGATGATATCCGGATCTCAAATCGATCCTTGAAAACAGTGAAGCTCCATGCAAATGATCCAAAAGATCATCGATACGGGGCAATGGGTACTTATTCTTAATCGTCACCTTGTTAAGCTCTCGGTAATCGATACATAACCTCATCGACCCGTCCTTCTTCCTGACGAAGAGTACTAGTGTGCCCCAAGGAGATACACTAGGGCAGATGACGCCCTTCTCTGCTAACTCCTCGAGCTGTTTCTTAAGCTCAGCATCTCGATAGGCACCATACGATAAGGAGCCTTAAAGACTGGTCTCGTACCGGGGCTCTAGATCAATGCCAAAGTCTACACTCCTCTGTGGAGGTAAACTTGATGGCTCTCCAAAATGTCGGTAAACTCGCACGCTACCGGAATCTCCTCCAAAGTTGGGCTCGTACTATCCTTCATGGCATAGCACCAAAAAGCCTTGCATCCCTGACCGATAAGTCTCGCATCTCACATTATAGTGATGACTGTACCGGTCTTCCCGAGATCCCATCCTTGGAAAATCTCCACATGGCCTACCTTTGTAGTTACCGTCATTGCCCTCTAGCCGATTTCTAGAACTGCTCGATGTCGATTCATCTAATCCATGCCCAGAATAACTTCTTCATGTACTAAGTACATGACGAAAAATTCAATTGGCCAGTCGCGACCTCCCAATCTAATAGGGCAATTGTGAACCTCTCGTGTGCCTCTAATCTTACCCCCACCGGATAATCCTATAAATAAGGATTTTCCCTCTACTGTAACTAAGGCCAATCTATCTACGCAAGAATCAGATACAAAAGAATGCGTAGCATCGGTATCGAAAAGAATTCTGACAGGAAAACCATTAATATGAATGCTACTTGTGGTCGCTGGACTGGTCGGCTCCAAGTATCCAGCTGTGGCAATCGATTCAAGATATACTAATGATATAAAGACAGAGTTGAGATATGCAAAGGTATACTAATGTAAGGTAATCGTACGGTGAAGTTCCAAAAACCTTATATGACTCACCTACAAGACACTCTCTATACAGGTTGTTGAGGCTTCAATATAGAAAGGTTCTAAAGATGAGAATTAATGTCAAATACCCAAACTTGTAATCCAAGGATCAAGACTAACTTAACCGATTATGGTTGTGACACTCACAATCGAGGTAGAGGTTGTTGAGGCTTCACTACCACCTAGAAAAGGCAACCCTAAACTAAGTTAAAGCAAATCTTTAACTTTGGATTAAAGTAAAAGCAGGTTCGTAAACTTAAGGGAAATTACGGGTAGATCTTGAGACTCCACGGCCGTGGAACTCAAGAACAAACCGTGATTTAGGGTTCGTCGACGATTCTCTCAAACTCTCAGGGTCTAATCTGTTTACGATCGATCTATCATCATCTAAGCCACAACTATCAACCCTTCACCTTAGAATTGTTAAGGGTTTTTAGCCAATAACAGTCATGTTGATATCAAATTCAAAGATTAAAAGATTGAAAGATGAAAACTTCCGAAAACATTCAATAAACTTCAAACCAATCTCAAAGTCACAATCAAGAACGAGTATTGTCAATAGATTTAGAATAAGCCAAACAAACACAATCTTAGGAAAGAAGGAAGAACGGGATGTCAATCCATCTTCTAAATCAAACCTAAACAAGAAGAGAAATCTTCTTGCAACAATCTTCCTAAAACTTCGATCTTCCGCCAATCCGGAAATCTGAACAGCAATCTCCACCAAAAGTGCGAGATTAGGGCAAATCCCAACACGAACTTCGATCTCCAATGAGATGTAAATGCTTCCAAACGAGGGTTTGTGCCGCTAAGCGAAGGCGTAAGCCAAGGTCTAAAGCGAGGTGACGGAATTTCTCTTCATCCGTCTTTTTATAGGGCAAGATAAAATATCGGCCCGGCCCAATCTTCAAAAGATCGTGGCTTCAAAATGTAGCGAAAAAGATCGCCAAGATCACGGTCGTGGAAGGTTCCACGACCGTAATTTAGAGCGTGGAAAGTGTCACGGTTTGAACTATGGATTCCACGACCGTAATAGTTACTGGAATGCATCACGCCTCTCTTTGCAAGGTTCCACGGCCGTGGAACTAAACGTGGTTTGTAGTACGGCCGTATTTTAGAGCGTGGTTTAGGGCAAGAACGTGATTCTTCCCTAGCCTCGTGCACTCCTCAAGTTGAACTTCATTTTGCTCCTAATAATGCCCTCAATCCATGGACATACTCAATCAACTCTTCTTTGCTTGATTCCGTTCGGAAATGACTCTCAATCACCTATAATCAACATAAAGCTAGTGTAGACATCCATATCGACAATATAGGCAAACTAGCTCACAAATGCAACAATGCTAAATCAAAGACTATCAATATGAATCAAATACACTTAGAAAACGTGCCTAAAATATCACAATATTTCATGCTAACAAATAACCCCATACTTAACACTTGCTTGTCCCTAAGCAAGGTCTTTCAAAAAGCTTTAAACAAGAGTTAGGATGAAATATGTGTACCTTCTCAAAGTAATACTTCTTTTGGAGGAATGTGCCTTCTAAAGAATAGATCATTCTCAAATCTTGCTTCAATCGTTTATAAGACTTTCATACACTTAATCAAAGAGTAAAGAGTAGAGAAAATTCATGAATTAATCAAACTTCTAAACAAGCATCAGAACCTTCAAACATTATCAAAATCAATCATAAGAAACTTCAATTTAGATCACCAAGTCATATAACATTCTTTTGATCTTAAGGACTTTCAAAGAAAAGGTCTAGAATGTGGAAAGGGAAGGAAACTTTTAAGGAATGTGGTGCATGAATCCGGGAAAGTGGACAACTACCCTTCTTCTTCTTTTGCGGTTTCCGCAACACTTCAACTTAGAGCTTCGCTCTTCTTCCTTTCATTTTTCGACTTTACTTTTGGAGTTATGGATAGAGGTGCACAAAAACCGAAGCCTAGGAGATTGGCGTTTCTCAATTTTTTATGAGATGCCTCAAACCCTTAGCGCACATACCATAATCCGCTAGGAATATCGCTCAATCCGACTTTGGCAAGACACAAACACCCGGCTATGTGAATGGTGCCGAGTTACTCATCATCATGATTGACTTCCCCAAACCTAGAATTTCTTTCTATTCTTTTGATTGCAAATAATTGCTCTCATGGCCCTCCCACATCAAACATGCCTTTTTCATTCACTTCTCCAAATTCCCGGATAGGTAAAGGAGGTCAATATTTCAATGAGGAGCTAAAATGATCAAAGAAAGAAGAAAGAAAAATCGAATTGCCTTAATCATCTCAACAAGAACTATAAGAACTTATAGTATGAATTCAAATTCAATTTCTCAACATGATTTAGGTAACATTCTTCACATTATGAAACTTGCAAAAGAGGTAAAATTCATTCATTCAAATTCTTTTCAATTCACTATTCTTTTAAGCATGCAATTGTCATCAAACTCAATTCACAAGTAGTGATTATCATAGAAATCATCTCAATTCATTAGAGGCACATAATTTTCAAAATTTTTCAATTTTTATGGGTTTTTCAAGTTCTTTTTCATGCAATGCGATAATGAAACGTGCAACAATATAATGAACATGCAAATAGTCTCGAATAGAAGCAAGCATAGTGAGTAAGAGTTATTACAAACTTTTAGTACATCCCACCCCATACTTAGGACGAACATTGTCCCTAATGTTCAAAAGAAAGAAAGAAAAGAAGAAAAGAAAAAGAAACTCACAAAGTGGTGGTGGAATGTCTAAAGCGAGCGGTCAATCATCAAATCCTCATCACTGCGGCGCTGGTGGAGGCGGGAATGGAGAGAAGCTAGGATCATAGTACCGCCCAAACTGTTGGCGGTAGACATCCCTCATCATGTGGTCGAGGTCGTCTAGGCGTCCGTCTCTAGCATCGGCTCGGATCTCCAATGCTCCTACTCTCTCTGAAAGTCCAGTAGCCCAATCCGGCATCTGCTCGTACCATCCCGGAGCCTGACTGTACCATGTTGGAGCGTCGGATGGTGCTGGTGGTGGTGCTGGTGCTGTTGTCTGCTCTGTAGACCAAGGAGGGGGAACGCCATACCATGTAGGAGGTGTGGTCATCCACGTAGGCCTCTCACTCACGCTAGCGCGGCGAGAAGACGAGCCTGAAGCTCTAGCTGGACGTGGAGAACGTCTAGGTGCATCGGGGGCCGCCTCCGGCTGATCCGGAAACGTGCCAAAATCCTGCTCAACTCCTCCTCCACCCTCAAACTGATCTCCCATCTCCTCCTCCTCAACAACTGGCGGTGGGACATATGGGGGAGCTCTTATCCTATTCGCATGCATAGCAGCGAACGTCTCCTTCCAATTATGGCGTCCCGCCATAATGGAGTACTCCGGTAGCCACTCTATACCCCTACCCGTCCTGCTCTCCCAAGGCATGCCCGCATAAGGCGGACCTCTATGTGTGGGGAAAATGAGACCCCTAGTCATGAAAGCATGTAGCCCTAAAGGTACGGCCGGTATACGGGTGCAAGCAGAAAAATCAACACCTAAGCTCCTAGCAATGTGGGTAACTATCCCACCATATCTGATGTTTCCCTTCTTCTTGTTCTTGAGCTTGCTCATCGTAGCAGCCAAGAGAGTGGCACAATCAGCACGGCGTCCATACAACATGGAGTAGAGTAAAAAGAGCTCATCCTTCTTGATCTTTTGGGGCGTCTCCGTCCTAGGAAAGAGACACTCCGAAAGAACACGATGAGCAATCTTCAAGGCTAGGTGGTACATCAACCTAGCCTTGGTCTCAGCGGGCTGCCAGCGGTCCTCGCTAGCGTAAATCATCGCCACCTCCTCCCAAAAATCCTTGGCGTAAACGCCACTAGGAAAGCGACCGTTAAAGGTCTCCTAAAACCCGAAAATGGTCCCAAACTCACGGATGCTAAAATGATAGTCTCTTTCCATGAGACGGAAAGAGACGGTCCTGTCTACATGGCTGTGCTCAAAAGATGTCACAACCTCCCGTGTAATCTCCTCATAGGCGTCTTCTCGGATAGCCGAGAAGACAATCAGTCCGGCTCTATCCAAGAGCCAAGTAAGGTCATCAACTATGTTGAGAGGAGCTAGATACTCCAACTACAAGTACCTAGGGCCAATCACAGGCCTCTCCTTGATCCTATCGAGTGCATCGAGATGATCGTCGTGTATGGTCGGGATTCTAGGGTGAGGAGGTGAGGATGGAGGTGAAGGGGAAGAGGGTGGTGGTGCCCTAGAGGATGAGGAGGAGGAGGGATTACCCTTCCTATTCTTATTCTGATCATTCTTCTTCTCTTTGATCCTCCCCGAAACTCTCCTTACAAAGTCCATTCTGTCAAAAATTATGGGCTGTTCTATGGAAACCACGGCCGTAATTCCTCCAGAGACCGTGATTCGTCTCAGAAAGTCGCAAATCAACACACAATCTTCATAAACAGGCAGTCCTAATCTAATTTCTTCCAATCTCAATCAGTTTTTCCTAAAATCTCTAACAAAAACGAGCCGAATCGACAAGAATCAAGAAGAGAGGAAAAACCTATTTTTCGGATTGAAAAATTCGAATTGCGCGTTCCTTGGTGAATTTCCGCTCGATTTGTCGCTTGGATCTTGTTGGTGGTCGAGTTTGTATCAGTTTAGGAGGAAGAATCGTTAAAAACGATTAAGAAACGAGGATTTGACAGAGGGTCGTGGATTTCGGCTATTAGGTCGTGGAAGAGGGATTTTGGGATGATTTTTGTGAAGAATGTGGTTTATATAGTCACAGGCAAAATTTTTGAAAATCACGGTCTGTCGGGGTGTTCCACGGCCGTGGAAGTGTACGGAACCGTGGTTTTGGTGATTTTTCAAAGGCTTTTGGAAATTACGGGTACTGTAGCTGTCACGACCGTGGTTTAGGCCGTGGAACCCTCTGTAAAGTTCCAAAGTCCAAATTTCATCACTTTTCTTCAACATTATCCTCCTCTTTTCCTTTTCCATCGTTCCTACATCCAAAAACACGAACATACTGGAAGGAATCGAAGGCAAAAACAAAGCAAAAACGTCTATACTAAGCTAATCTATGAATCGAAAACAAAAACAAAAATACAATACCTTGGGTTGCCTCCCAAGAAGCGCTTTGTTTAAGGTCCGTAGGTAGACCAATCTCGCACTTATTCGAGTGCGGTAGGCGCAAACTCCTCAGCTTGGAGTTCCGGCGTATACTTCTTGAGTCGTTGGCCGTTCACCTTAAAAGTTCCGCTCGCTTCACCCCATACTTCAACTGCACCATGGGGGAAAATACGCTTAATTAGAAAAGGTCCGGTCCAACGAGATTTAAGCTTACCTGGAAAGAGGTGAAGCCTTGAATTGAAGAGGAGAACTTGATCTCCTTCTTTGAAGTCCTTTGGAATGATATGCTTGTCATGCTAACGTTTTGCTCTCTCCTTATAGATCTTAGCGTTTTCATAAGCGTTCAAGCGGAGTTCATCCAGCTCATTGATATCTAGGAGACGCTTCTCTCCCGCTTCTTTCATGCTGAAGTTCAACCACTTGATAGCCCAAAACGCTTTGTGCTCCAACTCTACCGGCAAGTGACAAGACTTCCCATACACAAGGTTGTATGGTGTGGTTCCTATGGGAGTCTTGTATGCAGTCCGGTATGCCCATAATGCATCGTCAAGCTTCAAGGACCAATCCTTCCTAGTCCTTGAAACCGTCTTCTCTAAGATTCCTTTGATCTCCCTATTTGAGATCTCAACTTGTCCACTCGTTTGTGGATGGTAAGGGGTAGCGATCTTGTGAGTAACCCCATACTTAGCTAGAAGAGCTTCAAAGCGCCGGGCAATGAAGTGAGAACCTCCATCACTAATGATCGTCCTTGGCGTCCCAAATCGCGGGAAAATGGTCTTGTTGAAGAACTTAACCACCACCATGGCATCATTGGTGGGAGAGGCAATTGCTTCCACCCATCTAGAAACGTAATCCACCGCCAATAGTATGTATTGGTTTCCACAAGAGGATGGGAATGGTCCAATGAAATTGACTCCCCAAACGTCGAAAATCTCCACCTCTTGGATGTTGTTGAGGGGCATCTCATTCCTCCTAGAGATATTGCCTGTTCTTTGACAAGCATCGCAGCAAGAAACAAAGGATTGCACATCTCTAAACAAAGTAGGCCAAAAGAATCCAGATTGCAATACCTTTGCGCTAGTCTTGTTCGAACTAGCGTGTCCTCCACAAGGTAGTGAATGACAATGGCGGATGACACTTTGCATCTCATCTTCCGGCACACATCGCCGAATGATGCCATCCGGACCTCTCTTGAAGAGGAGAGGCTCGTTCCAAAAGTATTCCCGGACGTCCTTAAAGAACTTCTTCCTTTGTGCGTAGGATAGTCCGGGTGGTATCTCCTGACAAACCAAATAGTTAACAAAATCAGCAAACCATGGTTCGTTACCTTTGGAGATCACATCGATGCACTCCTCAATAAGGTGTAGGTGTTCGTCCGGGAAGGAGTCGTCGATGGGTAAATGGTCGTCCTCTAGATGTGTTAGGCGACTTAAATGATCCGCAACAGAATTTTCTGAACCTTTCTTGTCGCGGATCTCAAGATCGAATTCTTGCAGGAGAAGAATCCATCTAATTAGCCTTGGCTTCGCATCTTTCTTCGCAAGGAGGTACCGGATCGCAGCATGATCCGTGTAGACAATCACCTTTGCACCTACAAGATAAGAGCGAAACTTGTCAATAGCATAGACAATGGCTAAAAACCCTTTTTCGGTAGTGGCGTAGTTGAGCTGTGCTTCATCTAGCGTCTTGCTAGCATAGTATATGGCATGGGTCCGCCCTTATTTTCGTTGTCCAAGAACAGCTCCAATAGCTACGTCACTAGCATCGCACATAATCTCAAAGGGAAGAGTCCAATCCGGGGGTTGGATAATAGGTGCTGAAATTAGAGCTTTCCGAATGGTGTTAAACGCATCCAAACATTCCTGCAAAAACTCAAAAATCGCATCCTTCATCAATAGATTAGTGAGAGGTTTTGATATCTTAGAAAAGTCCTTAATGAAACGTCTATAAAATCCAGCATGTCCTAGGAAACTTCTTATCCCTTTCACCGAAATTGGGGGAGGAAGCTTCTATATGGTCTCTATCTTAGCCTTGTCTACTTCTATCCCTCTATTAGAGACTAAGTGGCCTAATACAATTCCTTCCTTAACCATAAATTGATACTTCTCCCAATTAAGAACTAGGTTAGTGTCTTCACACCTTTGCAAAACAAGAGAAAGGTTAGAAAGGCAATCGTTAAAAGAGGAACCGTATACGGAGAAGTCGTCCATGAAGACTTCCATGATTTCCTCTACGTATTCGGAGAAGATGGCCATCATGCACCGTTGGAAGGTGGCTGGGGCGTTGCAAAGCCCGAACGGCATTCTCCTATAAGCAAACGTACCCCATGGGCACGTGAATGTGGTCTTCTCTTGATCATCCGGGTGTATCGGAATCTGAAAGAAACCACTATAACCGTCAAGGTAGCAAAAATGTGAATGTTGTGCTAACCTTTCAAGCATTTGGTCAATGAATGGCAATGGGAAATGATCCTTCCGCGTTGCATTGTTGAGCTTGCGGTAGTCTATGCACATCCGCCATCCCGTCACATTTCGGGTAGGAATGAGTTCGTTGTTCTTGTTGGTGATGACCGTCATTCCTCCCTTCTTCGGAACTACTTGAACCGGGCTCACCCACTTACTATCGGAGATAGGGTAGATGATACCTGCATCAAGAAGTTTAAGAATTTCCTTCTTGACAACCTCCTTCATGGTCGGATTCAACCGCCTTTGAGGTTGTCTTGAAGTTCTAAAATCTTCCTCCATTAGTATCTTATGCATGCATAGGGAGGGTTTAATTCCTACTAAGTCCTCAATAGTATAGCCTATAGCTTTCCTATGTTTCATAAGGACAATCATGAGCTGATTATGTTCATCTATGCTTAGATCGGAACTAACAATAACCGGAAAGGTAGAATTATATCCTAGAAAAGCGTACCTTAGATGAGTAGGAAGTGGTTTGAGTTCCATTGCTTTCGGGGCTTCCAATGATCCTTGAGAAGCATCCGATGTCTCCTTAGAAGTTTCTAAGGGTGATGAGTGTGTGGGAGAAGAGTTAGAAGAAGTTGAAGAAGTGTCTCGATCACTCCTTTCCACGCCCAAAATTACGGGTTCCTCATGGCCTCCACGGCCGTGGTTTAGGGCGTGGAAGGGAAATACGGTTGTCACATCTTCTCCACGGCCGTATAACTCCCTGGAGTGAGGCACGGTTTTGGTTGTGAAATCCACGGCCGTGGAATACAGGGTATAACCGTGGATTCTCACGTTTTCTGCCTCATCGTGGAGTTTTTCAAACTCCATTTCACCTATCTCTTCTTGTGCTTCCAAGGCTTCAATTGCCTCATTGCACTCTTCTTCTTCCCCTACATTGGTTAGACTCATAGTGATAACCTTTTGTAAAGGATCGTTAAAGAGAATCGCACTTACCTCCTCCCTAGACAAACCCTCTTCATCTTGGATATCGAAAATATCCTCATCAAAGATTGGCTCCTTCACTAGAGTGGAAAGAACGAACTCTACTTTCTCTTCTCCTATATCAAAAGCGAGTCTACCATTCTTGCAATCGACTATGCAGCCGGAAGTTGCAAGAAACGGTCTTCCGAGTATGATCGGGACCGGACTATCTGCAGGAATGTCAAGCATGACAAAATCAATGGGAACAAAGAATTTACCTAGCTTGACCGGGACGTCTTCTACAATACCGACGGGGCGAGTGATGGATCGATCCGCCATGTACAACGTCATCTTCACCGGTTTAGGGTCGCCTAAACCGATCTTCCTACACAATGCAAGTGGTATGATGCTCACACTTGCTCCTAAGTCACATAACGCATCGTATGTGACATCTCCCACTCCTATAGGAATGCAAAATGACCCCGGATCCTTTAGCTTTGGGGGCATTTTCTCCTTCATGGTTTTGATGAGATCCGAAGAATCCGAACTCATCTTAACCTCTCCGAAGTCTTCTAGCTTCCTCTTGTTAGAGAGGAGCTCCTTCAAGAACTTGCCATAAGCCGGCATACCTACAATAGCATCAATAAATGGTATATTAATATGCAGCTTGCTCATGAGTTCTATGAACTTACCGAATTGTTTATCTAGGCGCGCTCTTGCCCTAGATTGAGGGAATGGTAGGGGAGGTTTATAAGCTGGAGGAGGAACGTAGACATTTTCCTTCTCCTTCCCCTTCTCTTTCTCTTTGTCCTTTTCTACGGAGACTTCAACGAACTTAGGTTGCGGATCGGTGGTAGTCACTCCGCTCCTAGTTGTGATTGCCATCACCCTTCCCTTAGGGTTGTCCTCCGTCTTTCCTGGAAGCTTCCCTTGATTCCTAGGAACTTCCTCCGCATGGTTGAACATTTGGTTTACCAAAACCTTTTGAGCTTTGTCAACCTTAGAAATTTGATCATCAACCTTAATGATGCGGTTCTCCAACCCTTGAAGCTTTCGCAAAATTGTTTCCAACATGGGATCGGGCTTCTCCTTTCCCGAAGTGTTTCCTCCATTAGATGATTGCCCCTGGCTTTTCAAAGGAGTAGAGGAAGAGGAAGGTGGAGTTAGTGAATTAGAGTTGGAAGGATAAGAGTTACCAGAATTTTGTTGATTGGAGCGCCAATTGTTGTTGTTTGAACCCCTATTGTTGTTCCAATTGTTGTTCCGGTTGTTGTTGTTTCCATTCCAATTGTTGTTCCGGTTATTGTTATCGCCGCCATTGTTGTTGCCCAAATAACCAACATCCTTCCCTTGTTGCTTTGGGAAGTTGGTCTTGATAGCCTCCTTCAACTCTTTGATCTCATTGTTGAGGGAGACAATCTGATTTTGAGCTTCATGTGTTAGCTTTGCTCCTTGCTCCACACGATTTCCCTCCACTTTCCGGTGGGAATATTTCTCTATGACCCTTGATTGCTTCTCAATGAAGTCCCAAGCGTCATCTTCTCTCATGTCCATGAATGTTCCACATGAGAGGGATTGGAGGTTGAATTGCGTTCCCGCATCTAACCCCTTGTAGTAGATCTCCAGCAATGCAAGCTTGGATATGCCATGATGAGGGCAATCCAATAACAAGTCCTGAAACCTTTCCCATGATTGAAACAAACTTTCGTTAGGCCTCATGGAAAATGCATTGATGTTACCTCTAAGTTCCGCCGTTTTGGATGGCGGAAAGAACTTGGTGAGGAACTCCGCGGAAAGGTCTTCCCACGTGTCTAGTTTCCCTCTAGGAAGAGCTTGGTACCAAGACAATGCTTTCCCCTTCAAGGAGAAGAAGAAAGGCTTGAGCTTATAGTTGTTGGTAGTAGCACTCTTCGGTCTCATCGTCTCCATCATACACTCAAAGTTTTGCAAGTGTTGGTGTGGAGATTCAGCGCTTGTCCCGCCAAATTGGTTTTGGTGAACAAGAGTAATGACTTGAGGGTTGAAGCTAAACCCTTGCACATCTTCAGCATCAAAGTTCACGCCCAAACGGCGCGGTTGTTGTGTTGGATCCATCCGCTGGCCAAGAGTTCTTGCCTCTTCATCTACACGTTCGATCCTCGCATTCCTTGGTGGAAAACGACGATTAGCAGCTCCCCGTGGATGGAAAGGATTTACATTGATCGTGGGATCAATCTCTTCTAGTGGTGGCATGGAAGAATCACTATCATCAGCGGATGAGTGACCTTTTCTTCTAGATCTTGATGCTCTTCTTGAGGATTTCTTGCTTCCCTTATTCTTAAGGTCGCTTAGTTCTATCCTCATTTGGAAGATCATGTCTTGTAGATTGTTAACTTGAGATTGATGACGATCCATTTCATCTTGGAGGAGGATCTCATTCCATTGGAGTTGAGCTTCCTTCTCCGCCAACTCCGCTTGAAGATCACGTTCGTGTCCTTCAGCCATCTTCTTTTCCTTGCGCTTTTGCCTTAAAGTTTTCTCTAGCTCTTGATCAAGAGGTAAGAGATCTTCGGTGTTCCTAGACCTGCGCATGCACTCAAAGTAATATCAAATAACGAGAGCAAGCTCCCAAGCTTGACAACCGGCTACCGAATTCGGCCGAAACCAAATCCCCGGCAACGGCGCCAAAAACTTGTTCGCCCCTAAACGTGCGTGCAAATAAGCTTTAAATTTATAAAACTAGAATCAAGCAAGCGAACCCGCAGTGTACGGATCGATATAGTTAAGCAAGAATTCCAGAGTATCGAACACAAGGATTTGGGTGGGAACAAATTCAATTGCAGATTATCAAGCGAGTAAATATGAGAGTTTTTGCAAATGTTGGGAAAACAACAATCCTAAAGATCCAAGTATCCAGCTGTGGCAATCGATTCAAGATATACTAATGATATAAAGACAGAGTTGAGATATGCAAAGGTATACTAATGTAAGGTAATCGTACGGTGAAGTTCCAAAAACCTTATATGACTCACCTACAAGACACTCTCTATACAGGTTGTTGAGGCTTCAATATAGAAAGGTTCTAAAGGCAAGAATTAATGTCAAATACCCAAACTTGTAATCCAAGGATCAAGACTAACTTAACCGATTATGGTTATGACACTCACAATCGAGGTAGAGGTTGTTGAGGCTTCACTACCACCTAGAAAGGGCAAGCTTAAACTAAGTTAAAGCAAATCTTTAACTTTGGATTAAAGTAAAAGCATGTTCATAAACTTAAGGAAAATTACGGGTAGATCTTGAGACTCCACGGCCGTGGAACTCAAGAACAAACCGTGATTTAGGGTTCGTCGACGATTCTCTCAAACTCTCAGGGTCCAATCTGTTTACGATCGATCTATCATCATCTAAGCCACAACTATCAACCCTTCACCTTAGAATTGTTAAGGGTTTTTAGCCAATAACAGTCATGTTGATATCAAATTCAAAGATTAAAAGATTGAAAGATGAAAACTTCCGAAAACTTTCAATAAACTTCAAACCAATCTCAAAGTCACAATCAAGAACGAATATTGTCAATAGATTTAGATAAGCCAAACAAACACAATCTTAGGAAAGAAGGAAGAACGGGATGTCAATCCGTCTTCTAAATCAAACCTAAACAAGAAGAGAAATCTTCTTGCAACAATCTTCCAAAAACTTCGATCTTCCGCCAATCCGGAAATCTCAACAGCAATCTCCACCAAAGGGGCGAGATTAGGGCAAATCCCAGCACGAACTTCGATCTCCAATGAGATGTAAATGCTTCCAAACGAGGGTTTGTTCCGCTAAGCGAAGGCGTAAGCCAAGGTCTAAAGCGAGGTGACGGAATTTCTCTTCATCCGTCTTTTTATAGGACAAGATAAAATATCGGCCCAGCCCAATCTTCAAAAGATCGTGGCTTCAAAATGTGGCGAAAAAGATCGTCAAGATCACGGTCGTGGAAGGTTCCACGACCGTAATTTAGAGCGTGGAAAGTGTCACGGTTTGAACCATGGATTCCACGACCGTAATAGTTACTGGAATGCATCACGCCTCTCTTTGCAAGGTTCCACTGCCGTGGAACTAAACGTGGTTTGTAGTACGGCCGTATTTTAGAGCGTGGTTTAGGGCAAGAACGTGATTCTTCCCTAGCCTCGTGCACTCCTCAAGTTGAACTTCATTTTGCTCCTAATAATGCCCTCAATCCATGGACATACTCAATCAACTCTTCTTTGCTTGATTCCGTTCGGAAATGACTCTCAATCACCTATAATCAACATAAAGCTAGTGTAGACATCCATATCGACAATATAGGCAAACTAGCTCACAAATGCAACAATGCTAAATCAAAGACTATCAATATGAATCAAATACACTTAGAAAACGTGCCTAAAATATCACAATATTTCATGCTAACACCAAACCCTTGCCTTTGTGACCTAGCCTGAGACTTACCCGGTAAAGGTTAGTTCTTAATCCTTAGGTTGAGTGGTAGGTTTGAGCTTTTGTTCTTTTCCTTAGTTCCATCAGACTTACCCGGTGATAGGAGCTTTGGTTAGTGATAGTGGTTTGAGAGACCTTCCCCGTGATCATTCCCATTGGAGAAACACCTTTTTTCATATCTTTCCTTAGCAATCCCAACCTTGTCCTAGATCTTTAGAAATCTTGAATCAAAAACCACTACCGGATATTTTGATCTCTAGAATATGCATTTTTCCCGATTATCGCATCATTCATCTTTATTGCTTTTGCTTCTTTCATTTATTTGCTCTATCATTGATTTTCCACATATTCATTTCACCTTAGTCCTTGTGATCGACCTTGGAATACTTGTTTTTATTGCGATTGATCCGTACACTACTGGTTCACTATTGCTTTTATTTTTGTATAAGTTCAAAGATATTTGCTTCACATACACACACGTTTTGGAGCGAACAGACATCATAATAGACACGAAATACAAGACAAACGAGTAGGTTTTTATATCATTCTTTTTACGACTCTTAATATATTACATGCACATGTGCTTTCAAGTCCAACGAAAACTAGAGTCTTAATTTTGTGCACACTATAGGTACAAGATTTCATTGTTATAGATTTTCAGAATCACTAGCATGAGGATGACGTTCGTAATTGCATTTATTTTCATGTCTACGGAAAAGTCAAAACACTACGAGTGAGCATTAGTGAGACTCCATGTGTGCAGAAATGTTACACCGGGGTTATTGTGAATGATAGAGAGCTTGGACTTACAAGTGCACTAGGTGTCATTTTTCCGGATGTGAAGCGCATGATTTGCACATTTCATGTCAAGTGCAACATTTCGCATAGATCTTGAGCAGTGACACGATCAAAGCAAGAACATGCAGTTTTTGCATCACACTACAATGCCTTGTTTGAATCCAGATCATCTGCGAGTTATGAGAGGCGTTTGGATGAGATGAAAGTTAATTGGCAAAGTTATCCAAGGTTGATGGAGTATTTAGAGGCTACATGGCCAATCCCATACAAGGAAACAATTGTTCGAGCATGGTGCGACTTGAGTTCCATTGCTTTCGGGGCTTCCAATGATCCTTGAGAAGCATCCGATGTCTCCTTAGAAGTTTCTAAGGGTGATGAGTGTGTGGGAGAAGAGTTAGAAGAAGTTGAAGAAGTGTCTCGATCACTCCTTTCCACGCCCAAAATTATGGGTTCCTCATGGCCTCCACGGCCGTGGTTTAGGGCGTGGAAGGGAAATACGGTTGTCACATCTTCTCCACGACCGTATAACTCCCTGGAGTGAGGCACGGTTTTTGTTGTGAAATCCACGGCCGTGGAATACAGGGTATAACCGTGGATTCTCACGTTTTCTGCCTCATCGTGGAGTTTTTCAATTGCCTCATTGCACTCTTCTTCTTCCCCTACATTGGTTAGACTCATAGTGATAACCTTTTGTAAAGGATCGTTAAAGAGAATCGCACTTACCTCCTCCCTAGACAAACCCTCTTCATCTTGGATATCGAAAATATCCTCATCAAAGATTGGCTCCTTCACTAGAGTGGAAAGAACGAACTCTACTTTCTCTTCTCCTATATCAAAAGCGAGTCTACCATTCTTGCAATCGACTATGCAGCCGGAAGTTGCAAAAAACGGTCTTCCGAGTATGATCGGGACCGGACTATCTGCAGGAATGTCAAGCACGACAAAATCAATGGGAACAAAGAATTTACCTAGCTTGACCGGGACGTCTTCTACAATACCGACGGGGCGAGTGATGGATCGATCCGCCATGTACAACGTCATCTTCACCAGTTTAGGGTCGCCTAAACCGATCTTCCTACACAATGCAAGTGGTATGATGCTCACACTTGCTCCTAAGTCACATAACGCATCGTATGTGACATCTCCCACTCCTATAGGAATGCAAAATGACCCCGGATCCTTTAGCTTTGGGGGCATTTTCTCCTTCATGGTTTTGATGAGATCCGAAGAATCCGAACTCATCTTAACCTCTCCGAAGTCTTCTAGCTTCCTCTTGTTAGAGAGGAGCTCCTTCAAGAACTTGCCATAAGCCGGCATACCTACAATAGCATCAATAAATGGTATATTAATATGCAGCTTGCTCATGAGTTCTATGAACTTACCGAATTGTTTATCTAGGCGCGCTCTTGCCCTAGATTGAGGGAATGGTAGGGGAGGTTTATAAGCTGGAGGAGGAACGTAGACATTTTCCTTCTCCTTCCCCTTCTCTTTCTCTTTGTCCTTTTCTACGGAGACTTCAACGAACTTAGGTTGCGGATCGGTGGTAGTCACTCCGCTCCTAGTTGTGATTGCCATCACCCTTCCCTTAGGGTTGTCCTCCGTCTTTCCTGGAAGCTTCCCTTGATTCCTAGGAACTTCCTCCGCATGGTTGAACATTTGGTTTACCAAAACCTTTTGAGCTTTGTCAACCTTAGAAATTTGATCATCAACCTTAATGATGCGGTTCTCCAACCCTTGAAGCTTTCGCAAAATTGTTTCCAACATGGGATCGGGCTTCTCCTTTCCCGAAGTGTTTCCTCCATTAGATGATTGCCCCTGGCTTTTCAAAGGAGTAGAGGAAGAGGAAGGTGGAGTTAGTGAATTAGAGTTGGAAGGATAAGAGTTACCAGAATTTTGTTGATTGGAGCGCCAATTGTTGTTGTTTGAACCCCTATTGTTGTTCCAATTGTTGTTCCGGTTGTTGTTGTTTCCATTCCAATTGTTGTTCCGGTTATTGTTATCGCCGCCATTGTTGTTGCCCAAATAACCAACATCCTTCCCTTGTTGCTTTGGGAAGTTGGTCTTAATAGCCTCCTTCAACTATTTGATCTCATTGTTGAGGGAGAAAATCTGATTTTGAGCTTCATGTGTGAGCTTTGCTTCTTGCTCCACACGATTTCCCTCCACTTTCCGGTGGGAATATTTCTCTATGACCCTTGCTTGCTTCTCAATGAAGTCCCAAGCGTCATCTTCTCTCATGTCCATGAATGTTCCACATGAGAGGGATTGGAGGTTGAATTGCGTTCCCGCATCTAACCCCTTGTAGTAGATCTCCAGCAATGCAAGCTTGGATATGCCATGATGAGGGCAATCCAATAACAAGTCCTGAAACCTTTCCCATGATTGAAACAAACTTTCGTTAGACCTCATGGAAAATGCATTGATCTTACCTCTAAGTTCCGCCGTTTTGGATGGCGGAAAGAACTTGGTGAGGAACTCCGCGGAAAGGTCTTCCCACGTGTCTAGTTTCCCCCTAGGAAGAGCTTGGTACCAAGACAATGCTTTCCCCTTCAAGGAGAAGAAGAAAGGCTTGAGCTTATAGTTGTTGGTAGTAGCACTCTTCGGTCTCATCGTCTCCATCATACACTCAAAGTTTTGCAAGTGTTGGTGTAGAGATTCAGCGCTTGTCCCGCCAAATTGGTTTTGGCGAACAAGAGTAATGACTTGAGGGTTGAAGCTAAACCCTTGCACATCTTCAGCATCAAAGTTCACGCCCAAACGGCGCGGTTGTTGTGTTGGATCTATCCGCTGGCCAAGAGTTCTTGGCTCTTCATCTACACGTTCGATCCTCGCATTCCTTGGTGGAACACGACGATTAGCAGCTCCCCGTGGATGGAAAGGATTTACATTGATCGTGGGATCAATCTCTTCTAGTGGTGGCATGGAAGAATCACTATCATCAGCGGATGAGTGACCTTTTCTTCTAGATCTTGATGCTCTTCTTGAGGATTTCTTGCTTCCCTTATTCTTAAGGTCGCTTAGTTCTATCCTCATTTGGAAGATCATATCTTGTAGATTGTTAACTTGAGATTGATGACGATCCATTTCATCCTGGCGGAGGGTCTCATTCCATTGGAGTTGAGCTTCCTTCTCCGCCAACTCCGCTTGAAGATCACGTTCGTGTCCTTCAGCCATCTTCTTTTCCTTGCGCTTTTGCCTTAAAGTTTTCTCTAACTCTTGATCAAGAGGTAATAGATCTTCGGTGTTCCTAGACCTGCGCATGCACTCAAAGTAATATCAAATAACGAGGGCAAGCTCCCAAGCTTGACAACCGGCTACCGAATTCGGCCGAAACCAAATCCCCGGCAACGGCGCGAAAAACTTGTTCGCCACTTAGCGTGCGTGCAATCAAGCTTTAAATTTATAAAACTAGAATCAAGCAAGCGAACCCGCAGTGTACGGATCGACGTAGTTAAGCAAGAATTCCAGAGTATCGAACACAGGGATTTGGGTGGGAACAAATTCAATTGCAGATTATCAAGCGAATAAATATGAGAGTTTTTGCAAATATTGGGAAAACAACAATCCTAAAGATCCAAGTATCCAGCTGTGGCAATCGATTCAAGATATACTAATGATATAAAGACAGAGTTGAGATATGCAAAGGTATATTAATTTAAGGTAATCGTACGGTGAAGTTCCAAAAACCTTATATGACTCACCTACAAGACACTCTCTATACAGGTTGTTGAGGCTTCAATATAGAAAGGTTCTAAAGATGAGAATTAATGTCAAATACCCAAACTTGTAATCCAAGGATCAAGACTAACTTAACCGATTATGGTTGTGACACTCACAATCGAGGTAGAGGTTGTTGAGGCTTCACTACCACCTAGAAAAGGCAAGCCTAAACTTAGTTAAAGCAAATCTTTAACTTTGGATTAAAGTAAAAGCAGGTTCGTAAACTTAAGGGAAATTACGGGTAGATCTTGAGACTCCACGGCCGTGGAACTCAAGAACAAACCGTGATTTAGGGTTCGTCGACGATTCTCTCAAACTCTCAGGGTCTAATCTGTTTACGATCGATCTATCATCATCTAAGCCACAACTATCAACCCTTCACCTTAGAATTGTTAAGGGTTTTTAGCCAATAACAGTCATGTTGATATCAAATTCAAAGATTAAAAGATTGAAAGATGAAAACTTCCGAAAACTTTCAATAAACTTCAAACCAATCTCAAAGTCACAATCAAGAACGAATATTGTCAATAGATTTAGAATAAGCCAAACAAACACAATCTTAGGAAAGAAGGAAGAACGGGATGTCAATCCGTCTTCTAAATCAAACCTAAACAAGAAGAGAAATCTTCTTGCAACAATCTTCCAAAAACTTCGATCTTCCGCCAATCCGGAAATCTCAACAGCAATCTCCACCAAACGTGCGAGATTAGGGCAAATCCCAACACGAACTTCGATCTCCAATGAGATGTAAATGCTTCCAAACGAGGGTTTGTGCCGCTAAGTGAAGGCGTAAGCCAAGGTCTAAAGCGAGGTGACGGAATTTCTCTTCATCCGTCTTTTTATAGGGCAAGATAAAATATCGGCCCGGCCCAATCTTCAAAAGATCGTGGCTTCAAAATGTGGCGAAAAAGATCGCCAAGATCACGGTCGTGGAAGGTTCCACGACCGTAATTTAGAGCGTGGAAAGTGTCACGGTTTGAACTATGGATTCCACGACCGTAATAGTTACTGGAATGCATCACGCCTCTCTTTGCAAGGTTCCACGGCCGTGGAACTAAACGTGGTTTGTAGTACGGCCGTATTTTAGAGCGTGGTTTAGGGCAAGAACGTGATTCTTCCCTAGCCTCGTGCACTCCTCAAGTTGAACTTCATTTTGCTCCTAATAATGCCCTCAATCTATGGACATACTCAATCAGCTCTTCTTTGCTTGATTCCGTTCGGAAATGACTCTCAATCACCTATAATCAACATAAAGCTAGTGTAGACATCCATATCGACAATATAGGCAAACTAGCTCACAAATGCAACAATGCTAAATCAAAGACTATCAATATGAATCAAATACACTTAGAAAACGTGCCTAAAATATCACAATATTTCATGCTAACAGATACCAACAAGAATCAAGGTTCAAACTTGACTCTTGGAGAAGAAGAAAAGGAATAACAAAGGAGAAAATGAAACAGAAGGGAAAGGCATGCATCAACTCATGAACGTGATGAAGAACTCGGAGAAGAGTACTTAGACGTTCAGCTAAGGGAAGGAAGGAAACGGCTGTAGCTCTTAGGGTTGAAGAAAGACGTATGCAAGAAACAGGAAAAAGAAGAGAAGATGGGATTTTATAGGAAACGGGGAAAAAGATAGATAGAAGGACGTTCTAGGGTTAAGAACATGATAGGAAAGCCGGCCCATAAGATAGAAGATCAGATCTTCTATCTATGGAAAGAAGATCAAACGAACGAAAATAGACCGGGGCGCGATCTATAGTCAGCCATTGGGGCGGCTTACCCTACCACGGGTGCGGCTTGCCGCAGTGGCGGCGTTCTTCACCGTGGGGGTGGTGAAGGCAAAACTTGGGTCTTATAGTGAGTGACCGGGCAATAACGGAAAATCCATTCACAAACCTACGGTAGTACCTTGCCAGACCTAAGAAGTTGCGCACCTCCTTGGCCGTCTTGGAAGGCGGCCATGATGCAACAAACTCTATCTTCGTTGGGTCAACCTTGACACCCTTGGCGGAAACTATGTGGCTAAGAAAGGCCACCTCCGGCATCCATAACTTGCATTTAGAGAGCTTAGCATAAATCTCTCTATCCTGTAGGAATCTAAGTACCGTCCTCAAATGTCCCTCATGCTCCTCTCTACGCCGAGAGTATACTAAGATGTCGTCGATGAAAACTACTACGAATCGGTTCAAGAAGTCGATGAAGATGCAGTTCATCACCTCCATGAAGACAGTGGGTGCATTCGTGAGCCGAACGGCATCACGACAAACTAATAATAACGGATAGTACTGATCTCCATTGAAGTTGGAAACGTCACATATGATGCACTATGTAACCTAGGAGCAAGTGTGAGCATCATTCCACTTGCATTGTGTGAGAAGGCTGGCTTAGGGGAACCTACACTAGTTAAGATGACACTATACATGGCGGATCGATCAATGACTCGACCCGTAGGCGTGTTAGAAGACATTCCTGTAAGGCTAGGTAAGTTCTATATTCCCATAGACTTTGTGGTATTGGATATTCCTGAAATTATCCAATCCTAATCATCTTTGGGGGGCCGTTTCTTGCAACATCCGGATGCTACTGTGATTGTAAGAATGCCAAGTTGTCTTTTAACATCGGGGAAGAACAAGTTGAATTTATACCATCAGCTTTAATGGAAGGCCAAATCCTCGAGGAGGACATCTACAATAGCTATGATGAAGAGGAATCACGTGAATTGGTTAGCTCTATCCTTATTAAAGACCCTCTTGAAAGAGTTCTAAGTTTTAGTATGATAGAGAAAGGTGTAGATGTTTCCTATGATGCAGATATACACAGCTTGGAAACCTTGGAGGAAGATCCATCAGCTGTGTTTGAAAAGTTTGAAGAAGGAAGAAGAAAGGAGAAGAGAAGAAGGAGAAGGAGATGACTTACACTGTAGAACGGATCTGCAATCCACACCCTTGCTTGGCTGCTTCACAAGAAGGTGAAAGCTATGGTAGAGGATGGAGGAGAAGGAGAGGAAGAAAAAGGAGGAGGAAGAAAGAAAGTAACTTGAATGAGAAGTGGTGAAGAGATTAAGGCTGCATCAAATGGGGAAAACCAAGGGTCAAGCAGCCCAAAGATCACTCAAGGTGATGAGGAGTCGGAGTCCATAAATGTGGAAACGAAAGTTCGCAAGAAACGAATCTACTCCCGCTATGATGGGTCACCCCCCTCCCCACGGAACATCCAAGCCGCAATCGCGGACCGCCGCGAACGCGGTTCTCCTAAGCCGCAAGGGCGGTAACTTCCACTAAAGGATACTAACGCCGCTCGTCAACGGAACAAAAATTTTGGGCGTTACATTGCGAATTCGTCACAGAACCATCACGCATTTGTAACTCGTAACCGAGGTGGTTATGGATTCCAAATGTGTGATGGTTCTGATCTAGTTTTTAAAAATAGCCGTTGTGTAACGGTAATAAGTTTAAAACATGACTGTTGTGATTCGAACGTTATATATGTTCGATTATATATATTGAGACCAAATGAAGAAGAAAATAAACCTTCACAAACTCTCCCAATAAATCGGTACCGGAAATCGCAACACAAGATGATGAAGAGATGCTGATTTTATTGATGATACAAAATTTAGTTAGCTAGACGAATTTCTTTCACATTTTGAGGTAATGATATATTAACTTATTGTTAGTTGATGATTAAACCGAAAAACAAACTTCTTATTCTAATTTTTTTCAATCAGGGTCCACCGAATTATTTGCATGATCAAGGGACCGATAATTCTCGCAAGTTTGAAATTTGCGTTTTTTTTACGATCGAGAGACAATGGTTGATTGGGCTCTTTCATGAGAGTAACTATGAATATGGTTTTTGTCACAAGTAGGTCATGGAGAAATTTTAGGGGATTTTTTACGTTTTGGAAACCCTCAGAAGAAGAAAGATGTTGATCCTGATACCGAGCCGTCATCTAGCCGAGCATAGAAATCAAAAAAAGACGGGTCTTCATTTGAGCTTGAAGGCGTACAAAGTGAGAATGATAAATGGATGTTTCATGATGTGGAGTGCAAAACCATACACTTCCCGAGTAGTTAAAGGGGCATACATATGTTGGACGATTGACGCCCACATATTTTCAAAAGGTTGGACGTGAACTTCGGTCGGGTTTCAAGCCGGAATATTTTTAAGTCACTATAGTTGGATGACCCCTACAACTTCACCACCATAAGACAAGTATACAATGTTGGATTGAGGATTAGGATGTTACAAGATGAAGGACGAGGTCCACTCTAACAAGCACTACATACACCAAAGCAACATCATTACTATGTGAATATGAGGAGATGCCTGCTTTTAGATGAAGTTTCAAATTTTTTCATCATGCATCTAGATTTTAGGCATCTCCTCATCTTATTTCCTTACGACATTGATGACATAAACTATGACCTTATTTTAGGTATGCATTTACAATAATTTTCCCTTTTGTTTTGCATGCATAGACATATATTCATATCAATTATGATATTATTCACCTACTTTGCGAGAATAAAGGTCTACACATAGTTTTAGGAAATATGGGACATTTTGGATCAAAAGGGAGCATGAAATTACAAGGAGTTGAAAGTATAGCATATTGGACTACATTGGAGCATAAAAAAGAGCAAAGGAAGCTAGGAACACACACCAGGAGTGAACTCTGATACCCCGGAATGAACTTTGATACCCCGAAGCGGACTTTAATACCATCACAGGAATCTCGGCCGAGATTTTTCATGGTCATCCGAGGTTTTTCCAACAGGGAGTAATATCGACCAAAATCTCGACCGAGGTTTACTTCGGGTTTGTCCGAGATTTCGTTAAAAACGGCCCACGCCCCGTACGTCATAAACCCTAGGTTTTATTATTTAACGTAGGTTGTTGCGGCAAGGGTTGTACGAACCGGACAGATCCAAAGTTGAACGTAAAGAAAGACGGTGGTAGCAAGGAAGAAGACTAACATCAAGTGATCGAGGATTTGTATAGTTAGCCTTGAGGTTTTGTGAGTATTCTTGAAGGGATAGACCTTAGTTGCTGTTTTTTTGTTATTTGAACGAAAGGCCGAACCTTTGTTATTGCTTTGGATTTGGTTTGATAATTGAATTTTGTTTACTTAGTTTTATTTCCCTTAGATTGGTTATTCTAGTTTCATTTCATATGTGATATCTTATATCTTCGTTGATTTGAATATGTGTGTTGTTGGCGAAAACCCTTGCGATTATAGGGTGAAATGATGATAAAATAAACCTTTAAGTTATACCCTGAAGGTTGGTTTTAACCTACGCAGTTGCAAATCTCGGATTGTACTCAGGAATCTCAGCCGAGATTTGAGTTAGAACAGCCCGAGATTTAGCTATGTTGATCCATTCTTGATATATTCCTGTAACAAAGTTATAGATTGCCCAAATTCTAGACTTTGTTGAGAGTTTTATACCCTTAGATCCCTCTAAGGATTATGCTTGAGTTTGGGAAGAGACCTACACGGTGATTTCCTTTCTTGAGTGTCGAAGATGACGCTTTCTAGGTAATAAAGGTCCATCATTTGTTAGGTTTAAGTGTGCCAAATGTTCGCCCCTAAACGTGCGTGCAAATAAGCTTTAAATTTATAAAACTAGAATCAAGCAAGCGAACCCGCAGTGTACGGATCGATATAGTTAAGCAAGAATTCCAGAGTATCAAACACAGGGATTTGGGTGGGAACAAATTCAATTGCAGATTATCAAGCGAGTAAATATGAGAGTTTTTGCAAATATTGGGAAAACAACAATCCTAAAGATCCAAGTATCCAGCTGTGGCAATCGATTCAAGATATACTAATGATATAAAGACAGAGTTGAGATATGCAAAGGTATACTAATGTAAGGTAATCGTACGGTGAAGTTCCAAAAACCTTATATGACTCACCTACAAGACACTCTCTATACAGGTTGTTGAGGCTTCAATATAGAAAGGTTCTAAAGGCAAGAATTAATGTCAAATACCCAACCTTGTAATCCAAGGATCAAGACTAACTTAACCGATTACGGTTATGACACTCACAATCGAGGTAGAGGTTGTTGAGGCTTCACTACCACCTAGAAAGGGCAAGCCTAAACTAAGTTAAAGCAAATCTTTAACTTTGGATTAAAGTAAAAGCAGATTCGTAAACTTAAGGGAAATTACGGGTAGATCTTGAGACTCCACGGCCGTGGAACTCAAGAACAAACCGTGATTTAGGGTTCGTCGACGATTCTCTCAAACTCTCAGGGTCCAATCTGTTTACGATCGATCTATCATCATCTAAGCCACAACTATCAACCCTTCACCTTAGAATTGTTAAGGGTTTTTAGCCAATAACAGTCATGTTGATATCAAATTCAAAGATTAAAAGATTGAAAGATGAAAACTTCCGAAAACTTTCAATAAACTTCAAACCAATCTCAAAGTCACAATCAAGAACGAATATTGTCAATAGATTTAGAATAAGCCAAACAAACACAATCTTAGGAAAGAAGGAAGAACGGGATGTCAATCCGTCTTCTAAATCAAACCTAAACAAGAAGAGAAATCTTCTTGCAACAATCTTCCAAAAACTTCGATCTTCCGCCAATCCGGAAATCTCAACAGCAATCTCCACCAAAGGTGCGAGATTATGGCAAATCCCAACACGAACTTCGATCTCCAATGAGATATAAATGCTTCCAAACGAGGGTTTGTGCCGCTAAGCGAAGGCGTAAGCCAAGGTCTAAAGCGAGGTGATGGAATTTCTCTTCATCCGTCTTTTTATAGGACAAGATAAAATATCGGCCCGGCCCAATCTTCAAAAGATCGTGGCTTCAAAATGTGGCGAAAAAGATCGTCAAGATCACGGTCGTGGAAGGTTCCACGACCGTAATTTAGAGCGTGGAAAGTGTCACGGTTTGAACCATGGATTCCACGACCGTAATAGTTACTGGAATGCATCACGCCTCTCTTTGCAAGGTTCCACGGCCGTGGAACTAAACGTGGTTTGTAGTACGGCCGTATTTTAGAGCGTGGTTTAGGGCAAGAACGTGATTCTTCCCTAGCCTCGTGCACTCCTCAAGTTGAACTTCATTTTGCTCCTAATAATGCCCTCAATCCATGGACATACTCAATCAACTCTTCTTTGCTTGATTCCGTTCGGAAATGACTCTCAATCACCTATAATCAACATAAAGCTAGTGTAGACATCCATATCGACAATATAGGCAAACTAGCTCACAAATGCAACAATGCTAAATCAAAGACTATCAATATGAATCAAATACACTTAGAAAACATGCCTAAAATATCACAATATTTCATGCTAACAAATAACCCCATACTTAACACTTGCTTGTCCTTAAGCAAGGTCTTTCAAAAAGCTTTAAACAAGAGTTAGGATGAAATATGTGTACCTTCTCAAAGTAATACTTCTTTTGGAGAAATGTGCCTTCTAAAGAATAGATCATTCTCAAATCTTGCTTCAATCGTTTATAAGACTTTCATACACTTAATCAAAGAGTAAAGAGTAGAGAAAATTCATGAATTAATCAAACTTCTAAACAAGCATCATAACCTTCAAACATTATCAAAATCAATCATAAGAAACTTCAATTTAGATCACCAAATCATATAACATTCTTTTGATCTTAAGGACTTTCAAAGAAAAGGTCTAGAATGTGGAAAGGGAAGGAAACTTTTAAGGAATGTGGTGCATGAATCCGGGAAAGTGGACAACTACCCTTCTTCTTCTTTTGCGGTTTCCGCAACACTTCAACTTAGAACTTCGCTCTTCTCCTTTCATTTTTTGACTTTACTTTTGGAGTTATGGATAGAGGTGCACAAAAACCGAAGCCTAGGAGATTGGCGTTTCTCAATTTTTTATGAGATGCCTCAAACCCTTAGCGCACATACCATAATCCGCTAGGAATATCGCTCAATCCGACTTTGACAAGGCACAAACACCCGGCTATGTGAATGGTGCCGAGTTACTCATCATCATGATTGACTTCCCCAAACCTAGAATTTCTTTCTATTCTTTTGATTGCAAATAATTGCTCTCATGGCCCTCCCACATCAAACATGCCTTTTTCATTCACTTCTCCAAATTCCCGGATAGGTAAAGGAGGTCAATATTTCAATGAGGAGCTAAAATGATCAAAGAAAGAAGAAAGAAAAATCGAATTGCCTTAATCATCTCAACAAGAAGTATAGGAACTTATAGTATGATTTCAACTTCAATTTCTCAACATGATTTAGGTAACATTCTTCACATTATGAACTTGCAAAAGAGGTAAAATTCATTCATTCAAATTCTTTTCAATTCACTATTCTTTTAAGCATGCAATTGTCATCAAACTCAATTCACAAGTAGTGATTATCATAGAAATCATCTCAATTCATTAGAGGCACATAATTTTCAAAATTTTTCAATTTTTATGGGTTTTTCAAGTTCTTTTTCATGCAATGCGATAATGAAATGTGCAACAATATAATGAACATGCAAATAGTCTCGAATAGAAGCAAGCATAGTGAGTAAGAGTTATTACAAACTTTTAGTACATCCCACCCCATACTTAGGACGAACATGGTACCATGCTGGAGCGTCGGATGGTGCTGGTGGTGGTGCTGGTGCTGCTGTCTGCTCTGTAGACCAAGGAGGGGGAATGCCATACCATGTAGGAGGTGTGGTCATCCACGTAGGCCTCTCACTCACGCTAGCGCGGCGAGAAGACGAGCCTGAAGCTCTAGCTGGACGTGGAGAACGTCTAGGTGCATCGGGGGCCGCCTCCGGCTGATCCGGAAACGTGCCAAAATCCTGCTCAGCTCCTCCTCCACCCTCAAACTGATCTCCCATCTCCTCCTCCTCAACAACTGGCGGTGGGACATATGGGGGAGCTGCTATCCTGTTCGCATGCATAGCAACGAACGTCTCCTTCCAATTATGGCGTCCCGCCATAATGGAGTACTTCGGTAGCCACTCTATACCCCTACCCGTCCTGCTCTCCCAAGGCATGCCCGCATAAGGCGGACCTCTATGTGTGGGGAAAATGAGACCCCTAGTCATGAAAGCATGTAGCCCTAAAGGTACGGCCGGTATACGGGTGCAAGCAGAAAAATCAACACCTAAGCTCCTAGCAATGTGGGTAACTATCCCACCATATCCGATGTTTCCCTTCTTCTTGTTCTTGAGCTTGCTCATCGTAGCAGCCAAGAGAGTGGCACAATCAGCACGGCGTCCATACAACATGGAGTAGAGTAAAAAGAGCTCATCCGTCTGGATCTTTTGGGGCGTCTCCGTCCTAGGAAAGAGACACTCCGAAAGAACACGATGAGCAATCTTCAAGGCTAGGTGGTACATCAACCTAGCCTTGGTGTCAGCGGGCTGCCAGCGGTCCTCGCTAGCGTAAATCATCGCCACCTCCTCCCAAAAATCCTTGGCGTAAACGCCACTAGGAAAGCGACCGTTAAAGGTCTCATGAAACCCGAAAATGGTCCCAAACTCACGGATGCTAAAATGATAGTCTCTTTCCATGAGACGGAAAGAGACGGTCCTGTCTACGTGGCTGTGCTCAAAAGATGTCACAACCTCCCGTGTAATCTCCTCATAGGCGTCTTCTCGGATAGCCGAGAAGACAATCAGTCCGGCTCTATCCAAGAGCCAAGTAAGGTCATCAACTATGTTGAGAGGAGCTAGATCCTCCAACAACAAGTACCTAGGGCCAATCACAGGCCTCACCTTGATCCTCTCGAGTGCATCGAGATGATCGTCGTGTATGGTCGGGATTCTAGGGTGAGGAGGTGAGGATGGAAGTGAAGGTGAGGATGGAGGTGAAGGGGAAGAGGGTGGTGGTGCCCTAGAGGATGAGGAGGAGGGGGGATTACCCTTCCTTTTCTTATTCTGATCATTCTTCTTCTCTTTGATCCTCCCCGAAACTCTCCTTACAAAGTCCATTCTGTCGAAAATTATGGGCTGTTCTATGGAAACCACGGCCGTAATTCCTCCAGAGACCGTGATTCGTCTCAGAAAGTCGCAAATCTCAACAAATCAACACACAATCTTCACAAACAGGCAGTCCTAATCTAATTTCTTCCAATCTCAATCAGTTCTTCCTAAAATCTCTAACAAAAACGAGCCGAATCGACAAGAATCAAGAAGAGAGGAAAACCCTATTTTTCGGATTGAAAAATCCGAATTGCGCGTTCCTTGGTCAATTTCCGCTCGATTTGTCGCTTGGATCTTGTTGGTGGTCGAGTTTGCTTCAGTTTAGGAGGAAGAATCGTTAAAAACGATTAAGAAACGAGGATTTGAGAGAGGGTCGTGGATTTCGGCTATTAGGGCGTGGAAGAGGGGTTTTTGGGATGATTTTTGTGAAGAATGTGGTTTATATAGTCACAGGCAAAATTTTCGAAAAACACGGTCTGTCGGGGTGCTCCACGGCCGTGGAAGTGTACGGAACCGTGGTTTTGGTGATTTTTCAAAGGCTTTAGGAAATTACGGGTACTGTAGCTATCACGACCGTGGTTTAGGCCGTGGAACTCTCTGTAAAGCTCCAAAGTCCAAATTTCGTCACTTTTCTTCAACATTATCTTTCCCTTTCCCTTTTCCATCGTTCCTACATCCAAAAACACGAACATACCGGAAGGAATCGAAGGCAAAAACAAAGCAAAAACGTCTATACTAAGCTAATCTATGAATCGAAAACAAAAACAAAAATGCAATACCTTGGGTTGCCTCCCAAGAAGCGCTTTGTTTAAGGTCCGTAGCTAGACCAGTCTCGCACTTATTCGAGTGCGGTAGGCGCAAACTCCTCAGCTTGAAATTCCGGCGTATACTTCTTGAGTCATTGGCCGTTCACCTTAAAAGTTCCGCTCGCTTCACCCCATACTTCAACTGCACCATGGGGGAAAATACGCTTAATTAGAAAAGGTCCGGTCCAACGAGATTTAAGCTTACCTGGAAAGAGGCGAAGCCTTGAATTGAAGAGGAGAACTTGATCTCCTTCTTTGAAGTCCTTTGGAATGATATGCTTGTCATGCCAACGTTTTGCTCTCTCCTTATAGATCTTAGCGTTTTCATAAGCGTTCAAGCGGAGTTCATCCAGCTCATTGATGTCTAGGAGACGCTTCTCTCCCGCTTCTTTCATGCTGAAGTTCAACCACTTGATAGCCCAAAACGCTTTGTGCTCCAACTCTACCGGCAAGTGACAAGACTTCCCATACACAAGGTTGTATGGTATGGTTCCTATGGGAGTCTTGTATGCAGTCCGGTACGCCCATAATGCATCGTCAAGCTTTAAGGACCAATCCTTCCTAGTCCTTGAAACCGTCTTCTCTAAGATTCCTTTGATCTCCCTATTTGAGATCTCAACTTGTCCACTCGTTTGTGGATGGCAAGGGGTAGCGATCTTGTGAGTAACCCCATACTTAGCTAGAAGAGCTTCAAAGCGCCGGGCAATGAAGTGAGAACCTCCATCACTAATGATCGTCCTTGACGTCCCAAATCGCGAGAAGATGGTCTTGTTGAAGAACTTAACCACCACCATGGCATCATTGGTGGGAGAGGCAATTGCTTCCACCCATCTAGAAACGTAATCCACCGCCAATAGTATGTATTGGTTTCCACAAGAGGATGGGAATGGTCCCATGAAATCGACTCCCCAAACGTCGAAAATCTCCACCTCTTGGATTTTGTTGAGGGGCATCTCATTCCTCCTAGAGATATTGCCTGTTCTTTGACAAGCATCGCAGCAAGAAACAAAGGATTGCACATCTCTAAACAAAGTAAGCCAAAAGAATCCAGATTACAATACCTTTGCGCTAGTCTTGTTCGAACTAGCGTGTCCTCCACAAGGTAGTGAATGACAATGGCGGATGACACTTTGCATCTCATCTTCTTGCACACATCGCCGAATGATGTCATCCGGACCTCTCTTGAAGAGGAGAGGCTCGTTCCAAAAGTATTCCCGGACGTCCTTAAAGAACTTCTTCCTTTGTGCGTAGGATAGTCCGGGTGGTATCTCCTGACAAACCAAATAGTTAACAAAATCAGCAAACCATGGTTCGTTACCTTTGGAGATCACATCGATACACTCCTCAATAAGGTGTAGGTGTTCGTCCGGGAAGGAGTCGTCGATGGGTAAATGGTCGTCCTCTAGATGTGTTAGGCGACTTAAATGATCCGCAACAGAATTTTCTGAACCTTTTTTGTCGCGGATCTCAAGATCGAATTCTTGTAGGAGAAGAATCCATCTAATTAGCCTTGGCTTCGCATCTTTCTTCGCAAGGAGGTACCGGATCGCAGCATGATCCGTGTAGACAATCACCTTTGTACCTACAAGATAAGAGCGAAACTTGTCAATAGCATAGACAATGGCTAAAAACTCTTTTTCGGTAGTGGCGTAGTTGAGCTACGCTTTATCTAGCGTCTTGCTAGCATAGTATATGGCATGGGTCCGCCCTTCTTTTCGTTGTCCAAGAACAGCTCCAATAGCTACGTCACTAGCATCGCACATAATCTCAAAGGGAAGAGTCCAATCCGGGGGTTGGATAATAGGTGCTGAAATTAGAGCTTGCCGAACGGTGTTAAACGCATCCAAACATTCCTGCGAAAACTCAAAAAACGCATCCTTCATCAATAGATTAGTGAGAGGTTTTGATATCTTAGAAAAGTCCTTAATGAAACGTCTATAAAATCCAGCATGTCCTAGGAAACTTCTTATCCCTTTCACCGAAATTGGGGGAGGAAGCTTCTCTATGGTCTCTATCTTAGCCTTGTCTACTTCTATCCCTCTATTAGAGACTAAGTGGCCTAATACAATTCCTTCCTTAACCATAAATTGACACTTCTCCCAATTAAGAACTAGGTTAGTGTCTTCACACCTTTGCAAAACAAGAGAAAGGTTAGAAAGGCAATCGTTAAAAGAGGAACCGTATACGGAGAAGTCGTCCATGAAGACTTCCATGATTTCCTCTACGTATTCGGAGAAGATGGCCATCATGCACCGTTGGAAGGTGGTTGGGGCGTTGCAAAGCCCGAACGGCATTCTCCTATAAGCAAACGTACCCCATGGGCACGTGAATGTGGTCTTCTCTTGATCATCCGGGTGTATCGGAATCTGAAAGAAACCACTATAACCGTCAAGGTAGCAAAAATGTGAATGTTGTGCTAACCTTTCAAGCATTTGATCAATGAATGGCAATGGAAAATGATCCTTCCGCGTTGCATTGTTGAGCTTGCGGTAGTCTATGCACATCCGCCATCCAGTCACGGTTCGGGTAGGAATGATTTCGTTGTTCTTGTTGGTGATGACCGTCATTCCTCCCTTCTTCGGAACTACTTGAACCGGGCTCACCCACTTACTATCGGAGATAGGGTAGATGATACCTGCATCAAGAAGCTTAATAATTTCCTTCTTGACAACCTCATTCATGGTTGGATTCAACCGCCTTTGAGGTTGTCTTGAAGTTCTAAAATCTTCCTCCATTAATATCTAATGCATGCATAGGGAGGGTTTAATTCCTACTAAGTCCTCAATAGTATAGCCTATAGCTTTCCTATGTTTCCTAAGGACAATCATGAGCTGATTATGTTCATCTATGCTTAGATCGGAACTAACAATAACCGGAAAGGTAGAATTAGATCCTAAAAAAGCATACCTTAGATGAGTAGGAAGTGGCTTGAGTTCCATTGCTTTCGGAGCTTCCAATGATCCTTGAGAAGCGTCTGATGTCTCCTTAGAAGTTTCTAAGGGTGATGAGTGTGTGGGAGAAGAGTTAGAAGAAGTTGAAGAAGTGTCTCGATCAATCCTTTCCACGCCCAAAATTACGGGTTCCTCATGGCCTCCACGGCCGTGGTTTAGGGCGTGGAAGGGAAATACGGTTGTCACATCTTCTCCACGGCCGTATAACTCCCTGGAGTGAGGCACGGTTTTGGTTGTGAAATCCACGGCCGTGGAATACAGGGTATAACCGTGGATTCTCACGTTTTCTGCCTCATCGTGGAGTTTTTCAAACTTCACTTCACCTATCTCTTCTTGTGCTTCTAAGGCTTCAATTGCCTCATTGCACTCTTCTTCTTCCCCTACATTGGTTAGACTCATAGTGATAACCTTTTGTAAAGGATCGTTAAAGAGAATCGCACTTACCTCCTCCCTAGACAAACCCTCTTCATCTTGGATATCGAAAATATCCTCATCAAAGATTGGCTCCTTCACTAGAGTGGAAAGAACGAACTCTACTTTCTCTTCTCCTATATCAAAAGCGAGTCTACCATTCTTGCAATCGACTATGCAGCCGGAAGTTGCAAGAAACGGTCTTCCGAGTATGATCGGGACCGGACTATCTGCAGGAATGTCAAGCACGACAAAATCAATGGGAACAAAGAATTTACCTAGCTTGACCGGGACGTCTTCTACAATACCGACGGGGCGAGTGATGGATCGATCCGCCATGTACAACGTCATCTTCACCGGTTTAGGGTCGCCTAAACCGATCTTCCTACACAATGCAAGTGGTATGATGCTCACACTTGCTCCTAAGTCACATAACGCATCGTATGTGACATCTCCCACTCCTATGGGAATGCAAAATGACCCCGGATCCTTTAGCTTTGCGGGCATTTTCTCCTTCATGGTTTTGATGAGATCCGAAGAATCCGAACTCATCTTAACCTCTCCGAAGTCTTCTAGCTTCCTCTTGTTAGAGAGGAGCTCCTTCAAGAACTTGCCATAAGCCGGCATACCTACAATAGCATCAATAAATGGTATATTAATATGCAGCTTGCTCATGAGTTCTATGAACTTACCGAATTGTTTATCTAGGCGCGCTCGCGCTCTAGATTGTGGGAATGGTAAGGGAGGTTTATAAGCTGGAGGAGGAACGTAGACATCTTCCTTCTCCTTCCCCTTCTCTTTCTCCTTGTCCTTTTCTACGGAGACTTCAACGAACTTAGGCTGCGAATCGGTGGTAGTCACTCCGCTCCAAGTTGTGATTGTCATCACCCTTCCCTTAGGGTTGTCCTCCGTCTTTCCTGGAAGCTTCCCTTGATTCCTAGGAACTTCCTCCGCATGGTTGAACATTTGGTTTTCCAAAACCTTTTGATCTTTGTCAACCTTAGAAATTTGATCATCAACCTTAATGATGCGGTTCTCCAACCCTTGAAGCTTTCCCAAAATTGTTTCCAACATGGGATCGGACTTCTCCTTTCCCGAAGTGTTTCCTCCATTAGATGATTGCCCCTGGCTTTTCAAAGGAGTAGAGGAAGAGGAAGGTGGAGTTAGTGAATTAGAGTTGGAAGGATAAGAGTTACCGGAATTTTGTTGATTGGAGCGCCAATTGTTGTTGTTTGAACCCCTATTGTTGTTCCAATTGTTGTTCCGATTGTTGTTCTTTCCATTCCAATTGTTATTCCGGTTGTTGTTCCGGTTATTGTTATCGCCGCCATTGTTGTTGCCCAAATAACCAACATCCTTCCCTTGTTGCTTTGGGAAGTTGGTCTTGATAGCCTCCTTCAACTCTTTGATCTCATTGTTGAGGGAGAAAATCTGATTTTGAGCTTCATGTGTGAGCTTTGCTCCTTGCTCCACACGATTTCCCTCCACTTTCCGGTGGGAATATTTCTCTATGACCCTTGATTGCTTCTCAATGAAGTCCCAAGCGTCATCTTCTCTCATGTCCATGAATGTTCCACATGAGAGGGATTGGAGGTTGAATTGCGTTCCCGCATCTAACCCCTTGTAGTAGATCTCCAGCAATGCAAGCTTGGATATGCCATGATGAGGGCAATCCAATAACAAGTCCTGAAACCTTTCCCATGATTGAAACAAACTTTCGCTAGGCCTCATGGAAAATGCATTGATCTTACCTCTAAGTTCCGCCGTTTTGGATGGCGGAAAGAACTTGGTGAGGAACTCCGCGGAAAGGTCTTCCCACGTGTCTAGTTTCCCTCTAGGAAGAGCTTGGTACCAAGACAATGCTTTCCCCTTCAAGGAGAAGAAGAAAGGCTTGAGCTTATAGTTGTTGGTAGTAGCACTCTTCGGTCTCATCGTCTCCATCATACACTCAAAGTTTTGCAAGTGTTGGTGTGGAGATTCAGCGCTTGTCCCGCCAAATTGGTTTTGGTGAACAAGAGTAATGACTTGAGGGTTGAAGCTAAACCCTTGCACATCTTCAGCATCAAAGTTCACACCCAAACGGCGCGGTTGTTGTGTTGGATCCATCCGCTGGCCAAGAGTTCTTGCCTCTTCATCTACACGTTCGATCCTCGCATTCCTTGGTGGAAAACGACGATTAGCAGCTCCCCGTGGATGGAAAGGATTTACATTGATCGTGGGATCAATCTCTTCTAGTGGTGGCATGGAAGAATCACTATCATCAGCGGATGAGTGACCTTTTCTTCTAGATCTTGATGCTCTTCTTGAGGATTTCTTGCTTCCCTTATTCTTAAGGTCGCTTAGTTCTATCCTCATTTGGAAGATCATGTCTTGTAGATTGTTAACTTTAGATTGATGACGATCCATTTCATCTTGGAGGAGGATCTCATTCCATTGGAGTTGAGCTTCCTTCTCCGCCAACTCCGCTTGAAGATCACGTTCGTGTCCTTCAGCCATCTTCTTTTCCTTGCGCTTTTGCCTTAAAGTTTTCTCTAGCTCTTGATCAAGAGGTAAGAGATCTTCGGTGTTCCTAGACCTGCGCATGCACTCAAAGTAATATCAAATAACGAGAGCAAGCTCCCAAGCTTGACAACCGGCTACCGAATTCGGCCGAAACCAAATCCCCGGCAACGGCGCCAAAAACTTGTTCGCCCCTAAACGTGCGTGCAAATAAGCTTTAAATTTATAAAACTAGAATCAAGCAAGCGAACCCGCAGTGTACGGATCGATATAGTTAAGCAAGAATTCCAGAGTATCGAACACAAGGATTTGGGTGGGAACAAATTCAATTGCAGATTATCAAGCGAGTAAATATGAGAGTTTTTGCAAATGTTGGGAAAACAACAATCCTAAAGATCCAAGTATCCAGCTGTGGCAATCGATTCAAGATATACTAATGATATAAAGACAGAGTTGAGATATGCAAAGGTATACTAATGTAAGGTAATCGTACGGTGAAGTTCCAAAAACCTTATATGACTCACCTACAAGACACTCTCTATACAGGTTGTTGAGGCTTCAATATAGAAAGGTTCTAAAGGCAAGAATTAATGTCAAATACCCAAACTTGTAATCCAAGGATCAAGACTAACTTAACCGATTATGGTTATGACACTCACAATCGAGGTAGAGGTTGTTGAGGCTTCACTACCACCTAGAAAGGGCAAGCTTAAACTAAGTTAAAGCAAATCTTTAACTTTGGATTAAAGTAAAAGCATGTTCATAAACTTAAGGAAAATTACGGGTAGATCTTGAGACTCCACGGACGTGGAACTCAAGAACAAACCGTGATTTAGGGTTCGTCGACGATTCTCTCAAACTCTCAGGGTCCAATCTGTTTACGATCGATCTATCATCATCTAAGCCACAACTATCAACCCTTCACCTTAGAATTGTTAAGGGTTTTTAGCCAATAACAGTCATGTTGATATCAAATTCAAAGATTAAAAGATTGAAAGATGAAAACTTCCGAAAACTTTCAATAAACTTCAAACCAATCTCAAAGTCACAATCAAGAACGAATATTGTCAATAGATTTAGATAAGCCAAACAAACACAATCTTAGGAAAGAAGGAAGAACGGGATGTCAATCCGTCTTCTAAATCAAACCTAAACAAGAAGAGAAATCTTCTTGCAACAATCTTCCAAAAACTTCGATCTTCTGCCAATCCGGAAATCTCAACAGCAATCTCCACCAAAGGTGCGAGATTAGGGCAAATCCCAACACGAACTTCGATCTCCAATGAGATGTAAATGCTTCCAAACGAGGGTTTGTTCCGCTAAGCGAAGGCGTAAGCCAAGGTCTAAAGCGAAGTGACAGAATTTCTCTTCATCCGTCTTTTTATAGGACAAGATAAAATATCGGCCCAGCCCAATCTTCAAAAGATCGTGGCTTCAAAATGTGGCGAAAAAGATCGTCAAGATCACGGTCATGGAAGGTTCCACGACCGTAATTTAGAGCGTGGAAAGTGTCACGGTTTGAACCATGGATTCCACGACCGTAATAGTTACTGGAATGCATCACGCCTCTCTTTGCAAGGTTCCACGGCCGTGGAACTAAACGTGGTTTGTAGTACGGCCGTATTTTAGAGCGTGGTTTAGGGCAAGAACGTGATTCTTCCCTAGCCTCGTGCACTCCTCAAGTTGAACTTCATTTTGCTCCTAATAATGCCCTCAATCCATGGACATACTCAATCAACTCTTCTTTGCTTGATTCCGTTCGGAAATGACTCTCAATCACCTATAATCAACATAAAGCTAGTGTAGACATCCATATCGACAATATAGGCAAACTAGCTCACAAATGCAACAATGCTAAATCAAAGACTATCAATATGAATCAAATACACTTAGAAAACGTGCCTAAAATATCACAATATTTCATGCTAACACCAAACCCTTGCCTTTGTGACCTAGCCTGAGACTTACCCGGTAAAGGTTAGTTCTTAATCCTTAGGTTGAGTGGTAGGTTTGAGCTTTTGTTCTTTTCCTTAGTTCCATCAGACTTACCCGGTGATAGGAGCTTTGGTTAGTGATAGTGGTTTGAGAGACCTTCCCCGTGATCATTCCCATTGGAGAAACACCTTTTTCATATCTTTCCTTAGCAATCCCAACCTTGTCCTAGATCTTTAGAAATCTTGAATCAAAAACCACAACCGGATATTTTGATCTCTAGAATATGCATTTTTCCCGATTATCGCATCATTCATCTTTATTGCTTTTGCTTCTTTCATTTATTTGCTCTATCATTGATTTTCCACATATTCATTTCACCTTAGTCCTTGTGATCGACCTTGGAATACTTGTTTTTATTGCGATTGATCCGTACACTACTGGTTCACTATTGCTTTTATTTTTGTATAAGTTCAAAGCTATTTGCTTCACATACACACACGTTTTGGAGCGAACAGACATCATAATAGACACGAAATACAAGACAAACGAGTAGGTTTTTATATCATTCTTTTTACGACTCTTAATATATTACATGCACATGTGCTTTCAAGTCCAACGAAAACTAGAGTCTTAATTTTGTGCACACTATAGGTACAAGATTTCATTGTTATAGATTTTCAGAATCACTAGCATGAGGATGACGTTCGTAATTGCATTTATTTTCATGTCTACGGAAAAGTCAAAACACTACGAGTGAGCATTAGTGAGACTCCATGTGTGCAGAAATGTTACGCCGGGGGTTATTGTGAATGATAGAGAGCTTGGACTTACAAGTGCACTAGGTGTCATTTTTCCGGATGTGAAGCGCATGATTTGCACATTTCATGTCAAGTGCAACATTTCGCATAGATCTTGAGCAGTGACACGATCAAAGCAAGAACATGCAGTTTTTGCATCACACTACAATGCCTTGTTTGAATCCAGATCATCTGCGAGTTATGAGAGGCGTTTGGATGAGATGAAAGTTAATTGGCAAAGTTATCCAAGGTTGATGGAGTATTTAGAGGCTACATGGCCAATCCCATACAAGGAAACAATTGTTCGAGCATGGTGCGACTTGTATCATCATTTTTGCAAGAGGGCAACAAACACATAAGAACTCAATCCTATCTTGCTTATAAGTTTTTATTTTAAAATTTAACAGTATATTGATTCGATAATGATTCTTAGATGTAAGACGGGCACTCTTTATTGAAGAGTACATTGCGTTTTAGTGTGCAAGGATTTCAGTTGGTGGTTGACAACATCGACTTGATGATACTCGATCAAATTGGAAAGTTTCAAGCATCCATACGGACTTTACGCGAGAGGATGTTGTTGGATGTGGGGTTCCAATATTTGATTTGCTTTGAAACAGTGTAAGCAACAAGTGCTTCACTATATTGTTGGAGATCTATAACAAGGCGAAAAAACCTATGAGCGTAACATCATGCCATGGTTCATATTGGAGGGAAGCTCATGGATTGTCTTGTGTGCATGAGTTCTTCCTTTCTACTAGGGCTAGGGTGCCAATATGTTTGGATCATATCCATCGATATTGGAGGCAATTACGATGCGAAAGAGTGGAGCCGGACCGTAGAAGATGATGTTGTCCACATTGATCCACACATTGTGTCACTAAACAACTTCAGGGAGTGAATGGATTTGGATTTGCTGAGTAAAGATGAGATTGAGCGAATGACTTCGACATATGAGGACATGTTACATTCGGGCTCTTCAACTATGAGAGAACCAGAGCAATAGGTAAGAAATAAAGGATGAGCACCAAAATATGGCATTCGTTCAACAAGGGGAGTACCAAGTGGGTTCGGGTATGGTACAAGGTCGGCCCGTTCACGTACTTGGGGTCGCCCACCAAAATTAGGTCAACAAGATGAATTTAAGGTTGAGGAGCCCAAAGCAAAGGAGCTAACTCCGTGTAGTAAACCACATGGCAAGAAAAATATGTCCCGATGGTATAAAGTTTATCGCTTCAAGAATGGTCAGATCCATAAGTTCATGAAGCTATTCATCCTCTCGGCTTTGGATGTAAAAGCTTATGCACATTGTGGATTTAGAGCCCTTGTTATGGTTTCTAGATATTTTGAGGAAGATTAATGATCATATCACCCCATGGAATGTGAAAACTACTGGTCTCGGGATGCCATCTCTCTAAGAATGCATGGATAAGTGCATGATCAACACCGGCGAATGAGACATCGAATAGATTAGTCATACCACTCTATGATGAAATCCCAAGCCAAGATGTGGGGTTCTCTATATCCATATCTGATATCCACCTAGTCAATAGGTTGATATGGTCCAACCGCCTAAGTGCAATAACTATCTTCTTGAAATCTTCCTTCATAAGAAAATTAAGATTCATTTAAACATTTCATTAATTTATACTGTAAGATAATTTGTTACAAGTGTAATCCAGTTATCTACCTCGTCCATCCAAACACCGCGAGCCCGGTGACCAACATAGTCTGTCAACACCTCATCATACAAAGGTTCCCCATGTCAGCAACAATGCAACATCGACCTGTCGGGATAAAAGTATCCTTTACATGACCGCTAGTTCGCATCTCTTCATGGTTGTTAGTTGGGATATCTACATGCTCGTTAGTTGTGAAATCTATATTTTTCTTAGTTGGGATCTCTGCATGCTCTTCAATTGGATCTCTACATGTTGTGTAACAAGAGCGGAATCATCAAGTGGGATCTCTGACTGTCTGTTAGAAGTCTGACTCTCCTCCTCAAACTCAGTCCTCTGCCACTAATCTTCTAAGCTATAAGCAAGCATATAATAGGTCCGGTAGCACTTCGAATCAAATAGTTGGGGATGGCTCCGAGGATGACAGTCCAAATGGCTAAGGTAACTGAAACGGTGTCTGCACTTGTACAGGTGTAGGGGCTACAACTCGAGACGTAGTATCTCGACCCTCTGTGCGAGCTTTATGAACTGAGGCCGTAGGGCGCCTCCGCCTCTGCATCCCCGCTAATATCTGTAGGAGTAGAGACGTTACTAGATTAAATTATACATACTATGCATTTCTACTTAATTAAATTTAATATAGTTAATTCTATACACTTAATTGAATTTAATTAATTATATTAGTTAAGTTTAATACAATTACAATTAAAGATTTTATTACACTAAATTTATTTAATTAAGTAATATTAATAATGTCACAATTTCAATTAAATTTAATATAACTTAATTTAATTAATTGTATAAATATAATCGAAACAATTGGGTTAAATATCCTCTTTTTATAGGTTTTTGTTTTATAGACCCCTCTAATTTTACCCTATATATAATCTCCCCCTAGATGAAAAAATTGGGTTAAACCAATACTCAGTTGGTCTAGCGGGATGTGGTGCTAGACTCCTTAAGTGGTTAGCCTGGAGATTCGAGTTCGAATCCTGCCGGCAGCATGTATGGAAAAACTGATATTGGGAGGGTATCCCCCAGCAATGGGGCCACGATTTAGTACCCGATCGTAATTTAATTTGATACAATTTATGTTAATTTAATACAATTTATTTTAATTTAATTTAATGCTATTTACTTTAACTTAATTAATAAAAAATAATTTAATTCAATTTAATAAAACTTATACAATTTAGTTGAATTTAATACACTTTGATAAACTTTAAAGAATGAATGCGTGAACGGTGATAACCACAGTTCAAGAACCTGTAATCGTGGCTGCCAATATTCGTCTTCCTTAAACAAACGCCATTGGAGGCGTTCATTCGAGGTTTTTCAAAGCTCACATTTCTTCCGATCTACCCTAAACCAACCTAATCTACTCAAATTCAACCTAATACAATCTAAACAAACTCATTTCAAACTAAGCTAAACAAATTTGCAATTTCGATTCCGACCTAACCGTAAAAACTCGTAATCGTTACCTCCGTTGTAGTGTGCTTCTGCTTGTGGAATGGTCGTCCTTCGCCACCACCTTGATCCATCGTCTTTGATCTCGAGTATTTTCCGTGGGTCTTCTTCGCTCCGCTCACTCACTTCTTCATCGCTCTCGATTTTTTTTATTGGAGGAACGCTTGTGGCTACTCGTTCCGGATGCGTGTTTTGTAGGTTTAGAATTAGTATGCATTCAGAACCAGTATTCGCCACGGTTACGGATTTCAAATGTTTGATGGTTTTGTCACGCATTTGCAATGCGTTTCGTGGTGGATGCGCATTGCGACTGCCGTTAGTGTTTTTTAAATTCGTCACCGTGACTTTATAACTTCTGAAAAATAATGTTTTTCTTATATACTATAAAGTAAATTTATTTATTTGGCAACATGTTCCATTATCACCAAAATTCATATCTTTTTTTAAAAAAAATAAAAGGTGTTTGGCAAACTTTTTGTCGAGCCTAAAGTTAATGAGACTTGTTTGTGTTGTACAAAATATAATAATTTGCATTATTTTAGGTGAAATATAAAGTTAAGTGAGCTCATTTGAATGCCCACGTAGACGTTGGCGTTGAAGCGTGGAAATATAAATAAATATAGAACGTCCAAAAAGACAACAAATACGCCCTAATCAAAGCGTAGATAGGAAATTAAGGGCGTTGTATAATGTGCCCTTTGGCTGCTCTCTTGGGGCATAAAAGATTCTTAGAATCCCCTTTGTGATCATATACATTATTATAATTTTATCAATCCACTTACAATGACCCGTATGTAATATGTTCATAATTCACATAAACAAATATATAAAAGTTAATCAATATTAAAGGGGGTAAAATTGGTGTGCTTAGAAAATATTATTTTGTATAATAAATTGTCAATTCTTGTATTTTTATGGGTACTTAGTCTTTGGCCTTTTGAATATGGGTATGTCCGTTTTTCTTTCAATTATGGGATAGGGTCCACTAACACTTTCACTACTTTCTCCACTTATTCATACCACTTTTTGTTTGACAAAACATTAGTATTGGATCCGTGTCTTTTCTTTTGAAAAGTTAATATGTATTGAGATAGAGAATGTACAGAGCTACTAGCCCAAAGATACAACAAAACAAGAAAGAGAAACTAGGCTAAGCAACATCATTCAGGTGGATGCCAAGGATCTTAACACAAGTAATAGACTTAGGTGATCCATCCTTCGAGTGACTATTTCGATTCGTGGTGGATCCATCCTTCGACTACAGTTTACCTATGACATCAATCTACCGGCGATTTGGGGATGCAATCCAGCCGGCATCCTATTGTCGCAAAAAAAAAATCAAACCAAACCAAATCGGCATCTTATTGTCGCCAAACAAAATAAAGGGTAACCCCAATCACTTTGGCTCAAGACACATTGCCTCAAGATGAATAAATATATTCAAAGGCAAGTCAAAAGGAGCGTCAGAAAAACACATGGCTCGCACTCGCTTTACACGTTCCGCTGATCAATTGACGGATCTGTTTACGAAGGCTTTAGGTCTGAGTATCAATTTATCAAGTTCAAACTTGATGTTGTATTTCACCCACCACCACCGGCTTGAGGAGGCGTGATAAGATTGAGATCGTTATAATATCGAGATCGTAATAACGAGATCATATTTCTTTGCTGATATACTTTCCAATTTATTCACAATTATTATTTTCTTGTAATCCCTATATAAATGTTATCATAATATCAATAAAAAGGTGGTATTCTCCAAAATAATCTAGCATGGTATTAGATCAAATCGACCATAACCTCAAACATCACATTCCGACAAACTCATTGGTATCATCTAGATCTAAAACCACCAGCTTTGCCCGGACCCAAAATCATCGGCATTGTCCGACAAATATCGGTCTAGACCGATCTCCAAATCTTCAACACCAGTTTCATCCCATTCCAAACCACTTTCGGCATTATCCGAATCAACAAAATCAACACAATCTGAATATATTGTTAGCTTCATTCAAACCAATATCGGCATACTGCGAAAATAACATCGTATTCATTGGACAACAGCATCAACTTCTTCCAAAAACGAGATAAGCTTTACCCGAAAAAAATCGGGTTTGTCCAAAAACAAGATTCAACTTATGGTTTCATTTCAATCTTCAACATTATCCATGCTTTGATTGTGGGGTATGTTAAGATATGATAATATAAATTAGGCCATAAAAATTGTGATTATCTCTAGGATTCTAATAGGTAGATTATGATCTTATGTAATCGATATCTTTCCTACTTATCTCATTGTAATCCATATAAATTGGGTTTAATTAATCAAAACAATTGGTGGTTCTATTTCCACCATAAGCCTTTCATTGCATTAGATTAGTTCAATCTTTCAGGTTTTGGCTTATTAGGTTTCTACCAATAGTCCGTCCGATTGGGCTAGCCGGCCTTAAGGCATGTTATCAACCTATCGGTGTTCAAATTTATCATTGCCACCGATTTACTGGTGGCCCTACCAATCTACTATTGTCACCAATCTACTGGTGGTTTTGTCGATCTACATGTTGTAACACCCCAAATTCTATGAACTCGGGATGCTACAAGCTAGAACCTCATAATGGATCATGACCCTATCCTGACAGCAAGTTCATCGGATCTTGCAACAAGGCACAAATATATATAAAACCGACATAGATAAAGTTGACATGTCATAAACCCAAAAACAGATAAGACTCACAGCCGAGTGCCAAAAGTATACAGTCAAGTATCAGATCATACAAAAACCTGCATCTCATTCTATCATGTACGGGAACCCCGACTGATCACTCCAACCGAATCACTTCGCAGCCTCCTTATCCTGCACAACATCTACAACAATGGATAAACTGTTAGCTAACATCTTATATATTTGGAATAACAGTAATAGTACATACATTCACATAAGTATAACAAACACATAACATGCTAAAAAACAAGCCGGTTATTATCTTTTATTAAGTGATTCACTTTAGTAATTCAAATTAGGTTGTGACACGAGGAACACCCGAACCTCGTCTTTATCCCCGTATACCAACAGGAGTAGATCGTATGCATCTTACCGTATATCTGTTTGGGCTGGTCGCAAGGAACCTCCCAGTCTCATGGCAGAGTTGGGTAGTGATGTCACCGTCCGGTTATAATACACTTGGGCTAATTAATACATAAGCTCGTCCTAGTCCAGTTATGGTTATAATATCACACACCACTATTATAGTTAAGCTAACTCACAGAAGTCAGCTAAGTAAGCTCAAGGGACTTATATGTCTCAAGGTAATCCCAGCAATAATCCACGCTCGGTTTCCCGTAGGAAACACTCTACGTTTGTTCAAACAAGGCATACATATCAACAACTATCCAACATGCTAGAAGGTTTCAAGTTCTAGTCTCAATGATCCTCATAAGATCATATAACCAACATCCTCAATACCATTCAAAATCATCACTAACTGAAATTCCAACTAGATATGCTAGGTCATGACCTAGCATGATTCTACTACAAGGATACCAAGACAAGAGGGAAAGAGAACGTACCAAGAGATTGGTACACTCTGAGGTAAGGCACAACCGCGGAAGAGGGAAGGCGTGGGCATGACGAGAAGGCTCGAGACACCGCGACTGCGGCGGTTGTAGGTGCGGCAACACTAAAGAAGGCGCGGCCGTGGTTAGAATCAGGCGCGGGTGTGGCCACACAACAAAACATGACTCTTTTTATTTCTATTGATAGATCTTCCCCTTTGTCACATTCTCCTCTCCTGGAAACACCAAGGAAACCCTTGGACTCACTACTAGGAACACAAATACTAAGATAACACAAGGAAACAAGGAATCTTCTTGTTGATTCATCCTCAAAGAAGAAAGAAGAACACAAGAAAGAAGGGAAGAGATAACTTACTACTCTCCTCAAGATGTGCAGAAAGGAAATTCTTGGCTAATACTACCTTCCAGCTATCCACAACAACAAACTCGGCATCAACCTTCACTTGGAAAGAAGATTGAAGAAGAAAGAAGAAGAGAGGAAGGAAGGAAAAGGTAGGAACGTGAGAAGAGTCGTCTAAGATAGGGTTCATACCCTTAGGACGAGATCTGATCGAATACTTAAGAAGGAAGCAAAGACAAGGAAGTCAGCTTAAAAGATCGGTCACAACATCAATTTCACCGCGGCCGCGGGGTGAAGGGGTGCGGTCGCGGTGACTCTCATGAAACACCGGTTGTTACACATGTGGTGTTACTGCTGTACCGGTGTACTTGTTTTTGATGGAGATATTTTCTTTGCTCGTTGTCAATGAGATGTTCTAGTCTTCAACGTTGTTTGCCTACCCACATTTGACTGCAGTGGTGTATTGGAAGATACACAAGAGAATATTCTAATATCTTGCTACTAAATGAATCACGATATTATCTTGTTATTTTAGGAAGTATAAAATTTAATCTTTATCTTCTATAATATTTATTGTAATCTGAATATTATCTTGCAACCTTGTGCATTGGACAATGATAATATCAATACATTTGTGTGGTTTTATCCCACCATAAATGTTTCATAGTATAAAAACTTATTTTCTATAAATTGTAAAATTTCAAGGAAAGCTTTTAAATTATTCCAATATATTCATTTGTATTTCTACATTCAATACATGTAATTATTCTTAATAGTGTTTTGTTGTTAAATTCAATTTAATGCAACTCCTATAATGACACCAACAATGGATACAAAAAGTTTTAAAAAAATTAAAATTATGATAATATTTTTTATATGAAGAACTGGATTACACACACTATTTTGTAACAGTAGAAGGATTTGATAAGCTTGATTGGATGATTTATTAATGATCATACAGAAAGTGAATAAATGACTAGAAAGTTATTTAATAATAATTAGTAAATTAAATAATAACAAAGACAATATCTCGATCTTATTACAGTCACAATTTTATCACGATCTTATCAAGAATGTGTTTTGTTGAAGTTTAAATTTTGTTATGGATTTTTCCTCTTCGTGCCATTGAGGTTTCGACTTTTCCTCTTGGTATCCACAAAGTTTCAAAAACCCTCTTGGTGACCTTAAGGTTTGGATACTTTCCTCTATGTGCCCTTTCAATTAAAATTTCCGTCAAAATTTATGAACTCTGTTAACTTAAATTTTTCGAAAAAAAGGAAATTGAAATAGTTTCTATTTTTAATGTAATCACGATATACAACTTTGCACCTCGACGACGCCAGCTCCAACTCCGACTTCTCTCGTCACCGCCGGATTCTCTCGTCACCGCCGGATTCTCTCGTCACTGCCGCTTCTGTCATCACCTCAGGTAAGAGTATCAATTTTAGGGTTTTCTGATTTTAGGGTTTGTAAAGGAATGTTTATTCTACTCTGATTTTTTCTCGATCCATTCTTCTATTTGTGCAATTGTGTGTTGTTGTGCATCTTCAATCCAACTCTCAATCCACTCTTCTGTTTGTAAAGGAGTATTGTAAATTCAGGAATGTGATTTTCTCTCAATTTTGTTGATATTCTCACGAGTTTGCTGATTTTCTCAAGATTTTGTTGTATATGATAGCACCTCAGTTTGCTGATTTTCTCTTGATCCACTCTTTTATTTGTACAATTGTATGTTGTGTGTTGTTGTGCATCTTTGATCCAACTCTCGTTCCACTCTTCTTCTTGTAAAGGACTGTTTTACAGATGCTCAAAGTATTGCAAGTTTACTAATGCTTTTAAAAAACAAAAGTTAAAATTCGTGTATGTCAAATATATATATATATATATATATATATATATATATATATATATATATATATATATATATATATATATATATATATATATATATATATATATATATATATATATATATATATATATATATATATATATATATATATATATATATATATATATATATATATATATATATATGTATATATGTTGATTTTGTTGTATATGATAGCACCTCAGTTTGCTGATTTTATGCATTAGGTTGTGCTAAGTTTCTGTTACCCAAGATGGGAGATAAAAAGGTGTTGAGACTACGTCGGAATATGGATTGGTACTTGGATGTAGAGGTCGATGATATTGATATGTGCAACGTGTTGGATATCTACATTGAGTTACTAGAGGGGGCTGCAAAAAAGGGTTTCTCTCTTCTGGAAAACCCAAGTATGTTGTATGTGTACAGGTCAAAAAGTCGTTTAATTGGAGAAAAATTGCGATTTGTTGTAGCTGTTCAAATCATATCACGATAAAAAGGAGTTGAAAGTTACCATTGGTTCTACGGATAAACCATGTGAGAGTTTACAATTGCAAAGGACTTTGCTTGAATCAAAGATGTCATCAAATGATACCATCCTTATGTCTTCTCAGCAAAATATCACATCCACGGGATTCATGGATGAAACACAACCTACACTAGCCCCACCAACATGTCAGATACCTCCACCAAGTACAGCGGTATCTTTTGATGTCCCTCACATGTAGCTTAGCGACGGAACAAGGAAAATTTTGCAAACTAATATCAGATCTTTGAGTTTGCCATCAAAGAGGATTCCCCCAACATCTGCAAGAAGAAAGGGATCCATGTTCCGGTTGGAAACAACTTTGTGAACCGAACTCCTCCGAACTCTGATAGAATTAGTAGAACATGGGGAGTTTTGACAATTACCGGTGATAAGTTGCTAAATGGAGTTGATGATTTTGATATTGATGATGATGAATATGACCCATTAGATAGTTCAGATGGGGATTCAACCGGCAAGGACGATGAATTAGTTGACAAAGATGACCCTCCTTTGCCTTATGTTGATGATGGTTATGATCCTGAAAAATTCAGTGAATGGGAGGTGGATAAAGATGCATACTTTGGCTGATTATATAAGAATGGTGAGTTTCATACCGATAATCAGTTTGGGCTGATTAAGATTAGGCTATGGATGATTTTCTTCGACAAGGAACACTTGTCTCGTGTTTTGAGGGATTTTTTATCCAAGGAGTTGCGGTCGTCACTCTAAAATTATATACTAAAAGGCTTATAGTTGCTTGTGTGGACGCAAGTTGTGGATGGAGTCTTCATGCTTCTAGATTAACAAATGGATACACTTGGAATATAAAGAAATTGGATGGTGAACATACTTGCACAAGGCTAAATGAGTTTAATCCTATGGCAACCAAGTATTGGGAAGTTGAGAAGATCATTGAAGATGTAAGATTGAATCCCGATATTCGCGGGAAGACCATAAATGAGCTTTTGAAGTCAAGATATGGTGTTATGTTAAGGAGAACAAAAACTTATAAAGCAAGAAATTTGTGCTTGGAGGAGATTCAAGGAAGCCATGATACTTCATATTTCAATTTACCGGCTTATTGTGAGGTTCTAAAAAGTACCAATCCTGGTTCTAAGGTCCATTGTGGTTGGAAAGTTAATGAAGAAATTCTAGAAAAGCCTATTCAAATCAAGAATAAATTTGTTTCCCTAAAGCCGATGATTGAGGGTTTTAAAGGATATAGAGGATTAATTGGGGTTGATGGTTGCCATTTAAAAGGGAAACTATGGCGGAGTTTTATTGTCCGCAATAGATTTGGATGGAAACAAATAGATTTTCCCCTTAGCATATGGTGTGTATGAAAGTGAGAGCAAGAACACTTGGTTTCAATTTTTTTTCACAATTATAAGATGCTTCGAAGAACGATGAAAGATAAAGTTTTACTATAATATCAGACAGACAGAAGGTATATGAAACAGAATTTCCCCAGCTTTTTCTAATTAAGATTTATAGATATTAATATTACGTTTTTCTATTTTCAAGGTATTGAACCGGCCCTAGATGAAAGTTGGCTCGGTGTGAACCGGCGCCTTTATTGTAGACACTTGTGCTCTAATTTCAAGAAGAAATATCTTGGACGCCAAATGCATTCATTGTTTTGGGAGTGTTGCAAAGCATTCTCCGAGTTCACGTTTAATAAGGCCATAGAGATTATGCAAACAGAAGCAGGATTTGGTGTTGTTAAGTGGTTACACGAGGCTGGAGAAAAGGAACAGTGGTGTAACACCCCAAATTCTAAGAACTCGGGACATTACTGGTTAGGACCTCGCAATGGGTCCCGACCTCAGTTTGACAACAATAATACTAGGATCTTGCAACAAGACACAAATAAGAAAAAAACCGAAAGTCATTAAAATGTATTTTTAAAGGAATGAATGCAAAAATGTCTAACAGCCTATAGTACTTAAACAACAGAAGAGTCTAAGTGTCTTTAACAAGAAGAAAGAGACAACAAGATAACACCCAACCCCACTCTAAGGAGTACGGAGACCCGGCTGACCACTACTTCCGGATTACTCAACTGCTGTTCTAACCTGCGGTAAATCTAAAAACACAATAAAACAACCATTAGCTAGTTATCTAAACATTAGGAGAATAATAATAGCACACACACATAAAATAATAAACACTCATCATGCTTTCAAACAATCCATTTATTATCTTCAGTTAAGTCATTCACTCTTACTAATGATACTTATTTTGTGACACGAGGGATTCCCAAACCTCGCCTCCGCCCCCGTGTACCCATCAGGAGTGGATCCGATGCATCTCACCTTGTACCTGTATGGTCTGGGTATAGAGAACCTCCCAGTCTCCTGGCAGAGCTGGGCAGTGATGTCACGGCCCGTTATACATACACTTGGACCTTAACACATAATAATCACGGTCGTCCTAACAAGTTGTTATTTTTATTATAACACACATTGCACACACGCAACCATTATCACCCAACTAATATCCAGAAACTAGCTAAGTAAGTCGCAAGGACTTACCTGAATCAAACCACAACTCTCACAATCTCAACTCGGTCTGCAACCGTAGAAACTCAAACGCCTGTCAAACAAGGTACGTGGATCAAAATACATCCCATAATCTTAGAAGTCTATAACTTCTAAGATGCACAAACTCATCACGAGAAACATTACTAAAACCCCCTCTTAAGGTAAAATTTTCTGAAACTCCCAGATTTGTCTATATCTTAGTTTCAAACTCTCCTTTGGAACCCATTTCCACAATCTAGTTCTTACGGAAAAGTTTGGTAAAGATTTATGATAGTTACACAAAATTCTAGTTTTTCCCAAAAAGTCGTTAAGGTTCGACTTTGTGGTAAGATACGAGGCTTGAATAAAAAGACAAAAGTTCCGGAATAAATCTCTAGACCCTATATGATATGCATACTAACTATAGGAGATAGCAAATATCTCTCAAAAATATTCAACCATAACTCCTACATAAAATTATAAAGTTGGGGTAAGACTAAAGTTCTATACTTAGTCATTTTTCTTCTTCTATTGCCAAAAATCAGCCCAACTATCCTACTTCGGGACCTTGTAGATCCTAATCCGACTGTTAACTTTCTCTCAAACTTTAACACACTAAACTATATGTATTAACCTACAACATATCAAAAATTCAACGGTGGATTCTCGATTTAAGCTATAGTAATTAGGTCCTAAAGTCAGCAGGTTGAAGTTGAATTATAAGATGTGCAGAAGGTCCTAGGTTCGAAACTCTCCGTCAACAGTTCCTCATTTTTACCATGATCAGCAGGTCCCCAGTTCGAATCCCTCCTACTGACTCTTTAAACCTTCTAAAACCAACCTACTCCACTCTGTTAATCTACAAACATTCAGCATACTAACCCCTGCACTACTTTCATTCAGCATACAAAACTTAGAACACTTCCCTATACATTATAGCAGGTAGAAGGGGATTGCTTACTCACCACAACAAGGAAGGTACCGTAGCTGTTGATCAACATCGAGCAGATCCGGTGCTAAACTCGGTTAGATGGGTTGCTACCGATGACAGATCCTCTTCTGCAGCAGGGTGAGCGAATCAGTCGGCTCCTGTCTTGTTTCCGATGGAAGCGTGCAGCGGTTGGGAGCGTAGAGGCTGGGTGTTGGCGTCCCAGGCGGTCTGTACAGAGGGCGAGTGCGGGAGTCCCAGGCGGTCTGTGCAAAGGACGAGTGCAGGAGTCCCAGGCGGCTCTGCGTTGGGTGACTGCTGGTTGTCGAAGGGCTGGACTGTGTCGGCCTGTTGCTGCGCCGGACTGGACTGCGTCGGGCAGCTGTTGCGCCGGACTGGACTGCATTGGCCTGCTGTTGCTGTGTCGATTTCCAAATGTGCGAGAGTTGTTGCGGTAGAGAGGGAGGAATCAACGGGAGATTCGTAGCAGCCATTAGGTTAGGAAAACAATAGGTTTAGGTTAATTAATTAGGGATTAGGGTAAAAAAAATATGGGTTGGGCCAGCTGGGCCGGAAATTACTATCTACTAGTCTTAGTCCGATGGGCCTGCTCATCCTACTAGATGATAGCTATTAAATGAGTCGTTAACTTATACGGAACTACTCTTCGGTTTTTAATCATACGGAAATGTTATTCAGTTTACATATTTATCATTTTATGTGAATTAAGTTACACAAAATAATAGAACTTTGATAAAAATTTTATAATGTATAACATTCTCTAGAATGAGAAGAGGTTAGCGGATCGAAATCCGGTTTGATCGGTATTAAACGGAAAATAAATTTTCCGGGTATTACAAGTGGGCCCAACACAACTTTGATCATACATTATGTTGTGATGAAAACTCGAGTAACTTTGTCGAATCTTTCAACAATACTGTTGGTGTGGACAGAAATTGTCCGGTGTTGAATTTACTTGAAGGTTAGAATGGGCTTAAATTTGTTTGAATCCAAATTTTGATTTTCTTATGCACAATGAAATTTTTTATTTTAGGTATCCGAAGAACACACATGGTGAGATATGTGTTGAGGCAAGAAGAGGCACTAAAATGGCCATCAAATGGAATCACACCAAAAGTTGCTGAAAAATTGAAGAAGAACGTTTTAGTTTCGCATGCGTTTCAGGTATTGTTTTTTATTGTAAAAAGAATCAAACCCTTGTATATGATTTTTGACTATATTTCTGATTATTTTCGGCATTTTTTACTGTTGTGTTTTTATTTTCTGAATTTTTGAGTATTTAGGTATCTGAATTTTCGAATTACTTTATGTTTTCGGAATTCTTTTACTGTTTTTTTGAAAAAAAAAATTTCTGAATTTCTGACTATTTTAGGTATTTGAATTTTCGAGTTGTTTCTGTTTTCTGAATTTTTGACAAGTTTATAAAGCATCAAATATTGAGTGTGAGGTTAGGGATGGTCACTCTTGTTGGCCCGTGAACTTCACCAACCGTATATGTGCTTGTGGAGAATGGAAAATTAATGGAATCCCTTGCAAGCATGCAGTTAGAGGTCTCTTGGAGGTAAGGAGAGGGGAAGATCTTGAATCTTATGTATCCGATTGGTTCTCTGTCCAAACTTATAAGATGGCATATTCGGTGAATTTTCACCCCGTTCCTGACGAAGGACAATGGAAGACATATGATTATCCAAGATTGAACCCTCCAAGCATGAAAAGGGGAGTGGGTAGGCCACCAAGAAACCGAAGACGAGAAGAGGATGAAAAAAAGAAAGGAAAAAAGTATGTCACAGTTCATTGTAGTAAGTGCAAGGCATTTGGACATAATGCTAGGACATGTAAAGGCGGTTTGAGTGCAAGGGAGATTAGAGAGCAACAAGGGATTTGTATTGAACAAAGGCATAGAAAGAGAAGTAAAAGGCCTTCACAACCTGAAGAAACTGCACCGGATTTTACGGGATCAGCACAATGGAACCCTCCTACTCCTAGTCAACGTGACTAGTTATATAAATGGCCCGACTTAGCCATACACTGTTTTCTGATTTTGGAAGGAATAATGAATGTTATGATTTTCATGTTGCAAACAGGAAATTGACAATATTAGTCTTTTGATATTGGAAGGAACAAAGAATGTTCTGATTTTCATGTTGCAAACACGATGTTGACAATATCTTTGGAAGTTGAATTGTATCTGATATATGAATTTTGTGAATTGTTTTCTATATCTGAATTTTGTGAACTATTTTCTGTATTATAACTCTGAATTTTTATTCTGATTTCTGGCTGATATTAATTGTACCTGTTTTCTGAATCATTGTCAGTGTATAGAATTTGGAGTAGTGTAGATGTACAAACATGGCTGATTTTCAGTAGTTACTTGGTCTATCCTGAATTTTATGTTTTAGTAGCTGCTTGATCTATCCTGAATTTTTGAGGGAAATTGATCTATCTTGAATTTTATGTTTCATGGTGGATTTTTGAGGGAAATTTCAATTGTTGGTTGGGCTATATACTTGCCAGACTTGTTCTTAGAAGCCTATCCACTTCTTAAATTCTCTTTTTTGGATTCCTTAATTGAAATAATCTTCAGGAGTGCTAAAAGTTTGTCAAATTAACTCTCTAGTTTTCTCAATTGCGTGAATTTTGTTTAAAATGCATATTTGATGCTCTTTAAAGTTATACTCTTTACTATTTAATTGTTAAGGTCATTGTGATAGTCATTTGTTGATATAATCAGGTTTTGTAAGCATAGATTAAAGCAACCTATTAGCTAAGCAATTATAACAATTTTAAAAACAAAGTTATAGAAAACAATTCATCAAATCACATTTAGTAAATCCTGGGAATAGTCCTCTGAGGATTACATTACCACTGTTTAGTATATGATCATAGTTGAAGTTAAAGTAATTAATTGTTGATATTCACAATTTCACAATACCTCTTATTTATAATCTTATTTATAATCTGAAGAAAAATTTAAACCTTCACACTGGACAGGAACTCCTAGACTATTACAGAAGCTTGGAAGAGAGATAACGAGAGCTCGATTTATAACACTAGTAGTCGGAAAAGGCACATTAGTTGTAGGGATAAGACAAGCACAATCTATGCTCGCAACTATGATCATTCTTAGAGAGTTACAACATTCGATTGTCGGTGAAATCTTAGTAATTGCTTCCGGTAACATTGTTCATGCAAGGGGTAAATGTATTGATCAATGTAGTGTTGCACGGAGTGCTGCAAAATTCAGTTCAAAATTGAATCAGCTACAAAATTTTAGCTGTTTTCTGAATTTTTTATTTAGTGCAGAGGACAATGGAGGGGTCACTCATGGGGATCCAAATCATTGGGTTATTTGCTTACCTTTTTTTTTTACACTTTTACTCAAAATTCAGTTCAGAACTATTAGACAATGTTGTTTTCTATCCCTGTTTTACTGAATTAGCAACTGTTTTCTAAATTTTTATCTCCCATTTTTCATCACCAGCACTACAAAGGGCAACTTTTTTCAGCCCTATATCTAAGTCTAAAAAAAATTTCAGCCATACAAATTTTTAGATAAAAGATATACATTTGAGTATAACAATTTTTTAGCCATACATAAAGGTAGTAACATAGTTTGACAATTTAAATTTCCTAACAACTTCCAAACATCAATTTTGCTACACAATTTTCAATACAATGACTAAAATAACCAAGTACAAAACAATAGCCACTTTCACGACACCTTGAATATATAACATGAACTCCTTAACTTGATTTTCTTTCTCTTGAGAAGTCAATCCTTGGACAAGTATCTTTATCTCCTTAATATCATCCTTCAAATCTTGGAGCAATTCATCTCTAGAAGCTGCACAAGTTGGATCATTATGAGAACTACTTTCATTCAAATGCTCGCTTCGACCGTAGCCTATCATATGTGATGCATTCGCCCATTTGAAGAATTGACAAACATTACAAGCATAATACAGCATATCCGGATTCTATTCTGACTGAGAAATCCTACACAAAATTCTTTTTGGTGGCTGACATCTACAATACTTCTTTACAAACCTCAATGTAGACGATGAAGCAGTGGATTTGTTGTTAGATTCCATTAAAATAAATTCACACAAAAAAATAGTTAGGCATGATATTAAATTAGCAAAAAAAAAACTGAAGTTCTTTGGCTGCATTGAACAAAAAGAGTGTTCATAACACCACGATTAGTTAGGCATAAAACTGAATGAAAACAAAAAGAGTTGATCGAGAGTTGGATTGAAGATGCACAACAACACACAACACACAATTGCACAAACATAAATGTGGATCGAGAGAAAATCAACAAATTGAGGTGCTATCATATACAACAAATTTAAAGAATCAGTAAAAGATCAAAAAAATCAGCAAATTTAAAGCATCAATAAACTGCTGCCATATACATTTATCCTTTCCTTCCAACAAGAGTACACTTGTTGTAATTGAAGATCTTTTGGCTGACCAAACTTAGGTGCTTCTTCTCCTATTCTATGTCTATCAATAGTGCAATCACTATTATCATACAACAAGTGCACTTGCTGTAAATTATAGTCTCATTTTCTTAATACAACATACATATATATATTTGACATACATGAATTTTAACTTTTGTTTTTTTAAAAGCATCAGTAAACTTGCAATACTTTGAGCATCTGTAAAACAACCCTTTACAAGTAGAAGAGTGAAACGAGAGTTGGATTGAAGATGCACAACAACACACAACATACAATTGCACAGATAAAAGAGTGGATCAAGAAAAAATCAGTAAACTGAGGTGCTATCATATACAAAATCTTGAGAAAATCAACAAACTCGTGAGAAAATCACATTACTGAATTTAGAATACTCTTTTACAAACAGAAGAGTGGATTGAGAGTTAGATTGAAGATACACAACAACACACAATTGCACAAATAGAAGAATGGATCGAGAAAAAAATCAGAGTCGAATAAACATTCCTTTACAAACCCTAAAACCACAATACCCTAAAATTGATACTCTTACCTGAGGTGACGACAGAAGCGGCGGTGACGAGAGAATCCGGCGGTGACGAGAGGAGTCGGAGTTGACGAGGGGAGTCGGAGTCGGCGTCGTCGAGGTGCAGAGTTGTATCTTGTGTCGTCGTGCGAGAGGGAGAAAGAGTCTACTGATGTTCTTTTTTCTTTCTTTTTTTTTAATTTTACATTAAAAATAGAAAATATTTCAATTTCCTTTTTTTCGAAAAATTTAAGTTAACAGGGTTCATAAATTTTGACGGAAATTTAAGAAAGGGCATATAGAGGAAAGTATCCAAATCTTGAGGCACCAAGAGGATTTTTGAAACTTGGTGGATACCAAGAGAAAAAGTCAAAACCTCAATGACACAAAGAGGAAAAATCCTTTTGTTATCTTTTATTTTGAAAAATCTACTTTGTTGTGGTATACTATACTCACGTGTGCAAACGAGCTTCATTTATATGACATATGTGCAACATTTTACGGTCGTGCGTGCGTATGAAGTGTGTATCATATGTCAAGTATTTCCACACTCATATGCAACGATTTATATTTGCACGTGCATGTCATCCATATATTATGTGCACCAATTTTACGTCATAGGTGCATTATTTCAATTCATATGTCTCCAAAATAATTTATTATCTTATGTACACTATATTTTTTATATCACGTGTGCACTATTTTACACTGATATGTGAATTAAATTATCACGTGTGCACTATTTTACACTTATATGTCTCCAAGTTTTCATATATGCAACAATTGATCTTCTGCTTGTGGAGTGTTGAAGAAAATGGAACCCTTATTATTAAATAAACCGTATTAGTTTAGAAGAAATAATAATAAAATAATGAAAAGTGAGTCCCTTAGAAGCTTAGAGGGAAAACGGAAGGATTTCAGAGGCGGAGGTTAAAATGCTAACGGAATACATGTAATGGATGTTTTTATGCAATTAGCCATTTAGCGGGTGTTTAGTTACAATTGACCCGATTTAACGGGTGCTTTTTGGTAATTTACTCTAATAAATATTAGTTTTCTTACTTCTTTTTTTTTTTTTTGGAAAGTTGTTCGAACCATTAGACGGCGCGCCGTCTAGTGGGTCGAAAGGCCGAAAAAGATTGGCAGATGGTCTAACCGTCGTGAAGGACACGTACAAAGGAGAAAAGAAATACGCAAAAATACATCAAAATGAACCCGAAAACAAAAAAGTATTCAGGAGAAAGCAGGATGATCCAGCCAACAGAAGACAACGAGCATAAACGTTCATCTTCGAAGGGAGTACACAGGAAGGAAGCCTAAGGAACAATTGTGGACACCTCAAATTTGGATTGCAGTAGAGCCGCCAGGAGTCGATCACAAATCAACGCCCCCTTCTCGACAAACGCACAAAATCGCCAGAAAATGACTGAACCAAACCTCATAAGACGAAATTGTGGAACACGGGTAAAATGATGTATAAAGGAGCATGACTAGATGGATAAAAGAAAGATGATTTGTAGGGAGAAGATTGTTCAAAGAGAGTTAATTTGTGTTGTCTAGATAAAAAAAAATTTATAATTTAATTATTATTATTATTTTAAATACAAATTTGGGTTTGTATTGTATAGTTTTCTAATAAAGAAGATCGTTCATAATCAGGATGTTTACAAAGCCATTGGTAGTTTTCGAGATTAAAATTGTTTTCGAAAAACCTCAAAAGGTAACTTAATGCTTCATAGGCACTTGATTAAGTTCGAATTTGATTGGTATAAAATTATAGGAATTATTTTAGCTAAAGTAGATTTTGATTGTTTTATCATAGATCCGTAGGAGAGCCTTATTTGTTTTTGATAAGCATATATATATGAGGACTTGTAGGTTTGGTCTTATTGTAACATCGTTTTTTATAAGCATATTGCTAAGGATTTGTAGGTTTTAGCACCCATGGTAGAAACAAATATCGATTCATCCATGTTTGTTTTGTTAAGAAGAAACGGGTTTAACCCGAGAGTTTTATTGGCGTGATAAGTTAAGAGACCGCCTGATCATTTCTGCCACCAAATCAAATGGTGAAAAATAGCATATTAAGAAACCAAACAAACAGAAAGTGTTCCAAATCAGGGTTAGAGGATTCAAACAAAAAATCAAATCTTTGTGCAGATTGGTTAGTAAAAACCAAAGAAAATTGCATGTGAAGTTCACTTCCAGCACCGGAAGGGAAGATGCATACATTTACAAAGATCTTGACTCCAAATACACATTTCAACAATCAAATTACACATTTGAAAGGGAGGCATCGTATGAGGTTCAGAACAATCTGGCCGGTGAAAGTAATCTTAGCGGCGCCAGAAAGCACCGTTAGGTGCTTGAAGCGGAAGGGGTCGCGGAAGAAGACCGGGACGCATCACGCCCCGGTCGTGGATGAACACGGTGACGACACCCTTAAGGTATTCAATGCACCCGCCAAAAACGAGATTCCGGAGCTTCGCCACTCCTTTATGGTTGTGAGTGAGGGGTTTGAAGACAAATCCCGGATCTTGGCCAAGAAACACTGTGAGAAGCCGAGAACCATTAATTCCGGGTGAAGTAGACGGCGAAAGCCTTTAAGCGTCTCTTGAATTTGTTTAGGGTTTTGGGTAGAAGAGGCGGGTGATGCCGGAAGAGGTGGTGGCCCTACAGCGGTCAGCCAAGGATAAGAATATGAGGGATTTCCTCAGAGGCGGCGTTGATGTTATGATGCCGGAAGAGGGGAAAATCGAAGATAGGAGGGCCTCCATTGAATGTTTCGCTTGCGGCGGCTAGGGTTTGAACCCCCCAGAATGCCTTTAGGCGTTTGTACAGTGGAGAGTGTTTTCTCTCATGATTTTAGTTTTCTTACTTGTTTAGTCGTAGATATGCTCAATTGAAAAACTTATATCAAAATAATCGCAATTGTAAGAATATCAAACGTAATAAAATATATTTGAGACCTCGAGAAAATAAAATATATTAAAAATATATTGTTAACTAAATAGAACTTTTAGTAACAAAAAATTATTCATATATAAAATTGATCAATATTAGTTTTATTAGATAGATCTTGTTTCAAGTCTTCAATAATTATAAATTTTTAAAATAATAATTAAATTAAATATTAACTGATTTTAATCATATAATATCAAAAAATAATTTTATTGTTATGTATGTTTAACAAAATAAAATAAAATTAGAGCTTATTAGGATCTCGGATTTGAATGTGAATAGTTAAGATATTAATTAATCAAATTAAATTAAATGTTAGTGTGATGTGGATTAGCGAATAAATGCCACATGTAAAACTAATGAGGTAACTACACGAAACTATCCCAACTATTAGTTCACGGGATGTTTTAGTATATAAGATAATAAGATAAAGATTTTGACATGAACATACGAATATAGGTATTGATGAAAACCAAGGGAATCACTCCTTAGTTCACCCTTCTTGTTGAACCAATTTTTCGAATGGGAATCCTCAACTCTCTCTTCAGGACAATCAAGATAATCATAAGCCACGTCAATACTTGTATTTTCTAAGTTAGTGTGTCCTACGTCGGACACAAAACAGTGACATTATCTAGGTTTATTAGCCCATGTAATTGTTTCCTATACCTCGTCAACACTCGAAAACTATGGAATAGCAAATCGTGAACAAGACAATAGAGTTTTCTTAATAATTCTCCTTTTGAGAAATCGTTCATAGGCAAAGATGGCTCAAACCAATTGTCACACACCAAAATAATGAGAGAAGAGCAAATCTAAACACCTAACGTCAAAACAAGTGGAATGAATATTTATTAAATGGGGAGACCAGAAATAAGACTAATAAAAGAAAATATTCCTCTTTATTAAATTCTTCATTATGAGGATTACGATGAATATAAGACCTTGTTTATAGGGTAAACTAGAACATAAAATATAATAAATGAATTCTTCTTAAAAGTATATCCAATAAAAAATAATTATATACTAAAAATAATAACAAGAAATTGACTTTAAAATAAATCTTTTAGATGAAGTTGTGAGGTAACCAAAATTTGTTGACTTCCTTGAGAAATTTTTGGGCTAGAATTGGATCAAAGAGGGAGTTCCGTTACAGAGTTGAATTTTGTCCAAAAAAAGGAAAGTTAGGAGTTGGGGTCCGCTCTTGGAGTGAGAAGGAGACAAAAACATAAAGGATTGACATGTCTTTTGGACAGTGGAAGGACGTCCTTCCACGCCAAACAATGTCCTTCGTGCACGATCATGTGTCTTTAGAGCACGATCGACCTCTTTTTATCCCATTTTACACTAGCAAACTAATACTCATTCATAATTTTTTATCGTTTTATTATTCATCCATTTTGTTTTTCTTATCCGTGAAATATTGTTAGCCTTTCTAGTTTAGGGAGTTATTAATTCATTTTTTTATTATTTTCTAGTTTATGTTGTTGTTCGTCAATTTTCTTAACATTGTTGATATGTCTTGAATTGAGCTTGTAATTTATTTGTGCATTTACTGTCGGGTCAGTCTTATACTTGGCGATCAAGTATAACCTAGGTTTAGTTAGTCTATATATTATAGTGTTCCATCTGCCTCCAAAATAATCTAGTCATCATCTGTTTATCTATAATTTGAAACTCCTTTGTAAAATCTCTTTAGAAAGTGGATGTAGTCATTAGTGGGTGAACCACTATAAATATGTGCGTTGTCTTTCTTATTTGTTGAATCTTACTTATTCTTATAATTCCGCACAACTAAATGGTATCAAACCTTTCAGGTTTGTTGGTATTCTGTGATATGAAAAAAAGATGTCTTTTTTCAACACGAAGATCAACAAGTTCACAAGGAGGAACAATTTCAGTTTGTGGCAGATAAAGATGCGAGCATTATTGAAATAACAAAGGCTTATGGGGTTCTTGTTAAGAAAGGAATCTGATAATAAAAAGAATGATATTGTTGAGATGGCCACTCGGGAGGACAAGATGTATTCGATCATCATGATGTGTCTCACAAATGATGTTTTATGCGAGGTTTCAGATCTTGATACCGGAGACAAATTGTGGTTGAATTTGGAAAGCCTCTACATGACGAAGTCTCTCACAAATAAGTTGCTTTTAAAGTAACGTCTATTCAGCCTACGAATACAAGAAGGTAGCAACTTTGTGGACAATTAGATCACTTGAACACAATTCTTCCATATTTGTGTAATATTGATGTTAAGATTGAGGACGAGGATGTTGTGTTGATTTTGTTGATATATTTTATATCATTATATGAAAACTTTGTTCAGTCATTTGTTGTTGGAAAATATACTACTACTCTAGAAGAAGACGTCAGGTATGCCCTTCATACAAGAGAACTACGCCACAAGGTGAATGAAAGTGGTGTAGGTAAGGACAGTTAGGTATCTGATTTGTATACAAGCAGAGGCAAGGGACAAGGAAAATCAGGGAAGAAGGACAAGAAGTCTTCTTCTTCAAAATGTCCTAAGCCTAATGACTTTTGCAAATATTGTAAGGAGAAAGGGGATTGGAAGAATGAATGTTCTAAGAAGAAGAAACCGCAAGATTCTAATTTTATAGTTGTTGCACAAGATTATTTTAAATAATATGACGATATATCTTTGGTTGTTGGTGGACACACTTATCATATTGATGTGTGAGCTCTTGATTTTTTTAGTTTCCTATCACATAACAAAGAGTGGTTCAAAACTTATAGGCATGTAGATAGTGACAGTATTTACATGGTCAACGGTTCTATCTACAAGACAGTTGGATATTATGAGGTTTACAAGGAGCACATTATATTTCCCGCAGGGTTTTACCATTTTTGGGTCTGTTTTTTATACATATTTAAAGGTTCATAAGGATGATATGACTAAGTTATGACATATGAACGTTGGTCAAATATGGGTGAAAGAGGGATGTTGATTTTGATAAAGTAAGATCTTCTTGGTGGTCACAAGATCACAAGCCTTGACTTCTGCTAGCACTGTGTTATTGGGAAGCTACACTACAATATGTTTCCAAAGGGTATTCACAAGACAAAGGCACACTTGATTACATCCCCTCGGATTGTTGGGGTCTTGCTAGCGTTGAGTTTCTAGGAGGTTAGAGGTATTTCTTGACTATCATTGATGATTATTCAAGAATGACCTCATTGTTTGTTATGAAATACAAATGAGAAACTTTCAAGAACTTCATGGAGTGAAAAACATTAGTAGAGAATTAAACAAGGAAGAAGATCAAAAGGTTGTGAATTGAAAATAGTCAGGAGTTTTGTTCATCTGAGTCAATTTTGCAGGGATGATGGAATTTCTCGTCATCATACAATCAACCATACACCACAACATAACAGTTTAGTTGATATGATGAATTAGACTCCACTTGAGAGAGTGAGGTGCATGCTCTCTAATGCAAAATTAGATAGGAGGTTTTAGCCACCAATAGTGACTAGAACATTTTACTTGATAAACCGCGACCTCACACTAAATAAACTAAAAAACACCTTATGAGGTGTGGTTTGGTAAACTTGTTGACTATTTTAATATTAGGGTTTTTGGTTGTACCGTTTATAATCATGTTAGTGAGGGTAAACTATAGTCTCAAGCATAAAAATGAGTGTTTATAGGCTATGAAGATGGTGTCAAGGGATGCAAAATTTGATCTTCATCCGAGAAAGGAGTTATTTTGAGTATAACTGTCGTCTTTGATGAGAGTTCTATTCTTAACTTGACAATGAAGCTAGTGGAATGAAGGGAGAGTATAAGTGTTGATAAACAGGTGGACATCCAAGTGTAGTATGGAGTTTGATGTATGTTATGGTCTGCACAAGACCAGATTTAACACAAGTTGTTAGTGTCGACACAAGTTCATGGGGCAACTCAAAAAAGAACACTAGCAAGTTGTGAAGAGGATATTTTGGTACCTTAGAGGTTGGACTCATTTTTGGGAATGATATGTAGTGTTTGGTCACATAGTACTTTGACACTAATTATGCAAGAGATGTTGATACTATAAGTTCTATGACCGGTTATGTTGTCATTCTTGGGGGGTTCTGCTGGGAGTTGGAAGGTAACCTTACAACCCACAATTACATTGTCTAATGTCTACCATAAAGGTATGGTTCATGGCATTGACAAAAGCAGCTAAAGAGGAAATTTGGTTGAAGAGATTGGTTAGTGACCTAGGTATACATCAAGATAAGGCTATTGTATATTGTGACAATTTGAGTGCAATCTCTTTAGCCAAGGATCTGGTTCATCGTGATAGGACTAAGCATATTGACACCATGTATCATTTTTTAAGAAGTGAGAAGAGGATCAGGGTGAAGTAGGTAAGTATTGTTGATAATCTTGTTGATATGTTCACCAAGTCGGTACCCCACAACAAGTTCCAACATTATTTGAACTTCTTAAATGTCAGAAGTTGTTGAGTGCCCATGGGGCACATTTGGATAGAGAGAGAGATAGACATTAGTCTTGGCATTGACGAATGCACCTAGTATGTCCGTGAGGATTTAAGTCAAGGTGGAGATTTGTTGATATGCCTTGAATTGGGTTTGTCATTTGTTTGGGCGTACATAGTTTGACTCAGTCTTATACTTGACGACCAAGTATAACCTAAGGATTAGTTACACTATATATTGTAGTGCTTCCCTTTCCTCCAAAATAATTTGGTTATCATATGTTTATTTGAACTCATCAATTAAATCACTCTGGAAACTAGACATAACCATTATTGGGTGAACCAATATAAATTTGTGTGTCGTCTTTCTTTTTTGTTGGATTGTGTTCTTTTTCAAAATTCCGCACAACATACGTGTTATAAATACAAACACTATTAATACAAATGGAATAACAATATGCTTATATACAAATAGAATAACAATGCTACTATAGGGTAAAAGTGTAATCATTAATGCACAATCCGTCAAATTAAATCGACTAAAAAAGGCAGATCAAACGAATAAACTTGAATTTAAAGTCAATTGTAACATAAGTTTCGTTTAAAATATGACCTTTGTAGGTATAAGATCCCTAAAAAGACCTTAGTGTTAATTATATGTAATAGTAAGAAGTAGGTATGTGCATATTGATGTAATATGCTATCTAGACAAATTAATGACATTAGTAAGTATCATTAAGAGAATTTCCTCTTCGTACCCTTGAGGTATTGTCTTTTCATCTTAATATCTATAAGTTTCAATATTTTTTTAGGTGTCCTCAAACTTTTAAGACATCTCTTTACCCATTTTTATTTAAAAAAAGTTGTTAGTTTATACATATTTTATTTTAAGATTAAAAAACAAAAATCTAAAGGTTAACTTATATAAAAAACTTGTTAATATCAAGATAGAAAGTTCATACCTAAGCATATCAAAAGGAAATTATCTATTATTAATTAAGGAAAAGCCTATGAAAATAATTGAAAGGGCCCACAATACAGCCCAATGAAAGGCCCAGGCGGATGCTTCTCCTCACAAGCCCAAGCCCCACACCCTCCGGCCCATGTCCAAGCCATCTCCTCGGCCCAGATCGCCCTTCCCTTGCCTTGGGCCCTCGTGAAGGAAACAACATATTCATTCATCTTCACTTCAGCCCACTTGCCACATCACCCTACTTCCCGGCCTGCCCCGCCTTTGCTAATTGCTATCCCAGCTTCTTTTTCGTCTTGGATTTAATTTTCTGACAACCGGTTAGGTACGTATCATAAAAAAAAAAAGAAAAGGTAATTTCTTAAAAACTGAATATTTTTTTGAAAATTTGTAAAAAAAAAATTCAAAATTTTAATATGAAATAAATGTAAAATTTATTATCTATTATCTATTATACATACTATAAGAGAGTACATATTGAGATGACATGACGCGCTATGGGAATAGTAATCAAATAGAGCTCCCACAATTTTTAGGCCGATAAATCTTTATTTTTTAAGGCAGAAAATCTATTTTTACTAAAGTTACATCCCCTTAGTGAAAGATGGTACGTAACTTCTTTTTTTCAACCCAGCCTATTTTTTGGACAAAAAATCTTTATTTTTAAACTATTTAATAAGTTGGAGAATCTTTTGTTATCAACATCATCTATTTAGGTTAATTTTTTTTGAATGATTTTGTTATCCCACCTCGATTAGGTACTAAAGTTGATGGGTTTAGAATTTGTATAAATAGGGAGTCTAAAGAGTATAAAAATAATACTTTTTTTAGCCTTTTGGTTGAGTTCAACTATAATTATTATTCATATCAGAATAATATTTTATTTTTGGGATCGTTAACCTACAATTATGTGGGTCATAATGTTCTTCCCTAAAATAATTTTGGCGTTTTGTTATTACGCTATAGTTTTATTTTTAGGGAAGATTTTTTTCTTTTTTTCAAATGAATATCAAAATGATATATTTAGTTAAATTTTTTGAGGATTTTTGTTGTCCCACATCGATTACCTACACAGCTTGGTGGTTTTAGAACTTGTATAAATATGGAGTCTATATACTCGCTGATGTGGCGCGTTATGGAGGCAGTATTTTCAAAATAGAGCTCCCACCATTAACGCCATTAAATCTTTTCCTTTTAAGTCCAAAAAATATTTTTTGTAACCGATTTGTTTCGAAAATATCTTTACTCTTAAAAAAAGTTTTAAGCCAAAGAATATTTATTTTGTAAACTATTTTTTTGAGCCACATAATCTTTATTTATTAAACTAACAATATGTTATTAGAAAATTTCATATAACTTTTTTTTTCCAACCAACTTACTTTTTGGCACAAAAAATCTTTAATTTAAAACTATTTTTTTAAGCTAAGGAGTCTTTTGTTATCAACATCATCCATTTTACGTTAAATTTGTTGAAGGATTTTGTTATCCCACATCGATTAGCTATTAAAGTTGATGGTATTAGAACTTGTATAAATAGTGAGTCTAAAAATTATACAAATAATATATTTCTTAGCCTTTTGGTTAAGTTCAACTAAAACTATTATTCATATCGGAATAATGTTTTATTTTTGGGATCGTTAACCTATAACTATGTGGGTAATAATGCTTTTTCCTAAAGTAATCTTGGCCTTTGGTGTAACACCCCAAATCCGCGGGACTTGGAGTGTCACATTGGGCTAGGATCTCACAATGGATCCTGACCCTAGCCTGACAACAAGTTCACTGGATCTTACAACAAGGCACAGGTAGATTAAAATCAAATACATAAAAGTTGAGTATGATACATCAAAAGAGTTTACAAACTTATAGCCGAGTACAAAACAACAATATAAACCACAACCACAAAAGATCCCACATCCCACGCATCCTAATGTACAGAAGTTATCGGCTTGTCACACCATCTAACTCACTTTGCAGTATTCCTAACCTGCAGAACACTACCACACGGTATGAAACCGTTAGCTACAACAATGAAAAGCATGAAGGTAATAGCACAACCACACATCAACATCTCAAACATGCAATGCCACACACATCCATTTATTATCTTTCATTACGTTATTCGATTACTAATTCAACTTCTTTTGTAACACGAGGAGCCTCAAGAACCTCGTCTCATCCAACGTAACACAAGAGTTTTGCATGGGGGTGACCTTCACTCGTCCCCTCCTGTGAGATCATTTTCAGAGCACCTCCTCCTAACCAGCAGGCGGAGACCGGCAGTTACCGTCCGTTATAATACACTTGGGCCAAATAAATGTAATGAATGGTCATCCTAGTCCGGTTTAGGTTATAAATGCACAATCATATGAACACACACAACCATCACAATCATACAATCCGCAACTGCACGCTAAGTAAGTTCTATGGACTTACCTGATATACTCGTAACCTGTACCACGTCACAGCTTCCCCTTGGGGAAGTAATCAACGCCTGCAATAACAAGGCACACACATTCACATACTACAAAGGTTAGGAGACTCGTCTCACTAACCACAACCAACCTATATCTCAAATTTAAACCTCAGATCCTCAACACATTCATAAATGTCTAAGGCATATCCTCAACATAACATCTCATCATACTCGTACACATACTAATCCTTAAAGCCATAACCGATATCCATAACATCTTCATGATTCTCAAATTATTTTGACACCTAGCATGCATCTAATCATTATTCCTAAATCTCAAATTTAATCCTAATTTAAATGATTAACCTTTAATTAATTAATTAAATTTCACAGAATAACGTTTTGCCCGCAAACCATTTCTAAACTCACCTATCATCAGATTTCATCAACAAACAACCCATAAACACCAGAATAATATAATGATCATAATGGAATTTCTAATTATCCATTTTAAAAAGCCTAAGGTCGATTTAGGCCAAATTGTAGTACGGAAAACGAATAAATTCATAACAAATTTGTTACTAACCCGATTGACGATCTAAAAGAAGATTCGGAATCACAACGACGCAGGCTACCCATGTACAACATCAAATTCACCGGAATCTAAGCGACGGAACTGTCCTGGTGACATATATGCTCGACCAGGTCTTCATCTGCTCGGAAATGCAGAAACTCGGTACCGATATCAAGAGAATGAAAAGAGGAATCCAAAAACTCAAACGGAATTGAAATCGGATCAGAAACGGAGAGTAGATCTGAGTTTGAAGTTTTAAAGAAATCAGAGCTTTTACGAGGAAACGTTAAAGGAAATGAATTAATAAACGATTTTCCGCTATTTATAGTGAAGTCGATAATTATCCTTTAGCGAAATCGATAATTATCCTTTTATCGATCCAATGGCGGGTTGAACCCCCTTCTACAAACTTCTCGAAATCGGAATAATAGATCTTGAATATTGTAGGGATAATTATTCCACAATTGCCTCGGAAAACGTGTATTCCTAAGCCGTCTTTCTTAGTCGTTAAGAAACGAAATAGCGACTCTTTTGTCCGTTTTGCCTTTCCATGTTATTTCATATCTAGGACATGTCCGATGTCCTGATCATTTCTCTCAACTTCATTTTTATTAATTGGAGCTTCCAAATGCTCCAAATAATACCGGAGGGTAAAAATAATTACGTGGGGGAAAAAGTGAAAATTTCACCATAAGCCCAAAATTACGCCAGGAACATAACGGTGGGACTTATACTCAACACTTACGCAATCTTTGCGAGTTATATGTCAATTACTATCACTGATTAAGTTAATCAACATTAATTAGAATTCAAAAATCCTAGCTATTACATTTGGTTATTACATTAAATATTTTCACGTTACTTTTACATAAGTAACCGTATCCCTAAAATTCTATTTTAAGGGAAGATTTTTTTTTTCATATGAATATCAAAATGATCTATTTAGTTAAATTTTATGAGGGTTTTTATTGTCCCACATCGATTAGCTGTTAAGTTTGATAGTTTTAGAATTTGTATAAATAGGGAGTCTAAAGAGTATATAAATAATACATTTCTTGGCGTTTGAATAATTTTTTACTTTTTGGATCGTTAACCTACAATTATGTGGGTCGTAATTGTGCCCCTCGAGTTTTTTTAGGCAACCTTATCTATTTACGTTAAATATTTTCAAGATTTTGACTACACAAATAATACATTTTTGGCCAATAAATCTTTATTTTTTAAACTATTTTTAACCCAAAGAATCTTTTGTTAATATAATAACAATATGTTAGTGGAACTATATTTCACGTTACTTTTTATTGTTGAACCAATCTATTTTTGGAATAATTTTTTAAATAAAAATAAATGTACTACGATTTTTTCTGTTACTTTTCGATTTTTATTTACATTAAATATTTTCACGTTATTTTGGTTAAATAATCGTACCCCTAAATTTAATTTTTTTAGGGAAGATTTTTTCTTTTTTTTTTTCAAATGATTATTCGGCTGATATATTTACGTTAAACTTTTTGAGGGATTTTGTTATCCCACATCTATTACCTAATAAGGTTGATGGTTTTAGAACTTGTATATATAGGGAGTCTAAGGATTATACGAATAATACATTTCTTGGCCTTTTAATTAAGTTCAAGTATATTTATTATTCATATCGAAATAATATTTTATTTTTGGGATCGTTTGTGACCCACCTATTTCATTTCTAGTTGATTACCAATTAATTAACCCTGTTTAAAACAATAAGCGGAAAAGCGGAAAACGTAAATTTTTAAAACTTTATCTTACAACCATTTTCACAACATATATACATACTAACATACGTCATAAAACTCCGTTTAACCAAAACACAACTGTTTTAAAACCATGCAAAACATCCTAGGCGGTAGCATCCCATAACAGCCCACCTGATATGATCTCAAATCCAGGTGTTGGGTCCAATGTCCTTGCCTTGATCAGGCCGAGCCTGAGTAGCTGAAAAATATGTGGATATAACAACAATGAGCCACACGCTCAGTAAGGGTATACAAATCGCACTCTCCCAATATATATAAGTATCTAATATCCCGTCCCCAAAGGACACTCTATACCCTTCCTCACATTCCAAAGTCGATCAATGCATACATATCCACATTCACATATAATTCCACAACCATTCACATCACATTTCACATAAACATTCAAGCATGTTATCACACATCACATATAAACATATCATCTCATATAAACATCTCATATCATCTCAACACATATAAATAATCATAACATAACATATAACATGCTAGACTCGATCGCATCGATGCATAGGTGATAATTAACTAACTAGCTCCAACTGATCGTACGATATATTTTCTCATTGCTTTCGTATTTCTTTTCTTTCTTTCTTTTTTTTTTCTTTCGGTTGGCCAACCCGATAGCGTCATAGGCCCCCTGTAGATTAGGTAGCGACCTCGGCCATCTTGTCCTAAGACCCCCTGTAGATCAGGTTGCGATCTTGGAATATTTTTCTTATCTTGAGGCCCCCTGTAGATCAGGTAGCGACCCCTGGCTGTTTTTCTTATCTTGAGGCCCCCTGTAGATCAGGTAGCGACCTCTGAGGCCCCCTGTAGATCAGGTAGCGACCTCGTCCCCCGGAAACCCGTGCGGGACCTAGTTGGGCTAATTAATCAATTACCATCCTATATTATCACTTTCATATCATAACTCAAATTCATGCTTTCATCATATTCTTTCATCACATTCTTTCCATTATCATCTCACGTACCTCATGCATGCTTTCATAAAGAATATCAATTCATCATCATCGTCGTCTCACTCATATACATATAAGCATGCATACAACCATAACAAACAGATATATATACACACAAGCATGCATAAAATCATGGCATATTAAATACATAACATATATTAAGCAAGTGTAATTCATATACACTTACCTTGCAAGTAAGAACAATAAAACCTCGCAAACCAACTATTGGCCGTTTTCCACTCGGACTATCCTCTTTTTTCGTGCTTGGATACGCTCACAAAGAACTAAGCTATAGTTAAACAAAACCTTCAACAACACCTGCGGAGAATATCATATTCCTCGTATTAAACTTCTCGCTTCAAACACCAGTTAAATTCATTCCTTTGAATTTAATTAGCTTATAGCATTTTCTAGAATCCCAATTTAATTAATTAACCTTTAATTAATTAATTAAATTTCGCCATAACAACGTTTTGCCCGCAGACAATTTCTGAACCCACCTGTCATCAAATCTCATCAAACAAACAACCCATAATCACCAGAATAAAGTAACGAGCATAATGGAATTTCCAATTATCCATTTTGACAAGCCTAAGGTCAATTTAGGCTAAATCGCAATACGAAAAACGAATAAATTCATAACTTATTCGTTACTAACCCGATTGACGATCCGAAAGAAGATTCGGAATCACAACGACGCAGGCTACGCTCGGACACCATCAAATTCACCGGAATCTGAGCGACGGAACCTCCCTAGTATCATATATGCTCGACCAGACCTTCCTTTACTCGGAAATGCAGAAACTCGGTACCAAAATGAAGAGAATGAAGAGAGGAATTCAAAAACTCAAACGGATTTGAAATCGGATTAGAAACGAAGAGTAGATCTGAGTTTGAAGGTTGAGAGAAATCAGAGCTTTTACGAGGAAACGTGAAAGAAAATGAATTAATAAACGTTATTTCCGCTATTTATAGCGAAGACGATAATTATCCTTTAGCGGAGTCGATAATTATCCTTTCACCGATCCGAAAGAGGTTTAAGCCCCTTTCTCCAAACTTCTCGAAATTGGAATAATAAATCTGGAATATTGTATGGATAATTATTCCGCAATTGTCTCGAGAAACGCGTATTCCTAAGCCGTCTTTCTTAGCCGCTAAGAAACGAAATAGCGACTCTTTTGGCCGTTTTGCCTTTCTATGTTTTTTAATATCTATGACATGTCCGATGTCCTGATCATTTCTCTCAACTGCATTTTTATTAATTGAAGCTCCCAAATGCTTCAAATAACACCTGGGTGTAATATCATATAGGAATCGATCTCTTGTTAAGACGGATTTAATTCCGTTAAACCCGTTTAACTTCCTAAAATTCCCGATTAGGCCATATTTGATTTTTGACTGTTACATCGTTAACTTACAATTATGTGGGCATAATGTTCTTTTCTAAAGTAATTGTACCCCTAAAGTTTTGTTTTTAGGGAAGATTTTATTTTTGGATCGTTAACCTACAATTATATGGGTGATAATGTTCTTCCCTAAAGTAATCTTGACTTTTTTTTGGTTAAGTTCGATTTCTATTTACGTTAAATATTTTCACGTTACTTTTATATAAATAACCGTACCCCTAAAGTTTTATTTTTAGGGAAGATTTTTTTTTAGAGTCTAAAAAGTATACAAATAATACATTTCTTGGCATTTTGGTTAAGTTCAAGTATAATTACTATTTATTTATGAATAATATTTTATTTTTTGGATCGTTAACCTACGATTATGTGGGTCGTAATTGTGCACATCGAGTTTTTTTAGGCAGCCTTATATATTTACGTTAAATATTTTTAGGATTTTGACTATACAAATATTGCCAATAAATCTTTATTTCTTAAACTATTTTTTAAGTCAGAGAATCTTTTATTAAAAAATTAACAATATGTTAGTGGAATAATTTCACGTTTGTAAGATCCTAGTTTTGCCTTCACCGCCCCCGCGGTAAAAAGGGCCGCCCCACGGACACCCGCCCCTGCGGCTGTGTTGATCCGTCCCTGCGGATTTACGACAAATCGCGCCCAATCTGTTTTCGTTCGTTTTATCTTCCTTGCATAGATAGAATATCCGATATTCTATCTTATGGGCCGGTTTCCTTGTCTTCTTTCTAACCCTAGATGCCCTTTCCGTCTAGCGTTTTAGCCGTCTCTATATATTTTCTCTTTTTTCCCTTTTTCCCGTCTCTTGCTTACGTCTACTTCAGCCCTAGATCGTTGTAGCCTTCCCTTACTTCCTGCAACCTTGCTGAACGTGTAAGTTCATCTCTTTTGGGTTTCTTCTTCACGTTTTTACAATTGCTGCATGCCTTCTCCTTCTGTTTCATTTTCTACTTCGTTCTTCCCTTTTCTTCTTCCCCAAGAATCAAGTTTGATCCTTAATTCTTGTGGAGCGTTGCGTTGTTGATCCTTTGTTGTTCTCAGGCTCTTTGGAGTTGAGTCTTGACGAGTTGGAACCAAAGGTTCAAGCTTTGGTTGCCCTTGCCGTGAGTTCCGTCTAAGAGAAGCCCGACAACGCTTCTGTCGTGCAGCTGTCCCTGCGCCTGCACCTGGCCGCCCCTGCGTGTTGCCACCCCTGCGATTTCTCTATAGTAGCTCCCGTCTTTGGTGAGCTGCTTCCTTCCTTTCCCTCGTTCTTTTCCTTGTTCCTTTTGGTTGTTCCTTGTCCCCTGAGTTGCTGTAAGACTAAGGTTGAGTCCTTAGCTTGTGGAGATCTCTTAGAGATCGTTGAGACTAGAAGTTATAGACTTCTAACAGCCGTTCCGTTCCTGATCCGTGTTGCTTGTTCGTACAGGCTTTTCATGCTCCTTTTTTGAGGAAAACTGAGCTTTCTTGAGTTGTTCATGAGTTGTTGCCGAGCCTTTGTGTTACCTTCGTGTGAGGTAAGTCCCTTGGACTTACTTAGCTTCATTCCGTATATTGGTTTGAATGTTTTGGCTTGTTTATGTTTTTTTTATCATGTTTATAATGGATAACCGGAATAGGAATCACCCTTTGATAACCTTAATTGGCCCAAGTGTATTATAATCGGGCGGTGATCACTTGTCTAGTTCTACAGGAGACTAGAATGTACTCTTGCAACCCAGACCCGTAGGTAACGGATAGTACTGATCTATTCCTATTGGTAGACGGAAGCATAGACGAGTTTCGGGAGATTCTCGTGTGACAAAAGAAGTTAAATTAGTAATGGATAACCTTAATGAAAGATAATAACCGGTTGATGTGTGAGCATGCTATGAGTTTTCTTTACGTTACGTGTGTTTGTGCCTTTACGCTCTTGCTAGTATCTAGAATGTTAGCTAACGGTTTATATCGTCGTTGTAGATGTTCCGCAGGTTCAGGATGTTGTTGAGTGATCCGGATGGTGTGGTCAGTCGGGGTTCCCGTACATTGTAGGACAAGATCGGGTTTTTGTTTATTTTGTTGTTTCCCTTTTGTTTTGAACTCGGCTGTGGAGCTTTTGTGTTTTCTTTTGGTTTGAACCTTTGGTTTTATATCAAGTTTTGATTTTCATTCGTCTGTGCCTTGTTGTAAGATCCGTTTGCTGTTGCTACTTTGAGGGTCGGGACCCATTGTGCAGTCCTAACCCGTAGCGCTTCAAGTTCCCAAAAGTTGGGGTGTTACAATATGGTATCAAAGCTCTAGGTTGGCAATAATGACACTCGAAATATTCTAAAGGTCGGATGGATAAATAAATAGAACCCGCAAGGGGTCTAATATTTTCAAAAGGGGGTTTTTATTTTAACCTTTCGGTCTGGGATAGATGTACGGGCGACCACCACTACCCCTGCGGATCTCAGCAGTGTAGTTTCTTATATGTTGATGTTTATATGTGCTTTTTCTGGTTTTGCTTTAGTTGTAGCGTGACCTTATACATATAGTCTTATATATCTATCCTTATAGCAGATGATGCGTACTAGAGCTACATCTTCTATGAGGCGAGGAAGGGGTCGACCACCACTTCCACCTGCCATCCGTGGACGAGGATGTACAGGAAGACCTCCACTAGCTAGAGGTCGGGGCCAAGCCCTAGTTGCTGATCCGCCTACCGCTGAGGCGCTTGCTGAAGAAGTTGCTGAGAGTGTTGTTCCTGAGGCTGGAAACGGGACCGCTGCGAGGTCTGGAGCACAAAGAGCGCCATCAACGGCGTCCGCACGAGTGTCTATCGGAGCTTCCGCATTTTGCGACTAGGTGCAGAGAGTTGAGGAGGCCATCAGGACTGGAGGACCAAGACCAGTGCCTCCAGTTCTTGCGAGGTCAGCTGAGGTTTCGTAGAGAGTTTCACAGGTTGCTTCCCCGCCTGCTAGAGTTGTTGAGGTTGTCAAGGCACCGGCTTAGGCACAAGAGCCGAAGCCTGACAGTTGGTTGAAGGCTTTCGATTAGCTGAAGGTTCCCACTTTCATGGGAAAGACTGGATTGGAGGTGGAGCAGTGGTTAGGACAATTGGATACTGCTATGGAGGCTATTAGTTGCCCAGAGGGACGTCGAGTCAACATAGCACAGACGCTGCTGAAGGATCAGACTCATTTTTGGTGGAGGACCGTTCGCAGTAAGGTCACCAGTTTTGAGCAGATGAAGACGGTGATCAGGGATCGCTACTGTCTTGCAACTATGAGGAGATATCGTCTCCAGGATTTCCTTGAGGCTGGATTCGAGGATTTGCCTATTACTGAGATCATCAGCAAGTTCCAGGATGAGTTGTCTTTGCTGGGTCCGTCTGCACTACCAGAGGATCAACATGTTTACCTTTTCTCTCGGAGGTTGAGAGAGTCTACACACTCTTATCTTGCTGGTTTCTATTGTGATTCTTTGACGGACTATCAGGATAGAGCTTCTGCTTATGAGAGAGATCGACCGGGTCATAGAAGAACTTCTCAAACATGAGGTTCTGAGAAGAGACAAAAGATTGGATCAGCTAGTGCTAGAGTTGGAGCAGCTGGTTTTAGGCGTAGTCATAACTGCGGAGTAGCTGGACACATCCGAGCTGACTGCAAGAAGCCAGCAGTGACTTGCTTTTCTTGTGGAAAGCCCGGACACCGAGCTGCGTTTTGCCGTCAGGGCAAGGCGCTATCTTAGCAGGGTTCTTCACCTGCCAGTGTTGCTGGAGGAGGACAAAGATCTCAGTACCAGCCGCAGCAGCAGAGAGTTTATGGTTCTACCGCTCCTCAGGGTTCCACTCCGGGATAGGGGAGAGGTAAAGGACGAGTTGGTGGATCTGCAAACACCAAAGATGCATCAGCTAGAGTTTATGAGTTCAGGAGTGTTATAGAGCCGACAACGCCAACAGCTACAGGTACCATTCATATTAATGGTTTTCCTGTCAGAGTTCTTTTCGATACTAGTACTACGAATTCTTTTATATCTGATGCATGTGTAGATAGATTGACCTTATTTACTGTAGAAGGTAGACCCTTCTTTATAAGATTACCCGATGGGGGTAAGATACAAGGTACGCGAGAGGTTCGCGATTGCCTTGTTAGATTGGGAGGTCGCGATTGGCCAGCTAACTTCTTCGTCATGTACTTAGTACATGAAGAAGTTATTCTGGACATGGATTGGATGGATCAACATCGAGCAGTTCTGGACATCGGTAAAAGGACAGTGACAATAACTACAGATGCAGACCATATTGAGATTATCCGAGGATGGGATCTCGGGAAGACTGGTACACTTATCAGTGTAGTTTGAGCTACGAGACTTATCAGTCAGGGATGCGAGACTTTCTGGTGCTATGCCATGAAGGATAGTACTAGTCTAGCTTTGGAGGAGATTCTAGTAGCTTGCGAGTTTGTTGACGTCTTTGGAAAGCCATCAAGTTTACCTCCACAGAGGAGTGTAGACTTTGGCATTGATCTAGAGCCCGGTATGAGACCGATCTCTAAGGCTCCTTATCGTATGGCGCCTATCGAGATGCTTGAGTTGAAGAAGCAGCCCGAGGAGTTAGCAGAGAAGGGCTTCATCCGCCCTAGTGTATCTCCTTGGGTGCACCAGTTCTCTTCGTCAGGAAGAAAGATAGGTCAATGAGGTTATGTATCGACTACCGAGAGCTGAACAAGGTGACTATCAAGAACAAGTACCCATTGCCCCGTATCGACGATCTTTTGGATCAACTGCATGGAGCTTCCGTGCTTTCGAGGATCGATCTGAGATCAGGATACCACCAGCTGAGGGTGAGAGAGCACGACGTAGCCAAGACAGCGTTTCGGACCAGATATGGACACTGCGAGCTTGTAGTGATGTCATTCAGGCTCACGAATGCGCCCGCAGTCTTCATGGAGTTGATGAACAACATCTTCATCGACTTTCTAGACCAGTTTGTAGTTATCTGCATCGACGACATTCTGGTTTACTCCCGCAGTAGAGAGGAGCATGCAAGACACTTGAGGATCATTCTTCAGGTCTTACAGGATAGAGAGCTCTACGCCCAGCTCTCTAAGTGCGAGTTTTGGATGTCCGAGGTAGCATTCCTTGGTCACATCATTTCAGCTGAAGGGATCAAAGTAGATCCGGCGAAGATCGAGTAAGTAGCATCTTGGCCGTCACCTAAGAATGTCAAGGAGGTTCGCAGCTTGTTAGGATTGGCGGGCTACTACATGCGTTTTGTTGAGGGCTTTTCAGTTATAGCCCGACCGCTCACTTCCTTGCTGCGGAAGTCTACGAGGTTCGTATGGTCCGAGCAGTGCCTAAAGAGCTTCGAGGAGCTGAAGAAGAGGTTGACCTCTGCTCCAATCCTAGCTCAACCAGAGGGCATTGAGGATTTTGTGGTTTACAGCGACGCATCCAAGCTGGGCTTGGGATGTGTTTTGATGCAGAGGGGAAAAGTGATTGCTTATGCGTCTCTACAGTTGAAGACGTATGAGGAGAATTACCCTACCCATGACCTTGAGTTGGCTACTGTGGTTCATGCTTTGAAGATTTGTAGACATTATCTGTACGGAGCTACGTGTCAGATTTTCACAAACCATAAGAGTCTGAAGTACATATTCACTTAGCGGGAGTTGAATAACCGCCAACGCAGATGGTTGGAGTTGATCAAGGACTTCGATCTTGAAATCTTATACCACTCGGGAAAGGCTAATGTGGTAGCAGATGCCCTTAGTAGGAAGACTCCCCGAGAAATGGTGATCGCTAGACTGACAACTCAACCACAGTTACAGCGAGATTTAGCATGGCTAGGGATGGATATCTACTTCCCGGATTCTGACAGTCAGTTGTCCACCTTGGAGATAGTACGTGATATGTTGGCTGAAATCCGACAAAAGCAGGAGAGTTGTCCAGCTTTGACACAGATCCGAGACCGGATGTCTCGAGGAGAGGCACCGTAGTTTGTAGTTGGTGCTGATGGAGTTTTGAGATGCCAAGAGCGTGTTTGTGTGCCGTCAGATCGAGAGTTGAGACAGAGGATCCTTCAGGAGGCTCACTCTTCACCTTACTCAGTACACCCTGGTGCGAGTAAAATGTATTAGGATATTAGACGCACGCTCTTTCTGGTGGGGAGGTTTGAAGCTAGATGTCACGAGATATGTAGCTTAGTGTGCGACTTGTTACCAGGTCAAGATCGAGCATCATAGACCAGGAGGTGAGCTACACCCACTTCCCGTTCCTCAGTGGAAGTGGGAAGACATCTCTATGGATTTTGTTACCGGTTTGAGACCGAGTCATGGTTTTGATGCTATATGGGTCGTAGTAGATCGGCTGACGAAAACCGTACGTTTCATTCCGATCAAGGAAACGTGGCCGGTGAGTCGATTGGCAGAGGAGTTCATGAGACAGATAGTGAGACTTCATGGAGTACCTAGGACTATTGTCTCTGACCGTGACAGACGGTTCACTTCGAGGTTTTGGCCGCAGGTGCATGCCGCCCTAGGTACGAGTTTACAGTTCACGACTGCTTATCATCCTCAGACCGATGGTCAGTCTGAGCGGATCATCCAGACTTTGGAGGACATGTTGCGAGTCTGTATGTTAGACTGGGGACAGGTGTGGCCAAATCACCTTCCCTTAGTGGAGTTTTCATATAACAACAGTTAGGGGATCTGATGTAAGATCCTAGTTTTGCCTTCACCGCGCCGCCCCCGCGGTGAAGAGGGTTGCCCCGCGGCCAGCCCCCCTTGCGCCTGTGTTGATCCGCCCCTGCAGATTTACGACAGATCGTGCCCGATTTGTTTTCGTTTTATCTTCCTTCCATAGATAGAATATCCGATATTCTATCTTATGGGCCGGTTTCCTTGTCTTCTTTCTAACCCTAGACGCCCTTTTCGTCTAGCGTTTTAGCCGCCTCTATATATTCTCTCCTTTTTCTCTTTTTCCCGTCTCTTGCTTACGTCTCCTTCAACCCTAGAGCGCTGCAACCTTCCCTTGCTTCATGCAACCTTGCTAAATGTGTAAGTTCATCTCTTTTGGGTTTCTTCTTCACGTTCTTACAGTTGCTGCATGCTTTCTCCTTCTGTTTCGTTTTCTTCTTCGTTCTTCCCTTTTCTTCTTCCCCAAGAATCAAGTTTGATCCTTGATTCTTGTGGAGCGTTCCGTTGTTGACCCTTTGTTGTTCTCAAGCTCTTTGGAGTTGAGTCTTGACGAGTTGGAACCAAAGGTTCGAGCTTTGGTTGCCCTTGCCGTGAGTTCTGTCGAAGAGAAGCCCGACAACGCTTCTGTCGTGCAGCCGCCCCTGCGCCTGCACTTGGCCGCCCCTGCGTGTTGCCGCCCCTGCGCCACTGACCAGCCGCCCCTGCGGTTTCTCTGCAGTAGCTCCCGTCTTTGGTGAGCTGCTTTCTTCCTTCCTTTCCCTCGTTCTTTTCCTTGTTCCTTTTGGTTGTTCCTTGTCCCCTGAGTTGCTGTAAGACTGAAGGTTGAGTCCTTATCTTGTGGAGATCTCTTAGAGATCGTTGAGACTAGAAGTTAAAGACTTCTAGCAGCCGTTCCGTTCCTGATCCGTGTTGCTTGTTCGTACAGGCTTTCCCTGCTCCTTTCCTGAGGGAAACTGAGCTTTCCTGAGTTGTTGCTGAGCCTTTGTGTTACCTTCGTGTGAGGTAAGTCCATTGGACTTACTTAGCTTCATTCCGTATATTGGTTTGAGTGTTTTGGCTTGTTTGTGTTGTTTATCATGTTTATAACGGATAACCGGAATAGGATTCACCCTTTGATAACCTTAATTTGCCCAAGTGTATTATAACCGGGCGGTGATCACTTGTCTAGTTCTACAGGAGACTAGAATGTGCTCTTGCAACCCAGACCCGTAGGTAACGGATAGTACTGATCTATTCCTATTGGTAGACGGAAGCGGAGACGAGTTTCGGAGATTCTCGTTTGACAAAAGAAGTTGAATTAGTAATGGATAACCTTAATGAAAGATAATAACCGGTTGATGTGTGAGCATGCTATGTGTTTTCTTTACCTTACGTGTGTTTGTGCCTTTACGCTCTTGCTAGTATCTAGAATGTTAACTAACGGTTTATACCGTCGTTGTAGATGTTCCGTAGATTCAGAATGCTGCTGAGTGATCCGGATGGTGTGGTTAGCCGGGGTTCCCGTACATTATAGGACGGGATCGGGTTTTTGTTTCTTTTGTTGTTTCCCTTTTGTTTTGAACTCGGTTGTGGAGCTTTTGTGTTTTCTTTTGGTTTGAACCTTTGGTTTTATACCAAGTTTTGATTTTCATTCGTTTGTGCCTTGTTGTAAGATCCGTTTGCTATTGCTACTCTGAGGGTCGAGACCCATTGTGCGGTCCTAGCCCGTAGTGCTTCAAGTTCCTAGAATTTGGGGTGTTACAACGTTACTTTTTATTGTTGGAACCAATCTATTTTTGGGATAATTTTTTAAATAAAAATAAATGTACTCCGATTTTTTCTGTTAGTTTTCGATTTCTATGTACGTTAAATATTTTCACGTTATTTTGGTTAAGTAATCGTACCCCTTAAGTTTATTTTTTGGAAGATTTTTTTTTACAAATGATTATTATGCTAATCTATTTACGTTAAACTTTTTGAGAGATTTTGTTATCCCACATCGATTAGCTACTAAGGTTAATGGTTTTCGAACTTGTATAAATAGAGAGTCTAAGGATTATACAAATAATACATTTTTTTGGCCTTTTGGTTAAGTTCAAGTATAATTATTATTCATATCGGAATAATATTTTATTTTTGAATCATTAACTTACATTTATGTGGGCATAACGTCCTTTTTTTAAGTAATCGTACCCCTAAAGTTTTATTTTTAGGGAATATTTTATTTTTGGGATCGTTAATGTACAATTATATGGGTAGTAATGTTCTTGACTATTTGGTTAAGTTCGATTTCTATTTACATTAAATATTTTCACGTTACTTTTATATAAGTAACCGTATCCCTAAAGTTTTATTTTTAGAGAAGTTTTTTTTTTCTTTTTTTCAAATGAATATCGAAATGATCTATTTAGTTAAATTTTTTGAGAGTTTTTATTGTCCCACGTCGATTAGCTACTAAGGTTGATGGTTTTAGAACTTGTATAAATAGGGAGTCTAAAGAGTATACAAATACATTTCTTAGCGTTTGAATAATGTTTTAATTTTTGGATCGTTAACCTACAATTATGTGAGTCGTAATTGTACCGCTCGAGTTTTTTTAGACAACCTTATCAATTTACGGTAAATATTTTCAAGATTTTGACTATACAAATAATACATCTTTGGCCATTAAATCTTTATTTTTTAAACTATTTTTAAGCTAGAGAATCTTTCGTTAATAAATTAACAATATGTTAGTGGAACTATTTGTAACGCCCCAATTTTTGGGCGCATTTGCGTTAATTATCTTTCCGGATATTATACATATCTTTATACCTTAAGTATATTTTACGAGTATTTTTCGTCGTAAATTAAATTGAAGAGTATGTATAACGATATATTTTATTTCATGTTTAAATTTGATATTATATCGTAAAATAAATCGCGAGGATGGTTTTGTATTTTAAAGTATTTTTAAGATATAAAACAGCTTCCCCGATATATTTATATTTTCGGTCTTCTTTCGAAATAGGACGGAAAGTTGTTCCGATTCGGAAATTCCGTTCCGTATGATTGGAAAAGAGTCAATCCTTTATTTATTTATTTTTTTTCTTATTTATTCCCTTTCTTCTCCTATTTCTTTTTCCTTGTTTTGCTGTTCTCTTGTTTTTCTCTCTCCAAGTGGATGAGCAGCAGTTTCACGCTTCAACCTTTCACTCCCCGACCCTTGGCTGCCCGACCTCTCGGCCTCACCCCCGACCCCTCGATTCCCCTTTTCTTCTGTCTCAATGACACATTTTGGCCTTTCCTTTGCTTCACGCCAACCTTCCTCCTCATCTCCCTTCTCTTGCATCTGTTGGGGACCAACAATGTCAGGAGGGCTGAGGCATCTTCAAATCCTCTTGAGAAGGATGTTGCATCACCAGGAGTCCACAGATCCAAGGGAGAACCGCCACCTACTGCCGCCTCGATCGACCGGAGCCACCGGCGAGGGCTGCCGTCGCTTCGACGACCTGCAGGCCGCCTTCTTTCTTTTCCCCTTTTGCATTGTCTGTCTATCGCCAGGGGAGGGTCAAGCCGCCGAAGAGGACCGCCCTGTTGCCGCCTCCTTGCTGCTTCCGTCGCCAAGGAGCCCCGCCGCCGAGTGCAGCCAGTAGCGCCGCCGGCTTCCTTCCTTCCCTCCTCCGCCTGCGCGGGCCGCCAGGAGCCCATCCCCCTTTTTTCTTCTGTGCGTGTTTGTAAGCGTGTTTGTAAGGTTGAAGAAAGGCTTTTAACCTAATTAATTTGGGCCCCCTTGATTTTGTGATAATTATAGAATGTACCCACATCTTTATAATTTCAGTTTTGACCCACAGTTTTGAAAGTTTGCATTTATACCCTCCTGCAGAATTTATTTAGAGAAAAGACCCGAGTTTCTTAAATTAACAGTATTGCCCACTGCTGGAGTATTTACCGATTATGGCCCAAGGTTTTATTCTTAAAATATGACCCAAGTATGGAATTGTTTCCCTTTGCCCTAAAAATGCATTTGTCAATTTTAAACTCGGATTTTTAATTACGGGATTATTCTTATAGTTGGTATATATTATGTGGTATGCCCAAATTTAGCGTTATGCTAAATTTGTTTAGTTTGGTGCTAGGTTCGGATGCACCTCGATTAAGGCCAACAAATCCATATCGACATCCATGGATCGTCTCCCGTCTTTTGACGTCATGTGAGTATCCTCTCCCTCGAGATTATGACCTTACTCGATTTAGTTATGTTTAGCATTAGTATCATGCTAGGTTGGATCTAGCATACCTTAGAGTAAATGCCAAGTAGTGGTTTTGGATCTTAGGCGAGTGTGATGAGCATGTTAAACCTCATAGGTTTGTAAGTTGTTCGTGGATATTGAGTATGATCTTATGAGAGGTAGTATGCTTTTGAGAGATCTCCTCATGCGTTGAGGGAGATGTGAGTGTTATAGATTCTAGGATACGATCCTAGAATGAGAGTCAAACGATCTTGCGTAGATCGTTTGTGTGAGACGCCTTATATTTTTGAGTTGAGCGAGTTGTTGATATATATATCCTCTTTGATCAGGTTGTGGACTTCTTCCCAAGGGAAGCGAGAGTGTTGTGAGTTGAGTGTGGAGACGAGGTAAGTCTTCGGACTTACTTAGCTCGTATTCTCTGTATTAGTTTCAATGCGTGTTTGGTGGTGTGTGTTTATTGTTTATGTGTGTGTTTATTGCTTATGTTATAACATCTAAACCGGTAATAGGACCACCGACTTTATATGTTTATATTTGGCCCAAGTGTATGATAACGGGCGGTGACCACTATGTCCGGCCCAAAATGGGGATGGCCGGGAGGTGCCTTGCGACCAGTCCAACAGGTGATGCTGATTCGCATCTGGCCCAAACCTGTTTGGTGAAAGGGGACAAGGGCGGGATCCTTGTGATTTCCGTGCCACAACTAAATGGAAATTAGTAATGGAATAACTTAAATTAAAGATAATAAACCGGATTGTGTGTTTTGGAACATGTTGTGTGTTTATGATGCCTTACGTGTGTGTGTGTCAATACCATGATTCTAATACCTTGAATGCTAGCTAACGGTTTTATACCGATATTGTTGTAGATTGCCTTGCAAGTTAGGGCGCGGCTGAGAGATCCGGAAGAGTGGGCAGCCGGGGTCCGTACATTTTAGGATGGGTTTTGGGGGTTATATTTATGTATTGTTTATGGTTATGTATGTCGCTTGTATGGCGTTTGCCTTTGGAGTTGTATCTCGGCTGGAGTCCTTCGTTATTTTTCTTTTGGGGGTTCATAACATTGCATTAAAATGAATTTCGGTTTTGCCTTTATTTGTGTCTTGTTGTAAGATCCGGTGAAATTGTTGTCAGGCTAAGGGTCGGGACCCATTGTGAGGTCCCAACCCGTAGCATCCCGAGTCCCGCGGATTCGGGGTGTTACAAAAGTGGTATCAGAGCCCTAGGTTGACAACAATGGCACTCGCAATCTTCTAAAGGCCGAATAAGGAATAAACAGAACCCCGCGGGTTCTGAGTTTTCGTTTTCAAAATCACATGCATGAGTCGGGGTAGAATGTACGGACCACCACTCGTTCCGTGGATCTCGGCAGCATAGTTTCTTGGATTTTTAGTATATATATATATATAGATATGTGTAGTTATGTAGATATTTATCGTGGACTTTGGATGTTTTTGGGTTATTATTGTATGTGGATTGTAGTTGCATGATGGACATGATTTATGTGTATAGTTGTCTATGTGAACGATTATGTGTTTTAATCCTTGTATTGTTGTAATGGAATGCCGAATGCGTGATATTAGTAGTAATATGAACTTAAGACTTATATAGTTATGAATAAGTATTCTTATATATATAGTAGCATATGAAGTTATGGGACCTTTTAGCTAAGATGATAGTATGATATCATCATCCTTGGACGACGTCATTTGACTTAGGATAGTGTACATACGAGGATGAATATGCTCAAGTATCGAGTTGAGTATCACGCTCTGAAGATCACCTTAAGTTCTCGGAATCCTTTAAGAGGATGTCGAAGAGGAGGAGTAGAGATGACATGACAAGGGACAAACAAGTGGAAGGAAAATCCAGGACGACTTAAGAGAAATCACGATAGGAGCAATACAAAAAAAAAAAAAAAAAAAAAAAAAAAAAAAAAAGGGGAGCAACATTAAAGTGTAGGAGCAGTTCTAAATAGGCCATAATCGAACAACGACGAGACGAACGAACTTAAGTTTTTCAAGAAGACGCGTGGATAACTAAAGGTGTGAATCGAGGAGGAGATGGGTACATCTTAGCAAGGTTAAAGGTGGTACTCCATTAAGATGTGTAAGTTCCCTTAGGCGCTTCTAAGCATGGGAGTCGAGATGAGAAAGTGATTGAACCATTTGCAGAAAATTTAAAATACCGTAAATCAAGCTTACAAGGTACCAAGAAGTGGAGCGTCAACATTACAAGAGTTATGAGAAGAAGGGCATGATAGGGATTCACTTGGAGTTGACCGGTTTCTGTTATAATGATAAGGCTAAGAAACGCCAAGAAGGAGGAAGTGTGTATAAATGATGATCTCAAGAAGATGAAAGAGGAAACAAGGAGCTTGATCGAAAGACTTACGATACCAACCAATCGGAACACGGGTGGATGCTAACTAAGGTCAGAATATTGAAGAAGTGCATTGCAAAACATCACGGAACAGTGCTTAAGCCTATGAGAGTGGTAGAGTTACCTTACAAAAGAAGAAGGAAGCGTAGAGTGCTGGTCGAGTTAGTAGAGTTGAAGTAGAATACACTAGGAGGATAACATTCAAGAGTATGATTGCCTTATGGAAGAGGAAGAAAGCATGGAACGGGGAAATAACTAACATAGTTTAAGGTGAAGTACCCCAAGGAGGGTAGCCTTCAGGAGTATGTTAACATGGAAGTGTGGTAGGAGGATAAGTCGTTGATCTTGGAGAGGGTCATCAATGAGTTAATCGGTGACCACCAAAAATGCACAAGTTGGGGTTGTATACTGGTGAATTTAGGTGGGGAGAGTAATCCAAGTGTGGGATCATTAAGAAGGGGAACAAGAACTAGAACATTCGTGGAGGTTGAATGCAGTGATAGGAGGTGTATTAACTGAAGCATAAACGTTTTAATCAAGTAAATGTAACAGACCTCCTAGGGAGGGGATGGTAACGAACCCGTACGACTTTCTTTGTTCATGGGATCGGCATAAGGGGGGCACGACACGTATAAGAACTGTTAAGGTTGGATAAGAGTGAAGAGAATAGATGAGCGGGAGGAAAGTGAGGCTTTTATGGTTGTGGTACGGAAAAAAAGGGGGAATACATAAAGAGGATGCATGATATGTTGGTACTAATGATAGGGATGTTATGTTTTCGCGAGCAAAAGTTGAGTCAAAGTTTTCTTGACTCCTACGGAGAAGCCATGGTAGGGATGAAGTGAGACGGGGAACCTGGATTATAGTAACACCGCAAGCTTAGAGCTTATGACGTTAGAACTTGAGAAGTAATGAGTTGGATATTTCAGTGGTTTTGGATGGGGAATTTCTTCTAGCGTTTTCCACGGGGATACAGGTACGGTTGTGAAGTTGTTCAGGGAATATCGAGAGATGCATAAGGTGACCAACAAGAGTAAGAGAAGATCGAAGTTTTGAAGTGGTTGTTGATATGAGATGTATAAGGAGTACATGAAAGGTGGAGGTTAGAACCACTACGGTCGGTTTGACGTTACATAAGGAAATGAAGTATAAATTCTACGCCTACTTGAAGAAAGGATATGGTGAAAGCTTATGTAGAAGACGAAGAGCTCCTTCCATACGTTGGAATGTCAGGGAAAGTGAAGAAGATAAGATCAATTGTTTCGAAGCACGGTTGAGTCCTGCAGTTTGGACCCTTATGGTTGCACATAAGTGAGAAACCTTAAAAGATTTTTACAATCATGTCATCAAAGAGGGAAAATAAAATTAAGATAAAGGAATACTTAAATAAGGATACAAGAGTCAGAAGACTCGAGCAAGTCCCTCGAGTTCAAGAGATGAAGGATCTTTGAAAGAGGACGGTAAACCTTGTAGCTAATGATGGAACAATACACGTGTTTAAAGGACGTCACCCCTCAATAGATCGAGGTAGATCAATTGTGTCGTGACCACTTGTGAAGTGATAAGACAAGATTGTGCCGGTTATTATGATATGTGACGGGAAGAGAAAAGATGGAATCTGAGATATCACGGATTCCAATACATTGGAATGTGTTGCCACTAAGGTTGAGTTTGGCTCGACTTCGATATCCAAGACACTCTACATATGACACCTGTGAAGGTACATGAGTGGAAGAAGCATTTGAACAACCAGTTGCAAGGACTTGTGGATAAAGGTTCATTTGAACCAATGCACTGCCATAGAAAACGTCAGACGCTATCTTGAACTCTTGATTTGAAGTTCATATTGAAAAATATTTTTAAACTCTTGATTTGAAGTTGTTATGGAGAACACTAGTTTGCGAATAGAGAGACGATTATCTCCGCTTGTACATCAATTACCGTTAGCCGAACAAGATAACAATGAAGAACCAAGTATCCCTCACCACAGATAGCGGATCTACTCGACCGGTTGCAAGGGTCGGTAGTCTCTTCTAAGATTAAGTAAGATTGGATTGTCACCGTTTGAGAATTCGAGATTAGATATTGCCAACACGGCACCTTGGGACCAGCCAAGGTCACTACAAGTGGTAGTTACTCCACATGGACTTACTGATGCCCCAGACAAGATATTTAGGTCTACTCTCGAATAAGAAATTTTCTTAGATGTGTTGGTCATTACCGGATTTGTGGAGAGATTCTCCGAGTAACACCATCTATGGATAATCTACTTCGGAAGACAAATAAGTTAGAGTGGGAAGAATATTGACAATGGAGTTGTTGAGAGTTAAGAGGAGATTCATTGGTGTAGCTGTTTTGAAATTGCCTCAAGGTATGATGGATTTGAAGTGTACAAGTGATTCTCCAAGGCAGGGTCTTGATTGAGTATTGAGAAACGAAGTAAAAGTAATAGCATACGTGTCTCGTTAGTAGAAGCAGTGTGAGGTAAAGTTTTCACTACTTGGAAGTGCCACAAGAATTGAGGAAACGTAACATCAAAGTTTGGTTTGACAAGAACCAAAACTAATGGTGTTATTTGGAAGTTCGATCTTCTTTGATAGAGAAACCTAATGGAAATGGTGTATTGAGAAAGAACCGAGAAGAGAGTTGAGTTTCCGATAAATCGGACCTTTTTGAAATCTTAGCGCAAGTTGGAGAAGTGGCTTACAAGTTGGCGTTGCCACCCGGTGTTTTACGCGTATCAATCAAGAGAGTACATGCATGATTCAAGACGTGTGGTCAGTCACGATGATCTAGGGGCAGACGAGGAATCAATGATGCTTATAGGAAGACGAAAGATAGTATATTTGGTTGAGTGTTACGCTAAGCTAGTAGCTTCGATAGAATCGACGGGTTAGACCTAGTTCTTCCCTTAGTTATGTTATGTGCTTGAGTGATGTTATAATTGTTCGTGCCCGTGCGGGAATATGTTATAGGATCTAATATATCTTGCGGTGGTAGTTTGATTAGTTTGTGTGTATAGATTAGAAGGTTACAACCTTCTTAGTTTGAGAGTTAATACTTCGGCCTTAGCGACCGAGAAGTTCGACGCATAGCAAGCTTCGGGACGAAACTTTTTTTTAGGGGGATATGATGTAACGCCCCAATTTTTGGGCGCATTTGCGTTAATTATCTTTCCGGATATTATACATATCTTTATACCTTAAGTATATTTTACGAGTATTTTTCGTCGTAAATTAAATTGAAGAGTATGTATAACGATATATTTTATTTCATGTTTAAATTTGATATTATATCGTAAAATAAATCGCGAGGATGGTTTTGTATTTTAAAGTATTTTTAAGATATAAAACAGCTTCCCCGATATATTTATATTTTCGGTCTTCTTTCGAAATAGGACGGAAAGTTGTTCCGATTCGGAAATTCCGTTCCGTATGATTGGAAAAGAGTCAATCCTTTATTTATTTATTTTTTTTCTTATTTATTCCCTTTCTTCTCCTATTTCTTTTTCCTTGTTTTGCTGTTCTCTTGTTTTTCTCTCTCCAAGTGGATGAGCAGCAGTTTCACGCTTCAACCTTTCACTCCCCGACCCTTGGCTGCCCGACCTCTCGGCCTCACCCCCGACCCCTCGATTCCCCTTTTCTTCTGTCTCAATGACACATTTTGGCCTTTCCTTTGCTTCACGCCAACCTTCCTCCTCATCTCCCTTCTCTTGCATCTGTTGGGGACCAACAATGTCAGGAGGGCTGAGGCATCTTCAAATCCTCTTGAGAAGGATGTTGCATCACCAGGAGTCCACAGATCCAAGGGAGAACCGCCACCTACTGCCGCCTCGATCGACCGGAGCCACCGGCGAGGGCTGCCGTCGCTTCGACGACCTGCAGGCCGCCTTCTTTCTTTTCCCCTTTTGCATTGTCTGTCTATCGCCAGGGGAGGGTCAAGCCGCCGAAGAGGACCGCCCTGTTGCCGCCTCCTTGCTGCTTCCGTCGCCAAGGAGCCCCGCCGCCGAGTGCAGCCAGTAGCGCCGCCGGCTTCCTTCCTTCCCTCCTCCGCCTGCGCGGGCCGCCAGGAGCCCATCCCCCTTTTTTCTTCTGTGCGTGTTTGTAAGCGTGTTTGTAAGGTTGAAGAAAGGCTTTTAACCTAATTAATTTGGGCCCCCTTGATTTTGTGATAATTATAGAATGTACCCACATCTTTATAATTTCAGTTTTGACCCACAGTTTTGAAAGTTTGCATTTATACCCTCCTGCAGAATTTATTTAGAGAAAAGACCCGAGTTTCTTAAATTAACAGTATTGCCCACTGCTGGAGTATTTACCGATTATGGCCCAAGGTTTTATTCTTAAAATATGACCCAAGTATGGAATTGTTTCCCTTTGCCCTAAAAATGCATTTGTCAATTTTAAACTCGGATTTTTAATTACGGGATTATTCTTATAGTTGGTATATATTATGTGGTATGCCCAAATTTAGCGTTATGCTAAATTTGTTTAGTTTGGTGCTAGGTTCGGATGCACCTCGATTAAGGCCAACAAATCCATATCGACATCCATGGATCGTCTCCCGTCTTTTGACGTCATGTGAGTATCCTCTCCCTCGAGATTATGACCTTACTCGATTTAGTTATGTTTAGCATTAGTATCATGCTAGGTTGGATCTAGCATACCTTAGAGTAAATGCCAAGTAGTGGTTTTGGATCTTAGGCGAGTGTGATGAGCATGTTAAACCTCATAGGTTTGTAAGTTGTTCGTGGATGTTGAGTATGATCTTATGAGAGGTAGTATGCTTTTGAGAGATCTCCTCATGCGTTGAGGGAGATGTGAGTGTTATAGATTCTAGGATACGATCCTAGAATGAGAGTCAAACGATCTTGCGTAGATCGTTTGTGTGAGACGCCTTATATTTTTGAGTTGAGCGAGTTGTTGATATATATATCCTCTTTGATCAGGTTGTGGACTTCTTCCCAAGGGAAGCGAGAGTGTTGTGAGTTGAGTGTGGAGACGAGGTAAGTCTTCGGACTTACTTAGCTCGTATTCTCTGTATTAGTTTCAATGCGTGTTTGGTGGTGTGTGTTTATTGTTTATGTGTGTGTTTATTGCTTATGTTATAACATCTAAACCGGTAATAGGACCACCGACTTTATATGTTTATATTTGGCCCAAGTGTATGATAACGGGCGGTGACCACTATGTCCGGCCCAAAATGGGGATGGCCGGGAGGTGCCTTGCGACCAGTCCAACAGGTGATGCTGATTCGCATCTGGCCCAAACCTGTTTGGTGAAAGGGGACAAGGGCGGGATCCTTGTGATTTCCGTGCCACAACTAAATGGAAATTAGTAATGGAATAACTTAAATTAAAGATAATAAACCGGATTGTGTGTTTTGGAACATGTTGTGTGTTTATGATGCCTTACGTGTGTGTGTGTCAATACCATGATTCTAATACCTTGAATGCTAGCTAACGGTTTTATACCGATATTGTTGTAGATTGCCTTGCAAGTTAGGGCGCGGCTGAGAGATCCGGAAGAGTGGGCAGCCGGGGTCCGTACATTTTAGGATGGGTTTTGGGGGTTATATTTATGTATTGTTTATGGTTATGTATGTCGCTTGTATGGCGTTTGCCTTTGGAGTTGTATCTCGGCTGGAGTCCTTCGTTATTTTTCTTTTGGGGGTTCATAACATTGCATTAAAATGAATTTCGGTTTTGCCTTTATTTGTGTCTTGTTGTAAGATCCGGTGAAATTGTTGTCAGGCTAAGGGTCGGGACCCATTGTGAGGTCCCAACCCGTAGCATCCCGAGTCCCGCGGATTCGGGGTGTTACACTATTTCACTTTACTTTTTAATGTTGGAACAAATCTATTTTTGAAATAATTTTTTAAATAAAAATAAATGTACTCCAATTTTTCTGTCAGTTTTCGATTTCTATTTACGTTAAATATTTTCACGTTATTTTGGTTAATTAATCGTACCCCTAAAGTTTATTTTTTATGGAAGACTTTTTCTTTCTTCAAATGATTATTAGGCTGATCTATTTACGTTAAATTTTTTGAGGGATTTTGTTATCCCACATCAATTAGATACTAAGTTTGATGGTTTTAGAACTTGTATAAATAGGGAGTCTAAAGATTATACGAATAGTACATTTCTTGCTCTTTTGTTTAAGTTCAAGTATAATTATTATTCATATCGGAATAATATTTTTTTTTAAATCGTTAACTTACAATTATGTGGGCATAACGTTCTTTTATAAGGTAATCGTACCCCTAAAGTTTTATTTTGAGGGAAGATTTTATTTTTGGGATCGTTAACTTACAACTATGTGGGTCATAATGTTCTTCCCTAAAATAATCTTGTCTTTTTTGTTAAGTTCGATTTCTATTTACGTTAAATATTTTCACGTTACTTTTATAGAAGTAACTGTACCCCTAAAGTTTTATTTTTAGGGAAGATTTTTTTTCCTTTTTTTCAAATGAATATCAAAATGATCTATTTAGTTAAATTAATTTACTTTGAATATATTTTTGCATTGCATAGATGTCTTTTATTATTTGACATTTATTAAAATCACATATCTATTTTTTTTACATTTGTTAATATTGTAGTTTTTATAATATAGATATTGTGAACACTTTTGGTTTGGTATGCTCCACATGTAGTCATATTTATATGACGAACTAGGTCAATAATTATGTTGTTATTATTTAATAAGCATATACTTTATTACATAAACATTCATAATCAAATCAACAAAATATAATAAGAAAATGACATCTATAAAAAATTATTCATACAAAAAAAATAATAAAAAATTAATTTCAAATACCCGTACAAGGCACGGGCACTAAATTAGTTCTAAAATAAAATAAAATTGTATCTTTTGATTTCTATTCCTAATTAGAATAAAGAAATTTTCAGTTATTCAATAAAAATTAATCTTGTAAAACTATATGAAAAAAACGTTTTCAAAAAAAAAATCTCAAAACAATCAAATTTTTTTAAAATATTTTAAAAAATTAAAAATCAAAATAAATTTTACTTAGTTTAGGTTTTTAATATATTAAATAATATTAATTTGAGTTTTAAAAAAATATAGATCACTCCTAATCCTATTCTTTTTATGCCTTGTAAGGCATAGGTTGTTGTCATGCTATCACTAAAGCTTGGTTTTTGCCGAAAAACAAATCCGTATTATTTTCAGAAATTATGTTGATCGTCTATATCATTTTCATTAACTTTTAAAGTTTGCATTATTTTGAGTTTAATATTCTAATTTGTATTTATTTTCTTTAATTTATATTTATATTTTAAATAACCCTATAAGTGCGGATCTGTACTCTTTATAATTTTTAGCTTGGAAATTGATAAATATTGTGAATGAGTTTCTAATATTATACAATTAACCAACGTAACAACAAAATAAGCATTTGTTGTTAATTATCTTGCATTCTTGGCTGCTTGATCGAATTTGAGATAAGAAACCTAAATTTATATTCTTGCTTGTGCCGGGTTTAGAGCATATTAATCTTAGAAAACTAGAGTATCGAGAATTAGGCTATCCCTTGTAGGTGACATCGAATCTCATTCAAAAGAACGGGTCAACACATGTAGGGTGAAGGGTAAATACCGTATTTCACATCACATATTATAGACAATATTGTATATGGACTGGGATCGCCGAATCGTTCAATCCGATCCAGACTGGTTAGATTTTACGGTTAGTGTTAATTTGGACATTCCTATTAAGAACCTTTTATGAATAATACAAAGTTCTTCAACTTTTTCTAGCGGCAGTTCTATTGTAACTATTCATGTCCCTATTTTCCAATTATTAGTTATTCGTTGATTTTCGAAAGATTCCATATGAATCTTTTTTGAAAATGTAAACTATAGCTTACGTGGAAATTAGACCTGTACAAAAGCGGGTTCGAGCCGGATTTGGGGCGGTTATACCTAAAAACTCTACCTATAAGGTACGGGCCGGGCTGATCCGACCCTTCTTGTCCGCACCACAAAACACTGTCCGTGTCCACCCACGTAAAAAGCGGGTGGGCTATTAGGATGACCCGTATGCAATTGATTTTGTTTTTTGTTTTTTTCCTGAAATTTAACATTCAAAACAAGTAATGTAATATATTTAAGACAAATTTCCAATCCAACTATACATATATAGTGTATTACCAACGAGTTCAACAACAATCATACACAAAAATGAATAAATCCAAATACCTGAAAAACAAAAAGTAACATTGTAGTCAAGTTATCCATGCAATCTTGTATTACAAACGAGTAGAACTCGTCAAAATACTCAAAACAAACTAAATGAAAATTCATATTTGGTGACAACAAAAACAAACTAAATTATATATATATATATATATATATATATATATATATATATATATATATATATAATTAAATTATATGCAGGTCGGATTGTTCCGCGAACGAAAATGTTTGCCCATACCCGTCCCACTAAAATACAGGTCGGACCGAACCAGACCCGAACAAACCAAACTAGCTGTCCATATCCTTTTTCCGGGCAAGCAGGTGGACCGAACGGACCGGCCCAAATTTGTACATGTCTAGTGGTAATCAAACCCACAACTTTGTGCATAATCACGCCCCTCCTACATTTGAGTTAATAGCCTTTGTGTTATATAAAATTTCTTTTATAAGGATGAACACCACCTTAAACCAAATAACATGACAAGAGTCGATTGATCAACGGAATATATTTTTTAATTTCGTAAGACCACAAGGTCCCTAACTAATCATCGTTCTCTAAACTCCATTTAGTCACAACTTTAAACCTAGTGTAACATAACTTCCCAAATCAATGTAGTTTTGTAAAAATAACAATGATTGTTTTGCATGAATTTTCATTACATAAATGTGTCCTATGCTACTATTAAACTTGAATTTATATAAAAAGTTCTTATAATTGATATTTCTATTCATATTTATGATTTATTTTTATATAAAAAACTAAATATATGTAGATTATGAAGATCATCATACTAATTTGTATGGTTAAAGCACATATTGAGTTAAAAAAATAATCGAAGGGTTAATTTACTGTTGAATTTAATTAAATTTTTATATCAATTTTTAGGTAATCAAAGTATGTATGTTGAGAGGCAGGGAAGAAAAAATTGTTCATATAAGCTTACGAGTTATTTCTCTTATTGTCAATTGATTTTAGGATGAAACTCCTGTCCTTGTATAGATATGCTCATTTATGTGTGTCTTTGACCCAAGACGGATATAAAAAAAAGTTAAAATGTTATCAGAGCAGGTCCGATTCAAGTTTGTTTTCATGACTTTACGATTAGCTAAAAAGAGAATAAGATGCGAAGCCTGTCAAAAAATAAGAAAAAATAAATGTTGGAGAGCTATAAAGAGTTGAGACACTCGACCCAAAAAAATAAAATGTGTTAATTAACTAGCCCAAGTAGTTAACACTTGAAGGGGTTGTTCAAATGTAGGAAAATAAACTTTTTCATATAAGCTTACAAGGTACTCTTCTTATTGTCAATCAATTTTAGGATGAAACCTTGTGTTTTATTGTAGGTAGACTCACCTGACGTGTTCCCTCCACATATTTGACCAAAGACGGATAGAAGAAAGTTAACAATATAGCTTTGACAATATTTTGTTTAGTAAAATTAGAAAACCTTAATAAAATGTATGTTTAGTATAGTTTGAATTCATATTTACGTTCCGTGTTAACAATTCCTCTCTTTGTGTTGTCATATGAGTTGCAAAATAAGGGCTAACCTTGATTTCAAAGGGAAATGGTTTTTAAGTGGTGCTATCAAAGGGCAAGCACAACCACTCTTGCCTACTTTCTCAATAAAAAATAAGAACTTATAAAAGACAATTATAGCTAAAAACAGATCAAGTTAGAAATAGAGGGGTGGGTAGGAGAATAACGAAGTTCCACTTGAGATGATCCGGGATAGCTCACAATCAGGTCTTCGGTCTTCAAATCTTCAAGCCTAAGCAAAGATTATCACAATAGGCTCTTCTTTTTTTTTGCATTTTTTGAATCTTTTTTAACGACAAATAAAATAATTACAAAGAATGACCGAAAGATCCTTCACTTAAACCGGTTTCCGGTTTTCAATCTTCAAATCGAGTAACTGCTTTGTACTTGAACTGAACTGGGCTCGGTCTTGGCCTCACTAGACCGGGATAAGGTCTGGGCTCACTGATCCGGGTCAGGTTTTGAGGTTTATAGTTTGAAGGGCCAAAAGTTTAAATAGGGAGAAGGACAAGGTTAGGGTTTTGGAACTAATCTGGCGGCAGGTTTGGGGCAATTGGCTAACTGCATTTGAGCCTGGGATCAGGTCCGGAGGCGGTTCGGTGCGGGGTCGGCAGATTTGGGTCCAGGAGGGAGTCACAGTCACATTAGTGGTGGTCCGGCGGTGTGGGTACTAGTGGTCCGCCGGTGGTGGTATTGGGAATCAACAAAGGTACGGGCTGGAGGTATGGTGTTTGCAGGGGGTTTTCCAAGAGTTGTGGGTGGTGGTTCAGTGTGAGGCCAGTGGGGTTGGCTCTGAGAGAGCAAGGTGGTCAAGCGTTCAGTGGTCTGGCGGTGTGGGAATTCTAGCAATGACGCGGGTGATAGAAACAACAAATTGTTGTTTTCTAGCGATAGTGCCAAAAGAGGTTAGGGTCATTGCGTTAGGTTTTGGGACCAGGTCCGATGGTGGTTTGGTGTGGGTCCAGTGAAGTTGGTTCCTTACAGGAGTCTTGTTAAGGATGGTGGTGGTTTGGTGGTGTGGGTACTAGTGGTTTGGCGGGTATAGTGACAGAAGTAATGAAAGGTAAGGGTTGGATGACTAGTGGTTGTAGGGTGGCTTCCGGGAACTGCGGGTGGTGGTTCAATGCGGAACCGATGGGGTTGGCTCCGGGACTAGATGGCGGCAAAGCGGGTGTTGGTCTGGAGGCGTGGGTCTTCCGTTGGCGGAGTGGGTGGTGGTAACAATGGTGATGGCGCTACGGTAGTAGTGTGGCAGTGTGGTTATTTCGGTGAAAGAATAAGTTTCGGATGAAGCTCCGGTGAGACTCCGATGGGAAATAACATTATTTAAAAAAAAGTAGTTATATGCTACAATAATCTAATAAAAGAAATTGCAATTGAAAGTAGTAAATAAAAGAGAGTGATAGATAACTAACCGTAACGTTGGTTGCTCCCGTTGTCTCTTTTTGTGAGATTTTGTGAAATATTTGATTATTTTAATAGAAAAATAAAGATTTTAAGGTCGATTAACCTAAAGCTCTGATACTTCTTTGATACGGGGTTAGCCGTAGTCGGAGGACCAGATCTTTCGACGCCAAAAAGACATGATAGAAGACGAAATAAAAAGAGAAATGGAAAGAAGATGTTCTGATGGTTGGATGAATCGATAGATGGATAGATCAAGGTCGAACCCTAAGGATGACTCCGAAGGCACGAAAGGTACGCGATGGCTCTATCACACAATCAATAGCCAAGATCCTAGAACCCTTCTGTACGACCACACACAAAAGGGAATGGTGGTCCCTAGAACACAAGGAGGCATGCCTATGAAAAGCCTGAGAAACCCTACTCGCCGCGCTCAAGCAAAACAATTCAAACAAGTCCAAGCTAAAGGTCAAAAAAGATGTCTTTCGCTCTCTACATCCCTTGTAAAAGCCAAAAAATTCGGACCGCTTTAGCAAGTACCAAAAAGAAAATGTGTTTAGTTAAAAGTCAGGTAACTCTACAAGAAGAGGCTTGATCAACCCTATTTATAGGGTATGGTCGAGTGATCTCCAAGAAAAAGATCACGAGGAAAAAAAATTAATATTCTAATAAGATATGATCTCCTAGGATTAAATTATATCTCTAGAAGATATGGTTCTCTCAATCTATCTTTAACCTCTCCTATTAAAAGATTTCAATTATTTGCAAAATAATTAAAAACAATATGGGCTGAAAACTAACAATTATAAGCCCAAAGTTATAACAACTTAGCCCATAATTTAAATCTGTTTTTATGGGCGGGAAAATAACACAAGTAGGTCCGAAATTCAGTATAGAAATCCGTCCATCCTCATGTTCATGCATGACTAGCCGGTGGTGATTGTGTTGATGCATGGCTGGCCCGTTCCGACGTTTGCATGGATGTATGGACTATCCGAAGGCTTCCTACGTGTACGTGACTAAGAGAGCTCTTTCCTGCGTGGATTTGATCTCCATCTCCCACACGCATGTGAATGGGCTGAACATGTTCTTGTATGATCCATTGGTTTTATCATCGGATTGATCCATCATCTCTTCCTTTCACACGTGTACTTGCATGGGCTGCTAGATTTCATGCATATGTGAATCTCGCTATTTTCCATCTCCGATGAATGGCCTTCACTTCTTCATTAGAGATGGTCTTCGTTTCTTCCTCCGGGATGATCATCATTCCCTTCCGAGAGATGGTACGGAAAGCGGTCTTCATCTCTCTTCTAGAATTGGTCTTCAATTTTCTACGGGAATGGTTTCCATTTATTCTCTAAAAATATTTTTTATTTCTCTCCTAGAAATGAATTTGATTCTTCCTCTTCTCTTTTTAAGAGTGCTCTTCACTCATTGCTTCATAGCTTCTATGGCTATGTCCTTGAAGCGAGGTAGGTTTGGAAATGCTCTTGCATCAACTTATAAGAGTTGTCATTCAACCCTTTTCTTGAGAATTGAGATGGTGTCAATGGATCATGGAATAAAGTTTGACATTGTTGATTTAGTCTTGGATAACATCAGTAGAGATACTATAGTAGAAGTAGGAGTTTTGAGTAATTCAAATGTGGTAGATTAATGTAACGATAATCAAGCAGTTGGTCTGATGTTTGGTAGATGCACATTGTTGTCTATTGTTGAGCTAATCAAGCCACCCATGAAAGGTGAAAACACTTTGGGAGATGTGAAGTCAAGAGACGAGCTTAAGGAGCATAGAGCGGACATAGGTGCATTAAAAAAACAAAGCTTTTTGGTTTCTTCAAAAGAATTGCACACGGGACAACAATTGGAGGTGTTTAGACCTCATTTCACGAGCTTGGACCCTAAAGTAGCTTGTTCCAAGATGGAGGTGACCTAGATTCCTTATTGTGTTATAGATCGTAGTTGCTTGATATTTGTTATTTTGTCCCACCATGATTTAATTTGTTGTCCATGAGCTCCGGAGTCAATGGATGAGAAATTCATCTATGAAATTAATGATGGATTTTCAAAGAATGAGTTGGTTAAGTAGGTACATAATGTGACATTGTGTAAAGTAGGTATTTTTTTTTGTGTTGACAAAGTAGGCACCCTAAATTATGATGAAAAAGATATATTAGAAAATCAGAAAATATATTACTTTATGAGTACCTTCTCTCTCCTATATATATATATTTAATTATTTTTCTAATTAAAGATCTGAAAAAAATATGATTCTACGTTAAATAAGGAATGAGATAATAATTGATCCTAAAATCTCTCCATAATTATTTACGGTCATTTAACAAGATCAAACGTCAAATAAGGAATGAGACAATACCTTATGTGGAATGTACACAAGTTCCGTTTGGCGGTCCATATTTTGTTGTTTTAATCAATTTATTGTTCATCTAGATTTTCCAATAGCTAGGGGTGGAGTGGTCGAGGTGGTGAAACAAAAGATGTTATTTTTATAATTCCATAACCTTATTGTACAAGTTTGGAAAAATAATCATCTATCCTTTTCATTTTCATCCTATTAGATAATCATCATACTAAAATAAGGAAAAGACAAAGTGAACAAATAAGTTAGAAGAGAAATGAGAGGATGAAAAGAACATCAAACAATGAGACGTGAGGAGATGAGAATAATGAGAAGTTAGGTATCAAGAGAAATTTTAAGAGTTGTCATCCAACCCTTCATTTAAAAATTGAGACGGTGTTAATGGATCATCAAATTAAATTTGACATAGATGACGATGTTAATTAGGCTTTGATTAGCGTCGATGAAGATACTACAGAAGAAGTAAGACGTCGCGGACTAGTGTTAGCCAATCAAGTGACCCGTGGAGTGTGAAAATACAGTATTCGATTTCTTTAAAAAGAATTACAATGGAAGATGTTTATACCTCATTTCACAAGCTTGAATGTGTGTGGGGGAGGGGGTTGTCTCACGTGTAGCAAACGAGGAGGTAAAATTGCGACGGAGGATATTAAGGTAATCGAAGTAACTTATTTTGAGGCTAGAGGACCCAAATTCTAGATTGTGTTGTAAATCGTAGTTGCTTGATATTTTGTAATTTTACCCAATCATGATTTGTTGGCTGTGAGCTTGGGAGAAAAATCATATATGAGATTAATGATGATGTTTTAAATTCATCTAGAATTGTCTTTATATCGAAAGTTACATATGTTATTGTTTTGAAGTAATTTATTTATGATTAATATTTTTCTTGGTGGTGTCCTTCTCGATGATTGTTGACTCAAAAACTAGGGGAAGAGTGTTCATTGAGGTGGTAAAACAAAAATTTAAGTTTTTTTTTTCATAGTTTCATAAACTTAGTGTAGATTGTAAAAAAAATGTTACATTTCATTTCTCTTTTTCATTTTGATCCAACTAGATTATCTTCATCCCAAAATGAGACAAAGATGATAAATGAGGTGAAATTTAACATATTTTTCAACCATCTCCACTATGATTATGAGATTCTTTTTTTTTTTTTCATCTTTATCTCTATCTTATTAAACACAACCTTTATCTTGCTAGAAAATATCCAGAATTATCGTTATATGTTAGCCGTTGTTTTATAAAAAAGGTGAAAGAAAAAAATGTTTTGATGAATAAGTTAAAACTCAATTGAAGGTATAGAGGCCTATGTTCACGAACAATCAACTTAAAAAAAACGATCCATCAAGTTACCTAAAACTCTATTCCGGAAGCAGGCTAAATCTATTATCTTTATACTATATACTAGAATAAATTCGAGCTAATACTTTGACATATTGTGAAACTATGACATTCATTTGTCGCATGCTATATATATTCATGAAGTCACCTTCACCAGCCACGTGTCCTAGTCTAGTAAAGCCATGTAGTGTCTTGTCAACCCAACTAGTTTAGTGCCCGTACCTTACACGGGTATTTGAAAATGTATTTTTTGTTATTTTTTTGTATGAATAATTTTTTATATATGTCATTTTTTTATTATATTTTGTTGATTTGATTATGAATTTTTATGTAATAAAGTATACGCTTATTAAAATATTAACAACATAATTATTGACCTAGTTCGTCATATAAATATGACTACATCTGGTAGCATACAAAACCAAAAGTGTTCACTATATCTATATTATAAAAACCACAATATTAATAAATTTCAAAAAATTGATATGTTCAAAATAAGTTAATTCAAAAAATATATTCAAAATAAGTTAATTCAAAAAATATATTCAAAATAAGTTAATAAATGTCAAAAAATTGATAGTTCGTCATATAAATTGATATGTTTAATAAATGTCAAATAATAAACGACATCTATGCAATGCAAAAATATATTCAAAGTAAGTTAATTTAAAAAATAAATAAAATTGTGCAAATATAATATAATACAAATCCAGAAAATAACATTTGTCGTAAAATCTCGAAAAAATGCGCGACAGTCCGATTCTTCAAAAGAAGAAGATAAACTTGATATAAGTGTAAACTCAAAAGTTAAGATCGCTTGATATTATTGATAGAAAACGAAATAATTGTAAACTCAGAAGATAACATTAATCTTTAAACTTTTATGTTTATTTATACAACTTCTCACAAGGTCATGTTTTCTTGATAATTGATGTGGGATAGCAAACTCCATATTTTAAAAAATAATTATGGTTTAATAAAAAAATATTTATTGGCTTAATTTGTAATTTGCTAAAAGATTTAATCCGGAAAAAAACCGTGGAGACGCCACGTCAACATTATTCATATATGAATAGTAATTATACTTGAACTTAACCAAAACGCCAATAAAATTTGAATCGTTAACTTAGAATTATGTGGGCATAGCGTTATTTTCTAAAGTAATCGTACCCCTAAAGTTTTATTTATTTTTGGGATCGTTAACCTACAATTATATGGGTCATAATGCTCTTCCCTACAGTAATCTTGGCTTTTTGGTTAAGTTCGATTTCTATTTACATTAGATATTTTCACGTTAGTTTATATTAGTAACTGTAACCCTAAAGTTTTATTTTTAGAGAAAAAAACAGTGGATGCGCCACGACCCACATAATTATAGGTTAACGATCCAAAAAATAAAACATTATTCAAACGCTAAGAAATGTATTATTTGTATACTTTTTAGACTCCCTATTTATACAAGTTCTAAAACCATCAAGCTTAGTAGCTAATCGATGTGGGACAATAAAAACCCTCAAAAAATTTAACTAAATAGATCATTTTGATATTCATTTGAAAAAAAGAAAAAAATCTTCCCTATTAATAAAATTTTAGGGGTACGGTTACTTATATAAAAGTAACGTGAAAATATTTAACGTAATAACCAAAGACCAAGATTACTTTAGGGAAGAATATTATGACCCACTTAATTGTAGGTTAACGTTCCTAAAAATAAAATCTTCCATAAAAATAAAACTTTAGGGGTAAAATTACTCTTCCTTAAAATTAAAACTTTAGGGGGTACGATTACTTTAGGAAAGAACATTATGACCCACATAATTGTAGGTTAACGATCTAAAAAATATAATATTTTTCCAATATAAATAATAATTATAGTTGAACTTAACCAAAAGGCTAAGAAATGTATTATTTGTATACACCTTAGACTCCCTATTTATACAAGTTCTAAAATCATCAACTTTAGTAGCTAATCGATGTGGGATAACAAAATCCTTCAAAAAATTTAACGTAAAATGGATGATTCTGATAACAAAAGATTTCTTAGTTTTAAAAAATAGTTTAAAATTAAAGATTTTTTTGTCCAAAAAAATAGGTTGGTTGGACAAAAAAAAAAGTAAAAAAATAGTTTACAAAATAAATATTATCTAACTTAAAAGTTTATTTAGGAGCAAAGATATTTTCAAAACAAATTAGTTACAAATATTTTTTTTGGACTTAATAAGAAAAGATTTAATGGATTTAATTGTGGGAGTTCTATTTTAGAAATACTACCTCCACCGCGCACCAAGTCATATAGACTCCCTATTTATACAAGTTCTAAAACCATCAAGCTTAGTAGGTAATCGACGTTGAACAACAAAAACCCTAAAAAAATTTAACTAAAATTTTGTTAGCGAGAGTTGAGGCACAAGATCGTGAAGGAGGCACACTCTACCCCTTACTCCGTACACCCAGGTGCGAGTAAGATGTACCAAGTTGTTAGACGATCATACTGGTGGGGTGGGGTGAAGCCCGACGTGGCCAGATACGTGGCCCAGTGTGCGACTTGTCAGCAGGTCAAGATCGAGCACCGTAGGTCTGGAGGAGAGCTCCACCCATTACTGATTCCGTAGTGGAAATGGGAGGACATCTCCACGGATTTTGTTACCGGTCTTAGGTCGAGCCGAGGTTATGACGCCGTCTGGGTGATAGTGGACCTCTTGACCAAGACCGCAAGTTTTGTTTCCATCAAGGAAACGTGACTGGTGAGTAGATTGGCAGAGGAGTTCACTATGCAGATAGTGAGACTCCACGGGGTACCGAGGACCATCCTCTCGGACAGAGATGGTCGGAAACCTCTAGGTTTTGGCATCAGGTGTATGCCACCTTGGGTACTAGTCTACACTTCACGACAACATATCATCCGCAGACGGATGGACAGTCGGAGAGGACTATCCAGACCCTAGAGGATATGCTGAGAGCATGTGTGATGAATTAAGGTCAGGTGTGGCCCGATCACCTCCCTCTGATTGAATTCTCTTATAATAACAATTGGCATGCGTCGATAGGGATGGCTCCATATCAGGCTTTGTATGGACGGAAGTGCCGTACACCACTTTGTTGGGAAGAGCCAAGTAGTTGGTAGCACAGAGCCGCCATAAGTCCTACGCGGACAAGAGACGCAGACCCTTGGAGTTCAGTGTGAGGACTCAGGTTTGGCTGCGGGTATCACCGACGCGGGGTGTCCGACGTTTCGGCATCAAGAGGAAGTTAACTTCCCGGTATGTTGGACCATTCGAGATCTTAGAGCGAGTCGGGAAGGTGGCGTACCGACTAGCCTTACAACCGAGACTAGAGGGAGTTCACCCCGTTATTCACGTGTCTCAGCTGAGGGAGTACATACCGGACCCGAGACATGTCATCAGCTATGAGGACTTAGCGATGGAGATAGACAACACCTTTGTGGAGCACCCGTTAGCGATCTTTGAGAGGAGTACGAGACGATTACGCTCCAAAGACATACCAATGATGCGAGTTCAGAGGTCGAGACGAGGAGCTGACGAGGCTACTTGGGAGACAGAGGATAGTATCCGGAGGAACTATCAAGAGTTCTGGGCTGAGTTATCGGGTTAGTTTCGGACCCGGTTTTTGTTATGTGCGGTCTTATGTATGTTATGATATGTGATGTTTGTATAAAAGTATGTTTTTCTGAGCTATGGGCCTTGACCTGATTGTTGATTTACGGATTAGTATGTTAGGAAGTTGCGACTTCCGCGCGAGTTTTGATGGGTTCTAGGAGTTATAGACATGAGGATATTTGGGTCTAAGTTTTGAAACGAAACTTTCTTTTAGGAGGTGATGATGTAACACCCGGTTTCTTTCGGAGGCTCTTAGCATAGGCCACGGGTAGAGAATCCGCGGGGGAGTCCACTGTTTGCCGCGGGGATGGGAGGTGAGGGGGTAAAGTAGTGGTCCGCGTCGTTTTACTTCGTATCCGTCGATGGTTACAAACCCTACCTTTAAACCCCAAAACCCTACAATCTTCATTCCTTTTCTCAGATTACCGTCTTTCTGCTGGAGCTTCACCCTTGAGGAGATCTATGTAGGTGAGATTCCTTCTTCTCTTTCCTCCTCCCTTTTCCTTCTTGATTGGTTCTCCTTCCTCCATTCATTCCTTCCTTTCTCCCCCTATTCCTGTTTCCATCAAATCAACGTTAAGTTGCTCACCTTCACCGGACTGCAACGAGTGTCCTTGTGGAGACCGTCTTTGTGGATCCCGGAAAAATTGATCGTTCCTTCTTGAATTGCATCGAAAGAGAAGGGTAAGTGCCTATCTTTTTGTATTCCTTTGAGTTGTTGAATGATTCTTAGAAGTGGCCTGAGTATACATGGGATTACAAGCAGAGTGGAGAAGAGAGAAGATCGATGTCAAAGAAGAGAAGACGAAGTTCGCTGTCGCTAGTGCCGCCCCCGCGCCTGCACTCCATTGCGACCGCGCCTCACCCCCCTCCCCCCACCCCTTGCTCATGCTGCGGGTGCGGCCTCTTTGTCCTTGCTGCCCCTACGCCTCTTCGTAGCCGCAGTTGCGGTTTTTCTCTAGTGAGATACTTAAGTCGTTCTTTCGACTTAAGTGTGTTCTTGTGGTATGTCTTCCCTCCTTCCTTGTAACCCTTTGAGCATGATGTAGTATCATGATAGGTGGCCTAGCATATCTTGAGTTAATCCCATGTAGTGGGATAGTTTTAGGATGTTTCCCGAGTTGAGTTGAGATGGCTTTAGATAGGAAACTGGTTAGATGCAGTTTCATATGGTTGTGATGTAGTTGTAACACATTGCCTTGATTTATATCAAGCATTGAGGAGTGAGTTTAGATCGAGTTGTGTTGATGATTGAGAGTAGTCGATTCCTGGTAAGTCCATAGGACTTACTTAGCTTCCTCTGAGATAGGGGTTGAAGCTTGAGTGGTGTATGTTGTTGTGTTGTGATCTTTTTTATTATACATATACCGACATATATATTGGTCCGCGAGTAATGGGCGGTGGTCACTTGTCCAGTTCTCCCGAGGGAGTTTGGGAGGTGCTTTGTGACAGGACCAGATTAGGATATACGGTTCGGTGCACCGAACCACTCCAGATGGATAAAAGTCCAAAGGCGAGAGTCAGAGACTTCTTGTGTCACACTTATAATTGAACAAGGTGATTGATTTTAATGAAGGTAATAATAACGGAGTTTCTGTGATAGCATGATTTGTGTTTCTCTTTCTTATGTGTGTTTGTGCTTTAGCATGTTCCTCTATTTTATATTTAGCTAACGGTTTATCCGTGTTGATAGATGTTGTGCAGGATAGGGAAGTTGCCGAGTGATTCGGAGGAGGTGATCAGTGTGGGTTCCCGTACGTGTGGGACGGGTGTGAGTTTATTTGTTATGTTTAGTAGACTTTATTAGTTTATCCACATATTTCTGTTATGTATGTAACTCAGTTGAGAGTCGGTTTCCTTATTTGACATTGTATACTTTGATATTAGATTTCTATGTTTTATCGTTTGTGCCTTGTTGTGAGATCTAGTAATATTGTTGTCGAGCTAGGGACGGGACCCATTGTGAGGTCCTAACCCGTAGCTGGACCTATATCCTTGATGGTCACTCAAGGTGAAGGGGAGCAATGCTCTCCACCGGAACTTCCGGTGTATATTTCTTCAACCTATGTCCATTGACTTGGAAGCTTCCGTAATGTTCACCCCATACTTCAATTGCACCATGGGGGAAAACCTGTTTTACAACATAAGGTCTTGTCCACCTAGATTTAAGCTTACCTGGAAAGAGGCGGAGTCTAGAGTTGAAGAGTAGGACAAGATCTCCTTCCTTCAACTCCTTCGGAATGATGTGCTTGTCATGCCACCTCTAAGTCTTTTCCTTGTAAATCCAAGCATTCTCATAAGCATTAAAACGGATCTCCTCTAGCTCATTATTGTCCAATAGGCGCTTCTCTCCCGCTTCCTTCATATCAAAGTTAAGCTATTTGTTGTCCTAAAATATGATCTATGCTCTAGTTCCACCGGAAGATGACAAGACTTACCATAAACTAGATTGTACGGTATTATTCCTATGGGAGTCTTGAAAGGTGTTTTGTAGGCCCATAGTGCATCATCTAGCTTCATTGATCAATCCTTTTTTGTTCTAGAAACAGTTTTCTCTAGAATTCCCTTGATCTCTCTATTTGATATCTCCACTTGGCCACTAGTTTGAGGATGGTATAGTGTGGCTACCCTGTGAGTTACCCCATACTTGGATATAAACACTTCAAACATCCTAGTAGTGAAGTGTGTTCCTCCATCACTAGTGATGACTCGGGGCATCCCAAGTCTCGGAAAAATGATTCTGTTAAAAAACTCCACTACCACCTTGGCGTCATTAGTTAATTTGCCACCAATAATGTGTTTAGAGTTACAAACCTAAATAGGGAAGAACCTTGATCTCAAAAGGGAAAAACTTTTTAGTGTGGTACTAACAAAGGCAAGCAAGACCACTCTCACCCGCTTTCTCAATCAAAGACAAAAACTTATAAAAGACTTTAGTAGCCAAAAATAAGATCAAAATCTGAAATGAGGGGATGGCTAGGAAAGGGGTAGAGTTCACTTCCGATAATCTGAGTACCCCAATCTTCGACTTGAACCTGTAGATCTTGAGACGAACAAGGAAAAAATGAATTTTCTTTTCTTTCCTAATTTTTGAAAACTGGGACTTTTGTTTACACAAACCGAGAACAATTGAAACAAAGTTGTGGTGAACCGGTTCGATCGAACCAGTTTGTTGCGGGTGTGGGTTCATTTGAGGATGAAAGTGTGATTTCTTTGATTGCTTAACTTGGATATGTTGCTACTGCAAGGGTAGACTATCTAGAATTTTTTGAATTTGAAACAATTAGAACTAGACAAAGTGGTGGAACTAGTAGCGAGGCGCGACTACGGCGATGGAGCGACATGGGTGCGGAGCGATTGCAGTTGGAGGGCGACTTGAGTGTGGGATGGCACGATCGCGGCTGGAGGGTGAAGCGGGTGCGGTAGGGGTGGCATGACTGCAAGGACGGTGAGGCGCATATGTAGTTTTAAGACAGAAGGTTGGCGGCGGCGCAAGTCTCAATTCCAGGCGATCCCGGTTAACTTCGGTGAGACTCCGATGGTGAAGGAGATAACTTTTTTTTAAAATTATTTTACGGCTACAAAATCAATTTAGAAGTAATCACAATTGATATTGAAAGTAGTAAATTAACGAAAATGATAGCAAAAACCCGTAATGGTTGCTACTCTAGTTGACTCTTTTTGTGTACTTGATGAAACACTCGATTTTTTTTGACTGAATTAAATGATGGTTGGTGTGTAAATTAACATTGACTTTGATACCACTTTGATATGGGGTATTCTCCCGTGTAGATGGCCCAATCTTTTAACGCCTCGATGGAAAAGGGAAAACAAAAGTGACTCGAATAAAATAAAGGGAAAGATATATCAAGGTTGAACCCTAACAAACAACCTAGAGACACGCTACAATACGATGGACCGTAACACACAACCAACGAAGTTTGTAGAACTCCTCCCGCTAACCCACACACAATAGGCGTGCAAAGGCCCTATAGCACCTTAGGTTTCCTTGTAGCTAGTTAAGCACTCTGCTTATGTCGTTGGCAAGTATAACACACTCAAACAAGTCCAAGTGAGACAAATAAGACGTTTGATACTGAGGTTTGCTTTTCACTTCAAGAAGACGACAGTAGACACCGCAAAAGGGATAACACAAAGTGTTTATTAATAACTTTATATATTTATGGATGAATGATAAAAACACACATCCTCCCTATTTATAGGAGAGGTATGCGTCACATACAAACCCTAAGTAGCCGAAAATTGGCTTCAAAACTTTCAAAATATCCAAAATAGGATAAGATCTATCTCTAAGGAAAATAATAAAATAAGATCAATCTTCAAGGAAGATTAGACTTCTAAAACTAACTAAAATAGAATTTATCTTCTAATAAGACAAGATATCTTTAAAAGGAAATAAAATAAGAACAATCATCTAAAAAGATTAAATCTTCTTAACAAAAATAGATTCTATCTTCTAATAAGATATATAAGATCCTTAAGCTTTCCTATTTGAGGTCGTCCACCTCTTTCTCTTACTGGTCGGATTAGAGATGATAAGACTCTTGCAATCAAAGGACGTGGCCGTGGAGTAGACCTAATGCAGTGAGAGGTCGGGGACGAGTTCCCATATATGAGCCACCAACAGATGGATTGGAAGATGATAAGAATGAGGAAGTTGTTGAGAGTATTGCTCCCAAAGCCGGGAATGAGACTTTTGCTAGACCAAGACCACAAAGAGCACAATCAGTTGATTCAGGTCGCGTCTCGATAGGAGAGACGAGTTTAGAGAGTACATCCAACAGGTGGCCGATGAAGCTAAGACAAGAGGACGTGTCCTAGATCTCCCAATGCATACGAGGTCTATTGAGGTGTCCAAGAGAGCGACCCCGGTGCAAGTTGCACCGGAGAGAGTAGCTGAGGTCGTCAGGGCTTGGGATGGGCCAATGGCCCCGATGTCAGATGCATGGTTGAAGACTTTCAACCACATGCAAGTACCTCCCTTTGACCGGAAGCCGGGCTTAAAGGTAGAGTACTAGTTGGGACTGCTTTGGAGTCGATCCGTTATCTAGAGGATCGGTGGATGGAGCTGGTACAAACTCTGTTTAGAGAGCAGGCACATTACTGGTGGAGGACTATCCGTAGCGGAGTTACAATATTTGAGCAGACAAGGAGTCTCACCAGAGAGCAGTTCTTCCCTACGGCATTGAGGAGAGACACTGCATGACTTTATAGAGGCAATCAGGAGGTTCCGAGAGGAGTTGGCACTACTCGGACCAGCTTCACCTCCTTTGGATCAACATGCTTTACTGTTCTCGAGAAGACAGAGAGAGTTGTAACACCCCAAATCCGCGAAACTCGGGGCGCTACGGGCCATGATCTCACAATGGATCCTGACCCTAGTTTGACAACAAGTTCACTGGATCTTACAACAAGACACAAATAGATATAAAACCAAATCCATAAAACAATAGAATCATATATCAAATACATACAAAACCACAGCCGAGTACAAAATGGCAACATCATACATATGCATACATAAACATCCCCAAAACCCATACACGTCCTAATGTACGGAAGTCTTCGGTTGATCACCCCACCAGATCACTCTATAGTCTTCCTATCCTGCAAAGTATCTACAACACGGTATGAAACCGTTAGCTAATAGTTCATGAATAAGAATAATAGTAATAACACATATAATCACATCACCATATGCAATGCTTCACACAGAAACCGTTTATTATCTTCATTAGATTATGCCATTACTAATTCATTCGGTGTGATACGAGGAGTAGAACTACCTTGCCTTTGTCCCCTGTCACCACACAGGTTTGGAATTGGTGCCAATCATCACCATCTGGTGGAATGGTCTTAGAGAACCCCCTAGCTGCCCCATTTTTAGCTAGACAAGTTATCACCACCCATTATCATACACTTGGGTCAGTTAAATATACATATATGGTCATCCTAGTTCGGTTTAGGTTATCAATGCAACATTCATATGCACATACACCACTATCACAATCAATCGAACTCATAAACGCTAGCTAAGTAAGCCCAAAGGACTATCTTGTCACAAGGTAGTCCTAAACAACCGTGGTCACAGTTTTCGTCGAGGAAACAATTAGTGCCTGCATAAGAAAGACACACAACATCATACACTATCAAGGCTAGGAGATTCCACCTCCTACACCCCAAGATCATACAAAATCACAACCATAAACTAAACCTCGATATCTCAACAAATCCCAAAGATGCCTAAGGCATTCCTCAACATATAATATCAACACTCCCATCATATACAACACTATCATACTCTCAACTGAACTATAACACAAGGAAGGAAGGACACATACCACACTTGGTATGTCTTGGACAAAGACGCATCTACGAAAACGGAAAGGTGTAGGAGTGGTGACAAGCCGCGATAGTGGTGGATCACAGCCGCATGGGCGATGACAAACCTCAGGCACAGGGGTCGCACTGACAAGGTGCGGGGGCGGCCAACACAGTAGAGGGCGATCTCCTGCTTTCCTTTGATCTCTCATTCAATACTCTCATCTTTAAAGGTGCCAAAGGCAACCCATCAACATAATACATATACATATACATATACATACACATCATCAATGTCCTGGAATTCAGACACAAGATCAATCTTGTGGAATTCATGACCCAGGAAGGAAGAAGAGGAAAGAAGAAGAGAAAGAAAACCTATCACTACTGGATCAAGGGAAGAAAGAAAAACCATAACCTCAACAGTTACACAACACAACTCGTCCTCAACATCATCAAAGCCATCTAAACACACATGTAAGATCACACTTGGAAGAAGAAGAAGAAGAAGAAGAAGAAGAAGAAGAAGAGCGTGAGAGAGAGAAGAAGATGAAGGATGAAGGAGCTAACCCTCTCACATGAGAGAGAAGAGGAAACCTATAGAGAAGGAAAGGAAAAAGCAAGACAATCAAAAAGGCAGCGCCCAACATGAAAACCGAGGGGGCGGATGATCATGGCCGAGGGGGTGGCTCCGCACCTGCGGCCAAGCTAAGGCGCAGGGGAGGGGTCCCTAAAAAACTAAGGTTCTTACAAGAGTACCCGCTCCTATCTTGCGGGATTTTGCTGTGAGTCTTTTCTAGACTACCAAGACAGGGCCTCGACATATGAGAGAGACAAGGCATGTCTTAGGAGAGCTGCTCAATCTCGTGGGCAGGAGAACAAAAAACGGTAGGACAAGCCAGTAATACTACAAGATCTTTTGGCTTTGGACGAGGTTAGATGAACGGACGACCGAGTTATCCTCCTACAGTTTAGACTCCACAGAGAGAGAGGCAGTGTAATAGCTGTGGCGGTTACAGACATATTCGGCCAGATTGCAAGAAGCCGCCACTGACATGATTCCCGTGCGAAAATCCAAGACATAGGGCTATATTCTACCGTCAAGGCAGATCTCCATCACAACAGGGGTCTTCCCCTTAGGCATTCAGGGAGGTGGATAGAGACCACCACAATATTAGGATCCGACCCAACAATAGCAATATCGGGCCCTAGGTCATCCTCCTTCACAAAGCACATGTAGGGACAAGGTCGCGGATGAGGTTGTAGTGGTACTACAGTTGATACGAGAAGAGATCAGGCACGGGTGTTTGAGATGAGGAGCGCTGACTAGCCAGCTGCACCTGCGGCTATAAGTACTATTTGGATTAAAGATTTACCTGTTAGAGTTCTGTTTGATACGGGTGCTACACATTCCTTTAAACTCCAATGCATTCATAGATAGGTTGTCCTTATTTATATTTGAGGGAGTACCTTTCATAGTACGGTTACCAGATGATGGTAAGGTAAGAGGTTCCCGAGAGATTTACGATTGTCCCATTCATTTGGGAAATCGAGACTAGTTAGTGGACTTCTTAGTTATGCACATGGTTCACGAGGACGTCATCTTGAGGATGGATTGGATGGTTAGACATGGAGCAGTGTTGGATATTGGTAGGAGGACTACCATTGTCACTACCGAGATGGACATGTAGAGATCTTCTAGAGTTGGGACCTCGGGAAATCTGGAGTGGTCATCACTGCAGTTAGAGCAACTAGACTGATTGGATAGAGTTATGAGGGCTTATGGTGTTATGCCATGAAGGAAGGTAAGGGTCCGTTGTTAGAGGAGATCCCGGTGGTGTGAGAGTTCACCGACGTGTTTAGTGACGACCTACCAAGCTTACTCCGTAGAGGAGCGTTGATTTCAACATTGAGCTAGAACCTGGTAAGAGACCAATCTCGAAGGCCCCTATTGCATGACACCTGTTGAGCTACTAGAGTTGAAGAAGTAGCTGGAGTAATTGGATGAGAAGGGATTCATACACCCTAGCATTTCGACAAGGGATGTACCGGTACTGTTTGTGAGGAAGAAGGACGGGTCAATGAGGTTGTGTATCGACTATAGAGAGCTGAATAAGGTCACCATCAAGAACAAGTACCCCTTGCCCCGTATAGATGACTTGCTTGACCACTTGCATGGAGCCATAGTGTTCTCAAAGACCGACATGAGGTCTGGATATCACTAGTTGAGAATGAGAGAGAAGGACATACCTATGACTGTATTTTGGACTCGGTATCACTACGAGTTTGTAGTGATGCCATTTGGACAAACGAATGCGCCCACCGTGTTCATGGACTTGATGAACGGAATCTTCATCGACTTTTTGGATCAGTTTGTGTTGGTTTTTATTGACGACATCCTGGTGTACTCTAGGAGTCTAGAGTAGCACATATGACAATTGAGGACGGTATTACAAGTTCTACAAGATAAGAAGCTTTATGCCAAGCTGTCCACTTGCGAGTTTTGGATGTCTGAGGTGACTTTCGTTGGGCATGTAGTTACAGATGAGGGGATCAAATTTGATTCAATGAAGATCGAGTCAGTATCTTCATGGCAACTTCTGAGGAATGTTAAGGAGGTACGCATTTTCTTAAGGTTGGCGGGCTACTACCGCCAGTTTGTGGGAGGGTTTTCAGTGATAGCCCGACCACTTACTTGCCTATTGAGGAAGACCACCCGATTCGTTTGGTTTGAACCGTGTCAACAGAGCTTTGAGGAGCTGAAGAGGAGATTGACTTCCGCTCCGATATTAGCACAACTAGAGTCCAGAGGGTTTGTGGTGTACAAGAGGTAAGGTCATTGCATACACATCTCGAAAGTTCAAGACATATGAGGAGAATTATCCGACTCATAACCTAGAGTTAGCTGTAGTGGTTCATGCCCTTAAGATCTGGCGTCACTATCTTTACAGGACGACGTGTCACATCTTTACAGACCATAAGAGTCTGAAATACATATTCACTCAACAAGAGTTGAATAACCGCCAAAAGAGATGGTTGGAGTTGATCCATCAAAATTCGTTTTCACATGCCATATTTTAGAATTTGTATCAAACGGATCAACTAAGTATCCACGAATTATTAGATTTAGAAAAGTGATATAGTGTTACATTCAAATAAAGTGTCAAATAATTTATATCGTATTTCCCGCTAGTTTAAGAAAGTAATAGTTGACTAATATAAATTAAATTAATGATATGATGGGTTATTGATCATAATCAAATTAATTAACCAAAAATAAAGATTTGTTTGTGTTGTTCAACGATTCGAAAGAAATTTATAGGAACTCATTTATTAATAATAAGTTATAAATTCCACTTAAAATTTTACTTTATTTCATATGATGTTTAAACTTTTTGCTTTCTCTATTTTTCAAATAAAAAAAAGTGAAAATTGCTTAAACAGTACCTCATCTTTTAGGCTGGCTATACTTTGGTACTCCGTCTTTTAAATTATCAGAACAGTACCCTACCTATTGAGTCCGACCAAAGATTAGTACCTAAATTATAGTTCATACGTTAAGTTAACAAATCGGTATTGAGTATCTAAGGTAGGTGGACAATTTTGCCTAAGGTAGGTGAACAATTTTGCCCATGATATTTAACACTGATCTATTAACTTAGCGTGTGAACAATAATTTATGTACTAATCTTTGGTCGGACTCAATATGTAGGGTACCGTTGTGATAGTTTAAACGACAGATACTAAAGTTTAGTCAGCCTAAAAGATGATGTACTATCTAGACAATTTTCTCTAAAAAAAAAAAGTATAGTACACAACACTACACCAACACAAGTGCTTAATGGTACAATCATTAGTCCACTATTATTTATTACGTATGTCTTCGATCTATAATTACATTTTTAAATATTTATAACCTTTGGGTGACATTTCAATTCTTAATATATTTTTCTAGTTTTAATACATTAATATTTTAATCTAGTAAAAAAACTCTGATCAATATATAGTATTATGGGTCGCCCAAGAGAGTCAATGACCCAAAGTATATATGAGCACATTTTAATATAGCCCAATCTATTTGGCCCACGATAAAGTTGATAATCCAAAAATATTTTCAAATTATTATTTGTGAACACAAAACGGCTTCTTATTTACTCATTTATTCACTTAATCACCTCTTATATTTTTATTTAACTATTCCATATTTATAATCCGTATCCCAAAATAATTAACTACTTCTTGGGGACCTATTAAATTTGGATGGAAAATTGGATAGTCTATTCTGGATGGATTATTAATAAGGTGGTTAATTGTTAACGATTATAAAGATTGAGGGGTTAAATGAAAATAAATATATAAGAGGTGGTTTTATGTAGTTTGCTATAAATTTTAATAAAAAAATGTATATCTAAGACTTACTTGAACCCGTCCCAACCTAGTAACTTGGATTCAACCCGAAAAATTGCTAGACCCAAAACTGACCTGAAACAAAATATTAGGCAACCAGACCCAGTTTTCGACTCAACCTGAACATAACTTGACCCAACTCAACTGATTGATCCGGTCCAATTGACACCTCTATTTGAAGCCATTAAAAACCGATGTAACCCAACCCGAATTACCTGAGGACCGAACAAATTATGAAGCAAGAACCGAGGCTATCTGATAACCCGTATTAACCCGAACAATTGATATCCGATCCAAACCGATCCCACCCAAAACAAACCGCTAAAAATGTTTTGACCCGACTTGTTTGAACCCGAGCCTGTTGTGACTAACCCGAACCCGGCTTGTCGGCCCGTTTGACACTGCTAATGAGAACCGAACTAAACCGACCCGTTATGAACCGATAATCGAACTAAACTGATCCCGTTATGACCCGAGAACCGAAGCTACCCGATAACCCGTTTCAACAAATATTCGACCCAAACCGAACCGACCCGAAACAAACCGATAATTAACAAGCTTGTTTTTTACCCGACCCATTTCAACCCGATCTTCTTGTGACCGACTCAAATCCGCCCCGATGGTTCTGTATGACACCTCTAGTTGTGAGGGGTAGGTGAGAGTACTAATTTGTTAGTTTTCTTCTTAAAGGCTGATGAACTAACTAGTATAAGTGTCAGGACTCAGGAGCAAGTTGGTTGAAGTCCATCTTCCTCCGCAGAAAGAAGATGGGAGTAGCAGGAGCTGCAGTGATTATCATCTCCCTCCTCTGCTTGTCATTAGCTGTCTTCTTACCCACTCAATTCCAACCACCATCCCTCCCAGGCTCCCACAACCACCTCATCGCCGCTGACATCATCGCCATCCCCGGCGCCGTCGGCCCTGAGAGCTTGGCATTTGACCCCAATGGCGAGGGTCCCTACACCGGCGTCGCAGACGGCCGTATCCTCAAATTCGTCCCCGAGGACCGCTCTTGGCTTCAGTTTGCCTTCACTTCTTCTCAGAGGTAATCAAACTTATGTTGATAAAAATATCTTTGGGGTGTGAACTAATCTGCAAAATCAGGAAATCCCTAATTTTGTGGTGTGTGTCAACTGTTAAGGAGTGAGTGTAATCGCCCATTTGCCCCTGAAATGGAGCACATTTGTGGAAGACCCTTAGGACTGAGGTTTGATAAGAAGACCGGAGATCTGTATATAGCTGACGCCTACCTTGGCCTCTATGTCGTCGGTCCTCAGGGAGGCCTCGCCACTCCACTCGTCACTCAAGTAGAAGACCGTCCGATATATTTCACTAACGATTTGGACATTGATGAGGAAAATGATATTATTTACTTCACTGATTCAAGCACAAGATACTACAGAAGGTATGTATTTGATGCACCCTTCTTAAATGATTTGGTTATCAGTTTGTTTGAGAATGAGTCTAAAAAAATAAATTAACAAATAATAAGTTAAAAAATAAACTAATAAATAAAGGTAGCCTCGTACTGTAACACGGTAGAAGAAGTAAAAAAAATTGAATTATGCACTCCAGGCAATTCCCCTTGTCCAGTTTCAGTGGAGATGAGACAGGAAGACTGTTAAAATACAACAAAGCAAGCAAAGAAGTGACAGTCCTGCTAAGAGACCTCGCCTTCACAAATGGTGTGGCTTTAAGCAAGGACCACGCCTTCCTTGCAGTAGCGGAGTCGCGTAACTGCAGGATCCTAAGGTACTGGCTTACAGGAACCAAGGCCGGGACTTTGGAGACTTTGGTCGACTTACCCGGGTTCCCGGACAACATAAGAAGGAATTCTGAAGGCGAGTTTTGGGTGGCATTACACGCCAAGAAAGGGGCGATCACAGGATGGATTCTTTCGAAACCTTGGGTTGGTAAAATGTTGCTTAGGCTGCAGCTGAGCTTTGGGTGGCTGCATAGAGTGTTGGTGAGCGGAAAGCCTCACGCTACGGCTGTTAGAGTGAGTGAGGAAGGGGAAGTGTTGGAGATTTTGGAAGATGTTGATGGGGAGAATATGAGATTTATCAGTGAAGTAGAGGAGAAGGATGGGAAGCTTTGGATTGGTTCGGTTATGATGCCCTTCATTGGCATTTATGACTTAAACAACTCACAAGTTTAACAATTATGTTAAACCCGGTTTATGTGTTTTAGGTAATAATTGGATCAAGTGTTCAAGTGGGCCTTTGATGCGAAGGAGGGTCTTCACATTTACCAAACCGTCTCATTTTCCATCTTTTATTATTTTTTTAGAGTGAATTTGCTATGTGGCCTTAGTTCACTAATTTTGTTTGGTAATTGTGAATCTCAATAATTTTGTTAGAATATGACCTCTTATAAATTTTTTAGACTAATTTACCCTTCTACAAAAATTTAAAAGATTCTTAATTAATTATTGTCTTTTAATTGACCTACAATCCCTAATTGAAGAAAGTGTATTTTGAAAAAGTTGCCAATTTTAATCAACATGATCAATTAGTAAATCATAAAGAATACAAGAAAAATTTACGTGAATTGATAAAACTAGCATGTTACATGCTTGTACTCTTCATATAAATCATGAAGAGTACAAGAAAATTCTTGATAAAATTTTATAAAAAATTTACAAGAATTGATCAGCGTAATCAATTAGTAATTAATCAATTAATAATTAATCGTGTACAAGAAAAGTTTACAAGAAGATAAATTGTGAAATCCAACTTGTCCGGTTGATATTAGGATGGGAGGGAGGGGCAACCAAAATTACAAGAATAAATTATAAATTTACAAGAAATCTGTTTCACTTGCAAGAATAGTTACAGTAAAGTTATAAGAGTAACGTCTAAATTAGGATAATAAATAAGTGTAAATGTGCCATTATTTGTTTAATAAGGTTATTCACTTAAAAATTATAGGCCTAAGTTATTTACTAAACAAAATTAGTCATTGGGTGCATTTCATCCAATTTTCTCTATTTTTTAGTGTGTGATATCTTTTAACTACTAATGTCATTTTCTCCTATTTCTATTAGGATTAGGATTAGGATTAGTTTTTACTATACATGTGACGCTTTGTTTACCATCTTATGTTTTGTCATCGCTTCTCGGTTTTTTTCTGTTAAAACTCTAAGTTATAAGTTTGTTTCTTTTTCATTGTATGGAGTCAGTTTTGTCTATAATTAGCTAAATTCTCTATTCTAAAGTTCAGGTGAACCCAACATACTTGATGAGTCGATTATTGTTGTTATTGTATTATGGCTATTCGATGGTTGTTTATTTATCATAGTTCTCATTATTGTCTATGCAAGCTACACGAGTTTTGTCTCGGTGATTAACAGGTTATGAGTGCTTAAATCTCGAGTGATCAAAGATGGAGAGTTGTGTAAGTTAGACATCGAATCTTATACAAAATTGTGTATCGATGTCCTTAGATAACCTAATTAACTAAAAACTTTATACAATATGATAATAACTTTAGATTCATTATTCGCATTGTTGTGTTTGTACTTGACTTTGAAATTATCACCCCGTTGGTTTATATTTCTTTAAGTTGATTGTCTAGGTTACCTTGATAACACAACATAAAATCTTTGATTTCTCCCTCACTTCTTAATTATCGTCTCCATTCCGGCTAAGGTAATTAGTTACATCACCATACCTTCATATTTTCCATGCCCAATCGAATCTTGTATTTAGTTTGTAAGTTTTGGAATCAGATTCAAGGATTATCAAAATTGGTGTCGTTGACGTGGAGTTTGTAACGTGTTGATTGTGCTTTAACTAACTGCCTAGGTCTCTTTTCTTATTGATCATGTTTTTCTTTTTTTAGTTGTTGGCGGTGTCATGACTCCACTATCCCACGCGATGTTGAACAACAAAGATTATTCTGAGCTCCCCGTTTTGTTTTTGCATATCGACTTTGTTGGATGTAGATCGTTAGCACTGGGAACTAAAGTCAGTTCCTAAGAGAAGATAATATATCAGTTTAGAATAATAACTAACGATAACTTTAAAGTAGTAAAATTATTAAGACATCTCGATTTAGAGTGGAAAACATAATTCACCAACCTAGTCAACTAGGATTAAAACAACTTGCCCAACTAGTTTTTCACTAGCAAAGATTTTAACTCTTCATACAACTTTATTAATAGTTTGGTCAGATTATACACTCCTCATTTCTAGTACCTCCTAACACTCCTCAACTTCTAATCTCCAAAACAGTCCTCTAAAGTTCTTCTCTTCTCTTCACAGTACTTCACGACACTCCGCCAGTGTCTCCGTCTTCTTCCTTAGACTTTGTACGACATGTGCTCCTTCGTGCCTTTTGTGTGTATATAACCGAAATATGAATTTCGAAAGAGTTAATCAAGTATAATCAAATCATAAGGGTATATATAGCGGCTTAAACTACGAAAAAATATATTTGTCTCCAGCCAAGAATATATATAACAAATAATATATATTTTTATCTAAACAAAGATCCTAAGATACACTATCACTAGATATAGACATCTTTCTAAGATATACTTTACAAAGATAGATAAAGGTCCTTCGACAAATCTTATTTAAACATATAAAATATGCTTCCAAACATAGAAGATATAATTTTTAGGATTAAGGTAGCTTCTATTTTTTGCAACATCATGTCTCGAAGCACCACGGTTAGCGTCCCGTAAAACTCGACACCCTTGTTTACTTCAGCATGTCCGTTTACTACGGCACTCAGTCAATGAACGAATATCACTCCCTCTAGTGGCAGTTGCTTGAAAGTAAACTTGTGAAAGACTTATTAGAACATTTATACAGAGTTGTTTCTAAACATCATAACCTATTAGAGTTCCTTCAGAACCCAACAAAACCCCCTTTTTAATGGTGACAAATAACCTATAAACTAAGACATAAATAAGCAATAGGATATACAATGTAATAGTAAAAAGAAGATAGATAGAAAAAATTTCCCCAAGAAGGGAAATGATTAAGAGTTCCCCCTCATAAATTTACACAACCTTTTCTACTTTTGTTAAACACTAGTGAACCACTTTCCTTAACCATTTACTTCTAAGCTTCTATAACCTCAATAAACACCTGTAAGATTAAAAAAACCTCAATAAACACCCGTAAGAAACCAAGCAAATGAAATGCAGCAACAAAGCAAAACAAAACAATAATATCACAAACTAGTTGATTGGGAGCATCTCTAAACCTAGCTTACTTCAAGACGAAAACCATGGAAGCTAGAAGACAACGAGTGAAGAGCACTCTAAGGAGGAGAGGAGGATGAATCAGAATTATGGAAGCTAGAAAGTAAGGAGTGAAGAGCACACTAAGAAAGAGAAGATGAAGAATTAGAATCATTTCTAAGAGGGAAATAAGAAACATCTTTAGTGGAGAAACGTAGACCATTTTTAGAATGCAAATGAAGACCCCTTCTCGGGACACCTCTTGGAAGAAAATGATGATCATCCTCAAGGAAGAGTTGAAGGTCATCTCTAATGGAGAAGTAAAGACCATTAATTGGAGGTGGAAGATAGCAATATCCATGTATGTAGGGAAGCCAGTTGTTCCATGCAAGTACACGTGTGGACGGAAGAGATGATGGATTGATCCTATGCTGAATCTAGGAGATCTTGTAAAAATATGTTCCCATACACATGCTTGTGGGAGAAGGAGATCAATGTCACAGATGGAAAATCTCCCCCATGCATGACCACGTAGGAAGCCACCGAATAATACAAGCAACCATGCAAACGTCGGAATGGGCTTGCCATGCATTAACACATTCACCAACGGGCTAGCCATGCATGGACATGATGGACGATTCTATATGCTGATTTTCGGTCCAAGTGCTATTATTTTCCAACCCATAAAAACACAGGTAAATATGGGTTAAGTTGTTTATGTTGTGCTTTTAAATGTTATTATTCAGCCCATGTTATTTTATTTATTTCTTGCAAATAATTAAGTATCCTAATAGACAAGCTTAAAGATAGCCTTGAAATCATATCTCCTAGATATACTTGTATCTTAAGATGATCGATCTTATTTTCTTATTTTCCTCGTGCAAGATAATATCTTAATCTCAATAATATATGAATCTTCGGGCCGGATTACAGGAAGCCCATATTCGAGCTACATCCTATAAATTGGGGTCCCGAGCCTCTTGTTTTCTTACCCTGAAATTGAATAAACACAGATTACTTTTGCGATATTTGCGAGTTGCAAATTCGTTGTTTGTGGCCTTTTGCACGGGAAGTTGAGAGCAAAACAGGTCTTGTTCTTGTTCACGTGTTAGCTTGGACTTGTTTGAGTGTATTCTACTTGTGTGCATCACAGTAGGGTAATTTAACTCATCACATGCATATATCCAAGTACTCTAGGGACCATCTCTCCGTCTTATGTTTGGGTGTACGGAAGTGTTCTATAAGATAGTCGTTGGTTGTGTGTTAGGGTCCAACGCATCCTAGCGTGCCTCCGAGTTGTTGATTAGGGTTTGACCTTGATCTATCCATCTATCAATCCATCCCACCATCGGATCATCCTCTTTCCGTATCCCTTTTATTTATATCGAGTCATTTTAGGTATCGAAAGATCGATTCATCCAACTACGGCTAGCCCTTCTATCACTAGTTCAAGTTACACATAGCTGATAAACCATAAATGTTTAGGAAAGACACAACACATCACCGAGAAAATCAAACAAGAGAGAAAGAAAATGTGGAATTGCGAAGAAGATGGTGCAGGTCATGGAACAACAGGAGACGAAACTTTTCAAGCATCTTAAGAATCGAAATCAGTCCCAATTTCATCAATGATATCCCCTTATCAACAACAACAAATGTTGATCCTTTCAGGAAGTTAGCGTGAGTGACCAAGATAGCGAGATCAGTGGACAACCTTTCCATCTATCTAGTTTACACTTTTGAAAATACACAAAACTTCTCATCAATACGTAGTAGGATTCTTTGAGAGCATCTAAGCAAGTCTCTTCAATTCCCTGCTTACCCGTATCATGTGAAGAGGATGGCCCCTTTGAGCACATAAGACATTTTCCATTTTCAAATTGCATACCCATCTATAGAGATTTTATCCTACAACTTTCCCACCTTTTCATTATCAGTTGCATTTGAATCATTGTAAAATCCGTGCTACTAAAGTAGTACCTTAACGATCGGGGCATATAGAAGACTATGAGAACCATTATTTTTACAGTTGTCCATGCATTGCATGATCAAAACAGAATAGTGATATCTGATTGTTGCCTAGAATTTTGGATGTGAACCATTATTGTGTTCATCTTTGTAACCACTTTTATTTTTTCATAGACAATAATTGGGCCTACTCACCCCTTAACAGAAAGCTAAATCGAATTATAAAAATTAATACGGGATTTTAAATGTATAGGAATATTTACGGTTTACAAGATTTATCATTTTATGTGAATCGAGGTCACATAAAATTCTAGAAATCAAATATCGTTTTATTTTATTTATAAGAATAAAAGTTGGTTGTTCGGAATTCGGTTGAATTCGGTATTAAATAGAGTTTAAAATTTTTGGGTATTACATTCGATTCCTAAGAAGATCAAATATCACTTACAATAGCAAACACAAACTTCATCTCCTACAACCTAAACAATCACACAGCAGGTACGGCACTTACTAGACTGCAATGCAGAGGTCCAGGATCTATTGTCCGTCGGCGAGGAAGGGCTGAAGTCCGACGCTGGTAAGGACTCCGGTGTTACACTTGGAAGATTGAGAGAGGAGGAAACTCGAGGTGCACAAGGATGAGTCTGCAGAGGTCATCAGGGAAGGGTCAAGTCCCTACACTGGGCTCCTGGGGGTTCGAAAACGGTAATAAAAAGGGAGTAGGGCTTACCAGGGTGCTTGCAGTAGAGACGGTGGCGACGGCGAGAGAAGCGGTGTGCCGATACAAGAAGGAGCCTCCGATTGCTTGCTGCCTATTGTGTTGCGATGGTTGCTTCATTGCCGAGGCTATTGGACGGATTGGAAAGGGAGTAGGAGAGAAGGAAAGGCAGCGGCGAGTGACTGCTAGGGTAGAAGGGTGTAAGGCGGGTGGAAACAAGGAAAGGACGAGATTTCCGTCGATGTTGAAGGTGAGAAGATCTTGCAGTGGAGGTGGTTACCATCCTTGCGCGAGATCTGAGCTGGAGAAGGAAGGAGATGTCTCCGTCTTGATGGGCCCGTCATGCCACCAGATCCGAAAATGGGCCCATCAAGCAACCCATAGTTTGCTCCCAACAACGAGCCCGCCAAGGAAGTTCCCTAATCTATATGGGCCATTGTACTAAATGAGGTGAAAGCTTGGTAAATGTATTTATGTGATTAAAAAACTTTACTTAAAGTGATATAATTTATCAAATTATGAAATTAATATTTATGTAAAAAAAAACAAGTTGGTCAAAGCCCGGTTTGACTCGAAAATGCTCGGAAATAAATTTTCAGGGATTACACTTACAATAATATATCCTAGACAATTTTGTCCTTGTATTAGGTTTAAACGAAATCGAAACGAACAGGAAATTAAGCAATAGAATCCAGAAGGAAACCTGAAATCGCCAAAGATGGAAACATGAAATCGCCGGAACCGGATTCGACCTGGCGTGGAACTGGCGTAGTCAAGGGGTGAACTAGCGTTGAACCGGGGTCGACCTGGGAGACGGAAGGACTCGCTGGAGATAGACTAGGGGTGAGCTGGTGTGGAATTGGGATCAACTTGGGAGACGGAAGTAATCGGTGGAGAACAAGGGGTTAACGTACTGCGTGTAACCATAATCGACCTTAAGGTATATTGGGCATGAACTACAACACGCTAGATCTAATTTTTAGATCAAGTAGAAGATATATATACGTACGGAATATCTTATCTTTAACACGGTTGATCGGTACTTTTTAACACGGGTTTAATGAAATTTTTTTAATTCCCGGCAAATCTCGCGCTTTCTAAAAAATTTCTAAATTATTTTTTAAATAATATTTAACACGGTTAATTGAAAGACGTGGTAAATTGTGTTCGCATGCTTATTTAACACGGTTTAGAGGATAGCCGTGGTAAATTGTAAACATTTTACTACGGTTTCGAAGAGAACCGTGATAAATGATACACAAGTTTAACATGGTTAATTGAAAGACGTGGAAAATTGTGTTCATACGCTTATTTAACACGGTTTAGAGGGTAACCGTGGTAAATTGTAAACATTTTTACTACGATTTCGAAGAGAACCGTGATAAATGATACACAAGTTTAACACGGTTACAAGTAACTGTTATATTATAACAAAATTTTTAGCACGGTTCATAGGGTAACCGTGTTAAAATGGGTGATTCTATAAATTTACCATGGTTATTCGATTAACCGAGGTAAATTATAAGTATTTTTAACACGGTTTTTTGGACAACCGCGGTAAAAATGTTGAATTTGCATATTTACCACGCAAAAATACGAAACCATGTTAAATATACCGTAACCTATGTGCTTTTTTGTACTAGTGTATATCGAATTCTATAACTTCTTTCCATTGACTTCTTTTGGCCATATCCCCTTGAGATACTGATAGCATGAATTATAGTCTATATTTTGGGACTTGTTTAGACGTTTTATCTTCAATAATCTGCATGTTTGAATGTATATTATGTGATTATATTGTCGTTTCATCTACCTTTGCGGGAATCGAGGTCTACACCAAGTTTCATTGTAATCGTAGGTAAAATGGCACGTTTTGCATCAAAATGGAGCTAAAGGAGCTAAGGAGTCATTGAAGCTACATTCAGGAGCTTAAGGAAGAATCCAGGAAGCATGGAATTGGATTAAAGATTTACTTTGGACCAGATTTGAGAGATTTTACATTCAGTTTAGAGCCACCTCGGTCAGCTACAATACCATCTCGACCGAGGTGATCCAGAGAAGCGCCCCGACCGAGGCGAACACCTGGGACGCGGCGGGATATATTTTATTCTTGGCTGAGATCTTTTAAGTTTGGAAAGAGGATCTTATATTTTTAGGCTGAATTTCTGGAAGGAAGAAGATAATTTAGCTAATATATTTTACCTATTTTATTGGAAAATATCTTTCTAAGATCTTTTATCTTTGGGAGTCAATTTTCCTATAAAAGGGTTGGATTTTCCACAAATCCGACACCCGCCAACGGCAAGAGGCCGCATCCAGCAGTTAGGAAGGATTTTTGGAAGGTTGAAGGAAGATTGAAGGAAGGAAGTTGATAGCTTTTATAGCTTTCGTGAAGGGTTTTGTAAGATTCTCTTAGATTCCCTTCTTGTTAATTGTCTTATTGGATTGTGATCCAAGGAACGCTTGTTTGTTTAATAATTGATTCAGTTATTGAAACCTTTTTCTTAAGGTTCTTATGTTCAATTATTCACTTTCTTCCCTTATATTTGATTATTGCTTTTATGATGATGATTGGCTAATTTCTTTGTGTGATTCTAGGGTGATTGACTGAAGGTTGTGGGAAAAACAATGATAGAATAATCTTAAATTCCAGTAGGACCCTGAAAGCTCGAGTCTTTATCCTTAACCCTAGAACATCTCGCTCAGTCGATGAACATCTCGGCCGGGGTGGAATTCGTTTGACCGAGGTGACCTTTCTGATCTGAAACTGAGAGTTAAATGTTAGAGTTTGCCAAATCCTATTCTTATTACACCTTTCCTGGTTCAATGCAAGCCTAGGATGAGACTTACCCGGTAATTCCTTTTTTTGTTTACCAAAGATCATAAGTATATGTAATAAAGGTTTATCCTTTATTGGGGTTTGAGTGTGCTTTCATTCCATCTTTGTGAGTTAGCTTGAGACTTACCCGGTAAAGGTTGATTCTATTCTCTTAGATGGTGGGTTGGTTTGAGGTTATAGTTCTTTTCCTTAATTCCTTGAGACTTACCCGGTAATAGGAGTTACGGTTTGGGATTGTGAGTAGTGAGACTTACCCGGTGATCTATTCCACTTTAAAAACACCTTCCCTTTGCAAAATCTCAGCTTTGTCCGCTTATCTTTAGATCTTAAGTTGGAACCACAACTAGATGCTTTAATCCCTAGAATTGCATATCTCCTTAATTGACTTTTTATCATCTTTGATTGTTTAATCGCTTTTGTGGTTGGTAATTACATAGACAACCTATACTTGCTTTGTTTCACCTAAGTCCTTGAGATCGACGCCCCGGAATTCTTGCTTTTACTACGATTGACCCGTACACTGCGGGTTCGCATCCTTGTTTTTAGCATACATCTAGGGTTATAAATTTAAAGCTTGCACACACCATTTGGAGCGAACAAGTTTTTGGCGCCGTTGCCGGGGACTTGGTCTAGACCGAGCCGGTTCCGGTGATCTTTTCGGGGCGCTTGCCCCTGTTTCTACTAACCACTCTACTTGAGTGACTTTCACAGGTTCTTTTTCTTAGGTTTATGCGAAGAACCCGCGCTGGGAAGGAAATCGTTCCCTACGATCCCGAACCAGAAAAGACATACAAACGACGCTTGAAAGAAGCGAAGATAGCCAATCAGGATAATCGCGATCTTGAAGCCGAATTAAAGGAGGCATTGGAACAACTACGCCTCAGTAAAGAAGAATTACGACTGGAAAAAGAAGAAACTCGCGTAAGGACGGAAGCGATTGAAGCAGATATGGCGGCTTTACGTGACTAGTATCTACCTCGACCGAACCCAGATCTTCGACCGAGGCAAGACCCTGCTCCAGATCCTCGACCGAGGTAGAACCTAGTTCCTGCTGCCCCGGCCGAAGTACTTCCACCTCGGATACCAGTCCGAGATGCTCTTTTTGCAGGTATTCCACTGACCCTAGGGCAAAGGATGGACCCCAACCAGCAACTGAGGCGTCCAGGAGTCAACCTAGGAGATCCAGCGGAGCATGATTATGAACTTTGACCGCAAGTTCTTTCCATGATCCGGCAATGTCAGTTTGGAAGGCTAGAGAAGGAATCTCCGCATCAACATCTGCAAAACTATGAGATCTTGATGAAGACCTTAAGACCTTCAAGAATAGAAAACAACAACTACAAGCTAAGGCCTTTCTACTTCTCCTTGAAAGATAGGGCGCTTACTTGGTATCAATCTCTTCCTCCCGGAAAATACAGCACTTGGGAAGAGATGACGACAGAGTTCTTGACTAAATTTTTTCCCCCCTCTAAAACCGCTGAAATGAGAGGGAAGATCAATGCATTCATCATGAAGGACAAGGAGAGCTTGTCCAAGTCATGGGAGAGATTTAAAGACATCCTTTTAGACTGCCACATCATGGGATTCCAAAGATAGAGTTGCTGGAGATATACTTCAAAGGGTTGGACGGAAACACCCAGTTCAACCTCCAACTATTATCCGCCGGCACGTTCATGGACATGCCAATTGACGAAGCTTGGGAGTTCATAGAAAAGCAAGCTTTGCACATGGAGAAATACTCCCACCAAGGAGCTGAAGGTGGAGTTAAAAGAGTCAACTTTCAAGAAGCTCCACCGAACAACGATCAACTCACATTTTTGAAGAATGATGTGAAACAATTGAAGGAACTTTTGATGGCTCAAACTAAGAAAGAAGATGAAGGATATCGAAATTCAAGGAACAATGGGTACCGGAACAACAACGGTTCCCGGAACAACAACTACAACAACAATAGAGGGTCCAACAACAATAATTGGGGGGCAAACAACCAAAATTCGGGTAACCCTTACTCTAACTCCAATTCGAATGACTCCTCTAACCCTTTCCTCTCTTCCTCTTCTTCTTCTACTCCATTGAAGAGCCAAGAGCCTGGATCAAGTTCATCCCAGCCGGAAAAGAAAGATGCGGTGGTGGAGGCCATCTTGATCAAGCTCAACTCTATGGAGACATCAATGACTTCATTTTCGAAGGCACAAAAAGCCTTAGAGCAACAATTCTTTAACAAGGCAAATGAAGCGCCAAGAGATCCAGGGAAGCTTCCAGCAAGGACGGAAAGCAACCCTAAGGGATAGATCATGGCAATAACGACGAGAAGTGGACTGAAAACTGCAGATCCAGTGCCTCGACCGATGCCAGTACAGACGAAAACCACCTCGGTCCAGGCACAGTCGAAGAACACTTCGGCCGAGGTGCCAACCGAGGTGGAGCCACAGAAAGCGGAGGAGAAAACTGAAGTTTATATTCCACCTCCTGCATATAAACCACCGCTTCCATTCCCCCAGTCAAGGGCCAGAGCACATCTAGACAAGCATTTTGGTAAGTTATTTGACTTGATGAATAAACTACACATTAATATCCCTTTCCTTGGTGCTATTCTAGGGATGCCTGCCTATGGGAAGTTCTTGAAAGAACATCTGTCAAGGAAGAGGAAGTTGGAAGACTTTGGTGAAGTAAGGATGACGTCTAAATCCTCGGAGCTTATTCAAATCATGAAGGAGAAGATGCCACCCAAGTTGAGAGATCCCGGCTCGTTTTGCATTCCCATTCAAGTTGAGGATGTCACTTGTGAAGCCTTGTGTGATCTAGGAGCTAGCGTGAGCATCATCCCGCTGGAGCTATGTGTTAGGATCGGACTTGGAGAGCCCAAGCCGGTGAAGATACGGTTATATATGGCGGACCGCTCCATTACCCATCCCGTGGGCATTTTGGAAGACGTTCCGGTTAAGTTAGGTAACTTCTATTTACCTATAGACTTTGTTGTACTTGACATTCCTGCAGATTATCCCGTTCCTATCATTCTCAGGAGACCATTTCTAGCAACTTCGGGTTGCAATGTGGATTGTAAAAACGCCAAGTTAAAATTCAACATTGGCGGAGATGAACTGGAATTTGCATTACTTGCGGCAATGAAGGGAGAGCAGCTAGGAGATGATATCTTCAACATCTATGATGAAGAAGAATCAAGAGAATTGATGAGCTCTATCCTTATTAAAGATCCACTTGAAAAGGTTATTAGTTTTAGCTTAATGGAGGAAGGTATAAATGCTTCTTGTGATGCAGATATACGGAGCTTAAAGGCGCTGGAAGAAGATCCAGGAGTTAAAATTGAAAAGCTAATCCAGGAGAAGAAGATCTCCAGTTTTGGTCCCCGTTGCAGCACCTCGACCGAGGCACTCTCTGGATCAAGCGAGGTGTTCTTGACTGAAGAACATCTCGGTCACCCTCTTTGGACCTCGACCGAGGTCGAAAGCAAGATGATGTCAACTGAGACTTCAGAAAGTCCAGTTCTTCGATCTACTCCACTGGAAGGAGGAAGCAAGGATCCACCTCAAAAAGCACCCCTAGTTGTAGAGCTGAAACAACTCCGAAGTCACTTGAGGTATGCTTTTCTTGGACCGGATTCTACTTATCCCGTCATCGTTAGTGCTTCCCTCTCCGAATCTGAATTATCTAAACTAATGCATGTCCTGAGGAAGCATCAAAAGGCTTTGGGTTATACTATTGATGATCTTATTGGCATTAAGCCTTCTTTCTGCATGCATAGAATACTAATGGAGGACAATCATAAGATTTCACGGGAACCTCAAAGATGGTTAAATCCGATCATGAAAGAGGTTGTGAAGAAAGAAATTCTTAAGTTGTTGGATGCAGGTATCATATTTCCTATCTCGGACAACAAGTGGGTGAGCCCAGTACATGTAGTTCCGAAGAAAGGAGGGATGACCGTTGTGACGAATAAGAACAACGAGTTAATCCCAACTAGGACCGTCACGGGCTGGAGGGTGTGCATCGATTATAGGAAACTGAACGTGGCCACTCGGAAGGACCATTTTCCACTTCCCTTCATTGATCAAATGCTCAAACGGTTAGCCCAACATTTACATTTTTGCTATTTAGATGGCTATAGTGGCTTCTTCCAGATTCCTATCCATCCGGATGATCAAGAGAAGACAACTTTCACATGTCCATGGGGGACATTCGCATATAGGAGGATGCCATTTGGATTATGCAATGCACCCGCTACCTTCCAGCGATGCATGATGGCTATCTTTTCCGAGTATATAGAGGAGATCATGGAGGTATTTATGGATGATTTTTCAGTATATGGTTCCTCTTTTGATGATTGCCTATCTAACCTTTCGCTAGTACTACAAAGATGTGAAGACACTGATCTTGTTTTGAATTGGGAGAAGTGTCACTTTATGGTTAATGAAGGCATTGTGCTAGGACACCTCGTTTCTAATCGAGGTATTGAGGTCGATCGCGCTAAGATCGAGACTATTGAGAAACTTCCCCCTCATTGTTCTGTTAAGGGTGTGAGGAGTTTTCTCGGGCATGCAATTTTCTATAGAAGATTCATCAAGGATTTCTCGAAGATTTCTAAACTACTAACTAACCTCTTGAATAAAGATGTTGTTTTTGAGTTTTCCCAGGAGTGTCTTGATGCATTTTACAGGATTAAGGAAGCGTTGATCTCCGCTCCCATTATCCAGCCTCCGGATTGGACCTTGCCCTTTGAGATCATGTGCGATGCGAGTGATGTGGCAGTAGGAGCGGTGCTTGGACAAAATAAGGATGGGCGGACCACCACCATTTACTACGCTAGCAAGACGCTAGATGAAGCCCAACGTAACTACGCCACCACCGAAAAGGAGCTATTGGCGGTTGTATATGCTTTCAAGAAGTTTTGTTCTTACTTAGTAGGGGCGAAAGTTGTTGTCTACACTGACCATGCAACTATTCGTTACTTGCTTGCTAAGAAGAATGCCAAGCCACGCCTTATTCGATGGATTCTCTTGCTTCAAGAGTTTGATCTAGAGATCTGTGATAAGAAGGGATCCGAAAATTCTGTTGCGGATCACCTCAGCCGGCTGCCTCCCTCTTCACGCGAGAAGGAAAAACCACCTATAGACGATTCATTCCCCGATGAGCACTTACACTTGTTGGAGTGTTTGATAGACTTCCTTATCTCACCCCATGATGAAGGTGAAGTATGGGGTGAGGACACCTCCCAGCATATTTAAGGATGCCGTACGGTCCAACTAGCGACCTTAAATCAAGCGCTTCTTGGGAGGCAACCCAAGGTATTACTTTCTTTTCCCTTTTTCTAGTCTAGCTTTAAATAGTTTGCTTTTGCTTTGCTTTGTTTTTGGCTTCCTAGACAGACAACAGGTGACATCTAAGGAAGGAATACAACCCAGGAGCAACACTGGATGGACAAAAGTTCGAGAATTTGAGAAGACGGAGTTTGACTGAGAAACATCTCGGTTGCTGTCACAACACCTCGACTGAGATGATTCTTGAGCAACCGAGGCGACTAGGGTTACTGAAGATCCACCTCGGTCCGTACCACCTCGGTCCAGTCGAGACCATCTCGACCAAGGTGACAGCATTTCCAAAGAAGGGTATAAAAGGGAGAATGATTTCTCTCTCTTCCCTCTCTCACCTTCTCGACCGCGGCGCACATCTCGTCTCGCTTCTTCGTTTTTCGATCATTTTCGACGATTCTCACTTCCAAACTGCAAGAAAAGGGTAGAGGATCGGTTTGCAAGCAACAATCTGCAACGAAAACACTCCGAATCGACCAAATCTGGGGTAAATTCGAAAAAACCTAACTCCCTCTTCTTCCACTGATTTCATTCGATTTGGGCTTTGGTTGCCCCTGTATTGTGCTGGAAAAGGATTAAGTACCCCATAGGAACAATTGGTGGTGATATTGGGGGAAAAGAACTGGATTTTTGAGAGAAACGATCGCACAGCACTTCGCCTCGGTCCAATCGGCCTGTGCCTCGGCCGAGGTGTTCTTGAGATTTGTCAGAGTGACCGAGGTGGTCTGACAGTGATAGACAGAGATGAGTTCTGACAGGCAGCTTGTTCTGAGAGATAGATCCTCTCCTTCTCCTTCTTCTTCTTCACGCCGCTCTATACCGGTGATCCATGAGCGTCACCAAGTAGACTATGACCACATAGTGGCACGTCCAATGGTTGCACCACGATTTCTGGAGATTTCCGCATTTGACTGCCTCCATGTGGATGAGGATTTGAGGCGGATGATATCAGCGGTGGGGCTGGAGCAGTTTACTGAGATTAGAGCTCCAGTCTATCTTGAGCCGACCCTGGAGTTTGTTAGCTCCATCACTTACCTGCCCACTGAGCGCGCCATCAAGTACCGGTTGATGAACCGGAACTATCTAGTTCCTATGGACCACTGGCGGGATATCTTTGGCTTCCCGGCCCCCACTGTTGCTGATTTTCCTTCTCGAGCCGTAGCTCGAGAGTTTTGGAGCCAAATAGCTCACGTGGTTGAGCACGCCGACAGGTGGAGACCTGAAGACTCCAGGGAGCGGATTATCTTCCACCTGGCTTTTAGACTTGCTCGCAAGATCTTTAGCGAGACTCTTTCGGCGCGTACTGAGACGCCCCAGAAGATCAGACAGGGTGAGCTACTGAGTCTGTATTGCATGGTGACCGGAGGAGTTCCGGATTTTGGAGTTATGCTGGCAGAGGATTTGCAGAAGATCAAGGCCAAGGCGAAGGGAGGCATCTGCTGCGGAGGTATAGTGACTCACATTACGAGTTACATGGACCTTGATCTTAGTGCATGCACTATGGTGGCGGCTGCCAAGCCGCTCGGGTTTCAGGAGATGATCACTCGGAGGATACTGGTTCCTCGTGGACTTACTACGCCGTATGTGGCGATGCCCTGGGAGCAGACTGCACCTCAGGGTATTAGGTGGTCACCTCAGTTCTCTGTTTATGACCCGCACTACTAGCAGACCGCATGGATTTCGTTTATGGAGGATGCCAGAGACGCAGCAGCTTAGAGACAGGATGAGGAGGATGAGACTGAGGAGCAGGAGGATGAGGATGAGGATGGCGGTGCTGCCATAGATACAGGTACGGATACAGCTGGGACTAGTGTGCCGATTGTCAATCTGGACGACGATGAGATAGAGGAGGAGCCAGCTGCAGCACCAGCACGTCCAGCCAGGCGTAGGGTACGCAGACAGAGGGATCCAATTGCTCACCGCCGGATCGATGATCTGACGGATCATGTGATAGATTCTTACGTTGCCTTATCCCTAGACATTAGAGAGATGCAGGAGAGACTACACTACCAGCACACGATGGCTGAGATTCAGTTTCAGCATATCATGGGCTACCCATTTGACCCATCTCAGTACCCGTACGTGCCACCACCACCACCACCGGATCGGGATTAGATGCTTGAGAGCTTGTGGGATTTTCTTTATTTATTTATTATGCAGCTCAGCTTTATCCGGTGAGTATTCTGTTTTTAGTCTTATTTGACCCATTGGGACAATGTGTCCCAAGTATGGGGTATGTGGGTATGTATTTATTTGACTTATGTGGATGTATGACTTGACTCTTGATGGATATCTACTGTTTTATTTTGCTCTATGTGTTTATCTGAGATTACATGCATGCATACAGGTTATTTGATTGAGAAAAACAGGTTTGAAAAATTTTTTGATGACCTCGACCAATGTGACTATGACCAATCGAGGTGCAGTACCTCGGTTGACTTAGAACATCTCGACCGAGGTGGTTTAATTGGAACAGTTTTGAAAGGATTTGTGTGCTTCTTATCTGGATATGATCTCAATGATGATTTTGTTTGCTGACTGGTTTTGAAATCTTTATATGTTTGAAAGGTTTTATGATATGTTTAAGTTGCTAAATGCTTTGTTTGAAATTTTGGCATGTTTAATATTTTGTTTTTATCCAAATTATGTTGAATTTGAAGGTTAACACCACATGATGAGTTCTCTCACTTTCTTCCTGGAAAGACCAAGGCAATTCATTCTCTTTTCTTCTTCTTCTTGATCATGCTTACCCCCTCATATACATATTTGCCTCCCTTTACCTATCCGGGAATTTGGAAGCAAGCAAGTGGGAAGCAAGTGAAAGAAAAGTTGAGAGGTTGGCTGAAAGTTAGAAAGAAACAAATAGGTTTGGGGAAGTCAATCATGATGATGAGTAACTCGGCACCATTCACATAGTCGGGTGTTTGTGTCTTGCCAAAGTCGGATTGAGCGATATTCCTAACGGGTCATGGTATGTGCATCAAGGGTTTGAGGCATCTCGAGAAATTGATGATTGTTGATTTCCTAGGCTTCGGTTATTGTGCACCTCTGTCCATGCATCCCAAAAAGTAAAGTAAAAAGAAAATAAGCAAAGCTTATTGGTGGAAGATGTTGAAGTTCAAAAAAAAAAGTGAAGTAAAGATCCTTTTCCCAGATTCTAGCACCACATTCCTTATATACATCCCACCCTCATACGTTTCCTGACCTTCTTTTGGAAGCCCTTGACACATCGAGCTTGTTAATTGACTTGGTGGTTTAAACTGGATTATACACGATTAGTTTCGATGATTATGATTTATTATACATTCTATGATTTTATGCAAAGATGAACAACTTTCTTATATTTATAAAATGTTTTGATCATATTTTGATTTTAAATTCCAAGAAGCATTCTCTTAGAGTGATCTATGATTGTAGCACACCACCAAAAATGTTTTGAAATACTTTTCATTGATTTTTATGACTTATAATCTATTCTATCTTGTATCTAAGATTTGGAACTTGCTTGGGGACAAGCAAGGGCTAAGTATGGGGTATTTTGATAGCATGAATTATAGTCTATATTTTGGGACTTGTTTAGACGTTTTATCTTCAATAATCTGCATGTTTGAATGTATATTATGTGATTATATTGTCGTTTCATCTACCTTTGCGGGAATCGAGGTCTACACCAAGTTTCGTTGTAATCGTAGGTAAAATGACACGTTTTGCATCAAAATGGAGCTAAAGGAGCTAAGGAGTCATTGGAGCTACATTCAGGAGCTTAAGGAAGAATCCAGGAAGCATGGAATTGCATTAAAGATTTACTTTGAACCAGATTTGAGAGATTTCACATTTAGTTTAGAGTCATCTCGGTCAGCTACAATACCATCTCGAACGAGGTGATCTAGAGGAGCGCCCCGACCGAGGCGAACACCTGGGACGCGGCGGGATATATTTTATTCTTGGCTGAGATCTTTTAAGTTTGGAAACAGGATCTTATATTTTTAGGCTGGATGTCTGGAAGGAAGAAGATAATTTAGCTAATATATTTTACCTATTTTATGGGAGAATATCTTTCTAAGATCTTTTATCTTTGGGAGGCAATTTTCCAATAAAAAGGGTTGGATTTTCCACAAATCCGACCCCCGCCAACGGCAAGAGGTGGCATCCAGAAGTTAGGAAGGATTTTTGGAAGGTTGAAGGAAGATTGAAGGAAGGAAGTTGATAGCTTTTATAGCTTTTGTGCAGGGTTTTGTAAGATTCTCTTAGATTCCTTTCTTGTTGATTGTCTTATTGGATTGTGATCCAAGGAACGCTTGTTTGTTTAATAATTGATTCAGTTATTGAAACCTTTTTCTTAAGGTTCTTGTATTCAATTATTCACTTTCTTCCCTTATATTTGATTATTGCTTTTATGATGATGATTAGCTAATTTCTTTGTGTGATTCTAGGGTGATTGGCTGAATGTTGTGGGAAAAACAATGATAGAATAATCTTAATTTCCAGTAGGACCCTGAAAGCTCGAGTCTTTATCCTTAACCCTAGAACATCTCGCTCAGTCGATGAACATCTCGTCCGGGGTGGAATTCGTCTGACCGAGGTGACCTTTCTGATCCGAAACTGAGAGTTAAGTGTTAGAGTTTGCCAAATCCTATTCTTATTACACCTTTCCTGGTTCAATGCAATCCTAGGATGAGACTTACCCGGTAATTCTTTTGTTTATTTACCAAAGATCATAAGTATAGGTAATAAAGGTTTATCCTTTATTGGGGTTTGAGTGTGCTTTCATTCCATCTTTGTGAGTTAGCCTGAGACTTACCCGGTAAAGGTTGATTCTATTCCCTTAGATGGTGTGTTGGTTTGAGGTTATAGTTCTTTTCCTTAATTCCTTGAGACTTACCCGGTAATAGGAGTTACGGTTTGAGATTGTGAGTAGTGAGACTTACCCGGTGATCTATTCCACTTTAGAAACACCTTCCCTTTGCAAAATCTCAGCTTTGTCCGCTTATCTTTAGATCTTGAGTTGGAACCACAACTAGATGCTTTAATCCCTAGAATTGCATATCTCCTTAATTGACTTTTTTTCATCTTTGATTGTTTAATCGCTTTTGTGGTTGGTAATTACATAGACAACCTATACTTGCTTTGTTTCACCTAAGTCCCTGAGATCGACACCCCGGAATTCTTGTTTTTACTACGATTGACCCGTACACTGCGGGTTCGCATCCTTGTTTTTAGCATACATCTAGGGTTATAAATTTAAAGCTTGCACACACCATTTGGAGCGAACAGATACTCCCCGTATCCTTCATGTGAATGTTTCAAAATGATAGTAAGATTAGTGTCGGGAAGGTATGTTCTAATCCGTCCATTGTATATAGACCCATGTAATAAGCCAGCTTTCTTGTAAGAACATTGATCTTAGGAGTGATCACGAGTGTAGAATAGATATTTTGCATAGCATCAAGAGAAATGATCGTTCTTTCTTTCTAAAGGTTTTTCCATACTTTGAGATTTGATGGAGTTGCGGACTTCTTCAAGACCATACATCTTTAAAATTTCCAACTTGACAACAAGATGGTCGACAATCTTTATTTCATTCTAACTTTTCTTTGTCCATTCTTTAAATCTTGTTAACATGACCCTTAGGGAGTATGAATGTGGACTACATCTAGGTTGCAAGTTATCATGAGTATCATGTTGGTGTTATTGTAAACTTAGTTTACTTAAGCAAGCATGTTATGTAACTATTATATAACGATCATGACTCTGATACCACTTTGATGCGGGGTTGATGTCACAATTCCCGATCTAAATTGAAAGTTGACGAACAGTCTCGGCGAACAAATCTCGGTCTAGAATCTCGGGCGAGATCCTGGTTACGGGGCCAAGATTTGTGGAAACTTTGAACAAAGAACGTGAGTTTGATGGAATGATAATGGATAGATAAAAAGATGATAATATGAAATGAAAGTGATTGAACTATAGGAAGATACGAACCAAGGTATTTTTGCTAAGAACCTTGACCAATTGGATCAAAACCCCTTAACAAAGAATTTACTTTAACCCTCCCTTCCTTAACCTTACACAAGCCTTCTAAACAAGGGAAGCACAAGAAGGGCTCAAAATTGACTAGTAGCACCAAACTTCAATAAGATTAACACACACAAGAACAACCTAGTAAGGACTCGCAGCGATTCAATCAAAGGCTCTCTTTTTGATTGAATGAAATGAATAAAACACAAACTTCGTAAGCAAAGCAACGAGTATCTCACAATATGGTGGAAATAATAAAAAAATCAATCTACTTATGAATCTCGTCCTCTAAGGCTATTTATAGGACAAATTTCGCTAAAAGATAAAAACTAAAATAATCCTAAAGGATTTGATCAAAACCAAAAGATACCTTTAGAAAGTTTTGAGATATTTAAAGGAACTAGAAAATAACTAAAAGATAATTATATCTCATAAGATCTCGACGGATCGTATTGATCTTGATAGACATGAAATCTTGGTCAAAACCTCGGGCGCGATTTTGGTCTCAACCCCGAGATTTCTTCATTGGTTCTCTTCAATCTCATTCTAGCTACTTTCTTTGCTTCTTTGATCATCTTTACTCTTGAAAGGTCCTTCCATAGTAGAGAACAATGTTACTAGAGAGACTTAGTCATAAATGAAGTCTCTTCAAGTGTACATGTTGCCAATAAGCTAGCAACCTCTTCTTGCATGGCCTTTGAAAATGACAACTCTTTCTACTTCAATGCCTTCGCTCTAGTGATAGGTCCTTTAGGAGGTGTTGGGATGGTCTCACATCAATTGTCCTCTTATAAGAAACAATCCTGTACATATTAATAGTAATATACAAGTAAGTATATTATTAAAATCCTCTACGAGGATGTGACTTTGTGTTATTACACACAAGTCTTGGTGTTATTACACACAAGTCTTGCGCATTCTGCACTCAAGTAGTCCATGTGGTAGCCAAGGGCATACCATCCCCCCTCTTGGATGTGAAATGTCCCTATTTCACTATCGTCAAATAAGGGATCAACAAATGGGAAAAGCACGTTGTTGATGAACATTGGCTGAATACCATATGAATTTGGAGGCTCAAACTTGTTGTTTATCAAGATGATGGAGTTGTGGAGTTCATCTAACATGTCGTTAAGGTACAAGATTGGTTGCCATTTTTGACGATGGCATGGTTGATGGTACGGTAATTTACACACATCTTCCAGGACTTGTCCTTCTTAGGCACCAAAATGATATATACCGCATAAGGGAGATGGAGCTCGGGGGCATATCCTTGGTCTAAAAGCTCTTGTATGTAGCAAATGGAGCTCCTTCGTCTCCTCTGGACTGGATCTGAGTGTTGTCATGTTGGGTAAATATGTGACTGGGTTTATAGTGGACATGTTATCTACAAATTTAAATAAAGCAAATGTGATGTTTAGAATGCCTAACAAACCGATAACCTCGTTACAAGTAAAGCAAATGTGATGTTTAAATAAAGCAAATTCATCTAATGGAGTGCATATTCACAATTAGAATCACTAAAGATATCACTAGATGAATATATTCAAAGAAAGTATGGTTTAACAATTTGAAATCTGCAACAATCATCGAATTATAAAAAAAAATGCCATTAACTTCCTCCGTAATCTTTAACTTTCCTATAAAAACTTATCATCAAGAAAAATAGCCTTGACTACACCATCAAGGAAACATGACACATAATATAGATTATTCAGAATTTAAAACAAGGATAAGCAACTTACCGATGATAATTAGTTGAGTGTGTTATCAATCACTACAAAATAGGCTTCCAACAATGGTTTTGTAATATCCGGAATTTTTATTCCGTTTATTTCTGTAACAAACCCGATCTCGATCAGTTGACCCATATCCGTCTACTTAGTTAGACACATTATTATAAAATTTATCATTTTATGTAGCTTCCCTTCACATAAAATGATAGGATCTTTATAAAATTTTATCATTTTATGTAGCTTACCTTCACATAAAATGATAGGATTATTATAACCAATCCTAAACTATAACATGATCCGTATCCGTCTATTCCGTAGCCTACCAGTTCCGATCCCTTGACTTCACATAAAATAATAAGTTTAGCCCAAACCCTAATTTAGAGTATGACTCGTCGTTGACAAGTCTGTGACGAAGCTGTGACAAGGTCTGGACAAGTCTGTGACGAAGCTGTGACAAGGTCTGGACAAGTCTGTGACGAAGCTGTGACAAGGCCAGACAAGTCTGTGACGAGTCTGTGACGAGTCTGTGACAAGGCCAGACAAGTCTGTGACGAGTCTGTGACAAGCCCAGCCGGCCACTGCTTGCCTTGTACAGCCCAGTCCGTGATCTCCTTTCAGCTTGCCAACCTTCAGCCAGTTCAGCCCAGCAGCAGCACAACTCCAGCCCAGCAGTAGCACTCCAGCAGCAGCACAGCTCCAGCCCAGCAGTAGCACTCCAGCGCAGTCCACCCAGCCCAGAAGCAACCCACTGCTGCCTTGTCCAGCGCCAGCCCCAGTCCACCGCTGCATTGCCCATTTCAGCCCAGTTCAGCCTTGCATTTCTGCAGCCAAAGCCAGCCCAACAACAGTAGTTGCCAACGCTTGCTTCAGCCAGAAGAACGACCCCTTGCCTTCTTCAGCCAACAAAAAGATCTGCCGCAATTATTGCTCTTAAACGCCCACGTAACAGCCCCTTCTGTTCAGCTACAATCACGCAGCCAGCAGTTATCCTTGGCGTCCAGATACATTCAGCGGATCTCTCCCTCCAGCGATCGAAGTTTCCGTTCTGTACGCCCTTCCTGCGTGTGCAACTGTCGACAGTAAGGTGAGCCTCTTTCAATCTCCTTCCTTCTCAGCGCAGTTCCTTCTCTTCTGTCTACGGATTTCAACAGCAAAACGTAATCCTTCTTCCGCTCCTGCTGATCGAATAGTCCAACAGCAGCGTGCTTCTCCACGTCCAGGAGCCGGAGTTTCTGCACTCAATAACGTCGTCGTAGGAGCCTCGATTGCCTAGTCCGGGTCGCAGTTGGCAAGCAACTCCGCCTCCTGCCATTGACACTTCCGGAGCAGACCTTACGGAAACCTGCTGCCTACACCCTCCGGTAGGCCTTTTCTCTAGTCTTCTAACCTCACTCTTAATCAGTTCGGAGTATTGATCTCCCTCCTAATCTTTGCTTCAGCGACACAGTCCAGCCTCTCAGTTACGAGTCAGGAACCAAAGAACGCAGAACCTCCTTTACTGCAGCGAGTAAGTCACTGCTGTAAAATCCAATTTATTCTTTCAGCTTTTAGGTTATAAACTGCCTATCTTGTCGGCCAATTATTGAACGTTTGGATAAAGATCCACCGTTGAATTTTGGATATGTTGTAGATGGATATATGTAGTTTAGCATATTAAAATTTGAGAGAAAGTTAAAGGTCGGATTAAGACTTATAAGGATTCAAATTTGACGTTTTTATATATGTGCTGAGTGTTGGGGGAAAACAGCAAGTGATGCTGTTTTGTGAGAGGATTTTGAATAAGCTCTTGATATCCTTTCCGTCTGAATTTGGGATATGTTATAGGTAAGATTTTATAGTAGAACATATCAAAATTTGGGATAAATCCAGTGAGTGGTTTAGGAGTTATGATTTTTCAAAGTGTACTCAGATTTTGGCTAAGTATAGAATTTGTAAAGGGAGTAGTCAACTTTAGGAATTTTTATAAGACTGTTGAATGAACAGTTTGAAGAAATTCTTTCTCCTAAGGTTAGATAGAGCCTCATAGATGATCTAGAGATTTAATTCGGAATTATTATAAGCTGTTAAGAATTTTATATTTAGAACCGAAGTTAGACCTTTACGATTCTTCCGGAAAATAGAAACATAAGAAAAATGTCAGTTTGGAACCAAATAAAATTTTAAGAGTTAGAATATAAATTTAGAACCTCAAATAGGAGTTTAGACATGAATTTTAGGGTTTTCGAGAAAATCGGAACCAAGGTTAAAATGGTCATTTTACCCTAAACTAATACTGTAACTAGTATGTCTTAATACCTTATTCGATCTTAGAAGTTTTAGACTTCTATCTACGTGAGTGTGCTAATACACTTATCGCCTTTGGCAGGCAACTGAGTTGCTACAGTTTACAGAACGAGTGGTTTACAAAGAGTCGAGCGTTATAACAGGTAAGTCCTTTGGGCTTACTTAGCTGACTGCTAAATATGAGTATAAATGATGATGGTGGTGTGTGATTGAAATGTTAGAGAGATAGGTTGTGATATATAATTACCGACCTATATTTTGGCCTAAGAGTAACGGGCGGTGGCATTCTGCTCAGTAGCTCGCGGGGCGCTGGGGGTTTCTTTCGGGACTAGTCCATACGTGGTTTGTAGTGATGCTACCAATGGAAGTCAGCTAGACCTACACCAGTTGGATAAGGAATGGAGGCGAGAACTAATAATAATTCTCGTGCCACAACTTAAATTGAATAATGTGAATCACTTAAACAATAGATAATAAATTGGTTGAGTGTCAGCATGATGTTTGTTTATTTTTGTTTCTGCTTGTGTTTGTGCTGTTATCATTTTTGCTTATATTTGGATAGTTAGCTAACGGTTTATCCGTGTTGTAGATCTGTAGAGATAAACAGTTGCAGAGAGATCCGGAACGGATGGTCAGCCGGGTCCACGTACTCATTAGATGGGGACGGGGGAGTCTTCCATACGTCATGCATGTTATGTATCTTTATATATGTTTGTAAGGCTGTCACATGTGTACGTTTATACCATTAAAAATATTATGTTTTTTTGAAACTGTTTTAAATACATTTGTGCCTTGTTGTAAGATCCAAGTAATGTTGTTGTTAAACCAAGGTCGGGACCCATTGTGAGGTCCTAACTAGTACCTCCCCGAGTTCCGAGAATTTGGGGTGTTACAGGTTTAATAGAATTCACAATGCAGGGCTGCATGAAATATAATTTTATGTATAAGAACAAATTAACAAAGAAAAGATATTGTCAAATCACTAGCTTCCAAAAATACAACTAACCAGAAACTAAAGTAGCATATGACAAAGAAACAAGTCTAGAAAATGATGAATGTCCCAATATCAAATAGATCAAATGAAACCATAATATTAATCACAAAATTTTGACCTTAGAAACTCAAAAGGCTTGGGAAAGAAGCAGTGTAAGACAACTCAAAAGATTAATTATTCAATTACAGCCAAAATACCGACTCATAGAGCAAGAAGAATATCCATGATATATATATTCAATGAAGCAATGCAAGAAATAAGATCACACAAGGCAAAACGTACCAGTAAGAGCATCAACACCATGCAAAATTACTATAGTTGCGGCACCAGGCAAGATCGCAACAACAGGGGGTGTCATGTCAAACCCACTAATTCTTTTACTACAAGCATAAATAATTAGTGGATTGGAAACTAGCATAAGAAGGTACATCACTGTATGAAACTAAAGGTTTAGGAAGGCCCTTATGTCTATACTAACAGTATGATTTGAAGTGTAAAATACAATATGATATAGCTTCATGTAGTATACTAAGATATCTAGAAGAAATAGAGGGTGATGCTTATAACAAGAAGATGAAAACTCTTGACTCTTCAATTCCTTTAATGTCTCTACATGGCGCAACATTCCCTAAGTTAGGCACGATTTTATTCAATAGCTGATTAGGGATTATAGGTTAAGGAGTGGCAAGTTCTTATCTCGGACTAAAATTTAGCAGTAGAAAAGATGTTGGATGATCAAAAAAGATGAAGTTATAGACAAAAATATTAGTTTATGAAAAATTTTGCAATGCAAAAATACTACACACCAATAGTGTGTTCTGCATTGGTATATCCAAGTAATGAGAGTTTGTAAACCCAAAGTATCAATACACAAGATACCTATCGAGTGCAATATAGTCTAGTGTAGTCAAATAAAGCAATAAATTATTAATTGCTTTATCGAGTGTAATATAGGCTTTAGGCAATTAACTCAACTACTAAAGAGTGAGTATTATTTTTGACAATGCATGCAAGCTCAACCCCATATGTTTAGAAGCATCTATTTTACTATTTCCTACAAAAAAAAAGCAAGGAGTAGGAATAGAAAATCAATTACTATTTAGTATTTACTAGTTAATGAAGATGACTTTATTACTATGGTTTTAGGATGGTTCATATGACACTGTCAGAAATCATATCTAACAATCATCTCTTAGTTTGAACAAAATATACCGTTAATCTTTCATAAGAAAAAGCATATTAATATACAATCAAAATCATGAATGCAAAGCCAAAAGCCTAGGAGAAGAAAACTTGTCCGTTACAAAATAGAGCTTGTAAAAAGAAGAAACAACTAATCAATGTCTAATACCATTTCAAATAACTGTTGACGAGAACAACTTCTCAATGAAAAAAATTATGTCCCTAGAAAATGTTTTCCCAACCTCGCGTGAATATATATAAGCTCATCCTTGTCCTTTGGAGCCTATGATCAAAACAAAGCAAAATAAGCAATAACAAAAATAATGTTCCTATTGAAGAAGCCTTATTCGTGAGTACACATTTATGAAGACACCTTGTTCCTGAGTGTCAAGTATCCGAATCACTAAAATAATCTCCCTTTTGAACAACAATTGTAGCTTAATATGATATTATGACTAGCATACTACAAGATTATAGGTTGGTAAGATGTTATAAGAACTCATCAGTTTGACCCAAGAATTAAACCTCATAGTTTTACCACCACATATTACAAGGTTTCAGGCTAGTATCAAATTATGACATAAATTATGACAAAATCAGATCTTTTTAGCACAACTTTGTACGTTGTTGTACTCCAATAAGTATAAATGTAAACTTTTGGTTTTCAAATTACCACAAAAGTAGATTTTTGCAAATGTTACTCTTCAATCTCACATTAAATATGAGATCAAAGAATTAGTGAACTAACAAATCAAAAGGCAAAGTCAACATAATTCCAAAATAGTCTAACCTATTGTAAATCAACATGGTGTTGAGCCTAATGTCTTATTTATGCTCATATGTACCACCAAGTTCACCTACATATGACCATAGTAAATCCATGTGACAGCGTAACGGCTTCACCCTAATAACATGTAGATCCCTCATCTTCTAGAATAATAACCCTTACCTATGCCACTAGTCCTTTTCAAGTAAAAGGAAACATCGTGTTCAACTTGTCAAGAAATCAAGTAAAAAAGACAATGATTGGTTGGTGAGAGCGATTTCTCGTCGTTCTTCAACTGGAATTATAACCGTTAATCACTCAGTTTTTGGTGCATTATGCCTAAGATATAGTCCTCCATACTAAAAATTTTCTCTTTCCCCATACCTTATATTCAATTTTATGAACAATCTTGTGAAAACTTCTCTTGTCATGGGAGTGTTAGATATCAAAAAAATATTATCAGAAGTTATACACCAGTTAGATATGTGCTAATCCCTAAGGCATTTTTCCTTTATTGCTCTTTGTATCAGTATGTGTTGGCAGTATTTTGTAGTGCCTTAGAGCAACAATCCATGGTTGGAAGCACTGGACAAATGTACTTCTAAACAAGATAAGTAAACGGTGCAGATAAGTTCTCTAAGTAGGTTTATAATTCAATAATCATCTATTGCCCGAAGGCTTGCTATTCAGACTAATTTGTTGGTACAACACATCTGATGGCATCTTCCTACATCCTTACCTTCTTCCATCCATAATAGAAATCAAGGAAAAAAGACAGTTATTGGGGAACTGACTCTAAGAAGAGGAAGAAAAGTGTATGAAAGCACTTACCTTCAAAAAAGGATAAGATATGAAATTGGTTGGAGCCATAGATTCAAAGGAAGAAGGGTAGCCTCACCGGTAACGATCAGTGCGTAACCGGAGCCAAGAAACGGTGATGATGAAGGATCATCTGAGCTAACTCCATCTTCACCACCTCAAGGGACTCTAACAAGAGCGCAAGCTAAACGTCAAGCTGAGATGGATGCTCTTTTCCTAAACATGGTCCATGAAGCTCAACCAAGTCCACCTTCATCAAGTCTAAGGACCATCTTGTGGATCAACCACAAACACATCCCAGCCAAGATGATTAATGGAGCTTAAATTGTATTTCTAGTTATTGGGCAGGCTTTGGAAAGCATTTCAAAGGACAACCGGAGGCCTTAAAATCAGATACAAGGGGTTTCACGTATGTGCATGTGCATGGCTGGATGATCATTTAAGTATGTGGACGTGAGAGACTGAATAGGAGAGTTTAATTAGGCCCAATTGTGTTATATGTTTGTTGGGATTTATTTAACTCTCTCTCAATATAATTATTGTAATTAGTTTCTTTTTTTCTGTTTTAGAAAAAAAGGCCTAGGATGTATATAAAGCCTTTTCTCTCTTCTTTTGTAGTTAGACAAGTTTTATAGAAGTTTTGCTGAGAGCATTTCAGAATTGAATCCAAGAGATCGAATTCAATCATTCTTGTCTCGTGAGTTTGTGTGTGTGATCTATCTTTCTCGTTCTTGTGTATGTCAATCTCCTTCGGGATTGGTGTTGCAAGTTGAACAAGGCACCCTCTCCGTGCACTCGATTCTCAAATTGATTGTGTGGAGTTGTAAGAAGTAGGGTTGAATCGTCACTGGTTTGGTTCTTGGATCTTGAATCCAAGGGTTCTATCATTGTTCTTTTCGGTTCTTCTTCTCCCTTTCTGTTTTCTCATTTTCATTGTTGTCCATGTTTGTTAATTTTTGATGTTCTTCGTTCTTCATTCTTCAGAACAGGTTGTTCGTCTAGATCCATTCTTCGCGGCTAATCCCCGTATCAATTGGTATCAGAGCACAGTTGACGTCCAACCACCAAAAAGAGTCGGTAAATCAATCATAAAATCACAAAAAGAGTCTTTTTTTTATCATTGTAATTGATCATTGTCTTTTGTTTGAGTCTATTTCTGTTTCTCTCTTCTACTCTAAGCTTTGTTTGAGTCTAACGAGTTTGTTCCTTGTTTGTGAGTTCTGGACACCGGAAACCACCATAGCACCACACCACACCATCAGACCACCATTTTTCCCTCAACCACATTAGCCTCACTTGATCCAGTTGAACAAAAACCAAACTTGGCTGTTTCTCTTCTTGCATCCAGTAAACGCATAATTGGAGTTGATTCAACGTATTTCCTACTAATCCAGCGCAGAATTTGAAGCAGATGTTTTTTTTCTCCTACAGATTTGGCATGTTGAATCAATTGCAACAAATCTAGGAGTTGAGATTTGAACTTATCCTGAAGATTTGCAACAGCTTGGCCCACGTTTATCTGCAAACAAGAATTAGTTTTATTTATTTCTTTTTTGTTTCTTCTTATTTCTGATTTCTTGAGTTAAAAAGAAAAGAAAAGAAAAGAAAAAGGATAAAAAAAAAGAAAGAATTCCGTAATCAAAAAACAAGAGAAAAGAAAAGGAATCAGATCTATTCATTTCATTCTAGTTTATTGTTTTATTTCATTCTTTATTAGTCATAGTTTGTAATTAGCCTAGTGTTATTACATTTGTTTTAGTGTTATTCAGCAACAAAGAGGACTTCAAGAAAGGACTTAAGTCAAGTATCTCGTCTCATTTGGAGGAAGAACCAAGCAATCTCGTTGAACCTACCTAGCCACACCTAACTACTGTCCATTTTCGGCCATCAAACACCATAGCTCAGCCTTCCTTAACCTCATCCTACGGTGTAGGATTCACTTCTTGGGTCTTACGAGTAATTTCTGTCAAAGCTTATCTTGAGTTCTAAATGTTTGAGTCATTTAGTTGCATATAACATTCGTGCAATTGTCCTTTCCGTTTGAGTCTTTTCTTCTATTTTTGTTGAGTCAAACACGTTTTTGAAGTGACTGAAATCGAACCTTGTTTCTATCTAAAAGCTTTAGTTTGACTAAGCATCGAACTCACGTGAGGTTTTTGATTAATACAAGACGAGCCATCAACAAGCTTGTATCACACCACTAGAGAGTGAGAGAACCATATTTTTTGAGTGATACACTTGCGAGGTGTTTTTGTTTAAACTAACCTAACGTGTTTGCTATTGTTGAGTGTTTTGTATCATGTCAGGGACTCCCGCAGGTTCAAAGAGCCCTGAGCCTATCACACCGGAGTTGTTCAGTCTCATCAAGAGCTTAAAAGATAGCATTGATGGGCTAACTACAAGGGTATTTACCTTGGAGACCTCTAGGGTGACCCCAGACTCTCGATCACTAGGAGGTAACTTGGAGATAGGAGACAACTCGAGGGTGCAAAACCAAGGACAAGATCGAGTTCCCCTTCAAAGTCAGCAAGCTGCATTCCAAGCAGCAAGGAATTTGAATGTTCCGCAATCTTCTAGGCATGCCCATGGTTTAGGCAACATTGTTTCCCAACCTATTTGGGGAAGCCTTGCTTTTGAGGAGCATATTTCTATTCCTTCTTCTCCTATTATTAATGATAATATGCCTAACTATCCTCACCAATTTCATAATCCAGTTTATGACCAGGAAGAGGAGGACGATGGGGAGAATGAAGAATGGAGACCGGAATGGAAGCCTAATGGACGGAGAAGGCGAGATCAGCCAAGGAGGCATCAGGATGGGCGACGTAACAATGAATGGAGACGTGAGCCCTATGGAGTCCAACAAAGGAGAGACCGAGAACTGGAACATGACGGTCTTGGCAAAGTGAAGGTGAAAGTCCCTAGTTTTGAGGGCAAATGTGATCCTGATGTGTATATGGCATGGGAGGCAAAGATAGAGCAAATATGGTCCTGCCATAACTTTCCCGAACACAAAAAGGTACACTACGTAGCCCTTGAATTTATTGACTATGCTATGATATGGTGGGATGATTTGGTGAAGGAAAGGAGAAGAACTTTGGATGCACCAGTAGCTACTTGGGAGCATATGAAGGCATTGATGAGAGCTCGGTTTGTTCTCCAACACTATACAAGGGAATTGAGGCAAAGGTTGGAGAACTTGAGGCAAGGATCAATGACTGATGAGGAGACCTATAATGTCATGCAAATGGCAATGGTAAAGGCCAATGTGCAAGAAGATGAAGAATCGACAATGGCTAGGTATCTTCGTATCCTTAATTCAATTTTTGCTAACGAAGTAGATCTTTTTCCCTATGGCTCTATGACAGAATTACTCCATCTCGCAATCAAAGTGGAAAGGAAGATGAAAGCGAAGGCGGAAAGGCTTCTTATGGTGCCTCCAGCTCTTGGAAAAACCAAGGGAACCGCCAACAAGGTAGTTACAACAGAGAAGTGCCTAATAAGGAGAAAACAGCCCCGGAACAAGGAGGCCGGCGTAAAGCACCTTATACAGCACCTCCTAATCCCACGGCTATTTTTCCTAAAGGAACACAAGGGAGTACTTCTAACCCTTCATCCAGAGCTAGGGATATAGTGTGTTTTAAGTGTCAAGGTAGAGGACACATGATGAAAGACTGTCCTAACAAGAAAACGTTGTTAATCAACCATTTAGGACAATATGAGTCTGAATCTAAGCATGAGCATGATAATGATGATTTTGAGCCTAATATGCATGATCATGATGATTTGGATGACGATGGGATTGAATATGAGCAAGGGGATTGTTTACTAGCTAAAAGAGTGTTATTTGACCATCCTAGCTCATTTCTAGCTAATAACTACATGTTTTGTGATCTTGATTCTCATGATGAACCTAATGGGCTTGAAAACGCAGAAAATGATCCTAATAATATGGTTTGTGATGAAAATCTTGAGCATGATAATTCCTTGATAGCTAGGAGAACTTTGAGTGCACAACCTGCCCCTTGTGAGGATAACCAAAGAGAGAACTTGTTTCATACTAGGGTTTGGTTAAGGGAAAGGTGTGTAATGTTATCATTGATGGAGGTAGTTGTTGCAACATTGCTAGTACTGAATTGATCTCTAAGTTGCAAATTCCTACATTTTGTCACCCTAGACCATATAAGCTGCATTGGATGAATGATTGTGGTGAATTAAAGGTTAATAGGCAAGCTAAGATCACTTTCACTCTAGGACACTATGAGGATACTATTTTATGTGATGTTGTGCCTATGCAAGCTTGTCATGTGTTATTAGGCTGTCCTTGGCAATATGATAGGAGAGTTATGCATGATGGTTTTACTAATAGGTATTCATTTACGTTTAATGAAAAACCAGTTACTCTAAAACCTATGACTCCCTTGCAGATTGCGGAGGCATTTGAGAAGAAGAAGGTGAGTGAACAAGAGCAAGGACAAGCTAAGAATGGGAGAAAGTCATCCAGGCACCAAGAACCTTCCATAAACACGTCCCCTAGCCAACAACCTAGTGCTCTCTTGGTCACGTCCACAACTCAGCCTCCTACGGCCTTGTTAGCTTCTAAACTTGAGTTCCAAAGTGAGTATCTACCCTTAGATGCCATCTTGATGAGGTTGTGTAAGGAGCTAACCTTAGTGAGTGAAGAAACAAAGGCTATCTTACCCCCCTACCATTACAGCCATCCTAGAGGAGTTTAAGGATGTGTTTCCGGAAGAGATACCTCATGGCCTTCCACCTTTGAGAGACATAGATCATCAAATTGACCTTATCCCCGGAGTTACACTTCCTAACAGTGTTGATTGTAAGGCTATCAATAACATAACCATTAAGTGATATGTTAGAGAAAGCCTTAGCCCTTGCGCCGTTCCTGTCCTATTAGTGCATAAGAAGAACAACACTTGGAGGATGTGTGTTGATTGTAGGGATATCAACAACATAACCATTAAGTACCGCCACCCTATTCCCTGCCTCGATGACATGCTTGATGAGCTCCATGGTGCCACTACATTCATCAAGATAGACCTTTGGAGTGGCTACCATCAGATCCGAATGAAGGAGGGGGGAGAGTGGAAGAAAACCTTCAAGACTAAATTTGGGTTGTATGAATGGCTTGTTATGCCATATGGGTTAACCAATGCTACATCTACTTTTATGCGTTTAATGAACCATGTTTTGAGACAATTCATTGGGAGATTTGTTGTAGTGTATTTTGATGATATTTTAATCCATAATAGGTCCCTAGAGGAGCATGAAGAACATCTAAGGGAAGTTGTTTCTACCCTTAGGGCTGAACACTTGTATGCCAACCTGAAGAAATGTAGCTTTTGCACTAATGAAGTTATATTTCTTGGTTTTGTAGTGACTACACAAGGTCTACAAGTGGATGAGGAGAAGATTAGAGCTATACGAGATTGGCCAACACCTACATCCATTAGCCATGTAAGGAGCTTCCATGGGCTTGCAAGTTTCTATAGGCGCTTTGTGAGAGACTTCAGTACCATTGCTGCACCCTTGACGGAGATTTGCAAGAAACATGCACCATTTGTGTGGGAAGCATCTCAAGAACGCGCTTTCAGTACCATTGTTGCACCCTTAACTAGGCCTTTCGAAGTGGAGTGTGATGCATTGGGAATTGGCATAGGAGGTGTGCTTATGCAAGAATGTAAGCCTATTGCCTTTTTCAGTGAAAAGCTTAAAGGAGCATGTCCTAACTACTCTATGTATGATAAAGAGTTGTATGCATTATTTAGAGTACTTAAGACATGGCAACACTAATTGTGGCCTAGAGAGTTTATCTTGCATACTGATCATAAATCTTTGAAACATTTTCGGAGTCAAGATAAACTAGATAGGAGGCATGGTAGATGGATGGAATTTAATGAGACTTTTCCCTATGTTATCAAGTATAAAAAGGGAAAAGACAATGTAGTTGCGGACGCTCTTTCTAGGAGCCATACATTTCTAACTACATTGGATGCTAGGGTGTTAGGATTTGTTTACATTAAGGAGCTCTATGAATCTGATCTTGACTTTGGAGAAACATATAAGCTTTGTGTGCAAAAAGGTTCCTTAGATAAATTCTATTTGTTTGAGGGAGTTATGTTTCGAGTAGATAAGGTGTGCATACCTAGGTGTTCCCTTCGTTTGTTGTTAGTGGAAGAAGCCCATAAAGGAGGTTTAATGGGTCATTTTGTGAGGGATAAGACTTATGCTATGCTGCACTCATATTTTTATTGGCCACATATGCTTAGGGATGTTGAAAATATGCTTAAAAGGTGTTTAGAGTGTCTTAGAGCTAAATCGAAAGTGAAGCCTCATGGATTGTATACACCTTTGCCAATCCCCACAACCCCTTAGGAAGACATTAGCATGGATTTCATAGTGGGATTTCCTAGGACTAGAAGAGGTAGGGATTCGATATTTGTGGTTGTAGATCGATTCTCTAAGATGGCTCACTTTATTGCTTGTCACAAAACTGATGATGCAGCCAATGTAGCTAATTTGTTCTTTCGGGAAGTAGTTAGGTTACATGGTATTCCAAGGACAATAGTGAGTGATAGGGATGTTAAGTTCTTGAGTTACTTTTGGAAAACTCTTTGGGGAAAGCTAGGAACTAAGTTGTTATTTTCTACATCAAGCGACCCCCAAACTGATGGGCAAACAGAAGTAACTAATAGGACCCTAACAACACTTCTAAGGGCTGTCATCAAGAAGAATTTGAAAGAATGGGAAGATGTCTTGCCACATGTTGAATTTGCCTACAATAGAGTCATCCAATCATCGACTTCCATCTCTCCCTTTGAGTGTGTTTATGGTTTTAATCCACTAACCCCTTTTGCTCTTACACTGTTACCTAAGAAGGAGCGAGTGGATTTAAGTGCTAAAACGCAGGTTGAACACATCAAGGAGCTACATAGTAGGACAAGGATCAAGCTCGAGGAAAAAGGCAAATACAACGCAGAAAAGGCGAATCAAGGACGCAAGAAGATTATATTTGAACCCGGCGACCTTGTATGGCTATATTTGAGGAAGGAGAGGTTTCAACAGCCTCGGAAATTCAAGCTCTCCCCAAGAGGAAATGGGCCTTTCAAGGTGTTACACAAGGCGGGTGACAACGCCTATGTACTTGATTTGCCGGATGATTATGCTTGTGATCCCACATTCAATGTGAGGGATCTAAGTCCTTTTCCGCTCCTGGATGATGATCAAGGAAATTCGAGGTCGAATTCTTCCAAAGAAGGGGAGAATGATGAAGGATCATCTGAGCTAACTCCATCTTCACCACCTCAAGAGACTCTAACAAGAGCACAAGCTAAACGTCAAGCTGAGATGGATGCTCTTTTCCTAAACATGGTCCATGAAGCTCAACCAATTCCACCTTCATCAAGTCCAAGGACCATCTTATGGATCAGCCACTAACACATCCCAACCAAGATGATTAATGGAGCTTAAATTGTATTTCTAGTTGCTGGGCAGGCTTTGGAAAGCATTTCAAAGGACAGCCGGAGGCCTTGAAATCAGATACAAGGGGTTTCACGTATGTGCATGTGCATGGCTAGATGATCATTTAAGTATATGGACGTGAGAGACTGAATATGAGAGTTTAATTAGGCCCAATTGTGTTATATGTTTGCTGGGCTTTATTTAACTCTCTCTCAATGTAATTATTGTAATTAGTTTCTTTTTTTTTTTTTTTTTCTGTTTTAGAAGAAAAGGCTTAGGATGTATATAAAGCCTTTTCTCTCTTCTTTTGTAGTTAGACAAGTTTTATAGAAGTTTTGTTGAGAGCATTTCAAAATTGAATCCAAGAGAATTCAATCATTCTTGTCTCGTGAGTTTGTGTGTGTGATCTAGCTTTCTCGTTCTTGTGTATGTCAATCTCCTTCGGGATCGGTGTTGCAAGTCGAACAAGGCACCCTCTTCGTGCTCTCGATTCTCAAATCGGTTGTGTGGAGTTGTAAGAAGCAGGATTGAATCGTCACTGGTTTGGTTCTTGGATCTTGAATCCAAGGGTTCTATCATTGTTCTTTTCGGTTCTTCTTGTCCCTTTATGGTTTCACATTTTCATTGTTGTCCATGTTTGTTAATTTTGTGTGTTCTTCATTCTTCAGAACAGGTTGTTCGTCTAGATCCATTCTTCGCTGCTAATCCCCGTATCAGGTGAAGAAGGCGAGTTCGATGATAGGGAAAGGAGCCTTGACGGTAAACTGAGGTTGAATGTTTGGAGTCCTAGAGTTGTTCTCGCCGCTGCACAAATAAAAAACTCAAGGGAAGGTGGTTAGAAGGGAAGCGGATCCGTGACCTTTTCTTTCATTTATTTGGTTTGGCGGTAAAGTAGAATTAAATTTACAATTGCGTGCTAAGGAGGGGGGGGGGAATAATGCTTAATTTTTAATGACGTTTAGTAACTAAGAAATGATGTAAAAAAAATTGAGACCACATATTTATAGAATTTATGATATAAACGCTATCATTTATTGCTATAAAAATTCAATTTTGTTGTAGTGTATCTAGGCTTTCACAATCATTAAACTACAATCCCGTCTTTAGAGTTAAAATCCTTAGTCGTCTAATAAACCTTATTTATTGTTGAATGAGTTCCGTAATTGTTAAGTTAATTCTATCCATTTTGAATTAATCATGTGATATGTTGTTCGATGTTATTAAAACCGCACCACCTTCTAAAACCCCACTTGATAGTCTTATTTTAAGACTAATCAACTATTTCCTCATAGTTGACTAATGTTGTCGTAATTTCAGAAACAACAATATGCCAGTAACTTGCAGGTAAGAGATTGCAAGGATGTTACCCGTACTCGACTCTACTTACTTATCCCTTTCAATTATCGTCACACTTTCCTAGTCTTTGTACCAGGGATAAAAAATTTCAATCATGTTATGTTTACGCTTCCGCTAACTGTAATGCCCCACTTTTTAGGCGCCTTTGCGATATTTATTCTTTCCGGCTTTTATCGATACTTTGATAGTTTACGAGCATTTTCAATTGTATATATAAATTTTACGAGTGTATTAATATTTACTTGATCATATATTTTGCGTAAATTATTTTCAAAATAATTCGGGAAGTTTTACTATCCGAAAATTTCGTTCTAATTTATTTTGATCGAGTTTATTTAATCCCGAATTTCTATATTTTTAGAATGGTTACTTTTTTTTTTATTTCATTTTTCTCTTTTCTCCTTTTTCTTTCCCTTCTTTCCTTCTCCCTTGCGTGTCTAGCTTCCCGTTTCTGCACACCAGTGATTAGCTTTCTACTCTTAGCAGCCTATGCTGCCCAGCTACATGATCCCCATCCTCGACCCCTCGCTCGACTCACTCCCATGCCTCACCTCTCTATCCATCACATGTTCACATCTGCATCCCTCTCTTCCCTTCATCCTTCAACTACTTCTCTCTTCTTCATGTTGTTGCTGGAGAAGAAAAAAACCACCAGGGAGATGCTGCTGCAACCGTCAAGCCCCACCTCTCGGTGCTCCTATCTCCACCAAGGAACCTGCAAGTCTTCCTGCACTCGCAGCTCTGCAACCCATCTATCTCTTCGACTCGACCTCACCCTCGAACAAGCCTGGAACAACAACCCTCCCCTTTTCTCTATGGTTTCTCATCGAGCAAGCACCGGCCAGGACGGGCCACCACCGGCAGCCACACCAACACCCCCATCTTCCTCTCTGTTTTGCCGGCTCCTCCCCAGCCACTCTCGGCATCTGCATCTCCACTCTTCTTCCTCTGTCTCGCCAGAAGAACCAAGGGAGCCATTTTTCACTGCCGCCTCCTTTTTGTTGCAAGATAGCCGGACCGCTGCACCGCCGTCGTCCCCGGAAGGACGCCCCACGGCCCATGCTTGCCCAACTTCCAGTCGCCGCCCCAGCAGTTGATTTCCGCCTCCCTTTCCGTTGTCTGCCTTGCCTCCACGCAGCCGCCGTCGGAGATTGAACGGGTTTTGAAACCCTATTTCCTTCAATTAAATGGGACCCCCTTTATTATTGTGTAATTGCAATTTATACCCCATACTTTGAATTTACATATTTTACCCACATTTTGGAATCTTGCATTTATATCCTTTGCTGGAAAATTACAGATTATGACCCTTATTTACATTTTCAGAATATGACCCAAGTTTATGAATTTGTTCATCTTTGCCCTAAAAATGTATTTGTCGATTTTAAACTCGGGTTTCTATTAGGGGCATATTCTTATACTTATATATACCATATATATTATGCTCATGTTGGATTAATTCCGGGTTATGACTCAAAGATTAAATTACGGGATTTTAACGTTGGATTTTGAAAACGAGTTTTGCCTTAGGATTTTATATATTATATTTTACGATCAAATTTAGCGTATAATCTAAAATTTCCTAACTTTGGTGTTAGGTTCAGAAGCGTCCCGAAAAAGGTCTAACGAGTCCAAAGTCGACATCTATTGATCGACTTCCGTCTTTTGACGTCATGTGAGTATCCTTTCCCGCGATCTAGTAATGTTTAGTATTAGTATCATGCTAGGTTGGATATAGCATAACTTAGAGTGAATGCCAAGTAGTGGTTGGACCTTAGGTGAGTTTTGAGGATTTATGATTTTTGTAAGGCGTTGAGTGTTTGGTTGATCTTGTGATCTTATGAAGATTGATATTATGGTGATACGATCTTGTTGAGATTGTGGAGATTAGGGTGAGAGTATCCTGGCATGTGTTGTGATGGTTATGACCTTGTGGGATCGTGAGGATTAGGAGTTTGTTATCCTAGCATGGTTATGGTTTATGATCTTGCGAGATCATTGGGACTAGAAGTCTAAGGACTTCTAGCATGTGAGAGAGATGTTGATTGTGTGCCTTGTTTTGACCAGGCGTTGAGTGTCTTCCTACGGGAAGTTGAGAGCGGTGGTTAGCGGGATTATCTTTGAGACGAGGTAAGTCTCCGGACTTACTTAGCTCGTATTCCTTGTATTAGCATTGATGTGTGTTTGGTGGTGTGTGTTTATTCTTTATTATTTATAACAACTAAACCGGAAATAGGACCACTGACCCTTATATTATTTGGCCCAAGTGTATGATAACGGGCGGTGACATCACTGCCTAGCTCTTGCGTAGAGTTAGGAGGTTCTTGGCGACTAGCCGTACTGGTTAGACGGTCGGAGACATCCGTACCGTTCCATGTCGAAAATGGGGACGGAGGCGAGTTTCGGGAGATTCTTGTGTCACAAAAGAAGTTGAATTAGAACGGAATATGACTTAATAATAATAAAGATGATAAACCGGATTGGTGTGTTTTTTGGGTATGTTGTCTGTTTATGATGAGTTACTTGTGTTTGTGCCTTGCAGGTTAGGAATGCGGCCGAGAGATCCGGAAGAGTGGGCAGCCGGGGTTCCGTATATTTTAGAAGGGTTTTGTTTGGAGTTTTGTATATTGTATCATTTATGGCGTTTGGTCTTTGTTTTTTTTTTCGGCTGAAGTCCGTTGTTTGTTTTGTTTCGGGTTTTCTTACATTGCATAAAAATGTATTTCGGTTTTGGCCTTTATTTGTGCCTTGTTGCAAGATCCGGTGAAATTGTTGTCAAGCTAAGGGTCGGGACCCATTGTGAGATCCCAACCCGTAGCGCCCCGAGTCCCGCGGATTTGGGGTGTTACACTAACGTTTAAGATGGTTTTGATCGGACTTTGATTGAAAATTTTGTAAGATGTTCTAAAATTAAATGGGCAAGTTTTTATATTGTAAACTATGATTCTTTAGCCTTTGGTAATTTTCGACCCAATAAAGATCTCGAAAATTGCTGACATTGTAGCAAACTTCTATGCCTCATACGAGGTGTTACAAGTCCAGCCTGAGAAAAAAGGGAAAAAAATCTTTTTGAAAAGTCCGACTTGAGTATGAGATAGGAGTATGGACCCGTGATACGCATTGATATTCGTAAAAGTAACTAAATAAATATTACTAATTCATAAATCTCATAACACATACTTTTGTTAATTGTTTTAAACAAAAAACAATTACTAATTAGGCTATATTTCCTATAAATGATTGAGTTGATTGTAAAGTAATTTGGGATAATTTGATACGTTAAGATGGAATGATTCTAAATTTCTTATCTTAATAAAAACATGAAACTTAAATACATATTTTTTAAGAAGGAACGTATTTGGTTATATTATTGTAACAAATTTTATTATAAAATTCTATTATAATATATAGATTAATTATAAATATAAATATTGGTTTAAAATATATATTTATATAAAGCGGCAGAATGAGTTTACATTAATTTTTAAAAACATCTTTTGAAGGAAGATAATGGGTTTGATTACCTACAAACTATGTTACATGTAGGCAGGATACTGAGTTTTGTAATATTATTTGTAAAATTATCAGTGTAAAATTGATATATAGTCTCTTTGTTTGGTTCCTAGGGGTCTGGGTTTGGGTAAACAGTAAAGTTGAGTTGATTAGAATAAATTAAGCTGTAATTTGTAAATGTGGAAGTTCACGTTCCAGTCCGAGCATGGCACGCGCAAGACGCACTTCTCTTTTTCAATTACAATGGATTCTCCCTAATCTATAGATAATATTAATTAATCATGCGACCATGTCATCCCTCCCTCCTTTTACTTTTTTTTTTTTTTTTTTTTTTTTAATCCTCTTTATTCCTTTCACTTCAATTTTACATTTACCATACCCACTTCTACTGCTACTTAAATACTTTCACTTCAAATTTACTACTACTACTTCATGCAAAAATACATCAAAAAAAATGTTATAGGATCCATTGATAATTATGAGTTTTTCACTAAATAATTTGTTACATTAAAATAAGATGTGCGATATAAGATATGAATGAATATGATGATGAAAAAAACAATTGATTACTATATTATATCTGTAGAGTGGAATTATATTTTCTTAAGAATATCTCATAGCTCAGTTTCAGCAGGTGCAGGTGCATTGCATCCTTCTTCAGCCCAACAGCCTCCCAAACATTATACAAGCATCATTAATTTCATTTTCAGCATTAATTTAATTATAATAAGTGGACCTCCGACAGATTAAGGTAGACCGAGCCAACCACGTGCCCTTCGCGTTCCCTTCTATTCAAATTTTCTACTTTCAATTATTTATAACTATTTTTTTCCCCCAATATATACCATCCACATTCACAAAACGACCCTACTTCTTTTTATACAAAAACAACCCTACTTGTTATTTTTACCCAAAAAACATTAAAAAATTTGTCCAAAGTTTAACCTGCCGTTTGCTTCTCAAAACACTCAAACATCTGCTATTAATATATAGTAGACTTGTTTATATCCGGATCCAGGCCTAGACCGGCTGGTTGACGTTTAATATGCTTTTATAAATTAAACTATATTCAAATATTTTATGTGATATATATTAAAAATTATAATTGTATTGAATGTTTTATATTTATACTTAATAGTTTATAATATATACAATGTGATATGTATATTTTTTATCCGGGCCCGTGACTAAGACATTTTGGCCCAACGTGCCTAGAGTGGTATTTGGATCCAGCCCGACGGGCTTGGTGGGTCGGACTTTTTGGACCAACCGGACTTCTTCATTTGTTCACACCCGTCCGGTTTTCGGGTTGGCTGCCCCAATTGGATCAAGTTTGTATAGGCATATGCATACTATCAATCAAATTTGGTATTATATTTCTTCATAAAGCACTAAAATCATATCCAAAGTTGAGATTTATTGCCCGCTTGGAATTCTCAAGAATCATTCTTAGAAATGAAACATTACCGAATCGATAAAATGTTGATATGCCTTGAATTGCCTTGTCATCTGTGAGTTTTTATTGTTTGACCTAGTCTTATACTTGACGCTCAAGTATAACCTAGAGTTTCGATACTCTATATTGTAGCGTTCCCTTTGCCTCCATATAATCAGGTTATCATCTGTTTATCTACAATATCAAACTCCTCAATAAAATCTCTTTGAAAATGGATGTAACCATTATTCAATGAACCACTATAAATATGTGTGTTGTCTTTCTTGTTTATTGAGTTGTGTGCTTTCTTATAATTCCACACAACAAATTGGTATCAGAGCTTTGAGTTCTTATGTATCTGTAATTTGGGAGAATGATGTCTTCTTTCAACACGAAGATCGACAAGTTCACACGGAAGAACAATTTTAGTTTGTGGTATATCAAGATCCGAGTGGCCGAGCTTTGCTGAAACAACAAGGCTTATGGGGGCCATTGTCAAAGAAAGAATCCGATAAGGAAAAGGGCGATACTACTGAGATGGCCACTCGGGATGCTAAGATGCATTCAACCATAATGTTGTGTGTCGTAATATTGAGGTTAAGATTGAGGACGATGATGTTGTGTTGATTTTATCGGTATCTTTGCAGTCATCATATGAAGACTTTGTTCAATAATTTGTTGCTGGAAAATGTACCATTAGTCTAGAAGACGTCAAGTTAGTCCTTCATACAAGGGAACTACGCCACAAGGTGAATGAAAGTGTATGTAAGGACTAACAAACATCTAGCGTATATACAAGTGGAGGCAAGGGGACAAGAAAATCAAGGAAGAAGGAGGATATGAAGTCGTCTTCTTCAAAAGGTCCTAAGCCTAATGATGTTTGCAACTACTATAAGGAGAAAAGGCAGTAGAAGAATGAATGCCCTAAGAAGAATAAACTACAAGTTTTTGGTGTTGTAGTTGTTGTAGAAGATGATTTTAAATCAAATGAGGATATAACTTTGATTGCTAGTGGACACACTTATCAAGATGATGTGTGGGTTCTAGATTCTGGAGCTTACTGTCACATATGTCCTAACATAGAGTGGTTCAAAACTTATTAGCAAGTAGATAGTGACAATATATCCATGGCCAACAATTTTGTCTGTAAGGTGGTTGGAATTGACTTGATTAAAATCAAGACACATGAAGGTAAATTTTGTACATTGACCGATGTCATACATGTTCCACTTATTACTACGAATTTGATATCCCTGAGTATACTGGGTAGGAAGTGTTTTTTTTTCAAAGGTGAAGGTGGAGTTTTGAATGTTTATAAGAGTTTTTAATGTTATTCTAACAGGTGTCAAAAGGAACATTTTATATTTCTTGTAGGGTTTTACTATTTATGAGTCTGTTTTTGTTGCATCTTTAGAGGTTTACAAGGATGATATGACTAAGTTAGGGCATATGAGTGAAAGGGGGGATACAAATTTTGGAAAAGGAAGATCTTCTTGGTTGTCACAAGATCGCGAGCCTCGACTTTTGTGAGCATTGTGTCCTTGGAAAGTTATACCGCAATAAATTTTCAAATGGTATTCACAAGACAAAAGGCATACTTGATTACATCCTTCAAATTGTTGGGGTCCGGCTAGAATTAAGTCTCTAAGATATCAAAGGTATTTCTTGACTGTCATTGAAGATTATTCAAGAATCGAATGACTTGGTTGTTTGTCATGAAACACAAAGGATAAGGGATAGATAAGCTTTCAAAAATTTCAAGGAGTGAAAATGTTAGTGAGAATCAAATAGGAAGAAGATCAAAATGCTACAAATTGATAATGATAAGGAGTTTTGTACGCTCGAGTTTGATCAATTTTGCATGGATGTTGGAATTGTTTGTCATCATACAATTAGACATGCACCACAACAATAAGGTGTAACTGAGAGGATGAGTCAAACTCTACTAGAGAGAGCCATATGCATGCTCTCTAATGCAAAAGAAGATGGGATGTTTTTGACAACAACATTGAGTACAACATGTTACTTAATAAACAACGGACCTCACATTGACATAAACTGTAAAACACCTTATGAGGTGTGGTTTGGTAAGTTTGTTGACTATTCATATCGTAAGGTTTTTGGCATACCGTTTACTATCATACCAATGAGGGTAAATTAGAGCCTCGAGAAAAGAAAGAAACATTTTTAGGATACGGAGATGATTTCAAGAGATATAGAGTTTGGCCAATATCCGAAAAAAGAGTTAATTTTGAGTAGAAGTGTCATCTTTGATGAAATTTCTATGCTTAACTCAACAATGAAACAAGTGGAATCAGGGGATAGTAGTAATATTGATAAACAGGTGGAGATTCAATTTCTTCTTCAAGAAGAAGAGGAACATCCACAGTCAAAAAGTGAGCTACCCAAATTTGCAACATCAGAAAATCAACCACCAGAAGTTATTCATCAAATCTTAGTTGAGGGGCGCTCAAGAAGAGTTGGAGTAAGACCTTCATAAAGGTACGTTTTTGAAGATATGGTTGATTATGCTTACATGTTGTTGAAGAGGTGGATATTCATGAACCATCAACCTATCGAGAGTTTGTAGCTAGGTTTGAAGCTGCATAGTGGTTTGTAGCAATGGGAGATCAGATGGAGTCACTTTCTAAGAATCGGACTTGAGAGTTAGTCATACTGCCTAGAGAGAGGGGTTATTACTTAGAGGTACATCTGACATTGGGCTCATTTTTTGTAGTGATACACAATGTTTAATCACAGGGTACTCTAATTCGGATTATGCAGGAGATGTTGATACTAGAAGATCCATAACCGGTTATATTTTCACTTTTGGTGGTTTTGTTGTGAGTTGGAAGACCATCTTATACCACAGAGGCAAAGACAACCTTAAAATGGGCTAGTAATTACTAACATTTTAGGTGGTTGAATTGCAATTACCTGACAACCTTAAAATGGGCTAGTAATTACTAACATTTTAGGTGGTTGAATTGCAATTACCTGAAAGCATGAAACCCTCTGTCCATCGCATCGCTACATATTAGTTTTTCTAATGGCTCAATTACATATGAACCACAACTTTAAGAAGGCACCATTATTTTTTTACAAATTAAATTTGATGTTATCTCCCACATACATATAATTTAACTTTTTTAAACACTACTGTTGACAACAGTTCATCGAATGTAACCCAATACGGCATTCCAGCTAAGCTGGCTTAGTAAATCAAGTGCTGAAAACGACAGAATTTAAACTAATACCACTTGCTTTCCTTAATTATTTTTATTAAATCAAAGTGGAAAGTCGACTAGCTTCCGCAGACGGGACACTATATAAACCCACCACTATTGTATATAATCATCAACGACTCACACCAACAAACCCTAAATACTCCAAAACAAGAAAGATGTTAGCATACTCTCCTCTACTCACATCCATGGATGATCCTTCAATCTACTACAATGGCCTTCAAGACCAAGATTTCAACACCCAATCTCAATACTTGCCGTATATTGATCAACAATATTGCTCATTTGATGATCAATTCATGATTCCGCCACCGTGTAGCCCTCTTCTTCTCCAGCCGATAACACTCCCACCTCTTCCTTGCATGGACGCCGGCCGTACGACATCAACCCCCGCAGCTTCAAGCCAGTACGAGGGGTTTGGGGCGGAGAAGAAGACGAAGAAGCAGAATCACAACGCGAGTGAGCGGAACCGTAGGATGAGAATCAACGAACTGTACGCGTCTCTTCGTGATCTCCTCCCCACCTCCGATCAAACGGTAGTGTCTGTGTATTTGTATATTTTTATTTGGTAAAACTTTGCTAGTGTGAAAGGAATATTAGGATAGGAAAATTCGTTTTATTTAATTAAATTATGATTAATATAATGCAGAAGAAGTTGAGCATTCCAAACACAGTTGGGAGGGCTTTGAAGTACATACCAGATCTTCAAAATGAAGTGCAAGTTCTTATAGAAAGGAAGGAGCAACTTTTGGCAAGGAGCACTATAACTACAGTGGACTTCTCCACAGGCTATGATAACAACACATCTCCTTCAACATGGAATTCATCTACTTCAGTAGAAGCAACCCAGCTGGGAAACGGAGAGATCTCAATTCAGATCTCAACACTCAAATCGAGCATTGTTGTCGTTCCGGTTTCAGAGATTTTGCGAGATCTGGAAGAGGAGGATGGCGTTATTGTCATCGATGTCGCCTCGTCTGAATCATCAGGAAGAGTCTTCAACCGCATTCATCTCATGGTACGCACTTATAAATGATTCAATTGTACATAATTAAGTTCTTCTCTTACGATGTGAATTGTCTGTAGGTTGATGCAAACAAGAAGATCAAATGTGAATCACTGAAGAAGAAGATCTTGTCTTCGTGCCACAAATGGGAGAATCTCTACTGCTATTTGATGAATTAATGCAGCTAGCTAATTAGCCTTTCGAGTACTGTGTTTAACTGGAAAAACAAACGAACATTGTTCTACCATGAATTTCCGTTAATTCATATACATATGGATGTAGTTCTTTTAATTCCTTGTTATACGCAAGTAACTCTGCATATATACGGAGTTTTTGCACATCTAAACTGTATTTCATGTTGATTACTTCTTACTCGTGATCGAGTGTACTTAACTGGAAACCGAACGAACGTTTTTATCACGTATATACATATCTTAGTATGTTTTGTCTTACTTTGACATCTTTAACTTGTACTGTTTTAGTTAAGTCTTCCGATCTTATACTTTCATTCTCAGCAATTGCAATATCTTCAGTAGCCAGTACCAGCGACGTGTTATCTTCCTCCATCTCCAGATCTGCTTTCTCCCCCACATTATAAATGACAGTCTCACTATCCATTTCTCCTCCTCCGACGCTTATTAGAGATTATTGTTAGAGTAGAGACCCAGTGGGCTGTTTATTGAGCTTATATCCTATTAGTTTACCGTTATATCCCTTTATACTTATCAATATAAACAATACAAATCAAGCATATATTCAGAGAAACCAATGGTTTTGCAGACCAACTAACCACTACTAAAAATACGGGTTATATGCGACACTTTACCTTCGACACTATGTCAAGGCGTCGCAAAAAATTAGCATCCGTAAAACCCTCGTTAAATTGCGACACCTTAAGGTGCCCCTATTTTCCGGCATATATAGGTGTCGCAAATGACACATATAGAGACACTTACAGTGTCGCTTTTTTATTTTATTTTAACGACACCATAAGGTGACGCGTTATTAAAATTCAAAATTTAAAAGGTGAATATTAAGGTGAAGGTGAAACGCCTGGGTGGCACGTGCGAACCAAGGAAGCAACACAAGTCGACCTTCCTCCATTCTCTTTCTCTTCCAAAGCACACTTCTCGTCAAATCTTCTACGTAGGAGAAAATCAACGGATCTGAAATCGCAGCCATGTGGAGAAGAATCGATTCATCTTAGCTCCAAACCCTAGTTTGTTCTTCTACCTCGTCATCCGCTTGCCGATCTGCTTATAGGCTCGCTTCTCATCGATCCTTCGTCTCTACTCATTGCTCGGCGCCTTCTTACTATCTCGCTCTCCATTTCTCCACCGATGCCGGTAGTCTCTCTTACTGTGATATCAAAAAAAAAAAAAAAAAAAAAAAAAAAAAAAAAAAAAAAAAAAAAATCATTTTTTAGTGTTCATTTATGGGAAATCAAGTGACCTAATTTGATATGTCGTGATTCGAGGCAGAGCCTAATAAGGGGAAATCAGGTACTGGCTTACAAATTAAGTGGCCTAATTTGATATGTCGTGATGCAGAAAATACCTTGCTCTTCTAATGTATTTTTGTGATGGTATCAAACTTTTTAAGGTATCCTATTCAATCTAGTCTCCTACAAATTCAAATTGCTCTTCTAATGTATTTTTGTGATAGTAAAATGCCTTGCTATTTTACATGTGTGGTAGACGATTTAGATTTTTGGTTTTAGTGTTTCTTTCATAAGCTTCTTCCAATTCATTCGGATTCTTATAATAAAAACAATGATTATCTTGGTGAAACGATTTATGTATATTTGATTTGATACTTTTAGAGGGAAAAAATGGCAATATGTGTTCAGTGAGTATCAAAGGTACCATTATTTCAAAGATGAGTGGAATTTGTTGCTTTTTTATTTTTTCTAACTGAAATACTGCATAGTTATTTCATGAATTATGGCATCAGATGCTTAACCAAGCTACTTTACTTCTACCTTTATTTTGCAGTACAAGGAACGCATTGTCTTCTTTGGACAAAATATAGATGAAGAATTCAACAACCAATTTAGCTGCAGAACCATAACTCTATTTTGACAGTATTGAGAATTCAAAAAGGATTTAATAGTGTTTTGGCTTGCCCTCTCTGCCCCCTTTGGATGGTGAGTAATTAAGTTTTTCTCACATAAGAGCTTACTAGCATTATATACTATATTTGGTCCCAACCTTGTGTGATGTAATTTCCCCTTTGGATGGTGAGAAATTACATCAAACACATAAGGTCCTTATGTATGGATCTGATATGTGAAGTAATGGAAGTTGATTAAGTGTATAGCAATTAAATTATATTACTCATATGGATTTCTCAACTTGAGTATGGAACTATTTCTGAACAAATTTTGTGATAAGCTAGGGGGCCGAAAGTTTCCTCTGACTGTGGAAGGAATGAAGGATACAAGCTAAATGGTCTGTCAAATGATGAATGTTAGTTTATTTTTACCAAATATGCATTCAACAAAAGGTGAGGAAGAATCTTATCCTTTTCTAGTGCATATTGTAAATCAATTGTTCAGAAGTGTCGGGGAGTTCCTTTGGCTGCAAAAACTTTGGGTAGTGCAAATTTTAAATCAATTGTTGCACTCAGGTAAGTCAAGCCACCATTTTCAAAATGAACTCTTATTCTTGGATTTAAACATCTTTCTCTTGTCATTTTATAGGCTTAGTTTTTCTTGTTCTTTTTGTAACTTTGAAAAGTTGTTCTATATAAACCAGATCCTAAGAAAATTTTGGAGGAAAAACTCAAAGAGCTGAAGGGTTCGAGTTGTATTGATGCTTGGATACTTCAACTTTTCAACAACAGACATAGCTGCTTATGATTGGTCACTAAAGGAGTATACAAAGGCAGGTTTGAAGTACGAGGAAGCTCTCAAAATCAAGCTAGACTTCTATGAAGGATTCCTAGCACTCGATCAACAACAGTTTGAGCAGGCAAAACTTTGTTGGACTTATGCTGTAAGAAACAAGATTGAATCGGAAGAGAGTTTGTCTTTTGAGGTTCTTCAACTTTTCAACAAAGCCGAGGACATCATGGAAGATGGTATGCAGATGTGGGATGAGAAGGAGGAGCGGCGTCTTAATCTAATGTCCAAGGAAGATAATTATAAGCCTAAGCTACAGAAGATTGGTTTGGATGGCTTGTTGAGAGACATGTCAGGAGACGAAACTTCAGAACAAGTTAAGATTATGAGATCTCAAATACTCATCCTATGGGGATCTTTGTTGTATGAACGTTCAATTGTCGAGTTCAAACTAGGACTGCCAACATGGGAAGAATGCTTGGAAGTTTCAGTTGAAAAGTAGTTTGACTGCCAACATGGGAAGAATGCTTGGAAGTTGTAGTTGAAAAGTTTGAACTCGCTGGGCCTTCCAACGCAGACATAGTTATCATGGTCGAGAATCATTGTGCACATCAAACTGCACCAAAAGGTATGTTACTAAAAATACGAGACAAGAGTAACTACAGATCTTGTTCATTCTGTTGTGTTAGTTAGGTAACATTCTAGAATGTATTCAGGTTTAGGTTTCAAAATTGATGAGATTGTTCAAGCATGGCATGAGATGTATGATGCCAAGAGATGGTTGCAAATTCAACTCCTATAAATGACATCCACTCCTTCAAATCTATTATCCTATATTGTTACTATTGCCTTAGTATATCTCTCTATGTATACACGTATGTAATCATATGAGATCCTTATATTATTATTCTTTTTTTTTTAATAAATTAATTTTAAATTGCGACACCTTAAGGTGTCAGAAATAGTTACGTTAAAAATCAAAGCAAATACCGAAAAGAGTCGTGACAAAGTCTCGCAAATGTCTCAAAGTATGACAGATATCTATGTCGCAAAATTATTAAATATTGTGACATGGTAAGGTGTCGCAATTTACTGTGACATGATAAGGTGTCGCAATTGGCACTTCTGCCAATTGTGACGGCGGAAAGTGTGACACCCTTCAACGTGTCGCTGATCATATTTGCGACACCTTAAGGTGTCGCTAAATGTAATTAAAAGTGTCGCTTTAGACCAGCTTTTCTAGTAGTGAACCCATCTGTGAATATCGAACCCCAACACCTGTTTTTCTAACGATCTCAAACTTCGTGTTCTCATCCGCAATGCTTTAGGGTGAATTACCTCTAGGGGATAGACCAACCTAACCGCTTTCCGTCTTTCAAAAAGAAAAATAAATAAAAATTTGATCAATGAAATAAAATGATCTTTCAGTTCAAAATGGGTATACGTTGATTTCCCTTCCGATCATAAAACTGTTGGCTCTAAATGGGTTTTTCGCATCAAACACTAGATTGAATCTTATAAGGAGCGTTTGGTTGTCCTTGACAACTGTAAGAGCCTAGTTGCTGAGTGCTGAGAGAGGGATTAGAGGGGCCAGGTTTATGCCTGAGCCGCCCCTGTGTGACCTAGGGGGCGCCCCTGCGCCTAGCCTGGTCCGCCCCTGCGGCTCACAAGGTCCGCCCCCGCGGCCCTGTGTGTTGCAGCCGCCTTCTTTGGCCCTTTGACCCGTGCTTTACCCTTTTACCTCCTATTTATACTTCTTTTTCTCCTCTTTGATGAGTGTTACCATTCTCAGACTTCTCTCTCTCTCTCCTTACGCACATCTTCTCTTCTCCTCTTCTTTGGATCATCTTTTATCTTCTTTGAGATTTTGTGAGTTGTGAGCCTTGTGCTTGGCCTTGCTTATGGTTTTCTGGATGATGATGTTGTTGTGCCTTGTTAAGCCAGCTTGAGGTGTTGATGGTGGTTGTGCTGTTCTCCTAGAGAGCTTGTTGGTAAGCTTCCATGGCTTCTCTACTTCCTTTCTTCTTTTCTTCATCTTTTCTCTCTTTCCTTAGCTTAGTTTAGCTTTACTTAGGATTGGATCATGTTCAACCATGATTTGGCTTAGGCTGATGTATATATATGTATCTCACACATGTATGCTGCTGATTGGAGTGAAGAAGAGTAGAGAATCGAAGGTAGAAGTGAAGAAGGAGCTGAAGTGGTGTCTTTTGCACACTAGCCGCCCCTGCGCCGCCCTACAGCCGCCCCTGCGCCGGCTAGTGCACCACCCTTGCGAAACCAGTGAGCCGCCCCTGCGCCCACCTGCACCAGCTTGGTATTTTCCTTGATTCTGCAGGTGTGTGTTGCTTTTAGGCCTTTCTTAGGGTGCCTTTATTCCCTCCTTTCCTAGTGTGAGTGCTTAGAATCATGCTAGATGTGTGAGGTTGAGTTTGGTTGAGGTTACGATCGGTTTATGCCTTGTATGGCTTTTGAGGTTCTTTAGATTGTGAGTGAGGTTGAGGTTGAGGTTGATCCTTTGTATCCCTTTGGGTCTAGGTGTGACCCTTGTGTTGTTAGGAGTCTGATATATCTCCTTATGCCTTGTTTATAGGTTGTGTGTTCCCTCTAGTGTAGAGGTGATCGTGGTTGAGTTGTGTTCGAGGTTAAGGTAAGTCCGTAGGACTTACTTAGCTGCCATCCTTATATTGGGTGTTTGCATGTGTGGTGTGTGCTTTGCATGTTTGCTATGATAGCATGTGATGTCGTATATACCGACCTATATTTTATTAATTGCCCCGTATGCGTGGCTGTGATAACCTTTCCCTTTCATCCCGCCGTGGAGTCTGGGAGGTTCTCTTGGGTCAGGCCAGACTGGTTTATAGGAAGGGCGCAATCCACTCCCATAGGGTACACGGATTGTGTGACCGATACTAGTACGGCTGGCTAGCAGGCTCTGAGGCGAGGATGTATCGGTCCTTGTGTCACATAGTTTCATATATACTATATACATACGTTTGGAGTGAATGACCATTATATTGAGATGAATTAATGGGTAAATGTGTGAAATCATGCTGATGTGCTTATCTTTCCTTACTTGTGATTGTGCTTATGCATTACTCTATATATGTGTATGGATAGCTAATGGTTTATTACCTTGTTGTAGATGCCCCATAGGATAGGCATGCTGCTGGGTGATCTAGCAGAGTGGCAGGTCGAGGACGTCCCGTACATAGGTTGTGTGGGCTTTTGGGTTTGTTATCTTTCCCTCCTGCGTGAGGATGGTCTTTTGTTACCTCCTGTGTGAGGGTGTTATGTTTCATACTCGGCTATGTTGTCTTACCTTTTGGGTTGTACAGTTTTATATAGTTTCATGTATTTGTTTTCATATCTGTCAGTGCCATGTTGTAAGGTCCAGTGAACTTGTTGTCAGGCTAGGGTCAGGATCCATTGTGAGATCCTAGCCCAATGTGGCACTCCGAGTCCCGCGGATTCGGGGTGTTACAGAGTTGGTATCGGAGCCTAGGTTGACAACAATGGCACTTGCTACCTACAATAAGGTCTGATAGGTAAAATAAACAGAACCCACATGAGATTTGAGGTTTTTAAAGGTTTTGGTTTCCACTCCTGCTATGGATCTCTATAGTATAGATATGATATGTATATATGTATGATGGATATGTATGTGTTTGTGTTGAGTATATATATATATATATATATATATATATATATATATATACTTATGGCCTATATAAGTTAGGTGTGAATACCCCGAAGATGGCTCGAACTAGAGCTACTGCCGCTGTAGGCAGAGGTAGAGGTAGACCACCCCGTCCTCCGGGTGTGGTATGTGAGGGACTAGTTCCTGCTGCTGATCCACCAGTGATGGAGGAGATACATGAGGAGGTTGTAGAGAGCGTCGTCCCAGAGACGAGGAACGGTGGATCTGTGAGACATCATTCACATCGAGCTTAATCTGATGACACTGACCGTGTATCCATTGGAGGACCGGAGTTCAAAGAGTATCTCCGACGTTTTGAGGAGGATATTAAGGCTGGCAGACGGGCCCCAGATCTACCAGTGCCCGAGGGATCTTCTGAGAGATCTCAAGGAGCGACACAGGTGCTAGTTGTACCTGAACGTGTTGCTGATCCAGTTCGAGTTCTAGTGGAGACCTGAGGGACTAAGCCAGATGCATGGTTGAAGACATTTCACCAGCAGGGAGTGCCACACTTCTCAAGAGAGATCGGTTTAGAGACTGAGGTGTGGATAGGGCATGTAGACTCAGCTTTGGAATGTATCAGATGTCTTGAGGACCGACGGATAGAGCTAGTCCAGTCTCTATTCCGTGACCTCGCACACTAGTGGTGGAAGACTGTCCGGACCTGAGCTACCAGTTATGACCACATGAGGCGCATGATTAGAGAGCAGTTCTGCCCCGCCTCACTGAGGAGGGAGAAGCTGCCGGATTTTGTGGAGGCTGGCTTTGAGGACGTGCCTATTACTGATGTCATCCGCCGCTTCCAGACCGAGTTAGCTTTGCTGGGTCCAACTGTACCCTCTGAGGACCAGCATGTGTACCTATTCTCTCGTCGTTTGAGAGAGAGCACATGTTCATACATGGCGGGATTCCATTGTGAGTCCCTAGCTGATTACCAGGACTGGGCTTCTGCTTTTGAGAGGGAGCGAGCCAGTCAGAGGAGAGCTTCTCAGACAGGACGGTTTGAGAAGAGGCAGCGCAATGGGCATACCAGTGGAGTTGGGGGAGCATATGGGTCTAGGCGAGACCAGAGGCGTCAGAGTTACCCCTCATATGCACATACTGTAGATAAGGGACGCCAGTGTTACAATTGTGGTGACCCTAGTGATTTGAGGCCAGCTTGTCCCAGACAAGTTGTGACTTGTTTTACCTGTGGCAGACAGGGACATCGAGTTGCCTTCTGTAGGCAAGGTGGAGTAGAATCTGAGCAGAGTTCTTCCCCTGCCATTGTAGCAGGAGGTGGTCAGAGGACACCTCAACAACAGACACAGGGACAACAGAGGGTCCCAGAGCGTCCATCTACTTAGGGTTCTGCTCTAGGACCGAGTAGAGGTAGAGGTAGAGATGTTGGTACCAGTGATGCCAAAGGAGCCCAAGGGCGAGTTTTTGAGTTGAGGAGTGCAGAGGATCCACCTGCACCGGCTGCTACAGGTACCATTCTACTTCATGGTTTACCTGTTAGAGTTTTGTTTGATATTGGTGCTACGCATTCATTTATTTCTGATACTTGTGTTGAGCGTCTGAGTTTAGCTACCATAGAGGGGATACCCTTTACTATAGGGTTACCTGATGGTAGTCAGATCAGAGGTACCCGTGAGATACGTAGTTGTCCCCTTTGTTTAGAGACTCGTGTTTTACTTGTTGACTTCTTAGTCATGCCATTGATGCATGAAGAAGTCATATTAGGTATGGAATGGATGCGTAGACACCATGCGGTTTTGGATGCTGGTAGACGGACTGTTATAGTCTCTACCGAGGTTGGTCAGATTGAGGTCTTCCGGGGTTGAGACCTGGGGAAGACAAGTTCTGTCATCAGCGCCGTTCGAGCAGCTTGACTGATTGCACAGGGATGTGATGCCTTTTGGTGCTACGCCATGAAGGATGGAGAGAGTTCAGCTCTGGAGGATATTCCAGTGGTCTGCGAGTTTGCAGATGTGTTTGCTGAGCCGTCGAGTTTGCCGCCTCAGCAGAGTGTAGACTTTAGCATAGAGTTAGAGCCTAGCACGTGTTCGCCCCTAAAGGTGTGTGCAAATAAGCTTTAAATTTATAAAACTAGAATCAAGCAGCGAACCCGCAGTGTACGGATCGACGTAGCTAAGCAAGAATTCCAGAGTATCGAACACAGGGATTTGGGTGGGAACGAACTCGATTGCAGGTTATCAAGCAAGTAAATGTGAGAGTTTTGCAAATATTGGAAAAACAACAATCCTAAAGATCCAAGTATATAGCTGTGGCAATCGATTCAAGATATACTTAATGATGTAAAGACAAAGTTGAGATATGCAAAGGTATACTAATGTAAGGTAATCGTACGGTGAAGTTCCAAAAACCTTATATAACTCACCTACAAGGCATTCTCTATACAGGTTGTTGAGGCTCAATATAGAAAGATTCTAAAGGTGAGAATTAGTGTCAAATACCCAAACTTATAACCCAAGGATCAAGACTAACTTAACCGATTGAGGTTGTGACACTCACAATCGAGGTAGAGGTTGTTGAGGCTTCACTACCCCCTAGAAAAGACAAGTCTAAACTAAGCTAAAGCAAATCTTTAACTTTGGATTAAAGTAAAAGCAAGTTCGTAGACTTAAGGGAAATCACGGTTAGTTCTTGAGGTTCCACGGCCGTGGACTCAAGAGCAGGCCGTAATTTAGGGTTGTCGGCGATTCTCTCTAACTCTCAGGGTCTAATCTGTTTGCGATCGATCTATCATCATCTAAGCCACAACTATCAACCCTTCACCTTAGAATTGTTAAGGGTTTTTAGCCAATAACAGTCATGTTGATATCAATTCAAGAATTAAAGGATAAAAAGATGAAAACTTTCAAGAACTTTCAATAATCTCCAAACTAATCTCAAAGTCACAAAGAGAACAAATATTGTCGAAAGATTCAAAGTAAGCAAACAATCACAACCTTAGGAAAGAAGGGAAAATGGGATGTCAATCCGTTTTCCAAATCAAACCTAAACAAGAAGAGAGGTCTTCTTGCAAAATCTTCCGGAAACTTCGATCTTCCGCCAATCCGGAAATCTCAACAGCAATCTCCACCAAAAGTGCGAGATTAGGGTAATTCCCAAACACGAACTTCAATCTCCAAAGAGATGTCAATGCTTAAACGGTGATAAGCGATGCGTGTAAGCGAGCATAAGCGATGATAAACGGGGGTAAGCGGGGGTAAGCGGGGATGACGGATTCTTGCTTCGTCCGTCTTTTTATAGGGCAAGATAGAATATCGGCCCGGCCCAATCTTCAAAAGATCGTGGCTTCAAAGTGTGGCGAAAAGATTCGCCAAGATCACGGTCGTGGAAGTGTTTCACGACCGTAATTTAGAGCGTGGAAACAAATACGGTTTGCACCATATGTTCCACGGCCGTAATATCCTCTGGAATGAACATCAATTTCTGACTATGAATCCACGGCCGTAATTCTAAACGTGGTTTGGATTCCGGCCGTATTTTAGGGCGTAATTTAGGGCAAGAACGTGATTCTTCCTAAACTCGTGCATTCCTCAAGCTAAAACTCCAATTTGCTTCCAAAGAGTGTCCTCAATCTATGGACATATCAACTCAACTCTCCTTTGCTCGATTCCGTTCGGAAATAGCTCCAAATCACCTATAATCAACATAGAACTAGTGTAGACATCCATATCGACAATATAGGTAATACTAGCTCACATATGCACAAAGTTCAATCAAGGACTATCAATATGAATCAAATACGTTTAGAAAACGTGCCTAAAATATCACAATATTTCATGCTAACAGCACGCAACCCATCTCGAAGGTCCCATACCGTATGGCACCTGTCGAGATGTTGGAGCTGAAGAAGCAAGTCGAGGAGTTGGCTGAGAAGGGCTTCATACGCCCTAACATTTCACCATGGGGTACACCTGTCCTCTTCGTGCGGAGGAAGGACGGATCTTTGAGGTTATGCATAGATTACAGAGAGTTGAACAAGGTGACCATCAAGAACAGGTATCCATTGCCTCGTATTGATGATCTACTTGATCAACTTCAGGGAGCTACAATTTTCTCCCGGATCGATCTGCGCTCAGGACATCACCAACTGAGGGTGAGAGAGCATGACATACACAAGACGACATTTCATAACCGTTATGGACACTACGAGTTTGTAATGATGCCATTCGGGCCGACAAATGCCCTAACAGTCTTTATAGAGTTTATGAACAGTATATTCATCGACTTCCTTGATCAGTTTGTGGTGGTCTTTATTGATGATATTTTGGTATACTCTCACATTAGAGAGGAGCATGCCGGTCATCTGAGGACGGTTTTGCAGATTTTGAGGGATAGAGAGTTGTATGCTAAGCTCTCTAAGTGTGAGTTCTGGATGTCTGAGGTTGCTTTCCTTGGACACATCGTCTCCGTCGATGGGGTTATGGTTGACCCGGCGAAGATCGAGTCTGTTGCTGCATGGACAACACCGACGAACGTCGAGGAAGTGCGTAGCTTTCTTGGCCTAGCCGGTTACTATAGACGCTTTGTGGAGGGATTTTCTGTGATTGCCGTCCACTGACGAGTCTTCTGAGGAAGACTACCCGATTTGTGTGGACCGACTAGTGTGCTCAGAGTTTTGAGGAGTTGAAGAGGCGTTTGACTTCTGCTCTTGTCCTGGCACAACCAGAGGGTTTAGATGATTTTATGGTCTATAGTGATGCATCCAAGCTAGGCTTGGGATGTCTGTTGATGCAGAGGGGCAGAGTGATTGCTTATGCGTCTAGACAACTAAAGACGTATGAGGAGAACTACCCGACTCATGATCTGGAGTTGGCTGCGGTAGTTCATGCTTTGAAGATTTGGAGACTTTACATGTATGGTGCTACATGTCAGATCTTCACAGACCATAAGAGTCTGAAGTATATTTTTACGCAGCGGGAGTTGAACAACCGCCAACGTCGATGGCTTGAGTTGATCAAGGACTTTGACCTTGAGATTTTGTATCATCCTGGAAAGGCGAATGTGGTAGCTGACGCCTTGATCAGGAAGATGCCTCGAGAGAAGGCGATTGCGAGATTGACTGTAAAACCTCAACTTCAGAGGGATCTAGCTTGGCTAGAGATGGACATCCAGCTTCCTGATGAGGATGCCCAGTTGTATGCTTTAGAGGTTTTACCTAGTCTGTTAGATGAGATCCAACAGAAGCAGAGGACTTTCCCGACCTTGATGAGGATTAGAGAGAGGATGTCTCGTGGAGAGGTACCACAATTTTCTCTTGGAGCTGATGGAGTGATGAGGCGAGATGATCGTATTTGTGTTCCTACTGATGCAGAGTTGAGACAGAGGATCTTACAGGAGGCTCACTGTACACCTTACTCTGTACATCCAGGTACGAGTAAGATGTACCATGATGTGAGACGTTCATATTGGTAGGGAGGGCTGAAGCCCGATGTAGCCAAATTTGTGGCTCAGTGTGCGAGCTGTCAATAGGTCAAGATAGAGCATTGCAGACCTAGAGGTGAGCTCCATCCACTACCAGTGCCGCAGTTGAAGTGGGAGGACGTCTCCATGGATTTTGTGATTGGTTTGAGACCCAATAGGAGTTTTGATGCCATTTGGGTTGTTGTTGATAGACTGACGAAGACGGCACGTTTCGTCCATATCAGAGAGACGTGGCCAGTGAGTAGGTTAGTTGAGGAGTACACTAGACAGATAGTGAGGCTCCATGGTGTACCGAGGACGATCGTCTCTAATCGAGATGGATGATTCATCTCGAGGTTTTGGCAGCAGATTCAAATTGCTTTGGGGATGAGTCTACACTTCACGATTGCGTTTCACCCCCAGACAGACGGCCAGTTAGAGAGGACCATCCAGACTTTGGAGGATATGCTGCGAGCTTGTGTGTTGGATTGGGGACAAAGATGGTCTGACTACTTCCCACTTGTTGAGTTCTCATACAACAACAACTGGCATGCATCTATTGGGATGGCTCCTTATGAGGCATTGTATGGATGTAGGTGCCGTACACCTTTATGTTGGGATGAGCCTAGCAATATTAGTGGGATAGCGCCAGAGCAGATTCAGGATGATATGGCTCGAGTAGCGCTGATTAGAGAGAGGATGTTGGCTGCACAGAGTCGCCAGAAGTCATATGCAGACAAGAGGCGTCGGCCTCTAGAGTTCAGTGTAGGAGCTCATGTCTGGTTGAGGGTATCCCCGACACGTGGCGTCAGACGTTTTGGCATAAAGGGGAAGTTGAGTCCCCGATATGTCGGTCCTTTTGAGATACTAGACAGAGTTGGGAGGGCAGCCTACAGATTAGCTTTGCCTCCGAGATTAGAGGGTGTTCACCCTGTTTTCCATGTGTCTCAGTTGAGAGAGTACATACTAAATCCGAGTCACATTGTGAGTTATTATGATTTAGTGGTAGAGCCGGACCACACCTTTGCTGAGCATCCTATTGCAGTCCTAGAGCAAGGTGTGAGACGCATGCGTTCGAAGGACATCCCCATGATGAGGATACAGTGGTCGAGACGTGGACTTGAGGAGGCTACATGGGAGACTGAGGATAATATCCAGAGGAACTATCTACAATTTTATGCCGAGATGGATGCACCTAGGGTCTATGAGTAGATCTTAGTGCTATCTTGGTGAGTGTGTGATTATGTGCTTATATGCTTATGTTCTTACATGCCTTGATGTGTTTATTCCATGCTAGTGATGTTATGCCTTATGATCTTATTAGATCTTGCTATAGTAGCATGATGTATGTTATAGTTGGAGTTGATTAGGATTCAGCTGGAGATGGTTCTTTCCTCCATACTACCTTGATGGACATAGTTGCAGTGGAGGTGTGATTCCTCCATGTGATGTATATACTTATGCATTGGCTAGAGACGTATTTCCTCTATGCCTGTGTTATGTTTCGGCTAGAGATGTGCTTCCTCTATGCCCTGTGTTGTGTTATGGCGAGAGATGTGATTCCTCTACACCTTTGAGTAGCGTTATGGCCTTGTTTTCTAGAGATGATGATTCCTCCATGTTGATATTTATGGTTATAGATCTGTAATAGGTTATGACCTTCTGAGCGGAGATGTGATACCTCTGATAGAGAGAGTGAGTTATGCCTCGGCTTGTGGGTCCAAGAGGCTTTGGGATCTTGCAAGTTTCGGGATGAAACTTGATTTTAGGGGGGTGAGATGTAAGAGCCTAGTTGCTGAGTGTTGAGAGAGGGAGCAGAGGGGTCAGATTTATGCCTGCGCCGCCCCTGCGTGACCCACGGGGCGCCCCTGCGCCTAGCCTGGTCCGCCCATGCGGCTCACAGGGTCCGCCCCCGCGGCCCTGTGTGCTATAGCCGCCTTCTTTGACCCTTTATCCGTGCTTTACCCTTTTACCTCCTACTTATACTTCTTCTTCTCCTCTTTGATGAGGGTTACCATTCTCAGACTTCTCTCTCTCTCCTTATGCACATCTTCTCTTCTCCTCTTCCTTGGATCATCTTTGATCTTCTTTGAGATTTTGTGAGTTGTGAGCCTTGTTCTTGGCCTTGCTTGTGGTTTTCTGGATGATGATGTTGCTGCGCCTTGTTAAGCCAACTTGAGGTGTTGATGGTGGTTGTGTTGTTCTCCTGGAGAGCTTGTTGGTAAGCTTCCATGGCTACTCTACTTCCTTTCTTCTTTTCTTCATCTTTTCTCTCTTTCCTTAGCTTAGTTTAGCTTTACTTAGGATTGGATCATGTTCAACCATGATTTGGCTTATGTTGATGTAATTATATGTATGTCACACATGTATGTTGCTGATTGGAGTGAAGAAGAGTAGAGAATCGAAGGTAGAAGTGAAGAAGGAACTGAAGTGGTGTCTTCTGCACACCAGCCGCCCCTGCGCCGTCCTACAGCCGCCCCTGCGCCGGCTAGTGCACCGCCCTTGCGCCACCAGTGAGCCGCCCCTACGCCCACCTGCACCAGCTTGGTGTTTAACTTTATTTTGCAGGTGTGTGTTGCTTTTAGGTCTTTCTTAGGGTGCCTTTGTTCCCTCCTTTCCTAGTGTGAGTGCTTAGGATCATGCTAGATGTGTGAGGTTGAGTTTGGTTGAGGTTACGATCGGTTTATGCCTTGTATGGATTTTGAGGTTCTTTAGGTTGTGAGTGAGGTTAAGGTTGATCCTTTGGATCCCTTTGGGTCTAGGTGTAACCCTTGTGTTGTTAGGAGTTTGATATATCTCCTTATGACTTGTTTATAGGCTTGTGTTCCCTCTAGTGTAGAGGTGATCGTGGTTGAGTTGTGTTCGAGGTTGAGGTAAGTCCGTAGGACTTACTTAGCTTCCATCCTTATATTGGGTGTTTACATGAGTGGTGTGTGCTTTGCATGTTTGCTATGATAACATGTGATGTCGTATATACCGACCTATGTTTTATTGATTGCCCCGTATGCGTGGTTGTGATAACCTTTCCTTTTTATCCCGCTGTGGAGTCTGGGAGGTTCTCTTGGGTCAGGCCAGACTGGTTTACAAGAAGGGCGCAATCCACTCCCAAAGGATACATGGATTTTGTGACCGATACTAGTACGGCTAGCTAGCAGGCTCAGAGGCGAGGATGTATCGGTCCTCGTGTCACATAGTTTCATATATATTATTGTTACGCTAAGATTGTGTAGCACAAAAGTCTTACAACTTATAACTCAATATAATTTTCTAAATCCTAGCGAACCCACAGTGTATGGGTCGTTTTGTAGCAAGGATAGTATTCCGAGGTCGAACACGAAGACTAAGGTGAAATCAAATCAAACAAGTGATCATAGATAGTGCGAATCTAGTCTAAGAAAAGAGAAAGAAATAAAGAAATGAAAATCATGATATTTTTGTTTGGGTTTTTGTGGTGATCAAGCAAAGATCACAAATCAAGCAAGATAATAAATCAAACTAACAACTCAAGCTAGCAAAATAAACAAGCAACACAAACACAAGATATGTGATCAAAGAGAGAAAAATGGATTCTAGAGGTCAAGATTTCCGGTTATGGCATTGGACTCAAGCTTCTAAAGATTCTAAGGACAAAGCTGCGGTGTTGGGAAAGGGTGTTTCTCTAATGGAAGCAATTACCGGGTAAGTCTCTTGCTTCACTAATCCCGCATCAAACTCCTATTATCGGGTAGATCTCAAGGGGTTAAAGTTGGGAATTCTACACAAACCGGACTCTACTTAAGGGGCAAACCTCTCCTTACCGGGTAAGTCTCGGAAAAGGCAAGTCTCAAGCAACAATCCTAGCACACTCAATCCAATAGCGGCTTATGAGGCTCACTACTACCTAGAGTTCATAATCTTAGGTATCTAAGATCGGAAATCACCGGGTAGGTCTCTTCCCTCACTTAGTTTGCTAGCATTAGGTCACCTTAAGCTATATTATGCTTAATAAACACTAGGATTTAAACAACCTAACATCCTAACATACTCATCAATTAAAGAGCAACAGAGAGAAAAATCGGGTGGATCATAAGGAAAATCGGACGATCTAACCTATGAACAAGTCGATTTTTCCTCCTGGGTTAGGTTTTGTGCATACGAATCATCCTAAACTAACATACAAGTCCATTCTATCATCACCCAAGCCATAACCATCACTCCATCACTCCAAAATCACAATAAACTAGCCAATAACATGCATTTCAAGATCTAAAATCATCACACAAGCATACAGGGTTTTCATAGATAGATGATGGAAGAAAAGCAAGTAAAAACAAGAAATCTCAGCTGGATATAAGTTTAAGCAAGACTTACAACCCTTCAAAAGAAGTTCCAAAACGTCTCTAACAAAGCTTCTAAAAGTTCTTCAACCAAATACTCTAAAAATCACTCAAAAACTCACTATCACTCTAAGTTTTGGTATTCTTCTCTTCTCCCAAAATGAGAGAGTTTTTCTTCCTCTCCAAGTCTATCCTCCAATAGAATTAGGTGTGTGTGAGAGAATGTGGGAGAGATGTCTAGCCACAGCCTGCAGGACCACTTATATTCTCCATCAAGAGCAAGGGCCGGACAAAGAGATCGTGGGCCACGTGGCTCAAGCTGTCAAAAGCCAGAAAATCGACCCAGACAAAAAAATCGTCCGATTTTCCTGAGTGTTGGTCGATTTTCTTCAACAGAGGCTTGTTATGATCGTCTAGCCATGAGTTGCTCCATTGCTTGCACCAATAAGGGTCCTTGTGTCCTTCATTGCTCAAATTATGTTCCTTCAAAGCCTTGGATGTGTACCACCATGAGGCTTGACCCTCGAATGTATCGATTAATGTCCAAAAGATCCCCGAAATACCTACAAAGCCGACAAAAGCTCGTGTAGACGTCTTTTCTAGAAATATGCATGAATTAAGCGTAAACATCATGAACTAATGCCAAACCGTGCATGAATAACGGGAAAAACTATCTATATGAATGCCTAAACTAACGTCATAAATCACGTTATCAAAATACCCCATACTTAAGACTTGCTCTTCCTGAGCAAGACCCAACTATAGACTAAGAGATGACATGATTTATGCATGCAGAAAAATAACAAAATCTTTTTGGAATTGTGCTTCTAACATTGGATCACCTTCATAGTCATGTTTCATGGCAATGGACAAGCAATCATGCATCAAATAAATGAAGGCATGGAAAGACAATTATACTTAACTAGAAAGCATGCATGAGAGGTGAAAATGAAGAAGTCAAGATGATCATGAGTATATCCAATCTAGATCAGTAAGTCTTACACACATGCAATTAGGTCACAAGGACTTAGGAAAGAAGAGGCTAAGAAACGTTGTGATTAGGTGGGAATTTTCAGGTCATGTGATACTAATTCGGGAAAGGAACTAACTTCACAATTTCGTTTTTGCTCAACTTCCCAACAAGTGTATAATTTTCTCCATCTTTTCTTTGTTTTCTTTTCTTTTTCACTTATTTTTTAGACAATGACATTGGTGTACAAAAGCCGAAACCTTGGTGATTAGCCGTCCTCGGGCTTTTTTATTTTTTGAGGTGCATCCACACCGGGCACACATACCAAAGCTCGTTAGGACTATCGGTTTATTTGACTTTGGCAAGGCACAAACACCCGATTATGTGAATGGTGCCGAGTTACTCGTCATTTAAACCAACGTCCCCAAACCTATATTTTTTTTTACACTTTTCACAACAAATTCAGCACTTCATTCACATCATTCATTCATCAACAACTTCACCCCACACTTGCTTTTCACACACATCAACACACTAGCATGCTCCTATTCCCGGATGGGTCAAAAGAGGTCAAATTTTATATCAATTGAGGTGCTCAAACAACATGATCAAGATGAGAAGTAGAGAAAGATGAATTGCCTTAATCACTCCTAAATGATGTGCAAGAACTAGCATGTAATTTCGACTATCAATCCTCAATCCAATCAAGGCAAACATTCATGATCACAATTCACACATGGGATTCAAGATAAGTACTTCAAGTCCACATATGCATACATCAATTCAACACATAAGGCCATCCATAGGCAATTCACAAGACAATTTATCATAAGGGTCATTCCCAAGCTTAGAAGCACTAAATTTTTTTTAAATTTCTGATTTTTTTGGATTTTTCAAAATATGTATGTACAATGCAAGACGTAATGAAACATGTGACAATATTAAACTATCCTAGATGCTAATCATGCAAGTGATCATGAAAACCCCACCCCATACTTAAAAACACATTGTCCCCAATGTGCAAACTAAATGAAGAAGTGAAAGAGAGTCCTCACAATGTAAAATTGGTGATGCTTTGGTATTTCGGTTCACATCGAATGATGATGGTAGATGATCGATCAAGGATGGTAGAGAGCTCTTGATGTTCATTGTGGTGTCGGAACCCGCGCTTGGCACTGCAAGCCGTCCAAGTTCCACGTCCGCTCCACCCATGCTTGATTGGAGATTATCACTTTCCTTGACAGAAGGAAAAATCGGACCAACTACCCAGGAAAATCGGCCGATTTCTGTGCAAGAATAGTCCGATTTTCCTGGGTGCTTTCTTCCTCGTCCATGTGCTCGGATCTTGTACCTTCAACAGTTCCATGAGGTTTTCACATTACCTCCAACATCTCATCACACATGATAATCAACAAGATCTAGCATCCAAAAACACAAAAGAAAAACAAAGCACACCAAGAGCAAAACCAAACAAAAACAAGAAAAATAAAAGGGAAAAATATGTACCAATGGGTTGCCTCCCATTAAGCGCTTCTTTAAGGTTATTAGCTTGACTAAATTCAGGAGCGTTTCACTCAAGGTGAAGTGGGGCAATCACTTCCACCGGGGCTTCTGGGATGTACTTCTTCAAACGGTGCCCATTCACCTTAAAGTTACCACAATGATCTCCTCCTATCTCCACCGCTCCATGAGGAAAGATCTTCTTAACAACATAAGGACCTGTCCATCTCGACTTGAGCTTTCCGGGGAAGAGCCGCAACCTTGATTTGAAGAGAAGCACTAAGTCACCATCACTCAACTCCTTTGGGATGAGACGCTTGTCATGCCAACGCTTGGTCCTCTCCTTGTAAATCCGGGCATTTTCATAAGCATCCAACCGGATCTCCTCAAGAGCGTTCATGTCTAGCAACCTCTTCTCGCCGGCTTCTTTGAGGTCAAAATTCAGCCACCTTATGTCCCAATATGCCCTATGCTCCATCTCCACCGGAAGGTGGCAAGACTTGCCATAAACTAGCTTGTAGGGAGTGGTGCCAATCGGTGTCTTGAAAGCGGTTTTAAGCCCACAAATCATCATCGAGCTTCATAGCCCAATCCTTTCTTGTTCTAGAAACCGTCTTCTCAAGTATCCCTTTTATCTCCCGGTTGGAGATCTCCACTTGGCCACTAGTTTGGGGATGGTAAGGTGTTGCCACCTTATGAGTCACCCCATACTTAGCCAAAAGTGTCCCAAAGTTCCTATTAGTGAAGTGCTTTCCTCCATCACTTATGATCACCCTTGGTGTCCCAAACCTAGGAAAGATCACTCGGTTGAAGAACCGCACCACAACCTTGGCATCATTTGTGGGAGAAGCGATTGCTTCCACCCATCTCGACACATAGTCCACCGCCAATAGGATGTAGAGGTTGCCACATGAAGAAGGGAATGGTCCCATGAAGTCCACACCCCACACATCAAATATCTCCACCTCTTGTATGTTGTTCAAGGGCATCTTGTTCCTCCTTGAGATGTTGCCCGTCCTTTGGCAAGCATCACATGCCACTACAAAATTCTGCACATCCATAAACAAGTTAGGCCAATAAAAACCGGATTGCAATACCTTTGCACACGTCTTGTGTGAGCTAGCATGGCCTCCGCATGGCAAGGAGTGACAATGGCGGATCACACTCTCCATCTCATCCTCCGGAATGCACCTCCTAAAGACTCCATCCGGCCCTCTCTTGAACAAGAGAGGCTCACTCCAATAATAATGCCTCACATCCTTGAAGAACTTCTTCCTTTGGGCATATGACAAACCGGGCGGGACCTCTTCACACACAAGGCAGTTCACGATATCCGCATACCATGGCTCACTCCCTCTAGACACTTGAAGTAAGCACTCCTCCATCACTTGCAATTGTTCATCCCGGAATGAGTCATCAATCGGGATCTTATCTCTCTCAATCCCCAATGGTGGTAGCCTACTAAGATGGTCCGCTACTGAATTTTCGGAACCCTTCTTGTCTTGGATTTCCAAGTCAAATTCTTGGAGGAGAAGGATCCACCGAATGAGGCGAGGCTTGGCATCTTTCTTTGTGAGGAGGTAACGGATCACAACATGATCCGTGTACACAATGACCTTTGCTCCAACAAGATATGACCGGAACTTCTCAAAGGCATACACCACCGCTAGCAACTCCTTCTCGGTTGTGGCATAGTTAAGTTGGGCATCATGTAGCGTCTTGCTAGCATAATAGATGGCATGTGTACGCCCATCTTTCTTTTGTCCTAAGACAGCCCCAATGGCCACATCACTTGCATCACACATCACTTCAAATGGTAAGCTCCAATCCCGAGGTTGCATGATGGAGGCGGTGATCAAAGCATCCTTTAACCTACAAAAAGCCTCAAGGCAATCCTTGGAGAAAACAAACTCAACATCTTTCATTAGCAGGTTAGTAAGAGGCTTAGAAATCTTAGAGAAATCTTTAATGAATCTCCGGTAAAAACCGGCATGCCCTAGAAAACTCCTTACCCCCTTTACCGAGGTAGGTGGTGGCAACTTCTCTATCGTCTCTATCTTAGCCCTATCAACCTCAATGTCACGGTTGGACACCAAGTGTCTCAACACAATGCCTTCACTTACCATGAAGTGGCATTTCTCCCAATTCAAGACAAGATTTGTCTCCTCACATCTCTTAAGCACCAGAGACAAGTTAGCTAAACAATCATCAAATGAAGATCCATAAACAGAGAAATCATCCATAAACACTTCCATGATGTTTTCAATATATTCAGAAAAGATAGTCATCATACACCTTTGAAAGGTGGCGGGTGCATTACACAACCCAAATGGCATTCTCCTATATGCAAATGTACCCCAAGGACATGTGAATGTAGTTTTCTCTTGGTCATCGGGATGGATAGGGATTTGGAAGAATCCACAATAGCCATCTAAGTAACAAAAATGGGAATGTTGAGCTAATCTTTCTAACATTTGGTCAATGAAAGGGAGAGGGAAGTGATCTTTCCTAGAGGCCATATTTAGTTTCCTATAATCTATACACATCCTCCATCCCGTAACCGTTCTAGTTGGGATTAGTTCATTATTCTCATTAGTTACTACGGTCATACCACCCTTCTTAGGAACCACATGTACGGGACTAACCCATTTACTATCCGAAATCGGGTAGATGATTCCCGCATCTAGCAACTTAATGATCTCTTTCTTGACTACCTCTTTCATTATAGGATTCAATCTTCTTTGATGTTCAATAGAGGGTTTATGGTCATCTTCCATCAATATCTTATGCATGCACAAAGAGGGCTTAATGCCAACAAGGTCATCAATGGTGTATCCTATTGCCTTTCTATGCAGTTTCAATTCAGTCAACAATCTATTAAGCTCATCATCATTCAAAGATGCATTCACAATCACCAGATAAGTAGAATTCGAACCAAGGAAAGCATACTTTAAATGAGAAGGAAGAGGTTTGAGATCAAGTTTAGGAGAATCTTTATCGGTTGGAGATGATCCATACAATGAAGGTTGAGATGATTCCAAAGCCATGGAAGCCTCACCTAAATCCCTTGATGATTGCTCACAAACACTTGGATGATGCTCAAAAGACTCAGGAAAATCGATCCTCTGTGAAGAAAATCGGACGATATGGGGGTCGATTTCAGCTACGACATTTGCAAAATCGGATGAAAATTCAGGATTTATGCAAAAATCGGCCGATTTTTGCCCCTCTAGTCCGATTTTTCTACAGGTATTTGTCCCTTCCTCTAGTACTTCAAATCTAACACTTGGTAGCTCATCCAATGCATTCAAGGCCTTGATCACTTCATTGCTACTCTCCTCAACTCCTTCCTCCATCAAACTCGAGCTAAGAACCTTCTCAAGTGGATCCTTGAGCAAGATTGAGCTCACAACTTCTCTAGACTCCTCTTCCTCAACAATGTTGAAGACATCTTCACCTAGGGCTGACCCCTTCACCATTGTGGACAAATTAAACTTGATGTTCTCCTCTCCAATGTTGAATGAGAGGGTTGCATTTTTACAGTCCACCAAGCATCCCGAGGTGGCTAAGAAAGGTCTCCCCAAGATGATGGGAACCGGGTAGTCCGCCGGGATGTCCAAAACAACGAAATCGATTGGCACATAGAATTTCCCAAGGTTAACCGGTATGTCTTCTAAGATCCCTACGGGGTGAGTAATGGATCGGTCCGCCATGTAAAGGGTCATTTTGACCGGCTTCGGTTCTCCTAGCCCAACCTTTTTGCAAAGTGCAAGCGGGATTATGCTTACACTAGCACCAAGGTCACAAAGGGCTTCATACTTCACTTCTCCCACTCCAATTGGCACACAAAAAGATCCCGGATCTCTTAGCTTAGGACGCATCTCCTCCTTCATAGTTTGAATCAATTCCGAGGACCTCTTTGTCATCCTTACTTCCCCATACTCCTCAAACTTCCTTTTGTTGGAGAGTATTTCCTTCAAGAATTTGCCATATGCCGGCATACCTAGAATAGCATCCATGAACGGAATGTTAATATGCAATTTAAACATAAGTTCAAGGAATTTACCGAAGTGTTTGTCCAAACGAGCTCTTGCTCGTGATTGTGGGAATGGTAGTGGTGGCTTGTATGGAGGTGGTGCCACATATGATGGCTCATCATCCTTGCTCTTTCCTCCACCTTCTTGCAATGGCTCTTCTTCTATCACCACTTTCTTCCCCTTGTCATTTCCCTTAGGCAAGGGATCCTTCATGCTCAACCGACTCCTTATTGTAATAGCCAACACTTGGCCTCTTGGGTTATCTTCGGTTCTTCCGGGAAGCTTTCCCGGATCTCTATGAGCTTCACCCGCCTTTTGGAACACTTTTGCTTCCAACACCTTTTGAGCTTTAGAAATGGAAGTCACCGTGCTCTTAAGACCACTCAACCTTCCAAGCAATTGCTCAAACATCATTTCAGTTCTATCCTTTGGAGGTTGAGTAAATCCGGGTGGAGGCTCTTGTGAAGCTTTAGGCGGTGGAGTTGCGCTTGTGGAAGCGGGAGGGTTCAAGGCTCCATCCGGGTTAGAATAGGAAAACCCAGGATGGTTATGGTTAGGCCGGTAATTGTTGAATTGCCGGTTGTTGTTGAAGTTCCTTGGGCCTTGATAGTTGTTGTAGTTGCCCCTTCCCATGTAGTTCACATCTTCCTCCTTGGAAGACAAGTTCTCTTGCACTTGCACTTGAGGGGTTGCTTGATTCTTCAAAGTTGTAGCACACAACTCCCTCAAAGACTTTAGCTCGTTGTTGATTGCATCAAGCTTAAAGTTACTCATGGTGACTTCACTCACCTCATATGCTCCCGCTTTCCTCCCATCACTCTTCCTATGGGAGTACTTCTCAATCACCAAAGCTTGTTTCTCTACAAACTCCCAAGCTTCATCCACATTCTTTTCCATGAAAGTCCCACCGGAAAGAGATTGAAGCTTGAATTGGCTATATTCATCAAGTCCCTTGAAGTAGATCTCCAAAAGCTCTATTTTCGGTATACCATGGTGCGGACAATCTAGGAGAAGGTCTTTGAACCTCTCCCAAGACTTGAATAAGCTTTCTCTATCCTTCATCACGAAGGCATTGATCTTCCCTCTTAACTCGGTAGTCTTGGAAGGTGGGAAGAACTTTGTCAAAAACTCGGTTGTCATCTCCTCCCAAGTACTCACTCGCCCTTGTGGAATAGATTGATACCAAGCCAAGGTTTTATCCTTAAGTGAGAAGAAGAAATCCCTAAGCTTATGGTTGTTGCTCTCCAATCTAGGCGGTCTAAGAGTCTCCATCAAGATCTCATAGTTCATCAAGTGTTGATGGGGAGACTCTCCTTCCATCCCTCCAAATTGATTATGCCGGATCATTTGTAGAACTTGAGGCCGAAGCTCGTAATCATGGGCTGTGGGATCTCCTAAGTTCACACCCGGACGGTGTGCTCTTTGTGCCTGATCCATACGTTGCCCTAACGTTTGTGTCTCTTCAATAGCAATGGGCACAACCCGAATATTAACCGCCGCCGGCTGCGGTTGTGGTGGAGGTGGAGGTTGTTGACGATTAAGCTCTCTTTGCACAAGAGCTTGCCTAATCTCTTCAATCTCCCTCCTAGTTGCTTCTTGCCTCTCATTGGCAAGTCTCCTTTCGTTCTCCAAGAGCTCATCTCTTAACCTAATTTTCTCTAAAGCCTCATCCAACTCAGCTTGGAGATCTCTTCCGGCCATCTCTTTTCCCTTTCTAATGCTCTTGGATCTAGATCTAAGGGTTTTCTCCGGTTCAGGATCGAATGGAGCTAAATCCTTGCCACAAGATCTTCGCATACACCTAAAGAGTGAGAGATGTCCTGAAAAGCAAAGACACAAACCAAACAAGATCAAAAACAACAAGAAAGACTTACACTATAAACAATCACAAAAATGACTCAATCTAGACCTAGTCCCCGGTAACGGCGCCAAAAACTTGTTACGCTAAGATTGTGTAGCACGAAAGTCTTACAATTTATAACTCGATATAATTTCCTAACTCCAAGCGAAGCCACAGTGTATGGGTCGTTTTCTTAACCTAGATCAACACTATCCTTAGTCACTAATCGATTCAATCTCACCTCAATCTTTGTGTTCGACCTCGGAATACTATCCCTACTACAAAACGTCCCGTACACAGCGGGTTCGCTAGGAGTTAGGAGAAATATATCGAGTATAAATTTAAGACTTTTGCGTGCATCAATTCCTAGACGTAACAAGTTTTTGGCACCGTTGTCGGGGACTAGGTCTAGATTGAGTCATTGTTTGTGATTGTTTATAGTGTAGGTCTTTCTTGTTGCTTTTGATCTCCTTTGGTTTGTGTCTTTGCTTTTCAGGACATCTCTCACTCTTTAGGTGCATGCGAAGATCTCGTGGCAAGGATTTAGCTTCATTCGATCCCGAACCGGAGAAAACCCTTAGATCTAGATCCAAGAGCATTAGAAAGCGAAAAGAGATGGCCGGAAGAGATCTCCAAGCTGAGTTGGATGAGGCTTTAGAGCAAATTAGGCTAAGGGATGAGGCCTTGGAGAATGAGAGGAGACTTGCCAATGAGAGGCAAGAAGCAACTAGGAGGGAGATTGAAGAGATTAGGCAAGCTCTTGCGCAAAGAGAGCTTAATCGTCAACAACCTCCACCTCCACCACAACCGCAACCGGCGGTTAATATTCGGGTTGTGCCCATTGCTATTGAAGAACTACAAATGTTAGGGCAACGTATGGATCCGGCACAAAGAGCACACCGTCCGGGTGTGAACTTAGGAGATCCCGCAGCCTATGATTACGAGCTCCGCTCTCAAGTTCTACAAATGATCCGGCATAATCAATTTGGAGGGATGGAAGGAGAGTCTCCTCATCAACACTTGATGAACGATGAGATCTTGATGGAGACTCTAAGACCGCCTAGATTGGAGAGCAACAACCATAAGCTTAGGGCTTTCTCCTTCTCACTTAAGGATAAAACCTTGGCTTGGTATCAATCTATTCCACAAGGACGAGTGAGTACTTGGGAGGAGATGACAACCGAGTTTTTGACAAAGTTCTTCCCACCTTCCAAGACTACCGAGTTAAGAGGGAAGATCAATGTCTTCGTGATGAAGGATAGAGAAAGCTTATTCAAGTCTTGGGAGAGGTTCAAAGACCTTCTCCTAGATTGTTCACACCATGGTATACCGAAAATTGAGCTATTGGAGATCTACTTCAAGGGACTTGATGAAGATAGCCAATTCAAGCTTCAATCTCTTTCCGGTGGGACTTTCATGGAAAAGAATGTGGATGAAGCTTGGGAGTTTGTAGAGAAACAAGTTTTGGTGATTGAGAAGTACTCCCATAGGAAGAGTGATGGGAGGAAAGCGGGAGCATATGAGGTGAGTGAAGTCACCATGAGTAACTTCAACCTTGATGCAATCAACAATGAGCTGAAATCTTTGAGGGAATTGTGTGCTACAACTTTGAAGAATCAAGCAAGCCCACAAGTGCAAGTGCAAGCAACTTGTCTTCCAAGAAGGAAGATGTGAACTACATGGGAAGGGGCAACTACAACAACTATCAAGGACCAAGAAACTTCAACAACAACCGGCAATTCAACAATTACCGGCCTAACAATAACCATCCCGGGTTTTCCTATTCTAACCCGGATGGAGCCTTGAACCCTCCCGCTTCCACAAGCGCAGCTCCACCACCAAAGGCTTCACAAGAACCTCCACCCGGATTTACTCAACCTCCAAAGGATAGAACCGAGATGATGTTTGAGCAATTGCTTGGAAGGTTGAGTGGTCTTGAGAGCACGGTGACTTCCATTTCTAAAGCTCAAAAGGTGTTGGAAGCACAAGTGTTCCAAAAGGCGGGTGAAGCTCATAGAGATCCGGGAAAGATTCCCGGAAGAACCGAGGACAACCCAAGAGGCCAAGTGTTGGCCATCACAACAAGGAGTGGGCTGAGCATGAAGGATCCCTTACCTAAGGGAAATGATAAAGGAAAGCAAGTGGTGATAGAAGAAGACCCATTGCAAGAAGAAGGAGGCAAGTGCAAGGAAGATGAGCCAACATATGTGGCACCACCTCCATACAAGCCACCACTACCGTTCCCACCATCACGAGCAAGAGCTCGTTTGGACAAATACTTCTGTAAATTCCTTGAACTTATGTCTAAATTGCATATTAACATTCTGTTCATGGATGCTATTCTAGGAATGCCAGCATATGGCAAGTTCTTGAAGGAAATACTCTCCAACAAAAGGAAGTTGGAAGAGTATGGAGAAGTGAGAATGACAAAGAGATCCTCGGAGTTGATCCAAACTATGAAGGAGGAGATTCCTCCTAAGCTACGAGATCCGGGATCCTTTTGTCTGCCAATTGGAGTGGGAGAAGTGAAGTATGAAGCCTTATGTGATCTTGGGGTAAGTGTAAGCATTATCCCGCTTGCACTTTGCAACAAGGTTGGGCTAGGAGAGCCAAAGCCGGTCAAGATGACCCTTTACATGGCGGACCGTTCGATCACTCACCCAGTTGGAATATTGGAGGATATACCCGTGCAACTCGGGATGTTCTATGTGCCGATTGATTTTGTTGTCTTGGACATCCCGGCGGACTATCCGGTTCCTATCATCTTGGGGAGACCTTTCCTAGCCACTTCCGGATGCTTGGTGGATTGTAAAAATGGATTCTCTCCTTCAACATTGGAGAAGAGAATATCAAGTTCAAATTATCCACAATGATGAAAGGGCCATCCCTTGGTGAAGATGTGTTCAACATTGTCGAGCAAGAGGAGTCTAGAGAAGTTGTGAGATCGATCTTGATCAAGGACCCCTTGGAGAAGGTTCTTAGCTTAATCTTGATGAAGGAAGGAGTTGAGGAGGCTTGCAATGAAGAAATCAAGGCTTTGGAATCATTGGAAAAGGAGACAAGAGCTGAATTTGAAGCACACGAAGGTGTGCTGATATTCTGTGAAAACCACGGCCAGGTAGGGGAAACCACGCCCGTGGAAAGTCCCGTGGAACTCTATAGAATGCTCCAAAAGGCTAGCTTTGCAGGTTCCACGGCCGTGGTTGTGCCAGAGCCCGTAATTTTGCCCGTGGTTTCTCCAGAAACTGCATTGGTTGTTGATCAAGCTTCAAGGAGCTTTGGGGAGTCTTCCATGGCTATGGATTCATCTCAACCAACTTTGTATGGAGCGTCTCCACTCGATAAAGGTCCTCCTAAACTCGAACTTAAACCCCTCCCCTCTCATCTTAAGTATGCTTTTCTTGGTGATAATTCTACATATCCGGTGATTGTTAATGCATGCTTGAATGATGATGAGTTGAGTAAATTGTTGCATGAGTTGAGATTGCATAGGAAGGCTATTGGCTATACCATTGATGATTTAGTTGGCATTAAACCTTCTTTGTGCATGCATAAGATCTTAATGGAAGACAACCATAAACCTTCAATTGAACCTCAAAGAAGACTAAACCCAATCATGAAAGAAGTAGTAAAGAAAGAGATCCTTAAATTGCTAGATGCGGGAATCATTTTCCCGATTTCAGATAGTAAATGAGTTAGTCCCGTGCATGTGGTTCCTAAGAAGGGTGGGATGACCGTAGTGACTAATGAGAATAATGAACTAATCCCAACTAGAACGGTTACGGGATGAAGGATGTGTATAGACTATAGGAAACTAAATGTGGCCTCTAGGAAAGATCACTTCCCTCTTCCCATTATTGACCAAATGCTAGAGAGATTAGCTCAACATTCTCACTTTTGCTATTTAGATGGCTATAGTGGATTCTTCCAAATCCCTATTCACCCCGATGATCAAGAGAAAACCACATTCACATGTCCTTGGGGTACATTTGCATATAGGAGAATGCCATTTGGGTTGTGTAATGCACCCGCCACCTTTCAAAGGTGTATGATGGCTATCTTTTCTGAGTATATTGAAAACATCATGGAAGTGTTTATGGATGATTTTTCTGTTTATGGATCTTCCTTTGATGATTGCTTAGCTAACTTGTCTCTAGTGCTAAAAAGATGTGAGAAGACTAATCTAGTCTTAAATTGGGAGAAATGCCACTTCATGGTAAGTGAAGGTATTGTGTTGGGACACTTGGTGTCCAACCGAGGCATTGGGGTTGATAGGGCTAAGATAGAAACAATAGAGAAGTTGCCACCACCTATCTCGGTGAAGGGGGAAAGGAGTTTTCTAGGGCATGCCGGTTTTTACCGGAGATTCATTAAGGATTTCTCTAAGATTTCTAAGCCTCTTACTAACCTACTAATGAAAGATGTTGAGTTTGTTTTCTCCAAGGATTGCCTTGAGGCTTTTTGTAGGTTGAAGAAAGCTTTGATCTCCGCACCTATCATGCAACCTCTGGATTGGAGTTTACCGTTTGAGATCATGTGTGATGCGAGTGATGTAGCCGTTGGGGCTGTTTTGGGACAAAGGAAAGATGGGATTACACATGCCATCTATTATGCTAGCAAGACGCTAGACGATGCCCAACTCAATTATGCTACTACCGAGAAGGAGTTACTAGCGGTTGTGTACGCATTTGAGAAGTTCCGCTCGTATCTTGTTGGAGCGAAGGTCATTGTGTATACGGATCATGCTGTGATCCATTATCTCCTTACAAAGAAGGATGCCAAACCTCGTTTGATTCGGTGGATCCTTCTTCTTCAAGAGTTTGATTTGGAAATCCGGGATAAGAAAGGGTCCGAAAATTCAGTGGCGGACCATCTTAGTAGACTCCCACCGTTGGAGATTGAGAGAGACGACATCCCGATTGATGACTCATTCCGGAATGAGCAATTGAAAATGGTGGAGGAGTGCTTGTTTCAAGTGTCCAAGGGAAATGAGCCATGGTATGCGGACATTGTGAACTATCTTGTGTGTGAAGAAGTGCCACCCGGTTTGTCATATGCCCAGCGGAAAAAGTTCTTCAAGGATGTGAGGCATTACTATTGGAGTGAACCGCTTTTGTTCAAGAGAGGGCCGGATGGAGTCTTTAGAAGATGCATACCGGAGGATGAGGTGGAGAGTGTGATCCGCCATTGTCACTCCTTGCTATGTGGAGGGCATGCTAGCTCACACAAGACATGTGCTAAGGTGTTGCAATCGGGTTTCTTTTTGCCAAGTTTGTTCAAGGATGTGCAAAATTTTGTGGTAGCTTGTGATGCTTGCCAAAGGACGGGCAACATCTCAAGGAGGAATGAGATGCCCTTGAACAACATACAAGAGGTGGAGATATTCGATGTGTGGGGTGTGGACTTCATGGGACCATTCCCCTCTTCTTGTGGCAACCTCTACATCCTATTGGCGGTGGACTATGTTTCAAGATGGTTAGAGGCAATCGCTTCTCCCATAAATGATGCCAAGGTTGAGGTGCGATTCTTCAACCGAGTGATCTTCCCAAGGTTTGGAACACCAAGGGTGATCATAAGTGATGGAGGGAAGCACTTCACCAATAGGAACTTCGGGACACTTTTGGCTAAGTATGGGGTGACTCATAAGGTGGCAACACCTTACCATCCCCAAACTAGTGGCCAAGTGGAGATCTCCAACCGGGAGATAAAGGGAATTCTTGAGAAGACGGTCTCTAGGACGAGAAAAGATTGGGCTATGAAGCTCGATGATGCTTTGTGGGCATATAGAACCGCTTTCAAGACACCGATTGACACCATTCCTTACAAGCTAGTCTATGTCAAGTCTTGCAACCTTCCGGTAGAGATGGAGCATAGAGCATATTGGGCTATAAGGTGGTTGAAAACGCCCGTATCTACAAGGAAAGGACCAAACGTTGGCATGACAAGCGTCTCATCCCGAAGGAGTTGAGTGAAGGTGACCTTGTCCTTCTCTTCAACTCAAGGCTGCGGCTCTTCCCCGGAAAGCTAAAGTCAAGATGGACGGGTCCTTATGTGGTGAAGAAGATCTTTCCCCATGGAGCGGTTGAGATAGGAGGGGAGCATTGTGGAGATTTTAAGGTGAATGGGCACCGGTTGAAGAAGTATATTCCGGGAGTTCCGGTAGACATGATTGCCCCACTTCACCTTGAGTGAGACGCCCCCAAGTTTGGTTAAGCTAATGACCTTAAAGAAGCACTTGATGGGAGGCAACCCATTGGTAGACATCTTTCCCTTTTTCGTTTTTGTTTTTATTTTGATTTTTCTGTTTTTGTGTGTTTGGTGTGCTTTGTGTGTGTGCTAGAGTCTTGGTAGCATGGAAGCCTTGCATGGCATGTGGATGATGATGATGAGTCCCTCATCAATTGTGGGTGGAGCGGACGCGGGACTTGGACGGCTAGCGGTGCCTAGCGCGGATCCCGACGCCATAACGAACACTTTGAGCTCTCTACCATCGTTGATAGAATCATCCGACATTATTACATTTGAGTAATCCCAAATACCAAAGCAAACCATTTTTACATTGTGAGAACCCTCTTTCACTCTTCTTTACTTGAATACCACATTGGGGACAATGTGTTTCTAAGTATGGGGTGGGGTTTGCATGATTAGCATCTAGGGTAGTTTCTTTTAGTCACATGCTTCATTATGTCTTGCATTGTACATACACATTACACATTTCGAAAAATCCAAAAAATCAGAAAATTTTTTAAAATTTTTTTAGTGCTTCTAAGCTTGGGAATGACCCTTATGATGAGATTGTTGTGTGGATTGGCTATGGATGGCCTTATGTGTTGAATAGATGAATGCATATGTGGACTTGAAGTACTTATCTTGAATCCCATGAATGATTTGTGATTATGATGCTTGCCTTGATTGGATTGAGGATTGAAGGTCGAAATTACATGCTAGTTCTTGCACATCATCTATGAATGATCAAGGCAATTCATCTTTCTCTAATTCTCATCTTGATCATGTTGTTTGAGCACCTCAATTGATGTAAATTTGACCTCTTTTGACCCATCCGGGACTAGGAGCATGTTAGTGTCTTGAGTGTGTGAGGAGCAATTGTGGGGTGAAGTTGTTGATGGATGAATGTTATGAATGAAGTGCTGAATTTGTTGTTGTTAGCATGAAATATTGTGATATTTTAGGCACGTTTTCTAAGTGTATTTGATTCATATTGATAGTCTTTGATTTAGCATTGTTGCATTTGTGAGCTAGTTTGCCTATATTGTCGATATGGATGTCTACACTAGCTTTATGTTGATTATAGGTGATTGAGAGTCATTTCCGAACGAAATCGAGCAAAGAAAAGTTGATTGAGTATGTCCATGGATTGAGGGCATTATTAGGAGCAAAATGGAGTTCAACTTGAGGAATGCACGAGGCTAGGGAAGAATCACGTTCTTGCCCTAAACCACGCTCTAAAATACGGCCGTACTACAAACCACGTTTAGTTCCACGGCCGTGGAACCTTGCAAAGAGAGGCGTGATGCATTCCAGTAACTATTACGGTCGTGGAATCCATGGTTCAAACCGTGACACTTTCCACGCTCTAAATTACGGTCGTGGAACCTTCCACGACCGTGATCTTGGCGATCTTTTTCGCCACATTTTGAAGCCACGATCTTTTGAAGATTGGGCCGGGCCGATATTTTATCTTGCCCTATAAAAAGACAGACGAAGGGAAATTCCGTCATCCCCGCTTAGACGCACTTGGCGACCTCACTTTACACCTTGGCTTACGCCTTCGCTTAGCGGCACCAACCCTCGTTTGGAAGCATTTACATCTCATTGGAGATTGAAGTTCGTGTTGGGATTTGCCCTAATCTCGCACTTTTGGTGGAGATTGCTGTTGAGATTTCCGGATTGGCGGAAGATCGAAGCTTTTGGAAGATTGTTGCAAGAAGATTTCTCTTCTTGTTTAGGTTTGATTTAGAAGACGAATTGACATCCCGCTCTTCCTTCTTTCCTAAGATTGTGTTTGTTTGCCTTATTCTGAATCTATCGACAATACTCGTTCTTGATTGTGATTTTGAGATTGGTTTGAAGTTTATTGAAAGTTTTCGGAAGTTTTCATCTTTCAATCTTTTAATCTTTGAATTTGATATCAACATGACTGTTATTGGCTAAAAACCCTTAACAATTCTAAGGTGAAGGGTTGATAGTTGTGGCCTAGATGATGATAGATCGATCGTAAACAGATTAGACCTTGAGAGTTTGAGAGAATCGTCGACGAACCCTAAATCACGGTTTGTTCTTGAGTTCCACGGCCGTGGAGTCTCAAGATCTACCCGTAATTTCCCTTAAGTTTACGAACCTGCTTTTACTTTAATCCAAAGTTAAAGATTTGCTTTAACTTAGTTTAGGCTTGCCTTTTCTAGGTGGTAGTGAAGCCTCAACAACCTCTACCTCGATTGTGAGTGTCACAACCATAATCGGTTAAGTTAGTCTTGATCCTTGGATTACAAGTTTGGGTATTTGACATTAATTCTTGCCTTTAGAACCTTTCTATATTGAAGCCTCAACAACCTGTATAGAGAGTGTCTTGTAGGTGAGTCATATAAGGTTTTTGGAACTTCACCGTACGATTACCTTACATTAGCATACCTTTGCATATCTCAACTCTGTCTTTATATCATTAGTATATCTTGAATCGATTGCCACAACTGGATACTTGAATCTTTAGGATTGTTGTTTTCCCAATATTTGCAAAACTCTCATATTTACTCGCTTGATAATCTGCAATTGAATTTGTTCCCACCCAAATCCCTGTGTTCGATACTCTGGAATTCTTGCTTAACTACGTCGATCCGTACACTGCGGGTTCGCTTGCTTGATTCTAGTTTTATAAATTTAAAGCTTATTTGCACACACCTTTAGGGGCGAACAAGTTTTTGGCGTCGTTGCCGGGGATTTTGTTTCGGCCGAATTCGGTAGCCGGTTGTCAAGATTGGGAGCTTGCTCTCGTTATTTGATATCACTTTGAGTGCATGCGCAAGTCTAGGAACACCGAAGATCTCTTACCTCTTGATCAAGAGCTAGAGAAAACTTTAAGGCAAAAGCGCAAGGAAAAGAAGATGGCTGAAGGACACGAACGTGATCTTCAAGCGGAGTTGGCGGAGAAGGAAGCTCAACTCCAATGGAATGAGACCCTCCGCCAGGATGAAATGGATCGTCATCAATCTCAAGTTAACAATCTACAAGACATGATCTTCCAAATGAGGATAGAGCTAAGCGACCTTAAGAATAAGGGAAGCAAGAAATCCTCAAGGAGGGCATCAAACTATAGAAGAAAAGGTCACTCATCCGCTGATGATAGTGATTCTTCCATGCCACCATTAGAGGAGATTGATCCCACGATCAATGTGAATCCTTTCCATCCACGGGGAGTTGCTAATCGTCGTGTTCCACCAAGGAATGCGAGGATCGAACGTGTAGATAAAGAGCCAAGAACTCTTGGCCAGCGGATGGATCCAACACAACAACCGCGCCGTTTGGGCGTGAACTTTGATGCTGATGATGTGCAAGGGTTTAGATTCAACCCTCAAGTCATTACTCTTGTTCGCCAAAACCAATTTGGCGGGACAAGCGCTGAATCTCCACACCAACACTTGCAGAACTTTGAGTGTATGATGGAGACAATGAGGCCAAAGAGCGCTACTACCAACAACTATAAGCTCAAGCCTTTCTTCTTCTCCTTGAAGGGGAAAGCATTGTCTTGGTACCAAGCTCTTCCTAGGGGGAAACTAGACATGTGGGAAGACCTCTCCGCGGAGTTCCTCACCAAATTCTTTCCGCCATCCAAAACGGCGGAACTTAGAGGTAAGATTAATGCATTTTCCATGAGATCAAACGAAAGTTTGTTTCAATTTTGGGAAAGGTTTCAGGACTTGTTATTGGATTGCCCTCATCATGGCATACCCAAGCTTGCATTGTTGGAGATCTACTACAAGGGGTTAGATGCGGGAACGTAATTCAACCTCCAATCCCTCTCATGTGGAACATTCATGGACATGAGGGAAGATGACGCTTGGGACTTCATTGAGAAGCAAGCAAGGGTCATAGAGAAATATTCCCACCGGAAAGTGGACGGAAATCGTGCGGAGCAAGGAGCAAAACTCACACATGAAGCTCAAAATCAGATTTTCTCCCTCAACAATGAGATCAAAGAGTTGAAGGAGGCTATCAAGACCAACTTCCCAAAGCAACAAGGGAAGGATGTTGGTTATTTAGGCAACAACAATGGCGGCGATAACAATAACCGGAACAACAACCGGAATAACAATTGGAATGGAAACAACAACAACCGGAACAACAATTGGAACAACAATAGGGGTTCAAACAACAACAATTGGCGCTCCAATCAACAAAATTCCGGTAACTCTTATCCTTCCAACTCTAATTCACTAACTCCACCTTCCTCTTCCTCTACTCCTTTGAAAAGCCAGGGGCAATCATCTAATGGAGGAAACACTTCGGGGAAGGAGAAGCCCGATCCCATGTTAGAAATGATTTTGGGAAAGCTACAAGGGTTGGAGAACCGCATCATTAAGGTTGATGATCAAATTTCTAAGGTTGACAAAGCTCAAAAGGTTTTGGAAAACCAAATGTTCAACCATGCGGAGGAAGTTCCTAGGAATCAAGGGAAGCTTCCAGGAAAGACGGAGGACAACCCTAAGGGAAGGGTTATGGCAATCACAACTAGGAGCGGAGTGACTACCACCGATCCGCAGCCTAAGTTCGTTGAAGTCTCCGTAGAAAAGGACAAGGAGAAAGAGAAGGGGAAGGAGAAGGAAGATGTCTACGTTCCTCCTTCAGCTTATAAACCTCCCCTACCATTCCCTCAATCTAGAGCGAGAGCGCGCCTAGATAAACAATTTGGTAAGTTCATAGAACTCATGAGCAAGCTGCATATTAATATACCATTTGTTGATGCTATTGTAGGTATGCCAGCTTATGGCAAGTTCTTGAAGGAGCTCCTCTCTAACAAGAGGAAGCTAGAAGACTTCGGAGAGGTTAAGATGAGTTCGGATTCTTCGGATCTCATCAAAACCATGAAGGAGAAAATGCCTCCAAAGCTAAAGGATCCGGGGTCATTTTGCATTCCCATAGGAGTGGGAGATGTCACATACGATGCGTTATGTGACTTAGGAGAAGGTGTGAGCATCATACCACTTGCATTGTGTAGGAAGATCGGTTTAGGCGACCCTAAACCGGTGAAGATGACGTTGTACATGGCGGATCGATCCATCACTCGCCCCGTCGGTATTGTAGAAGACGTCCCGGTCAAGCTACGTAAATTCTTTGTTCCCATTGATTTTGTTGTGCTTGACATTCCTGCAGATAGTCCGGTCCCGATCATACTCGGAAGACCGTTTCTTGCAACTTCCGGCTGCATAGTCGATTGCAAGAATGGTAGACTCGCTTTTGATATAGGAGAGGAGAAAGTAGAGTTCGTTCTTTCTACTCTAGTGAAGGAGCCAATCTTTGATTAGGATATTTTCGATATCCAAGATGAAGAAGGTTTGTCTAGGGAGGAGGTAAGTGCGATTCTCTTTAACGATCCTTTACAAAAGGTTATCACTATGAGTCTAACCAATGTAGGGGAAGAAGAAGAGTGCAATGAGGCAATTGAAGCCTTAGAAGCACAAGAAGAGATAGGTGAAGTGGAGTTTGAAAAACTCCACGATGAGGCAGAAAACGTGAGAATCCACGGTCATACCCTGTATTCCACGGCCGTGGATTTCACAACCAAAACCATGCCTCACTCCAGGGAGTTATACGGTCGTGGAGAAGATGTGACAACCGTATTTCCCTTCCACGCCCTAAACCACGGCCGTGGAGGCCATGAGGAACCCGTAATTCTGGGCATGGAAAGGAGTGATCGAGACACTTCTTCAACTTCTTCTGATTCTTCTCCTACACACTCATCACCCTTAGAAACTTCTAAGGAGACATCGGACGCTTCTCAAGGATCATTGGAAGCTCCGAAAGCAATGGAACTCAAACCACTTCCTACTCATCTAAGGTACGCTTTCTAGGATCTAATTATACCTTTCCGGTTATTGTTAGTTCCGATCTAAGCATAGATGAACATAATCAGCTCATGATTGTCCTTAGGAAACATAGGAAAGCTATAGGCTATACTATTGAGGACTTAGTAGGAATTAAACCCTCCCTATGCATGCAATAGATACTAATGGAGGAAGATTTTAGAACTTCAAGATAACCTCAAAGGCGGTTGAATCCGACCATGAAGGAGGTTGTCAAGAAGGAAATTCTTAAGCTTCTTGATGCAGGTATCATCTACCCTATCTCCGATAGTAAGTGGGTGAGTCCGGTTCAAGTAGTTCCGAAGAAGGGAGGAATGACGGTCATCACCAACAAAAACAACGAACTCATTCCTACCCGAACCGTGACTGGATGGCGGATGTGCATAGACTACCACAAGCTCAACAATGCAACGCGGAAGGATCATTTTCCATTGCCATTCATTGATCAAATGCTTGAAAGGTTAGCACAACATTCACATTTTTGCTACCTTGACGGTTATAGTGGTTTCTTTCAGATTCCGATACACCCCGATGATCAAGAGAAGACCACATTCACGTGCCCATGGGGTACGTTTGCTTATAGGAGAATGCCGTTCGGGCTTTGCAACGCCCCAGCCACCTTCCAACGGTGCATGATGGCCATCTTCTCCGAATACATAGAGGAAATCATGGAAGTCTTCATGGACGACTTCTCTGTATACGGTTCCTCTTTTAACGATTGCCTTTCTAACCTTTCTCTTGTTTTGCAAAGGTGTGAAGACACTAACCTAGTTCTTAATTGGGAGAAGTGTCAATTTATGGTTAAGGAAGGGATTGTATTAGGCCACTTAGTCTCTAGTAGAGGGATAGAAGTAGACAAGGCTAAGATAGAGACCATAGAGAAGCTTCCTCCCCCAATTTCGGTGAAAGGGATAAGAAGTTTCCTAGGACATGCTGGATTTTATAGACGTTTCATTAAGGACTTTTCTAAGATATCAAAACCTCTCACTAATCTATTGATGAAGGATGCGGTATTTGAGTTTTCGCAGGAATGTTTGGATGCGTTTAACACCATTCGGAAAGCTCCAATTTCAGCACCTATTATCCAACCCCCGGATTGGACTCTTCCCTTTGAGATTATGTGCGATGCTAGTGACGTAGCTATTGGAGCTGTTCTTGGACAACGAAAGGAAGGGCGAACCCATGCCATATACTATGCTAGCAAGACGCTAGATGAAGCGCAGCTCAACTACGCCACTACCGAAAAAGAGTTTTTAGCCATTGTCTATGCTATTGACAAGTTTCGCTCTTATCTTGTAGGTGCAAAGGTGATTGTCTACACGGATCATGCTGCGATCCGGTACCTCCTTGCGAAGAAAGATGCGAAGCCAAGGCTAATTAGATGGATTCTTCTCCTACAAGAGTTCGATCTTGAGATCCGCGACAAGAAAGGTTCAGAAAATTCTGTTGCGGATCATTTGAGTCGCCTAACACATCTAGAGGACGACCATTTACCCATCGACGACTCCTTCCCGGACGAACACCTACACCTTATTGAGGAGTGCATCGATGTGATCTCCAAGGGTAACGAACCATGGTTTGCTGATTTTGTTAACTATTTGGTTTGTCAGGAGATACCGCCCGGATTATCCTACGCACAAAGGAAGAAGTTCTTTAAGGATGTCCGGGAATACTATTGGAACGAGCCTCTCCTCTTTAAGAGAGGTCCGGATGGCATCATTCGGCGATGTGTGCCGGAAGATGAGTTGCAAAGTGTCATCCGTCATTGTCATTCACTACCTTGTGGAGGACACACTAGTTCGAACAAGACTAGCGCAAAGGTATTGCAATCTGGATTCTTTTGGCCTACTTTGTTTAGAGATGTGCAATCCTTTGTTTCTTGCTGCGATGCTTGTCAAAGAACAGGCAATATCTCTAGGAGGAATGAGATGCCCCTCAACAACATCCAAGAGGTGGAGATTTTCGACGTTTGGGTAGTCGATTTCATGGGACCATTCCCATCCTCTTGTGGAAACCAATACATACTATTGGCGGTGGACTATGTTTCTAGATGGGTGAAAGCAATTGCCTCTTCCACCAATGATGCCATGGTGGTGGTTAAGTTCTTCAACAAGACCATCTTCCCGCGATTTGGGACACCAAGGACGATCATTAGTGATGGAGGTTCTCACTTCATTGCCCGGCGCTTTGAAGCTCTTCTAGCTAAGTATGGGGTTACTCACAAGATCGCTACCCCTTACCATCCACAAACGAGTGGACAAGTTGAGATCTCAAATAGGGAGATCAAAGGAATCTTAGGGAAGACGGTTTCAAGGACTAGGAAGGATTGGTCTTTGAAGCTTGACGATACATTGTGGGCATACCGGACTGCATACAAGACTCCCATAGGAACCACACCATACAATCTTGTGTATGGGAAGTCTTGTCACTTGCCGGTAGAGTTGGAGCACAAAGCGTTTTGGGCTATCAAGTGGTTGAACTTCAGCATGAAAGAAGCGGGAGAGAAGCGTCTCCTAGACATCAATGAGCTGGATGAACTCCGCTTGAACGCTTATGAAAACGCTAAGATCTATAAGGAGAGAGCAAAGCGTTGGCATGATAAGCATATCATTCCAAAGGACTTCAAAGAAGGAGATCAAGTTCTCCTCTTCAATTCAAGGCTTCGTCTCTTTCCAGGTAAGCTTAAATCTCGTTGGACCGGACCTTTTCTAATTAAGCGTATTTTCCCCCATGGTGCAGTTGAAGTATGGGGTGAAGCGAGCGGAACTTTTAAGGTGAACGGCCAACGACTCAAGAAGTATACACCGGAACTCCAAGCTGAGGAGTTTGCGCCTACCGCACTCGAATAAGTGCGAGATTGGTCTAGCTACAGACTTTAAACAAAGCGCTTCTTGGGAGGCAACCCAAGGTATTGCATTTTTGTTTTTGTTTTCGATTCATAGATTAGCTTAGTATAGACGTTTTTGCTTTGTTTTTGCCTTCGATTCCTTCCGGTATGTTCGTGTTTTTGGATGTAGGAACGATGGAAAAGGATAGGGGAAGGATGATGTTGAAGAAAAGTGACGAAATTTGGACTTTGGAGCTTTACAGAGAGTTCCACGGCCTAAACCACGGTCGTGACAGCTACAGTACCCGTAATTTCCAAAACCCTTTGAAAAATCACCAAAACCACGGTTCCGTACACTTCCACGGCCGTGGAACACCCCGACAGACCGTGATTTTCAAAAATTTTGCCTGTGACTATATAAGCCACATTCTTCACAAAAATCACCCCAAAAAACCCCTCTTCCACGCCCTAATAGCCGAAAATCCACGACCCTCTCTCAAATCCTCGTTTCTTAATCGTTTTTAACGATTCTTCCTCCTAAACTGAAGCAAACTCGACCACCAACAAGATCCAAGCGACAAATCGAGCGGAAATTCACCAAGAAACGCACAATTCGGATTTCTCAATCCGAAAAATAGGTTTTTCCTCTCTTCTTGATTCTTGCCGATTTGGTTCGTTTTTGTTAGAGATTTTAGGAAGAACTGATTGAGATTGGAAGGAATTAGATTAGGACTGCCTGTTTGTGGTGATTGATTGCTAATTTGTTGAGATTTGCGACTTTCTGAGACGAATCACGGTCTCTGGAGGAATTACGGCCGTGGTTTCCATAGAACAACCCGTAATTTTCAACAGAATGGACTTTGTAAGTAGAGTTTCGGGGAGGATCAAAGAGAAGAAGAATGATCAGAATAAGAAAAGGAAGGGTAGTCCCTCCTCTTCCTCATCCTCTAGGGCACCACCACCCTCTTCCCCTTCACCTCCATCCTCACCTTCACCTCCATCCTCACCTCCTCACCCTAGAGTCCCGACCATACACGACGATCATCTCGATGCACTCGAGAGGATCAAGGAGAGGCCTGTGATTGGCCCTAGGTACTTGTTGTTGGAGGATCTAGCTCCTCTCAACATAGTTGATGACCTCACTTGGCTCTTGGATAGAGCCGGACTTATTGTCTTCTCGGCTATCCGAGAAGACGCCTATGAGGAGATTACACGGGAGGTTGTGACATCTTTTGAGCATAGCCATGTAGACAGGATCGTCTCTTTCCGTCTCATGGAAAGAGACTACCATCTTAGCATCCGTGAGTTTGGGACCATTTTCGGGTTTCAGGAGACCTTTAACGGTCGCTTTCCTAGTGGCGTTTACGCGAAGGATTTTTGGGAGGAGGTGGCGATGATTTACGCTAGCGAGGACCGCTGGCAGCCCGCTGACACCAAGGCTAGGTTGATGTACCACCTAGCCTTGAAGATTGCTCATCGTGTTCTTTCGGAGTGTCTCTTTCCTAGGACGGAGACGCCCCAAAAGATCAAGACGGATGAACTCTTTTTACTCTACTTCATGTTGTATGGACGCCGTGCTGATTGTGCTACTCTCTTGGCTGCTACTATGAGCAAGCTCAAGAATAAGAAGAAGGGCAACATAGGATATGGTGGGATAGTTACCCACATTGCTAGGAGCTGAGGAGGAGTTTGGCACGTTTCCGGATCAGCCGGAGGCGGCCCCCGATGCACCTAGACGTTCTCCACGTCCAGCTAGAGCTTCAAGCTCGTCTTCTCGCCGCGCTAGCGTGAGTGAGAGACCTACATGGATGACCACACCTCCTACATGGTATGGCGTTCCCCCTCCTTGGTCTACAGAGTAGACAGCAGCACCAACTACCACCACCAGCACCATCCGACGCTCCAGCATGGTACAGTCAGGCTCCGGGATGGTACGAGCAGATGCCGGATTGGGCTACTGGACTTTCAGAGAGAGTAGGAGCATTGGAGATCCGAGCCGACGCTAGAGACGGACGCCTAGACGACGTCGACCACATGATGAGGGATGTCTACCGCCAGCAGTTTGGGCGGTTTTATGATCCTAGCTTCTCTCCATTCCCGCCTCCACCAGTGCCGCAGTGATGAGAGTTTGATGATTGACCGTTCGCTTTAGACATTCCGCCACCACCTTGTGAGTTCTTTTTCTTTTCTTCTTTTCTTTCTTTCTTTTGAACATTAGGGACAATGTTCGTCCTAAGTATGGGGTGGGATGTACTAAAAGTTTGTAATAACTCTTACTCACTATGCTTGCTTCTATTCGAGACTATTTGCATGTTCATTATATTGTTGCACGTTCCATTATCGCATTGCATGAAAAAGAACTTGAAAAACCTATAAAAATTGAAAAATTTTGAAAATTTTGTGCTTCTAATGAATTGAGATGATTTCTATGATAATCACTACTTGTGAATTGAGTTTGATGACAATTGCATGCTTAAAAGAATAGTGAATTGAAAAGAATTTGAATGAATTAATTTTACCTCTTTTGCAAGTTTCATAATGTGATGAATATTACCTAAATCATGTTGAGAAATTGAAGTTGAAATCATACTATAAGTTCTTATACTTCTTGTTGAGATGATTAAGGCAATTCAATTTTTCTTTCTTCTTTCTTTGATCATTCTAGCTCCTCATTGAAATATTGACCTCCTTTACCTATCCGGGAATTTGGAGAAGTGAATGAAAAAGGCATGTTTGATGTGGGAGGGCCATGAGAGCAATTAATTGCAATCAAAAGAATAGAAAGGAATTCTAGGTTTGGGGAAGTCAATCATGATGATGAGTAACTCGGCACCATTCACATAGCCGGGTGTTTGTGTCTTTCCAAAGTCGGAATGAGCGATATTCCTAGCGGATTATGGTATGTGCGCTAAGGGTTTGAGGCATCTCATAAAAATTGAGAAACGCCAATCTCCTAGGCTTCGGTTTTTGTGCACCTCTATCCATAACTCCAAAAGTAAAGTCGAAAAATGAAAGGAAGAAGAGCGAAGCTCTAAGTTGAAGTGTTGCGGAAACCGCAAAAGAAGAAGGGTAGTTGTCCACTTTCCCGGATTCATGCACCACATTCCTTAAAAGTTTCCTTCCCTTTCCACATTCTAGACCTTTTCTTTGAAAGTCCTTAAGATCAAAAGAATGTTATATGACTTGGTGATCTCAATTGAAGTTTCTTATGATTGATTTTGATAATGTTTGAAGGTTATAATGCTTGTTTAGAAGTTTGATTAATTCATGAATTTCCTTTACTACTCTTTGATTAAGTGTATGAAAGTCTAATAAACGATTGAAGCAAGATTTGAGAATGATCTATTCTTTAGAAGGCACATTCCTCCAAAAGAAGTATTGCTTCGAGAAGGTACACATATTTCATCCTAACTCTTGTTTAAAGCTTTTTGAAAGACCTTGCTTAGGGACAAGCAAGTGTTAAGTATGGGGTTATTTGTTAGCATGAAATATTGTGATATTTTAGGCACGTTTTCTAAGTGTATTTGATTCATATTGATAGTCTTTGATTTAGCATTGTTGCATTTGTGAGCTAGTTTGCCTATATTGTCGATATGGATGTCTACACTAGCTTTATGTTGATTATAGGTGATTGAGAGTCATTTCCGAACGAAATCGAGCAAAGAAAAGTTGATTGAGTATGTCCATGGATTGAGGGCATTATTAGGAGCAAAATGGAGTTCAACTTGAGGAATGCACGAGGCTAGGGAAGAATCACGTTCTTGCCCTAAACCACGCTCTAAAATACGGCCGTACTACAAACCACGTTTAGTTCCACGGCCGTGGAACCTTGCAAAGAGAGGCGTGATGCATTCCAGTAACTATTACGGTCGTGGAATCCATGGTTCAAACCGTGACACTTTCCACGCTCTAAATTACGGTCGTGGAACCTTCCACGACCGTGATCTTGGCGATCTTTTTCGCCACATTTTGAAGCCACGATCTTTTGAAGATTGGGCCGGGCCGATATTTTATCTTGCCCTATAAAAAGACAGACGAAGGGAAATTCCGTCATCCCCGCTTAGACGCACTTGGCGACCTCACTTTAGACCTTGGCTTACGCCTTCGCTTAGCGGCACCAACCCTCGTTTGGAAGCATTTACATCTCATTGGAGATTGAAGTTCGTGTTGGGATTTGCCCTAATCTCGCACTTTTGGTGGAGATTGCTGTTGAGATTTCCGGATTGGCGGAAGATCGAAGCTTTTGGAAGATTGTTGCAAGAAGATTTCTCTTCTTGTTTAGGTTTGATTTAGAAGACGGATTGACATCCCGCTCTTCCTTCTTTCCTAAGATTGTGTTTGTTTGGCTTATTCTGAATCTATCGACAATACTCGTTCTTGATTGTGATTTTGAGATTGGTTTGAAGTTTATTGAAAGTTTTCGGAAGTTTTCATCTTTCAATCTTTTAATCTTTGAATTTGATATCAACACGACTGTTATTGGCTAAAAACCCTTAACAATTCTAAGGTGAAGGGTTGATAGTTGTGGCCTAGATGATGATAGATCGATCGTAAACAGATTAGACCCTGAGAGTTTGAGAGAATCGTCGACGAACCCTAAATCACGGTTTGTTCTTGAGTTCCACGGCCGTGGAGTCTCAAGATCTACCCGTAATTTCCCTTAAGTTTACGAACCTGCTTTTACTTTAATCCAAAGTTAAAGATTTGCTTTAACTTAGTTTAGGCTTGCCTTTTCTAGGTGGTAGTTAAGCCTCAATAACCTCTACCTCGATTGTGAGTGTCTCAACCGTAATCGGTTAAGTTAGTCTTGATCCTTGGATTACAAGTTTGGGTATTTGACATTAATTCTTGCCTTTAGAACCTTTCTATATTGAAGCCTCAACAACCTGTATAGAGAGTGTCTTGTAGGTGAGTCATATAAGGTTTTTGGAACTTCACCGTACGATTACCTTACATTAGCATACCTTTGCATATCTCAACTCTGTCTTTATATCATTAGTATATCTTGAATCGATTGCCACAACTGGATACTTGGATCTTTAGGATTGTTGTTTTCCCAATATTTGCAAAACTCTCATATTTACTCGCTTGATAATCTGCAATTGAATTTGTTCCCACCCAAATCCCTGTGTTCGATACTCTGGAATTCTTGCTTAACTACGTCGATCCGTACACTGCGGGTTCGCTTGCTTGATTCTAGTTTTATAAATTTAAAGCTTATTTGCACACACCTTTAGGGGCGAACAGTTGTGAAAGTGTAGACAAAAATATAGGTTTGGGGACGTTGGTTTAAATGACGAGTAACTCGGCACCATTCACATAATCGGGTGTTTGTGCCTTGCCAAAGTCAAATAAACCGATAGTCCTAACGAGCTTTGGTATGTGTGCCCGGTGTGGATGCACCTCGAAAAATAAAAAAGCCCAAGGACGGCTAATCACCAAGGTTTCGGCTTTTGCACACCAATGCCATTGTCTCAAAAATAAGTGAAAGAAAAAGAAAAGAAAAGAAAAGATGGAGAAAATATACACTTGTGGGAAGTTGATAAAAATGTGAAGTTGTGAAGTTAGTTCCATTCCCGGATTAACATCACATAGCCTAGAAAAATTTCCACCTAATCACAACGTTTCTTGGCCTTTTATTTCACAAGCCCTTGTGACCTATTTGCATGTGTGTAAGACTTAGTGATCTAGATTGAATATGCTCATGATCATCTTGACTTCTTCATTTTTACATTTCATGCATGCCTTCGAGTTAAGTATAATTGTCTTTCCATGCCTTCACTTATTTGACACATGATTGCTAGTCCATTGCCATGAAACATGACTATGAAGGTGATCCAATATTAGAAGCACAACTCCAAAAATATTTTCGGTTTTTCATGCATGCATAAATCATGTCATCTCTTAGTCTATAGTTGGGGACTTGCTCGGGGACGAGAAAACCTTAAGTATGGGGTATTTTTGATAACACGATTTATGACTTAGGTTTAGGCACTCATTTAGATAGTTTTTCCGCTCATTCATGCATGGTTTGCACTAGTTCGTGACGATTTGCACTCAATTCATGTATTTTGTCGAGATAGACATCTACACGGACTTTTGCATGCTTTGTAGGTATTTTAGGAGTTTTAGGAGCTTAATCGATACATTTGAGGATCGTTCCTCGAGATGACACACCTTCAGACTCATTGGGATGCAAGCTAGGGGCTAAGGAGGACACATGGGACCTTGTTGGTGCATGTCATGCACCAAATTGAGGCTTGATGATCCAAAACAAGCTGAGGCACCAAAACCACGGCCACTGGGACTTCCACGGGCGTGGTTTTGGCCGTGGTTTTCCCCAGACAGTTGTGGCAGCTGTCCCACGATCTTCATGGCCGACTCTTGCAAATTTGGAGGATAAAAGGTGGTCCTGCAAGGCTGTTAGGGGCAGACCCCTCACTCCCATTCTCTCCCACACTCTCAACAACAATATTCTCTCATTTGGAAGATTGGATTGGAGCTACCATTGGAGAAGAAGAAAGGCTTCCATTGGAGAAGAAGAACAAGCACACTAGTTCATAGTTCCATAGTCTTTTTGAGTGATTTTGAGTGAGCTTTGTGAAATGTTTTGCAAGGGTTTGTAAGAAATGATTCGAACCTTCTTTTGAAGGGTTGTAAGTCCTTCTTGAACCTTGATTTAGCTTGTTTTACTTGTTTCATTTGCTTAATCCATCTTTCATTTCATCTTCTTGCCATGGATTCTATGATTTTATGCTTGTTGAGTTTGATTGTTAAGATGCATGTTGTAGGCTAAATAGATGCGATTCTAGGGTAAGGAAAAGATGGTTATGGCTTGGACTATGATAGAATAGACTTAAATGAATACTTGGATGACTCGCTTGATTGAACCTGGTCACTGCTAAAACCACGGTTGGATCTTGCCTTTCCACGGCAGTGGAAAGGGATGAACACCTTGTAATTTTGATTAACTTGCTTGTATTGATAAATCTAAGTGTTAGGATGGTGATTTGTTGAAATCCTAGTGTTAGTTGAGCTAAATCTATCCTAGGGTGACCTAGTGTTAGCAACTAAGAGTTAGAAGAGACCTACCCGGTGATTCTTGCTCTTAGATACCGATGATGACGAACTCTAGGTAGTAGTGAGCCTCATAAGCCGCTATTGGATTGAGTGTGCTAGGATTGATGTTTAGGACTTGCCTTCCCGAGACTTACCCGGTAAGGAGAGGTTAGATCCCTAGATAACCATCCGGTTTGTGTAGAATTCCTATCCTTAGGCTCTTTGAGACTTACCCGGTGATAAGACCTTAGGAACAGATTAGTGGACCATGAGACCTACCCGGTGATTGATCCCAATCTAGAAACACTCACTCCCAACATACTATAATTGATCCAAGGAATGATTAGATAGCTTGAGTCCTATGCCATAACCGGAATTTCCAACCCCTAGAATCCGCTTTTCTCTCTTTGATTACATATTCCGTGTTTGCTTGTTTATTTGTGTTTTAGCTTGATTTTTTTAGTTTGTTTTGCCATCTTATATGATTTGTGATCTTTGATTGATCACCACAAAACCAAACCCAAAAATATTGAGATTTTCATTTATTTGTTTCTTTCTCTTTTCTTAACCTAGATCAACACTATCCTTAGTCACTAATCGATTCAATCTCACCTCAGTCTTTGTGTTCGACCTCGGAATACTATCCCTACTACAAAACGTCCCGTACACTGCGGGTTCGCTAGGAGTTAGGAGAAATATATCGAGTATAAATTTAAGACTTTTGCGTGCATCAATTCCTAGACGTAACACAAACATTATCAAAACACAAAGAGTCTCAACTGACCAAAAGTCTCAAGATAGAGCAATGATTTGCATATAGACAATGAGTCAAATGCTCAATAGGTGCAAACATTATCCGGCCCTGGGGCGGAAAATAGGCCCGACCAAGCCTAATGTCTTGTTCCTACCCGGCCCGATGAGACATCCGGGCCGGGCATATCAGCCCGGTCGGGTTTAAAATAGTGTTAATTCCTACTCGTTTTTTGGACGGACTGGTTGTCCGGATCTGGACAGACCTACTTCATACCCACTTTCACATGAATTACCTTGGACCCCTTAGGTTCTTCTTAGACATGGAAACTGTTTGCACTCCATCCGGTTTATGTCTTAACCAACAAAAATACACCCTTGACATTCTGGTTGCATGATTCCGGTCTTATTGGATGTAAACCTATATCATTTCCAATGTATGCCTACTTGATGATCATGAGAAATATCATTATCTGGTTGACGTCTCATCTACTTGTCCATCACTCGCCCTGAACTTGCATATTCGGTTCATATAAATTTCCAGTTCATGGCTACCCCGCGCCGTGGAAAAATTGGATGTTGCCTTTAAGTTTATTCCTTACCTAAAGTCGGCGTCTGCTTAGGGTATTTTCTTATCTCGCTTTAGTGATGTATGCATTCGTGTTTTCCGTGACATGGATTATGTAGTTTGTCCTACCACTAGGCGCTCTACTACAAGCTACTTCATCATGGTTGGTGTCCCTCCCATTTCTTGTAAAACCAAAAAACAAGCTAAAGTCTCTAGATATTCCACTAATGTTGAATACAAGGCAATGACAGCTACCACTTCTTGAGCTTCTTTGGCTTCGTTCTCTACTTCATTCCCTTGGATTTTCTGATGCGGGGTTAATCCGTAGTTCCCGATCTAGATTGAAAGTCCGCGACAGAAGCAAAATATCAGTGGATAATAGAAATATCGGGTGAGATTTTGTGAAGAATAAACCGAGATTTTCATAAACTCAGAAAACGGATTAGGGGATGATATGGAAAGATAAGAAGATGAATATGGAATGATAAATGATAAATATAGGAAGATATGAACCAATATATTTCCGCAAAGAACCTTGACCAATGATGTGTCAAAACCCCTTAACGAAGAGCTTACCTTAACCCACACTTCTTTAACATTACACAAGTTTTTGAAGTAAGACAAGCACAAGAAGGAACTAGTATTGACCAGGAGCACCAATATTCAAAAAAGATTAACACACATAAGCACAATCCAGCAAGGACTTCACAACGATTCAATCAAGGCTCTCTCTTTGATTGAATAAGAATGAATAAATACAAACTTCATAAGCGAAGCTGAAAGTTCACACAATATGGGGAATAATATCAAATCTGATCTATCTAACAATCTCCCCTCTAAGGCTATTTATAAGGGAGACCATCTCTATAAACTAGGAAAGATATCATCTAAAAGATAATCTAGGAAAGATATCTTTAAAAATATAAAAAAAAATAATAATCACAAAGAAAGGATCAAAACTAACAATTTCCTTAAAGATTGTTTGAGAGCATTAAGAAAAGAAAATATAAAAGATAGTTGCCAAAATAAAAGATGTTGATTGGATCTTCAAGCGCGCGTCAGAGAGCAAATCTGAGGTGGAATTCTTGACCGAGATTCCTGTAGATGGACCGAGATTTCTTCTCCGAGTCCTTTCTTTATCCTAGCCACCTTCTATGCTTGATGACTCTTCTTGGTCATGACTTGCCTCTTCTATAACAGTCAACAATGTCACCAAAGGATTTTTAAGAATGAGTAGGGTCTCCCTGAATGTAGATGTTGTAAGTATGCTTGTAACTTCATCTTGAATAGCCTTTGCTCTTGACCTTGTGATTGCTCCTTCCATGATGGAATCCGAAGGAGGTGAAGAATCGTATAGGTGAATAATAAGGATATAAATACTCTAGAAGGGGGGTTGAATAGATTATGAGAACTTTTCGCAAAAACCTTCTCAAGGCTTTGAAACTAATTTCAAGGCCTTGACTTCAAAAATCTACAAAACAACATTAGTCACAATTAAGCAAGATATAATGAGGAATTAAAATATTGACACGGTGATATGTTTACGAAGTTCAATTCTAACAACCTATGTCTCCGTCCTAGGGTTTCTTTACCCATAGGATCTAACTATCTATTACTTGGTCAAAGAGTCCTAGATACAACCTAGAAGAAATCCCCTTCTTCTCTCATTGTAGTCAATGATACGATCTAGTTCCAACTCTAACCTAGCAATAATAGCCTAGTTACTTCGCAGAGCAACACACACTCGAGTATAACACTCTCTAGATATTCCAATGAAGCTCTCGTGTTTTTCTCTTTCTAGGGATGTAAACTTTTGTAAGCTAAGAAGAAAAACCTTTGGAACGAATGAAGATGTTTGATCGCTTGAAGACTTCGATGATTCCATGTAAGCTTGTTGTTGTTCTCTTCAATCGCCATCTTCATTTATAGTCTTCTATGGAGAACTCTTCTAGCCGTTGTAAGAGGGTCCTTGTGATGTTCTTCTTTTTCCATGGAAAATGGTATTTGGTTGAGATGAAGTAGCCGTTGTAAGATCTTCTATCTTCTTCATCTACTTCTTCTCTTTGACGCACATTGAGAATCTTCAAATTTGAGATCTTCTACTTGAAACAGCCGTTGAAGATATTTTTCGTTTAAGTCCTTTGTTCACGCTCCAAGATCTTTCAAGCCGTTGAGGATCTTTGTTGAAGACTTCTCTCTTGAGGACCGTTGAAGATCTTCCTTAGATCCGAGATCTTTGTATGGGATCCGTTAAAAAAGATCTGTTATCCTCTTGTGTCGATTGTTAAGATCTTTGTGAAATCTTGTTGTTGGGGACAAGATCTTCTTTATCAATCCGTTGAAGACTTCTTGTTGGTGTTACCCGAGATCTTCTCATGAAATCTTGTTTGAAGATCTTCTTGTAATCCTTGATAGATTTGGTTGTTGAGATTTGAATCTTGAATACACAAACCCTTCATCCGAATCCTCCCTTGTATCACTTTTCAAGACCTCCGCGTTTATCCCTTGCGCTGCTTTCCAAGGCCTCCGCGTTTGTCCCTTGAACTGCTTTTCAAGATCTCTGTGCTTGTCCCTCATAATGAGTTTCAAGGCCTACGTTCATCCTTTGAAATGCTTTTCAAGGCCTACACATTCAACAAACACAAAACCAAAACATGCAATCTAGAAATACAATCGATGTTTATTAATTTATAAAACCGCTCATAATGTTAAGTTTTCCATCATCCACATAGACAATTCATAATCAAGGTGGAGTATCAATCTCCCCCTTTGTCTTTCAACAAGGGAGAAAAACCACTAAAATATGGGAGTTTAAAATTATTACAGACCCACAAAATGTATTTCCAAAAACCAAAAAATAGTTTAAAATGAGTCCCACAAATAGTTATCAAGGCCTTGAAATCAAAACAAAGGGGGCTTTGAAATTGATGAACCAGGTGGTTGGAAGACCGGTGTGCAGTGAAATCTCAACACCCTCTGGAAACCGTTGTTCTTTTGTGGCAGAGGAGATGTGAGTGGAGTCTTCTTTGTAATTTGAAGCAAGACGGTATGAGGTTTTCTTTGAGTTTCTCTTGGAAGCCATGGATGAATTTGTTAGAGCAAGAGAGAATTTTTGGAAGATGAAAAAGTAAAGCAAGTGGGTTGTAAATCGTTAAAGAAGGAAAGAGATGAAGGATGAAGGAGGGTTTTGTTTAAAGGAGGCAAGTCAAATCAATTTATGGTTTGTCAAGATCTTGAGAGAATCAAGGCCCTAAAAATCGAAATTGGTTTGCATGTTTTCCTACTAAATCTCAACCACTTTTCAAAAAATATTTGAATTTGAAAACAAAATCTTTTGAAATCATTTTAAAAACCCTTCTTTAAAATAATTTAATGATCAAAATATCTAAAACAAGATATAAACCATTAAACCAATCCGTGATATTCAATATAGCCCTTGAATTCCGTTTCAAAGACCTTGGATTGCATTTCAAGGCCTTGAAATGGAAAAGTGGGATGCAATATGAGGAAATAAAACGATTTACTCCTCGTAAATTAATGCTTCTTTGTTCAACATACCAAACTCTAATCTAATAAAATGAATCAATCTTCAGGTAGAGGCTTAATAACTATATTTGCAAGCTGCAAGTTAGTCGATATAAACGAAATTGAAACATCACCTTTCTCAACATGATCATGTATGAAGTGATGCGTTACATCAATATGATTTATTCTTGAATGATGCACATAATTTTTAGTAATCGAAATAGCACTGGTATTATCATATTTAATAGGTGTACCTTTGAGATCAAAACCAAGATCACGAAGTTGTTGAGCTATCCATATGATTTGTGCATAATAGGGTCCAACAACTATGTATTCGGCTTCGGATGTGGATAGGGTGACAGAGTTTTTCTTCTTGGAGTGCCAACTGATTAGGGATGACCCTAAGAATTGGCAACATCCAGAAGTACTCTTTCTATCGACCTTATAGCATGCAAAGTCAACATCTGAATAGCCAACAAGGTGAAACGAGTTTTGACATGGATACCATAATCCTAAATACTTAGTGCCATTGAGATACCGAAATATTCTTTCCACATCTATCAAGTGTGATTCTTTGGGATCAGCTTGAAATCTTGCACACATGTACACACTAAACATAATGTGAGTTCAACTAGCGGTTAGATATAACAAAGAACCGATCATACCTCGATACTCCTTTTGTACAACACTTTTACCGTCCTTGTCTTGATCAAGTGAAAGTGTGGAACTCATAGGAGTTTTTGCTACCTTGGATTGATCCATTTTATACTTTTTGTGCAAGTCCTGGTATACTTGCTTTGATTAAGAAAAAATTCCTTTCTTTGCTTGTGTGACTTGAAGTCCAAGAAAGAAATTCAACTCTCCCATTAAGCTCATCTCGATTCCCTACACATAATATCTGAAAAATCTTTGCATACAAGTAGCACCAAATAATATATCATCAACATAGATTTGTACTACTAAAAGATCGCTGCCTTTGGTTTTGACAAACAAATTTTTGTCGACTAAACCTCTTTTGAAATCGTTTTCAAGGAAATACTTGGACAATCTTTCATACCAAGCTCGAGGAGCTTGCTAAAGACCATAAAGAGTTTTTTCCAATTTAAAAACATGATCCAGAAATTCATCATTTTCAAAACTAGGAGGTTGAGCAACGTAAACTTCTTCTTCTAAGAAGCCATTTAGAAAAGCACATTTAATATCCATTTGAAAAAGTTTTATGTTCATGAAGGATGCATAATCAAGTAGCATACATATGACTTCTAACCTGACAACCGGATCAAAAGTCTCCTCATAATCAATACCTTCTTCTTGGTTATAGCCTTGAGCTACAAGTCGTGCTTTGTTTCGAATGACCTTGCGATTTTCATCCAACTTGTTTCGAAATATCCATTTTGTGCCAATGACGGATTGTTGCTTAGGTCTTGACGTGAGGGTCCAGACTTTGTTTCTCTCGAATTCATTCAACTCATTTTGCATGGTCATGATCCAATCAGGTTCTTGAAGTGCTTGAACGTAATTCTTTAGCTCTATAAGAGACACGAACGCCAAGAAAGCGCATAAGTTGTTAACCCTAGATCAGGTTTGAACTGCTTTTGGATCTAAAATCACGTTCTCTAGTGAATGGTTTGAAGAATGTTGAATCTTTCTCCTTTCAAAGGTTGGAACAGAACCTGAAGATTGTGGCCCATTTGCTCAACTAGATTCAGGTCCCGCCGGAGTATCGCCTTTGGATCCTATATCAAGGCCTTGAAGTTGGGTTTCAAGGCCTTGAAACTGACTTCTGACATCGCCGTTTGTCGTTTTAATGTCTTGAAGATGTGTTTGAAGGTCTTGAGATTGTTCTCCGGTGTCTTGAATATGTTCTTGCATATTCTTTTCTTGAGCTTTAGGATCTTCTTCACCATCAAAATTATGATCTCCATGTTGATCAAGATTCAAATCTACAAAAGCATGTACATTATTATGGACAAATATAACATGGATACTTTCCTCAACAATTTGGTAGGTCTATTATAAACACGATAAGCTTTTCTATTTGAAGGATAGCCAATGAAGATAGCTTCATCACTACGCGCACCAAACTTACCAAGGTTATCTTTGCCATTATTATGGACAAAGCATGTACATCCAAAAGGTTTAAAATAAGAAATATTAGGTTTTCTTCCCTTAAAGAGTTCGTAAAGAGTCTTTTTCAAAATAGGGCAAATTAAGCATCTATTCAAGATGTAATTAGCCGTGTTAACAGCTTCAGCCCAAAAACTTTTTGGCAAACTATTTTCTAAAAGCATAGTCTTAGACATGTCCTCTAGGGTGCGATTCTTACGTTCCACAACCCCGTTTTGTTGAGGTATTGTAGGAGCTGAAAACTTTTGTGAAATGCCATATTTTGCACAAAACAAATAAACTTGAGTCGGTCAAATTCTCTACCATGATCGCTTCTAATAGAGACGATTGATAGGTTTTTCAAAGTTTGCAACTCATTACAAAGTTTTGAAAACTCAAAAAAGCTGCAGATTTTTCCCGTAAGAATAAGATCCATGTAAAACGAGATAAATCATCCATAATGACAAGGATGTAATGTTTTCCATTGAGAAATTTGACACGCATAGAACCACATAAATCCAAATGTAAAAGTTTAATGGGTCGAGAAGAACTTACAACCTTCTTTGGTTTGAATGAACCTCTTGTTTGTTTACCTTGTGTACAAGCCTTACATAGTTCATCTACCTTGAAGTTTAGGTTTGGTAAACCACGTACTAAATCCTTGGAAAGAAGTTTCTTCATTGTATGCATGCTTACGTGACCAAGTCGTCTATGCCAAAGCCTTGGATCGTCAGTCAAGGCCTTGATACACGTTAGCTTAGTACCTAAAACTTGGTTAGTGCTCATTGAAAATCAACATTGTTACATCTAGGAAAACAGTGAGCTTTTTCCACTAATATGTCTTGAGCAACCACTATATAATGGTTCCAGATGATTGTTTCTTTAAAATCTGAAAACAGTGAGCTTTTTCCACTAATATGTCTTGAGCAACCACTATATAATATCCATTTATGCTCCTTAACCTTGGTGATATCCTGCAAAACAACAAACTTTAACCTTTCCGGGTAGACGAAATGACATATTTCGGTCCATATTCAGGTTCAATCATGTTTGGTGGTCTAGTACCTTTAGAAACCCATATTTGCTTAACTTGTTTGCTTAGACATAGAGGATAAGTGTTTCTAATGATTTAAGGGTCATTTCTTCTATATGGACATGTTGATATTACGTGACCCTTTTTACAACAATAGAAACATGTGGGCATGTGAATACTTCATTTAGCTTTAACAAAAGTGGTAGTTGTTTTTCTAGGAAAACTTGCGTGATAGCCTATACCATATTTGTTAAGAGAATATTGTTTTTCACCCATCATCCTTTCGAGATTGGCTTTCGAACGAGTGAATTGAATAAGAGTTGCCTTCTGGTCTTGACACGTCACAATTAGATCAACCTTCTCTTTCTCTAGATCGATATAGTCTCGATGAAGAGAAGAGAGATTGCCCTTGAGAATCGTATTTTCTGATTCCAAGGCCTTGATATTATCATCAAGGTATAACTTTTCAGTGTTAAGATTTTCAATTTCCAAAGACATATCACTTAGTCGTTTCTCTTGTTTGAGGAGCTTAGCCTTACTCTATGTTCTTTATCACATATGATAATATTTTTAAGGAAGTGTGTGAGTTCAAGGTTAGATTATGACATAATCGTACTTACCACACCATCAACATAGTGATTTGGATCTTCTTTATTATCGTCCATTAAGCATAATTTTGCTTGTTCTTTCTCGTCTTCTGGCTCATTTGTTGAATTTGAGTCACTCCATGATGCTACCATAGCCTTCTTTCAATCATTTTTCCTAAAGTTGTTCCTCTTCTTTTGTGGACAATCCTTTATGAGCTGATCTATTTCACCACATTCAAAACAAGTCAATACTTTAGTTTTCTTATTTGAGTTAGAAAACTTACCTCGAGGTCTTGATGATCGCGGATATTCTTTGTTGCTTGCGAATTGTTTCTTCATTTGAAGAATCTTTGCAAGATCCCTTGAGATCAAGGTGAATGGATCTTCCTCATCATCAACATCACTGTCTACATCCTTTGATGGCATGTCGTCCTTCTTGGATCTTAGTGCCAGATTTTTTGAATTTGATGGGAGCTCTCCATCTTCTTCACTAAGAATCATTTCATGGGTGATTGGCTTTCCAAGGAAGTCGTCTAGAGGTAGAGTAGTGAGATTTTGAGATTTTTCGACGGTTGTCACTTTTGGTCCCCACTTGGCTTTAGGTAAGCTCCTTTGAAGATTCCTTACTTTCTCTCATTTGTGAAGACCTTTTCCAAGTGAATCGAGGTTGTTTACAATCTCGGTGAATCGTGTGAACATCTCCTTGACCGACTCATTTGAGTTCATTTTGAATAGCTTGTATTGCTTGAGGAAGATGCTTATCTTGGTTTTTTTTACTTGACTTGTTCCTTCGTATGTGACAACTAACTTGTCCCATATTTCCTTTGCACTCTTGCATGATGAGACACGGTTGAATTCATTTCCATCTAAACCACAATAGAGCAAGTTCATGGCATTGTAATTCTTTAAAATACTATCCAAGTTTGTTTGAGTGAAGTCCGCTTCCTTCTTTTCGACTTGGACTCCTTTCACCGTGGTGGTTGGGATTTTAAGGTCAATTTGATGATGCTCCATAGTTCCATGTCCTGATCAATAACAAACATTTGCATTAGTACTCTCCAATGGACAAAGTTGTTACCGCAGAAGAGTGGTGGTCAAGATGTGGATCTTCCTTGAGTGAATCCTCCATCACCTACAGAGTTCATGATTAGTCTCACTGATGGTAAAATCAATATACGTGAGTCTATCTATGATACCAATTGAAGAACCGGATATGTGAATAATAAGGATATAAATACTCTAGAAGGGGGGTTGAATAGAGTATGAGAACTTTTTGCAAAAACCTATCTCAAGGCTTTGAAACTCATTTCAAGACCTTGAAATCGATTTGTGCTCTTTGTGACAAAAATGGTTTTTAAGGGCTTTGAAAGTGATTTCAAGGCCTTGACTTCGAAAACCTGCTAAACAATGTTAGTCACATTTAAGCGAGATATAGTACGGAATTAAAAAATCGACACGGTGATATATTTACGAAGTTTAGCTTAACAACTTATGTCTCCTTCCTAGGGTTTCTGTACCCGTAGGATCTAACTATCTATTGTCTACTCAAAGATCTTCTTGTAATCCTTGGTAGATTTGGTTTGTGATGGCCGAGATCTTCTCTTGAAATCGTGTTTGAAGATCTTCTTATAATCCTTGGTAGATTTGGTTGTTGAGATTTGAATCTTGAATACGCAAAGCCTTCAGCCGAATCCTCCCTTGTATCACTTTTCAAGGCCTCCACGTTTATCCCTTGAACTACTTTCCAAGGCCTCCGCACTTGTCCCTTGAACTGCTTCCAAGGCCTCCGCGTTTGTCCCTTGAACTGCTTTTCAAGATCTCCGTGATTGTCCCTTATAATGAGTTTAAAGACTTGCGTTCATCCTATGAAATATTTTTCAAGGCTTGCACACATTCAACAAACACAAAACCAAAACATGCAATCAGGAAATACAATCAATATTGTAAGTGTATAAAACCGCTCATAATGTTAAGTCTTCCATCATCCACATAGACAATTCATAATCAAGGTGGAGTTATCAGAAGGTATAGCTGGATTGCCCTTCAATGCTTTAGTTTTTGATCTAGTAACTAGTCCTTGAGGGAGTGTTGGAGATGGTTCCACAACAGACTCCCCTTCTTGAGAAGGATTCATCCTCGAATCATCAGCATGCTTATCTCTAAACTCGGAAGGACTCAAATCACCCACATTCAAGATAGGACTTACACCATACTCAGTTGGAAGCTCTAGGACATAAGCATTATCACCCACTTTGCGCTTCATTTTAAATGGTACATCTCCTCTTTGAGACAACTTAGACTTCCTCTTGTCCGGAAATTTCTCTTTTCTTAGATGCAACCCAACTAAATCTCTGGGTTTGAACATCATCTCTTTGCGATTCCGATTTGCCTTTGAAGCGACGGTTTTACCTTTTTTTCTTTAGCCTTATGCGTGTTTTTTCATGCAATTCCTTAATGAACTCCAACTATTTTCCTGTAACGAAATCTACTCCCTCCTCTAAAGGCAACTGTATAAGATCAAAAGAAGTCAAAGGATTCACTCCATAGACACACGCAAAAGGCGTTACATTAGTAGATGAATGCAAGGTACGATTATAAGCAAATTCTCATGTGGTAAAAAATATTCCCAAGCATTAAAATTATCCTTTAAACAACTCTTAAAATAGTAGTCAAAGTATTGTTAGTTACCTCCGTCTGACCATTTGTTTGAGGATGGCTAAAAGTTGAAAACAACAATTTGGTGCCTAGCTTTTCCCAAAGAGTCTTCCAAAAGAAGCTAAGGAACTTGAAATTCCTACCACTTACAATAGTCTGTGGCACTCCATGCAACCTAAAAACTTCTCAAAAGAACAAGTTAACCACATTATAAGCATTATCCGTTTTATGGCAAGCAATAAAGTGTGCCATCTTAGAAAAGTGGTCAACAACCACAAAGATGGAGTCTCTCCCCTTCTTAGTCCTTGGTAAACCTACAACGAAATCCATACTAATATCAAGCCATGGTGAAGTAGGAATAGGTAAAGGAGTATACAAACCGTGTGGTTTCAATCTTGACTTCGCTTTCAAGCAAATAATGCACTTCTTAATCAAATGTTCAACATCCTTAAGCATGTGAGGCCAAATGATATGTGAATGAAGCATATGATAAGTCTTATCTCTCCCAAAGTGTCCCATTAATCCTCCCATATGAGCATCCTCACCTAATAGTAATTTCAAAGAACATCTAGGTATACAAACTTTATCCTCATGGAACAAAAATCCTTCGAAAAGATAATACTTACCTCTCGACTAGGGCAAATCTCGGTCTAAATCTCGGCCAAGATTCCTGGCAGTAGGCCAAGAATTATAGTGGATGTAAATTTTGCCAATCATCATCAACCTTGTATAGCTCTTTGATATAAAGGAATCCTAGGACCTTGGAATTCATTGTTATGATCAAAGTATACCTTCTGGAAAGGGGATCTGCTACAACATTATCCTTTCCTTTCTTGTTTGATAATGTAAGGCAAAGTCTCAATTAACTTCATCCATTGTCCATGTCTCCTACCCAATTTATCTTGACTTTGAAAATACTTCAAAGACTCATGATCATTTCTAAGGATGAATTCACTAGGCCAAAGATAATGTTTTCATGTCTTGAAAACTCGAAATAACGCACATAATTCCTTATCATATGTTGAATAATTCTAGAATGGTCCCTTTAATTCCTCATTAAAGTAGGCAAGAGGTTACCTTCTTGCATGAGTACTACTCTAATACCAATACATGAAGCGTCATATTCCACTTCGAATGGTTTGGTGAAATCCGGAAGTGCAAGAAGAGGTGCGTTTGATAGTTGCCTCTTTAGCTCCGTGAATGTTTTCTCTTGCGCTTATCCCCACTCAAAATGTACTTGCTTTATCGTGAGATGTGTGAGAGGGGATGCGATGGTACTAAAATCCTTCACAAAGCGCCTACAGAACGTTGTCAATCCATGGATGGAAAGATCGCACATGCCCAACGATGGTAGGTGTAGTCCATTCTTGGATGGATTTGATCTTCTCCTTGTCCACTTCAAGACCTCTTGTGCTTACTACAAATCCAAGTAAAACAACTTGATTAGTACTAAACTCGTATTTCTTAATATCAACATATAAAGATTCAGATCTAAGAGTTCCAAGTAATGCCCTTAGGTGCTCCCCATGCTCCTCAATGGATTTGTTGTAGATGAGGATGTCGTCAAAATAGACAACCACAAACTTTCCAATATAATGGCGTAAGACAAGATTCATTAACCTCATTAAAGTGTTAGGAGCGTTAGTCAAACCAAAGGGCATAACCTGATAACATGATTTATGAGCTAGGTTTAAGTAGTCATTTAGATAGATTTCTCACTCATTCATGCATGGTTTAGCATTAGTTCGCGACGTTTTGCACTCAATTCATTTATTTTGTCGAGATAGACGTCTACACGGACTTGTGCGTGTTTTATAGGTATTTTGGGAGCTTTAGGAGCTTAATTGATGCATTCGAGAATAAATCCTCGAGATGACACACCTCCGGGCTCATTAGGATGCAAACTAGAGGCTAAGGAAGACTCATGGAGCCTTGCCAACACAAGCCATGCACCAAATCACAGTTTAATGATCTAAGGCGAAGCTTCTGGAGCAAACCACGGTCTAGACCAAGACCACGACCGTGGTTCTACCCGTGGATTTTTCCAGATTCTTGTGACAGCTGTGCCACGACTCTCATGGCCAGCTCATGCAAAATTTGTTATAAAAGTGGTCCTTCATTGGCTGAGAAGAGCATCTTGGAGCAGCTCTCCATTATCAAAAATCTTCCAATCAAAAATACTCTCTCAACAACAAGTTTTTCTAGGAAGGAAAGTGTCAAAAAGGAAGAAGAAGAGCTCCATTGAAGAGGAGAAGAAGAACACACACCATTACCACACCTTGATAGTTTTTGTAGTGAAGAATTCCGGATTCTATTTCTAGAGTTGTATGAACCATTTGAACCTTCTTTAAGAAGGATTGTGAGTTACTCTAATTCTATTTTCAGCTTGGTTTTGTTTTAGTTCACTTGTTCATCTCTTTTCCTTCACTATCTTGCAAATGAATGCTATGAGTTTATGTATGATGATTTCGATTGTTATGATGAATGTTGTAGGCTAAATAGATGTGATTCTAGGGTAAGGAAAGGATGGTTATGGCTAGAGCTATGATAGGATGGACTTAGATCTACTTTGGATGACTTGTGTGCATGAACATAGCTGCTGTTAGGAATCACGGGTAGTTCTTGCCTAACCACGGACGTGGTTTAGGAAGAACAAACCGTGATCTTCCCTGGTTCGGTGGATCTAGTCTTAGATTGTTAGAATGTTGAAATCCTAAGTGTTTGTTGAGTTAAATCTATCCTAGGGTGACCTAGTGTTAGCAACTAAGTGTTAGGAGAGACTTACCCGGTGATCTTTAATCTTAGATTCCAAAGATAACAAACCTTAGGTAGTGGTGAGCCTAATAAGCCGCCATTGGATTAAGTGTGCTGGATGGTAGCTTAGGACTAACCCTTCCGAGACTTACCCGGTGAGGATAGGTTGGATCTTTAGATAACAATCCGGTTTGAGTAAAACTTCGTTCCTTAGGTTCTTAGAGACTTACCCGGTGATGAGACCTCGGGAATGGACTAGCGGACCATGAGACCTACCCGGTGATTGATCCCAATTTAGAAACACTTAACCCCGACATAGTTAATCCAAGGAACGAATAGATAGTTTGAGTCCTATGCCATAACCGGAACTTCCAAACCCTAGAATCCGTCTTTTCTTTCTTTGATCTATATCTCGCTTTTAGCTTGTTTGTTCGAGTTGATTTGTTAGTATTAATTGATTGTTTACTTCGCATGATTTGTGATCTTTGATTGATCACCGAAAAACCAACCAAAAACAATTGAGATTTTCATTTCTTTATTTCTTCCTCTTTTTCTTAACCTAGATCTTCACTAGACTTAATCATAAATTGAATCAATCTCACCTTAGTCTTTGTGTTCGACCTCGGAATACTTTCCTCTCTACAAACGTCCCGTACACTGCGGGTTTTGCTAGGTAGTTTAGGATTTAGTTCGAGTTATAAATGTAAAGCTTTTTGTGCTACATCCTAGCGTGAACAAGTTTTTGGCGCCGTTGCCGGGGACTAGGTCTAGATTGAGTCTATTTGTGATTGTTTATAGTGTAGATCTTTCTTGTTACTTTTGATCTCTCTTTGGTGTGTGTCTTTGCTTTTCAGGACATTTCTTACTCTTTAGGTGTATGCTAAGATCTCGTGGAAAGGATTTGGCTCCATTCGATCCCGAACTGGAGAAAACCCTTAGATCAAGATCAAAGAGCATTCGAAAAGAGAAGGAGATGGCCGGAAGAAACCTCCAAGCTGAATTGGATGAAGCCTTAGAGCAAATAAGGCTAAGAGATGAGCTCTTGGAGGAAGAAAGGAGACTTGCCAATGAGAGGCAAGAAGCAACTAGGAGGGAGATTGATGAGATTAGGCAAGCCCTTGTACAAGGAGAGCTTAATCGTCGACAACCTCCACCTCCTCCACCACCGGTGATACAACCGCAGCCGGCGGTTAATGTTAGGGTTGAGCCCATTGCCATTGAAGAGCCACAAACCCTAGGGAGACGTATGGATCCGGCACAAAGAGCACACCGTCCGGGTGTGAACTTAGGAGATCCCGCTACCCACAACTATGAGCTCTGCCCTCAAGTTCTACAAATGATCCGGCATAATCAATTTGGAGGGATGGAAGGAGAGTCTCCTCATCAACACTTGATGAATTATGAGATCTTGATGGAGACTCTTAGACCGCCAAGATTGGAGAGCAACAACCATAAGCTAAGGGCTTTCTCCTTCTCTCTTAAGGATAAAGCCTTGGCTTGGTATCAATCTATTCCACAAGGGCGAGTTGGTACTTGGGAGGAGATGACAACCGAGTTTTTGACTAAGTTCTTCCCACCTTCCAAGACTACCGAATTAAGAGGGAAGATCAATGCCTTCGTGATGAAGGATAGAGAGAGTTTGTTCAAGTCTTGGGAGAGATTCAAAGACCTTCTCCTAGATTGTCCACACCATGGCATACCGAAAATTGAGCTATTGGAGATCTACTTCAAAGGACTTGATGAAGATATCCAATTCAAGCTTCAATCTCTTTCCGGTGGGACTTTCATGGAGAAGCATGTGGATGATGCTTGGGAGTTTGTAAAGAAACAAGCTCTAGTGATTGAGAAATACTCCCATAGGAAGAGTGAAGGGAGAAAGGCGGGAGCATATGAGGTGAGTGAGGTCACCATGAGCAATTTCAAGCTTGACGCCATCAACAACGAGCTAAAGTCCTTGAGGGAGTTGTGTGCTACAACTTTGAGGAACCAAGCAACTCCTCAAGTGCCTCCACAAGCCAACTTGTCTTCCAAGGAGGAGGATGTGAATTATATGGGAAGGGGCAACTTCAACAATTATCAAGGCCCAAGGAACTTCAACAACAACCGACAATTCAACAATTACCGGCCCAACCACAACCACCCCGGATTTTCTTACTCTAACCCGGATGGAGCCTTGAACCCTCCCGCTTCCACAAGCACAACTCCACCACCAAGAGCTTCACAAGAACCTCCACCCGGATTCACTCAACCTCCAAAGGATAGAACCGAAATAATGTTTGAGCAATTTCTTGGAAGGTTGAGTGGTCTTGAGAGCACCGTGACTTCAATCTCTAAAGCCCAAAAAGTCTTGGAAGCGCAAGTGTTCCAAAAGGCGGGTGAAGCCCATAGAGATCCGGGAAAGCTTCCCGGAAGAACCGAAGACAACCCAAGAGGCCAAGTGTTGGCTATCACAACGAGGAGTGGGTTAAGCATGAAGGATCCTTTGCCCAAGGAGAATGCTAAAGGGAAACAAGTGGTGATAGAGGAAGAGACTTTGCCAAGAGATGGAGGCAACAGCAAGAATGTTGAGCCAACATATGTGGCACCGCCTCCATACAAGCCACCACTACCGTTTCCACAATCAAGAGCAAGAGCTCGTTTGGACGGTCACTTTGGTAAGTTCCTTGAACTAATGTCCAAATTACATATTAACATTCCGTTCATGGATGCCATTTTAGGAATGCCGGCATATGGCAAGTTCTTAAAAGAGATACTCTCCAACAAAAGGAAGTTGGAGGAGTATGGGGAGATAAGAATGACCAAGAGATCCTTGGAATTGATCCAAACAATGAAGGAGGAAATGCCTCCCAAGCTAAGAGATCCGGGCTCCTTTTGTGTCCCAATTGGAGTGGGAGATGTGAAGTATGAGGCTCTTTGTGATCTTGGAGCGAGTGTAAGCATCATACCGCTTGCACTTTGCAACAAGGTTGGGCTAGGAGAGCCAAAACCGGTCAAGATGACCCTATACATGGCGGACCGTTCTATCACTCATCCAGTTGGGATCCTAGAAGACATACCGGTGCAACTAGGAGGATTCTATGTGCCAATTGACTTTGTCGTCTTGGACATTCCGGCAGATTATCCGGTTCCCATCATCTTAGGAAGACCTTTCCTAGCCACTTCCGGGTGTCTAGTGGATTGCAAGAATGGGACTCTCTCCTTCAACATTGGAGAAGAGAACATCAAGTTCAAGTTGTCCACAATGATGAAAGGGCCAACCCTTGATGAGGATGTCTTCAACATAGTCGAGCAAGAGGAATCTAGAGAAATTGTGAGCTCGATCTTGATCAAGGATCCCTTGGAGAAGGTTCTTACCTTAAGTATGATGGAGGAAGGTATTGAGGAGGGTTGCAATGAAGAGATCAAGGCTTTGGAAGCATTAGAAGAGGAGCCAAGAGTTGGATTTGAAGGCCACGAAGAGGTGTTGAACAGCTGCAAGTTCCACGGTCGAGATTTATGTTCCACGGCCGTCAAAATCTCTGGACAACTCCGAGAAGCAGGCCAGGCAAGGTCCACGGCCGTGGAAGTTGGTCCAACCGTGATTACAGCCGTGGTTTCCCCTGAATCAGCCCTTGATGATGATCAAGCTTCAAGGAGCCTTGAAGGGTCTTCATTTGCTTTGGATTCATCTCATCCAACATTGTTTGAATCGTCTCTAATCGATAAAGGTCCTCCTAAACTTGAACTCAAACCCCTCCCCTCTCATTTGAAGTATGCTTTTCTTGGTGATAATTCTACATATCCGGTAATTGTGAATGCATGCTTGAGTGATTGTGAACTTGCTAAGTTGTTGCATGAGCTAAGATTGCATAGGAAAGCCATTGGCTATACTATTGATGATTTGGTTGGCATAAAACCTTCTTTGTGCATGCATAAGATAATGATGGAAGATAATCATAAACCCTCTATTGAACATCAAAGGAGATTGAATCCTATAATGAAAGAGGTAGTCAAAAAGGAAATCATTAAGTTGCTAGATGCGGGAATTATCTACCCTATCTCGGATAGTAAGTGGGTTAGTCCCGTTCATGTAGTACCTAAGAAGGGTGGGATGACCATAGTGACTAATGAGAACAATGAACTAATCCCGACTAGGACGGTTACGGGGTGGAGGATGTGCATTGATTATAGGAAATTGAACATGGCCTCTGGGAAAGATCACTTCCCTCTCCCCTTCATTGACCAAATGCTAGAAAGGTTAGCTCAACACTCTCATTTTTGCTATCTAGATGGCTATAGTGGATTCTTCCAAATCCCTATCCACCCCGATGACCAAGAGAAAACAACCTTTACATGTCCATAGGGTACTTTTGCATATAGGAGAATGCCATTTGGGTTGTGTAATGCACCCGCCACCTTCCAAAGGTGTATGATGGCTATCTTTTCGGAATACATTGAAAATATCATGGAGGTGTTCATGGATGATTTCTCTGTTTATGGTTCTTCCTTTGATAATTGCTTGGCTAACTTGTCATTAGTATTGCAAAGATGTGAGGAGACAAATCTTGTCTTGAATTGGGAAAAATGCCACTTCATGGTAAGTGAAGGCATTGTGTTGGGACACTTGGTGTCTAACCGTGGTATTGAGGTTGATAGGGCCAAGATTGAAACGATAGAGAAGTTGCCACCACCTACCTCGGTGAAGGGGGTAAGGAGTTTCTCAGGGCATGCCGGTTTTTACCGGAGGTTTATTCAAGACTTCTCTAAAATTTCTAAGCCTCTCACTAACCTACTAATGAAGGATGTTGATTTTGTCTTTTCCAAAGATTGTCTTGAGGCTTTTTGTAGGTTGAAGAACGCCTTGATCTCCGCACCTATCATGCAACCACCGGATTGGAGTTTACCATTTGAGATCATGTGTGATGCAAGCGATGTAGCCGTTGGGACTGTTTTGGGGCAAAGGAAAGATGGGCGCACTCATGCCATTTATTATGCTAGCAAAACGCTAGATGATGCCCAACTCAATTATGCTACCACTGAGAAGGAGTTGCTAGCGGTTGTGTATGCATTTGAGAAGTTCCGCTCATATATTGTTGGGGCGAAGGTCATAGTTTATACGGATCATGCTGCGATCCGTTATCTACTTACCAAGAAGGATGCTAAGCCTAGGTTGATTCGGTGGATCCTTCTTCTGCAAGAGTTTGATTTGGAAATTCGGGACAAGAAGGGATCCGAGAACTCAATGGCGGATCACCTTAGTAGATTGCCTCCATTAGAGCTTGAGAGAGATGACATCCCGATTGATGACTCGTTCCGGGATGAGCAATCACAAATGATGGAGGAATGCTTGTTCCAAGTGTCTAGAGGAAGTGAGTGATGGTATGCCCACATTGTGAACTATCTTGTGTGTGAGGAAGTGCCTCCCGGCTTGTCATATGCCCAAAGGAAGAAGTTCTTCAATGATGTGAGGCATTACTATTGGAGTGAACCACTTCTATTCAAGAGAGGGCCGGATGGAATGTTTAGAAGATGCATACCGGAAGATGAAGTGGAAAGTGTGATCCGGCATTGTCACTCCTTACCATGTGGAGGCCATGCTAGCTCACACAAAACGTGCGCAAAGGTATTACAATCCGGTTTTTATTGGCCTAACTTGTTTAGAGATGTGCAAGGTTTTGTAGCGGCATGTGATGCTTGCCAAAGGACGGGCAACATCTCAAGGAGGAATGAAATGCCCTTGAACAACATCCAAGAAGTCGAAATATTTGATGTGTGGGGTGTGGACTTCATGGGACCATTCCCTTCTTCATGTGGCAATCTCTACATCTTATTGGCGGTGGACTATGTGTCAAGATGGGTGGAGGCAATCGCCTCTCCTACAAATGATGCCAAAGTGGTGGTGCGGTTCTTCAACCGAGTGATCTTCCCTAGGTTTGGTACACCAAGGGTGATCATTAGTGCTGGAGGGAAGCACTTCACAAATAGGAACTTTGGAGCGCTTTTGGCTAAGTATGGGGTGACTCATAAGGTGGCGACACCTTACCATCCCCAAACTAGTGGCCAAGTGGAGATCTCCAACCGGGAGATCAAGGCCATTCTTGAGAAGACGGTCTCTAGGACGAGAAAAGATTGGGCTATGAGGCTCAATGATGCCTTATGGGCATATAGAACCGCCTTCAAGACACCGATTGACACCACTCCTTACAAGTTGGTCTATGGCAAGTCTTGCCACCTTCCGGTAGAGATGGAGCATAGAGCTTATTGGGCTATTAAGTGGCTAAATTTTGATCTCAAAGAGGCGGGAGAAAAGAGATTGCTTGAATTGAATGCCCTCGAGGAGATCCGGTTGGATGCTTATGAGAACGCCCAGATTTACAAGGAGAGAACCAAAAGATGGCATGACAAGAGGATCATCCCCAAGGAGTTGAGTGAAGGAGATCTTGTCCTTCTCTTCAACTCAAGGCTAAGGCTCTTTCCCGGAAAGCTCAAATCAAGATGGACCGGGCCATATGTGGTGAAGAAAATCTTTCCCCATGGAGCTATTGAGATAGGAGGGGAGCATTGTGAAAACTTCAAGGTGAATGGGCACCGGTTGAAGAAGTATATCCCGGGAGCTCCGGTGGATATGATTGCCCCACTTTACCTTGAATAGACACTCTAGAGTTTGGTCAAGCTAATGACCTTAAAGAAGCGCTTGGTGGGAGGCAACCCATTGGTAACGTTTTTCCTTTCTTGTTTTGCTTTTGTTCTAGATTTTTCTATCTTTGTGTGTGTTTTGTCCACTTTGTGTGTGTGCTAGAACATTAGTGGCATTGGAAGCCTTGCTTGACATAGGAATGATGATGATGAACCCCTCATCAATTATGGGTGGAGCGGACGCGGAACTTGGACGGCTAGCGGCGCCTAGCGCGGGTTCCAGCGCTTTGATGAACACTTAGAGCTCTCTACCATTCTCGATAGGATCATCCGCCATCAATCCATTTGAGTCATCCCAAATACCATAGCAAACCATTTTTACATTGTGAGAACCTTCTTTCACTCCTCTTTACTTCATTTACACATTGGGGACAATGTATTTCTAAGTATGGGGTGGGGTTTGCATGATCCTTTGCATGATGAGCATCTAGGATAGCTTAAAACCTTCACATGTCTTGAATTGTACATACATATTTCGAAAATTCCAAAAAATCAGAAAATTTAAAAAAAATTTGTGCTTTCAAGGCTTGGATATGATCCTAATGATGAATCTTGTCTTGTGAATTGGCTATGGATGGCCTTATGTGTTAGGATTGATGAATGCATATGTGGACATGAAGTACTTCTCTTGAATTCTATGAATGATTTGTGATCATGATGTTTGACTAGAAATGATTGAGTATTGAAGATCGAAATTACATGATAGTCCTTGCATACCATCTAGGAATGAATGAGGCAATTCATCTTTCTCTACTTCTCATCTTAATCATGATTGCTTGAGCACCTCAATTGAGATAAAGTTGACCTCTTTTAACCCATCCGGGAATAGGAGCATGCTAGTGTGTTGATGTGTGTGAAAAAGCAAGTGTGAGGTGAAGTTGTTGATGAAAAGAATATCATGCATAAAATGCTGAATTTGTTGTGAAAAGTGTAGCCAAAAATATAGGTTTGGGGACGTTGGTTTAAATGACAAGTAACTCGGTACACTTCACATAATCGGGTGTTGGTGCCTTGCCAAAGTCAAATAAACCAATAGTCCTAACAAGCTTTGGTATGTGTGCCCGGTGTGGATGCACCTCGAAAACTAAGAAAAAGCCCGAGGACGGCTAATCACCAAGGTTTCGGCTCTTGTACACCAATGCCATTGTCTCAAAAATAAGTCAAAGAAAAAGAAAAGAAAGAAAAGATAGAGAAAAATATACACTCGAGGGAAGTTGATCGAGGACAAGATTGTGGAGTTAGTTCTATTCCCGGATTAGCACCACATAGCCTAGAAAAATCCCCACCTAATCACGACGTTTCTTGACCTTCTATTTCACAAGACCTTGTGACCTATTTGCATGTTTGTAAGACTTGGTAATCTAGATTGGATATGCTCTTGATCTTCTTAGCCTCTTCATTTTTACATTTCATGCATGTTTTTTAGTTAAGTACAATTGTCTTTCCATGCTTTCACTTATTTGATGCATGATCGCTTATCCGGAGCTAGGAAACACGACTATGAAGGTGATCCAATAGTAGAAGCACAAACCCAAAAAGATTTTGCCATTTTTCTGCATACATAAATCATGTCATCTCTTAGTCTATAGTTGGGAATTTCCTCGGGGATGAGCAAACCTTAAGTATGGGGTATTTTGATAACACGATTTATGAGCTAGGTTTAAGTAGTCATTTAGATAGATTTCTCACTCATTCATGCATGGTTTAGCATTAGATCGCGACGTTTTGCACTCAATTCATGTATTTTGTCGAGATAGACGTCTACACGGACTTGTGCGTGTTTTATAGGTATTTTGGGAGCTTTAGGAGCTTAATTGATGCATTCGAGAATCAATCCTCGAGATGACACACCTCCGGGCTCATTAGGATGCAAACTAGAGGCTAAGGAAGACTCATGGAGCCTTGACAACACAAGCCATGCACCAAATCACAGTTTAATGATCCAAGGCGAAGCTTCTGGAGCAAACCACGGTCTAGACCAAGACCACGACCGTGGTTCTACCCGTGGATTTTGCCAGATTCTTGTGACAGCTGTGCCACGACTCTCATGGCCAGCTCATGCAAAATTTGTTATAAAAGTGGTCCTTCATTGGCTGAGAAGAGCATCTTGGAGCAGCTCTCCATTATCAAAAATCTTCCAATCAAAAATACTCTCTCAACAACAAGTTTTTCTAGGAAGGAAAGTGTCAAAAAGGAAGAAGAAGAGCTCCATTGAAGAGGAGAAGAAGAACACACACCATTACCACACCTTGATAGTTTTTGTAGTGAAGAATTCCGGATTCTATTTCTAGAGTTGTATGAACCATTTGAACCTTCTTTAAGAAGGATTGTGAGTTACTCTAATTCTATTTTCAGCTTGGTTTTGTTTTAGTTCACTTGTTCATCTCTTTTCCTTCACTATCTTGCAAATGAATGCTATGAGTTTATGTATGATGATTTCAATTGTTATGATGAATGTTGTAGGCTAAATAGATGTGATTCTAGGGTAAGGAAAGGATGGTTATGGCTAGGGCTATGATAGGATGGACTTTGATCTACTTTGGATGACTTGTGTGCATGAACATAGCTGCTGTTAGGAATCACGGGTAGTTCTTGCCTAACCACGGCCGTGGTTTAGGAAGAACAAACCGTGATCTTCCCTGGTTCGGTGGATCTAGTCTTAGATTGTTAGAATGTTGAAATCCTAAGTGTTTGTTGAGTTAAATCTATCCTAGGGTGACCTAGTGTTAGCAACTAAGTGTTAGGAGAGACTTACCCGGTGATCTTTACTCTTAGATTCCAAAGATAACAAACCTTAGGTAGTGGTGAGCCTAATAAGCCGCCATTGGATTAAGTGTGCTGGATGGTAGCTTAGGACTAACCCTTCCGAGACTTACCCGGTGAGGATTGGTTGGATCTTTAGATAACAATCCGGTTTGAGTAAAACTCCGTTCCTTAGGTTCTTAGAGACTTACCCGGTGATGAGACCTCGGGAATGGACTAGCGGACCATGAGACCTACCCGGTGATTGATCCCAATTTAGAAACACTTAACCCCGACATAGTTAATCCAAGGAACGAATAGATAGTTTGAGTCCTATGCCATAACCGGAACTTCCAAACCCTAGAATCCGTCTTTTCTTTCTTTGATCTATATCTCGCTTTTAGCTTGTTTGTTCGAGTTGATTTGTTAGTATTAATTGATTGTTTACTTCGCATGATTTGTGATCTTTGATTGATCACCGAAAAACCAACCAAAAACAATTGAGATTTTCATTTCTTTATTTCTTCCTCTTTTTCTTAACCTAGATCTTCACTAGACTTAATCATAAATTGAATCAATCTCACCTTAGTCTTTGTGTTCGACCTCGGAATACTTTCCTCTCTACAAACGTCCCGTACACTGCGGGTTTCGCTAGGTAGTTTAGGATTTAGTTCGAGTTATAAATGTAAAGCTTTTTGTGCTACATCCTAGCGTGAACATAACCAACCACTCATAAAGTCCAAACTTGGTCTTGAGATCGATCTTGAAGAACAAGGTGGAACCACTAAGCTCATCTACCATGTCATCTAATCTAGGGAAGGGTGACCGTACTTGATGGTGATGTTATTCATTGCTCTACAATCAACACACATCCTCCAAGTATTGTCCTTCTTGGGCACCAACAGAACTGGAACCGCACAAGGAATCAAACTCTCTCAAACATAACCTCTGTTCAAAAGGTCTTGCACTTGATCTTGGATTTCCTGACTTTCCTGGGGACTCATTCTATAACCGGGGCGATTAGAAAGGGACGAACCTAAAATAAATTCAATCCAATGTTAAATGTCTTGAAAAGGTGGAAGACATGCAGTAATCTCATCCGAAAATACATCTTTGTACTCATCTAAAGCCCTTAAAACTTTTGGAGGCAAATCGACATTTCACTTCATCACTTAAAGTCATTAGGCTTTTACATAAACTTAGTAAAGAAAGATCCAAAGGAATATAATCGTCCAGAAACTCCCTTTTGGATGATAAAAGTGTTTGATGATGCTCTAGAGAAGGAATTTAGGGTTGATTACAGGAATCTCGGTCGAAATTTCCTTGATCGGGCGGAGATTTGTCATTGGGACATGTCTGGCCTTCAGATCTCGGGCGATATTTTAATGATTTGCCCGAGTTTTCTTCTTTGGGAGTTATTTCTTGTTCATTTTCCTTGCGTTTGTCCTTCTTCTTGTCGTAATGCTCAACAATCTGAAAGGGGGGCATAGGTTTAAGAGGTATTGCTTTTCGATTTAACTCAAAGGAACATTTATTACAAAAACCATCATGTGTAACCATCCTATCAAATTTCTGTGGATGGTCTAACAAAATATGACATCCTTGCACAGACATAATATCACAAACAGTTATATCCTCATGCTTGCCTAAGGTAAATGAAATTCTAGCTTGTTTGTTGACTTTCAACTCTCCACAATCATTCATTCATTACAACTTATAAGGTAGAGGATGAGAAAGTAGTGATTTGCAACTTAGTGATCATTTCCACACTAGCAATGTTGTAACAACTACCACCATCAATACTCATATTACACACCTTTCCTTGAACAAGACATCTAGTATGAAAAAGGTATTCTTGTTGATTATCCTCACATGGAGCAATTTTAGCATGCAGGGTGCGTCTAGCAACTAAAGATCTCCATGCTCATATTCACAATCACTATTGCTATCATGCTCATGCACTGCATTGATATGTGTATGATCATGCTCATGTCTTCTTCACTTTCATATTGTCCTTGTTGATTAGAAATAAAAACCCTTTTATTAGAACAATCTCGCATGTAGTGACCTCTACCTTGACATTTAAAGCATACAATATCTCTAAATCGTAAGGTAGAGTTAGAAGTACTCTCTTTTTTTATCCTTTGAACTCTCATTCAAAGGACGAGACTGAGTAGAAGGCTTATGGACTGTTGGATCAGGAAGGGATCTCTTTCCTTCGTCTTTCTAGGGCAAATCTCAATTTGTATCTCGGCCGAGATTCCTGTAGGATGGCCTAGAATTCTTCTCTATCATTCAAGAATTTATCCCTTGATTCCGTCCTTTAATCTTCTTTTCCACCCTGATAGCCAAATGCAGTAAGTTAGTCATTGAAGCATAGGGGTAAAGATCAATCTCATTATCTAAAGAAGGATAAAAAAAATTCGTAAAAATCGAGCCATGATAGACTCCTCATCCTCTTGCACGTTAGCTTTCACCATTGTCGTTTGCATGACAGTGTAGACTTCTTCCACAGTCATGGAACCTTGTCTGTGGTTCTCTAAGCGCTGCCTCACTTCCCTACCGTAGTGGGGAGGCACGAATCTGGCTTTCATCAAGGCTTGCATTTATTCCCAAGTGTTGATGTTTGAAACTAACGTTCTTCTTTGTTCTTTAACGAGATGATCCCACCAAACTAAGGAATATCCTTGGAATTACAACGCAAGAAGTTGGATCTTTCGTTTCTTAGTAAAATTGTGGCAAGACCATAATTGTTCAATCTTAGTCTCCCATTCCATGTAAGTGTCCGGATCACATTTACCTTCAAAACTTGGAATCTTGACCTTTACTCTCCCAAGTCCGTCATTATCTTGAGGGGGTCTATAATGGTCATTGTCATGTCCTCTTCGTGGGTTATAATGACGTCGAGGGTAATCTCTCCACATGTCCTCATGTTTCGCATCACCTAGGTCCTGAAATTCTTCACCAAAATGCGGATTGTGATTAGCGTTAAAGAATGGATTAGGGTGAGAGTTACTTGGAACCTGGGGGTGGTTTGGAACTAGTACGGGGGCTGGTGGTCGTGTTGGTGGTGGAGGAGTTAAGGAGCTTCCGGCTACTTCGTAGATAAATCTCGGGTCAAATCTGGGCGAGATTATGCATTGGGTCTTGCTTCCACTTGTTCCAATCGTTTATCTATGGTGGACATAGTGCTCATCAGTTATTTGAACATCTCCATGACACCGGGCCCTGAAGTATCACTCTTTTGGGATGCTCGTGAGATATCTCTTCCTGACATCTACACAAGCACGCAAAGTAACAACAAACTTGTAATGTTAGTGAAAACAAAAGTACCTTTCTTGTTTTCTCTCGCACTCACGCTCTGTTGTGTTATCGCAAGCTGGTTTGATGTCATTGCCTTAAATGGATTAATGCGTCTTTACCAATCGGTGCCTTGGTCTCACTAGAACTCCTTGGTTGACTTAGGTAGTCAACCTGGTTTGGATAAAGGTTACTATGTTGTGACATGGTTAAGGAACTCTTGTAGGAAGTTTACTCCACACATGGCAAGGTAGAAAGAATATTGCGGATAGAGACACTAATCTGTTAGGAAGTATAGATACTAACTAAGACACCTAAAGAAATAAGACTCAAGTATTTAGAGTAGAAAGAGGCTAAAGAAAGGCACACAAAAGTTTAAAAAGAGAGAAAGAACGTACCTTGAATTTGTGCACTTAAAAAGAGAGATAGCCGGGATTGGTTTTGGGTATGGCTAGGGCTCTTAATTGGTTCAAGGTTGGTACATAAACTCTTCCTTTGTTGTACTCTTGTATAGGGTGCACTTGGATTCTTCAAATTATGTTTCAAAATTTCTCGAAAATTGGACAACAGCAGCAAACTCGGGTGAAATCTCGGCCGAGATTTCTTGTGATTGGCCGAGATTGTTGAAAAATTGACTCTTTAAATCAACGTTCAACAATCACCTTTGGGGGCTGCTACTCCTTAGTTGCTTTGTGATCTTTAACTCTTGGAGAAGCGTATATAGCGTTTCTTTGATAAGAGAGGATAAGATCTTACCTACTAGATAAGATCTCAACTTTAAGCGCAAATTTTGATTGCACTTTCTGTAGGGCTTGGTAAAGTTTCAAAGTTAACGGATGGCTTGTGTTTGATTGTGGCGTTTCTCTCTTCCAAAACTTGCACAAGTCAACACACATTAATCTCAAATAATATCAGAAAGATGGCGAACAAGAAAAGACTCAACTTTTATTTGACTTAAAGAAGACTCAAAATAAAATTGACTTAAACCTGGAACGGACTTCAATCGCTTACATTTAATAGCACTTTGATGCGGGGTTAAGCCGTAGTTTCCGGTCTAGATTGAAAATCCACGAAAGAAGCAAAATCTCGGGTGGATAAATAGAAATCTCTGGCGGGATTTCATGAAGAACAGACCGAAAATTTTCAGAAACTCAAAAAACGGATTAGGGGGTCATATGGAAAGATAAGAATATGGACATGAAATGATAAATGACAAATATAAGAAGATATGAACCAAGATATTCCCGCAAAGAAAATTGACCAATGATGTGTCAAAATCCCTTAACGAAGAACTTACCTTAACCCGCACTTCTTTAACCTTACACAAGTCTTCTAAGTAAGACAAGCACAAGGAGGGACTAGTGTAGACCAAGAGCACCAACCTTCAAAAAAGATTAACACACACAAGCACAATCTAGCAAGGAATTCACAACGATTCAATCAAGGCTCTCTCTTTGATTGAACAAGAATGAATAAAATACAAACTTCATAAGTGAATCTACGAGTTCACACAATATGTTGAATAATATCAAATCTAATCTATCTAACAATCTCCCCCTCTAAGGCTATTTTGAAGGGAGACCTTCTATGTAAACTAAGAAAGATATCTTCTTAAAGATTGTTTGAGAGCTTTAAGGAAAGAAAATATAAAAGTAGTTGCCCAAATAAAAGATCGTTGGCCGGATCTTCAAGCGCACGTTAGAGAGCAAATCTCGGATGGAATTCTCGGCCGAGATTCCTGTAGATGGACCGAGATTTCTTCTATAGGTCTCTTTCTTCGTCCTAGCCACCTTCTATGCTTGATGGCTATTCTTGGTCATGGCTTGGCTCTTCTATAACAGTCAACAATGTCACCAAAAGATTTCTAAGAATGAGTAGGCTCTCCTTAAATGTGCATGTTGTATGTGTGCTTGTAACTTCATCTTCAATAGCCTTTGCTCTTAACCTTGTGATTGCTCCTTCCATGATGGAATCCGAAGGAGGTATAGCTGGATAGTCCTTTAATGCTTTAGCCCTTGATCTAGTTGCTTGTCCTTGAGATAGTGTTCGGGATGGTCCCACATCATTTTCATATAAGGCACACATGCTCCTTTATTGCGATGATCAATCGGCCATTCATATCTCCAATAATCTAGTCTTTCATGAATGCACCAAGCACATTGAGATTGATTTTCATATCATCAAGGAACAAATTTAGCTACACATCATTCAAACTCGATATGTTCTTGGCACCCATCGGCTTATTGACATCATGACTAAGACTTTTGGCCCCACCTAATATAATTTCTTGATTTGCAAGCTTAGAGGTGTTTCTTCCCGACCTCCAACTTGAGGGGAGTGTTAGAGTATACACCTAGTCTATTGGGTTGTTTATTTGACCTATCTCTTATTTGCTAGTATACCGCTTTATCCCATTTGATCAATGAAATAGACCGGGCTTTTTCAGTTCACAAATCTCTACAATTATATTAAGATAGATTATCTTTTATTTAGTGATCCTTCTTTTATAGTTTTATCCATCTATATTATTGTGTATATACATTCTCAAACCGCCGCTCCTGCCTAACTAAGCACGTAACAAACATAAGACCTAGGTTACAATAAATCGTCGCGGTCGTCGCAAACCACCATCCACCGACACCCTCAATCGCCGCAATACCGCCACTAACTCTCCATGGCAGATCTCACTCCTTCATCCACCTACTACTTGTATCCTTCTTATCATCATGGTTTGCAAGTTTTCCCTCTTTTTCTCACCAATGACAATTGTGTTGAATATTTAATTGTCATGGATCGTGCTCTTGTAGCCAAACGGTAAGCTATTGCACCACCGCTCTTTTCTATAGAAAGATCTTAAAGAAAGGTTTGATGTTGGCAACAAACCTCAACACTTCCAACTACGCGCCGACCTCGCTAGATGCGTTTAATAAGGTCAATAAATTGCTCCTATTTTGGCCTCCTTAAGAAAATTTGGGACGAAATGTCGTATTAAAGAACCAACGTTTGCATTTGCGCTTGCACGTGTGGTAACAAGATAAAAGCAAATGAGGAAGAGGAGGTCCATCAATTCCTTATTGGCTTGAATGACGATTTATATGCATACCTTATGTCATCTATTGTTGCCCAAGATCCTCTTTTTAAACTTAGCAAGGTATATTATCCAAAAATAACGCCTTAAGACTATTGCTCGAGACAGCGATACCCGCGCCGATAAGGCGGCCTTTTTGGCCTCTACCTAGCGAAATTCCTACCCTCCTTCAAAATCCGATGAAGGCAAGACCTTTTGTTAGCATTGCTCCAGAATAGGCAATGACACCAATGCATATTTCAAAGTTATTGGGTATCTTGATTGGTGGAAGGGAGCTCGTAGTGGAATTACCACCATAGCCACCAAACCACTATCCTTTCCACCCACCGGCGGCAATCATGCGTGTAATATCCGGAAATTGTTTTTTTTTCTCTCTCTCTTTCAATCAATTCCGAGTCAGACCGGATTTCGATGTTGACCTTTTCATTTCACCTAATTTCCGGTTTCGTCACAAATTCTATCATTTTATGTGAGACCTTTCTCTCACATAAAATGATAGAAAAATAACACTAAACCCTAAATTGTAAACATGAGTTCATATCATAGACGAGATCATGACGACGCCACCCGAAAAGCTTAAGACAAACCCAAGACAAGCTTTTCACAAGGCCTTGAAATCAATCCTTCAGCCCACCTTCCCCTCTTTTATTTCAGCCCACTCAATTCCTCATTGCTTCAGCCTACCACACCAGCCCAGCACTCCCCTTACCTCCGCCAGCCAGCCCAGGAAAATCCAGCCTTTGCGTATCTCTCCCTTCAGCCGTGCAGCCTACTCCTCAGCAGCCCAACAGGGAGATGCAACAATGAACGTTACAAATCTCCTTCATCAACAACTCCTCAAATCACGCAGCAACCTTCACTTTGGGCGTCCAGGTTCACGCTCGGATGATGTTACAGATCTCCTCGTTCAGGCGCAGCAGTGATCCGGTGTCCTCGTTCTACCCAGGCGACAAGATCCCCTCTACCCGCCTAGCACTTGTACCATACACACACTGTCAACCTATCCTCCAGCCCACGTCCTCTCCTCTTCGGGCTGATCAAAGCTTCCTGCAACCCTTACCAGATGGGACACAGAAGGACGATGTCTCCTGCATCTTCCCTCTCAGCACACAAGCAACAACCCGGGATCTCATGCCTTCAGGACGCTAACCTCCTGCCTCTTTCTGGAGTAGTAAACAATAACAATCTGGACTCGTTCTGCGTGGGAGAGATCATTGAAGTAAGGCCTCCGTCCTCCTCGTGTGTGCATAGAAAGGATTTGTCGCCTCTAGTCCGATCCAACAGTGTAAGGCCTTCAATCTTCTCTATCTCCTTCGTCCCTCTGTCATGCTAGAGAAGCTAATCTCTTCTGCTTGTGCTGAGTAACCGCCAACAAGAGCATAGGAGAAGAGTCTTCCGGTGCCAGTACCCCACGTAACCACACTGCTTTACACATACCTTCATCTGCAGCATTGACAAAGGAGTCAGTAAGTCCCTTGGCACCCTTCTATGGCTGAGTATGTAGAAGAATGAATCATGAGTATGTATGTGTGTTGATCTTAACAGGGCTCGTAGTAGAGATCGGGTGTCTATCTAGGTTGGGCAAGAACTAGGACTGAGGAGGATCGAGACTTAAGCATGTGAGTTAGATCCGGAATACAGACCAGCTGTAGGTAAGACTCGAAAATCCAGCCCAGGAAAATCCAGCCTCCGCCAGCCAGCCCAGGAAAATCCAGCCTTTGCGTATCTCTCCCTTCAGCCGTGCAGCCCAACAGGGAGATGCAACAATGAACATTATAGATCTCCTTCAACAACAACTCCTCAAATCACGCAGCAACCTTCACTTTGGGCTTCCAGGTTCACACTCGGATGATGTTATAGATCTCCTCGTTCAGGCATAGCAGTGGTCCGGTGTCCTCGTTCTGCCCAGGCGACAAGATCCCCTCTACCCGCCTAGCACTTGTACCATACACACACTGTCAACCTTCCTTCCAGCCCACGTCCTCTCCTCTTCGGGCTGATCGGAGCTTCCTGAGCCCTCACCAGATGGGACACAGAAGGACGATGTCTCCTGCGTCTTCCATCTCAACACACAAGCAACAACCCCGTATCTCATGCCTTCAGGACGCCAACCTCCTGCCTCTTTCTAGAGTAGTAGACAGCAACAATCTGGACTCGTTCTGCGTGGGAGGGATCATTGAAGTAAGGCCTCCGTCCTCCTCGTATGTGCATAGAAAGGATTTGTCGCCTCCAGTCCGATCCAACAGTGTAAGGCCTTCAATCTTCTCTATTTCCTTCGTCCCTCTGTCATGCTAGAGAAGTTAATCTCTTCTGCTTGTGCTGAGTAACCACCAACAAGAGCATAGGAGAAGAGTCTTCCGGTGCTAGTACCCCACGTAACCACACTGCTTTACACATACCTTCATCTGCACCATCGACAAAGGAGTCAGTAAGCCCCTTGGCACCCTTCTATGGCTGAGTATGTAGAAGAATGAATCATGAGTATGTATGTGTGTTGATCTTAACAGGGCTCGTAGTAGAGATCGGATGTCTATCTAGGTTGGGCAAGAACTAGGACTAAGGAGGATCGAGACTTAAGCATGTGAGTTAGATCCGGAATACAGACCAGCTGTGGGTAAGACTCGAACTAGACCCTTGCAAATCTTAGTTTCAATTTCCAGAAAATTGTGTTGTATTGCTATCTTTGATCCTATGTTTCGATGCCTTAGGAATGTCTTTCACCGTTCCGTTTTTAGTATGTCTTAAAAGGATCTGCATACTCCGATGTATCAAAAGTTGGGGTCGATCCAACGGTTGGATCTAGATCTATGAAATTCCAAAGTAGGCTATTTGTGCAGTTGGGTAAAATGTAGTTTTTTTGGCCAAGTATGGGAGAACTTGTGTTGAGGAGTCAAGTTGAGATTTTTGTGTAGGATTAATTATTGATTCTTTTTGAGTTCTGTTTCTTCCAATGTGTAGAGGATATTACATAGAAATTTTAGATATTTTTTTTTGGAATTTAGATTTTGGTACGAGTATTTTAAGTGAGGTCAAAGTGAGACCCTTAGCGAGTTTTCATAGAAGTTAAGAAGTTGGAAATTTTCCAACTTAGCTGGATCTTTCTTGTGAGTGTTAGATTGTGGTTTTGGGCTTCATAGGAAGTTTTGGAAATATTCTAAGAATGTTCCTAAGGTTTTGAGACCCAAGGGTAAAATGGTATTTTTACCCTTAGGAGGGTATTTTGGTAAATTCTTTTTGATCGATTGGAAATCTTAGAAGTTGGAGACTTCTAAGGAAGTGAGATAAATATTTGATCTACTTGCCTTGTATAACAGGCGGTGGAGTTTCTACGGTTGCAGTCCGAGTTGATATTCCGAGAGTTGAGATTTGATTCAGGTAAGTCCTTGCGACTTACTTAGCTCGTTTCTGGATATTAGTTGAGTGATAATAGTGGTGTGTGTACCATGTGTGTTATAATAACAATTTGTTAGGACGACCGTTGTTATTATGTGTTAAGGCCCAAGTGTATGTATAACGGGCCGTGACATCACTGCCCAGCTCTGCCAGGAGACTGGGAGGTTCTCTATACCCAGACCATACAGGTACATGGTGAGATGCATCGGATCCACTCCTGATGGGTACACGGGGGCGGAGGCGAGGTTTGGGAATCCCTCGTGTCACAAAATAAGTATCATTAGTAAGAGTGAATGACTTAAATGAAGATGATAAATGGATTGTTTGAAAGCATGATGAGTGTTTATGATTTTATGTGTGTGTGTGCTATTATTATTCTCCTAATGTTTAGATAACTAGCTAATGGTTGTTTTGTTGTGTTTTTAGATTTACCACAGGTTAGAACAGCAGTTGAGTGATCCGGAAGTAGTGGTCAGTCGGGTCTCCGTACTCCTTAGAGTGGGGTTGGTTGTTTACCTTATGGTTTCTTTCTTCTTGTTAAAGACAGTTAGTCTTTTTGTGGTTTAAGTACTATAGGCTGTTAGACGTTGTTGCATTCATCTCTTTCAAATACTATTTTATAAATTTCGGTTTTCATATTTGTGTCTTGTTGCAAGATCCTAGTAACATTGTTGTCAAACTGAGGTCGGGACCCATTGTGAGGTCCTAACCAGTAATGTCCCGAGTTCTGAGAATTTGGGGTGTTACAACATGGTATTAGAGCTTTAGGTTGGCAACAATGGCACTTGAAATCTTCTGAAAGACCGAATAAGTACTCGAGCAGAACCCGAAAGGGATCTGAGTTTTAAAAAGAACTTTTGGTTTTCAAATGCATGCATAGTCTGGTTGGGGATAGAAAAGTACGGCTGACCACCACTACTACCGCGGATCTCAGTATGCTTAGTATGGACTTTAGGTTTTACTTTAGTTGGACTTATTAGCTTGATTATAAAGATATGTGATATAGATAAGTATATGCAGAAGATTTGTAGAAATTATAGTTATATTATGTCCTTAACGGAAATAGCATAATGAGTTTCTCACCCCACATCTAAGTAGATTTTGAAGGGTGTCTACGTGAGGATTAGTATGCACATCTTATGTACATTAGGGTAGACGAACGACGGACAACCCATTCGAGTTTGTTGGTGAACGTCAAGACGGAAAAGTGAAGCCTAAAAGACAACACCAACTATGATGACAAGAAGGGAATCCCGAGTCAACTCAATAGGATCAAATGAAGAATATACATGAGAGTAGTTCCAGCAACGCGTTGGGTGACCGACATGTATATAAATTGGGAGAGACAACCCATAGGTTCTTTCAAGATGGTGTAAAGCAACGTTGCAAACAAAGGGGATGCCTTCAGAAACACACATAGGCATGAAGGTCAAGGTGAAATATAGTAGCGATCCAGACAAGAGGTATTGAATCAAAGCTTACTGACGGAACAGAAGGTGAAAGTTTGAGGCTAGAAGTAGAGTGGAATATGATCACTCTTGACAAGCTACTTGCCGCCACAATCAAGATGGATAACTGAGACAATCAAAAGCATAGAAGTCAACACGCGATACATTGTCTATCCAAATATGAAGAATTAAATAACTACAAATTGAAAGCTTACGCGTTGCCAGAAAGTGAAAGGTAGATTTCACCAACATGGAAGTGGAGTGACCTCCTAGAATCCACGAGAATGACAACATAGACCGTGATACAACAATGATCTGCTTTCTATAAAGGCAGCATTACAAAGCAACGCCCAAGGTAGAAGAGTGTATGAGAATGGTATTGGTGAACTCGAGGGCTCCCAATAACTTCTCATTCACAAAGGGATTTAGGCTAACAACACTACCAGTTCATAAAGAGAACCGCAAATAGATGATAACTCAGGTAAAAAGAATCATGGAGGCACACGTGCAAGTTATCATGGGAAAAAAAATTGGGTAAGTCTGTTGACGAAAGAGGAATGATACAGTTGGACTCGTGATAGTATAGCGATCTTATAGAGAGAAAGAGGAGTGTAGATTATGGAAGAGCTGAAGGAGTAGAATCGGAGAAACTGGAAGAGATAGACTTTCACCAAGTATATCGAACTTCAAAAGAGGTAGAAGGAAACTACGTCTATGACCTTGTAGGAGGTCAACTACAAACTAATTGGTAACAAGTGAAACTTTATACGTGCGGGCTAACTAGTGGTGACTGGTTGACAGATAAGAAGAATAACCACAAAGTTACAAAAGAATTTTATCGACATGGGGAGAAATCCTTAAAGAGATCAACTATGAAAAATTGTGAAGTCAAATCAAAATGAGTATAGTAACACTGAATAAGTTCAAGTCAGTAACTCTAACTAAAACTTTTAGAGGAAGAGGTGACTCTAAACCTTATATCACTAAGGGGATAAAGAGGATTGTGGTGAGCAATTGCTTTCCTACTGACTAAGGAAAATTTTACAGATCACGGTTAGTACAGATGGATTCATATAAGAAGAACTAGAGGAGTACGAAGAAGCAGATGATTTTGACCAAATCCTACGTCAGTCCAAATAGAAAATACTTAGCATTTCACATAAATAAGATTGATGGTGCTCTTTCGAGTTGAGGTCAATTTTCTAGATTGACAGAGGAAGCCCTTCTGACTAAAGATGTGACCCAGAACAATTGGAATTATAGAGGCGGCACAAACATAGAAACTATGATTTAATGCCTTGGTGAAATGTCTTATCGAGTTGTGAGGTGAGTGTAGATTGAATATACATCTTTGCTGGAACAAATGGAAGAAAGAGTAAAGTTGAATGACTGAAGAAGTTTATACGGAAACTCGTACCACCCATAAGAGGATTACCGAAAAGTTTTTATATAAGAGTTTACTGAAAAATGGTAGCTCTCTAAACAACCAATCTTGATAAACGGTCATAGGTGGATGGAGGAGTAATTTTGAAACCGCGTACAAAGGGTATGCCTTGGATTCTTCTCTCGATTGATGAGAGAAGAATTTATGAAAACACCAAATCTAATAAACATAATCCATACGAGTTGTACGAGAAAGCTGAATAAGATTTAATTCCCATACTTGTGGTAAGAATTTAGAAGATGGTAAAGCGACATGAGTATAAGGACAACATAATAAATGCGAGTAGAGAAAATTTGGATGTTTGAGGGAAAAAAAATCATATGCATCGGAGGTTTCTTATCCAAATGGTACCGGTAGAGGTTTAATAAAAGTCATACTATCGGCCTGATAACCTTATGTTTGTTAAGGTGTAAACCAAGCGAATAGCTTAACCAATGCGAAGGAAATTCCTGTATCAAAGGAGATGGTGGAAGGAAAAACTACATTGAGTAGTCCTCGCAAGTAGTAAGTAGAGTTCTGAAGAGCCCTAAGTGAATTCCGGGAAATTTTAAGACCGCACGTCCAATCCCTCCAATGAGGCGTGATCGGTGAGTGATTCTAAGGAGTTCCTAGACTGATTATGAAACCCAATGGGGGTCGAGGACCATAGTTTTAACAGATATGGACGGTTCACCTCGAGATTTTGAATAGCCAGTACTCACGGCTAGAGTCCAAGCGTTCTCTTTACTATAGTAAATGATCTCTAGATTGACGGCCTAATTGAAGAGAATCTTGTGGTTATACAAGGGAAGTTACATGTGAGAGTGAGGAATTACCCTGACTAACAGGGGACGTCAGTATGATTACTGGATAGCGACAAAGTGAACAGAGTAACGCAACGGAAGTCTGGTGGGGCCATGTAACTCGATGTTATGTCAACTGTGACCAAGTTAAGGAACTATAAATCAATATTGACATCTCCCCTGGAGTGTGAGTTTGGGTATAACCAAAGGGTGGTGATAATTCATCAAAAGAGAGGCAGTCTGACTGAGTCATATTATGGGGACAAGACCAAGTGAGTGGTCTTACAAATAGCATTAGGCACTTAGTAAATTACCGGGATATATCTAAATATTGTTCCAGAGTTGATGGTCGGGATCTTCTGAAAGGTAGAAGCAAGTTTGCCCAGCGGAAGGAATAAAGTTTTATAGTTTTCCAGTAGAGTCATCAACAGATATGGAAGGGGGTTTAGAATAGAAAACCGTTGAAAGCTTAAGGAGAAATGGGAAGTTATTTATCGACCATCACTCCTATCCATACTAGAAGGTGTACACATAATGTCGCGAGTAACAATTAAGGGAATACATACTGGATCCGCGACATGTCATCAGCTATGAGAAGCTGATAGTTGCGCTAGATCATATTTTTGTGGAGTATCAGTAGCCGTCCTAGAGTGCAATACTAGACGTCTATAGTCTAAGGATATACCGATATTGAGGATCCAGTACTCTAGACGAGGAGCCGATGAGGCTACGTGGGAGCCAGAGGAGAGCATTAGGTGTAGCTATCATAAGTTCTTTGCGGAGGTTGCCGCTACTTCAGTATCTACGAGTTAGTACTCGGATGTTGTTTTGTGTGACATACATGTTTTTTGTGTTTAGTTTGAGTTTTTGTGATTTCATGTGCTACTTGACTATGATATTTGAGTAGATCTTGCATGTTAGAAAGTGAAGATAGAAAAAAAAAAAACATTAGTAGAAACCGAGTTAGATACTCCTTTTAAGGGAAGTCACTGGATTAGATACCCTTAATCTAAGTTTCGGGACGAAACTTATTTTAAGGGGGTACTGATGTAATATCCGGAAAAAAAAAAATTTCTCTCTCTCTTTCAATCAATTCCGAGTCAGACCGGATTTCAATCCGTTGACCTTTTCATTTCACCTAATTTCCGGTTTCGTCACAAATTCAATCATTTTATGTGAGACCTTTCTCTCACATAAAATGATAGAAAAATAACCCTAAACCCTAAATTGTAAACATGAGTTCATATCCTAGACGAGATCATGACGAGGCCATGACGACGCCACCCGAAAAGCTTAAGACAAATCCAAGACAAGCTTTTGGCAAGGCCTTGAAATCAATCCTTCAGCCCACCTTCCCCTCTTTTATTTCAGCCCACTCAATTCCTCATTGCTTCAGCCTACCACACCAGCCCAGCACTCTCCTTACCTCTGCCAGCCAGCCCAGGAAAATCCAGCCTTTGCGTATCTCTCCCTTCAGCCGTGCAGCCCAACAGGGAGATGCAACAATTAACGTTATAGATCTCCTTCATCAACAACTCCTCAAATCACACAGCAACCTTCACTTTGGGCTTCCAGGTTCACGCTCGGATGATGTTACAGATCTCCTCGTTCAGGCGCAGCAGTGGTCCGGTGTCCTCGTTCTGCCCAGACGACAAGATCCCCTCTACCCGCCTAGCACTTGTACCATACACACACTGTCAACCTTCCTTCCAGCCCACATCCTCTCCTCTTTGGGCTGATCGGAGCTTCCTGCAGCCCTCACCAGATGGGACACAGAAGGACGATGTCTCCTGCGTCTTCCCTCTCAGCACACAAGCAACAACCCGGTATCTCATGCCTTCAGGACGCCAACCTCCTGCCTCTTTCTAGAGTAGTAGACAGCAACAATCTGGACTCGTTCTGCGTGGGAGAGATCATTGAAGTAAGGCCTCCGTCCTCCTCGTATGTGCATAGAAAGGATTTATCGCCTCCAGTCCGATCCAACAGTGTAAGTCCTTCAATCTTCTCTATCTCCTTCGTCCCTCTGTCATGCTAGAGAAGCTAATCTCTTCTGCTTGTGTTGAGTAACCGCCAACAAGAGCATAGGAGAAGAGTCTTCCGGTGCTAGTACCCCACGTAACCACACTACTTTACACATACCTTCATCTGCACCATCGACAAAGGAGTCAGTAAGCCCCTTGGCACCCTTCTATGGCTGAGTATGTAGAAGAATGAATCATGAGTATGTATGTGTGTTGATCTTAACAGGGCTCGTAGTAGAGATCGGGTGCCTATCTAGGTTGGGCAAGAACTAGGACTGAGGAGGATCGAGACTTAAGCATGTGAGTTAGATCCGGAATACAGACCAGCTGTGGGTAAGACTCGAACTAGACCCTTGCAAATCTTAGTTTCAATTTCCAGAAAATTGTGTTGTATTGCTATCTTTGATCCTATGTTTCGATGCCTTAGAATATCTTTCACCGTTCCGTTTTTAGTATGTCTTAGAAGGATCTGCATACTCCGATGTATCAAAAGTTGGGGTCGATCCAACGGTTGGATCTAGATCTATGAAATTCCAAATTAGGCTATTTGTGCAGTTGGGTAAAATGTAGTTTTTTTGGCTAAGTATGGGAGAACTTGTGTTGAGGAGTCAAGTTGAGATTTTTGTGTAGGATTAATTATTGATTCTTTTTGAGTTCTGTTTCTTCCAATGAGTAGAGGACATTACATAGAAATTTTAGATATTTTTTTTGGGATTTTTAGATTTTGGTACGAGTATTTTAAGTGAGGTCAAAGTGAGACCCTTAGCGAGTTTTCATGGAAGTTAAGAAGTTGGAAATTTTCCAACTTAGTTGGATCGTTCTTGTGAGTGTTAGATTGTAGTTTTGGGCTTCATAGGAAGTTTTGGAAATATTCTAAGAATGTTCCTACGGTTTTGAGACCCAAGGGTAAAATGGTATTTTTACCCTTAGGAGGGTATTTTGGTAAATTCTTTTTGATCGATTGGAAATCTTAGAAGTTGGAGACTTCTAAGGAAGTGAGATAAATATTTGATCTACTTGCCTTGTATAACAGGCGGTGGAGTTTCTACGGTTGCAGTCCGAGTTAATATTCCGAGAGTTGAGATTTGATTCAGGTAAGTCCTTGCGACTTACTTAGCCCGTTTCTGGATATTAGTTGAGTGATAATAGTGGTGTGTGTACCATGTGTGTTATAATAACAACTTGTTAGGACGACCGTTGTTATTATGTGTTAAGGCCCAAGTGTATGTATAACGGGCCGTGATATCACTGCCCAGCTCTGCCAGGAGACTGGGAGGTTCTCTATACCCAAACCATACAGGTACACGGTTAGATGCATCGGATCCACTCCTGATGGGTACACGGGGGCGGAGGCGAGGTTTGGGAATCCCTCGTGTCACAAAATAAGTATCATTAGTAAGAGTGAATGACTTAAATGAAGATAATAAATGGATTGTTTGAAAGCATGATGAGTGTTTATGATTTTATGTGTGTGTGTGCTATTATTATTCTCCTAATGTTTAGATAACTAGCTAATGGTTGTTTTGTTGTGTTTATAGATTTACCACAGGTTAGAACAGCAGCCGAGTGATCCGGAAGTAGTGGTCAGCCGGGTCCCCGTACTCCTTAGAGTGGGTTGTGTGTTTACCTTGTGGTTTCTTTCTTCTTGTTAAAGGCAGTTAGTCTTTTTGTGGTTTAAGTACTATAGGCTGTTAGACGTTGTTGCATTCATCTCTTTCAAATACTATTTTATAAATTTCGGTTTTTCTTATTTGTGTCTTGTTGCAAGATCCTAGTAATATTGTTGTCAAATTGAGGTCGGGACCCATTGTGAGGTCCTAACCAGTAATGTCCCGAGTTCTGAGAATTTGGGGTGTTACAATGCGGCTGTGACAATCACCGCCTCTAGTCACACTAATCAACCCTTCAACGCACCCTTGTCTTCTCTAGACAACCGCGAAATTGGCCCGACAATATTTAATGATTAATTGAGCGCACTTCTCTCTACTCTAAACTCATATCACTCTCACTCGAGTCTTATTACGGTTGTAGGTATTATTGTGCTTCCTTAGATCCTTGAATCAGGGGCTTCTTTACATATGACAAGAGATCGATCTCAACTACACTTGATTAAACCTATCACCAAATGCCGCATCAGATTACCGACACCCTTCACTTGGCTCAAGTCTTATTGGTTTCGGGACTAGTTTCAATCTCTTATCTACCAATGTGAATTGTGTTTTTATGATCACAAATAATCTTTGTGTAATATAGGATCGTAATTCGGGAATAGTGATTGGAGCGGTTGAAGCTCGAGATGGGGTTTGTTGGCTTCGTTGGATGACAAATAATTTCACGTCTCTTTCTTACCCCACCAAACTCGACACCAACACTATTCACTACCAATGACTTGGTCATCCGTCCTCAATGAAAGCCATGCCTCCTACACCCTATGAAATTTATCTTCGGGATAAACTACATAGATATTTTTTCCTACAAGAACTTCTCATGCGTCGTCTTTATTTTCTTTAGTTCATTTAGACATTTGGGGTCCTTATCGTACCCTATCTACTTTGGGTTGTTCCAATTTTTTGAATATTCCAGATTTTTCTCCCATTGTACTTGGGTTCATTTAATAAAAAGCAAATCTGAGGCCTCTACTTTGACTTAAAACTTTCACACTATGGTTCGTACTCAATATCATACTTGTGTCAACACCTATCCCATTGACAATGTCAAATAACTTTTAGATTCCCTTAACTTGTTCTTGAAACACGAAGGAATTTTTTAGAGACCTCTTGCACCTACATAGGAGGGTTGAACCTAAACATCGTCATATTCTTAATGTTTCTAGAGCCTTAATGTTTCAAAACAACCTACCTAAAACCCTTTGGGGCAAATGCATCCTCACTTCCTACTACCTCATCAATTGAAAAAACACCCCGGTTCTTAAAATATCCACTAATGAACTTCTTCATTGGTCTCCTCCTTCCCTTACTCCCTTTGGGTGTTAGGATCTCTTGCTTATTGCTTTATTATTCCACATCCTTCTAATAAAATTCAGCCTTGGGGTAGAAAATGTGCCTTCGTAGGCTATCCACCTTCTCAAAAAGGTAGGAAAATGTTAGATGCTTCTACTAATCAAGTATTCAAGACACGTGATGCTAAGTTTTACGAAAACATATTCTCTTTTCAACACCCAAATCCTCCATTGACACCTCCCCCAACGACAACCCACTTTCATACTCCGAAAACCACTTCTTTAACCGTAAAAGCATTCTTCAACTAGTGACCCCCTTATTAGACCAACTAACCCATCAAACATTATTTTGGACCCAATTCGCCCCTACCCATCGCTCCTATATTTGTGGAGTTGTCCACCCTACCAACAACCCCACCGGAAACTCTGTCCACCATTACTTTGGCAACCGATATGTCTCGCCGAAGTTCCGCCTCACAAAATCCTCAATTCTTTTATGCAACAACGTTTGTCAAAAGGCAAGTCACATTAACCCTATCTCAGTCAATATCTCTTCTTCATCAATATCAGGTATCTAGTATTCCGTCGTTGATTCTTTCTCATATAATAAATTTCTAATATATATATATATATATATATATATATATATATATATATATATATATATATATATATATATATATATATATATATATATATATTACCCTTACCTTTGTACAACAAGAACAAAAACATACTTCTTTCAGGGAAGCAATTGCTAATCCTTATTGGAAGACGGCTATGAAAGTTAAAATTGATGCTCTACAACATAGTAACACCTCATATTATGTTAATATACCTACTGATCGTAGAGCTACGACTCCAATTAGGTGCTTGATAGCCCTTGAATTAGTGTCTTTTTTCATCCCCATTCTACTCAATTGCCTTACTCTTTTGGGCATAATAACATATCTTATCGTCTTGTTTTGTTGATATTTGTGTTTTGGAGATCTATAGGTCAGTTTATGTAGTTGTAGGTATTCTAGTATTTGTGGATCTATTTACGACGAAATGACCTCATACCTATAAGGAATTTCATCTGGTTAAAGAAGTAAAGGTCAATACAAAAACAATTTAAATCCAAGAGTGAAGACGATGATTGTCTCGGGAAATGTGCAGGTTGATCGACGATATCACCCTTGTCCGATCGGACACACATGTTTCTCCCTACACATCAATACAAGTTTAAGAGCAAAACGTCACACCATAATTTTGGATTGGGCGGATCGGTTTGGCCTATCTTGGCCGATCGATTGGGCCATCGTAAGCATGTCCATGGGTCACGGGTTACCCGTGACCCTGCGGGTCCGGGTCACCACGAGTCCGAGTTACGGGTGCGGGTAAGGGTCGAGGTGATGCTTACCCGCCGATCCGGCGGGTCGACCCGTCCAACGGTCAAAATTTTTTTTAAAAAAAAAACCAAACGGCTATATAGCCGTTGGGGTAGACGTTACAACGGCTACTTAGCCAAAAAAAACAAAAAAATTAAACAAAAAAACTATTAAATTTAACCCAAAAACATTTCTATAAATACCCCAAACCCAATTCATTTCATCTCACACCAACTCTCATACAATCATCTACTCACTCTCTCAATCTCTCCATAATTTCCAACTCTTACATTCAATTACTCTCCTAATCTCATTCTCTAATTTTCTTTTTAATTATTCATTTTACTACATTCAAACAAAAATGGATAGCCGCGGAAGGCGTTCCGTTAGCGGTCCTTCATCCGGCGGAGGTGTTAGTCGAGGACGTCATTCCGTTAGCGGTCCTCCAACCGGTTCGGATATAAGGCGGGGCTTAAGTGGAAATCACGAGATCCACAAAGAGGAGGAAATCAACATGGATTCACCTCCTTTCCTCAACACCCAAGAATCCGAGACACAAGACCCGGAGGAGCCGATGACCAACACTCAACTATCGGCGGTGGTCTTCCTATTTTGGTTCAAAAAAGGTGCTCCCAATGCTAACGGGATTTACTATGCTAAATGCATTTTTGTTGACACAATACAAGCACAAAAAGGGAGAAGGCTACGGGAACTACAAAAGACATATTCGCAACAAGCATTCCGAAAAAATGGGAATGGCACGAGGGTAAACGCAACTAACCGGATACGCATCTACCTCTAACCAGCCTCCTTCTTTATTTACATATGATCATGCTTCGTCTATGGATGCATTTTCGGAAATGTTAGCCGTAGATTTGATAGCATGAATTATAGTCTATATTTTGGGGTTTGTTTGGACGTTTTATCTTTCATAATCTGCATGTTTGTATGTGCATTATGTGATTTTACTACCATTTCATCTACCTTTGCGAGGATCGAGGTCTACACCTAGTTTTGTTGTAATTGCAGGTAATTTGGTACGTTTTGCATCAAAAAGGAGCAAAAGGAGTCATGAGTCATTTGGAGCTACATCCAGGGAGCATAGCCATGGATTAAAGATTTACTTTGGACCAGTTTTGAGAGATTTCGCATTCAGTTGTGACTCACCTCGGTTGATCAGAGATTCATCTCGACCGAGGTGATCCAGAGACGCCGACTCGACCGAGGCGAACACCTAGGACGCGGCGAGAATATTTTATTCATGGATAAGATCTTTTAAAATTGGAAAGTGATCTTATATTTTTGGGCTTGGCTCCTGGAAGGAAGGAGATATGCAGAATCATATATTTTACCTATATTTATGGGAAAATATCTTTCTAAGATTTATTGTCTTTGGAAGGTTATTTTCCTATAAAAAGGGTTGGATTTCCACAAATCGAAGAGGCCGCTTACACCGAAAAGTACGCAGCAGCAGCGGCATACTCCAGTTGGGAGTTTCGAAGAACCTTTTTGAAGGTTGAAGGAAGATAGAAGTCTATAGCTTTTATAGCTTTTTGGAGGGTTTTGTAAGATTGTCTTCAATTCCCTCACTTGTTGTCTTGTCTTGTTGGATTGCTATCCAAGGAACGCTTTTGTTGTGATATTTGATTCAGTTATTGAAGTCTTTTCCTTAAATTCTTCTTTGTTCAAATATTCACCTTCTTCCCATATATTTAATACTTTCATAATGATGATGAGTGGCTAATTTCCTTGTGTGATTCTAGGGTGATTGGCTGAAGGTTGTGGGAAAAACAATGATAGAATAATCTTAGATTCCAGTAGGATCCTGAAAGTTCGAGTCTTTAACCTTAACCCTAAGCATCTCGTTCGGTTGATGAACATCTCGGCCGGGGTGGAATTCTTCTGATCGAGGTGACTTATCCGACCTAAAACAGAAAGTTAAGTGTTAGAGTTTGCTAAATCCTATTCTTATTACACCTTCCTGGTTCAATGCACGCTTAGGATGAGACTTACCCGGTAATTCCTTAGTTTGTTTACCAACGATCATAAGTGTAGGTAATAAAGGTTTATCCTTTATTGGGGTTTGAGTGTGCTTCCATCCCATCTTTGTGAGTTAGCCTGAGACTTACCCGGTAAAGGTTGATTTTATTCCCTTAGATGGTATGTTAGTTTGAGGTTATAATTCTTTATCTTGATTCCTTGAGACTTACCCGGTAATAGGAGTTACGGTTTAGGATTAGTGTGTAGTGAGACTTACCCGGTGATCTACTCCACTTTAGAAACACCTTCCCCACGCAAAAATCTCAGCTTTGTCCGCTTATCTATAGATCTTGAGTTGGAACCACAACTAGATGCTTTAATCCCTAGAATTGCATGTTTGCTTTATTGATTTCTTATTCATCTTTGATTGTGTTAATCGCTCTTGTGGTTAGTATTGACATAAGCACACCGTATTGACTTTGTTTCACCGAGTCCCTGCGAACGACCCCTGGAATTTTCTTGCTTTTACTACGATTGACCCGTACACTGCGGGTTCGCATCCTTGTTTTAAGCTTAAGTCTAGGGTTATAAATTTAAAGCTTGCACACACCGTTTGGAGCGAACAAGTTTTTGGCGCCGTTGCCGGGGACTTGGTCTAGACCGAGCCGGTTGTGGTTTTGCTTTCGGGGCGCTTGCCCATGTTGCTACTAACTACTCTTTCTATGAGTTTTGTAGTTTTCAGGATTTCCGATGACTACATTTGATCCAGCCTGGATAGCAAGGCAAAGTGCTAGGGCGGACCATTATGAATGTACTCCTTCTATTGGTTCAACAATGAATGGGAAGAGAAGAGGCCATTAAGCATGAACTTGCAATGTGGGATGAACTGAATGTCCCTAAAAAGATTTGTGAGCAACCCCTTGAAGATTCTCTTGAATCAAGATGGGAGAGGTTGATGAAGAAGGTGGAGGAGCTCAAGGAAAGCACCCTATCCTATGCTAAGCCGGAAGAGGAGCATAAGGAAGTGCTGCAAGTTCCAAGCACCCCTCCAATCAAACTAGAAGTTTCTCCTGAAGCTTTTGAGGGAGAAGAAGATTTGGAAGATTTCGATCTAATTGTTGAGACCTCGGCCGAGGTGAAAGAGAGATCGGCCGAGGTGGAGGAAAAATCTGTAGAACTGCAAGATACGGAGAACCTTGACCAAATTACTGAGACTGTGGTCAAGGTGGAAGAAAGATCAGCTGAGTTGGGAGGGATTTCGTGTGTGGAATATCAACCCAACATGAAACTTGTCTCAAGCTTTGGAGAACTTTACGAGGTACATTCTCCTACTTCATTTGAAATCCCTATTAAAATTTTTGAATTTTTCAGGAATGCACCGGAGAGTTGTAGGTCTCTTCTGAAAGAACCTCCTAAGATCAAGATGAAACCTCCCTTGAAACTGTTGGAAGAAGATACTCCTTGGATTATAAGGAGTGGAGTTTGCAAGTGCTACACCATTAAGGCGATGAAGTGTCTCTTGTTCAAGTATGGGGTCCCTCGCATGCTAAGGACCTTGTACCATCCCCATGCTAAAGATGGGGAAGCTACTAGGATTCTCGAGAAGTTGTTTTCTCGATCAAGGAAAGGATGGGACGCAAGGCTAGATTATGTCCCGTTGAAGTGCAGGAAGGCTAGAAGGATTCCGGTGAGAATCAAAACGTACAAGCTTGTACGTGGGATATCTTACCATTTGCCGGTGATATTAGGAACCGGAACCTTTTTGGAAGAATTTTATGATGGATGTGATGAGCACTCCATGTTGTTCAAGGTACATTGAGTAATTCTATGGAGAAGGGTCCAGCTAGCGACCTTAAACCAAGCGCTTCTTGGGAGGCAACCCAAGGTATTGCTTTCTTCTCCCTTTTCTAGTTTAGTTTAGATAGTTGCTTTGTTTTTGTTTTCCTCTAGACAACAACCAGGTATTCCAAAAGGAAGGATCACAGTTCAGGAGCTACACTGGAAGAACAAAATTTCGAGAAGTTTGAGGAAACGAGCTTTACTGAGATACATCTCGGGTACTGTCAGAACACCTCGACCGAGATGTGCTTCGCCAACCGAGATGGTCTTATCTAGGAGCTGTTTCTTACTTCTTCATGCAGTTTAGCTATGTTCGGTGAGTATCCTGTCCTTAGACTTATTTTGACCCACTGGGACAGTGTGTCCCAAGTATGGGGTGTTTATGTATTTGATTGACTTATGTGATGTATGACTCTATATTATCGGATATTTATGATTATTTTGCTTCTATGGTTTTATCTAAGATTACATACATGCATACAGGTTATTTGATTGAGAAAAACGTCAAAAACTGGTTTTTTAAAAAAAAAATTTTTGACCTCGACCGGGGCAGTTCTGGCCAAACGAGGTACTTCACCTCGGTTGACCTAAGAACACCTCGACCGAGGTGGTTTAACTTAGAGTTTTTGAAACGTTTTGTGCTTCTTATCTGGATATGATCTCAGTGAAGATCTTGTTTGCTGAATGGTTTTGAAATCTTTATGTGTTTGAAAGGTTATATAATATGTTTAAGTTGCTAAATGCTTTGTTTGAAATTTTTGGCATGTTTAATACTTTATTTTTATCCAAATTATGTTGAATTTGAAGGTTGACGCCACAAGATAAGTTCTCTCACTTTCTTCCTGGAAAGACCAAGGCAATTCATTCTTCTCTCTTCTTCTTCTTGATCATGCTTAGCCCCTCATATACATTTTGCCTTCCTTTACCTATCCGGGAATTTGGAAGCAAGCGAAGTGGTGAAAGCAAGTGAAGTAAAGTTTGAGAAGTTGGCTGGAAGTGAAAGTGTTAGAAAGTAATAATAGGTTTGGGGAAGTCAATCATGAAGATGAGTAACTCGGCACCATTCACATAGCCGGGTGTTTGTGTCTTGCCAAAGTCGGATTGAGCGATATTCCTAACGGGTCATGGTATGTGCATCAAGGGTTTGATGCATCTCAAGAAATTGATGATTGCTGATTTCCTAGGCTTCGGTTATTGTGCACCTCTGTCCATGCATCCCAAAAAGTAAAGTAAAAAGAAAAAGTGTGAAATAAGCAAAGCTTATTGGTGGAAGATGTTGCAAGTCAAAGTGAAAGTGAAGTATATCCTTTTCCCGGATTCTAGCACCACATTACCTTACATACATCCCTACCCTACACGTTTCTTGACCTTTCTTTTGGGAAGCCCTTGAGACCTCGAGCTTGTTGATTGACTTAGTGGTTTAAACTGGATTATGCATGACTAATTTCGATAATTATGATTTATTATGCATTCTATGATTTTATGCAAAGATGAACAACTTTCCTATATTTATAAAATGTTTTGATCATGTTGAGTTTTTAAATTCCAGGAAGTACTCTCTTAGAGTGATCTATGGTAGTTGCACACCATAAAATGTTTTTGAAAGACTTTTTCATTGATTTTTATGACCTATAATCCATTCTATCTTGTCTTCTATATGCGGAACTTGCTTGGGAACAAGCAAGGGCTAAGTATGGGGTATTTTGATAGCATGAATTATAGTCTATATTTTGGGGTTTGTTTGGACGTTTTATCTTTCATAATCTGCATGTTTGTATGTGCATTATGTGATTTTACTACCATTTCATCTACCTTTGCGAGGATCGAGGTCTACACCTAGTTTTGTTGTAATTGCAGGTAATTTGGTACGTTTTGCATCAAAAAGGAGCAAAAGGAGTCATGAGTCATTTGGAGCTACATCCAGGGAGCATAGCCATGGATTAAAGATTTACTTTGGACCAGTTTTGAGAGATTTCGCATTCAGTTGTGACTCACCTCGGTTGATCAGAGATTCATCTCGACCGAGGTGATCCAGAGACGCCGACTCGACCGAGGCGAACACCTAGGACGCGGCGAGAATATTTTATTCATGGATAAGATCTTTTAAAATTGGAAAGTGATCTTATATTTTTGGGCTTGGCTCCTGGAAGGAAGGAGATATGCAGAATCATATATTTTACCTATATTTATGGGAAAATATCTTTCTAAGATTTATTGTCTTTGGAAGGTTATTTTCCTATAAAAAGGGTTGGATTTCCACAAATCGAAGAGGCCGCTTACACCGAAAAATACGCAGCAGCAGCGGCATACTCCAGTTGGGAGTTTCGAAGAACCTTTTTGAAGGTTGAAGGAAGATAGAAGTCTATAGCTTTTATAGCTTTTTGGAGGGTTTTGTAAGATTGTCTTCAATTCCCTCACTTGTTGTCTTGTCTTGTTGGATTGCTATCCAAGGAACGCTTTTCTTGTAATATTTGATTCAGTTATTGAAGTCTTTTCCTTAAATTCTTCTTTGTTCAAATATTCACCTTCTTCCCATATATTTAATACTTTCATAATGATGATGAGTGGCTAATTTCCTTGTGTGATTCTAGGGTGATTGGCTGAAGGTTGTGGGAAAAACAATGATAGAATAATCTTAGATTCCAGTAGGATCCTGAAAGTTCGAGTCTTTAACCTTAACCCTAAGCATCTCGTTCGGTTGATGAACATCTCGGCCGGGGTGGAATTCTTCTGATCGAGGTGACTTATCCGACCTAAAACAGAAAGTTAAGTGTTAGAGTTTGCTAAATCCTATTCTTATTACACCTTCCTGGTTCAATGCACGCTTAGGATGAGACTTACCCGGTAATTCCTTAGTTTGTTTACCAACGATCATAAGTGTAGGTAATAAAGGTTTATCCTTTATTGGGGTTTGAGTGTGCTTCCATCCCATCTTTGTGAGTTAGCCTGAGACTTACCCGGTAAAGGTTGATTCTATTCCCTTAGATGGTATGTTAGTTTGAGGTTATAATTCTTTATCTTGATTCCTTGAGACTTACCCGGTAATAGGAGTTACGGTTTAGGATTAGTGTGTAGTGAGACTTACCCGGTGATCTACTCCACTTTAGAAACACCTTCCCCACGCAAAAATCTCAGCTTTGTCCGCTTATCTATAGATCTTGAGTTGGAACCACAACTAGATGCTTTAATCCCTAGAATTGCATGTTTGCTTTATTGATTTCTTATTCATCTTTGATTGTGTTAATCGCTCTTGTGGTTAGTATTGACATAAGCACACCGTATTGACTTTGTTTCACCGAGTCCCTGCGATCGACCCCTGGAATTTTCTTGCTTTTACTACGATTGACCCGTACACTGCGGGTTCGCATCCTTGTTTTAAGCTTAAGTCTAGGGTTATAAATTTAAAGCTTGCACACACCGTTTGGAGCGAACAAGATTTTTTGGCATTTAGTTTTGCACAAAATGTTGGTTCTAATGATTGGATGACACACATGCTCAACCCGCAGATAAACCAATTTCTCGCCAAACCGCTAAAAGAAAAATGATGCTTAAATATTTTATGGAAAATGGTGATATTCAAGTTTCTATTTGTAGTGATATTTGGACCGACGGTTTTCAAAAAAATCACTATATGGGTATTACTTGTCATTTTATTGATAAATTTTGGATTTTAAACAATAGAGTTTTAGCATTATGAGTTTTCAACGAACAACACACCACCCAAAACATTTCCCGTTTGATTGCAAATGTTTTGAATGAATATAGATTAGTTTCACGAGTTTTTTCAATCGGTTTTGACAACGCCTCCGCTAACACGACTTCCATTACAGATTTAAGCGACTATTGTAAGCCGACGATTGGAGGTAAATTTTTTCACATTAGCTGTGCCACTCATATTTTAAACTTGTGTGTTCAAGACGGTTTAGCATATGTTGGAGATTTAGTACAACCTATTCGAAAAATTCTTAATGAACTTTGGTTTAAAAAAAGTATATATACTAAATGGTATGCATATTGTAAACAAAATGGCGTTTATCCTAAAAAATTTCCAAAAAATGTTTGTACAAGATGAAACTCTACTTACAAAAAGATTTTCGAATCATATGAATATCGAGATCTTTTAAGTGGTTTTGCCGCACAACATATTGACGGTGATTTTGTTTTCGGGGAATCTTGGGTTTTAGCAAAAGATGTAATGAAGATTTTTAAATATTTTTATGATGCTACTAATACTTTTAGTTATGTTTATACATCAACTTCAAACATATTTTGTTATGTAACTATTAATATTGCATTTGCACTTCAACAAGGTCTTTTAATTGATTCTATTTCACAAGCTATTTATACAATGCGAAGTAAATGGTTGGATTATTATACAACTATTCCCGATGTTTTTCTTGTTGCATTTGTGTTAGATCCTAGACGTAAAATTGATGGTTTAAAACAATTTTTATAAAGTTATTATGAATTTTAGATTTAGAACAACATCCCGATTGTCATGTTTCTACCATACTTGCTAAAGTTAGAAAATTATTTGATGATTTAATGGCTCAATATCGTGTTTCCGATTAAGGTCAATCATCTCAACCCCCTCCTCGACCTTCATCTTCAACTACTTCTAAATTTAAATCAATTGCTGGAGATTTGTTGGCCCGAAAAGGGCAAAAACCACATTGAGTTCCCATTCGGAACTCGACGAATATCTAACCATTACTTTTGAGTTTGGCATTGAAGAAGACGAGGATTTGAACATATTAGAGTGGTGGAGCCGACCGGAGAGAATGAGGTTCCCTACCCTCTCAAGGATCGCGGCGCAAATTCTCGACGTTCCCGCCTCAACGGTAGCGGTTGAGCAAACCATTAGCTGGAGTGGAAAGGTGCTCGACCCGACGAGATCAAACATGTTGTCCGAGACGTTGGAGGCACAAGTCCTACTAGCCAGTTGGAGGAGAGCGGAAATGTGAACACAAAGAAACAACATATCGGCGGAGGAAGGCGACGAAGATGATGACGAACGACAACAAACGCCATCAGATGTATCGGCGGAAAGCTCGAGCCAAGGAGCAGCGGCGACCGAGTCCGAAGACTAAGGTAAGGGCCAATCGGGGATATATACAAAGGTAAGAGAACTACGTGGGCTTTGATTCCTCCTCCCCGAGAGGATACGTAGGCAACCGGGATTCCGGTTCAAGCCCAATTCTCCCTTTTTTTTTAAAGTTTGGGTTTGAAAAAAAAGGGGTCAACCCGTCGGATCTGACCCGTGACCTGGCAGGTTGGCCTATTAGGCGGGTCCGGGTCACCCTTCCCGGACCCTTGACCCGGCGGGTCCGACACATGTACATGCTTAGGCCATCGATGGGCTTGCTTCAATGTTCTATTTTTCTTAGTAGACCTTATGGGAGGTATGTGAGATTCTCGTCCTATAAATAAGGCATTTTTCTTAGACTTGACCTATCATCTTTTCTACGTTTTTTGAGGTCCCACATGTGCAAGTATAACGCCGACCAATCGACACCCCCTTGGAGGCTGATCGACCGGGGTTTTTTTTTCCGACGATCAATAAAGCTTGCGAATATTATTCAGGTATGTCTAGTTAATTCTCATTTTTTCTATGCCTCGAAGAGCACTACTATTTTGATTTATGACTGGTTATAGGATAAGTAATATCTCTTTATTTCTCAACTTACAACAATGTGTGAAATAATCTATTGATATTAGGGAGATCATCAAGAGCTAAAATATTACATCTAATGTGCTCAAATTGATCTCTTTTGATTCAATAAAAATTGCATTATCTTGAATCTAGCGTCCGTTTCAAATAGTTTTTACAAGATTTCACATTTATAACTAGAAATCCAAGTTATATATCCCTTTACATGTACCATAGGCAAGCTATCAATTAAATAAACATAATCCAATAACATTTTAATTTTATCCTAATTGACAACAACCCTTAAGTTTTCTTGCTTCAAATTACTCAATTTCTTATGAATGAAGGGAGCATTCGATACTTCGAATCGTTCAAAAATCTCATCCCAAAGCTCTTAGTTAATTCAACATAGATAAAGTTTTCGGCATACATCTAATAAAGTAACATTATCTAGTCCAAAGAGCAATTTTTTCCCATCAGATTCAGATATTACACAAGTACAACCAACAAATCCCAATTTCAACTTAGCACCTAGTGCTATTTGGGTATATATATATATATATATATATATATATATATATATATATATATATATATATATATGATAATGATGATATACATGGACATATCTTTTGCAAATTTGGGTCTTTTGCCTAAAGGTTGACATGAAGTATACGATAGGCATATGAGTATTAGATATCTAAGTGATTATTTTGGGTGTATATATAATAACCTTCTCTCTCCAGTTAAAAAAGCATTTGGTGCACAATCGAGTCAAGTCTACTAATTTTCTAAAATTATTTTTTTTAGTAAAGAACAACAGTAATCTATGAAATATCAAGAGAAACAAAGTTCACCGAGTCGGATGCATTCTCATTGAAAATAAACACATTTTCTTTTAATGGTCCAAACTTTGTAGATGATCGACTACTGAGTTTGCTAATAACATCCATTTTAGCGTTTTTCACCCTTATTCTTATCTATCTCTTAAGTTTTTTTTGTGTACGTTTACATTACTTATTGGTAGACATTCACCCTTTTGTGTTTTTCAGATCTACCGGTGTGTTAATGATATTGTAGGCATTTTTGGAGCTAAAGTGGAGTTGTATACTGAAAAATGTCTACAACACACTATGGTTCTCTTTGAGGTCAAGGAATTCGAGTTCAAGATGGAATTTATTGAGATCCGGGAGTAAAATATGAAGATTTGCACGAAGCTTTGGAGGCAATTGGCCGACCTCCAACATCTTGTTCAAGTGATTGACCATTTTTTCAAAACAATTCAAGTCGGTTCATTTCCAAGTGATAGACCGATTGGTCTCACCTTATCGGACGACCAATCCCACACGTTACGAGCTTTGGAAGATTAATTTCTTCTTTTATCTATAGGCTATCTTTCACCTTGTTTGTTTAGATGTTTTTGTCTTTTTAGTTATAAAAAAGGTTTTGGTAGATTCAGATAAGCAAACCCTAGTAGGAAGAGGTAAGAAATCCTCCTATATATGGGGTGTTTTCATCGCTATTATTTTTTAATTCATTATTCATTCGAAGTTTTAAAGACGAGTTTTTTTTCACGGTACCAATTGGTCGACTAGTGTTGTCAATCGGCCGACCGATCCTTTTTCTTTCAATTAATAAAGCTTGAATATACAGTAAGATATGTCTTGCTAAATTCTCTTGTTCTAGGGTTTGAAGAGTTGGACTACATGGATAATTTGTGATGTTAGATAATGATATATATATCCCAATGAATGTATATTTATCGAGTGTTAAGATAGTTTTGGGTTTTTCTACGCAAAATGAGAGAGTTGATCATATAATCGCTTTATTAATGATAATTATTATTATTATTATTATTATTATTATCATTATTATTATTTAAATATTATTATAACTATTATTATTATTATAATCGTAGAAAAACAAATTACACAAAGTTGGATGGGAGCCGACTAACAAGTTGGACCCGACATCCTTTTTGAATAGTAGGAGTACTTATTATTATTATTTTTATTTTTTTATTATAATTACTATATTATAATTATTATATTATTATTATTATACCATAGGAAAAACATACTACACGAAGTTGGATAGGAGTCGACTAACAAGTTGGGCTCCATATCCTTTTTTGAATGGTAAAAGCAATTCTAGTCAAAATATAACAAGTACTCCTACTATATCCGGGAAGCCCTTTACCATACGTGCGGCACATGCCCAATCTTTGAAGTAACTCCACAACATCATCTCTGAAGTCACCAAACGTGGAAAAGGAAAAGGGAAGAAAGTGATCCCCTTGGAACTACAAATGTCAGCATATTTTTTTCTTTTGTTTTCAGGAGCAACCCTCACAGAATGAAACCAGTAAGGCCATATGAAGAGAAAGCGACGGACCAAAAATCTCGACACATGTACCTTTTCCCTGAAACAAATTATAGAAAAGATGTCGGGCGGAGCTCTCCTCCATCACCATCAACCATGCCAGTAGGAGCCTCCTTTCGAACAAAAACCTCTATACTTAAGCACTCATCAAATAAGACATCATGAACCATGTTGTGCCGGTGCTTTTCAACAATCTATGCAGCACAAGCTAGAGCTTGGTCACCCCAAGCGTGCAAAATGTCTTTCTCACATGCAGGATATTTGGAATCCCCTAAACATCTCAATACCAAGGCGATAATTAACAATAGTGTGGAAGGTGGCCGGGTTCATAACTTGTCCAAGACCAAAGACTGGGATGACTTTTAACCACTATTGAGCTAAAGGTAATTTCAAGTTTTCAATTATGGCCTTTTGCCTTACAAAAAGGTCAAACTCTCCTTGGAGACACTTATCCACAATATTGTAATAACTTCCAGCCATTTTCTTCATTAAATGGGGGGATGGTGGTATCACACTCATGTCTAAGTCATCCTCCTTACAAAAGTTGACCCAACTAGCAACAACAAACTCAAAAGCAAAACCATCACCTGACACACCGGAATGTCTCAAAATCAATCCTACAAGCCGAGGGATTGGGTTCTCAACGCAAGGAAGGAATAATGCAACGTATCAACACGTGTAGATACCGAGACATCCATTACTAATCGGCATAGTGGAAAGGCGCAACTGAAGAGGACCAAACCCAACCCCTCTTGCGGTAATGATATGCTCGCGCATCACAAGGAGTAATCAAAGACACTCTTAGCCTTAGAAAAATGTAAGGGATGGGTAGTCCGCTTCACAAAGTAAAGCCGGGATACCCCAAAGCAGGCAAGAAGAAGTAGTAACTCACATGGGGGATCCTCCAATCTCATAATAGTTTTCATCAAGGTGTTAGTTTTCACAACTCTCTTCAAAGCAACCAGATTATAAAAGGCCGGGTTAAGACTAACGACACCTCCCAAAAGCTTGACACCATCCATCGGCCGGGAGATATGCTCGGGGATACTCCCATCTCTCTACTCCGCGGATCAACCTTTTGCCAAAAGATCTCAATTTTATTGACATTAAGGTGGATACCTAAAGCGACGCCATCCGCCATGATGATGGTGAGCGCTTTACTAACCATCAACATATCAACAGTCAACGTCCCATCATCAAGATACCAAGTATTGAGCTTCAATATATAGTTGTCATAAGTTTTCTAGATATGAGGGTGGAGAACATGCAAGAAAAGCAAAGGGCCGAGAGGGTCTCCCTGTTGAACCCTCTAACAAGAATAGAGGACATGCGCACCATATAAAATCGGGCCGGGCGGGCATAATAGAAATTAACCCATGAGGAGATAATAGGGCCCAACCTACGGACTTGAGCAATCATATCACTACGGTAAACGAAATTGAAGCATTCTTGAAATCAACCAGAAGCATTGTAAGGCTATCATCATCTCCTTGATATTCCACTAACCAGTTGACCACACGCAAAACCGCTTCCCCATCCCCAAACACACCAACACCAAACTGAGCATCCTCAAAATAAGGTACAAGGGATTGACCGATTGCAAAAGCATCCACTATAGAGACCAAACACCTCCAAATAGAGCCAACAACGATGGGACGGATACCACCTCCCGGTTTAAGGACAGGCGTGAACAAAGCACTCGCAACAAATTCGCTAAGGGAGGCAGGCACCGTCCAATAAGGAATAGGTTAACAACAACGATAACCAACTCAATCATCTCATCTACAATAGCAACACAACCACTACCAAGGACATCCAACAAGTGTTAGGCACGCAAGATGTCCCTACCACTGGAGGAACCCTGAGAATAACTCCTAATCCTATCTGAAACCAAACTCTTGCTAACCTAAATAGCAACTCCGGAAATGACCAATGAAGGTAAGGAAGGCGGAGAAAATTCCGGATGTTTATATTGAAGCTCATTCTGAGTATCCTCGGATGGGGCAATACTTGAGGATGTGAGAATACGAATAGCAACAGCAAAATGTCCATCATTGACTTTCCTTTTACAATGTCTCATATTAACCTCTTCTTGACTTACGACAGCATCCCTCGGGCGGGAATCAAACTCAGAAGATAAAAGATCATCAACTAGACACCTAATACCTTTTGGTACCTTCCACAACTAAGAGCATCCCCAACGGCTTCTTCATTTTAAAATATTTGGAGAATTTTAAAGATTTTTTGGTCCAACAGATTCTCCATCTCATTCTCCAAAATGGAGAATAATGAGAAAAAGTGGGACTCTTCCCTAAATTTGAAGACATTCTCCAAATAAATGGAGAATTCTCTAATATAGGGAATCTGTTGGATTTGATAAAAATATTAAGGGTAGATTTTTATTTTTGATTCTCCATTTTGGAGAATAGTTTAGAGATGCTGTTGGGGATGCTCTAAGTAGCTCTCACAATACAGTCAGCCTGGAAACTCCTCTTCAAATCCAATTAATTTCCGGAGCAAGATTTGGGCTTAAACTGATCAAGGATACATCGAGGGAAAATAAGGAGGCAAACCTATGCAGACAAGCAAGAACGATAAGAGATAACTCGATCAAGGGCTCTATAAGAATCCTAGCGAAACCCAATCTTCATTTCCACGGGACACTCTTCACAGTATGAACCTTAGCCTTAAAGACCTTTCATACGATAAAAGCATCAAACCCAACATCGGGATCAAGAATATCCTGACACAACAAAGCATCACTAATATCCTAAGAAACAACGACCTTAAGAGAAGAACGAGTAAAAACCATGAATGAAGAACACAACAGACCCATCATTAGACAAAGGAGCTTTGACAACACCACTTGCATAAAAGCATTTCTTAGCCACAATGTGAGTGGCGCGACATTCCCCAACAAACCAAAGGCCGGTTTGTTTTTTAAGGATTGCCTCAAACTGACCATACACGCAAGGATAAGAACTAATAGGGGACTTAAACTCAAGTAAGGCATCCGCACATAAATGGATATCCTGCAAGTGCTTTATAAATTAAGCCAAGTTAAGACCCTTACCCCCACCATCACGACATTCGTCCCGCCCAACGATGGGACAATGCATCCGCACAAGAGGCACAATTCCCGCACTCTTCATGCAACATAACCAATAATCCGCACAAGCAACAACCCCACAACCAAGCACAAGCAACAAGCAAAGGCAACACACAACACGCACAACCAATCACTAGAGTGCAACCCACAGAAGAAGGAGGGAAGGGAACTCACTTGGAAGACAAAGCACGGGGCAGACCAAACGCCTCTAGAATTAGAGTCCTAACCGCATGAAGAAGGGACCGCGCTGGCAAGCCACACCGAAGAAACCCTCTAAACAAAATCAAGCGGAAGGGACAGCGTTGGTGTTAGCATGAAATATTGTGATATTTTAGGCACGTTTTCTAAGTGTATTTGATCCATATTGATAGTCATTGATTGAGCATTGATGCATTTGTGAGCTAGTTTGTCTATAATGTCGATATAGAGATCTACACAAGCTTTATGTTGATTATAGGTAATTGAGAGCTATTTCCGAACGGAATTGAGCAAGGATGGAGTTTGATGGAAGATGTCAATGGATTGAGGGCATTCCTAGGAGCTAAGGGAGTGCCAACTTGAAGAATGCACGAGGCTAAGGAAGAATCACGTTCTTGCCCAAAACCACGCTCTAAAATACGGCCGTACTGATTTCCACGTTCAAGTCCACGGCCGTGGAACCATGGCAAGGGAAGCGTGGTTCATTCCAGCAACTTCTACGGCCGTGGAGGAGTTGTGTCAAACCGTGTTGATTTCCACGCTCTAAATTACGGCCGTGGAACCCTTCCACGACCGCGATCTTGGCGATCTTTTTCGCCACACTTTAAGCCACGATCTCCTACGCAATTGGGCCGGGCCGATATTTTATCTTACACTATAAAAGGACGGACGAAGAGAGATTCCGTCACCTTCGCTTACGCATAGACGCATCTTACGCTTGCGCTTGGAATTGCCCTAATTTCGCATTTGGCGGAGATTGTGTTTGAGAGATTTTTGCGCTTTGTCATCGGGATTTCCGGATTGACGGAAGATCGAAGATTCGGAAGATTGTTCGTAAGAAGATTTCTCTTCTTGCTTAGGTTTGATTTAGAAGACGGATTGACATCCCGTTCTTCCTTCTTATCTAAGATTTGTGTTTGTTTGTGTTATTCCGAATCTAGTGACGATTATTGTTCTTGATTGTGACTTTGAGATTGGTTTGAAAGTTATTGAAGGTTTTCGGAAGTTTTCATCTTTCATTCTTTTAAACCTTGAATTTGATATCAATATGACTATTGTTGGCTAAAAACCCTTAACAATTCTAAGGTGAAGGGTTGATAGTTGTGGCTTAGATAATGATAGATCGATTGTAAACAGATTGGACCCTGAGAGTTAGAGAGAATCGACGACAACCCTAATCCACGGTCTGTTCTTGAGCTTCCACGGCCGTGGAACTCAAGAACTAGCCGTAATTTTGTGTTAAGTTACGAACTTACTTTTACTTTAATCCAAAGTTAAAGATTTGCTTTAACTTAGTCTTGGCTTGCCTTTTCTAGGTGGTAGTGAAGCCTCAACAACCTCTACCTCGATTGTGAGTGTCACAACCTTAATCGGTTTAGTTAGTCTTGATCCTTGGATTACAAGTTTGGGTATTTGACATTAATTCTTACCTTTAGAACCTTTCTATAATGAAGCCTCAACAACCTTTATAGAGAGTGTCTTGTAGGTGAGTCATATAAGGTCTTTGGAACTTCACCGTACGATTACTTTACATTAGTATACCTTTGCATACCTCAACTCTGTCCTTATATCATTAGTATATCTTGAATCGATTGCCACAGTTGGATTCTTGGATCTTTAGGATTGTTGTTTTCCCAATATTTGAAAAGATCATACATTTACTTGCTTGATAATCTATAACTGGATTTATCCCCCAAATCCCTGTGTTCGATACTCTGGAATTCTTGCTTAACTATATCGATCCGTACACTGCGGGTTCGCTTTCTTGATTCTAGTTTTATAAATTTAAAGCTTATTTGTACGCACGCTAAGTGGCGAACAAGTTTTTGGCGCCGTTGCCGGGGATTTGGTCTAGGCCGAATTCGGTTTTCGGTTGTCAAGCTTGGGAGCTTCTCCCTTGTTATTTGATATCTCTTTGAGTGCATGCGCAGGTCTTGGAACACCGAGGATCTCTTACCTCTTGATCAAGAGCTTGAGAGGACTTTAAGGCAAAAGTGTAAGGAAAAGAAAATGGCTGAAGAACACGAACGTGATCTTCAATCGTAGCTAGCGGAGAAAGAAGCTCCACTCCTATGGAGTGAGAAGACACGTAGAGAAGAAACGGATCGTCATCAAATGAAGGTTGACGATCTAACTGATATGATGTTCCAAATGAGGATTGAGATAAACAACCTCAAGGAGAAAAAGAAACGGAGGAGACCGGGAAGATCGGTTAGAGCCAACTCATCTAATGATGATAGCGACTCCTCCATGCCACCGCTAGAGGAAATTGATCCCACGATCAATGTGAATCCATTCCATCCACGGGCAACTGCTAATCGCCGTGTTCCACCTAGGAATGCTAGGATCGAACGTGTGGATGAGGAGCCAAGAACTCTTGGCCAAAGGATGGACCCAACGCAGCAACCACGCCGTCTAGGTGTGAACTTTGATGCTGATGATGTACAAGGGTTTAGCTTCAACCCTCAAGTTATTACTCTTGTTCGCCAAAACCAATTTGGCGGGACAAGCGCTGAATCTCCACACCAACACTTGCAGAACTTTGAGTGTATGATGGAGACAATGAGACCAAAGAGCGCTACTACCAACAACTATAAGGTCAAGCCTTTCTTCTTCTCCTTGAAGGGGAAAGCATTGTCTTGGTACCAAGCTCTTCCTAGGGGGAAACTAGACACGTGGGAAGACCTTTCCGCGGAGTTCCTCACCAAATTCTTTCCGCCATCCAAAACGGCGGAACTTAGAGGTAAGATTAATGCATTTTCCATGAGATCTAACGAAAGTTTGTTTCAATCTTGGGAAAGGTTTCAAGATTTGCTCTTGGATTGTCCTCATCATGGCATATCCAAGCTTGCCTTGCTAGAGATATACTATAAGGGGCTGGATGTGGAGACACAATTCAAGCTCCAATCCCTCTCATGTGGTACATTCATGGACATGAGAGAAGATGACGCTTGGGACTTCATTGAGAAGCAAGCAAGGGTCATAGAGAAGTATTCTCACCGGAAGGTAGAGGGAAATCGTGTGGAGCAAGGAGCAAAGCTCACACATGAAGCTCAAAATCAAATTTTCTCCCTCAACAATGAGATCAAAGAGTTGAAGGAGGCTATCAAGACCAACTTCCTAAAGAAACAAGGGAAAGATGTTGGCTACTTGGGCAACAACAACAACGGTGGTGAAAATACCAATCGCAACAACAACAATAACCGGAACAACAACCGGAATAATTGGAATGACAACAACAACAACAACCGGAACAATAATTGGAACAACAATAGGGGTTCAAACAACAACAATTGGCGCTCCAATCAACAAAACTCCGGTAACTCTTATCCTTCCAATTCGAATTCACTAACTCCACCTTCCTCTTCCTCTACTCCTTTGAAAAGCCAGGGGCAAACATCTAATGGAGGAAACACTTCGGGGAAGGAGAAGCCCGATCCCATGTTGGAAACGATTTTGGGAAAGCTTCAAGGTTTGGAGAACCGCATCATTAAGGTTGATGATCAAATTTCTAAGGTTGATAAAGCCCAAAAGGTTTAGAAAATCAAATGTTCAGCCATGCGGAGGAAGTTCCTAGGAATCAAGGGAAACTTCCAGGAAAGACGGAGGACAACCCTAAGGGAAGGGTGATGGCAATCACAACTAGGAGCGGAGTGACTACCACCGATCCGCAACCTAAGTTTGTTGAAGTCCCCGTTGAGAAAGACAAAGAGAAGGGGAAGGAGAAGGAGGATGTCTACGTTCCTCCTCCGGCTTACAAACCTCCCCTACCATTCCCTCAATCTAGAGCAAGAGCGCGCCTAGATAAACAATTTGGTAAGTTTATAGAACTCATGAGCAAGATGCATATTAATATACCTTTCATTGATGCTATTGTAGATATGCCGGCTTATGGCAAGTTCTTAAAGGAACTCCTCTCCAACAAGAGGAAGCTAGAGGATTTCGGAGAGGTTAAGATGAGTTCGGATTCTTCGGATCTCATCAAGACCATGAAGGAGAAAATGCCCCCAAAGCTAAAGGATCCGGGGTCATTTTGCATTCCCATAGGAGTGGGAGATGTCACATATGATGCATTATGTGACTTAGGAGCAAGTGTGAGCATCATACCACTTGCATTATGTAGGAAAATCGGTTTAGGCGACCCTAAACCAGTGAAGATGACGTTGTACATGGCGGATCGATCCATCACTCGCCCCGTCGGTATTGTAGAAGACGTCCAAGTCAAGCTAGGTAAATTCTTTGTTCCCATTGATTTTGTTGTGCTTGACATTCCTGCAGATAGTCCGGTCCCGATCATACTCGGAAGACCGTTTCTTGCAACTTCCGGCTGCATAGTCGATTGCAAGAATGCTAGACTCGCCTTTGACATAGGAGAGGAGAAGGTAGAGTTCGTTCTTTCCACTCTAGTGAAGGAGCCAATCTTTGATGAGGATATATTCAATATCCAAGATGAAGAGGGGTTGTCTAGAGAGGAGGTAAGTGCGATTCTTTTCAAAGATCCTTTGCAAAAGGTTATTGCTATGAGTCTAATGAATGTAGGGGAAGAAGAGGAGTGCAATGAGGCAATTGAAGCCTTAGAAGCACAAGAGGAAGTGTGTGAAGAGGAGTTTGAGAAACTCCACGACGAGGCAGAAAACGTGAGAATCCACGGCCATACACTATATTCCACGGCCGTGGATTTCACCAACCAAAGCGTGGCTCACTCCAGAGGATTACACGGTCGTGGAGGAGGCAGAGCAACCGTAACCACCTTCCACGCCCTAAACCACGGCCGTGGAAGATGTATGGAAACCGTGATTCAGGCCGTGGAAGAGGTTGATCGTGCCACTTCTTCAACTTCTTTTGATTCTTCTCCCACACCCTCTACACCCTTAGACACTTCTAAGGAGGCATCAGATGCTCTTCAAGAGCCATTGGAAGCTCCGAAAGCAATGGAATTGAAACAACTTCCTACACATCTAAGGTACGCTTTTCTAGGACCTAACTCTACTTATCCGGTTATTGTTAGTTCCAATCTAACCATAGATGAACATAGTAAGCTTATGGTTGTCCTTAGGAAACATAGGAAAGCTTTAGGCTATACTATAGAAGACTTAGTAGGAATCAAACCCTCCCTATGCATGCATAAAATATTAATGGAGGAAGACTTTAGGACTTCAAGACAACCTCAAAGGCGGTTGAATCCGACCATGAAGGAGGTTGTCAAGAAGGAAATTCTTAAACTTCTTGATGCAGGTATCATCTACCCTATCTCCGATAGTAAGTGGGTGAGTCCGGTTCAAGTAGTTCCAAAGAAGGGAGGAATGACGGTCATCACCAACAAGAATAACGAACTCATTCCTACCCGGACCGTAACGGGATGGCGGATGTGCATAGACTACCGCAAGCTTAACAACGCGACGAGGAAGGATCACTTCCCACTACCCTTCATCGATCAAATGCTTGAAAGGTTAGCGCAACATTCGCACTTTTGCTATCTTGACGGTTATAGTGGTTTCTTTCAGATTCCGATACACCCGGATGATCAGGAGAAGACCACATTCACGTGCCCATGGGGTACGTTTGCTTATAGGAGAATGCCGTTCGGGCTTTGCAACGCCTCAGCCACCTTTCAAAGGTGCATGATGGCCATCTTCTCCGAATACATTGAGGAAATCATGGAGGTCTTCATGGATGACTTCTCCGTATACGGTTCCTCTTTTGACAATTGCCTTTCTAACCTTGCTCTTGCTTTACAAAGGTGTGAAGACACTAACCTAGTTCTTAATTGGGAGAAGTGTCAATTTATGGTAAAGGAAGGAATTGTATTAGGACACCTAATCTCTAGTAGAGGGATAGAGGTAGATAAAGCTAAGATAGAGACCATAGAGAAGCTTCCTCCCCCAACTTCGGTGAAAGGGATAAGAAGTTTTCTAGGACATGCCGGATTCTATAGACGCTTCATAAAAGACTTCTCTAAAATATCAAAACCGCTAACTAATCTATTGATGAAGGATGCAGTTTTTGAGTTTTCGCAGGAATGCTTGGATGCGTTTAACATGATCCGGGAAGCTCTAATTTCCGCACCTATTATCCAACCTCCGGATTGGACTCTTCCCTTTGAGGTTATGTGCGATGCTAGTGACGTAGCTATAGGAGCTGTTCTTGGACAACAAAAGGAAGGGCGAACCCATGTCATATACTATGCTAGCAAGACGCTAGATGAAGCGCAGCTCAACTACGCCACTACGGAAAAGGAATTTTTAGTCATTGTTTATGCTATTGACAAGTTTCGCTCTTATCTTGTAGGTGCAAAGGTGATTTTCTACACGGATCATGCTGCGATCCGGTACCTCCTTGCAAAGAAGGATGCGAAACCAAGGCTAATTAGATGGATTCTTCTCCTACAAGAACTCGATCTAGAGATCCGCGACAAGAAGGGTTCGAAAAATTCTGTTGCGGATCATTTGAGTCGCCTAACACATCTAGAGGACGACCACTTACCTATAGATGACTCCTTTCCGGACGAACACCTACACGTTATTGAGGAGTGCATCGATGTGATCTCCAAAGGTAACGAACCATGGTTTGCTGACTTTGTTAACTATTTGGTTTGTCAGGAGATACCACCCGGATTATCCTACGCACAAAGAAAGAAGTTCTTTAAGGATGTCCGGGAATACTTTTGGAATGAACCTCTCCTCTTCAAGAGAGGTCCGGATGGCATCATTCGGCGATGTGTGCCGGAAGATGAGATGCAAAGTGTCATCCGCCATTGTCATTCACTACCATATGAAGGACACGCTAATTCGAACAAGACTAGCGCTAAGGTATTGCAATCTGGATTTTTTTGCCCTACTTTATTTAGAGATGTGCAATCCTTTGTTTCCTGCTGCGATGCTTGTCAAAGAACAGGAAATATCTCTAGGAGGAATGAGATGCCTCTCAATAACATCCAAGAGGTGGAGATTTTCGATGTTTGGGGAGTTGACTTCATGGGACCGCTCCCATCATCTTGTGGAAACCAATACATACTCTTGGCGGTGGATTATGTTTCTAGATGGGTGGAAGCAATTGCCTCTCCCACCAATGATGCCATGGTGGTGGTTAAGTTCTTTAATAAGACCATCTTTCCACGATTCGGGACACCAAGGACTATCATTAGTGATGGAGGTTCTCACTTCATTGTCCGGCGCTTTGAAGCTCTTCTAGCTAAGTATGAGGTTACTCACAAGATCGCCACCCCTTATCATCCACAAACTAGTGGACAAGTTAAGATCTCAAATCGGAAGATCAAAGGAATCCTAGAGAAGACGGTTTCAAGGACTAGGAAGGATTGGTCCTTGAAGCTTGATGATACATTATGGGCGTACCGGACTGCGTACAAGACTCCCATAGGAACCACACCATACAACCTTGTGTATGGGAAGTCTTGTCACTTACCGGTAGAGCTGGAGCATAAGGCGTTTTGGGCTATCAAATGGTTGAATTTCAGCATGAAGGAAGTGGGAGAGAAGCGTCTCTTAAACCTTAATGAGCTTGAAGAACTCCGCTTGAACGCCTATGAGAACGCCAAGATTTATAAGGAGAGAGCAAAGCGTTGCCATGATAAGCATATCATTCCAAAGGACTTAAAAGAAGGAGATCAAGTTCTCCTCTTCAATTCAAGGCTTTGTCTCTTTCCAAGTAAGCTTAAATCTCGTTGGACCGGACCTTTTCTAATCAAACGTATTTTCCCCCATGGTGCAGTTGAAGTATGGGGTGAAGCGGACGGAAGCTTTAAGGTGAACGGTCAACGACTCAAGAAGTATACGCTGGAACTCCAAACTGAAGAGTTCGCGCCCACCGCACTCGAATAAGTGCGAGTTTGGTCTAGCTACGGACCTTAAACAAAGCGCTTCTTGGGAGGCAACCCAAGGTATTGCATTTACGTTTTTGTTTTCGATTCATAGTTTAGCTTAGAATAGACGTTTTTGCTTTGTTTTGCCTTCGATTTCTTCCGGTATGTTCGTGTTTTTGGATGTAGGAACAGTGGAAAAGGAAAGGGGAAGAATAATTTTGAAGAAAAGTGACGAAACTTGGACTTTGGAGCATTACAGAGAGTTCCACGGCCTAAACCACGGCCATGACAGCTACAGTGACCGTAATTTCCAAAAGCCTTTGAAAAATCACCAAAACCACGGTTCCGTACATTTCCACGGCCGTGGAACCCCCCGATAGACCGTGGTTTTCAAAAATTTTGCCGGCCACTATATAAACCACGTTCTTCACAAAAACACTTCACAAAACCCAATTCCACGACCATTTTTGCCGATTCCACGCCCCTCAACTAGATTCTCCGTTCGTTAATCATTTTCAACGATTCTTCGACCCAAACTGAAGCAAATTCGACCACCAACGAAATCCAAGCAACGAATCGAGCGGCAAATCACCAAGGAACGCAGAATTCGGATTCTAAAATCCGAAACCTAGGTTTTTTCGCTCTTCTCTATCTTTGTCAATTTGGGTTCGTTTTTGCTAGAAATTATAGGAGAATTGATTGAAATTGGAAGGAATTAGACTAGGGCTGCCTGATTGCTGAGTTTGAGTGCTGTTTGCTGAATTTTGAGAAAAAGCGAGACGAATCACGGTCTCTATCAATTTCACAGCCGTGGAACACCAAGAACAGACCGTGGTTTTGAACAGTAATGGATTTTGTGAGGAGAGTTTCTGGGAGGATTAAGGAGAAGAAGAATGAGAAGGATAAGAACAAAAAGAGGAAGGGTAACCCCTCTTCCTCTTCATCCTCTAGAGCACCACCACCTTCCTCCCCTTCACCTCCATCATCACCTTCATCACCCGCACCTCCTAGCCCTAGAGTACCTACCATTCACGAGGATCATCTCGATGCACTCGAGAGGATCCATAAGAGGGTTGTTATCGGGCCTAGGTACCTATTGTTGGGGGATCTAGCTCCTCTTCACATAGTAGATGACCTTACTTGACTCTTGGATAGAGCCGGTCTTATCGTCTTCTCGGCTATCCGAGAGGACACTTATGAGGAGATCACGAGAGAGGTTGTGACGTCGTTTGAGCACAGCCATGTGGATAGGACAGTTTCTTTCCGTCTGATGGAAAGGAACTATGATTTTACCATCTGGGAGTTCGGAGCCTTTTTTGGGTTCCAAGAGACCTTCAATGGTCGTTTTCCTAGCGGCGTTTACGCCAAAGATTTTTGGGAGGAGGTTGCTATGATTTACGCCAGCGAGGACCGCTGGCAACCAGCTGATACCAAGGCTAAGTTGATGTATCACTTAGCCTTGAAGATTTCTCACCGTTTTCTTTCTGAGTGTATCTTCCCTAGGACGGAGACACCTCAGAAGATCAAGACGGATGAGCTCTTTCTTCTGTACTCTATGCTCTATGGGCGCCCTGCTGACTGCGCCATCCTCTTAGCTGCTACCATGAGCAAGCGAAAGAATAAGAGGGCGGGCAACATTGGATATGGTGGGATAGTCACCCACCTTGCTAGGATGTTAGGGTTGGATTTTTCTGCATGTACACGCATTCCCGCCGTACCCCTAGGACTCCAGGCCTTCATGACTAGAGGTCTTATCTTCCCTACCCATAGAGGTCCACCTTATGCGGCTATGCCTTGGGAGAGCAGGACGGGGAGGGGCATTGAGTGGCTCCCGGAGTACTTCATTATGGCTGGACGCCATAATTGGAAGGCTACGTTCGCAGCTATGCATGCGAACAGGATTGCAGCTCCTCCATATGTCCCACCACCGCCCGTAGTTGAGGAGGAGGAGATGAGAGATCAGTTTGAGGGAGGAGGAGGAGCAGAGCAGGAGTTTGGCACGTTTCCGGATCAGCCAGACATTGCTTCTGATGTGCCCAGACGTTCTCCACGTCCAGCCAGAGCTTCAGGTTCATCTTTTCGCCACGCCAGCGTGAGTGAGAGACCCACTTGGATGGAGACACCTCCTGCATGGTACGGAGCTCCACCTCCATGGTCCGCACAGCAGCCACCAGCACCAGCACCGTCAGATGCACTAGGGTGGTACAGTCAGGCTCCGGGATGGTATGAGCAGATGCCGGAGTGGGCTACTGGCCTTTTTGATAGAGTGGGAGCATTGGAGATTCGAGCCGATGCTAGAGATGGACGCATGGACGACCTCGACCATATGATGAGAGACGTCTACCGCCAGCAGTTCGGGCGGCACTACGACTCCAGCTTCTCTCCATTCCCGCCTCCGCCTCCACCGCAGTGATGATTCCCATGACCGATAGTTTTAGCCGCTCCACCGCCATTTTGTGAGTTTCTTTTTCTTTTCTTTCTTTTTCTTTCTTTCTTTTCTTCTTTTCTTTCTTCTATTTGAACATTAGGGACAATATTTGTTCCAAGTATAGGGTGGGGTGTGACTAAAAGTTTGTAATAACTCTTACTCACTATGATTGCTTCTATTTAGACTATCTTGCATGTTCACTATATTGTTACATGTTTCATTATTGCATTGCATGAAAAAGAGTTTGAAAAACCCATAAAATTGAAAAATTTTGAAAATTTTGTGCTTCTAAGGATAGAGAGGATTTCTATGATAATCGCTACTTGTGAATTGAGTTTGATGACAATTGCATGCTTAAACGAATAGTGAATTGAAAAGAAATTGAATAAGTTGATTATACCTCTTTTGCAAGTTTCATAATGTGATGAATGTTACTTAAATTATGTTGAGGAATTGAAGTTGAAATCACACTATAAGTTCTTATGCTTCTTGTTGAAATGATTAAGGCAATTCGATTTTTCTTTCTTCTTTCTTTGATCATTTAGCCCCTCATTGAAATATTGACCTCCTTTACCTATCCGGGAATTTGGAGGAGTTGAATGAAAAAGGCATGTATGATGTGGGAGGGCCATGAAAGCAATACTTTGCATTCAAAGGAATAGAAAGAAATTATAGGTTTGGGGAAGTCAATCATGACGATGAGTAACTCGGCACCATTCACATAGCCACGTGTTTGTGTCTTGCCAAAGTCGGATTGAGCGATATTCCTAGCGGATTATGGTATGTGCGCCAAGGGTTTGAGGCATCTCATAAAAATTGAGAAACACCAATCTCCTAGGCTTCGGTTTTTGTGCACCTCTATCCATAACTCCAAAAGTAAAGTCGAAAAATGAAAAGAAGAGAGCGAAGCTCTAAGTTGAAGGTGTTGCGGAAACCGCAAGAGAAAAGAAAAGAGTCGTTATCCACTTTCCCGGATTCATGCACCACATTCCTTAAAGTTTTCCTTCCCTTTCCACATTCTAGACCTTTTTCTTTGAAAGTCCTTAAGATCAAAAGAATGTTATATGACTTGGTGATCTAAATTGAAGTTTCTTATGATTGATTTTGATAATGTTTGAAGGTTATGATGTTTGTATGGAAGTTTGATTGATTCATGAGCTTTCTTTACTCTTTACTCTTTGATTAAGTGTATGAAAGTCTTATAAACGATTGAAGCAAGATTTGAGGATGATCTATTGATTAGAAGACACATTCATCAAAAAGAAGTTTTGATTTGAGAAGGTACACATATTTCATCCTAACTTGTGTTTTAAAGCTTTTGAAAGACCTTGCTTAGGGACAAGCAAGTGGCAAGTATGGCGTTATTTGTTAGCATGAAATATTGTGATATTTTAGGTACGTTTTCTAAGTGTATTTGATCCATATTGATAGTCATTGATTGAGCATTGATGCATTTGTGAGCTAGTTTGTCTATAATGTCAATATAGAGATCTACACAAGCTTTATGTTGATTATAGGTAATTGAGAGCTATTTCCGAACGGAATTGAGCAAGGATGGAGTTTAATGGAAGATGTCCATGGATTGAGGGCATTCCTAGGAGCTAAGGGAGTGCCAACTTGAAGAATGCATGAGGCTAAGGAAGAATCACGTTCTTGCCCTAAACCACGCTCTAAAATACGGCAGTACTGATTTCCACGTTCAAGTCCATGGCCGTGGAACCATGGCAAGGGAAGCGTGGTTCATTCCAGCAACTTCTACGGCCGTGGAGGAGTTGTGTCAAACCGTGTTGATTTCCACGCTCTAAATTACGGCCGTGGAACCCTTCCACGACCGTGATCTTGGCGATCTTTTTCGCCACACTTTAAGCCACGATCTCCTACGCAATTGGGCCGGGCCGATATTTTATCTTACACTATAAAAGGACGGACGAAGAGAGATTCCGTCACTGTTAGCATGAAATAATGTGATATTTTAGGCACGTTTTCTAAGTATATTTGATTCATATTGATAGTCTTTGATTTAGCAATGTTGCATTTGTGAGCTAGTTTGCCTATATTGTCGATATGGATGTCTACACTAGCTTTATGTTGATTATAGGTGATTGAGAGTCATTTCCGAACGGAATCGAGCAAAGAAGAGTTGATTGAGTATGTCCATGAATTAAGGGCATTCTTAGGAGCAAATTGGAGTTCAACTTGAGGAATGCACGAGGCTAGGGAAGAATCACGTTCTTGCCCTAAACCACGCTCTAAAATACGGCCGTACTACAAACCACGTTTAGTTCCACGGCCGTGGAACCCTGCAAAGAGAGGCGTGATGCATTCCAGTAACTATTACGGTCGTGGAATCCATGGTTCAAACCGTGACACTTTCCACGCTCTAAATTACGGTCGTGAAACCTTCCACGACCGTGATCTTGGCGATCTTTTTCACCACATTTTGAAGTCACGATCTTTTGAAGATTGGGTTGGGCCGATATTTTATCTTGCCCTATAAAAAGACGGACGAAGGAAGATTCCGTCATCCCCGCTTAGACGCACTTTTGCGACCTCGCTTTAGACCTTGGCTTACGCCTTTGCTTAGCGGCACAACCCTCGTTTGGAAGCATTTACATCTCATTGGAGATCGAAGTTCGTGTTGGGATTTTGCCCTAATCTCGCACTTTTGGTGGAGATTGCTGTTGAGATTTCCGGATTGGCGGAAGATCGAAGTTTTTAGAAGATTGTTGCAAGAAGATTTCTCTTCTTGTTTAGGTTTGATTTAGAAGACGGATTGACATCCCGTTCTTCCTTCTTTCCTAAGATTGTGTTTGTTTGGCTTACTCCGAATCTATTGACAGTATTCGTTATTGATTGTGACTTTGAGATTGGTTTGAAGTTTATTGAAAGTTTTCGAAAGTTTTCATCTTTCAATCTTTTAATCTTTGAATTTGATATCAACATGACTGTTATTGGCTAAAAATCCTTAACAATTCTAAGGTGAAGGGTTGATAGTTGTGGCTTAGATGATGATAGATCGATCGTAAACAGATTAGACCCTGAGAGTTTGAGAGAATCGTCGACGAACCCTAAATCACGGTTTGTTCTTGAGTTCCACGGTCGTGGAGTCTCAAGATCTACCCGTAATTTCCCTTAAGTTTACGAACCTGCTTTTACTTTAATCCAAAGTTAAAGATTTGCTTTAACTTAGTTTAGGCTTGCCTTTTCTAGGTGGTAGTGAAGCCTCAACAACCTCTACCTCGATTGTGAGTGTCACAACCGTAATCGGTTAAGTTAGTCTTGATCCTTGGATTGCAAGTTTGGGTATTTGACATTAATTCTTGCCTTTAGAACCTTTCTATATTGAAGCCTCAACAACCTGTATAGAGAGTTTCTTGTAGGTGAGTCATATAAGGTCTTTGGAACTTCACCGTACGATTACCTTACATTAGCATACCTTTGCATATCTCAACTCTGTCTTTATATCATTAAGAATATCTTGAATCGATTGCCACAGCTGAATACTTGGATCTTTAGGATTGTTGTTTTCCCAATATTTGCAAAAACTCTCATATTTACTCGCTTGATAATCTGCAATTGAATTTGTTCCCACCCAAATCCCTGTGTTCGATACTCTGGAATTCTTGCTTAACTACGTCGATCCGTACACTGCGGGTTCGCTTGCTTGATTCTAGTTTTATAAATTTAAAACTTATTTGCACACACCTTTAGGGGCGAACAGTCACCTTCGCTTAAGCATAGACGCATCTTACGCTTGCGCTTGGAATTGCCCTAATTTCGCATTTGGTAGAGATTGTGTTTGAGAGATTTTTGCGCTTTGTCATCGGGATTTCCGGATTGACGGAAGATCGAAGATTCGGAAGATTGTTCGTAAGAAGATTTCTCTTCTTGCTTAGGTTTGATTTAGAAGACGGATTGACATCCCGTTCTTCCTTCTTATCTAAGATTTGTGTTTGTTTGTGTTATTCCGAATCTAGTGACGATTATTGTTCTTGATTGTGACTTTGAGATTGGTTTGAAAGTTATTGAAGGTTTTCGGAAGTTTTCATCTTTCATTCTTTTAAACCTTGAATTTGATATCAATATGACTATTGTTGGCTAAAAACCCTTAACAATTCTAAGGTGAAGGGTTGATAGTTGTGGCTTAGATAATGATAGATCGATCGTAAACAGATTGGACCCTGAGAGTTAGAGAGAATCGACGACAACCCTAATCCACGGTCTGTTCTTGAACTTCCACGGCCGTGGAACTCAAGAACTAGCCGTAATTTTGTGTTAAGTTACGAACTTACTTTTACTTTAATCCAAAGTTAAAGATTTGCTTTAACTTAGTTTTGGCTTGCCTTTTCTAGGTGGTAGTGAAGCCTCAACAACCTCTACCTCGATTGTGAGTGTCACAACCTTAATCGGTTTAGTTAGTCTTGATCCTTGGATTACAAGGTTGGGTATTTGACATTAATTCTTACCTTTAGAACCTTTCTATAATGAAGCCTCAACAACCTTTATAGAGAGTGTCTTGTAGGTGAGTCATATAAGGTCTTTGGAACTTCACCGTACGATTACCTTACATTAGTATACCTTTGCATACCTCAACTCTGTCCTTATATCATTAGTATATCTTGAATCGATTGCCACAGCTGGATTCCTGGATCTTTAGGATTGTTGTTTTCCCAATATTTGAAAAGTGCATACATTTACTTGCTTGATAATCTATAACTGGATTTAACCCCCCAAATCCCTGTGTTCGATACTCTGGAATTCTTGTTTAACTATATTGATCCGTACACTGCGGGTTCGCTTGCTTGATTCTAGTTTTATAAATTTAAAGCTTATTTGCACGCACGCTAAGTGGCGAATAGTTGGCAAGCCAAAGACCTCACAAAGGATGGGAGAACAGGCCGTCGATGAGAGCCGCGGGAGAGAGACCAGGGGTAACAGAGAAGGGGAAAAGAAACGAAGGGAACCGGCATTGGAAGAGAGACCTCCAGCCGCCAGGGAGAGGCGGGCAATATCACGCCAGCCGTCGGGCGTGCGAACCCTGAATCGCCATGGGATCGGCGCAACACAACACGTCCAAATATATTCTACAAAGTACGAGAGCCTAGAAGAATTGTCCGCTACATAACATGATTTATATTCTATTTGAATTGGTTATTATCGATTGAGATTTCATATATATTTTGTGGTAATTTTGGTTCTACAATTCTTTAATTAATCTTTAATACCAATAAATTTGATTATTGCGATACTACTAATTTATAAAAAAAAAGCAACAAATATTACTTTCTTCTCTATTATTGCTACAAAACTAATATAGTTATTTATTATAATTTAAGTAATAATTACGTATGATATATATATATATATATATATATATATATATATATATATATATATATATATATATAATTACAATTATAATTAATATAAATATTTAATACCAAATAATTTAATTAAATTTTTTAATGATTATATTTAGTAATCATGCATAATAATCATATTTGCTAATAATGGTTATCATAAAATTTAACCATTAACAATTTTTTAAAATAATTATCTAATAATAAAGTATTAAAATTGTATTTATTATATTAAATCGGAAAAATAACCCAAAATAATACTAACTATCAACATTGAACCGAAAATAATACGAACTTTGAAAATTACTAGGAGCGATACAAACTATCAATGAATTTACCAATAATAATACGTCATACTTCTCCGGCAAAAACTTTAGCTCCGGCGATGACGTGGCAGCCGGAATGTTACATGTCACCAAATAAATGGATAAAATGTGTGATGTGGATTTTATTTTTCAAAAAAATCAATAATATTCAAAATATTAAAAAAAAATTTAATACTTTTAAAATTTTAAATAATAATTTTTTAAAAAACATTTGTACAAATTTTTTTAAAAAAATATTTTTTGTAAAAAAAAGTTATAAAGTTTGAACATTTTTTTAAACATGTTTGTAAAAAAAATTCGAAAATTTTTTATAGGAAAAAAAAAATTTTGACAAAAAATTTGGGAAAAAAAATTCTTTAGTGATTAGGTTACAAGAGTAAAAAAAAAATTTGGAATATTTTTTTTGTAAATTATTTTTTAGAATTTAAATTTTATACAAAAATCCAAAAATAAATTTTACAAAATATTCTAAAAAATATTATATATTTATATTTTTTGGAAAATAAAATATTATTACATTGTTTTACAAATCTATTTAAAAAAAATCAAACTTCATTTTTTAAAAAACTATTTTTTTAAAATAAATATTTGTGCAATTTTTTTAAAAAATTATTATTTAAATTTTTAAAATTAATAATTTTATGTTTTTTAATATTTTAAATATTATTAAATTGTTTTTTTTTTTAAATAAAATCCACATCACACATTTAACCCATTTATTTGATGACATGTAACATTCCGGCTGTCACGTCACCGCCGGAGCTAGGGTTTTTTGCCGGAAAATATATAACGTACTATTTTTGGTAAATACATTGATAGTTTGTATCGTTCCTAGTAATTTTCAAAGTTCGTATTATTTTTAGTGAAGTTTGATGTGCAAGTTTATTGCGCACCAGATTTCTTTATAAATTTTCCTAGAGCGTCACCATCGATATCGGATTCAACAACTCGAAAAAACTCAATTTCCACTATTTTTTAAATACCTATTTCTTAATCTATTGAAACTAACTAGAGTTGACAACATCGACTGAACCCTCATGTAACATACTAGTTTCATGATAAACATACCGGAAACAAATCTCGAGAAAAACTCAGAAAAACGTACATTTTCGTCGATTTCTTGAGTATTTCAAACTGGCGTCCACATGATTAATAAACATAATTATAATGTAACGAAAATGCTTTGCTTGATTACCAAAAGGCTTGAATCTATGGACTAAATTGAAGGATATGTTATGAGTTGACACGTGTAAGTCTACTGTTTTGAAATGTCAGTGTGCATCAACATTGGACATAAAGCAGATTACTATTATAACGAAAACGAAAACGAAAACGAAAAAGCTTTCACTTAAATCAATTCCGCTTGCGACTTCGGCGACTAAATACGAACTACAATTAGGGTCTAAATACATGCAGTGACCATAAAATGTTTTGATGCTTGTCTAAATACATGCAGGCCTTGAAAAACATTTCAAGGGATAGATGGAGGCCTTGAAATCGGAAACAAGGGACAAGCGTAGAGATTGAAGAGGTTCAACACGGAGACCTTGAAATCCATTTCAAGGGATCAAAAGCTGAAGCCTTGAAGCAAGATTCAAAGGACATGACGGCTGGAAGGAATTCAAATCTCTACCAACTAAATCTACCAAGAAGCAAAAGAAGATATTCCAAGGAGATTCGGTCAACTAGAAGATCTCGACCAAAAAGATTCGTTTCAACAAAATGGATCTCGCAAAGATCCTCAACAAGGCGCAAGATTTCTTCTCAACGGATATTAAAAGATATCAAGGATCTTCAGCCAAAGATTCTCAACAAACCTGAAGATTTCGATGCTTGAACGACAAAGATCTTCAACAGCGTAAAGAGATTACAAGAGAAAAGGAATCAACGTGCTTTAAGGAGATGAAGAAGATTAGGCATATCTACAACGGCTATCTCATCTCAACCAAGAAGCATTTTCTATGGATAAGAAGAAACATCACAACGGTCATTTTCTCAAGGCTAGAAAACTTCTCTATCAAATACTATAAATGAATATGTCAATTTAAGAAGAAGAATAACAAGCTTACACGGAAATATCAAAAGTCTTCAAGCGATCCAAAGCATCTTCATTCAACCCAACAAGTTTTTCTTTCTCTTTCTCTACAAAAGCTTTATTTCTTAGGGAGAGAGATAAACTCTAGAGCTCCTTTGGTATATCTAAAGAGTATTATACTCGAGTGTGTTACTCTGCGAAGTAACTAGGCTATTATAGCTAGGTTAAGAGTTGAAGCTAGATCGTAGCATTGACTATTGTGAGAGAAGAAGTGGATTTCTTCTAGGTTGTATCTAGGACTCTTTGAAGCTGGTAATAGATAGTTAGATCCTACGGCTAAACCCTAGGACGGAGACTCATAGAGTAGGTTGTTTAGAGCCGAACTTCGTGAACATATCCTTGTGTCGATCTTTTATTTCCGCACCATATATTGCTTTACTGTCACTAACGTTGCTTTGTAGGTTTACAAAGTCAAGGCCCTTGAAATCACTTTCGAAGCCCTTGAAATCAAGTTGTGTCACAAAGAGCCCAGATCGACATCAAGACCTTTGAAATCAGTTTCAAAACCTTGAGATAGGTTTTTGCAAAAAGTTCTCATACTCTATTCAACCCCTTCTAGAGTATTTATATCCTTTATATTCACTAACGGTTCTTCAGAAAATATTAGAGGTTGTCGGAAAATGTTGAACTGAGTCCTTTATAATTCACGACGTACCCTTAACAACTTTGTTTATATGATTGAATTTGGTACAAGGCATAAATCATATGACTAAAATTAAAATTATGTTGAAAAATAACACATTTAAACCAGCAATAGTAAACAGGGATTAACACTGAATCAATGTAGAATAGGCTTAAGTCAAGTGCTGCAATGGTTATTTGTATGAAGACAAAATTGATGAAAAGGAAAAAAAATCAACAAACGAAAAGGCTAGATAGATAGATATTAGAATTATTATTATTACGAAGACATGGCATGTGTGTATACTTATCATATTGTCTTATCGTCCCAAATAAAAGGTCCCTTTCATGTAATCACATCGTCCTCCTATGTGTATATATATATAAGAGTATGTCGATTTCTTCACGGCCACCACCGCCACCAACGGAGATTCTCTTGATTGCACGGTTACCATAAGATGAGCGTGAGGAAGAAGATTATAGTTGATGAAATCGTGTCTGCGCGATTTTGCAGATCCTCTCATTGGATGATGATCGTCCTTGCACTTTGTCTTTTGGCGTTGCCACCCTTGTTACCTCCTCTGCCGCCGCCGCCTTTGATGCTCCTCTTTGTTCCGGTGACGATGATGGCGGTTTTAGTCCACATGGCATGTCTTCCGGATAAAATTCCTGAAAAATGCTTAAACTTATGAGGTAAGTAGGTAGCGATCGATCTTCTAAAATCTCAATTGATAGGTTAGGAAATAAGATCGTGGATGCAGTTCGATTTGATTGTCAGAGATGATCAATGGCTTGTACGTTCTGTAATAGTTAAAACGGTGTCGTATTGGTAGTATCGAAAGGAATTGGGGCTTATAGGAAATTGTATCAACTTAAATAATAATGTTAATTGTCAGATTTAATTTTTGTGGTGGCTTTGATCAGCAACACTAAGATGCAGTGTTTTTGTAGGTCTAAGTTGAAACTAGAACTTAGCAACTAAGATTGGATTCTTAAGTTGAAAGTAAAGCTCAAATATGAGATTCGTGAATGACTAAAACTAGATAAAATAACCTAAAATTTGAAATGCAAAACTCGTTGAATTAGTAGATATCTTGATTGTGTTTGGTAATTTAAATTAAGAGTCTTAAGATTATAAAAATTAAAAAGGAGAAATAACCTTTTTTTTTATTTTGGTAAGAGGGTTAGATTATAAAAATTCGATAATCATATAAAATTTGATTATAAGAATTATAAGGATTGTTAAGACTAAAATTTCATTTTTACCCATCTTTCCTTTTTTTTTTTTTCCAGTTTGGTCATCTATGAAAAAATTTACACGTACTTTTTGTAATTTTACTCATACTCATATTCATTTTACCAAATACGCATTTCACTTATTATAATACTCATTATCTTAAATAATTTTATCTCCTTAATCTTTATTATAATACTCATTATTTTAAATAATTTTATCTCCTTAATCTTTATCTGAATAATTATATTTACCTTATTTTCATCTATATAATCTTACGTTACCAAACAGTCTCTTGACTCCTATATATTTGCTCAACATTTTCAAAATTTTGAAGAAATTGCGTAAAATCACCCTTAATTGTCTTATGTTTGCAATAAACAATCCTTAATTTTCAATCATTTGCAAGGAACTCCCGTTTACTATTAATTTAACGTCAACCCAATCCCATACGTTGTTAAGATATCATTAAGAAATTAAACCATCCTTTAATTTGAAATCAAACAAGTAAAAAGAGGATTCAATATACACAATTTCCAATTAAAATTTTCAATTGACTCTATCCTAAAAATAATTGATGTGAAAGTGAAGGTTCATGACTCTCAGCATATATAGCGAGACGACACTAGAGTACAAATGTAGTTTCGACGGAGGTGGTTTAAGGAAATATAGGTTATTTGCAATTAAAATACAATTTAAGGTGGTTTATTACAAATTTTTTTGTTACAAATCATAATTTAGGTAAGATACAAGTTGATTAAACTACCAAATAACCATTATGTCGGCCCATAAGCCCATGAAACTCTAGCCTACTTACTGCTCATTTATTTATTTTAGTTAGGACACTGGAAGCTGAGGGACAAAACAAGTCCACCCGCTTCGGCTACAAAATAGAGCATTACTAATATTAACGTATTTTCATTTATTCGACTCGTATCATTTTTATACTTATTCTTAGAACTTTATTATGAAAAAACTATATTTTGACATGTGTGACATACTAGACCCGTTTGTTTCTTGCTTTCACTACGTTCATTTTTTTAAATACCAATTACTATAAATTTGAACTACTCAACCCATAAAATGTACTTCATATGCTACTCTAATAATTGCATGGATGTGAATGGACCGATATAACCAATCTCGCCGCGACGTAGGAGCCCCAAAACTTTGGATAGTTACCAAATTTGACCTTAACCCTTTATACAAGTTTGTTAAAAGCTCAAACATTGATTTCACTTGACAAGTAATGAAACACAAGAGTATCAATTCCCATTTTATGACAAGCCAAACTCATCATAAAGTAAATTCGGAATAAAAAGACGTCAATGCACGTTTATTATACAAAGCAAAAGAAGATCATCATTAATGGATCTTTAAAAGAAGAAAATGGGTTGGACTTAAGAGGAAGGGCCCGGTAATGATAAAGGATTTAGACTTGTTAAATTGGCTATCCTTCACAAAAATGTTTGTCTTTTAAGAAGAATCCAGAATGGTAAAATAAATTAGAACCCACACAAATATTGGTGGATAACAACACTCCAAATAAATTTATTAAGCTATATTTATAGCAATTACAAAGGTACATTTTACGGAATTATAAGATTACGTTGAATCAAATCATATCCATTAATATATTTTGATGATATTATCCTTAATATCTGAACATATACAATTGCAAATATTATGTAGTAGGCAAGTTGTTGTCAAGAACCTGGTGAGATCAACATGCATTAATAGTAATCGAATTAAGAACGAAATGGAACAAGAAAAATGATACCAAATCAACCGAGAAAGGTTGAGAGGCCGGCGCATCTACACAACAGAATGCTAATTCTTATTTTAGGTGGGTAGGGTGTGTATTTGTAGGCTTGAATCTAGGTCTAGATCTGTAACAGGCAACTAGACTCTTAAGTCTAGGCATGTGCTTCTTCTCATATGGGAGCAACTCCTCTTCATGGACTTGCTCTTTTATTTTGAGTTATAGCTCTATCTTTAGAAATGCTCATCATGGTGTCAAGCATTGCTTTTTTGCTCATATAAAATATAACCTTTAGAATTTTCCATGTTTGAGCTCGTAGGCACGTTATCCCAACTCTATCAAATAAATTAATTTCTAAAATATAGTTATAAAATCAATTGCAATAGTAAACGTAACTCAGCGATCATATATACCAAAATCTTTATTGTTATTATTAATAAATTTGAATTAATTTGGTTTACTAAACTTTTAGTTTTAGTAAATGTAACTCTTAAGATAAGAGTGTTTAAAGTTTGAGAGAAAATACAAAAGATTGGGATATATTTACCTAATTAAAAAACTAAATGGCCTAGTTACTAAAAATAAAACTCAAAAAAACTATTAACCAAAATAGCCCTTATTATTTTATAGTCGATATGTTAATGGAGATAACATCAATTCCAATGATAGCATCCATTTTAGCGTCCTTTCATCATCATTCTTATCTATCCCTTGATCTTTTTTGGACATATTAACATAACTTATCTGCACATTTTCTTCTCTTTCGTGTGTTTGGAGATCGACCGGTTAGTTTATGATATTGCAAGCATTCTAAGCGTATACAAAGCTAAATTGGACCTATTCACAATAGATTGATCTCAACACACTAAGGTTCTCCATGCGATCAAAGAAGTCATGGTCAAGGCGGAATTGATTGAGAACCAAGAGTGAAGATGAGAATTGCTCGAGTCTCTAGTGTCGTTTGAACAATCACCTCCCACTTATCAATCGATTACCTGTGCACATGTTGAGCACGTGACCACTAGTCAAGAGCGATATCTACCGAAGCATTTTCGAAGAGGTCGACTAGTTGAGAACCACCAGTCAATCGAAGGTTACACAGATAGGGTTATTAAGATATTTTTTTTTTTATCATTTAGTAGGTCCGTTTGGACAATTCCATCTTTTAGTTATAAGATAGACTTTGTTAGATTTAGATTTGATTTGTAAATCCTAGGAGGTTATATTAGACATCCTACTATAAATAGGGTTATTAAGGCATTTGGTTTTTCATTAAATTTTCATTCGAAAGTTTCAATAAATGGTTCAAGTTCACTACATCGATCAATTGATTGCCTCCACTAGTCACTTGACCAGTCCCTTTTCCACCTTCAAATAATAAAGCGTACATTTATGTTAAGGTATGTCTTGCTAAGTTAATACGTTCTAGGCTCTTGAAAGCCCGACTACAATGATCTAAATATTTGTAATGATGTATATCTTCCATAAATGTTTATCTATGAGAGTAATGGTAGTTTTGGGTTGTTATAAGCAAAATGCGAGAGCCGAGTGTGGAGCACTTTAATACTATATTTTCTTCAAGGTGTTGATGACAACATAAGAGAGTCGAATCACTCATAACTTTCATATTTCGCAAAACGCTAGAGCCGGCCATAAATGTCCCCCATATAACATGATTTACATTATTCTTGGATTTATCAATTAATATTATATATGTATGTTGTGCTGATCTTGATCTTAAAACTCTTTTATAATTGTTGATACATCTTATAACCGTGTTACTTGCCAAATCCTTGATTTTGAATCAAGTAGCAAATAATTTGCACTGATCGATCGACCAACCTCTTCAAGTTGATTGACCGGTTCTGTTTACTCGTCTTTATAATTTTTTATTTCGTAATCTATTATTCTTTATTTTTTGTGTCATCGATCAACCGACTAGTGAAAAGTGGTCTATCGATTCACTCTTCTATTTTGTATCATTTTATTATTTACTTGTTTTATTATTAATTAGTTAGATCACTTTATCGTCTTCTTTGAGTTTGATTCTGACCCATTTATTATAATCGGATCTTGCAAGTATTTACGATATCAAAAGCTCTCGTTTAAGTCCTCATCATACAACATCAATCGGTACACAATGATGTTTTATTTTTATAATCTTCAGCTCCAAAAACAGATGTAATATTGGATTTTTTTTTGAGAAAATGTATGTGTTATATTTATATGCTAATGACTCGTGTAACTTGAATGGTTGGTTCAATACCAAATCAAAAATTAAGTTAATCACTGAAAAATTTGTAATAGTTTTAGTTGTAAAAGGATTTGGAAATTAAATACGGCTAGCTCCAAAAACATTTAAAAGAAAAATTCATATGTAATGTCACAAATAATGGTTTGCCCACAAAAGCAAAATCGGGAGAAAAATTGCAATAACCTTGAATTGTGTATTCTACAGCCTACAAAAGCGAAACTATTTTTTGATACGAGTGACATATTAGATTTGATTGTTTCTTACTTTCATGTATGCTGATTTGAATTGTCAGTTGCATTAAATTTGACATATTAGACCCATAAATTCCTTCAAATCTCAAATTTTAGACGATCCATACAATGAAGTTCATATTTTGCTTTGTCAATTGCATGGGTGTCAACGGACCGATATAGCCAATCTCATCAAAACTTGGGTCCTCAAAAAGAGAGGTACTTTACTTTGGATAAAAATGTCAAACACAGCATAAAATAAATTCGAGGAAAGACGTCAATGTGGACATTGTTTTGGTGACCTTAAGGGTGGGTCACCCTCTACCCCACTTAATGAAATAAAATATTATTTTAATGGTTGTTGAAATAATGGGAGACAAGGCTATTAAGTAGGGAGGGTTATTTGACTTTTTATAAAATTATAATTATATGGTTATTTGCCTTTCTAATACCCTATTAACAAAATTTATTTTAATAAATATAATTCAACCAAAAAAATATTTATTTCACTTGCACTTTTAAAATTAATATTTATAATTAAATTTTTCACCAAGATATTAATTAAAAATTAAAAAAAAAACATTATTCTTAACTTATCCAATTTATTCTATGCGTTATAATTATAACATAATAAAAATATATTTAGTAAAAGCTCAAGCATATTACGAAATAGTTTTTAGTTTAAGAAAAAAATTTATCATATCAATCTGTACCCATAGTAGATAGGATTTTTTTTCCTAAATAATAACAAAATGAAAAAGAATTCTAACATTCAAACTCGAAGTTTGACACTGCGGGTTTCTTTTATTAAAAAAAAAATTAGTACCACTGCTAAATGAAAATGGAGCGAAAAATACCTCATTTTGAGGGAGTCGGGTTTCGAACCTAGGACCATTGGTCTACGTGCGCATCACATTTCCACTACACCAAATTGATTTAGTGTTATATTTTCAAAACTAAATTTATTTGTAAACAGAACTACGATTGGCGCGTTTCAATTTTCCACCTCATGTTATTTTTAATATAATCGGTCCTATATTTTGTATTGTTGAATAATAATAATAATTTCGTAATAAATTTTAAATTATATTAAATATTGAATAAAATTTGTACTTTTATTTATATAAATGTTAAATGATAGTTATAAATCAATAAAGTAAAGATATAACTATTTATAAAAAATAACACAGATATTTAAGTTCGAATTATAATATAATAATTTAATTCAAAAAATTATTTTAAATATTATATTATAATTCAAACTTAAATATTTGTGTTAATTTTTATAAATAGTTATATCTTTACTTTTTTGATTTATAACTATCATTTAACATTTATATAAATAAAAGTACAAATTTTAGTAAATATTTTTTATAATTTAAAAAAATACTCCGAAATTATAATTATTATTTAAAAAAAATATATACAAATTATAGGATCGGTTAGATTAAAAATAAGATGAGGAGGAAAATTGAAACTCACCAATTGTAGCTTTGGTGATAACAATATTTTTAGTTCTGAAGAAATATCACTAAATGAGTGTGGTGTAGTGAAAATGTGTTGCCCACATGACCAAATGGTTTGAGGTTCAAAATCTTTCACCCTCAAAATGAGTTTTTTTCGCCCCCTTTTCATTAAATAGTGGAATTATTATTTTTTTAATAAAATAAACCCGCAGTTTCACTGGGGGTCTACTCCGACCCTAATTCCTTCTTATTCTCGGAATAACTTTTACTCCGTACCTAATGTTAGCAGTCTTTTTCATTTTGTTATTATTTAAGAAAAAAATCCTAGTAGAAAAAATATTTAAGTGTTTTTATTACCTCATCTCTTATAGATCCTTATAGTAGTTTAAATTCAAGATAGTTATTTCATAACATTATAAAATTATATAAAGGTGATTTTATTTTTAAATGGGTAAGAGCTTGAAATGAATACGACTTATTCCGATACCAATTTTTAATTGCATAACAATTCATTTTCAAAAAAATTTTTGTATATATTTTGAAAATGATTTGATATTTTGAACAAATCTTAAATTTTATGTTAAAAAACGGTATTTATAAAAAAAAACAATATTAAAAAAAACCTTAATCCATGTTGGTTTAATCGAATCATATGATTTGGTTTATTTCAACTGATTTGATTTACCTTAAAAAACGTGCTAAAGCAATATCTAAAAAAATTTGAAAGTGTTTTTTTATTGAAACATATTTGATATTATAAACGAATCTTAATTTTACGTTAAATAAACGATATTTATAAAAAAAGACAATATTAATAAAAACCCGCGATCCATGTTAGATTAAACTAATAATTATGATTTGGTTTGTTTCAACTGATTTGATTTACGTTAAAATATCGTGACTAGTTAGTTTTTTTTTTTAGATATTGCTTTAGTAAAAAAAATTATTGGCTTTAAATTTCGAAATATTATAATTTTGTTTATTGTAAATGCTTTTAACGTGTTTTATATTTTTTGATTTATTGTAGATGTAGAATATTTTTTTTCGTGAATCGATAAACTTAACTTTGTGAGTGAAAATGTATAAAATTTGATCATGGGTTCTTCCATGAGATTATAATTTTTTAAAATTTTCAAATAAAAATAGATCTTTGTTATCACCAAAAAATATTAAAAGAATGGGTCTAAATAGACCCTTTTTGTAGGGGTAAGAGAAAATAGGCCCATTTAAAAAGAATAACTTTTAATTTAAATGATATTTGTGAGTTTCAAACTCTAGTTGATAACTCTGTCATCTTATTCTATAACCAGGTAGAATAATCGAATCTCTTGATTAATATATCAAAACTTATACCCAAAGTTTAATACTTTAATTTCAAAATCTGAAACGTAATACTCGAATCAGTATACTAGAAATTCAATAACGAAAACATAGTACCAAAAATCTAAGACTACACATTTTATTTATCTTGTATAATTAAAGCAATATATTTATTTGATTTTCTTTATATATTTAAACATCTTGAGATTTTTTTTCGTTTATTTTTTTATATCCTCTTGAACTTTTAGGTTTTCTCGGTATCTCGAGTTCTTGTCCGTTAAAAACCAACACGACTTAATTTGTATGAGTAATCTTACAAAAACAAAAACACTAAATTGTTATGCAATTACAAACCGGTATTGGAATAAGTCGTATTCATTTCAAGATCTCCATTTAAAAAATATCGCCTTTATATAATTTATAATGTTATGAAATAACTATCTTGAATTTAAGGCTACTAGGAGATAATAAAAACACTTAAAATATATTTTCTACTGTGGGTACATCTAGGGGTGGGCATGGGACGGGACGGGATTTAGGACTTTTTTTTCTTCGTCCCATGCGGGCCCTGTCCCATGTGGGACGGGACGGGACGGGACGAATCCCGCAAGAATTATCACATGTTACAAAGAATGACCGAATTAGTGATCTAATAATTTGAAAATATAAATATATTTTTAAAAAATAAATTTTTAAAAACTATAATTTATCTATATATATATAATAGTTTTTTAAATATAAAAAATATTATTTATATATATGTGGGACGAGATGAGATTAATCGGGATGGAAAGTTTTCTCCCGCGTCCCGTCCCGCAAATTTTTCACGGGACGGGATACACATTTTTTCTAAATCCCGCTGAGATCGGGACGAGATTAACCGGAATTTATGCCCACCCCTAGGTACATCTTGGTATGCTAATTGTTTTCCTTAAAGAATAAAAATTATTCCGTACTACGCTTGAGCTTCTTCTGTATATATTTTTATTTTGTTATTACTATAACGCATAGAATTAATTTGATAAGTTAAGAATAAAGTTTTTTTTTTCTATAAGAGAGTAGATAACAAACCAACATGGATCAAGGCTTTTTTTTAATATTGTTTTTTGATAAATACCTTTTATTTAACATAAAATTTAAGATTCGTTAAAAAGATCAAATCATTTTCAAATTTTGTACATAATTTTTTTTTAATATTTTGAACGAAATTTAAAATTTATGTTATATAAACAGTATTTTGAGCGAATTTTAAAAAATAAATCCCTTTATATAATTTTATAATGTTATGAAATAACTATCTTGAATTTAAGACTACTAGAAGGATCATAAAACGCTTGAGCTTCTACTATATATATATATATATATATATATATATATATATATATATATATATATATATATATATATATATATATATATATATATATATATATTATTATGTTATAACTATAACGCTTTGCTAAGTTAAGAATATAGTTTTTTTTAATTTCTAATTAATATCTTGATGAAAATTTTAATTATGAATATTAAATTTTAAAATACAAGTGAATTAAATATTATCTGGTTGAATTATATTTATTAAAATAATTTTTTTTAGTAGGGTATTAAAAAGGATTGAGCTTCATGTATATTAGAAGTTCATCATCCAACAATCCTATATAATTATAATTTTTATAAAAAGTCAAATACCCCCTACTTAATAGCCTTGTCTCCCATTATTCCAATAATCATTAAAGTAATAGTTTATTTCACTAAGTGGAGTAGAGGGTGATCACCCTCAGGGTCACCAAAACAATGTCCCGTCAATGTATGCTTATTGTGCAAAGAAAAATAAGATCATCATTAATGGACCTTTAAATAAAAAAAGCTTATATTCATGATAAAGTAAAAAAAGGAATGATTTTGCTTTTCCAAAAGGAAAGCTTTTTTTTAAGAAAATCGTTAGGGTAGGGTTTTATGAGAACATTGGCAGGGTAAGCAACGGTTTTCAAAAAAAAAAATGAAAAAATAGGTTTACCACCAAAAAAAAAAAACTAATAATGTACGTTGAAGAAGATGGTGAAAAAGAAGCAATATCTACTTTTAATGAAGAAAGTTCATAAAAACTAGTAAAATAAAAAATCAAGATTGAAAACTTTTCAAACGATGTTCATACTCTTGATACTATTCAATGAGAATCAATGGTGTCAACACTTCACTTTCTTTTGTTGGTAAGATCTTTTGAAAGTAAATTTAACTTCCCTCCCGATGAAACTCTAAACCTTAAAATACTCGATGGTCACTGCCTGGGATGATCCCATTTCGAAACAAAACAAGGGTAATATATATATATATATATATATATATATATATATATATATATATATATATATATATATATATATATATATATATATTTTAGCTCAAGTAACCACCTATCCAAGGTCAATGCACATGAACTAATAGTTACACTAGCTATATTAGGGGGGGAAGAAATACATTTGGGAGGAGGTAAATTGGTGTCAAGAACAAACTAAAATCAACACACATTTGAAACAGTAGAAGATAATTGTTTGTTTGTTTATTCAACGTAATGTGTATTTGTACAAGGGAGAAGAAAAGAGAGATAACCAACTATCCTAAGATACCTGGGAACAGATCTTTTGTTTCCTATGCATATACTAAGAGCACTTAGAAAGAAAAGTGTATTTGTATTTACATAATAATCTCAATAACCTCCCTTAAGATGGAGGTAGGTCATAGATGCCCAACTGGTGCAAAAATTTCTAAAACGAAGCATAGCCCAGGGCTTTTGTAAATACATCAACGACTTGTCATGTGGTGGAAAAAAAATTGTGTTCGAATGTTTTCTTGGATAATCTCGTTGCGAACGAGGTGACAATCAACCTCGATGTGTGTTGTACACTCATGATAAACCGGGTTCCAAGCGATATGAAGTACGAATTGACTATCATAGTAAAGATTCATGGGTTGAGGATGAGGAATGAGAAGATTAGTATGGAAACTTTTAAGCCATTTTAGCTCGCACATAGTGTTAGCCATGAATCGGTACTCAGCTTCAGCGGAGGAATGGGAGACGGTGTGTTGTTTCTTGGTCTTCCAAGAGATGGGAGAGGTGACAAGGAAGATCATCCAGCCAGAGAGTGAGCACCTTGTTAGGGGAGAACCAGCCAAATCAGAGGCACACCAACCATGTAGTTGAAGGGTAGTGGTAAAACAGAACAATATACATTTCCCGGGATGACCTTTGAGGTAGCGAACGAAATAGAGTGCATCTTGCCACTGATCAAGCCGGGATTGAATTGTTATGAGTTATTGCTAGGTAGTGCTTGTGTGTGTTAATCTTCTTAAAGTTTGGTGCTCCTGGTCAATTCTAGTCCCTCCTTGTGCTTGTCTTATTTAGAAAGCTTGTGTAAGGTTAAAGAAGTGAGGGTTAATGTAAGCTCTTTGTTAAGGGGTTTTGACACATCATTGACCAAGGTTCTTTGCAGGAATATCTTGGTTCGTATCTTCCTATATTTCCATTAATTTCATTCCATATAATCATCTTCTTATCTTTCCATTATCAATCCATCAAACTCACGTTCTTTGGTTCGAAGTTACATAAATCTCGGCCAATACTGGAATCTCGTCCGAAATTCCTGACCGAGATTTCTTCTTTCAGACTGTTTGTGGACTTTCAATTTAGATCAGACAATTGCGGCTTCAACCCCGCATCACCTTGTCTCATCCTGCATTACATCCCGTCTTCGCTTGTCTTTAACAGCTTGCGCAAATGTGTTTTGTTCGATTGTCTCAATAGATGTAACAAATGCAGAAAAACGAGGTGTTAGACGGGAACAAGAATCATAATGATGAATCATATAAGGGATACCGGATGAGGGAAGAGGGAGCGGGCTAGAGAAAGAGTGTTGTAACCATTGAGTAGTGTTCGTGAGAAAGTGTTGTAGTCGTGTTGATGGGGTTTTGATGCGATGACCGCGACCGACCAAAGGCAGTAAAGGTGCCACTTGGGATTTCTCATTATTTGTAGTTGAAGTTGTTGGTAGTGTACTTGGAATGGTCTCATAGGATGGAGTATGAGTTAAAGACTAAGTAGGCTCATGGTCCTCATCTTTTGAATGTGCTATTGGAAATTGATAAGAAATAGAAGATGTACTTGAGGTAATGTAAGGAAATATATGTTCATAGAAGCGGACATCCCCGGCAATAAAAAAATTCTTTAGTAGAATTATCAAATAAACGCCAAGCTTTCTTACCTGCAGGATGACTTACAAAAATTGAACGTCGATTACGGCTTGTAAATTTATCACCACCCCGGATTTGGTCATGTGCATAACATGGCGACCAAAAGACCCCTAGGTGTTCATATTTTGGCGGTTTGCAATGTAAGATTTCATACGGTGTTTTACCACCGAGAATCAAAGAGGGCAACCCATTAATTAAATAAAATGTTGTTAAAACACATTCTCCCCAATATTTAATGGGTAATGCGCTTGAAACTTCAAAGCATGGGCAACATTAAGGATGTGCTTGCGTTTGCGTTCAACACGACCATTCTGTTGTGGAGTCCCTACACAAGACGTTTAAAAGACAATACCATTTTCATGTGACGTCCGGAATTTTTATTCCAGTTAGTGAGCGGGTTATCGACCTTCCCGTAGGCGCGGCTCAGTTTTCCGCAAGCACGAGGTGCTAAGTGTCGGGTTTTATTCCAAAATCTCGTTCCGACCCTTCGTTTCCCCACCCTTGCTTTGGACCCCTCATCTATTATACATACTAAAACAAAGTACATGATTTGATGACGTGGCGCGCTGTGGAAGCAGCAATCAAATGGAGCTCCCACAATTTTTTGGCTAATAAATCTTTATTTTTTAAGCCATAAAATCTTTTTTTCCTAAACAATTTTTTGGCCAATAAATCTTTATTTTTTAAGCCATAAAATCTTTTTTTCCTAAACTAACACACTGCTATTCAAAATTATACGTAACTTTTTTTTGTTGGAGATTTTCCAAGATTTTATAGGTCAATAAATCTTTATTTTTTGTGGGAGGAAAGCTTTTTTTACTAACCTAACAAACTTCTATTCAAAATTGTACGTAACTTTTTTTTTTTTTTTTGAGATTTTCCAAGATTTTATAGGTTATAGTCAAATCTCCTTTTTATTTTTATTATTTATAAGCCAATAACATTTTTTTACTAAACCTTAATTATTTTGTAAAATATGAATTTTGTTATCTCACATCTGTTATCAGAGAAGGATGACACTTTGACAACATGTATAAATAGACCTCAAATGTTTGAAGATTATACAATTCATACATTTTCGGACTTTTTGGTCAAAATCAAGTATAATACTTATTATACCGGATTAGCATTTGTATGTGGAGTGGATTGTTGTGACCTACTAATTTGTAGGTCCTTTTGATCTAATGATTTTTGGGTCGTTTTGATCTAATAATTTTTGGATCATTTTGACCTACAGATTTTTGGATCGTTTTGACCTATAGATTTTTGGGTCGTTGTGACCCACTGATTTGTGGGTCGTTGTGACCCACTGATTTGTGGGTCGTTGTGACCCAATAATTTGTGGGTCGTTGTGACCCAATATGTTGTGGGTCGTTATGACCCACTGATTTGTGGGTCATTGTGACCCACTGATTTGTGTGTCATTGTGACCCACTGATTTGTGTGTCATTGTGACCTATTGATTCGTGGGTCGTTGTGACCTACTAATTTGTGGGTTGTTGTGACCTACTGATTTGTGGGTCGTTGTGACCTAATAATTTATGGGTCCTTGTGACCTACTAATTTGTGGGTCCTTAAAATCTACTAATTTGTGGGTTGTTTGTGACCTACTAATTTGTGGACCGTTGAACTATTAAATTCGTAATTCTTATTTTATCAATATAATAAATATACATCTATATACTTTACTAAGGGCCTGTTTACTTGTAGATTAGTTTATTTTCGGGTTTATAAACTAAATGAGTTTATATGGGTTTATAGTTTATTTCCAGATTTATTTTTTGATGGGTTTATATAAATAAACTAGATAAGGATGTTTACTTGGAGTTTATTTTTTGGGTTTATTTTAATTCAAAAGACTCTCATGCTCCTAAAAAAACCAAACAATAACGTTGAATATCCAAGGAAGAACAAATAATATCAAGATGGAAAACCACAAGGGCAAAATCGGGTTTTAAACAAAAATAAACTCATGGAAGCAAAAATAACCTTGGTTTGAAAAGTTTATTTTTGAGTGGTTTATAAACCCATATAAACTCTTAGAAAAATAAACCAATCCCTAAGTAAACATCTACAAAAATTAAACTCAGGGTTTATAAACTAAATGAAACACAAATAAGCTACAAGTAAACATGCCCTAAAACATTAATTCTTGACGTGCCATCCCACATTTTTTCTCTAATTAAACTTTTTATTAAATCACGAATTGAGCTAATAAATCTTTTTTTTACTAAATCATAATCAGAATCTTTGATTATTTTGTAAAATAAAAATTAAGACTCCATATTTTTATCGGATTAAAGTTTTTACTAAATCTCGAATTAAGCCAATAACTTTTTTTTTACTAAACCTTAATTATTTTGTAAAATATGAATTTTTGTTAGCCCACATCGGTTATCAGAGAAGGATGACACTTTGACAACATGTATAAATAGACCTCAAATGTTTGAAGATTATACAAATCATACATTTTCGGACCTTTTGGTCAGAATCAAGTATAATACTTATTATACCGGATTAGCATTTGTATGTGGAGTGGATTGTTGTGACCTACTAATTCGTAGGTCCTTTTGATCTAATGATTTTTGGGTCGTTTTGATCTAATGATTTTTGGATCGTTTTGACCTATAGATTTTTGGATCGTTTTGACCTATAGATTTTTGGGTCGTTGTGACCCACTGATTTGTGGGTCGTTGTGACCCACTGATTTGTGGGTCGTTGTGACCCACTGATTTGGGGGTCGTTGTGACCCATTGATTTGTGGGTCGTTGTGACCCAATAATTTGTGGGTCGTTGTAACCCAATATGTTGTGGGTCGTTATGACCCACTAATTTGTGGGTCGTTATGACCCACTGATTTGTGTGTCATTGTGACCTATTGATTCGTGGGTCGTTGTGACCTACTGATTCATGGGTCGTTGTAACCTACTGATTCATGGGTCGTTGTTACATAATAATTTGTGGTTAGTTGTGACCCAATATATTGTGGGTCGTTATGACCCACTGATTTGCGTGTCATTGTGACTCAATGATTTGTGTGTCATTGTGATCCACTAATTTGTGTGTCATTGTGAACTATTGATTCGTGGGTCGTTGTGACCTACTGATTTGTGGGTTGTTATGACCTACTGATTCATGGGTCGTTGTAAACTACTGATTCGTGGGTCGTTGTGACCTAATAATTTATGGGTCCTTGTGACCTACTAATTTGTGGGTCCTTAAAATCTACTGATTTGTGGGTTGTTTGTGACCTACTAATTTGTGGACCGTTGAACTATTAAATTCGTAATTCTTATTTTATCAATATAATAAATATACATCTATATACTTTAATAAAACAAAAACCACTAATTCTTGACGTGCCATCCCACGTTTTTTCTCTAATTAAACTTTTTATTAAATCACGAATTAAGCTAATAAATCCTTTTTTTACTAAATCATAATCAGAATCTTTGATTATTTTGTAAAATAAAAATTAAGACTCCATATTTTTATCGGATTAAATTTTTTTTACTAAATCTCGAATTAAGCCAATAACTTTTTTTTACTAAAGCTTAATTATTTTGTAAAATATGAATTTTGTTATCCCACATCGGTTATCAGTGAAGGATGACACTTTGACAACATGTATAAATAGACCTCAAATGTTTGAAGATTATACAAATCTTACATTTTCGGACCTTTTGGTCAGAATCAAGTATAATACTTATTATACCGGATTATCATTTGTATGTGGAGTGAATTGTTGTGACCTACTAATTCGTATGTCCTTTTGATCTAATGATTTTTGGGTCGTTTTGATCTAATGATTTTTGGGTCGTTTTGACCTACAGATTTTTGGATCGTTGTGACGCACTGATTTATGGGTCGTTGTGACCCACTGATTTGTGGGTCGTTATGACCCAATATGTTGTGGGTCGTTATGACCCACTGATTTGTGGGTCGTTATGACCCAATATGTTGTGGGTCGTTATGACCCACTGATTTGTGGGTCGTTATGACCCAATATGTTTTGGGTCGTTATGACCCACTGATTTGTGTGTCATTGTGACCCACTGATTTGTGTGTCATTGTGACCTATTGATTCGTGGGTCGTTGTGACCTACTAATTTGTGCGTTGTTGTGACCTACTGATTCTTGGGTCGTTGTAACCTACTGATTCGTGGGTCGTTGTGACCTAATAGTTTATGGGTCGTTGTGACCAACTAATTTGTGGGTCCTTAAAATCTACTGATTTGTGGACCGTTGAACTATTAAATTCGTAATTCTTATTTTATCAATATAATAAATATACATCTATATACTTTACTAAAACAAAAAACACTAATTCTTGACGTGCCATCCCACGTTTTTTCTCTAATTAAACTTTTTATTAAATCACGAATTAAGCTAATAAATTCTTTTTTTACTAAATCATAATCAGACCTTGATTATTTTGTAAAACAAAAATTAAGACTACATATTTTTATCGGATTAAATTTTTTTACTAAATCTCGAATTAAGTCAATAACTTTTTTTACTAAACCTTATTTATTTTGTAAAATATGAATTTTGTTATCCCACATCGGTTATCAGAGAAGTATGACACTTTGACAACAAATATAAATAGACCTCAAATGTTTGAAGATTATACAAATCATACATTTTCGGACCTTTTGATCAGAATCAAGTATAATACTTATTATACCGGATTAGCATTTGTATGTGGAGTGGATTGTTGTGACCTACTAATTCGTAGGTCCTTTTGATCTAATGATTTTTTAGTCGTTTTGATCTAATGATTTTTGGGTCGTTTTGATCTAATGATTTTTGGATCTTTTGACCTACAGATTTTTGGATCGTTTTGACCTATAGATTTTTGGGTCGTTGTGACCCATTGATTTGTGGGTCGTTGTGACCCAATATATTGTGGGTCGTTATGACCCATTGATTTGTGTGTCAGTGTGACCCACTGATTTGTGTGTCATTGTGACCTATTGATTTGTGGGTCGTTGTAAACTACTAATTTATGGGTTGTTGTAACCTATTGATTCATGGGTCGTTGTAACCTACTGATTCGTGGGTCATTGATTCATGGGTCGTTGTAACCTACTGATTCGTGGGTCGTTGTGACCTAATAATTTATGGGTCCTTGTGACCTACTAATTTGTGGGTCCTTAAGTTCTATTGATTTGTGGGTTGTTTGTGACCTACTAATTTGTGGACCGTTGAACTATTAAATTCGTAATTCATATTTTATCAATATAATAAATATACATCTATATATACTTTACTAAAACAAAAAACACTAATTCTTGACGTGTCACCCCACGTTTTTTCTCTAATTAAACTTTTTATTAAATCACGAATTAAGCTAATAAATCCTTTTTTTACTAAATCATAATCAGAATCTTTGATTATTTTGTAAAATAAAAATTAAGACTCCATATTTTTATCGGATTAAATTTTTTACTAAATCTCGAATTAAGCAAATAACTTTTTTTGACTAAACCTTAATTATTTTGTAAAATATGAATTTTGTTATCCCATATCGGTTATCAGAGAAGGATGACACTTTGACAACATGTATAAATAGACCTCAAATGTTTGAAGATTATACAAATTATACATTTTCGGACCTTTTGGTCAGAATCAAGTATAATACTTATTATACCGGATTAGCATTTGTATGTGGAGTGGATTGTTGTGACCTACTAATTCGTAGGTCGTTTTGATCTAATGATTTTTGGGTCGTTTTGATCTAATGATTTTTGGATCGTTTTGACCTACAGATTTTTGGATCGTTTTGACCTAATGATTTGTGGGTCGTTGTGACCCACTGATTTGTGAGTCGTTGTGAGTCACTGATTTGTGGGTCGTTGTGACCCACTGATTTGTGGGTCGTTGTGACCCAATATGTTGTGGATCGTTATGACCCACTGATTTGTATGTCATTGTGACCCACTAATTTGTGTGTCATTGTGACCTTTTGATTCGTGGGTCGTTGTGACCTACTAATTTGTGGGTTGTTGTGACCTACTGATTCATGGGTCGTTGTAACCTACTGATTCGTGGGTCGTTGTGACCTAATAATTTGTGGGTCCTTAAAATCTACTGATTTGTGGGTTGTTTGTAACCTACTAATTTGTGGACCGTTGAACTATTAAATTCGTAATTCTTATTTTATCAATATAATAAATATACATCTATATACTTTACTAAAACAAAAAACACTAATTCTTGACGTGTCACCCCACGTTTTTTCTCTAATTAAACTTTTTATTAAATCATGAATTAAGCTAATAAATCCTTTTTTTACTAATGCTGATCTGGCGCTCCACATTTTTATCGGATTAAATCTTTTACTAAATCACGAATTAAGCCAATAACTTTTTTTTACTAAACCTTAATTATTTTATATAATATGAATTTTGTTGTCCCACATCGGTTATCAAAGAAGAGTGACACTTTGACAACATGTATAAATAGACCTACAAGGTTTGAAGATTATACAAATCATACATTTCTAGACCTTTTGAGTCGTTGTAACATACTGATTTTTGGATCGTTGTAACC